>OZ018376.1:71594791-74094791 GCA_963969555.1 Polydrusus pterygomalis | reverse complement strand
TAAATGCCGAAACCCAAAACAAAACAATACTAAAACTCAGCAGATGATGTCATCGATCATGTGCTGCTCGGATCACCGCCGTGTTATTTTGCCAAAGTCCTAGCCTAAACAAATCACACCCATATCAAATAACATAATAATATTATGCTCTAGCGTGACGGGCGTCACGCGTGACGCTTCCTGCATGTTGTTCATTTTTCGTGGAATATACCCGTAGGATACGCAAGCAGTAGTATTTTCAATACTAAAAATTGATAATGACCCTTTCCTGACCAAAATATAAAGTTTTAGTTGGTTCCCCTGTATCAGATCAGAATAAATAGAAAGCGTGAGTTTGAAAGTTGAAATAAATTCAGTGAATCCAGTACAGTTTTTTTTTTGGGGAAAATGCTTTGGCACGGGTGCTACGTAACATTTTAAGTTGCATTCTTTAGATTTTAGTGTAGTGGATAACATAAATAACTTTCAATAATGGGAAAGAAAGAAAAAACCTAAAGTCTTCCTCCACAAAATTTATTAGAAGAAAAATTCTCTAGGGGGTCCCTACATGTTTCGAACGTAAAAACGTTCATCATCAGGAGACAGAAAATTTATTTAGTGCTGATGGTTTTAGCAGAAGAGAAAATGGTGTAGAACCTTAATGGAGCTTTTATGGAATTAAAAAATTTATGTGTAGAAGAGACATAATATGAAGAAAATTGATAAAGGTTATACCATACTGAGTATGTTAAAAAATTTATTAAAGGGGGTCTGAACCAACCAAATAAACTGGGGAAGAAGAAAAAACCTTCCTAAAAAGAAGGTATCGAAAATTATTTAAATTTTTTTTATAAAACTTTTGAACGGTATGTCAGGAAGACATTATAAGGATAAGATAAAATTGACATAATTATGAAGATATCACAATAAAATTACATTGCAAAAATTGTTTTGTGGGGTAAAATGTAATTTTATTGTGATATCTTCATAATTATGACAATTTTATCCTTATAATGTCTTACTGACATACACTTGAAAAGTTTTATAAAAAAAATTAAATAATCTTCGACACCTTCTTTTTAGGAAGGATTTTTCTTCTTCCCCAGTTTATTTGGTTGGTTTAGACTCCCTTTAATAACTTTCTTAACATACTCAGTATGGTTTAACCTTTATTAAATTTTTTTCATATTATGTCTCTTCTACACATCATATTTTTAATTCCATAAAAGCTCCATTCAGGTTCTACACCATTTTCTCTTCTGCTAAAACCCTCAGCACTAAATAAATTTTCTGTCTCCTGATGATGAACGGTTCTACGTTCGAAACATGTCGAGACCCCTAGAGAATTTTTATTCTATTAAATTTTGTGGAGGAAGCTTTAGGTTTTTTCTTTCTTTCCCATACTTTCAACTCCACTTTAAGCATGGACTATTTCTTCACTTTCAATAATGTTGGCACAACTATTTACTGTATTGGAATCAAGTATTTTATTATTCCCCAGAAAAATTAAAAAAAGGGAAATAAGAATAAACAAATTCAATTTTAAATAATTCTCGTGAGTATATCTGAGGAGATGTTGAACATTTCCGAACAATTTGAAAAAAAATTATGAAAAATAATAATTACAAAACTTTTAATGTGTATATTATATAAAATGCTACAGTAAGTATATATATTTACATCTTTTAATTGGAATAGAGAACTAAAAATACTTGGAACCCAGGAAGAAATATTTACTTTCAGAAAACAGATTAAGCTAAGGAGGGTTTAAACTTAATCCCCAGACTTTCTTATACCTACCTGATGGTTGTAAATTATGTACAATATGGGTGAACCATCTATAAAAGCACATTTTTATTTGCAAACTTTATAAGGAAAAATACTACCTATTTACGGGTTATTTATTATTTGTTGCCTAAATTTTATTAACTAAATATAAATTTTATATTTTGGAAAGGAGGAAATGGAAAAGCCATCCCTCTTATAAAATTTTATTATTTTTTACCGGTTTAGAACTTATTATGTATATTAATTCTTGTTTCGTACACTCGCTCTGAGGAAAATGTCTAATACTTACAACAGATTTGCTAAGACATAGTTTGTATTGGTATAGCTTATTTTTTATTAAGGTTGAATTCTCAACGTCATTTAATCTATTGCCAACCTATAACCTATTTCGCGTTGATTTTTTGAGTTTATTATTTTAATAAGTAACATTTAAAGAAAATCACTATCGTCGGTACATTATTTAGGTAGTATCTGATATTACAAAAATATCAATTTATTTTATTGCTAATTTTGGGAGAATTGTATAGTGAAAGAACATTGAGTGACAATGACATAATAATGTTAAAAAAATCTTACCCGATATTTTTCGCTATACAATTCTCATAAAATAAGTTATGAAATTCCTTGATATTTATTAGATAATATGTCAATTATTACCTATAGAATATCAAGTCGATACTGATTTTCTTTAAATTTTGTATAAAACCTAGAAAACATAAATAAATCTACGCTAAATAGGTTATAGGTTGGCAAGCATGTTGATACTCCCACCTTAACCCATATTAAATAAATTGCTAGTGTATCAAACCCGCTATAGTGTTATATAAATTCCAGATTTGCTAGAACAGTACCTAGTAATCAGTTCCATAATAGCAGCACAGTCTTGTTGAATAATGAAATACTTATTTTAGTACAGCAATTTTATTAAGAAATATAATCTTCTCAATGCGACGAATTTTGCTCCCAGTAAAGCGCCTTCTCTACAATTGAGAAAGCTTAACAGCGTCCCCAAAAACGAATTGTATCAGTTAGAACATATAGTCCACAAGACGTTGGTGCCGTGCGCCGTAGTATTAGTTTCAACGTATTTGTTGAGCAGGTCACATCGTTGTTCGGAGTCTTCTAGCTGTCCTGTCTGAATTTGAACTTTATTGATCGTACGAATACCTGTTTCAATTAGTTTATTTTTACTTTGTATTTAAGTTTTTTTAAACTTTTCATGTCAGATAAAGCAATAGAAGATTCTTATTTTGCACAGCCCATCATTAGTATTGGACTTTATAATCTACTAGCGTGTACCCGGCCTGCGTTGCAGCCCGGCATTATACGACGTGAGATAATAAGGCGAACAAACCTCAAACTCAACCGTTCGCCGGCCCGTCCACAATTCACATCCATGCATAAAACATAGTCTGTCTTCGTCTATTCCGGCTTCGGATCGATCGTTGAACGGCCCGGGGACCGGTTAGGTTGGGTCGTTCGTTCTCCCTACTCTAATTTATCAGTGTTTCTCTATAATATTATGCATGTATTATACATAAAAACCTTCCTCTTGAATCACTCTATCTATTAAAAAAAACCGCTTCAAAATCCGTTGCGTAGTTTTAAAGATTTAAGCACATATAGGGACAGGACGGGCGATAGCGACTTTGTTTTATACTATGTTAAGATGAACGAATTTAACTATCTCATAAACCATGTTGCATAATAGATAATTATAATATGCAATGATAAACAACAAGAACAATATCACACTAGAAGCTATTTAAATTTTTGGGAACTACAGTACTGATTTTGAGTAGTAAGTATATGCAAGCAAATATTATTATGATTAATGTCAAGTTTAATTACAACTGCCCGTCGGAACTAATACAGTATACAGTGTGTCCCCGGATGGAGTTGACAAGAGGAAAAAGATCTTTATTATTGATTTTACGACAAAAAGTTAAAAATAAAAAAAAATTGTGCTTGTCGAGAAAATGAATTTACCATATAAAAATTTTAGATCAGATGTACAGGGTGTTGATAAATTAAGAAAATATGAAAATGCTTTAAGAGAGAAGTTCCATTATTTACTATTTTAGACAAAATGTTTATAAAAAAAGTTGTTTATAATCCAAAATAAAGCCTAAATACAAAATTTGAAATCTGAATTCTAATTTTTGTTTTTTATTTTTTACAATAGAATTTATGATTCAAAATGAAAACCTAAGAGTGCTGACCTATTTATTTAATTTATTTCTAATTTAAAGAAATGTGTGCAGGTTGGAGGAGGATATTATGTAGAATAATAACTTTTTCTACAATTGTATATTTTGAATGTTCATAAATTCTAATGTAAAAAATAAAAAACAAAAATTAGAATTCAGATTTCAAATTTTGTATTTAGGCTTTATTTTGGACAACTTTTTTTCATAAACATTTTGTCTAAAATAATAAATAATGGCACTTCTCTCTTAAAGCATTTTCTTGTTTTCTTAATTTATCAACATCTGATCTAAAATTTTTATAGGGTAAATTAATTTTCTCGACAAGCAGAATTTTTTATTAAGAATAACTTTTTGTCGTAAAATTAATAATAAAGATCTTGTTCCTCTTGTCAACTCCATCCGGGGACACACTGTATAAAACCAGATATACACCCCCAATAGAACTTGAAAATTACTGTGAGTATTCAGAGCGATAATTGCTAGAAACTAAACCATTCTATGGTAGCATTAACTCCTATATTTCCTATTGGCTAAATTACCGTGATATTATCACTACACAACGGTCTAGAGGTGGGTCCGACCCGCTATTTTTATTTAGCAGCTGCTTCTGCTATCGCTAAACAAAAATAACAGTTAGAAATAGCTGCTATTTTAATAGCAGTTGCTATTTCAGCATTATTCGTGTCGAAAAAAAGGAAAAAAAAAAAAGGTCGCCACTTCCGTAAATACGCCAAAGAACCGATATAAATAATCACTGCGAGTGATTACACATAGGTTGCTAACGCAACAACTTCTTGGCAAATAGCAGCCTGCTTTTTTGTAACTGCTATTTGAATTGGGTATAATGATAAATTTTATTTAACATATCGGTCCGACCCATAGCCCAGCCCAGGTATTGACTTAAAAAAAAAAAAAAAAGGTCGCCACTTCCTATTTAATCTACTAGCCCCAACACTATACTCACGAACGCTCATTTCGCTTTATCAGCGGTACCCAGTACGTTTTTTTTTGTTTACCAATAGCACAAGCAGCTGGCTAAACAAGACAACAAAAATAGCGGGTCACACAAATAGCAGCTACAAATTAGCAGCTAATTTTAAAGCTCGTAGCATTTAGCACTGTATCGAATCAAATAGCAGTTAAAAAATAGCAGGCTGCTATTTAGCAACCCATCTCTACAACGGTCCAGCGATTTTTGTTGTCTTACAGTAGGAAAGCGCGTTGCTGTCACATATAGTATTAAACAGTTGTATAAAGAGTATGTGAATTCTTATAAGGAATAAAAGGTTTTTTTCTCAGTGTGTTCTTTGTACCTACTGTGGGAAAAGTACCTACAAGTTATTATAAGAAATTTTCATTCCCTAATTACTAAAGTAACTGTAAGTACCTGCATGTAAATTCCAGCAACCCTCAATAAATAATAATTATACTTTGTGGCAATAATCTGTTAATAACAAATGCGAACTTGCCTAGGGAACGGGATTTACGTTAGTAAGAACATCTATTATTTTTTGATTGTTTTAATACCATTTTTAAATAATAGTTATGAAATTGCCTACCTATGTTACCTGGTACCAACACCTTTATGGCCATCACAATATTCGGTATGCAAAACGAGAAGCCGAAAATGGATTAATTCATTCGGTGTACCAAACAAGAATATTTCAGGTAAATTTTTGAAGTGTACGAAACAAATTTTCACCAGTGAAGTCGAAGGGTTCTTCTTGGCTAACAAAGTAAAAATTAACTCTTTACACTAACACCATAAATAACTATTAAAATAATAGAAAAAAAAAAAGCACAAAGTCTTTCTCCACAAGTTTATTAGAATAACTATAGGCGAACCTAGAATAATTCATAATAATTCGACATGTTTCAAGTGTAGAAACACTCATCATCAGGAAAACAAGGTAAATAGTACAATGCTGATGTTGTTAGCAATAGATAAACTAATAAGTGGGATGGAGCCGTAATGGAGCTATCAATGGTGTACACGAGGTGTAAAAAATGAATAGTCAGAAAACCGACAAGACTTTAGCATACTGGAAAGTCAAGGGCTAGTGCAAAGGCCCCATCTTGGGCGGAAAAATGAAGAGAGCAAAAGAAAAATGAGATAGTTTTAATAGAGTTTGTAAAAATCATTTAGGTATAAGTATAGTGAAAAATCTTAAGTTTCATTTTTAAGATTGTTTATTATTATTATTATTATTATTATTATTATTATTATTATTATTATTATTATTATTATTATTATTATTATTATTATTATTATTATTATTATTATTATTATTATTATTAAACTTTGTCGGGGACATGTAAAAGTAGTGAAATGAGAGGGAAAAAAAAATTGGTTTTCGTAAAAGTCAAAGCATCATTTAGCTTGAAGTAAAATGTTGTTGGGGTACCAGGCTTAATACGGCCCAGTTACCTAAACAAGCCTGGTACCCTAACAGCATTTTACTTCATGCTTAATGATGCTTCGACTTTTACGAAAACAATTTTTTTCTTTCCCTCTCATTTCACTACTTTAGATGTCTCCGATAAAGTTTAATAAAACTTAAGATTTTTCACTATACTTATACCTAAATGATTTTCACAAAGTCTGTTAAAACTCTCTAATTTTTCTTTTACTCTCTTCATTTTTCTGCCCAAGACAGGGTCTTTGCACTAGCCCTTGACTTTCCAGTATGCTGAAGTCTTGTCGGTCTTCTGACTATTCATTTTTTACACCTCGTGTACACCGTTGAAAGATCCATTACGGCTCAATCCCACTTATTATTTTCTCTATTGCTAACAGCATCAGCATTGTACTATTTACTTTGTTTTCCTGATGATGAGTGTTTCTACACTCGAAACATGTCGAATTATTATGAATTATTCTAGGTTCGCCTAGTTATTCTAATAAACTTGTGGAGAAAGACTTTGTGCTTTTCTATTTTCTATACATTTAACTCCACTTTAAGTATGGACTACTTCTTCAAAATTATTAAAAGAATATTTTTAAAATTATTGTGGGTAACCACCAAATTTTATTTAAATCTTTAAAATAGTGGACATTGCTCGAAGTGCGTAAAAATACGACCGCACAAATTGTGTTTCATTCGGTGCACTGGAACCTTCGATATATGACAGAGGTAACTGCATTGGATTTCAGTATGAGAAATGTAAAGGGCCCAAACAAAGCATCCACGGGGGGCAAAACTTCTAGTTTTTACTCACGACCCAATGAATGGCCCAACCTATTTTTAAACCATTATGTCACTGGAATAAGATATTCCTACGCAGAGTAATATTTCACCTTTCGCTAACACGCCCAACATATTATGCTGTCATTCATGCAATTTCTCTGTTTCTTATTTCATTGACGTTTCTTTTATGATGGGAACATACAAAAAAAGTTGATCTTACCACGATTTGAAGTTAATTTTTATGGTTCAAAGTAGTTATCGTCGTTTTTAGATTATATAAAAGTGCACAGTCGCAGTTTTTATTGTTTGCAGTTTTCACTGAGAAAAAGTCTGCTATTACCATACTCTTTATAAAACTGTTTAATACTATATGCGACAGCGCTTTTCTACTGTAAGACAACGAAAATCGCTAGACCGTTTACCATATTAGATCATTTTCCTCAGTATAGCCATAAAAAAATTACCTTTTCTATTTTGATTTTAAGTTAAATCTATTTCGATGTCGTTTTCACTATCGTAAGCTTATTATGAAATCGTTTTTTATTTTTTAAAATTGGTAAAAATGATAATATTCAAATGTACCGCAAACTGGGGTGACTTGCGCTTAGAAAAATAAATTAAAAATTCATATACAGTGTGACCAGTAAAATCAGCATCATATGTTTTTTTATTCGAAATTTGACTTTGGCATTAAGTTCTGCTTCGATCGAGATGAAAATGAAGCAAAAAAATAGTAGTCACGTGATTCGCATTATCTGTCAAATATTAATTTTTTCCAGAAGATAATTCAAAAGTGGGGTTATTTCTGAAAGTATCGAAAAAAGTTATTAAAACAAGTTTTTTTTTAATACAGTTTCTAGCTCACATGCAAAATTTCAGCTGCATAAGATAATTTTGATTTTTTACCCCCCACTAAAATTTATTTTCCACTTAATGAACACTTTACTGATGACACTGTGTTCTTTTTGTCTTAATATTAAGGTGTATTACTTTCAGACACAAACTATGTTTTCAAAAATACATATTTTATGAAGTTACCTTATACAGGGTCAAAAACAAATAAACGTTGCATCACATGCGACCAAATGTTAAGAGCCCAATTTTGATTTTGTAGAAAAACACACATTTAAAAAACGTAGTTTGTGTCTGTAAGTCACCTTAATATTAAGACAAAAAAGAACACAATGTCATCAGTAAAGTGTTCATTAAATGGAAAATAAATTTTAGTAAAAAATCAAAATTATCTTATGCAGCTGAAATTTTGCATGTGGGCTAGAAACTGCATTTAAAAAAACATTTTGTAATCACTTTTTTCGATACTTTCAGAAACAACCCCACTTTTCAATTATTTTTTGGAAAATATTAAAAATTGACAGATAATGCGAATCACGTGACTACTATTTTTTTTTTTGCTTAATTTTCATCTCGATCGAAGCAGAACTTAATGCCAAAGTCAAATTTCGAATAAAGCTATTAACAAAAAAAATCCCATATGATGCGGACTTTACTGGTCACACTGTATATTTTTTTAAGGTCTTTTATATGGGATTTAATAGAATATAACGGTTGATCCCACAGACCAATAAAAAAAGTAGAATGCTTAATATAGGCTGTATAAATGGTACACTATAAGATCTCCGTACGAATGGGGATTTGGTTTTTATAGTTTGCCATCCACTAATTTGAGTTGGCAGCATCATTTCAACTGACTGTAACTTTAGCTATCGACGCGCGCTAACTTTGAAAATACAGGGTTATGTATTTTGAGTTTGTTGAAAGGCAAAAAAAATAACAAATAATAACTAACTAACATATTATATCAATGCATAAAAACATAAAAAGTACAGGAAACAAAATTCAAAATAATCCGACGCCGTGGTTCAGCATGCATGTTTTAAATGCAAAAAAAAAGACCGCGACAATATGTACCAAAAATTTTCAATAACTAAAGGCAATAAAGATTGGGAAGAATATAAAATACTTAGAAATAAATGTATATCAGTTCTAAGAAGAGAAAGGAGTTTATATTATGATAAACAACAAATAGATAATAACAAGGGAGATGGTAAAAAAATGCGGAGAACCTTAAAAAATATAGTTAAACCTACAGTTAGAAATAACATTCAAGAAATAATTTTTGAAGATAAAAAAGAAACGGAACCATTTATTATTGCTGAAAAACTAAATTCTTATTATATTCATAGCATTGAAGAAATTGTTCAGTCAATAAATTCAGGGAATGAAGAACTATGCCAAATAGTACTAAGTTAAAAGAAGTAATAATTTTTTTAAAGAATTCAATGAAATATCATTAAATAAATTAAAACTAGTAGTTTTAAAATTAAATTCAAATAAAAACTATAGAGAAATATTGAATAAAAAGGTGTTAAAACATTGGGCAGCATTATTAAATTTTATAAATTCTTGTCAAAAATATGGAAATATGCCTCATGAATTAAAATGTTCTTACATTACACCAGTGCCAAAAGTAAAAAACACTAAAAGATGGGATGAGATGAGGCCAGTAAATGTTTTATGGGATGTTGAGAAATTATTAAAAAAAGTCGTAAGTACCTATATGAACATTTTTTATAAAATTCATTGATGCCAACAAAATTTTAATTTCCTTTCAAGCTGGTTTTCGAAAAGGGTACTCGACAGAGACGGCCATTCAATGTGTGATTGAGACGTGGAAGAGAACCATTGATCAAGGGGAAAATGTTATAGCTGTATTTTTGGATTTTAAGCGGGCATTCGAAACAATTGACAGGGCTAGATTATTGAGTAAATTGTATCAGTATGGAATTCGCGGAAACGTTTATAAATGGTTTAAAAACTATTTAAGTAACAAATCACAAAAAACAGAAATTTCAAAAATATTCAAAATAATATAGGAGTTCCTCAAGGAAGTATACTAGGTCCAATATAATTTATTTTATACATCAACGATATGTCTTTAGTTTTAAAAATGTGTAAGTTACAAATGTTTGCTGATGACACCTTAATTAATGTTTTAAATATTTTTGATGGTCTAACTAAATTGCAACGAAAAAGGAATTGCAGCAAAATGGATGCCTTCATGGCCCTATTGTAAACTGCTAAAAATGGAGGCGTCGGGAAAATGACTAAAACACTCCTTTTTTGCCGTAAAATTTCAAGTAGTTTAACTAAATGTACTACTTCTGTCCATACCTTACAAAAATTTTGCCCACATTTTACTCTTTTCAACTTTGGTTGGAGATACTACGTATATTTATACCATCGCCGCCCGGTTGTCGAAAATAATGCACTGTTTTTATATCGCAACCGACTTTACGATCGGTAAAACAGTTGCCTACGCTGTCATTTTTCGACAGCTTTGCGAGTTGTCTCTTACATGTCATTTATGTATTTATGTCATCAACATTCGGTTCGTTTGCAAACGTTGCAACGCGTAATTTTCAGAGTTGTTTTCTGTTAGCCACATTTCTGGATCACTATCGGTGAATCGGTGTTGTAATCATCAGATGGGGTATGCGGGCGAGATGTAGATGGACCGGCTTCATCTGATGTATTGTATGATAATGTGCTGTTACAGGTACTGCTTTTAAACTTTTTATTTTTGTGCCTTTATATTTTCACTCTTCTATAAAAAGTAGCTGAATATTTAAAGGGCCGACGAGGCGAAAGCTGTTTTTTCCATATCAAATTTACAAATAAGAAAACATAAGACTCCCTAACCTTACTTTCAGGTAAAACCTTTACAATCTTGTACTGACATCTGTCAAAGTATAGAGTAGTAAAAAAAATACCAATACCAACGTCATACCAACGTTGTGTTTTAGAACTATAGGCAACTTTTAGATAGTAGTCATCTGCGACGGCGGTACAGCGTTGTGCATGCACCCAATATCAAACTTGTTGCACTCGATGAGTTGGAAAATCGTCGATCCGCCTCCAGATTTCTGGTAACAGCTAAACAACGTTGAAACGACATTGGTTTGACGCCGGTTTACATCCTGTACAAATACTGACTACTATATGGACACATTGCAACGTCGGGATTGATAAAAAATTAGTTGGAAGTTAGAAAAATGCTGCTTGGGGCTGCCTATACCCTCTCCAAAAATATCATTTTGACTTGGTCGTTGGGAAGAAGTTCTGTTACTTGACCGATGAACCACGTCTTTATGCTATTTATGACGATATACTTATCCCCAATTACCCCCAAATTTTGTCCGCAATTCCCCCTTAATAACCTATTTTTGAGGTAATGGGGGACATGCAAAATAAGCAACTTTCGATTTACCAGCGACACCCAATCGCAAATATATCTCTTTTATACCATGTTTTTAAGGGCACTGTACAAAAAAAATAATAATATTTAACGAATTATTAAAATGGTCGTACTTACCAGAATATCCGACGAAACCGACATACAGAATATATTATAGGTTATGTTTTGGGTTCGCGTAGGTCGGAACATATCGTCGTTGAAAAGCCGTAAAGGCGTATCTCGATTTTTACAAGTTTTCAGTAGAGCAATTTAAAGAAGTGTATTATATTATTATCACCATTTTCTTCATAAACCCTAAATGATTAGATCTATTATACTTCTATTTTCACATTTATTTTAAGCAATACCTATTAAACACCATAGGCCATAACGAAAGTTTGTAAATTTACTATTACATAATATATATCTACTTTTGTTGGAGATACGCCTTTACGTTTTGCTAGTAACAAATTGGTGGCCACTCATTTATTGAGATACGCCTGTTTAAATTAAGATGCAAAAGGATTTAATTTTAAATTTTGATGGCAGGTTTTGAAGATTGGAATAAGAACTGAATAAATCACCTTCCGCTGCATAACACATTGTCTTGCACCGACAGGCAAGCAAGCAAAATTTGAGATAGGCCTTATATTTAAGTATTTTCTTAAAATTAAATTGTAATAAAAAGGCGTAAGTCAAGATTCGCCGTAAGGCGATCAAAATATATATTATTTTGTGGCGTATCTCAAGATACGCTTATACATAAAAATATGTTTATCGAATTTTTGAGATAGGCCAAAGAGGAAAAGTTTAATTTTATGGAAGCGGTATTAGATTTAGATACGCCTTTTCGTCACAACATAGAATACATATAGACATGTTTAATGCCGGGTCTAACTCAATTTCGCCAAAATTTGAGATACGCCTTCACGTTTTAACAGCGACGATATGATATGTGGAAGGCGTTTACCGAATGGCGTTCGACGGCCCACATGTACAGACTAGAAGTACAGGGACAAATTTGACCGACAACTTTTGATAAAATTTTATGGCCAGTGTCCCCATTTGCCCCTGTCCACATTTACCCTGATTGACCTTAATCAATTTTTTTTTGTGGATAGAGTGTCTAACTAAAACATTAGCTTATAAGTATATTTTTCATAATGGTTTGATAGAATAGTTACATACTAAGAAAACGATGAACTAGACGGTTCCCAGGCCAACCTTTCCGAGAAGCCTTATCTCTTGATGATGCTACTTTTTACAATAATGTTAATGTAATTTTTTAAATAAAGTATTCTTTGACTTGAGCTCGTTAAAGTCAGACGCTGTATTTTCCAAAGTAAAATAAAATTGTTTTTAAAAATAGTTTTTTCTGTTTTTTAAACTTAACTGGCGCAGTCGGTAGGATAGTGCGTCAACGCGTTTAATCGAACGGATATCGATCGTACGCGTCGATTGCGGTTTCAACCCTTAAGTGCTATCCAAAAGAACCACCCCGGAGAAGCCACGTCAGACAGTCAGCCACCAAGCAGACAACCAAGCAACCACAGCCAATCAAGAATCGGGAGAGGAAAACACTACGTAAGTGCCAATTTCCTTTTCGCCCCTTTTATCCTCTGTTTAAGGTATTTTAGGGATAATCATAGTTTCTGTGCATCGCGCATATCACTTAGCTTTTAGGCAGTCTATTGGAGACAAAAAGTAATTTTAGGCAGTCTATTGGAGACAAAATAATTTTAGGCAGTCTATTGGAGACAAAATAATTTTAGGCAGTCTATTGGAGACAAAAAATAATTTTAAGCAGCAAACACATTATTTTTGTAGGCCTATTACTGGCAAAATAGAATTATAGATTGTTTATTCAATTTAGCTTTTGAAATACATTATTCTAAACAAAATGAGTAAGTCACAAGTGACACCCGCGGTACAAACGGCACAAGGCCCACTAGCTGTAAATTGGGACCTGTTTAAATCAAAAATCGAAAATATAAAACCCTTTGATGGCAATAGTAATCATTTAAATAAGTTTTTAAAAAGATGCGACGACCTAGTCGCCAAATATAAACCGTTTAACGATGATGATTTAAATGCTCATATACTTGAGTGCATAAATGAAAAACTGACAGGTAGAGCGGAAAACATGATTGCAAATCGAATGGAATTAGACGACTGGGAAAAGTTACGCGCAGCGTTAACCCAGGCTTTTTCTGATAGGAGAGATTTAGATTGCTTAGTTCAGGAATTAACCCGTACTAAACCCCTTAAGGGAGAACATATTCTAAATTTTGGCAATAGACTACAACTACTACGTAGTAACGTTATTCAAAGAATAAGCAATAATAACCAGTTAGGTGAACCCGAAAAATTGTGTCATATTAAATATCATGAAAGCACAGCTTTAAATACATTTATTGCAGGGTGCACCGGCATATTAAAAAATAACATGCACATAAAAAAACCAGCAACCCTTGAAGATGCTATGGCATATGTAAGTGAATTTGAAAATTTTGAAAAACTATATGATAGTTTCGGCGAAATGCAAAAAATGCAAAAAACTAACAATTGGCCCATACAAAAACCAAGACAATTTCAAAATTTTCAGAATCAAAATCAAATGTATAATAATTTCCCCGCATTACCGAATAACACACCGAATATGAATGCGCAAAACCATTTTCAGAGACCTTATTTCCCGAGTCAACCCATAAATATACAACCCCGGTATTTACCCCCGCGAAATTACCCCACGAATAGCCAAGTTTTTGGGAAACCACAAAATGTTTTTCGACCTAACCAAATTCCACCCAAAAATTTGCCTCGCCCAGAACCAATGTCAACAACCTCTAGAAATCCCACGGTAAATACAAATCGCCAAAATTCATACAATAATCAACAGAATTATTTTAGAAATCAATACCCAAATCAAAAACCAAACTTTACCTTTCAAGAACTTTATTTTAGTGAAGAAGGAAATGACTATATACAGGGTGAAAATACATACGATAACAATCTCGACATGTATGGTAGTTATGCTGCTAACTACCAAGACTATCAAACCACCCCTGAACAAACATTACCTGACCAAAGTTACGACGACACCCCATATACAGGGTGCAACCAATACCCCATTCACGAAAATGAACAAACTATTACACACGAACGACCATCTATCCAAAATGAAATTTCAGAGAAAAGTAACGAAATGCATAACCAAAATTTTCACGAAACGGGCCCAACAAAAGAACAGATATGATCGAAATCAATATATCATCTACCAACGCACTTCCGTACGTCAAAATTAAAAACCCAAACTTAAAGCTTTTAATCGACACCGGTAGCTTACGGTCTATTTTAAAGCCATCGGTTGCGGAACAGTTTTATGCTAATTGTATATACCACTCTAACAATATAATAAAAACAGCCTTAGGAAGTCAAGTAACACAATTTCAGGCATCAATACCGGCTTTCGCAGAATTCTGTACAAATTATAAAATAAATTTCATTCTTTTCGACTTCCATGACTACTTCGATGGAATATTAGGCCTAACTGACCTAATTAATATGCAACTCAATATCGACCTATGTAATAAGAGACTGATTGGACCCAAACTTGTTATACCATTTCTTTATCGCCAAAATCACGAATCAAGTTTTTCATTTTCAGTAAATCCAAACGAAAAAATAGTAAAAAACGTTCCTGTCAACGTACTAGAAGGAGACATTTTGACAAGACCCGGTAAAATCGACACACTCTTTCTACCACAAATACTAACCCGTGCAAAAAACGGTTACGCCCCTGTAGAAATACAAAATAAATCCGACAAAACGATTTCCGTGACATTAACTAAACCAATACCTGTTGATTTATTCGAGCAGAATTCATATGAAATATTTTCCTTTGAAAATTTGACCCAAAACATTCAAAATAACCAAAATACAAATATAGAACCAAATATTCGAGATTTAATTCGCACGGACCACTTAAACGTCGAAGAGGAAAAAGCCATAATAAAACTATGTAAAGAATACTCTGATATTTTTCATAAACCCGGCGATAAATTATCATTTACTTCAAAAATTAAACATGTAATTCGAACCACGGATGACATCCCCATTCACACAAAATCTTATCGCTACCCTTTTGTACACAAAGACGAGGTGCAACGACAAATAAATGAAATGCTAGAAAAGGGAATCATACGCCCATCTTCTAGCCCCTGGTCCTCGCCTATTTGGGTGGTACCCAAGAAAATAGATGCTTCCCTTAAACAAAAATGGAGGGTAGTATGCGATTTTCGTAAAATTAACGAAAAAACAATCGATGATAGGTACCCCATCCCCAATATTAATGATATATTAGATAAACTCGGCAGAGCGCAATATTTTTCAACCCTCGATCTAGCCAGCGGGTTTCATCAAATAGAGATGGACAAAAATTCTATCGAAAAAACAGCTTTCACAGTAAACAACGGACATTTTGAGTACCTAAGAATGCCCTTCGGGTTGAAAAATTCCCCCTCTACTTTCCAACGTGTCATCGACGAAATCCTGAAAGATTTACTAAATAAAATTTGTATGGTATATATGGACGATATAATTATTTTTAGTACGTCCCTGCAAGAACACATTCAAAACCTAAAACAAGTATTTAATAAACTCAGAGAAGCTAATCTTAAGATTCAAAGCGACAAATGCGAATTTTTGAGAAAGGAGGTCGAATTCCTTGGTCATGTAGTGACATCGGAAGGAATAAAACCAAACAAAAAGAAAATCGCCGCAATTCAAAAATTCCCCATACCAAAAACACCACGTGACATTAAATCATTTTTAGGTTTATTAGGGTACTACCGAAAGTTCATTAAAAATTTCGCCAAAATTACTAAACCAATGACAAAATGTCTAAAAAAGAACGAAAAAATAGAACATACAAAAGAATTTGTCGAATGTTTTAATACATGCAAAAATTTGCTTATATCCGAACCAGTGTTATCCTACCCGGACTTTTCTAAACCTTTTGAAGTAACCACAGATGCCTCAGCTTACGCTATAGGATCAATTTTATCCCAAAATGGACACCCTATCTGCTACGCGTCGCGAACTTTAAATCCCGCCGAGATAAACTACTCCACGATAGAAAAGGAACTTCTAGCGATAGTCTGGAGTTGTAAATATTTTCGCCCGTACCTATTCGGACATAAATTCACCATACTGACTGACCACAAACCCTTACAGTGGTTATTTTCCCTAAAAGAACCCCATTCAAGACTCGTGCGGTGGCGCCTCAAATTAGAAGAATTCGATTACATAATTCAATACAAAAAAGGTAAACTAAACCAGGCAGCAGACGCCCTGTCTAGATACCCAATAGACAATAACCTTAACGCCTTAGAGACAATGTCGACGGACAATAACCCCGGTGACATAGACAACATGATAAGCGAATACCTACAAAACCAAGAGGATATCCCACAACTAGACGAATCGATTATAAACGAAATTTTCGAGACATGCGAAGAAAGACAAACAGATACGAACATACCAAAAATCAATATAATATCCGACATGCAAATTCGACCCCCTGAAAAAAACAAGGAAGACGATAATGAAACGGTACATACGTCACTAGAACACCCGATAATAAATATACCTATATCCGAACGAAGTTTAAATGTTTATAAAAATCAAATCGTTATAACTGCTGGTGATATAGACAAAATACAATGCAAATTTAATAAAATCTTTGAAAACACACGCCTATACGTCACAATAACAAAACGAGACCCACGCGAACATATAATAAAGATTTTAAAAGAATTTGTTGACCCCAAACAAACGTTTGCTCTATATTTTAGGGACCCAGAAATAGCCAAAATATTCATTACTACAGTTCAAAACTTTTTTCGAAATTCTTCGTACAAACTAATTCAATGTTCAAAATTTTTGGAAGACGTCGAAACACTTAACGACCAAAAAGAAAAACTCGAGATGTATCACACAACTAAAACGTGTCATAGAGGCATTAACGAAACCAAATTAGCCCTTTCGCAAAAATATTATTGGCCAAAAATGTCAGAGGACATTGAAAATTACATAAACAACTGCGAAATATGTCTAACCAACAAGTACGATAGAAATCCCCCAGTAATTAAATTTAACTTAACCCCGACAAGCTCAAAACCCCTCGAGTTAGTCCACATGGACACATTTAAAATATCAAACGAAACCTTTTTAACGGTAATCGATACATTTTCTCGATACGGACAAGCCTACCACATAAATAGTTTAACAGGACCAGAAATACTAGAAAATCTACTAAATTTTATTACGCACCACGGTTTACCTCTTAAAATTACAACCGATTGTGGTACAGAATTTAAAAATAAAGAAGTAGAAGATTTTTGTAAACTCTACAAAATTGAGCTCCACTTCACAACCCCAAAAAACAGTAATTCGAACTCCCCAGTTGAACGGTTTCATTCAACATTAATCGAACACTACCGATGTCTAAAAGAGGAAAACACAAATTTTACACCCACGCAACTTA
Organism: Polydrusus pterygomalis; assembly: GCA_963969555.1. Classification (NCBI taxonomy): domain Eukaryota; kingdom Metazoa; phylum Arthropoda; class Insecta; order Coleoptera; family Curculionidae; genus Polydrusus; species Polydrusus pterygomalis. The sequence continues at coordinate 74,076,824 of OZ018376.1, read as the reverse complement.
TGAAACGCGTAATAATTGCATACAATAACTCAATCCATAGTGTAACCAAATATACCCCATTTGAAATATTAAAAGGCCACATTAACAGTCCAAACCCATTCGATATCAATGACCACGTAATAGTATCAAATTACGTCCAACAACACAAAGAAAACGCGACACAACTTTATCGCATGATTCAACAAAAGAACGCACAAACTAAAGAAAATATAATTGCAAAAATAAATGAAACCCGATCCGACCCACCAGACTTCGCGAATACAACCGAAGCCTATATCAAAACAAAAGCCAGAGGCAAAGACCGGCCGAAATTTAAAAAATTTGCGATTAAAAGTCAAACCGATAAAAAAGTAATTACACAAAAAGGCTCGTACCATAAAAACAGCGCTAGAAAACCCCGAATTAAACGACTATCGAATTTTCAGGTAAACAATGAAAAGGACAATCCTGATTTTAACCACGACACTCCAAGTACTTCAAATATACTGCAACCCTAATGACATACACCTGACAACCCTTAAAAATCCTATTCTCCCGATAGAATTAGGAAACTCAAAACTTATATATAACAAACATACATTTTTGCATTACGTAGACTTAGAACCTATTTTAATACAACTTGTAAATATAGAAAAATATTTCTTTACAATTAAAAACCACTTAAAGCACGAAAACGCGACAAATCCAATTTCTTATCACGGGTTATCAGAAAGTGCAATACTTAGAACGGAATACCTCATTCAAACAACACAAAGTAAACTCGAGAATCTCCACCCACACGTAAGGAACAAGAGAGGTCTAGTTAATATCGTAGGTAAAGCAAATAAATGGTTATTCGGCACATTAGACGCGGACGACGGAAAAAGATACGATAAAACCATTAAAATTCTCGAAACGAATCAGAAAAACATCATAAACAAACTAAATTTACAAGTTTCCTTATCAAAAAACTTAATTAATAACTATAACAAAACAATATCAATTCTCGATGCAAATCAAAAACAATTACAAAATGGTCTAAGAGTATTTAAAGATGTCATCGAACGAACAATTAACGATCTAAATGATTATATAAGCTTTCAAGGACTAATTTATCAAATAAATTTAGATTGTCAAAATTTAATCACCTTTATTGACAACCTAGAGGACGCTATTATGTTTGCCAAATTAAACGCACTGCATAACGCCATAGTGCCAAGTTCAGAATTATTACAAATGCTAGATTATTTAAGAACAATCTATAATAATGAAGCAATACCAAATTTTAAGAACATATTGTCGTATTACCAATATTTAGGGACTCAAGTTACTTTTTCAAAAGCTAAAGTGATATTTGCGATTCATGTCCCTGTGGTTAGACCAGAAAGGTTTACCTTCTACCACCTTTATCCTATTACCCAACACCATAAAATATTCGTTCCAAAATACCCTTATTTGGCACAAGCAGAAGAAAAGGTCCAATTTGAAGAAACTAGTTGCCCCCAACTGGAAGAAGAATACTACTGCACTGAAAATCTCCACCCCCAAGACCATTGCACCCTTCAACTACTGAAAGGCTCTCCGCTAGAAAACTGCCCTGTTCTTGAAGTCAAAATACAAGAAATAATAACCGAACAAGTTACACAAGAAGAAATACTCATCCTTCCCAGTAAAACAGAAAGACTTTTTTCTAAATGCACTACCGACCAATATCTCCAAATTAATATGCCGACGCTAGTAAAAATTCCGAAAAATTGCCAAATTCAAATCGGAGCGAAGAAATTTGTCAACGACGTAAGAATTAAACAAGGAAAACCGCTTATCTTACCCGATGTCGAAATAGGAAATTCCACCCTATCAACCACATTTAAGACACCCAATTTAACAAAACTGAACTTCGAAGATATCTATCGATTGAAGGATATGGCCAACCAATTATCGCCAATCACCCCAATCGAAGAAAAAGAACAATTATCAAACATTATGTCCTACTTAATAGGAAGCCTAGCCGTCCTGTTGACAGTGTACCTACTATGGAAATATAGAAAGCAACTTAGACTATTTTCCAAAATTTGTTCCAAAACCAAAATCAATACCAAATTGCAAGAAATCGATGCCAGAACCGAAAATACCAATACCTCGCAGAATACCTCCAGTATCTTCTCAGCTTAAGGAGGGAGGAGTTACATACTAAGAAAACGATGAACTAGACGGTTCCCAGGCCAACCTTTCCGAGAAGCCTTATCTCTTGATGATGCTACTTTTTACAATAATGTTAATGTAATTTTTTAAATAAAGTATTCTTTGACTTGAGCTCGTTAAAGTCAGACGCTGTATTTTCCAAAGTAAAATAAAATTGTTTTTAAAAATAGTTTTTTCTGTTTTTTAAACTTAACTGAATATAATAATTTTAAAAATTCTATTAAATCTCAAATATCATTAAAACTATTAAAACTTTAAAATTACATTATTTATTTAAAAAACAAAATGTTTAACTTTTTTGTTTGTTTTTTGTTAAAAGAAGGTTTCGGTTTAAAATTAAAAAGAAATCCATAAAAATGTTGGTAAAAAAGGTTTTAAAAAATATTTAATTGTAGCTTTTTGCTAAATAAATGGGTAATTCCCGCTTAACTCGTAATTATGCAGTCACACTCAGTTTGTAAAAAAATAGATCAAAATGCATGGTTCTCAATTTATGTAATTTAAAGTACATTTTATTAGGTTTAAGGGCATCTATCTAAAATTCTTAAAAAAAATTCTTTTTCTGGAAAAAAAAATGTTTTATGGCCCAAATGTCACGTAAGTTACCGGTCACAAACATGCGTTTGTTAGTTTTAAAAATAAAATTTTAATAAGTATGGGACATAAACAACTTTTGAATACAAAAATGTAAACTTTAATTACAGTATTATTCTGCAGAAATAATTCTTAAACGTTTTAAAATTTATTTGTGTATTTTTTTACACGTTAATTGTTGTCACAAAGATTCTGGTCACATAAGTTACTTGCCATTTTTTTGCAATTTTTACTGAGACTGGCAACACTGACTGAATCAACAATTTAGTAAAGGGTTGCTGTTGTGTTCCGCTGTTTACTTTTAGATTTGCCGGTGAAATTAAATTTAACGGGAAAACGTGAAAATTGTTTAAATTGACGAAGCCCGGTAAGTATGTTTATTCGTTAGTCACTTAAGTTACCACGCTATTCAGTAATTTTTAATTATTTTTAAAATTTGGCTATGACATAACCTCAAAAAGTGCAACGTGATTCTGTAGCTGCATAAAGTTAACTCTCCCACGTTGCCTGTTTGAGCAAAATGTAGAAAAACCCTATAAAAGTCACATAAGTTACCGTCACATATGTTACCGTTCCCTATGGTAACTTATGTGACCTGTAGTAACTTTTGTGACCCAAAACCGTTTTACCTGATAAATAACGCAAATTATTATAGAAAAAATTTGCAATAAAGCTGCATTATTACTATCAATATTTTGTCTTTTAGGTAAAATAATGTTTTTTGTTTTCTTTTACAGATATCCTAGAATGGGTTTAACTGCTGCTGAAAAACAAAGACGGTATAGGGAGCGCATAAATGCTGACCCTGAAAAAAGGTCAGAGTACTTAAGAAAAATGAGGGCTATTGCTAAGCAAAGAAGAGATCTAAAGATAGATAAATCTATTGTAGAACTGTCTGAGAGATCGCAAAGACAGAAACGTAAAGAGTGGAGGATAAGAAAGCAGAAAAGTCGTGCAGTCGTTAAAGCCCGCAAGCGCCAGTTACAGGTTGTTTTAAACGACACACCCCCTAATAGCCCTTTAATGGTGGAACATGTTGAAGAACGTAATATGGAGGAACCAAATCAAGAAGAACCAGATTTAACGAAACATGAAAGTAATGCTACTCGCGGCAGAAGAAAAATAAGAAGAGATCGCAGTTCATCTTACCGCCGAATAAAAGAGTTAGAAGATAAGCTTAATAGTTCGGAGAAAAAAATAAACAAATATAGAAAAAGAATTAGCAGGCTAAAAAGGACAGCAAAAAAAACTTTCATAAGTAGTCCCTCACCGCTGTCTAACCTGACGGCAGAAGTTGGAAAACAACCACTTCCAGAAACAGTGAAAAGAAAATTGATTTTTCAAGAAACATTGTTAGCAGAATTACGTACCACGTATAGATCATCTGACGAAGGTACCAAGCAATTATTAGTAAATAATGTGTTTGAAGGAAAGCGTTTAAAAAAATATAGATTGCAAACAGACGCCAAGAAAAAAGTTGGGGTGAGGGCAGATGGCAAAAAAAATGGGTTAAAAAGGCAACGAGTAAGAAAATTTGTCTATAAAATTAAAAAATTTTATTGTAGAGATGACAACAGTACTAACACTCCAGGCAAAAAGCAAACAATAACTTTTCGAGGTTTAAAAAAACAAAAACGTTTGCTTTCGCTAACATTAAGAGACCTGCACACAAAGTTTTGCAAGGAACACAATTGTAAAGTTGGTTTATCAACTTTTTGTAGATATCGACCATTTTGGGTTATTCGACCGAAGCTCACAGATCGAGACTCCTGTCTTTGTAAAAAACACGATAATCTACAGAAAAAATTGGACACATTATTAAAGGAAGAAGTTACGGACAACAGAAATTTAGAAAATGTATCTAGCCAGGCATTTTGCGACCTACAATCCGTTGAGTGCATTACAAAAAAATGCTACTTTTGCAAAGACCAGACTTCTATCAATAATGTTTCTGCTGAGACAACCCATAAAGTAGTTTGTTGGTCTGCGTGGAAGCTAAAAAAGGAGGAAATAGAGAAAAATGGTAAAAAAATATTAGTAACAAAAACCATAAAAACGCAGGAACAAGGAAAACTTGGAGACTTAGTAGGATCGTTTAACAGCGAAATAAAAGAAACATTTGGTCGTCATGTATTTACCATAAGACATCAATTCAAAGAAGCGCGAAAATGCAAAGAGCAGCTTTGCTATGAAGAAGCTGCAATCCACATGGATTTTTCGGAAAATTATTCCTGTAAATTAAATTCCGAAATTCAGGCCATGCATTTTGGCGCCTCTCATGAGCAAGTTACTCTACATACGGTAGTAGTTTATTTTGAGAAAGAACAAAAAAAAATGTATTGTACAGTCTCTCCGTCTAGACATCATGGCCCTCCAGCTATTTGGGCCCATCTCACACCTATATTACTCGAGCTTAAAGCAAAACAAATAGATACTATACATTTTTTTTCAGACGGCCCTGCAACCCAGTACAAAAACAAAAGTAATATATATTTTCTCAAAACCTATTTTCATGATATGGGCTTTAAATATGCAACCTGGAATTATTCGGAATCGTATCATGGAAAGGGAGCGCCAGATGGCATTGGCGCTGCCATAAAAAGAATAAGTGATAATCTTGTTTCTAGGGGTGATGATATCAGTAATGCTAGGCAGTTATTTGAAAAAGTCCAGAAAAATACGACAGTAAACATGCATTACATTGAGGAGTCCGAAATTAACGAAATGGGAAATAAAATAAGTAACGCGCAATTAATAAAATTCCTGGCATCTTAAACACACACCAAATAATTTCTTTACAAAACGAAAGTCACATTTATGAAAGGCATTTTTCTTGCTTTTGTAAGAAACTACCAGTTATCGATAATAATTGTTTTAACTTGCGAAAAATCCAGGTACTAGAACAACCAACAGAAGTAGAAGTGTTTCAAAAGGGCGTTTTAGAACCCTCTATAGGACAGTGGATTGTGGTCAAATATGACGAGAAAATATTTCCCGGAATTGTATGTAGTATAAGCCACCAAGACTACGAAGTCAAGACACTTAAGAATATTGGAGAAAATAAATACATTTGGCCATTACCCGAAGACAAAATTTGGTATAAAAAAAACGACATTCTGTTTAACATTTCACCCCCAACAAATGTAACTAAAAGACTTTTATCCTTAAATGTCGTGGATTGGCATGCTATACACTCTTACAAAGAACCGGAATAGATAAATAGGATTTTGGGAAAATTTAGCTATTTCGCACATTATAATAATTATTGTTTAGTTGAGTTATTGGACTTTTAAACATAATTTTTGATTTAGGTCTTTAAGTTACGCATTTTGTTTTAAATTTATTATTTATGAGGATTACAAGGTTTGTTCTGTTCTTGTTTGTTGTTCTTATTGTAATAAAATATATTGTATACACGCTAGTTTCCTTAAAACAAGTTTAAATTGTGATAAATCTTTTTCTGTCACGTAAGTTACCCTCATGTCACATAAGTTACCGAATTAGTATATTATAATCTAATTGTCATATCTAACATTTTAATTGTTTCAAAATAAAACATACATTATGAGGCAGGTTAATACTAATTTAGAAAATAATGAACAAATAATAGTTATGAAGTGAGCTTCGATTTCTTCCTCGGTAACTTATGTGACGGTCACATAAGTTACTGTTTTTCTTTTCCCAAAAAAACCATAAAAACAATAAAAAAGTGTACTGCTGACATTAGTCTCAGTTTGTGTAGGCGTAATATTAGGTATTTAACTATAAATTACATTCGTAATACAAAGTAAGATTTTGAAAATTTACCTCTCTCAAATTTACGAGTTAAGTGGGAATTACCCAAATGCGCATATTGATAATCATTACCTGTTGAAAGAGATGTCGATCCTCTGCCGCAGTTTTCTCACTATAACACAATTAATTATGTACTAAACACAGTGGCATTGTTATAAGTAAGTATGCAATTCTCCAAAAAATGTGTTTGTATAAGAGTTACGGAAGCCTGACCCACAATTGGAGGATCCTGTGCCTATATTATATTACGTAGGTTATTGATTTTAATAAATATTAGATGTTAGGTATATTTAATGCAAATTTTCATAATCTAAAACGTATAAATATTTAAACTTTAATCATTAGGAAAATCCCTGCTGCCAGGCTACCGTCTATAAATTTAGTAATTAATGTCAGCCAGTTCATGGGAGTTGACACGTTGGCAGCGCTCGATTAGAGCCTTTGCTGCATTGATGCCTACCCAACAACAGTCGAAATTTGCAATGTAAACCGCAATCATACATCATCCGCTGACAGTCAGATCTAGTCTTGGTCCATCTCCCTCATCCTCTAATCCCCTACATCCATCATCGAAACGGGTCGAATCTCCGTGAACTTGGTTCGTAAACAGGCCCGGGTCAATGTAAGATATAATATTGCATAAATATTTTTAAGTTTTTTTTTAAATGAAATTTTCTATACAGTGTGCCAAATGGAATAAATTCGATAATAAATACATGGGGGCGTGTCCGAAAAAACGCTCGGACAAGTCGATTGGTGTTTCTAGTTGCGCATTTTTTTGAATAAAAACTTTTTATACAGGGTGTGTCATGTAACAGTAGCCAATACCAACTTTCTTATTTTAAATACAACACCCTGTGTGTTATTCAATTTTTGGATTCTTCAGAAATTTTTAGACGTATTCTATGTATAGTATCCTAGGCCTATCTTTAACTGTTTCGGAAATATTAAGTGTTTGCAGATTTATTGCACAAATTAACAACACACTAAAAACCAATAAGTAGTAGTAGTAGTAGTAGTAGTAGTAGTAGTAGTAGTAGTAGTAGTAGTAGTAGTAGTAGTAGTAGTAGTAGTAGTAGTAAGTAGTAGTAACAAGATTTATTTAGCAATATGCTACAATTTAACAAGTTATATAAAATATTTGAACTAATTTAACAATATCATCTTTAAAAAAATTTTATTAGTCACTATTTTGTTTTTTAAATAAATAATTTTTCGATGATTTTTTAAAATTTTTCAAAGAGGTCTGTGATTTAATTAAAATATTCAAGTTATTATATTCACTTAATCCTTTATAGAAAACCGATTTATATGTCAAATGTTTTGATACCCTACCTAGACAAAAATCTTTATTATACCTGGTTGAATAGTTATGATTTTCAAAATTTTGAGTTATAAAATCTTTCAAATGAGAAGGCAGTAAGTTATGTTGTATTTTAAAAATAAAAGTACAAATCAAAAGAAATATTAAATTTTTAACATTTAACCACTGAAGTTTCGTTAACATTAAATTTATTTTCGTATATTTATCCACATATATATAAAATTATACGCATAGCTTTATTTTGCAAAACTTGGAGTCTATTAAAGACCCCATCATTTGCTGTGTTTAAAATAGTTGAACAATATAAAAAATGAGGTAAAATTATAGTGTTATAAATTGTTTTTCGTGAAAATAAACTCAAATTTTGACTAATTCTTTTTAAATAATTAATTTTTTTTCCAATTTTAGATACCAGATTTTCAAAATGTAATTCAAATTTTAACTTAGAATCTAAAATTACTCCCAAATATTTAAAAGAGTCTATAATTTCTAATTTTTCATCATCAACAAAAATATTTATGTCTGTATTAATCACGCTATTTCCAATAACCATAAATTTTGTTTTAGAAACATTTAATTTTAATTTATTTACCTTTAACCAGTTTGATAAAGTTTTTAATTCAAAATTTAAAATGTCTATACAATCAAGAATATTTTTACCCTTTATATATAATAAGGTATCGTCAGCAAACATTTGAATAAAACTTTGTTTTAAAACATTTGGCATATCATTTATATAAAGAATAAATAATAATGGACCCAAAATGCTACCTTGTGGTACCCCAATATTATTATATTTCTTTTTAGAAAAAATATTATCAATTTTTGTTTTTGCTGCCTATTACTTAAATAATTTTGAAACCATTTATAAACAACTCCCCTTAATCCATACTGATATAATTTTTTTAATAATTTATCCCTGTCAATTGTTTCGAATGCACGTTTAAAATCCAAAAATACTGCCAATACAACTTCATTTTTGTCAACGCTTCGCTTCCAATTTTCAATTACAGACTGGATTGCCGTTTCTGTTGAATATCCTTTTCTAAAACGTCCTTGCATATTTACTAAAATTTTGTTTTCTTCAATAAATTCGAGTATCTGTTGTAGGTAATATTATTTCTTGATAATATAAAAAACAAAAACAAACATTAATGTTAGAAGATGTTGCTCGCAGCGAACGTCTTGGCAACATCATAATCTTAAATAGAAATTTCTTCTAGTGTTACTGAATATCTCAGGCGTGACCGATCTAATCGCAAGCGTTATTCGTCTTCTTAAGTCAGCTAAGTCGAGAGGTTTAGTTTTGCTGACAATATTTTTGACATAACCCCATAAGAAGCAGTCTAATGGCGGCAGATCAAGGGATCGTGCTGGCCATTCCATCGATCCACGCCTTCCTATCCACCGATTTGGAAATACTCGGTTGAGGTACTGCCGGACATTGATTTGGTAGGGCTCCATCTTGCTGAAACCATATCATATTCGCTGAAAGTTGTGTTGTGTTCTAATTGGATCACATTGTTATCTAACATTGCCATCATTTGTTCACAAAAATATGTTCTCCTATCAAAATCGTCTTTCATGCATGAGCTCAATGAGTAGGTATCATTTTATAGGGATACATTTTATTTTCTTGTTGTGTTCGAATAATCGATGAATGGCTAACATCGAATATTGGGGTTGTTTTTCGACTAGAAGTGTGTGGGTTTTCCTCAAACTCAAGCATAATATCCAATTTGGTATCATCACTTATTGCATTGGCAGCTACTTATTTTTATCAGCTTTACATGACCAAGCTGGCGAAACTGCTTTCCTATTCTACTAATTTTCCCTTGAGTTTTAGAGGGCAAATTTGGAAATTTTTCATGAAATAAGCAAGCAACTTCCATTAGTATCCATGTTTATCTTCATAACCAATCATCTGTATAGTTAGAATGCGTACATAAATCATTGTATTATTTCCTATTAAATTGAGGCGAAAAAATTGATGAAATAAAATAATAAACTAAACGAATAACCTTGATTTTCGCAGACAAAAAATAGTGAATATGGAAATATTTCCTAATGCAGAGGTTTTTTTGAAGAGAATAGTTTAGATTGAAAAAAAAATTGGGTATTTTTGAGAACGGGTTAGACTAGTGATGTTGCAACCTTCCCGAGTGTGACTATTAGATATGTTTAACTAAACCTATTACTTAACTACGTTAATAATGCTTACTGCTTTTACAAGTTTTTAATTTTTTTTGTATTAAGAAATGTTATTGCAAAATACATAATAATTAATAAAACAAAAAAAGGAATATTATTATTATGAAAATTTTCGGTTTCTTTTAAAATATTTTTATTAAACAATTTTCGTTACGTAACAACAAAACTAACACCACACCATAGCAAACCTCCTCATCTCTACGGTCTTCCTAAAATTCATAAGAACAACATGCCACTAAGACCAATCACCAGCTCCAGGGATTCTCCTACAAGCGCATTATCAAAATTTCTTCTTGAGATAATTAAACCGTTACAGGGTAAGTCATTTTCTTTTGTTCAGAACTCTAATCATTTTGTAAATATTCTGAAAACCGTCAATTTAGAACCACAAGACACATTTGTCAGTTTCGATGTAGAAAGCACCAACGTCCCAATAGGGGAATCACTGCATATCATCAAACAAAAGTTACAAGACGACCCAACCCTTTCAGAACGCACTAGTTTGCCGCTGGATGGAGTGATGGAACTATTGGAGTGCTGCCTACGTAGTTCCTACTTTCAAGTAAAAGATAGGTTCTATGCCCAGGATGACGGTCTTCCAATGGGTTCATCTCTCTCTCCGGTGGTGGCTAACCTGTACATGGAATGGTTCGAGTCACACGCTATTAACACTGCCAAGATTAAACCAAAACTTTGGCTTAGATATGTTGATGATACCTTTATTATCTGGACAGACAGCAACGAAGGGCTGATACGGTTTTTGGAACATATTAATAGTATAAGACAATCCATTAAATTTACCATGGAAACAGAAAAACATTCCACTTTACCTTTTCTCGATGTTCTCGTCAAACGAAGTGATGATAACATAAAAATTTCAGTATACAGGAAACCCACTCACACCGGGCAATACCTTAATCACGGATCGAATCATTCAAACTCCATAAAACAGGGCATAATTCAAACTCTTTATCACAGAGCATCTAACGTTTGCAACAATCCGGAAGACCTAAATATTGAAATTTCAAAAATCAAAAGAGATTTAAAACAAAATGGTTACCCTGAAACGTTTGTAACTAATACCATCTCAAAACTTAAAAATCGCGAAGTAAAAACTAATACAGAAGCTAGAGAGGAGCAAACATTTCTTACAATACCTTATGTCAAGGGGATTTCTGAAAAGATTAGAAGAATAACCAAAAACTATAATATCAAAACAGCCTTTAAATCCGGAAATACGCTTAGAAGCTTTCTTACAAAAGTAAAACCCCCCAGTAATGAAAACACAAAAAATGGTATCTATCAAATCCCTTGCGAGTGTGGCAAATCGTACATTGGAGAAACAAAAAGACCTCTTCCCGTACGAGTTAAAGAACATCTGAAACATACTCAAAGAGGTGAAACTTCGAGATCAGGTATAGCAGAACATGTATGGACTAACCAAATGGACTAACCAACATAATATACAGTGGTCAGAAGCCATGGTTTTGGACACGGAACAGCACTGGAAAAAACGAAAATTCAAGGAAGCAGCTTTCATGAATCAAAATACACATATATTCAGTAAACCAAGTATAGATATCCCCAATATCTGGAAGCCTCTTCTTGTCCAAAACCAACAGCTCAAACTTCACAGTCCAATAAGGCGGAGTCATCAAGCTTCATTGCACATGGATATAGTATTTAAGACAGTAGCCTTAGAATTATAATTTAGTTTACACTTAAAAACGGTTAGAGATACTAACTAACCGAAACGTTGTGTTAAGTAACAAAATAAAGACAATGGAAGTCCGACAAGGTAATTTTTTTGATTGAAACTGTTGATCTTCTCGGGGTAAATTCAAATTATCACACATAACAATTATTGGTAAATTAATGGTCAAGTATTGTATTTATTCTGTAATGTTGATATTTGTAATATTATTATGTACCCTTATAAATCTGATTATTCCTAACGTGTGTAAGTGTTGCTTCCTGTCCACTGTTTATTGTTGAATTGTTTATTATATTCACAACACCTGTAGTTTTTTTGAGATTTTTGAAAAGGAGAGTGTTTTTGGCATACGTGACGTTTTAAAAAAAAACCTATATACTGATATTTATAAAGAGCATTTTATGTTCCTAATTTACAACAACCGGCTTTACATCGCTTAACCTCAAAATTACTTTCTTTAAGACGCGGCGGCCTATGATCGGTCGGTTGAAAAGTCCATAGTCAGACCCTAGACGCTTGTAAAATTTCCAATCAGTTTGCCACCAGTTAGAAGCCATGCATGCACAGAAAAAAATTGCAAATTGGTTGACAATTTACATGTACGAATGAAGCTATTACCACAACTGATACTATAGTAAACGGCACGAATTCTCTCGTTTTAAAACAGATGACAGCAGTAATTTGTGCTCGATCAGCTGATATTAGGACATAATAATATCCCCAGATCAGTAGTGGACCACAGTGAGCCCAAACAATGGCGTTTTTGTGCTTTTTGTTACATTTAATTACGTTTTTAAAATATTTAGTGCTTATGGTGCCGTTTATTTTTACTTCCATTGAATTTTAATTACTTTTGTGTGTGTGGTCGGTAAGTAGGTACCTACAATTATCCATAGCCAGACTCTGGAAGTGCCTTCATGAACAGGCTAGTAATATGCTGTCTCACTCACTTCTTTAAATTAGTAAATTTTTGGGCTTTTAAAGTTGGTTATGAAGAATAAATTGTCGAACTCAAAATATTGACATAATAAATTAAGCCAGACCGTATAGGAAATCAAAAAAAAACTTCCAGGTTTATGGTATCTGTACAAAGCAAAAATCCACAATATGTGAATCTCGGCAAGTCGCCCACGTCCGGTGGACAGTTTAAGCTTCCTGTACGTGAACGCGTTTATCGGCCTCGCGGATACCGGAACAGGCGCCCAGAACGAGATGACACGCGTCATTTCCGGCAGTGTCAGATGTGGAGCGCTGGGAGCGCAGGCAAACACCAAAGTTGCTGCATCTATAGCTGATAAATGCTTTAAATAAATTGCCTAATATAAAGCCAAAGTTTTTGTATGTCAAATACGTAAAATGTAGGAGCAATTAAATGGGGTTTTTCATGGGTATTCCATTCCACTTGTCACTTTTTATTAAATTTGAGACGCATTTCCGCCAGTGTTAGCGGGACGCAAGGATCTAACGAGATTGAGGTTGGGATTGTGTAGATTGGTTGAAAATAAAGTTAGAACTTCATATAAAATTGTATCCTATGTCCACTTACTACGAAGTTACAGCCCCCTAAAGGGGATACTCTGAAGATGGTTTAATATTTTCGAAAACTTTGTAGTTTGTACTTAGATACAAACTTAAAATTTAGATATTTTGGTAAATTTAGTACGCTGAATAGAACTGTGGTCTTAAAAATGTTAATATTTAAGAAATGTGGTTTGAAATAGGGGATCATGGGGTAAAAATAAACATATTTATTTTACGCTAATACAGTGTGTGTATAAAGTCTGGAAACGGCTTAATAACATCACAATTTACTGGCCGATTTAAACCAAATTTGGTACAGTTGTGTAAGAGGATCTAACGCACCGAATGACGATATTGGCGTTGTTGCCAGCTTTTTAGTTTGTCTGGAATTCGAACGAATTTTATATTTTTAAATATAACACCCAGTATATTTTTTCATTTGTAGTTTTTACATTAAATTTGTTACACTTTTGGTATAACATACTTTGTTCATAATATCAGTAGTTTTCGAAATAACGACGTGTTTTGAAAATATCAACAAATTGTGTTTTATTTATTAATAAATAAAACACCAGTTCAGTTTTGATGTTAAGTCATAAAAGCTGTAATTTTTACATGCAACAATGTCTTTAACTGAAAGTGAAAGAATTAAAATTCTTATGATGAGAGGATATGGCGATAGGGTCAGATCTTACAAAGAGGTTAAAAATCTATTTAATGACGCATTTCCAAACCGAAATCCAATTTCAAAAGCAACTGTTCTAAAAACTGTCCGACGGTTCGAAGAAACTGGAAATTGTAGAGATAGGCGACGATCAGGACGACCAGTAGTAGTAGATTAAGAGAAAAGTTTAGAAATTTTACAACATGTTGTTGAAACCCCTGTTTCTTCATTAAGAAAAATTTCTCAAGTAAGTGACGTCTGCTTCAAATCCGTCCATAATGTTTTAATAAAACATAAATATCACCCTTTCAAAATACATTTAGTTCAAGAGTTATTAGAAGATGATTATGAGCGAAGAATTGAATTTTGTGATATTATGATGTCAAGGTTTGACCAAAATAACCAGTTTTTCAATTTTATAGTATTTTCGGATGAAGCAACATTTATGTTAAATGGTAAAGTCAATAGACACAACTGTAGGTTTTGGGCAAATGAAAATCCCCACTGGATGATAGAAGGTCATACACAACGCCCTGGAAAATTGAATGTGTGGGCTGGGCTTCTGACAAGATCGGTCCATTTTTTATTGATGGAAATTTGACATCACAACTTTACCTTGAGCTCTTGGAAACGCAAATAGTGCTTACTATACGAAATGTGATGGGTCCAAATTATGCAAGTACATTCTTCCAACAGGACGGAGCTCCTCCCCATTTTGGTCGAAACGTGCGCGAATTTCTGAACAACACTTTTCCGAATAGGTGGATCGGTAGAGGGGGTACAATCGAGTGGCCACCTAGGTCCCCTGATTTGTCGCCTAACGACCATTTTTTATGGGGACACTTGAAGAACAGAGTTTATACCACAAAACCTCAAGATTTGGCCGATTTGCAGTGTCGAATTTTGGACGAATTTGAATTAATAACGCCAGAAATAATTTACAACACAATTGAAAAATTTTATTTTTAATTAGCAAACTGTCAAGCTGTACAGGGAAAACAGTTTGAACATTTAATATAAAAAATATATTTTTTCTAAATTGTACTAGTTATTTCGAAAACTACTGATATTATGAACAAAGTATGTTATACCAAAACTGTAACAAATTTAATGTAAAATCTACAAATGAAAAAATATACTGGGTGTTATATTTAAAAATATAAAATTCGTTTGAATTCCAGACAAACTAAAAAGCTGGCAACAACGCCAATATCGTCATTCGGTGCGATAGATTACACAACTGTACCAAATTTGGTTTAAATCGGCCAGTAAATTGTGATGTTATTAAGCCGTTTCCAGACTTTATACACACTTTGTATGTATTGTTCTTTAGATCAAATTAGAGAAACCTGATATTTTAGAACAAAGGTACTCTTGGTAATACATGATTTGATACGCCGTTTTCTAGGTAAATTAATTTAAAAATCACGTTGCATCCGAAAAATACGGTAGCACCATAGATACTTACCTCTAGATACGTCCAGCTTATCTGATGCGCAAACAAAAGTTACGTTTTATGGGTGAAAAAAGACGTCCGAGCGCACGGCTCGCCGGTCAGATGCCTTCACTCCCAGCAGAATTGGCCATGCGCACAAACCTCTTATTATCTTGTCTTTCTTTATCGACATGCTCAAAATACACTCCAGAACCAGCTCGGCGCCATTTTTGTGTTTTAAGTTTCCTCTGTAGATTTCTTGTTGTTTTGTTTACTATTGCGGATTGTGGGTGCTAAATATTTATGGATTTCTAGTTTTTGTGTAGTTTAGTAATTGTGTTTGTGCTTTTAGTGACTCGGATACTCGGACTGAAATATAAACAATGACTAGTAACAGCCGCTGTATGATTTTGTTATGCCCAAATAATTTTGTATATTCATTAAGTATGGAGTAGTGATGTATCTTGATATATAACTTTATTTGATTATCATCAACTTATAAACACATTAAACTAGGCCTAGGCTACACAAGCAAGGTATGAAAATAAAGATAAACACACACCAAGACAGATTATCCCGATGCATGTTTTCGTATATTTTATTTGCAGCCCTGCAATCTAATTAGGTACGTCTATTTTTTGGCCAATATATTGCTTCAAAAAATTTAAAAGACACTTTTCTCTATACTTATATTGTATTATCAAAGAAAAAAGAAAAGTATGTTTATATTAATCCAAGTTTGAAAGTATTCCATGGGTCAAGTTCTCGGGCAAAAACTTTTTCAAATTCTACAATAAATATACATACAGTGTGTGTATAAAGTCTGGAAACGGCTTAATAACATCACAATTTACTGGACGATTTAAACCAAATTTGGTATAGTTGTGTAAGAGGATCTAACGCACCGAATAACGATATTGACGTTGTTGCCAGTTTTTTAGTTTGTCTGGAATTCGAACGAATTTTATATTTTTAAATATAACGCCCAGTATATTTTTACATTTTTAAATTCCACATAAAATTATAATTATTTTTTATTTAATGCATTATTAGTCTATACTTCATAGTTTCCGAGATATTGACTCTCAAAAAGTGACATTTTTGAACTTTGACAGCTTATAACTTTCTAACAGTACGTCTTAGAGCAAAACAGCTTACATGTCCCTATCTTCAATTTTTATTATCTTCCCAAAAAAATCAACTTCCAGTTAAACCGGAACAACTATATTTCCTGCTTTCGAGTTACATCCGGTTTAACCGGAAGTTGATTTTTTTGGGAAGATAATAAAAATTGAAGATGTGGACATGTAAGCCGTTTTGCTCTAAGACGTACTGTTAGAAAGTTATAAGCTGTCAAAGTTCAAAAATGTCACTTTTCGAGAGTCAATATCTCGGAAACTATGAAGTATAGACTAATAATGCATTTAATAAAAAATAATTATAATTTTATGTGGAATTTAAAAATGTAAAAATATACTGGGTGTTATATTTAAAAATATAAAATTCGTTCGAATTCCAGACAAACTAAAAAGCTGGCAACAACGCCAATATCGTCATTCGGTGCATTAGATCCTCTTACACAACTATGCCGAATTTGGTTTAAATCGGCCAGTAAATTGTGATGTTATTAAGCCGTTTCCAGACTTTATACACACACTGTATACAAAATTTTCAAGTCCGGTCCTGGAACTCATGCCAACCTATCAAAATTAAATAGACCAAAATTGACAGAGTGTCACGTGACTTTGCCTTCATCTTGCGAGAGTGTATTTAAAATTTTTACTCTAGTAATATGGGTTCAAGCAGGACATTAATAATTTGGATCTTATGCAAATATTCTACTCATTTTCTATGGAATTTGAAACATTTAAGTGTAAAATAACATATACATAGGGCTACCTCATAACAGTAGGTAGCAAAAAATTATACTTCTATTTATATCCTGGCATGTCAACAAAATATATTTTATAACATATTTTTCTTTCAACAATTAAAGTACAATTACTGCAATGCAGCATATAGCATAATATAGTATGTACAAATATCATCTACGTGGTTATACATGATTAAATATAAAAAAAAATATTTCCTATTGTCTCTCGCCTACAATTTCATTAATATTAACTCAGGCTAGACTTTTTTCAAAGGCTTCTTTTAATGTTCACTTAAAATTTATTAACACTTCATTGAAAACTTTTTTAATTATTACTTATTAATTGTATTAAAAATCCTTGCCACACCCTACGCCGCTGGTGACTCATCGCTTTGAATCCTTGAGCCATTACAATTCCACGCGGAGTCGGAAATTTAACGCGCTCTCTCTCTTCTGTCTTTGTTTCACACGTACGAATGTTGCAAATGATGCAAACAAACAGGCTATTTATGAATGAATGCTAATGCATAATACTCTCGGACGATTATTATGGCCTACATTATAAGTTCGTTAAATAATATAGGTGTCGTAGGCTAATTACAAAATCAGTCGTTTTATAAAACGCCTAGTCGTTTCATAAATGACTAGGCATATTGTTAAATGAAGACTATATGCTGAATTTTTACAATTCGACTGAACTTTTAAGGCGTTTCAGAAAACGCTTATTGTAAACGGTTCTTCAATCTCGTTTGTTTTAGGATATGACTGATTATAACTAGTCGTTTTGTAAAAGACTCGAAAGTATTAGGCATTTTATAAAACACCGATTCAAACACATAACTTCTTTATGCTGTGGTTTGACAGTCTGTAAACTAAAGCGGAATGCAATGATTTCCTGTGTTAAATGTTTAAAGATAAGTTCTTCTGATTTAGTGCTGAATGAAACAGCATGGATATGTGATTTATGCCAAAGAGAGGATTTCATACATACACAAAAAATTGGATGTGTTGCTGGTCAAAAACATGCTGCAGAAAAAATGCTTCAAAATACCAACCAAAAGTTGAAACCTCTATTTCTGGGTCAAAATATAGCGGTTGAAGTACCTACATTCGATAGAGGACCACTAGACCCTAAAAATATATTGGGAACTACCGTAGAAATAAATAATGGAGTATACCAAATTGGTACTAAGCACGGAATTTTGAATCAATGGTTTTCAAGAGATGAAACCGTTGGCATTAAATATCCCCAACCAATTCAGGTTTTGGAAGGAAAAATGATTTCTCTGAGAGAAGCTTTAACAAAGTTTTCTAAATTTGGAGGACAGAGATTCAAAAAATGTTTCTGCAAAGCAAGCAAAACGCAGTGCCACACAAATAAGTGTTTTTGTTTTAAGGCTCTCTTGAAATGCAATAGTAAATGTCATTCAAGCGGACCGTGTTCAAATAAGTAAAATAATATTACTTTTAAATTATGTTGAATTACATTATGTAAATATATACCTAAATTTACCTAGGGAATGTCGGAACATGTGTTGTAAGAGTTACCCATTAAGTTATTTTATGATGTTATAACAAAAATAAAGTGTCCAACTTACTATTTATTTGTTTGAAATATTATACGATCAAGCAACAATATAAATCGGTGTTTTATAAAATGCCTAATTACTTTCCAGTCTGTTACAAAACGACTAGTTATAATCAGTCATATCCTAAAACAAACGAGATTGAAGAACCGTTTATAATAAAGCCTGAGAGCAATTCGGCGTTTTATGAAACGCCTAAAAAGTTTAGTCGAATTGTAAAAATTCAGTATATATTCTTCATTTTACAATATGCCTAATCATTTATGAAACGACTAAACGTTTTATAAAACTACTGAATTTGTAATTAGCCTACGACATAGGCACTATTAATATTGGTATTTATTAATATAGTATTATCATCAGCCAAAAAGTGGACCCACTCATCAATAATTGTTGATAGTAGATTAAAAAATTTGAAACTACAAACATTATTTTACCTGATTTACGATCCATATTAGTCGCATGTACCCTTTTCGTCTTTATCTTCATCGACGGAGAATCCGTCAAAGCGGCCGACTGTCAATCATTCGGCCCCCGCTGGTATTCCCAACAGCCCATCTCTATCCCTTGGGTGCACACCTGGCCGGATTGCCACCTTGAGGGTTTTTTTTATTGTAATGATTGGTACTAAAAAATATAATTGCAGTAGGTACAAACCAAGCAGCTTCACATTTAAAAAAAATTATTATTTAACCAATACCTAACCTAACTGAATAATAATGGGTACTTACTTAACCGTAGGGTGACCAGATGTACTTTTTTGAGTCGGCAAATACGCTATACTCTTACTTTTAGTAATATTTTGCTCATTATACTCTTTTTTTTTCAAATATGAATTTGTGCCAAAAAAATAATCAAAATCAACCCAAATAATCCTGTTGGTCGGTCGAAAACGCCGATAATTTTAATTAATTTTTTTTTAATTTAATTCAAAAATTACGTATGAATAATTTCAAGAATCTTTTCTTTGTTTCTTTAAACATATAGAACAGTTTTCAATATCATTCAACGACAATGAGATTTTCGATACATATTGATGATTTCCAAATGTATGGACAATCATTTTGAGAAGTGGATTGAACAAAAAGAAACTGTTCTAAATAAGTGGAACACAATTTAAAAGGATTTTTTCTAATTTTGTCTCGAAACAGATCTATTTCAAACGCGCTAGCGAGTTCGAAATATATCTATTTCGAACTCCGAATTTATTATTTAAAGGTTGGCCCTACATGACATGTTTTATTTCATTGACTTGCGCGGCCTTTGTGATTTACGAGAAAACCCATTTTTCGCAGAGCAAAAATATCTTTATAACCTACTTTTTTATTCTGTGTGGATAACAGTCATGTATGTTGGTTGCATAAATCTATAAATCAATCTTTTGTAGATGCTTCAAGCTATCATTTTCTGCCAAATCCTATCCAAAATTCAATCTACTAACCTTCCAATGTCGATTTTAACTTCAACTTTATTTGAATTTTCCATCTTCCCTATACTAAATTGCAATGCCGTGACGTAAAATCACGTCTTTTGAAATTCAAAAAAAAGTAGCAAAATGGCCGGAATTTCCTAACGCTCTGTATATGTACCGAATGTACAAGAATCACACAACTTATTCCGTCCAATTTCAAATCTCATATCGCTAAAATAACTTTAGAATCTCGTGGTGAAAATGGGTCAATAAATCAAAAAATGACAGTTCGCAAAATAATTTTTGTTGTCCAGAGGCTACTATGATAAAAAAATATATGTAATGTATTACCAACATAAAATTTAGACATAAAAATTAACAAAATTTGAAGGATTTATTTTCTTTTTAAATACTTATGTATTTTTTATTGAAAAAACTACAAATTAGAAGAAATAGTATAACGTACGTGTTATATAAAGAAGTTTTAAGCACTTGTCCCGTTATAAAACTCGCCGCAAGCGGCTCGTTTTTTTACATGGACGCGTGCTATAAAATTATGCTTTATAAAACGTGTACGTTAATAGGTTCTATTATTGCTTTTAACTCTGAGTTAAAAATTATTAAAGTACTTATTGACAGATGAAAAAAGTTGAATGAGTGTTTCAACACTGGAAGAAGTAATGAAGGTAAAATTTAATATTAATTTAAGTTGTGAGGAATTTCGCTTAAAAATTAAGGACGATATAATATAAACCTATTAATAAAAGCCAAATCTTCTGTAAAATATGATTAATATACAGTACATGCTTATAAACAATAGCTTTTTTTTTGTTTAAACCTAATTTTGCTACATTATAAAACTAAAGTTATCGGATACTCTTTTTTGTCTAAAAATTTCTGGTCACCCTACTTAACCGCCTACTTGTTTTATTGATTACTTGAATTATTAGATGACTGGTTTTGTTTGCCTGGTTTAACTCACAGAACCATAAAAAAAAGTAGAATACTTAGTAGACTATTTAACTGGAACAGTACAATATCTCTGTACTAATAGGGTTTTGGTTTTTATAGGTTGCGATCCACTCATTTCAGTTGGCAGCATCATTCCAACTGACTTTAACTTCGTAGCGATCGACGGGCCAACTTTAAAAATCCACGCCTATGTTAGTTGGGTTTGTTGAAAGGTAAAAAAAATAATAATATCTGAACTTACAATAGTTTATCATTCACAATTTTAAATATTTCTTTATGATATATATGTCGTACGCTAATAGTGAAATCCGTCATTTCATGAAAAGCCTAGTCACTTCATGAAGCGTCGGCAGATTGTGTAAAAACATGAAATTACACGATCTGCCGCGTAACTTCATGAAGATACCTTGACGTTTCGGCGTATTATGTATAACACAATCTGCCTAATTTTAAATATCGTCACTTCACGTAGTACCTAACGATGTCATGCCAGTCGGCAGATTGTGTAATTCCGTCTAAAAGGTATATTGGCAACTGGTTTGTTCGTTGTTCCCCAGAGCATTTTTTTTTAATTAAATTTTTTCAACTAATATTATTTTATAAAAATAAAAAAAATGCTCTGACAAACCCGAAGAAACCAGTTGCCAATATACCTTTTAGACGGAATTACACAATATGCCTTGTTTTTGTGGCATTTCATGAAGTGACGTTATTTAAAATTAGGCAGATTGTGTTATACATAATACGCCGAAACGTCAAGGTCTCTTCATGAAGTGACGCGGCAGATCGTGTAATTTCATGTTTTTACACGATCTGCCGACGCTTCATGAAGTGACTAGGCTTTTCATGAAATGACGGATTTCACTATCCGCCTACGACATATACACCTCACCTCCCGTCTTCTATAGCACACTTAGTAATTAAGTTAGAATTTTCATATTTTGCAGACCTTATCTGTATCTTAGGGCGCATTTCAGGAAAATATTTTTTTTCATACAGGGTGTTCCAAAAAAGTGTGACGTCATAAGGGTGTATTTTTTTAAATTACATGCCATATATTTTCTTACATTTTTGGGTGCCTCCTATAGTTACCTACATAACCCTAAAATTTTATTAAAATTTATTTAGTATTATAGACGAAAAAAAATAAAAACTAAATAATATCAGTTTTGCGCCACTGGTATTAAATAAATAAAAAATAAAAATAATGCCTTGTTAAAAAATTTATACAAAGGTACTTATTAAATAAGGTATAACAATTTCGTTAACCAAGTTTGGTTAACACGAATTGTACAGGGTGTCCAAAGTTTAGTGTCAAACTTTGCAAACTTTAAAGCAATTTATTTTTCTTATATCAAATGGGAACTCCTATATATTTTTATGTCATTCGATGCAGAATTAAAAATCAAACTTTTTTCCTAATTGCAACCCTATCGAAATTTCTAACGCATCAAGAGTTATTTGCAGAAAACTAATTTTATCAACTATTCCAACAGTCATTATTATGAATAAATATCGAAGGTGGCTTTGAAAAACAATTTATTGGTAATAAAGTTTATTAAAGTCACCATAGACCATTTTGACTTTAGTAGTCTAAATGTTTCAAATATTGTTAATTTGTTAGGAATTATTAACTGGAAATGATAATCGTGAATATGGTTATCCTTGAAAATTCGTTGAACTGTTCTTTCGATTACATCTACGGCATCAGCGACTGCTTGTTGAGTAACTGAAGGATTTTCTATAACAGATAATAGCACAGCCAATTGATTTTGTTCAGTTCGGACCGGTTTATTTCTCACTGGTTTTGGGTAGTTTACATTTCCCGTTTGTACAAACCTCTCTAATATGTTTTGCAGGCTCCTTTTGTCTGGATGTCGTCGTTCCGGATAACACTGTGCGTAAACTCAGCTTGCCAAAAAAGAGTTCTTTTCGCATGCTACTAATATAAAAATCATATCTACGAGCTCTTCTTGGTTGTAGTCCATCACAAAAAACAATATAAAGTAATTATAACAGCTTAAGTAATTACTAACAATTTAACAGTATTTAAAACTTTTAGATTACTAAAGTCGAAATGGTCTCTGGTCACTTTAATAAACTTTAATACCAATAAATTGTTTTTCAAAGCCACCTTCGATATTTATTCATAATAATGACTGTTGGAATAGTTGATAAAATTAGTTTTCTGCAAATAACTCTTGATGCGTTAGAAATTTCGATAGGGTTGCAATTAGGAAAAAAGTTTGATTTTTAATTCTGCATCGAATGATATAAAAATATATAGGGGTTCCCATTTGAAATAAGAAAAATAAATTGCTTTAAAGTTTGCAAAGTTTGACACTAAACTTTGCACAGTACAATTCGTGTTAACCAAACTTGGTTAACGAAATTGTTATACCTTATTTAATAAGTACCTTTGTATAAATTTATTAACGAGGCAGTATTTTCATTTTTTATTTATTTTTAATACCAGTGGCGCAAAACTGATATTTTTTAGTTTTTATTTTTTTTTCGTCTATAATACAAAATCAATTTTAATAAAATTTTAGGGGTCTGCTCATTTACTAAAAAATTAACAAGATCACAAAAGTAGGATTGCGAATGTTTACATTTACCTAGGGAAGTTGTGACGCTGTGCTAGGTCCCGCTGAATCCATTTTTCGCTAATAAACACAAAACAAATAAACTAATAAGTAATAAAAGTACCTAATGTAATACTAATATTTTGGAACTGTTGGAAAAAAAAACAAAACAAAAATCAGTACGGAAAACCACAAAAGTATTTACCGAAAACTATAATAAAATACAATGCAGGTCAAATTCACCATGCACTATGCACTCTCTCTAAACTCTTAAACTTTCAACGGACAAAAACCTTTTAATCTAATAATAGCATTTCTCCAAATACCGTCATCGAATAGATTAGATTAGTCCCCTCGCGTTCGCATTAATTTTACGTAGAGAGTTGAGGCTGGCCTCAAAAGAATGTTTTATGCGCTATTTAAAGCTAGATTCGACTGGACTATTACAGTATCACACATCACATTCGATATTTTCACTAATACGCTAGACAAGGAAGCAAGAGGCCGGGCCTCTAACCATATACGACCGCATGCAGAAATGAGATAGATGATATAAGAACAAAATACGCAACCGATCACCAGGGCCGAATTAAGGTCGTTTGACGCCTTAGGCCATACACATTTTGGCGCCTATTTTTTTCAATTTCGAAATGGATTTTAAAAAATTGAGCGTGTCATGATACGGATGTTCAAATTTGTGCCTAAACGTAATCTCGTAAAAATGTGTTTTTCAAGCGGAAATTTGCACGTTTTGTTGAAGAAAAAACTCATAGATTAATTTAATTGTAATAATCGTATAATACATATGTAAGTACTCAGGGAAAATTATAAAACAAAAAATAGAAGTAAGTATAAACAAACAACTTAACAAGGGCGTCCGAAAGAACTTTTCCAAGGGGGGGCAAATCATAATTGAAATTATTTTTGTTTCTAGCACTTCAACAAACCTTCAATAAAAGAATAGAGCAAAACACCTAATACTTATATTAAATAACAAAAAATAGCTAAACAAAATATTTAAAAATGTTCAAATATAACCAAAAAAAAAATACAACAAAAAACTTACAAGTTATTCAGATTTATTGGAGAAAAGAAATGTTAATTTTCTTGAATCTTTTGCAAATTCATCAATAATTTTTTCAATTAAATGTCTTTTTTTTTCTTTTACAAATTTGCGATGAACACTCATCATACATAAACCGTCCAATCGGTGCTCAGTCATAGTCGAGCGAATCCAGGTTTTTACTCTTCTGAGAGTACTGAATGATCTTTCGACTGTACATGTAGTTGGAGGTAAACAAATTGCTATCGCAATTGCCTGACCAATAGTATGTCTATTTGTATATTGCTATTATGACTAGCTGTGTAAATTAAAATAAAGCTTTATATTCTATTCTAATATTTTTCCTTCCCTATTTAGTGAAGATTTTTCAATTCCACATTTCATTTTATGCAACAAGAGTTCGTTTTACCAATTTTGTCAATTGAATTGTATCTTAATAAATATGTATATTCCAGTTAAATAAAATATCTCAAATCGACGGGGGCCAGGGGGGGGGGGGGCAAGCGCACCCCCCTTGCCCCCCCCCCCTCCTTTTCGGACGCCCTTGCAACTTAACATTAATGAATAATGTTTACAAAATGTGAAATGAATAAATAAATTAACTCAAAATATCATAACTTAATAAGAGTTTGGTAGTTTCCAAAGTTCAAAAAAACTAATCGACTAATCCAGCTAATTAGGATACAAAAATATAAAACACATAAAAACACAAATTCAGCGCTAAGAATCAAATGATATTGGTAGATTGGTTCCTTATAAATACACAAATCGATATAAACTAAAGCACACATATATTTTTAAGAGTATTAAGATACTAGAAATGTTTTTTTCGACATTTTTTACTCGAGAAATTTTGAATAATGTCGTCGAAGGAAGTTGATTTCACAAGATCTGATAACTAAATAGTCTTAATACTTTAATTTAGAATATTTTTGTTTAGATTGGAATGTGGAATGTTCTTTATACTTTATAGGTATGATAATTAGCAATTATGCCATAGTTTAAATAGTGATTTAAATGTATAAAATAATAATTATTATAGGTACACTGAAATTCGTTAAAAAGCCGCGGCGCCTATTTCGCTCGTGGCGCCTTAGGCCATGGCCTATTTGGCCTAGTGGTTAATCCGGCCCTGCCGATCACGAAAGACAAGGAAGCGCGAGACCGGCTTCTACGATATACGACCGCATGCAGAAATGAGATAGATGATATTTCTACCGAAGCGCGTTAAGATTGACGGCATTAATTCTAATGGATATATATTTATGGAAATAGTAAAATAATATAAATTTGTAATTTATTTAATTTGCAAAATTATTGGTGAGGCACTGCCTCACCTGCCTCATAGGAGAAGCCGCTACTGGATGGTATTAATGGTTATTTAAATTTGTACCCTATTTTTGTATAAAAAAAAACAATGGAACGTTAAGAGTTAAGTATCACCAAGTACCAGAAGTAGTAAAACGGTTTAACTACGGTTACTATGGCGGATTTGCAAATATTTTTTGAAATGTCAAATTTCTGCAAATTATTTTGCGTCTGCAAGTCCGCCATATTTGCAGATCTGCAAAGGTCTTTATTTTGTTACTTAACACAACGTTTCGGTTAATTAGTCTCTCTAACCGTTTTCAAGTGTAAAGTAAATTATAATTCTAAGTCTACTGTCTTAAATACTATCCATGTGCAATGAAGCTTGATGACTCCGTCTACATGCTTATTGGAGTGTGAAGTTTGAGCTGTTGGTTTTGGACAAGAAGAAGCTTCCAGATATTGGGGATATCTATACTTGGTTTACTAAATATATGGGTATTTTGATTCATGAAAGCTGCTTCTTTGAATTCTCGTTTTCTCCAGTGCTGTCCAGGAGCAAGCATTTTTTACGATACCTTATGTTAAGGGGATTTCTGAAAAGATTTGAAGGATAACCAAAAACTATAATATCAAAACAGCATTCAAATCCGGAAATACGCTTAGAAGCTTTCTTACAAAAGTAAAACCCCACGTAATGAAAACACAAAAAATTGTATCTATCAACTATCAAATCTCGGGCGGGTGTGGCGAATCGTACATTGGAGAAACAAAAAGAGCTCTTCCCGTACAAGTTAAAGAACATCTGAAACATACTCAAAGAGGTGAAACTTCGAGATCAGGTATAGCGGAACATGTATGAACCAACCAACCAGTGGTCAGAAGCCAAAGTTTTGGACACGGAACAGCACTGGAGAAAACAAAAATTCAAAGAAGCAGCTTTCATAAATTAAAATACCCACATATTTAGTAAACCAAGTACAGATACCTATCCCCAATATATGGAAGCCTCTTCTTGTCCAAAAGCAACAGCTCAAACCTCACACTCCAATAAGCACGTAGGCGGAGTCGTCAAGCTTCATTGCACAGTGATAGTATTTAAGACAATAGCCTTAGAATTATAATTTAGTTTACACTTGAAAACGGTTAGAGATACTAACTAACCGAAACGTTGTGTTAAGTAACAAAATAAAGACAATGGAAGTCCGACAAGGTAATTTTTTTCATTCTACCACCTTCAAACAAACAATGCATTTCATTGGCTCGCCGACTCGCTATTTAAAATGAGCAAGTTTGAGACAACTCCCAGTATAATCGAAAGTCGCATATATATACAATTAGGTCGCTGATACTGTCACCGTGAGACACCATGTATATAGATAGACCTTATCAGACCATATCTCAAAAATATTTTTTTTGGCATCACATTTTTTTCTGCGAAAAAAATAAATAAGGTAAAAATCTTTTACGTTATACGAGAGTCAAATCACGCACGCAGGCGAGATTTTTCAAAAGCTGACAGAGTTTAAGGTCGAAATAAGCTACAAAGTCCACGTCTAGATAACGTCATATCCGGAGGTCGGTTGTCAAATGGCGGAAATAGTCGCGAAGAGCATTTCAGAGGCGATAAAAAATACAATAAAGCCGGCTACAATGCACCTTCTTGGCACCTATCGCTTTTTATGGCCAACATTTATTTTACAGGAAAACGTTCTAAGCTGTTAAAAAAAATCAGTATATACAAGATAAAATATAGTATCGGCTAAGTGGGGCTTTTTATATTAGTGCATAGCAAGAAATTAAAAACTAGATTTTTTTACTTTCTTTTAGTTCTACACCATACATCATTATTTACCTTTAGATTAGCAAACAATAATCACGAAAGTGGCAAATTTATGGCCTTACGCCTATAAACAGAGCTACACCGGATTAGGCATGCGCACTGCAACATTATCATTTGACGAATGGGAAAATAGACAGGTCCGGGCTTTAAAATTCCTGATCAAGAAATTGTAAAAGTTGACCTTTAATTTATTTTTGGGTGCTAACAGTTAAAATTTGCCCCAAATTCTTGCCAAAAAAGTGGAATTTCTTCTCAATTTTTGATCAAGTTGGGAAATAAGATAGGTAGTGATTTCTGGCATTTTTTAGTACCGTGCGAGCAAAAATTATTTGCATCAAAGAGGGACTTGCATCTAAGGACTTAATGCTTGGCCGTACAGCTTAATACCTGTTGGGTGTCAGTAACTACCTAAATTAACAATCAATCAGTTATTCCGTCATCTTTGACAGTCGTTACAAGTAATTTGATTCATCGCTAATTTTTCCAATTTCTTGAACAATTCACACAATGGGCTTTACGGAACAGCACAAAACATTCATGGTTGAAGCGTATTTTCGAAACGGGGTTAGAGTAAATGGTGAGTGGCAATACAATCCGGGTTTGTGCATGAACGATTTTCACGAAAATTTTCCTAACGTTGCTTTTATTGCTGGGGATTTTTATCATTGCCTGAAAAGAACCGTGGCTGTGTTTAGGGAAACAGGTTCTATACAACACAAAAATGGAGCCATCTGTAAGAACAGACGAACTTGTTGCGAACGTTCGAGAAATAATGCAAAATACGCCAACAAATTGTATAAGACGCCTGTCCCAACAAGTGGGAAGATCTTATGGAACATGCAGGACTATTCTTAAGAAGCAGCTAAATTTATTTTCTTATAACGTGCAAGTATTCCAAAAAATACAAGCCGCAGATTTTAAAAGACGCAGGACTCTCAATGGTTTACCCAAAATTTATTGGAAAGAAATGATTTATTAGACCCGACATTTTTTCGGATGAAGCCTGGTTCCACCTCTCCGGTTATGTGAATTCTCAGAATACACGCATGTGAAGTAGTGAAAATTCCCATTTTTTTGTAGAGTCCACATTGCACCCTCAAAAAATTGGTGTCTGGTTAGCTGTTTCCCGAAGAAGAATTATTGGTCCTATTTTTTTCCATGACACAGTTACAACACAGCGGTATAGAGACAATATTTTGAATCCATTTGTGGAGCAATTTCTTGATGACGAACTACGTTTTGGATATTTTCAACAGGACGGTGCAACCGCACAGCTGCCGAAACTATTAACTACTTACGCAATTTTTTCGACGACAGATTGATCAGTATTCGATCAGACATTGAATTCCCACCTAGATCACCTTGTTTAACGGTTATGGATTACTTCGTTTTTCCTCATTTAAAGAACACTCTTTTTAAAACACCAGTTGCAAATTTAGAACAATTACAAGAACGTGGTGCCATTTCTCCAGAGATGCTGGTCAATAATTTCGAAAACATGAAGAGACGTGTGAATTTATGCTTGGAGCATGGCGGTATTGGCGGTGGCCAATTTCAGCAATTTATGTAATTATTTTGCTTTTTCTTTCTGTATTTTCTTACTTTGTTAATTTTGTAAACAACAAAAATAAATTTGTACTTGTCTACTTATTTTATTACTCATTAGTTTGACATATCATGTCATAATATGAATTTGACAAAATTTTAACCTAAATTTGGTTAGATATATCGTCCCTATGTCATTGTGATCTAAACCATGCCACAGGTTTTTTAAATCCAAGCCCTCTTTGATGCAAATAATTTTTGCTAGCACGGAAGTTGCAAACCTAGCAGATTTTGAGGATAGAAAGTTGTTTTTAAGGGTTTGTTTCTTTTTTTTTAGTTAAAAAAAATAAAACAAGTTAATTAACCCTTTCCCTGCGCAAACCTTTTTTTTTGTGGCTCTCCCACTACGGGGTTTTTTTGGCGTTTGCGAGTAGACTACTCAACAGGTCTTAACGTACTGCTGTAGTGCTGTACTCCTGCTTCGTAAACACCTGATTACGATTAACGATACAGCTGTGCAGCAATGTTGCCACGGAGCAAATTTTTTCCGCCAATTGACATGTGCGAACTACGTTTCCGAGTATATTTGGCTAGAGCAGTCAGACCCTATTTAATTTTGAAATGCGAGTTATCTCGTCTCGAGCAGTTTACCCGTAAGCGAGTTATCTCGTCTTGAGCAGTGAAAGGGTTAAACTATAAAACTTCGAATCGAATTTAAAAAAACAAACAAAACCAGCAAAATAACCAATCTTCGATGCTATCGCGTACTTACCTCAAGTCAAATTTTGATTGATTTATAATTTGTATTGATTTTTACAATTTGGCAAAAACTTGGGTACGTATAAAACATTTTCAAGAACAATTTCTTGTTCAAAAATTTGAAAAAGTTTTTGCCCGAGAACTCGACCCGTAGAATACTTTCACACTTAGATTAATATAAATACACCTAGGTATTTGTTCGCAAAGCAAAAAATTTCACAAGCGTCTAGATGGCTGTGGACTTTTCAACCGCCCAATCAACGTTCGCAATAAAGCGCGGGAAACTTAAAAATAAATGTGTTAGACTGCGCACATAAATAATTGTATTATTTCCTATTAAATAATTGAGGCGAAAAAATTGATGAAATAAAATAAAAAACTAAACGAAATACACCTTGATTTTCGCAGACGAAAAGTAGTGAATATGGAAATATTTCCTAATGCGAAGGTTTTTTTAAGAAGATACTTTAGATTGGAAAAAATTGTATTTTTAAGCACGGTTTAGACTAGTGATGTATTATTTATCCAATCTCAGTTTGAGGACATTCCAATCATTCCATACGGCGGTAAACAGTCTCAAAGAGACCGACCGCACAACCAGGGTTGTCAGATCTTTCTTCTTCAATTCTTTAAGTTTTTTTATTAAAGATATTTCATTTATATCAGTATTCAATTGTTAGTCAGTAACTTTCTTTGAAAGCTAGTTTGCAAATATACTTTAAACCGAGGAGTTTTGAGTGTGACAGAAAAAATAACAAGCCATTCATTGTTATAATAATACATTCTTTAGTCCTTAAGAAACAATATAACTGAAATCAAGACAAAAAGTGTTTTCAGTGTTTAAAAACAACTAATTAACAAATCCTTGTTTCTCGTATATATAGGTACTTACATTGTGCTTACAAATCCGAAAATTTTGAAGAATTGGCAACAGCATGTAATTTGTTGCGGTTGGAAGCGCCAGGATATAAGCTGAACCGGTACCCGGCTCGTCTAACGATCGATTCTGCCAGACAAAGATAGGCCAGTGATCGCCGATGGCGTGGAAGAGACGGAGATAAAATATACGTGGTTATGCCTTGATGAACGGGCCGGAGTCTGGTTGTCGAGAATGAAGTTCTGGTAAAAAAATTAAAGCATTTTCTGAGCAGTGTCGTGCCGTGTCAGGTTTATTTTTCTGATTTTAGTTTTGTATATAGAATTTTTGAGTTACCTAATATTTATTATTTTAATATAATATTATTATATACAGTGGGTTTATAAAGTGTAGTATGTACAAACACCTAATGTAAAACAAACTTATAAGTGTGTATACGCATATTAATTATTTGTGTGGAACGCCTATGGTTAGGAAATTCCCACAGTTTAATGTCATTAAATTGACCTAAGAAACACTATAACAACCTTCCCGAGTGTGACTATTAAAATTTGACTATAAACCTACTACTTCCCTACGTTAATAATGTACTTACAACTTTTACAAGTTTTGATTCTTTTTGTTTGGAGAAATCTTATTGCAAAATACAAAAAAGGAACACTAGACAATTTTCGGTTTCTTTTAAAATATTTTTATTTAACATTTCTCATTACGTAATAACATTGAAACTGTTTATCTTCTGAGATTAAATTTAAATTATGACATATAATTGTTAAATGGTCAAGTATTGTATTTATTCTGTAATATTGATATTTGATAGACACTTGTAAATCTGATTATTCCTAACGTATATAATATTACGTTGCTTCCTTTCATGACTTGAAAGACACTGTTTCTTATTGAAGTGTTCATTAGGATCACAACACTTGTAGATTTTTTGTGTGATGCACTTTTGAGAATGTTGAGTATTGTTGAGGCGGAAAAAGTGTTTTTGGCAAACGTGACGTTTCAAAGGAACCTTAATACTATATACCTACCGATATTAATAAATACCATTTTATTTTCATAATTTACAACAACCGGCTTTACATCGCTTAACCTCAAAATTACTTTCTTTAATACGGCGGCCTTATATGATTGGCCGGTTAAAAAGTCCATAGTCAGACCCTAGACGCTTGTAAAATTTCCAACCAGTTTGCAACCAGTTAGAAACCATGCATTGGCAAATTGGTTGACAATTTACATGTACGAACGAAGCTATTACCAGCCCGGTGAGACAAAGATTGGCGGAATGGAAACATGTGACGTCAGAGTGTGACGTCACATGCCAGACAATTGTCAATAGAACCGCCCTACGTTTACCGTCACCATCCTTGTCGTCTATCCTTGTCTAAGGTCCTCATCATTTATGAGTTAATATAACTCCTACGTCGTTATTTCTTTAAACTGAATGTGTTTGCTAAGAAACGCGACCTTTCATCGTTCGAGCTATACTTGTCTCTCTTTATATATAGCGAAGGTAACTTGATGCAGACAGAGACAGATCTATGCTACAAATTACCCGAGCTATTAAATTATTTTTAAACGTTCAGTGTAGGGTTGGGCGGTTATTGGAAAATAACCGGTTATTTATTAACCGGTTATTTATTACGTCAGGTTAACCGATACTAGGTTAACCGGACAAAAAATAACCGGTTATTGAATAACCGGTTAATAACCTTTTCCAATTTTTCTTCCCATTGTGCCTGTCAATTTACCGTTATGACACAAGAATACAGTCTTTCAAGTAGAACTTTTAACTCTATTTTTTTTCCTATTCTAGGGTTATAGTCAATAATGAGACCAAAGACACAATAAATACAACAAAATCCCTGTTAATAACCGATCTTCGGTTATTGATAATAAATAACCTTTTGTCGGTTTAACCTGAGCAACAAAAAACCGATTATTAACCGGTTAACCGATTTAAAAAAAACCGGTTATCAAATAACCGGTTATTTTTGCCCAACCCTAGTTCAGTGTCTTCTTGGACTCGGCCACAAATAATGGAATCGCCCAGCCCAACCTCGCCTTTATAAAATAAAATGATAATCGCCGACAAAGTTTATAAAAGAGTTTGTTTAACTTATTAACTTGATCTTTTCTATTAATATTGTTCATGAACACGAGCCTGTTTACATTTCATTCTGCTAAAGGTAAGTTTGCTAACTTTGATTAATTATTTCTGTTATTATACAAATCAAAACCATAACATAAACTGAATATTATTAACCAAAATGTGCCAACACTTGTTTGATTATTTTCTCCTAAATTTTGGTAAATCTATAAATACGCATATTTTAATTACTAAATCCTACGATACTAATTTAAATCTTGCTAATTCTTGCTTACTATGTATATGTATATTATACGATCTATTTTTTTTATCTTTTTTAAACCTTTTGTAGATTCTCTGCCTACTAAACTCAAGTGGAAATAATTTTATTTTAACCCACTCGGAAGTGTTTTTTCCATGATCTGATCATTGGTTTTTTTACATTGTGGTATTTTTGTTTTAGATCAGCTGTTCGTTATGTGAAAGAATGAATTTTGGAGATAAGATTTTGTCTTCACCTTAAGGTTAGCTATAAAAAGTTTTTACCCAGGCCCTTCCGCTTTTCCAGGCTGACAATGGAAATATGTATTCTTATTCAAAATACCTACACATTGCTTAGAAAGCTTCAAGTAGAGAATGAATGAAAAACCAGTTAACGAGAAACTCGATCAGCAGATTACGAGAAATTATAAGACATACTCAAATGGTAATTATTGCGATTTTCATTTAATATTTTAATAAAATTATGTCATATGCATTTTTGAGTTTTATTTTTTATTTTCTTCGAGGCTATAGACCAACAACAATATAGAGTATTTTATTTTAAAGTGATATTTAGTCGAAAAGGTTAGTCAGAATGCTGCTATTTGATTTTTACTACATATAAAATCAACTAACGGGATTTTGAATAGGTTTTTTTGGCTTAAATATTACTTTAAAATATTTCGCCAGAAAAAATAACAAAACTATGGGCGTTTAAACGTCCCGCCTCTAGCCTCGAGGTTCCAACCAGACCCGATGGTGGCGCTCTTTTTGACAGCTTTGACATTTCCTTAATGACATTTTTGCTTCGACCAATTAACATGCTTGTTTGTCTTCTTCCTGGTGTAAGTATTCGTTGGCTATTACCACAACTGATACTATAGTAAACGGCACGAATTCTCTCGTTTTAAAACAGATGACAGCAGAAATTTGTCATCGATCAGCTGATATTGGGACATAATAATATCCCCAGATTAGTAGTGGACCGCAGTGGCGGCTCGTGGGGTAGAGCCACAGTGCCATGGCACTACCTGCCCTCCTGTCTAGCGTCCTGCCCTTTACAAATTACCAAAACCTATTAAAATTAATATTCTCGTTTTTAAAGCAATTAGCAAAATAATTTAAAAATGGAACACAGTCGGGTGCAAATTTCCATCTAAAAGGAAGCGATTATGCGTAAAACGGTAACGTAGCTTCCGCGCCAAGCGCGACGAGGCACACGGGAGGTGACGAAACGCCATCACCTCAATAAAAAAACGTTGGAAAATTACCTTGAATGCAAGCAGGCAAAAATCTCGACGACGTAGCCAGGCTCTCTTCGTTTGACCGTTTGATGTTAGACGTTTCAAACAGCTGTTTGCGTCGCGTCCCGATTTGTTTTCGTTCGGCCGGCGGCTAATTTAATGTGGGGTTAACGAACTTTTTATTTTAGAAATACATAAGTAATGAATACTATTAGATTTTTAAAGGAAACTTTATGGAAAAAATACCTGGGTGTGCGGTTGTGATGAATCTAATAGACTATTTTGTTTTATGTGTGTTTTATTTGGTGGGAAGCAAACTTGGTCCCAAAAAGGTACAGATGATTTGGTCCATTTCTGGGACAAAATGAAGACACATGAAAAATCGAAGGTACATTTAAACAATATATTTAATTTCAGTATGCTTGGTAAAATTAACATTAATACTCAATTAAATTCTGCATATCACAATGAAATAATGAAGAAAAACGAACAAATTGATAAAAACAGATACATATTAAACCAAATTATAAACTGCGTTCGGTTTTGTGGTGCATTTGAGTTGGCTTTGAGAGGTCATGACGAAAAAGAGACGTCGGAAAATAGGGGCATATTTCGTGAATTAATAAATTTCAGCTCAGAATTAGACAAAACTCTTAAAGATCATATTGAAAAATCGAAAGTATTTAAAGGAACATCAAAACCCCTACAAAATGAACTTCTGGACTGTATGTTAGATGTGTATCATGATGAAGTCATAAAAGAAATAAAGGACTCTCCGTTTATCGCTGTTATCGCAGATGAAACCACTGACATTGCTTGTGTGTTTCAACTTGTTATCGTGTTTAGGTATATTCAAGATATGATTGTAAATTCATAAATTAAATTAGGTGCCTTTTTGTTTATTTTTCCTACTTTAAAAGCAAGAACTATTAACAAAAAAGGGCGTGGCACCCAAAAATTTTTTGCCTGCGGCGCTAAGGGTTTACCTGGCCCTAGTTCACTAAAATGGCACGAGCCGCCACTGGTGGACCGTAATGAGCCCAAACACCGAGTTATGAATCGCGTTTTTGTACTTTTTGTGACATTTAATTACGTTTTTAAAATATTTAGTGGTTATGGTGCCTGTCATTATTATTTTCATTGAATTTTAATTACTTTTGTGTGGCCGGTAAGTACCTACAATTATTCATTTGACCAAAAATTTACAGGATTATTTCGTACACCTGTCAATTTCGCCTTTTCGTCCAATCAAACCGTCTCGTTTTAACCAATCAGCTTGTATAATAGTGATAAAACTACGTGGGATTTTAGCGATTAAACGTCGCCATAGTTCTGTCACAATATTTCGAAGTATAAATCAATGTCAATTATTTTTTTATAGCTTCTTCGGATAATTTCTGATATTTTAATACAATAACATTAGTACTATATTTATTTACCTACTTGTTTTTATATTATAATGCACCCATGCCTATGTTTATTCCAATAAAATTGCTATTCTTTATAAATTACACCACATTTAAAAAATACTTATCAAATGTCATTTATTATAGAACTAATCTAAAATTCTCTTATAAGGCTGGCAACCAAACATACAATTATAATTGTATGTTTGGTTGCCAGCAGTAAACTAAACAGTTTTCGTTGAGTGGTATGTTATGAAATTTTACTAAAAATAACTATTCCAAGTAATACACCGCAGGCTACCTGTAGAAATATATAAAACATTATTACTCAATAGATATGGATGGGACATTTGGGGTTTACGAAATAATCGTGCCAAATATCACTCGACCATCATTTTTTTATTGGTTAAATTTTCCATCTTTCACTCAAATTTTTTTGGCAATTTTTCTCGTTGAACTTTGGGCATGTTTATTCAAAGAATAAATCCCTCGAGCTTCGCTCTCGTGATCTAATCAGAATAAACATTTCCAAATTCAACTCGTAAAACTTCCAAACAAAAAAGTTTTCGTGACAGCTGAAAAATTTAACCGATAAAAAAACGAGGTCTTGTGATATTACTGTTGACAAAATTTATTAATTGAGGGACTGATTTCCAAAACTGCTCTAATCCAAAATTGTCAATTTTGAATATTCCAAAATAACTTGTAGCAACCGAACTAAATAGTTTATAGTTTAACACTTTGTACAGTTTATAGTAAAGGCGTCACAGAGTTACTTGACAAAAAGAGAATTAAATTCATTAAGTCATTTAATTTTTATTGATAAATAATAAATGGAAAAGATTAGTTTTGCTACAAAACAATGGATATGACAAGTTATGGAAGCAACAACATTGGATTAAGACAGTTTTGAAAATAAAAATGACACTGCTACTACTTTTAAGTAAAACATAGTATTTGTTTTAAACATATTATACCTTATTTTTTTGAAACGCAAAAATAATAACAACGTTCTCCACTCAACGCCGATAGAATAATGAATACCTAATATTAAAACTATGGAAAATTTTAGCGGCAAATTTGCACAAGCAGGATAAGACAAGTTATGTTACCAATATTTGT
This sequence comes from Polydrusus pterygomalis, assembly GCA_963969555.1. Taxonomy (NCBI): domain Eukaryota; kingdom Metazoa; phylum Arthropoda; class Insecta; order Coleoptera; family Curculionidae; genus Polydrusus; species Polydrusus pterygomalis. Next base: position 74,039,435 of record OZ018376.1, on the reverse strand, counting down.
ATGTATAAGAACAGTCTTGGAACAAACATGCGATTTTGCTATGCAAAGTTTTAATGGACAAAGTAAGTTATGGTGTAAAAAAGTATAATCAAATGGTGCAGGGATACCAATACTATTAATAAAAAAATTTTGCGGTAAAATTTAAAAAATGGATAAGATGAGTTTTGGAACTCAGTCCCTCAATTCTTTTTCATTAGGGATTAGGGATCATAAGTATTATTGTGTGCCTTGCACGTTAGTTAATTTCATCGATAAGTACTCCGCAATCACATCTGTCCCCCCAAAACAAATTAATTATTTATAAACAAATCATTTTGTGCTTGGATATGCTGCGCCAGTATGGTGCAGTATTTCTAACACGCAAATGTATAGGCTGCAAAGGCTGCAAACAAAATTTTGAGATGCGTTACGTCATCTGGTAGATACGTCCGTATCGACGAACTGCACGACTTAAACTGAAATGCAGCGGTTTAACACCTATGTGTACGAGATGTCAGAAAAGTTTTACCGTACTAAACCGCAATCTTCGACACTGACGGAAAATCTAACCCAGATACGCGATGTTCACGAGCCTAAGCAGAAACCCATATATTCGCGGCTTCCAATTTATTTTGAGGATCCTTAATTTTAACAAAAACCCAAAACAGAAAACATATATTGTGTAAATAATGTAAATAATGTAAATATTGTAAATATTGTAAATATTGTAAATATATTATGTATATAAATGTAAATATGTATATTGTATATAGAATGAAAGGTAGAATGAAAGAAAAACGAATGAATGATGAATAAAACAATTAAAACCTCAAAAGAGAGAGCTTGATTTCGGACCAAAATCATTATCCAAGTTAAATTTTAAGGTTGGTTTTTGCACAGTGACTTTTCCAACTAACCTGAAACCAAAAACTTGCCACCGAACGATATTTCGCTGGAAATTTTGCACATGCACAAATTTCTTACGGTCTTGTAAGGCACTGCTGGAAAGGACCACTACTATTGACTGTGAGGCAATGCATTTACCCAGGGTTAAGACCAGCCCCAGCTGGCCTAGTCTGGCTGCTTTGTCTAGGCGGCAGTCGCGGAAAGCGATAAAAACCTAGTAGATCATTACTTTCATATATGTATTGTAAATGTATTGTTACGAAATGTATTATTATGAATTAATAAAGATATTGAGAGAGAGAGATAAGTACTTAATAAGTTTTACTTCAACGCCGTTTTTGTCGAAAAGTTAGTTTGAGAAATTTTTGTTGGTAAAGGTTAGGTTTTTAATTTTTGCATTTTGAATTATCTAGGTATCGTTTTCTGTTTCAAGAAAAATAAGTAAAAATTATTTCTCTGACTTAGGTAGGTAGGGAAGACTTGGACAAAACCGGGTACTGCCTAGTTCTGCCAAATGTCTGTTGCCAACTATACGTATACCTTACATACGTAAAATTATTATTAGATATTACTATTATTATTGTTTGTTTAGCAATAAAATAAAGTTTTTAACATTAAGTTAGCATACATACAAGTTTAGAAATGTAACCGCATCAATAAATTGCATTTTAACAAACAAATTCTATAAACACCATTTTTGGGTCTACGAACTTTACGTAAGTCAAAAACTGTTAAAGTATGGTTTATATTGAGAGAAAAATTAAATCCCTGGCTAAATTGAAGCTTTTAACTTTATGTTAGCCCCATACAAGTTTAGAAATGTAACCGTATCATAGTCAACAAATTTTATAAAAAACATATTTGGGTCTATGTACCTTACGTAAGTCATATATGGGGATTCCCTTGACAGTAAATGTAATATCTGACTGCATTCAATTAGTTTATATTGAACTGTAGGTAGGAGTATTTTACCTTTAGGTATAATCTGAACAAATAAAACAAAAAAATCTGTTTTAAATATGAGTGACAGAGTCCTATTTAAAGTTGCGTTTCATTCAATTTAGTATTTTCAAGGTTTGGATAAATTATAATATTATCTAGGTATATAGTTTTTAAATCTATTTTGACACTTTATCTTTAAACCATATAAAATCTCATGCTAGTCATGTTTATTATTACCTACCTTAAATTATATTATTTATAAAACAAAACTTTCAAAAGAAATTATTATTTGACAATATTAAAGCGGTAGAACCGATGAGACTATTGCATCAATTGTTTTAGAAGGTATCACATGTATAATTTTCAAGTCCGATCCTGGAATTCATACCAACCAATCAAAACTAAATATTGACAGAGTGTCATGTGACTTTGCCTCTTGCGACAGTATTCAAAAATTTTACTATATAAAACTCTACGCCGACATAACGATTTTTTTAGTTCAAACCTATTGTGCCTATTATAAATTATGATAATGCGATTCGTGCGACGCACGTAGCATTGAACTTAAATAACCATAGATACATCTTACAAAAATAAGTTGTTAGAAAACAACGAGCAACATCAGGGTCAACTAAGTAAGATGCAAGCGATACGGTATAGGCGTAAAATCAAATTTTCTCACGTACATTAATCAGTAAAAAAGTATTCATCGCTGTTAGCTACTCCAACTTAATCTCGCCGATGGAATAATATTGTTCACGTCAATAAATCGAAAATCGCAAAATAGTTTCAAGAATGATAATTGACCAGATCAACTCAAAACGTTACAGATGAAATTATTTTATTTTTTTTTCACTAAAACCATTTTGAATGGTTTGCTACAGGAGCCATGAGAATCTCTTTAGTTAAAAATACCAATCAATATCTGCCTCTTTCACGGTAGAAAGCTATTCAGCATTGTTATTAGATTTTATGCATTTTTTACCGGAATAAGATTATTTATATTCTTTTTAATATTGATCCATAATATACAATTAATATTATATATCGTTCGACCGATAGAACAGGTGACTTTCCATTAAAAAAAAACAAGTAAGTTTTAACAACAAAAATTTACAAAAAAAAAAACCTAGTGGTAAACCGCGGAGGAATTTTGGTGTACAAATCTTGGGAATTAGTGGCATTACTAAAGACTAAATGAATTAGTAGGCATTACAGGAATTAGTCGAGGCATTGGAGGAATTAGTCGAGGCATTAGAGACAATAACCACGGTGTTAGAGGTATTACTTTGAAAATAAACCTTTATTTTTGCATTAAATTTATTCTATTGTGAATAGTTTTGGGGAAAGGTCGCCCAATGAATATTTAGTCAAGTTGGCAACATTGCATGTATCTTCAAGTTGTCTGCAATGTTGCCAAATCCAATTTTTGCGGAACATCTACCGTTTTGATGTACCTATGAATAAGGGTGTGCAACAAAATCGATTATTCGATTAAAGATAATTTTTTATCGATTAATAGATTATTAATCGAAAAAAAACTACTTTTTGAATAATCGATTATTCGAAAAAAAAGAAATTTTACGATTTTTTGATTAATCGATGTAATCGAAAAAAAACAATTTTTCGAATAATCGATTAGGTAATTAGGTGGGTATTGGAAAAAAAAAATTACAATGTTTTGATTAATCGATAATGAATCGAAAAAAAAACGATTTTTCGATTAATCAATTGACCAAAAAAACTATTTTTCGATTATTCGAAAATATAGGTATGTTTTTGGATGATTGAAGTTGCTAGTTACTTATTATTGCTGTAAGTCTCTATACATTTTTTATTAGCAGCCCTATTACCCTGAAAATCGGCTTAGAAAATATTATAGCATATTATTGAAAGACAATCAACGAAATAATTTTAACTTTGAACAAAGTTTCAATCTCTGCGCCTTTCATTAAATTAATATTCTGAACGATCTAATATTTTAATCGACTTTTTGATTTATTTTGATTAAATCAATCGATTATTTTCGATTAATCGATTATTATTTTCGAATAATCAGAAATAATCTATTATTCTCGATTTTCAATTAATTGGAAATAATCGATTATTTTTGATAAATCGATTATTTTCGATTAATCGATTAATAGGAAATAATCGATTATTTCAAATAATAGAAAATCGATTATCTTCGGTAATCGCACAGCCCTACCTATGAACTGCCGTTCTACCGCCGAGGTACCAATTACCAATTTCTACCGCTAAACATTACAATCGATTTAATTTAAGCTTTTAAAATAATTATGTTAATAAACATTAAATATTTTCTTTTAAATTAATTCCTAATTTAAAATGCAAGAAAATGCATGGCGATATTGGAGCGACATTATATTGCAGGCAGGCAAATTTTATACATTATTGACTACTGGTTGAAGTGTAAAGGAGCAGACCGCGGCTTTGCTGGCTGCTTTGCTCGGCGAACAAAATGGCGTACGCGAGACTGCAGTATTGTTTACCAGTTTAACCGAAAACTACGTTATTATGAAGACAATATATTTTATGTGCAGTGGCGGCGGCATAATTATAAGAAAATAAAATGGCTTTTTTTTTAAATATATTTTTATAAATTTATGAATTTACTTATTTGTAGTAAGTACATATTTACTTTTAAGTACCTAGTTATTTAATTAGACACTCGGTTTTTATTCAAATATTAGGTAGGTAAGTTGTCAAATAAATTTCCATTTTTTAAATTTACAGATAAATATTTCGCATCTAATCCTTTTAGCCGGAAAAGCGTCACCAGGTGAAATATGTGCTGCATCCATAGACAATTTACCTTTAGATAAGCAAACAATAATCACGAAAGTGGCAGATTTATGGCCTCGCGCATGTAAACAAAGCTGCACCAGATTAGGCATGCGCACTGCCACAGTATCATTTGACAAATGGGAAAAAGACAGGTCCGGGCTTCGAAATTTAAGTTTTTGCTCAAGAAATTGTAAAAGTTGACCTTCAATTTATTTTTACGTGTAAACAGCTAAAATTTGCCCCAAATTCTTGCCAAAAAATTGGAATTTCTTTTCAGTTCTTGATCAAGTTGGGAAATAAAGTAATCATTTCTGACCTATTTAGTACTTGCAAACCTATCAGATTTTGAGAATAGAAAATTGTTTTTAAAGGTTTGTTTCTAAAATTTGTTTAAAAATTATTCGTCGTCGTGTTTTTAGTTCGAAAAGAAAGAGAACACGTCAATTAAACTATAAAACGTATAAAATCGAATATAAAAAACGAACAAAACCAGCAAAATAACCAATCTTCGATATTATCGCGGACCTAACCTCAAGTTAAATATTATTTGGTATATGCTTGTATTGATTTTTACAATTTGCAAAAACTTGGGTAGGTACGTGTAAAATATTTTCAAGCTCAATGTCTTGTTCAAGAATTTGAAAAAAGTTTTGACCAAGAACAGCAAAATAACCAATCTTCGATATTATCGCGGACCTAACCTCAAGTTAAATATTATTTGGTATATGCTTGTATTGATTTTTACAATTTGCAAAAACTTGGGTAGGTACGTGTAAAACATTTTCAAGCTCAATTTCTTGTTCAAGAATTTGAAAAAAGTTTTGCCCAAGAACAGCAAAATAACCAATCTTCGATATTATCGCGGACCTAACCTCAAGTTAAATATTATTTGGTATATGCTTGTATTGATTTTTACAATTTGCAAAAACTTGGGTAGGTACGTGTAAAACATTTTCAAGCTCAATTTCTTGTTCAAGAATTTGAAAAAAGTTTTGCCCAAGAACAGCAAAATAACCAATCTTCGATATTATCGTGGACCTAACCTCAAGTTAAATATTATTTGGTATATGCTTGTATTGATTTTTACAATTTGCAAAAACTTGGGTAGGTACGTGTAAAATATTTTTAAGCTCAATTTCTTGTTCAAGAATTTGAAAAAAGTTTTGCCCAAGAACAGCAAAATAACCAATCTTCGATATTATCGCGGACCTAACCTCAAGTTAAATATTATTTGGTATATGCTTGTATTGATTTTTACAATTTGCAAAAACTTGGGTAGGTACGTGTAAAACATTTTTAAGCTCAATTTCTTGTTCAAGAATTTGAAAAAGTTTTGCCCAAGAACAGCAAAATAACCAATCTTCGATATTATCGTGGACCTAACCTCAAGTTAAATATTATTTGGTATATGCTTGTATTGATTTTTACAATTTGCAAAAACTTGGGTAGGTACGTGTAAAACATTTTCAAGCTCAATTTCTTGTTCAAGAATTTGAAAAAAGTTTTGCCCAAGAACAGCAAAATAACCAATCTTCGATATTATCGTGGACCTAACCTCAAGTTAAATATTATTTGGTATATGCTTGTATTGATTTTTACAATTTGCAAAAACTTGGGTAGGTACGTGTAAAATATTTTTAAGCTCAATTTCTTGTTCAAGAATTTGAAAAAAGTTTTGCCCAAGAACAGCAAAATAACCAATCTTCGATATTATCGTGGACCTAACCTCAAGTTAAATATTATTTGGTATATGCTTGTATTGATTTTTACAATTTGCAAAAACTTGGGTAGGTACGTGTAAAACATTTTTAAGCTCAATTTCTTGTTCAAGAATTTGAAAAAGTTTTGCCCAAGAACAGCAAAATAACCAATCTTCGATATTATCGCGGACCTAACCTCAAGTTAAATATTATTTGGTATATGCTTGTATTGATTTTTACAATTTGCAAAAACTTGGGTAGGTACGTGTAAAATATTTTCAAGCTCAATTTCTTGTTCAAGAATTTGAAAAAAGTTTTGCCCAAGAACAGCAAAATAACCAATCTTCGATATTATCGCGGACCTAACCTCAAGTTAAATATTATTTGGTATATGCTTGTATTGATTTTTACAATTTGCAAGAACTTGGGTAGGTACGTGTAAAACATTTTCAAGCTCAATTTCTTGTTCAAGAATTTGAAAAAGTTTTGCCCAAGAACAGCAAAATAACCAATCTTCGATATTATCGCGGACCTAACCTCAAGTTAAATATTATTTGGTATATGCTTGTATTGATTTTTACAATTTGCAAAAACTTGGGTAGGTACGTGTAAAATATTTTCAAGCTCAATTTCTTGTTCAAGAATTTGAAGAAAGTTTTGCCCAAGAACAGCAAAATAACCAATCTTCGATATTATCGCGGACCTAACCTCAAGTTAAATATTATTTGGTATATGCTTGTATTGATTTTTACAATTTGCAAAAACTTGGGTAGGTACGTGTAAAATATTTTCAAGCTCAATTTCTTGTTCAAGAATTTGAAAAAAGTTTTGCCCAAGAACAGCAAAATAACCAATCTTCGATATTATCGCGGACCTAACCTCAAGTTAAATATTATTTGGTATATGCTTGTATTGATTTTTACAATTTGCAAAAACTTGGGTAGGTACGTGTAAAACATTTTCAAGCTCAATTTCTTGTTCAAGAATTTGAAAAAGTTTTGCCCAAGAACAGCAAAATAACCAATCTTCGATATTATCGCGGACCTAACCTCAAGTTAAATATTATTTGGTATATGCTTGTATTGATTTTTACAATTTGCAAAAACTTGGGTAGGTACGTGTAAAACATTTTCAAGCTCAATTTCTTGTTCAAGAATTTGAAAAAAGTTTTGCGCAAGAACAGCAAAATAACCAATCTTCGATATTATCGCGGACCTAACCTCAAGTTAAATATTATTTGGTATATGCTTGTATTGATTTTTACAATTTGCAAAAACTTGGGTAGGTACGTGTAAAATATTTTCAAGCTCAATTTCTTGTTCAAGAATTTGAAAAAAGTTTTGCCCAAGAACAGCAAAATAACCAATCTTCGATATTATCGCGGACCTAACCTCAAGTTAAATATTATTTGGTATATGCTTGTATTGATTTTTACAATTTGCAAAAACTTGGGTAGGTACGTGTAAAATATTTTCAAGCTCAATTTCTTGTTCAAGAATTTGAAAAAAGTTTTGCCCAAGAACAGCAAAATAACCAATCTTCGATATTATCGCGGACCTAACCTCAAGTTAAATATTATTTGGTATATGCTTGTATTGATTTTTACAATTTGCAAAAACTTGGGTAGGTACGTGTAAAACATTTTCAAGCTCAATTTCTTGTTCAAGAATTTGAAAAAAGTTTTGCCCAAGAACAGCAAAATAACCAATCTTCGATATTATCGCGGACCTAACCTCAAGTTAAATATTATTTGGTATATGCTTGTATTGATTTTTACAATTTGCAAAAACTTGGGTAGGTACGTGTAAAACATTTTCAAGCTCAATTTCTTGTTCAAATACTTTTGATTTTTCAATATGATCTTTAAGAGTTTTGTCTAATTCTGAGCTGAAATTTATTAATTCACGAAATATGCCCCTATTTTCCGACGTCTCTTTTTCGTCATGACCTCTCAAAGCCAACTTAAATGCACCATAAAACCGAACGCAGTTTATAATTTGGTTTAATATGTATCTGTTTTTATCAATTTGTTCGTTTTTCTTCATTATTTCATTGTGATAATATGCCGAATTTAATTGAGTTTCAATGTTAATTTTACCAAGCATACTGAAATTAAATATATTGTTTAAATGTACCTTCGATTTTTCATGTGTCTTCATTTTGTCCCAGATATGGACCAAATCATCTGTACCTTTTTGCTCCCAACCAAATAAAACACACATAAAACAAAATAGTCTATTAGATTCATCACAACCGCACACCCAAGTATTTTTTCCATAAATATTTCTATTAAATTAACGCAAACGCACTTTCTGTCCGCCCTGAGTTTTTTCTATATTTAAATCTGGTAACGGTCGTCCTAATTCCTTAATTTCCAATTTCTGTTCTAAGGAAATGGTAGAAAATGGAGTTTCCTTTAAAAATCTAATAGTATTCATTACTTATGTATTTCTAAAATAAAAAGTTCGTTAACCCTACATTAAATCAGCAGGCCGAACGAAAAACAAATCGAGACGCGACGCGAACATCAGCTGTTTGAAACGTCTAACATCAAACGGTCAAACGAAGAGAGCCTGGCTGCTCCTGGCTACCCCGCCGAGATTTTTGCCTGCTTGCATTCAAGGTCATTTTCCAATGTTTTTTTATTGAGGTGATGGCGTTTCGTCACCTCCCGTGTGCCTCGTCGCGCTTGGCGCGGAAGCTACGTTACCGTTTTACGCACAATCGCTTCCTTTTAGATGGAAATTTGCACCCGACTGTGTTCCATTTTTAAATTATTTTGCTTATTGCTTTAAAAACGAGAATATTAATTTTAATAGGTTTTGGTAATTTGTAAAGGGCAGGACGCTAGACAGGAAGGCAGGTAGTGCCATGGCACTGCAGTGGCTCTACCCCTCGAGCCGCCACTGCTTGTATTGATTTTTACAATTTGCAAAAACTTGGGTAGGTACGTGTAAAACATTTTCAAGCTCAATTTCTTGTTCAAGAATTTGAAAAAAGTTTTGTCCAGGAACTTGACCAGTGAAATAGTTTTACCCTTGGATTAATATAAACATACCTAGGTATTTACTTTTTTTAAATATATTATAGGTATAGAGAAAAGTGTTTTTTAAACTTTTTGAAGCAATATATTGCCTGAAAAATAGGCGTACCTAATTAGATTGCAGGGCTGCAAATAAAATATACCAAAACATGCATCGGGATAATCGGACTTGGCGTTTGTTTCTCTTTATTTTTATACCTTACTAGCTATACCCTGCGCGCATTGCTACGCCCATAATAATAAGGCGGGTTCACCATCGCGTCAACAAACATTTTATATTATTATTTATTAGTCCCCGGCATGCGTTGCGCCACTTTTTTTTATGCCGAAACCTTCCTCGGCCTGCACACAACAACTCACCAAATTTTCATCGTAATCCGATAAATGGTATAGGAATGCATACGGGACATACAGAAAGACAAACATTCATTTATATACATATATAGATTTGTGTAACCTAGGCCTAGTTAGATGTGTTTAAATTGATCGTAATAAAATAAAGTTATATATCAAGGTACATCACTACTCCATACTAACTGAAAATACGAAATACCCGGTATTTTACCCCTATTGGGGCATAATAAAATCATAAAACGGTTTTTACTAGTCATTGTTTATATTCCAATCCGAGTCACTAAAAGCACAAACACAATTTAGTAAACTACACAAAAAACAGAAATCCATAAATATTAAACATTCACAATCCACAATAGCAAAGAAAACTACAATGATTTCACAGAGAAACCTTAAAACACAACAACAAAAATGGCGCCAAGCCGGTTCTGGAGTGTCTTTTAAGCATGTCGCTAAAGAAGGACAGGCCGAAAACAAGAGGTTTGTGCGCATGCCCGATGTTGCTGTTAGGGGAGGCAGCTGACCGGCGAGCCGTGCGCTCGGACGTATTTTTTCACCCATAAAACTTAACTTTTATTTGCGCACGACATTAAAACGGCGTGACATTATGTGGTCCGCTCAAAATACTACAAAATACCGCATGACGAATTGAAATAAAATATTAAAATATATATTGATCGGTGCTGGTAGCAGAAGCTACCTGCGGCTGGTATAGCAGAAGCAGTCCCCGACCCGTTCAACGATCGATTCTTGTCAGACAGAGATAGGCCAGTGAGTGCGGATGGCGTGAAAGAGACGGAGATAAAATATACGTGGTTATGAATTATGGACGGGCCGGCGACTAGATCGGAGAACGGAGTTCTGGTAAAAAAATTAAAGCATTTTCTTATCAGTGTCGTCGTGCCGTGTCAGGTTTATTTTTCTGATTTTAGTTTTGTGTATAAAATTTTTGAGTTATAAGCTTTTTCCAAACTCAGTTTAAGAACATTAAAACGGCGGTAAACGGTTGCAAAGAAGAACAGGGTTGTCAGATCTTTCTTCTTCAATTCTTTAAGTTTTTTTTATTAAAAATGTTTCATTTATATCAGTATTCAATTGTTAGTCAGTAACTTTCTTTGAAAGCTAGTTTGCAAATATACTTTAAACCGAGGAGTTTTGAGTGTGACAGAAAAAAATAACAAGCCATTTATTGTTTAATGCATTCTTTAGTCCTTAAGAAACAATATAACTGAAATCAAGATAAAAAGTGTTTTTAGTGTTTAAAAACAACTAATTAACAAACCCTTGTTTCACCCATACTTACATATTGCATTTACAAATCCCAAAATTTGGAAGAATTGGCAACAGCATATAATTTGTTCGCGTTGCCATGGGAGACAAGCGCCGGTACGGGCGCCAACGGCCGGTCTAGACAAAGGTAGTTGCAAATTTATATGTCCTAGACAAGAAAGGCAAATGAATTTTTTCTACCTGCTAACACATAATTAAGCCATTAGCACTGGTGCTACAGATTGTAAAGGGAATAGGACAGTGTTGTAGGTGGTTTAATTTGCTATTATTTACGTATTTAATTTTGTGAAGAAAGGTAAAGTAAGGAAAGAAAAAAAAAGCAATTAAATTGTCACTGCATTTTGAATCAATAATGTTTGTTTAAAACGTGTTACGTATTAAAGTTACTTTATTTATAATATTATTATCATATTAAAAAATTGAAACAATACCCTACGCATTTTAATTATTTGTTTGGGACGCCTATGGTTAGGAGTTTCATACTTTTTTATGTCATTAAATTGACCTAAGAAACACTATATATCCCGTTATTTTACAGGTAAAGTTAAATTAATCTAAGAACTCGCTGCATTACCTGGCATTAATGGCACCCTGTTGACGTCTGGTATATTTTACGTTAAGCGGTTGTCTACAGAAACAGAACCGGACTAAGTTATTTTACCTTCGCCATCTGATAAATTTTGTAAGGTAGTCTAAATCGGCTGAAGGACCTCGGTCGAAGGCCAATTGGGTAACCATGCAATAAACAACATGTTAATAAATAATAATATTTTGTAAAGATATAGCGTACATAGTACTAATTTTATTATTTGTAAAATAAAATATTGACAGACCCATACCTAACAAAATAAGTATGTGAAAACATCATAAAACGAAAGCAAAAATAGGTATTTATATATTTATTATACAAGGAAAAAGTAATGCATTTTTTGCGAGGTGTAAGCTTTGTAATGTACATCTAATTAAAACACCATATTGGGAACCCTTTTTGTATTGTTACTTTTGTGGGAATTTTAAAGTGCTATCTATACAGCAATAGGAGATAGTGAACTTGAAAATATGTTATTTAATTTTATTTATTATTTGATTAAAGAGATACAGGGTGATTCGAGTAAATATTTACTTTATAAAATTGGCGATGATTTGATATGAAGCGGATATGAATCAAATTGGGTGTAGTTATGTTTTTAAGGGCAAGAAGGAGGATTCCATAATGCTTTTTAAGATATCTTTTAGAGAACGCCATAGCTACACAATACGAGTTTGATAAATTCTCGCATATATTTTTTGTCTCTCACGATTCTGAACGCTTTACCTCAAATTATGAAAGAGGGATCTTTTATACCTAAAAAAGTTGTACTTCATTAATCTCGATATTTCAATTAGTTTTTGAAATAATTGCGTTTAAATGCTAGATGGCAAGAAACATTTAAATAAACACCTTTCATAACGAAACATATTTATTGAAAATTAACCGTGCGTTCTTAAGCATAAATGACATATTTTCAAGTCTACTATCTCCTGTTGCTGTATTTGCCCTTAGTTATGATACATCCTGTATATATGTATAATGTACAGTGTCCGCAATAAAGTCCGCATCAAATGGGATTTTTTTTTTATTATTAGGTATAGGTAAAAATTGAAAAAGCAGTTAGTTTTTGCTTACCTAAAAACCAAAAATGACGTATACTGAAGCAGCTGCACGACTTGCGTTACTTGTCAAATTTGACATTTTTAATAAAATAGGTTCAAAAATGCCCTTATTTATCAAAATATCGAAAAACTTTATTCGAGAAAGTTGTTTATTTAGGCATTTTTAGCCTTTGTACGAAATTTTGACAGTATAATACAATTTTTATTTTTTGCCAGATTCTTGAAAATTTTTATCAACCCTCGTAGATTAACTTTTATACATCGATGTAAAACCATTTGCCTTTACTTCATTTGTAATCTTAATGCAATTTTGTGTAAAATTTTTGTTTCCAATTATTTATTTTGCTTCAAAAACTGACATTGTTATTGATCAGTATGTAATGTTTGATGCAAAGTTTATCTAATTACATCAGTTTTGTCAAAACCGACGTTTCTCATTTTTCCTAAGTTAGTAAACAGATGTACAAAAAGAAAATATTAGGAAGCTTTCGTTGAAATTTTACTTAATTAATATTGGATCAAAAAGAATAAATATTAATCGCTCCAAACATTTTATTCAACAAAAATTAAGTTTAATATAATTAATTTAATTTAATAATAATAATTAAGTGCGGACTTTCTTGCGGACACTGTATAATAGGTGAGTTAACCAAAATGGTGTTTGTACTCACTAATAAATCTAAATAATGAACACCAAGAAATTCTGTCTCTGAAATATATAAAATCTAAAATAAAATGTTTAAAACACACACTACACAAAAAACAGCCACAGAAACACTTAAAAAACACCAAAATCGGAAGAAAATAATATAACACGACATAACATGACGCGTGAGCATGCTACGGCCCACTGCTGATCTGGGAACTTTAACGGCGAAGCCAGATCAGCTGTTAATGTCAAATGTCGTTGTCTTCTGTCGAAACGCTTTGTTTTAATAAAAGTGTAACTATCATACTAGCATTTAATGAAATAGACGTTTCAATTTTTTGCTATATAGGTTGATTTCGTTTCACCTACGAAAAATAATAAGAAAATCATTTTCTATCCATTTTATATGGATTTTAAATTAATTACACTGCATAAAATTTTTACACCAGACATTATGGTGCCGCATTCTCGGAAACCCCTCCGCGTCGAGTTTTAACACCTTGAATTTGTTACGGTCTGATATTTCAAGTCAGACCCATATTATATAAATGGTTACTTTGCCTTTGAAATAGCATTGACTGTTAATTTTTCTCGATGAAAAATCGTTTTTGTAAAACTATTAATTTTACTCGATCCAGCAGCGATGAAAAATCATTTTGTGATTTAATGGGCCTTTTGATTAATTAAAAATCACAAAACTGAAAATATGGTCAGACGCTATAATCGATAATACTCATAATTAAAGCGCCATGACATGTTGATGAGAAATTAGAAATGTATTTTCTAACAAATGCGGAAAGTAGTAGGTAACTGCACGAGCGTCTCTGGAGTGGATGTGGACTTTTCAACCGCCCGATCAAGTAAAGCGCGGGAAACTTAAAAGTAGTGTTGCCGCCGAGACGAGAGATTCTCGTCTCTCGTCTCGTCTGGCCCTCTCTCGACGAGACGAGCGATATTTTCTCTCGAATAAAGCTCCGAGACGAGACGAGAGAAGTACCCTTTCTCGTCGAGAAATTCTCGTCTCTCTCGATCTCTCTCGAGCAAAAAACGTTACTTTTTTGAGCTTTTTTAAATCTTTTTAACTGCAAATAGTTTCATCTAGTTAGCCGTGCCTGTCCATTCAGAATAACATATTATTATGAGGTTTTATCGCTGAATAAAATTATTTGCAGTCAAATAACTCGAAAATCGTCGGTCCAAATATGGACATTATATATTTTTGATAAGAGGAATTTAAGAAGATTGTCTCAAAAAAAAATATTTTTTTAATTTGCTGATTCTACATAAATTTATAATTACTCTTATTAAATGCATTACTAGTCTATAGTTAATAGTTTCCAAGATATTGATTTTTGAAAATTTATATTTTTGAGTTTCGACAGCCTATAGCTTTCTAACAGTACCTACATCTTAGAGCAAAACGGCACCTTTGACTATATCTTCCATTTTAACTATCTTCCCAAAATCAATAGAACTTCCGGCTAAACCGGATGTAACTCGAACGCAGGAAATATAGTTCTTCCGGTTTAACCGGAAGGTGATTTTTTTGGAAAGATAATTAAAAATGGAAGATAGGGACATGTGAGCCGTTTTGCTCTAAAATGTACTGTTAGATCTGTCAAAACTCAAAAATTACATTTTTTAAAAGTCAATGATCTTGGAAATGGAAATTTTTTACCGTGCTGGTGTTTTGGAGCACCCTGTATAGACAAAAATAATTTTATAAGAGGCACCTCTTAACCCTTAATAAACTTCGTCAAAAGTTTTCCGCTATCTTAGTGGTACAGGAGATATTGACTTTTGTCGCACTAATGGGCCACCCTGTAGTAAATACCAAGCAAAGTTTTAACGCATTTAGGTTAGGTTCTGTCATATTTGACATATATTGCACACAATTTATGTCAAATATGATAGAACCTAACCTAAACGCGTTAAAAGTTTGCTTGGTTTTAACTATATTTGGTTTAAATCACGAGAGAAGCGAGACGAGACGAGAGAAGGTCGTCTCTCGTCTCGTCTCGCCCTCTCTCGACGAGAGACCCATTTTATCTCGTCTCGCGGCAACACTACTTAAAAGTAAATGTCCTATTAAATTGAGGCAAAAAAATTGATGAAATAAAATAATAAACTAAACGAATTACCTTGATTTTCGCAGACGAAAAATTGTGATATGGAATTTTTTTCTAATACGGAGGTTTTTTTTTAAGAGGATAGTTTAGATTAGAAAAAATTGTCTATTTCTGACAACGGTTTAGACTAGTGATGTTACAACCTCCCGAGTTGACTAAACCTACTATTTACCTACGTTAGTAATGTACTTACTGCTTTTACAAGTTTTGATTTTTTTGTATTGAGAAATCTTATTGCAAAATATAAAATAATTAATAAAACAAAAAAAAGAACACATGAAAATTTTCGGTTTCTTTTAAAATATTTTTATTAAACAATTCTCGTCACGTTACAACATTGAAACTGTTTATTTTCTGGGGTTAAATTAAAATTATGATATAATATAATTGTTAAATGGTCAAGTATTGTATTTATTCTGTAATGTTGATATATCTAGATGTCATCTCTCCTAAGAGTTCAAGATAATATTATGTGTTTGTTTTAACACGAAAGTAGACAAAACTATGACAGGCTGACTTAAAATATGCCTTGCTCTACCAGCTTCAGAATACGTAGATATGTCTTTCTTCTTCACATGCCAAAAGCATAAAAATAACAACTTTGATCAACACAGCACTGCAGTGCGAAGTAAAGACGATAAATCCAAATGGTAGATATTTAATCTTCACCACTAAAAAATTAAAATTCGTATACAAACGCTACAGGCGGAATTGACACGTACCCCAAAAAAAAATTCGTGGCTGTATAAACATTGTTGACTTCACACAATGACATATCAAGAAATTCACACGGAAAACGGAAAACACAACAACGAAAATGGTGCCGAACCGGTTCTGGGGTGTATTTTAAGGATGTCCCTAAACAAGGAAAATCTAATGACAAGAGGGTTGCGCGCAAGCGCGCATGCCCATACCTATAGGATGGCAAGGCGTGTGACTGGCGACCTATGGCTACAAACGTTTTTTTTACACAAAAAAACTTTGTTTGCACGCACACGAGATAAGCTGTACGTATCTACAGGTAAATGTCTATGCGGCTGCACCTTATACAGGGTGAGTTTTTTAAAGTGTTATACAATTCGATATCTCGAAAACGGTTCAAAATATCTTCTTGACATTTTAGTAAGGGAATGGGGAGATGGGGGGACATATTTAAACATATTTTTGATGTCTACCCCCTTTCCCCATTTTGAGGGGTGGGGGGTAACTTTGGAATTTTAAATGAGACAATGTACTTTTTTTTAGTAAATACGAACCTACGTAAAAAACTACGTACGTATACAAAAAATCTTTTGATTTGCTCCCCTGGTGACGAAATTATGATTTATTAGGTTATAAAATACAAAACATACTTTACTATTTAATTTCAACTTATTTATCGTCTGTCATGCTTCAGAAGATGTTCAAAATGTCTCCCTTCAACTTCCAAGAACTTTGTCCCTTTTTTCAGAATAAAATAAATATCGTACCCGTTGTAACATTTTAAGTCTCACTAATAAGCATACAACGCGGATTCGGTATTTCATATCATCTAAAGTTGTAAGTGTAGCCGTCATCACTTTATCTTCTATAAAATAAAAAATAAATAAAGGAAAAAGTCAAGGGGGGTCAAATCCGGGGACCTAGCAGGCCGTTTACCGAACCAGCTCGACTTATCCACCTGTTTTCAAACAATTCGTTTAACTCATTATGGGGTTGTATCGCATAATGCGGTGGAGCTTCGTCCCATTGAAACCACATGTCAGAAATAATGTTTTCGTTTAATAATTGGGGCAATTATTAATAAATCATAATTTCGTAACCAGGGGAGCAAATCAAAATATTTTTTGTATACGTACGTACTTTTTTACGTAAGTTCGTATTTACCAAAAAAAAGTACATTGTCTCATTTAAAATTCCAAAGTTACCCCCCACCCCTCAAAATGGCGAAGGAGGGTAGACGTCAAAAATATGTTTAAATATGTCCCGCCATCTCCCTATTCCCTCACTAAAATTTTAAGAAAATATTTTAAACCGTTTTCGAGATATCGCTTTGTAACACTTTAAAAACCTCACCCCGTATATAGAATGCCAGGCGAGAGAATCTCAGTGTCTTCGAGGCGCAATAGGTAGAGCGCTCGACTGGTATTAAAGAGGTTTTGGGTTTAATTTCCAGCGGAGGTCTTTTTCAATTTTAAAAATTGCGAAAACTGCGCGCCGATTAAAATTATTCAGTTACCTATAATGATTAATCATGAAAAAAAATACTAAGTACAGTGTCACCAGTAAAGTCCGCATCATATTTGATTTTTTTTATTATTAGCTTTATTCAAAATGTGTGTGGCATCAAGTTCTTAGTTAGATGAAATTAAGCAAAAAAATAATAGTCACGTGATTCGCATTATCTGTCAAATTTAAATTTTTTCCAAAAAATAATTCAAAAGTGGGGTTATTTCTAAAAATATCGAAAAAAGTTATTAAAAAAAGTTTTTTTAAATGCAATTTCTAGCCTACACACAAAATTTCATCTGCATAAGATAATTTTGATTTTTTACCTATATTTTGTAAAATAAGACTCAACGCAACCTAAAAAAACTTCTTAGTTTTGACAATGCTTTATTTCAGATTCATATTCTTTAAAGTAGCGCCATATTAAATGTGTGTTTTCCTACAAAATCAGAATTGGGCTATTAAAATTTGTTCGCATGTGATACAAAGTTTATTTGTATTCGACCCTGTATAAGGTAACTTCATAAAATAAGTATTTTTGAAAACGTAGTTTGTGTCTGAAAGTAATACACCTTAATATTAAGAAAAAAAAGAACACAGTGTCTTCAATAAAGTGTTTTTTAAGTTGAAAATAAATTTTAGTTTAACAACGTATAAAGTTTATCTATTTTCAACGATTTAATTTAAAACCCCTATATTATAATTTATTATTATAAGCTATGTCATAATAACGTTAACGTGTATTACTTTCGGACACAAACTACGTTTTCAAAAATACTTATTTTATGAAGTTACCTTATACGGGGTCAAAAACAAATAAACTTGGCATCACATGCGACCAAATTTTAATAGCCCAATTTTGATTTTGTAGAAAAACACACATTTAATATGGCGCTACTTTAAAGAAAATGTATCTGGAATAAAGCATTGTCAAAACTAAGAAGTTTTATGTAGGTTGCGTTGAGTCTTATTTTGCAAAAGTGGTGCAATTACAAAATATCCTATAGGTAAAGAATCAAAATTATTTTATGCAGCTGAAATTTCCTATGTGGGCTAGAAACTGCATTAAAAAAAAGTTTTTCTAATAATTTTTTTCGATATTTTCAGAAATAACCCCACTTTTTAATTATTATTTGGAAAAAATTAAAATTTGACAGATAATGCGAATGACGTGACTGCTATTTTTTTTGCTTAATTTTCATCTCGATCGTAGCAGAACTTGATGCCGGTCAAATTTCGAATAAAGCTATTAAAAAAATCCCATATGATGCGGACTTTACTGGTGACACTGTATGTCTAACTTGTACCTAACTCAATTTCTAGGCAAAAAATATCATATATGTTAAAACCGATCACATGGTTATTAGCAATTCTTGTTTGCAAATTTGCAGACATAATCACAGAGCCGGTGTGCAAACATGGCTCGGCCTGGACGTAAAACTGTATCAACATGGTAAATTGTGCATGCCGCTATTGTAGAACGGGCCTTTAAATATGCATGATTCGTGTCGAGGCAGGCCGCGCCTGGGGCCTCTGTTTGGTTTTAATACATTTTCAATGAGTCGCCTTGTGCGCCTATGTATCTTGAATCTGTACTTTAAATAGTTGTTGGCAAAGCACTATACTTTATTAAAATTTTAAATGCATTCCTATTAATATTTTTAATGAAAGGTGAAACAGTTCACCAGTTAAACTGGAAGTTTATAGTAGGTACCTAAGTATAGTTAAAATTAAGAAACAAATGTGCATGTCCTAATTTTATAAAATAACTAGGTATAGCATGGTTTTTGCTTTTAAACAGGGTATTTCATTAAGGATGGCCACCGGCCAGGCCACATCTCGGAAACTACCGTGCGAGCCAAAATTATTTGCATCTAAGGACGTAATGCTTAGCCGTAGAGCTTAATACCCGTTGGGTGTCAGTAACTACCTGAATTAACAATCAATCAGTTATTGCGTCATCTTTGACAGTCGTTACAAGTAATTTGATTCATCGCTAATTTTTCCAATTTCTTGAACAATTCACACAATGGGCTTTACGGAACAGCACAAAACATTTATAGTTGAAGAGTATTTTCGGAACGGTGTTAGAGTAAATGGTGAGTGGCAATACAATCTGGATTTGTGCATGGACGATTTTCACGAACATTTTCCTAGCGTTGCTTTTATTGTTGGGGATTTTTATCATTGCCTGAAAAGAACCGTGGCTGTATTTAGGGAAACAAGTTCTATATAACACAAAAAAGGAGCAGGAAGACCATCTGTAAGAACAGAAGAACTTGTTGCAATCGTTCGTGAAATAATGCAAAATACGCCAACAAATTGTATAAGACGCCTGTCCCACGAAGTGGAAAGATCTTATGGAACATGCAGGACTATTCTTAAGAAGCAGCTAAATTTATTTCCTTATAAAGTGCAAGTATTCCCAGAAACACAAGCCGCAGGTTTTGAAAGACGCAGGAATTACTCTCAATGGTTTACTCAAAATGTATTGGAAATAAATGATTTATTAGACCTGACATTTTTTTCGGATGAAGCTTGGTTCCACCTCTCCGGTTATGTGAATTCTCAGAATACACGCATGTGGAATAGTGAAAATCCCCATTTTTTTGTAGAGTCCACATTGGACCCTCAAAAAATGGGTGTCTGGTTAGCTGTTTGCCGAAGAAGAATTATTGTTGGTTATATTTTTTTCCATGACACAGCACAGCGATATAGAGACAATATTTTGAATCCATTTGTGGAGCAATTACTTGGCGACGAACTACGTTTTGGATATTTTCAACAGGACGGGGCGACCGCCCATACAGCCGCCGAAACTATTAACTACTTACACAATTTTTTCGACGACAGATTGATCAGTTTTCGATCAGACATTGAATTCCCACCTAGATCACCTTGTTTAACGGTTATGGATTACTTCGTTTTTCCTCATTTAAAGAACACTATTTTTAAAACACCAGTTGCAAATTTAGAACAATTATACAAGAAACGATTATCCAAGAATGTGGTAACATTTCTCCAGAGATGCTGGTCAACACTTCCGAAAATATGAAGAGACGTGTGAATTTATGCTTGGAGCATGCATGGCGGTGCCCAATTTCAGCAATTTATCTAATAATTTTTCTTTTTCTTTCAGTATAGGGGAGAGCAAGGCAATATGACATACTATCTTTTGAAAATCAATTTTTACTAAACCAAAAGGTATATTAGGTTTTATTCTTTTCTTTTAATATGGCCTCTTAACGTTGTAAGTGAATTAAAATATTTTACTTATAAGAATTGCAACATTTAGGAAAAATTTCAAAAAATAACAAGCATTGCAAAAACCATTTAACCTTACAGGGTAAGGCAAATTGACGTACCAAATTATTCCCTTAAAGGCATAATGACATGCTTGTATGAACTGTCCAGTGAGTAAAAAAAAATAACAATGTAAGTGTAAAATGTAGTTTCTACTTATATTTAGGGTTTGTTCTACATTAACGAAATTAAAAAAAAATATATTGAAACAAAATATGAATAAATTAAGAACATTAATAAAATATAATAACATAAAATTCACTCTTTACAAGCATCGCAAATAAATTGCTTGCCAGCCCATTTTCTTCTTCTGAACAGCCTCGATTGCTTTCTTCATGTCTTCAGGAGACCATGATTGACGAGTACTTTTTCTTTTGTACGTCGACACCATCTAAAAAAAAAGTTAAAATGTCGTACAGGCAAAACGACACACTGCTATGTCATTTTGCCCAATGTGCAATATAAACAATAAATATATTTTCTAGGTTATAATTTTATTCAATCATTTAAATGTTAGTGTAATATTAAAACTAGAGGGCTAATAGTTGTGGGTTAATACTAAAGCATTGACAGCGACCTTATATATTTTAACCAAAAATATTTCAACAATCACTTACCTTGATATTTTACATAGGAAAATACACAAACTCTCTAGAAAACAACAAACGAGCGACTATGCTATTTTATTACGACTGACGATCTTAGCGGTATTAAGATGTGTTTTGTAGTAGAGAACTCAACACGAATTTAATCGAACTAGGCCGAAAACAGGTATAGTGTTTCTTAGGTCAATTTAATGACATTAAACTGTGGGAATTTCCTAACCATAGGCGTTCCACACAAATAATTAATATGCGTATACACACTTATAAGTTTGTTTTACATTAGGTGTTTGTACATACTACACTTTATAAACCCACTGTATATATAATAATATTATATTAAAATAATAAATATAAGGTAACTCAAAAATTCTATATACAAAACTAAAATCAGAAAAATAAACCTGACACGGCACGACACTTCTCAGAAAATGCTTTAATTTTTTTACCAAAACTTCATTCTCGTCAACCAGACTCCGGCCCGTTCATCAAGGCATAACCACGTATATTTTATCTCCGTCTCTTCCACGCCATCGGCGGTCACTGGCCTATCTCTGTCTGGCAGAATCGATCGTCAGACGGGCCGGGTACCGGTTCAGCTTATATCCTGGCGCTTGCAATCGCAACAAATTACATGCTGTTGCCAATTCTTCAAAATTTTCGGATTTGTAAGCACAATGTAAGTATATACGAGAAACAAGGGTTTGTTAATTAGTTGTTTTCAAACACTGAAAACACTTTTTGTCTTGATTTCAATTATATTGTTTCTTAAGGACTAAAGAATGTATTATTATAACAATGAATGGCTTGTTATTTTTTTCTGTCACACTCAAAACTTCTCGGTTTAAAGTATATTTGCAAACTAGCTTTCAAAGAAAGTTACTGACTAACAATTGAATACTGATATAAATAAAATATCTTTAATAAAAAAACCTAAAGAATTGAAGAAGAAAGATCTGACAACCCTGGTTGTGCGGTCGGTTTCTTTGAGACTGTTAACCGCCGTATGGAATGATTGGAATGTCCTCAAACTGAGATTGGATAAAAAATAATAATATGTCATTTTGCCTGCTATGTCATTATGCCTTGCTCTCCCCTATTCTTACTTTGTTAATTTTGTAAACAACAAAAATAAATTTGCATTTGTCTACTTATTTTATTACTCATTAGTTTGGCATATCCTGTCATAAGCTGAATTTGACAAAATTTTAACCTATTTTTGGTTAGATATATCGTTCTCATATCATTGTGACCTAAACCAAGCCCTACGTTTTTAAATCCAAGCCCTCTTTGATGCAAATAATTTTTGCTCGCGCGGTACTAAGCATAGAAACTTGGGAGAAAAAAATTATGATTAAAGTGGCTATGAGAAAATTCTGGAGATTATTTTTAAGTTCCGCATTTCGCCGCAAGGGGGCATAATTTTTAAAATTCTTAATTTCTTCGAAAATTTCCACGCGAAGGTATATCTCTAGTTACATCATTAGAAAGCATAGACAATTCTGCATCATTGGGGTTTAAGGCTCATTGGCGTACCGACCTTGATAAGAGTAGGGCAAGTTATTGAAAGTGCAATCATTTAAATCTCTGTAACTTCTAAAGGACTTATCCGATTTTACTAACTTTGAACTTGTTTGACAGAGAAAGGTAAGTACTTTTAATTATCGTATCCAATGATACACGATAGTTTCTAATAAAATTGCTAGAGGGCGCAATTTATAATAATAACAGTTTTTTTTGATTTTATCACGATGAATTCAAATCATACGGTATAACTATGACATCATAATCGAAGAATAGATTAAATTTGCAAGAAAAATGTAGAGTCCTCAGTTCGATATCTTTGTTCGTTTCAGAGTTATTGCCAAAATAATCATTTTTAACACTTTAATCGAAGAAATTGAAGACCATAAGTTACAATGAGTCTAAGTGCCATATTTACCGTTTTTGATTTTATTGCATAAAAAGGGTCTATGTGTAAACCCCGATACTATTAAATGGGTCTAAGTGCCAAGAATGATGACGAAAGTTGCCATTGATGCCAATATAGGTGGCTCTGGGTCTAAGCTTCGGATATGATTGTGAGGAATAGGGGTCTATGCGCCAATGAGCCTAATGAATAAAAATTAAGCAGTTACTTGAAGCAATTACTTTTTAGTAAAAGCTATAAGCTATAAGCTAAATGCTATAAGTAAAAGCAATTGCAAGATCTGGATATGAATAAAATTTTGAAGCAATTGCTGCTTTTCTTACACCTTTGTAGCAAATGCTTATTCAACACAAGTTCAGACGTGGCTTATCCACTTGTTCAGATTATAGATTTCATGTTCAGTTTGGTGCCTAATTTGCAAAAGTGTTGACGTAAATACTAAATACAACAACGTTGTTCTATTTATTTAGTACAATAGTAATCTCTTACGTTTTTGTGGAAAATAGGAAACTTATATTTGTAATATGGCGGATTTCAGTGAAAATGAGGAAAGTGATAGTAGTGATGAAGAAATTAAAGACAAGCAGTTAATATTAGTTCACAAATTTAAAAAAACATAAATAAATCTCTCTGACCACAACCGTTTAGCTTCCTCAACAGCTTCAGCACTTGTAGGAAATTTAATAAAAATATTGGCCTTCTCCAAAACTGCATCCATTACAGAAGTGTATGTCTTACAGACAGTAGTTTGGTGAACACCGAGTTCTTCACCTACAGAATTTTGAAAGCCCGAATCCGACAACTGCCGTAGAAAGACTTTCATCTTATTTAAAGGCGACAGTGCACGCTTTTCACCAGTATCAGTCAAAAAATAATTTGCCAACCACTTAACATTTTCGCAGTCAAATCGATATAACTTTCTGAAATCATCATATCTGCAATTTTTACGTACACCGTAGATTTTTCTTTTACGGACGTTCATATAGTCAGCCATAATTGAAGACACAAATTAAGACCTATATACCTTAAAAAGTTGAAAGCAATTGCTACACTAGAAAAAGCTATTCCCTAATTTATTCATCACATTTTAAGCAATTGCTTCTATTTTTTAAGAAAAAGCATTGACTAGAAGCAATTCCTGCACTTTTAAGGAATTGCTGGACGCAAAAGCAATTAGGTACTTTAGTTTTTATTCATTGGCTTTCAAGAAATTACTTCGATTTTATAAGAAAAAGCAATTGCTACATTTTTATTCATTAGGCTCAATAGTTTTACGCACTCTATCAGCAGTTAGTCAGCGTTTGTACTTTGTTTCTGACGCTAATAAGCAAAATGGACAACGAAAATAAAACTAAAAGACGAAAAAAGGCTCAGAAAGTTTGATAAAAGAAAGAAAAAGATTAAGAATAAGTGGTAATGAATATAAATCACGAAATGGAGCGTCCAGACTATAAAGATTTTCAAATAGCCTGCGATTCTGTATTAAATACCAAGACATTAAATATCGCTTCAATATGTTGGATCAGGATTTCGAAGGAATGTCCTTCAAAAGTAAAAACCAAGAAAACATTTAATGATTTGGAAGAATGGAGAATTTCTAATGTGTTAAAATAGGGGAAAGGTCTAAATGACATTAAAAACATTCAAATTCCCCAACTTCAGTGCAAAAACAAGATTTCCGCAGAAAAGTTGAAAAATTCGGAAGACATGTTGGATTACATTCCCCTTAGGTTCGGTTAAAAGTGAGTGGGTTATAGCTAACCCTCCACTGCGACCATGCGATCTATTGTGTATACCTTGTTTATATTTCCCCCAATAGGTCTAACTTTTTAATGAAGTTAATATTGATATTGGGAGAGACATTTTTCATGTCATCCGGCAGCAGAGTCACCTCGCCGAATAGGGCGAATCTAATTCTTCCTGCTGCGGCGCAAGCGCACATTACGTGTTCTGCTGTTTCTGCATCCTCCATGCAAAGCCGACATTCATCAGTTGGGGCTATTCCAATTTTATGCATATGGTGTCGCAATCTGCAGTGGCCGGTGTACAATCCCACTAGTGCTTTAAGGCATGACCTGTTGAGCACTAGTAAATTGTCAATTAGTTGTTGATTTATATATGGCTGCTTATAAATGCTTTTGAGTGTGTTAGACCTGGTAGATTTAAACAGTGTCTTTCCCATTTGCTTTTTGCTTCAGCTAGTATTGTTTTCCTGGCCGTAGCATCAGATATTTCTACTTATAACCAGCTCGGGTCCTGTGAATTTTAGTGCTGCACCTCTCTTAGCGAGCTTATCGGCAGCCTCATTATCCTCCAGGCCCATGCCCATGTGTCCCGGTATCCATATAAGGGTTATTTTGTTGTTCAGACTTAGTTCGGATAGTGTTTCGTGACAGCTCCACACCGTTTTTGAGGTACACCATCTCGATTCAAGAGCTTTTAATGCAGCTTGACTGGTCAGAGAATATTTTGATTGATCTATGTGCACACCGTCGATCTATCAGCAGTCTTGCACACATTTCAATTGCATGGACCTCAGCTTGAAATGTGGTTGTAATAGTTCCCAGGCTGATAGTTAATTATATTTTTGGGTTCTTGCCATATATTCCGGCTCCAATACCTTCTTTGGTTTTGGAGCTAACCTAACCTAACCTAACATTCCCCTTCAACATTTAGCTTTCTATGAAGTCATTATCCAACGAACAAGAGCAGAGAGTAGCTAAACGTATTATTTTTTAGCTAAAATTGATTTTGCACATAGACCCATAGATAGATTTTTGATACAATGCGTACTGGACTTAAGTACCTACTAAACATATTTGACTTTGATTTAACTTATATCTGTTTTATTACTTAGTATTAGGTTTATTTTTTTACGTTAAGTATTGTCTTAATTTAGAATGACTCTGACCATTTTTCTGATTGAATTAAAAATGTTTTTTTCATAATAAGCCGATTTTCTCCATTATCCTTGAATACTATTTTTGGTCCTTAGACCCTTTATAACTTATGGTCTTCAATTATTGTTTTTATAGCTTCGTGGCCACGACAAAAATATATTTTTAAAGTTATAAGCCAGCCGATACGAAGATTACTTTTCTTTATTTTATTTTCACTAATCGGTCGCACATAAACAAAAATCCACTAAAAATATTTGCAACGATGCATAAAAAAAATAAGCACGTATTTCAAAAAAATGGAAGCTTACATTTATTGTTGGTTGCACATGTGACGGTCATTATCTTGCTTATTCTGTATTTACCTACTTCTCCCGTTTTCACTCGTGCACACTACTGTGATCGACGGCTAACGTCCCATGCTTCACGCGGGTTTGATCAAGGAAAATTTACTAAAATTATGTTGCGTTTCGCTATTTGCTTACGCATTTCTTTCTTTGAAAGCACAGGCATATAACTGTCGCTTCTGATATCGCTAAAATGTAGCGTTTATGAAATGTCATGACGTGTTTTAGGAATACAACAAATAAATTTCACAAAGTCATGGTCTTACAAATATGCCTTTAAAAAACAGGTTACATGCTCGCTCGTACCCATAGACCTTTACGTACAGCTTATCTCCTGCGCAAACAAAAGTTTAGTTTTATGGGTAAAAAAATGCGTTTGTACGCACAGCTCACCAGTCTGACGCCTTGCCGCCCTACAGGGATTGGCATGCGTACAACCAAAACCACCTTAAAAAAAAGCCATGAAGTGACATCGGGCAACGCCGCATCAAGGAGTTGCGGATCCACAAGCTATTATTGTGACGCGCGGCAACGGGCGACTTTTTTATTCTTTCAAAGGGTAAAAACCCATTTCAAATCATTGTATGCCAATTCATTACCTTTTAAAAAAACCTTTACCTTTATATCAATGTCCACTGAAACCTGATTGACAATACAGGGTGGCGCACCGAAAACTTTCCACCCAGGTTTATTTTCTTGTTAATAAATAAATTAAAATTCGCTCAAACACGGGAACCTTAGTTCTCAGGGGGACATATTTTTTTGCTATTTTCATCCCCCCTGCTGGAACCCCCACGACGGGGTGGCTTCCACCCTTAAAATCTTAAATGGAAAGGGGGTCGAGTGACACCTTATTTTAAAGGGAATTGAATTGCCTTCTAAACGCGACCTTGCTCGTTTAAATCGAGTGAATAGTTACTGAGAAATAGGGCTAAAAAAAAAAAATTAAAAGTAATAAAATTGGTTACCGCTTGTATCAATCAAGTAAATGTTGAAAATGTCCACCTCCAACCTCCGTGCAATTGTAAAGGCACTGTTCAAAATGTTTGCGAACATTATGGAGCATTGCGGGAGTTATTTGTCGGCACTCGTACACTATTCGTTGTCGCAAGTCTTCCAAAGAATTCGGTTGGGATGCATAAATTTTAGACTTTAAATGTCCCCACAAAAAAAAGTCCAGTGGAGTCAAATCAGGCGATCTTGCAGGCCATTCAATAGGACCTCTTCTTCCAATCCATTTTCCAGGAAAATTTTCATCCAGAAACTGTCGAACATCGAACGCATAATGCGGGGGTGCTCCGTCTTGCTGAAAGTAAATATTTTCGGGCCGATAACGGTCATTTTCTTCTATGGCATTCGTTAGAGCAGGGTTAATAGTGGTTTCTAACAGGTTCAGGTAAATTTCACCTGTTAAATTTCCAGGTATAAAATACGGCCCAATAATACGGTCCCCAAAAATTCCAGCCCATACATTTAATTTTTCGGGATGTTGAGTATGCACTTCTCTAAAAATTCTAGGGTTGGAATCCGACCAATATCTGCAATTTTGTCGATTGACAGTACCGTGAAGAAAAAAAGTGCATTCATCGGAGAAACAAATGTTGAAAATAAATTGTGGATTGCGAATGATCATTTCACTAATTAATTCGCAAAATTGCAAACGGCGATCGTCATCATCTTCATTAAGTTCATGAACCAGTTTTATTTTATAGGGATGAAACTTATGCGTTTTTAAAGTACGCTGAACCGTTCTACGCGAAACACCCGATACATCTGACACTTTCCTCGTGCTAAGTGTGGGATCGATGACAATGTGACCCAAAACTGCAACATCTACAGCTTTATTTCTTACAGGATTTTCAACAATCCTTTTTTGGTTCATCACTAATCCTGTTTCACGGAATTTTGCCACCAATTGTAGCACGTAAGTATGAGACAAGTGTGCATTTAGATGCAACGAATTATAAGACAGGGCGGCAGCTCGAGCACAATCGTTAATTCTAAAGAAAAGTGAAATAATTTCAACCCTTTCTTGAAGAGTATACGTCATTTTAATCAATTATTGAACACACTGATATGTAAGGCAAAATAAATTTTTATTCTTACTATGAATTTGATCGATGCCAAAAACAAAATTAGTTTTTTCGATTGAACAAGTAAAATTTCAAATCCCTTTTGTTAAGGTTGTATCCTTTTTTTGCGTATTTTATACCATTTAATTTGTTTACACTTAAGCACAAATTTTTTTACCATTTAATTTCTCGAAAGGTACTCAACCAAATTCAGGGCCGTAGCCAGTGGTTTTGAGCCAATTAAATTCCTTTTGAAATAAGCTATAGCTCGACCTTCCTTTTCATTTAAGATTTTAAGGGTGAAAGTCACCCCATATGCTCCATAATGTTCGGGAACATTTTGGACAGTGCCTTTAAAATTGCATGGAGGTTGTAGGTGGACATTTTCAACATTTACTTGATTGATACAAGCGGTAACAAATTTTATTACTTTTAATTTTTTTTTCTTTTTAGCCCTATTTCTCAGTAACTATTTACTCGATTTAAACGAGCAAGGTCGCGTTTGAAAGGCAATTCAATTCCCTTTAAAATAAGGTGTCACTCGACCCCCCTTTCCATTTAAGATTTTAAGGGTGGAAGCCACCCCGTCGTGGAGGTTCCAGCAGGGGGGATGAAAATAGCAAAAAAATATGTCCCCCTGAGAACTAAGGTTCCCGTGTTCGAGCGAATTTTGATTTATTTATTAACAAGAAAATAAACCTGGGTGGAAAGTTTTCGGTGCGCCACCCTGTATTTACTTATACAGTCATTAGTCAAATCTAAACTATAAAAATATATTTTTGAGTCACTTACAATTGTTACTTCCCAAAATTCAGAAGTATTAATTTTTTGTGAATAATGACTGAGATCGTCAAAACTTTTTATAAAATCTGATTGCTTGAAAGCTTGATTAAGTTGAGAGTTACGCTTATATTGTTTCTCGTTTGTCTCCGCTGGACTTTTTCTAGGAATGAGAACAGTTTTTTACAAGTAAGCAGGTACATTGGGATAAAAGCACGGAACAGCTGTTAAATTTAGTATCACTTTAGTTGGATTTTTTTTTGTAGCAAAATATCACTGGGGACAAACTACAGAATACGGTGTGGGCGACCAATTAGGTCTTGCAATGGCTTTTAGCCATAGAATTTTCAGATTTTCATCATTTGGGAAGTGAAAAACTGATGCACTCTCTTCACCAGCTTTTAAAACACTTTTATAGTTAAATTACACCCAGGAATACAGCAGGGGCTTGGCATGTTGATAAATAAACAAACTAAAATTTAAAAAATAGTACTTACCTACGTACCTAGGTATCTATAGGTATCCTACCTACTTACTACTATCTCTACTAGTGATATTTTTAAACTAATTTACATACTTATACCTTCAAGCTAAATAAACACTTCAATATTATTTTTAAGTTCCGCATTTCGTCACAAGAGGGCATAATTGAAAATTAATTTTTAAAATTCTAAATTTCTTTGAAAATTCCCATACTAAGGTATACTTCTGTACATCGTCAGAAAGACTAGACAATTTTGCATCATTTTGGTTTAAGGCTCATTGGGGTACCGACCTTGATAAGAGTGGGAGAAGCTATTGAAAGTGTAATCATTAAAATCGCTGTAACTTCTAAACGACTTCTCCGATTTTACTAAGTTTAAGCTTGTTTGAAAGAGAAAGGTAAGTACTTTAAATTGTCGTATCCAGCGGACAACGATAGTTTCTAATAAAATTGCTAGAGGGCGCAATTTATAATAATAACAGTTTTTTTGATTTTATACCGAAAATTGAAATCATATGGTATAACTATGACATCATAATCGGAAAATAGATTAAATTTGCAAGAAAAAATGTAAAGACCGCAGTTCGATATATTTGTTCGTTTCAGAGTTATTGCCAAAATAATAATTTTTAACACTTTTATCGAAGAAATTATTGTTTTTATAGCTTCGTATAATATTTTTTTCTATTTCACGTTCATAATAAGCTCAGTACGATACGCATTTGCGTATCGTAATGAAGCTATTTCGATACGCGTTTTTCTTTATTTGATGTTGGTAACATTTAAATGTTCTATTTCATTGACTTGCGCTGCCTTTGTGATTTACAAGAAAACCCATTTTTCGCAGAGGAAAAATAGCTTGATAACCTACTTTTTTATTCTGTGTAGATAACAGTCATGTATGTTGGTTGCATAAATCTATAAATCAATCTTTTGTAGATACTTCAAGCTATCATTTTCTGCCAAATCCTATCCAAATTTCAATCTACTAACCTTCCAATGTCGATTTTAACTTCATTTTTATTTGAATTTTCCATCTTCCCTATACTAAATTGCAATGCCGTGACGTAAAATCACGTCTTTTGAAATTCGAAAAAAGTAGCAAAATCTCCCGAATTTCCGAACGCTCTGTATATGTACCGAATGTACAAGGATCACACAACGTATTCCGTTCAATTTCAAATCTCATATCGCTAAAATAACTTTAGAATCTCGTGGTGAAAATGGGTCAATAAATCAAAAAATTACAGTTTGCAAAATAATTTTTGTTGTCCAGAGGCTACTATGATAGAAAATAGTATTACCAACATAAAATTTAGACATAAAAATTTACAAAATTTGAATGATTTATTTTCTTTTTAAATATGTGTTTTTTAATGAAAAAACTACAAATTAGAAAAAATAGTATAACGTAGGTACGTGTTATATAAAGCAGTTTTAAGCACTTGTCCCGTTATAAAACTCGCCGCAAGCGGCTCGTTTTTTAACATGGACACGTGCTATAAAATGATGCTTTATAAAACGTGTACGTTAATATACTATTATTTTATTATGTGTGGGTTTGTTACTCATTATTCCAATGACCCAAAAAGCTGCTTTAGAATTGATTACATAATCATGGAAAACTTCTAATTTAGACATAATTTTAATATGATGTTAAAAAAAATAAATCTGGAAAGTCGCGAAACAAAACCGGTAGATTTAATTTTGATAGGTGTTGACAAAAGTTTCTCCTTGATTCTTTTTGAATTACTTCTTACCTAATCAAAACTTATGCTATATCCCTCAAAAATGGCTTATACCAATGCCGAGGCTTACGATAGGCTTGCCGTCTATTTTAAATGTTTTCAAGGGGCTCCTATTGCGGAACGAGAATATGCTGCCATATTATATTCTGAATCAAGGCACCATACCAGAGGAGTATTTCGACGACTGGCAATACGTATAAGGCAAACGCAAAGTGTACCACCTATTTCAATTCGTATTAGAAGACGTCGTCCGGTAAGAAATGAAGATAATATTATAAACGGTCTTGCGTTAGGTTTACGAGAAATTTCCATAGACCTAGGTATACGTGTATTATATACTTCAATGTTCCGAATTACAAGGGATTTTAAGCTGCATCCCTTTAATGTAGTTTTACACGAGGCCCTATCCAAAACGAATATATGCAACTTGCGTACGTGCAACTTGCGTACAAGGATTATTCCTTCCACAACTTGCGTACACGGGTAGGTAGGTCCCGCGAACCAGGTAAAACTGCAAGAGTACACTATTCTCAAACTCTGTGTATGTGAAGACATAAAAAAATGCTCTGATAACAACGAACAAACCGGTTCCCAATACACCTTTCAGAACAGATTGGAGAGGGCGTATTATTACGGTCCGTTTAACACCCTGTGTATGCAAGCAAGTTGGAATAATGTACTCTTGCAGTTTTACCTGGTTCGCGGGACCTACCTACCCATGTACGCAAGTTGGAAGAAATAATCCTTGTACGCAAATTGGACGTACGCAAGTTGGAGGATACCTACCATCCAAAACAAATTTTGATAAGCGGCTCGACTATTGCTATTGGCTAAGAGAGATGTGTACTAATCAAAATCCTCAATTCCTTTCCTGGATTTTATGAACTGATGGGGCCAAAGTATTTCGATTGTTTCGTTAAAGAGTTTTCCATGATTGTTTTAATGCTGTTGTTATTGCCCATTGGCCTTTAAACACGCTCCAAATTTTGTCTTTTACATAATTTGGACTAGTTCTAAGCCTAGATAAAGTGTAAAGGGAGGCATGTTAAATGACAAATGAAAACTTATTAGTACTAATCCAACCTACACACATGGAACTATAAAAATGTTAAAAATTATTATATTGGCAAAAACTCTGAAACGAACAAATATATCGAACTGGGGTCTTCACATTATTTCTTGTACATTTAATCTACTTTCCGATTATGATGTCATAGTTATACCGTATTATTTCAATTTTCGGGATAAAATTTAAAAAAACTGTTATTATTACAAATTGCGCCCTCTAGCAATTTTATTAGAAACTATCGTGTAGCGTTGGATACGAGAATTAAAAGTACTTACTTTTCTCTTCCAAACAAGCTTAAATTTAGATAAATCGAATAAGTCGTTTAGAAGTTACAGCGATTTAAATGATTACACTTTCAATAACTTCCCCCACTCTTATCAAGGTCGGTACGCCAATGAGCCTTAAACCAAAATGATGCAGAATTGTCCAAGCTTTCTAATGATGTAACTAAAGATATACCTTAATATGCGAATTTTCGGAGAAATTTAAAATTTTTAAAATTAATTTTCAATTGTGCCCCCCTGCGGCGAAATGTGGAACTTAATGATAATTTCCAGAATTTTCTCATAGCCACTTTAATTGTATTTTTTTCCCCAGGTTTCTATGCTTAGTAGTTTCCGAGATATGAATAATGAAACACCCTGTATAATATATCATACCTACAGTAACAGTGTGACCAGTAAAGTCCGCATCATATGGGATTTTTCTTTATTAATAGCTTTATTCAAAATTTGACATTGGCATCAAATTCTGCTTCGGCCGAGATGAAAATTAAGCAAAAAAATAGTAGTTGCGTGATTCGCATTATCTGTCAAATTTCAATTTTTTTCAAAAAATAATTCAAAAGTGGGGTTATTTCTGAAAATATCGAAAAAAGTTATTAGAAAAAGTTTTTTAAATGCAGTTTCTAGCACACATGCAAACTTTCATCTGCATAAGATAATTTTGATTTTTTACCCACCCCTAAAATTTACTTTCCAAATGAACACTTTACTGATGACAGTGTGTTCTTTTTGTCTTAATATTAAGGTGTACCTATTACTTTCAGACACAAACTACGTTTAAAAATACTTATTTTATGAAGTTACCTTATACAGGGTCAAAAACAAATAAACTTTGCGACCAAATTTTAATAGCCCAATTTTGATTTTCTAGAAAAACACACATTTAATATGGCACTACTTTAAAGAAAATGTATCTGAAATAAAGCATTGTCAAATCTAAGAAGTTTTATGTAGGTTGCGTTGAGTCTTATTTTGCAAAAGTGGTGCAATTTACAAAATATGAGTAAAAAATCAAAATTATCTTATGCTGCTGATATTTTGCATGTGGGCTAGAAACTACTATTAAAAAAACTTTTTCTAATAACTTTTTTTCGATACTTTCAGAAATAACCCCACTTTTAAATCATTTTTTGGAAAAAATTAAAATTTGACAGATAATGCGAATCACGTGACTACCTACTATTCTTTTGCTTAATTTTCATCTCGATTGAAGCAGAACTTGATGCCAAAGTCAAATTTCGAATAAAGCTATTTAAAAAAATCCCATAATATGATGCGGACTTTACTGGTCACACTGTATAAAATAAATGCAAATTAGGCTGTTATAAAGGTCTAAAATAAAAGGGCCACCCGTGTACACAAGAATATGGCATGACCTGACTATTGGCCAGTTAAGCATTTGTGTGATAAGTGCAATTTAACTTTTATATAATTTATTCAAACAACAGGTAAAATAGGTAATCGGTATCACCAGTTTAGGTAAAAATTAGACACAAATATTACCTATAACTGCTAATGTAATTAATATTAAGTGGTCAGGTATCTAGTACTCATAATAATTTAGTTGGATAAGTACCTATTATTGTTAAATTGTTTTTCTTTCCTGGAACTCGGTGCTAGGTAGCAACCAAGTACGAAGAAAATATATAAAGTTGTTGATGTTTATTGCTTTACAACCTGCCATATTGGCTCAAGAGGGTAGGGCAATAAACCCTTAAAGTCACTATTTCGACTCTAACCATTCTGCTGGAATTATCTTTATTAACCAGGATAGCCAACCTGCTTATACAATATGTTGGCGTTTATTCTAATATAGATAAACTTATGCAGGGTGTTATATAATGAATGTCCCGTAGATATTTAAGGGAGCGATAGTGAATCGCAAGATAGGAAAAAAAATGTATAAAAGATATGAAGGGTGCAGGCAAAGAAAGGAGGAATGTCAAAAAATGTAAATGTTCAGGAAAGTAATTTTAAAGTTTAAAACCCTATAACTTTATATGTGTTAGTTTTAGGCCCAATCTTTTTATGAAATAAATTGGGATGTATATTAGACATTAAAAGACAAACATGTGTTACTTAAATTTCCCTTACAATTTTTGTATAACGTAATAAAATTTAAAGTGGTATAAATCATAACGTATAAAAAGGGGAAATGTCACAGAATCACATAAGAAATTTCCTAGTATTTTCGTATTTTCTTTACAAAAACTATTTTCAAAAGTAAAATTACAAAGTTTATTAAGTTTAAAAAATAAATATATATACACTGTGGCTCAAATTAAAGGAGTACACTTTTTAATCATAAATATTGTTAAGTTTTTTTGAAACATCAGATAGTTTTTTCAAAACGTTTCCTCTTTTTCCCATGAACCTCGGGAACAGAGTCATCGAAGGCAATGCCACTTGAATTCATTGTACCGGGTGGTCAAATAAGCGAGGACGTCGGCTTTATCTCGGAAACCATTAATCGTACAACTTTCGGAAAGATTTTTTTATGAGTAAAGTGGTCAAGAGGAATTGCTGAAAATTACTTTTAAGTTCCTCATTTCGCCGCAAGGGGCACAATTAAAAATTGTTTTTTTAAATTCTAAATTTCTTCGAAAATTCCCATATAAAGGTATAACTCTGATTACATCATTAGAAAGCTTAGACAATTCTGCATCATTTTGGTTTAAGGCTCATTGGCGTACCGACCTTGATAAGAGTGGGAGAAGCTATTAAAAGTGTAAACATTAAAATCGCTGTAACTTCTAAACAACTTATCCGATTTTACAAAATTTAAGCTTGTTTGGAAGGGGAAAATAAGCATCTTCAATTGCCGTATCCAACAGTACACGATAGTGTTTAATAAAATTGCTAGAGGGAGCAATTTGTAATAATAACAGTTTTTTCGATTTTATCCCGAAAATTCAAATCATACGGTATAACTATGACATCATAATCGAAAAGTAGATGAAATTTGCAAGAAAATATGTAAAGACCGCAGTTCGATATCTTTGTTCGTTTCAGAGTTATTGCCAAAACAATAATTTTAATACAAATTGCGCCCTCTAGCAATTTTATTAGAAACTATCGTGAACCATTAGATACGACAATTGAAGGTACTTCCAAACAAGCCTAAATTTAGTAAAATCGGATAAGTTGTTTAGAAGTTACAGCGATTTTAATGTTTACACTTTCAATAGCTTCTCCCACTCTTATCAAGTGAAAGTGTAAACATTAAAATCGCTGTAATTTCTAAACGACTTAACCGATTTTACTAAATTTAAGCTTGTTTGGAAGAAAAAGGTAAGTACCTTCAATTGTCGTATGGAATGGTACAAGATAGTTTCTAATAAAATTGCTAAAGGGCGCAATTTGTATTAAAAATTATTGTTTTGGCAATAACTCTGAAACGAACAAAGATATCGAACTGCGGTCTTCACATATTTTCTTGCAAATTTCATCTACTTTTCGATTATGATGTCATAGTTATACCGTATGGTTTGAATTTTTGGGATAAAATCAAAAAAACTGTTATTATTACAAATTGCGCCCTCTAGCAATTTTATTAGAAACTATCGTGAACCATTAGATACGACAATTGAAGGTACTTCCAAACAAGCCTAAATTTAGTAAAATCGGATAAGTTGTTTAGAAGTTACAGCGATTTTAATGTTTACACTTTCAATAGCTTCTCCCACTCTTATCAAGTGAAAGTGTAAACATTAAAATCGCTGTAATTTCTAAACGACTTAACCGATTTTACTAAATTTAAGCTTGTTTGGAAGAAAAAGGAAAGTACCTTCAATTGTCGTATGGAATGGTACAAGATAGTTTCTAATAAAATTGCTAAAGGGCGCAATTTGTATTAAAAATTATTGTTTTGGCAATAACTCTGAAACGAACAAAGATATCGAACTGCGGTCTTCACATATTTTCTTGCAAATTTCATCTACTTTTCGATTATGATGTCATAGTTATACCGTATGGTTTGAATTTTTGGGATAAAATCAAAAAAACTGTTATTATTACAAATTGCGCCATCTAGATTTTTTTTTAAACACTATCGTGTACTGTTGGATACGGGAATTGAAGATACTTATTTTCCCCTTCCAAACAAGCTTAAATTTAGTAAAATCGGATAAGTTGTTTAGAAGTTACAGCGATTTTAATGTTTACACTTTCAATAGCTTCTCTCACTCTTATCAAGGTCGGTACTCCAATGAGCCTTAAACCAAAATGATGCAGAATTATCTAAGCTTTCCAATGATGTAATCAGAGTTATACCTTAATATGGGAATTTTCGGAGAAATTTAGAATTTAAAAAAACAATTTTTAATTGTGCCCCCTTGCGGCGAAATAAGGAACTTAAAAGTAATTTCCACCAATTTCTCTTGACCTTATTACTCATAAAAAAATCTTTCCGAAAGTTGTACGATTAATGGTTTCCGAGATAAAGCCGACGTCCTCGCTTATTTGACCACCCGGTACAATTTTTTTTTCTTTGTAACACAATCACTATACTTGTTTGCACCTGTCCACAAACTCAAATAAACAACAGATAGACAGACAAAAAGACTACCGCCAAGACAGGTCGTAATTTTATTGGCACTGTTTTTGCGACATTCCACCTTCTTAGCCTTATCCGCGCGGACATTCCTCCTTTTTCGCCTGTATGGTAAAATTTTAAGTCACGATATCTTTTGACTCTTCTTCTTTTTCGCCTTTATGATGTTAACTACTCGATAGATTTTCTTATTTGCTACCGGATGGTTTGATTAGTTTAAAATGAGGAAATATTGACATTCCCCCTTCTTTGCCTGAAAATTTCCAATTTGGTACATGCACTTATTGCAATAATGTCAAAATTGTCGGATACAATAGTATGCAGGGTGTTTTTTGCGCTACCGACCATTCCACTCTCCTGTACTTTTTTGGAATACCCTGTATAAACCACAAAATCTGGTTCTCCATTCTTTTCTCCATCTGTTTGGTTCTCTTTATTTTTATCGCATCTGTTATCGTTTTTTGGTTATTTGCGAAAATAGCCGACGATGCCAATCTTGTTTGCTACCTACTTAATTAACAATTTGAAAATAAATACAGTGGCGTAACAACGTAGCCACGGGCCCGTGTGCGAAAACTTTGCCGGGCCCCCATTATGATACGGAGTATTATTATTGATAACCATATTAATTTATGAATTTTGAGTAGGTACACAAAAAAGCAATAGTTATTGTTATGCTAAGTAGTTATATTCCTGAACATAGAAAAATATCTGCAAGTACATATTATCAAAAACAAAGAATTATAATTTATATATACAGTGTCACCAGTAAAGTCCGCATCATATGGGATTTTTTCTTTATTAATAGCTTTATTCAAAATTTGACTTTAGCATCAAGTTCTGCTTCGATCAAGATGAAATTAAGCAAAAAATAGTACACTGAGGAAAATCACTCAATACAAGTATTTTTTTGAATATATGTGTATTACCACAAGAAAAAATCCATTTATCCCTAAAATATTTCGTTTAGTCGCAAGCAAGGACGTTTTTTTGACAACAATTTTGTTACGTGTGCTCAATGCTTTTTTATGGTAACAGAATATCATATAACCATAACAATATGTATCCAATAAAGTGTTTTTAAAAAGTATTTTTTTAATTCCTATAAGGTTCTCTTATTACCACAAAAATAAAAATAAAAACTAACCAATCTTTTATACCTATCTAAAATATACCTTTTAGGAACTAAACAGTTGCTTTTTTAAAACAAGGTGAAATCGTTTTGGTTCATTTTAATGCCATTTGCAGTGTTGTTAGTTTGTTTAGTGGTTGGTGGATTATAGTTTATAGTGGATGTTTGATGGCCATTGATTTGATAAATTTTTTATATTCTAATAATTTCATATAGGGTGGTGTACTTTTAGTGGAACGTTATATATTAGGTGTTGTGGCGGTGTGTCCCCAAATTCAGGTAGGTACAATTATTTTACCAAATTTATTACTTAATAAGTAACTCATGTTTATTACATTACTCTACTTAGGTACCTACAAAAAATCGTTGACTTAAGTGAGCCTTTAAATTTTGTTAGGCGAGAAACTAATTTTTTCAGAATTACAATACAAATTTAGGGGATAGAATCGGAAAACAATCTGCGTTTTTGAGATATTTCTTCCCCGTTCTAAATTTTGCAATGTAAAATCGCATTTGTTAGGTTTTCTGATACCTATTATTTAAAAAAATGGCTAAAAAGGGTCGTGTTCCTAGCAGTTTGATACTTTCAGATCAGTCAGATCCCCCCGTTATTAAACAAAGTTTAACATACATTTTTATCAAAAATACTGCCCTAATAAGTGCAGAACGGAAACTTAATGGCGGCCATGATCGGAATGAATTAAAAAATATAAGTAATAAATATAATTATTGGCAAAATAATTGTACCTACCTACCTGAATTTGGAGACACACCGCCACAACACTTATTGTATAACGTTGCACTAAAAGTACACCACCCTATATAGAATTATTAAAATATAAAAATTTTATCAAATCAATAGCCGAAAACATCCACTATAA
This sequence comes from Polydrusus pterygomalis, assembly GCA_963969555.1. Lineage (NCBI taxonomy): Eukaryota > Metazoa > Arthropoda > Insecta > Coleoptera > Curculionidae > Polydrusus > Polydrusus pterygomalis. The sequence continues at coordinate 73,999,693 of OZ018376.1, read as the reverse complement.
ACTAATCCACCAACCACAGCCATTTTGACGAAGGAGCTAAAAATAATAATTTAGTAGTAGCTAGGTGGACTAGCTACAATAAAAATAAAATTATTTTATAGCTGGCTGATTATTTTTAGGAGTAAAAACCGATACTTTTCTAACTACATGACCTTAATTAATCACAAAATCATTTTTGTTTACCACTGCATTATATATTTTTTATGGCAATAGAGTTGTCTTTTAACAGCAAAAGAATAATATTTAAAAAACGACCATGTTGAGGTTAAAAAGTCATTTCAACAAAAAGAACCTTGTAGCGACAACAGAGTTGTTTTTTCGGCGCCTATTTAATGCAGATTTCTTGCTTCTGCGAATGGATTTCTAGCTACGGCTAATAGACTTTTCTCTCAGTGTAGCATTAGCTGTCAAATTTTAATTTTTTACAAAAAATAATTCAAAAGTAGGGTTATTTCTGAAAATATCGAAAAAAGTTATTGAAAAAGTTTTTTTTAAATACAGTTCCTAGCCCACATGCAAAATTTTAGCTGCATAAGATAATTTTGATTTTTTACCTATATTTTGCAAATTGCACCACTTTTGCAAAATAAGACTCAACGCAACCTACATAAAACTTCTCAGTTTTGACAAAGCTTTATTTCAGATATATATCCTTTAAAGTAGAGCCATAGTAACTGTGTGTTTTTCTACAAAATCAAAATTGGGCTATTAAAATTTGGTCGCATGTGATGCAAAGTTTATTTGTTTTTAACCCTGTATAAGATAACTTCATAAAATAAGTATTTTTGAAAACGTAGTTTGTGTCTGAAAGTAGTACTAAGGCCTAGGGCCTAGGCCGAGAATAATATATTCCCGTATCGTTATATGTCTCATTGCGTAGCAACGGTTAACAATACTGGGATAATGAACTTTTTTTAAAACCGACCAGAAAATTTACACTTTCTGGACAATTTTTTGTCTAGAAAATAACGGTTTTCCGATCGCAAGACCGAAAAAGTGACATTAGAGACCGGAAAAATCTTTTCCGGACTCTAATGTCACTTTTCCGGTCTCTAATGTCACTGTCACCCTGTTTTTTGTTTTTCCAATCGCTCTTTGATAATACAAGATACCTTGATTTCGTTATTATGACAACAACATTTCGATGTATTGTCGAGTGACAGTTCGTTGATTTTTAATTTTGTTCTTTATATCAAACTTGTTTCGCGTAGATTATAAAATATATCGAAGTGTCGGTCTTAAAAAAAATATTGTACGTCACGCAACCGAAAATTAGTGTTTTCCAGGTCTCTCCAAGCTTCCAGGACTCGCCTATGGCTCGCCCTGGAAATGCTTGTCTCGACCTGAAAAACACTACTATCCGGTCTTGTAACGTAAATTACTATTGTGCATGGCGTCAAATCACGCCAGAAAGATGTCGGTTTGTGGACGATTGCCGAAAAAATTTTTTTTTTTCTTGCTTTTGCATGCACAAAGTTTGAAATCAGGTTAGAAATGTCTATTTTTTGAACTTCCTCATTTTCGATAGAAATAATTGCTAAAGCTGATAATTTTTTATCGGTCATGCAATTTCTCAAATAAGTTTTAATTAACTTTAACTTGGAAAAAGACCGTTCAGCTGATGCAACCGAAATAGGGATGGTCTAAAAAAATAATGCAGGCAGTTACAATTTCACTAAAACTGGAAGATGAATTAGAATTACTATCTATAAAAGTATTGAGTAGAGTAGTTTTGCGGATATTGCATTTTTTTTCTATGAGAATATTTTGTTTTGCATTTTTATGTTTTTGTGGCTCCGCTCCTGGGCCCCTTTTTCACCCGGGCCCGTATGCTTCGCACACATTGAACACCGGTAGTTACGCCACTGAATAAATATAATAAGAATTGAGGATAATGACCTCCTCTTGCACTGAGGAAAATGATCTAATACAACAGGTTTGCAAAGACATAGTTTGTATCAATAGCTTATTTTTTACCAACCCATATTAAACAAATTGCCAGTGTATCAAACCCACTTTAGTGTTATATCAATTCCAGATTTGCCAGACCTGTGTTTTTATTGGTATCTAGTAATCAGTGCTATAAGCAGCACAGTCTTCTTGAATAACGAACTACTTTTAATACAGCAGTTTTGTTAAAAAATAAATTGAATCTTCTCAATGCGACGTATTTTGTTTCCAGTAAAGCGATTTCTCTACAATTAAGAAAACAGAACAGCGTCTCCAAAAACGAATTGTACCTATATGTGAAATGAATCACCGTTGTAATGTTGAAATATATCACCCTATATACCTACCTACTGCATCCTATAGGTAATTTTGACATTTTCCTGTAGAGATTCCAAAAACTAATAACTGCACACAATTGGGATTAAAAATCTCGGAAAATGTGTGAGAAAAACAGAAAAAAACGAAGAGAAAAATAAAACTGTGACACCCTGTGTATATAAATGACACATCTGTGACACGCCAATTAATAAGTTTTTCCTACGACCACCTATGAAAATGAGAAAAAAAGCACATAATCTGGCACTGATGGCTCTCCATACTACAAATTAAAAAAATCCTTTTTTTTCGTTATTTTTAGGAACCTTAGTATTATGATCAAAATCAGTGGCGTACCCAGGGGGGGGGGGGGCCAAGGGGGCCTTGGCCCCCTAAAACCCCCAATGAAATTGACTTCAACTATACTATTTAACTGTTTATTGCCCCGTCCCAATAAACAAGTAGAAAATTGGCAAAGCTTTCTCAGCCTTCATTCTTTTTATGCAAATTATTCATTTTTTGAAAATTTTTATAATGAAAGCATTTTAATATGCGAATTTAAATTATGGAACGACAAGTTTACAGATAGCAAAGAAATACCCTCCGATATGTTTAAGCTATATATTCAATGTAAATGGTATGATATTTCCCAATATAAAAAATCTTTTGCAAATTTTTGTTACCCTTCCCGCTTCCCGTCACCACCAGTACCTATGAAAGGTAATTTTCCTCATTAAAGTACTTAAAATCGTACTTAAAAAATTCCACCGGGCAAGTAAGACTTAATGGTTTGGCAAATTTATTTATTCATAAGAATGTTCCAGTTTCTTGTGAAGAAATTTTAAATAAACTTTCTAAGAGTCGAAGAAAATTAGATTTACATATTTAACAAATGCAAAGGTGTTATAAAAAAGTTTTGGTTTCTATTATTTATAAAATATTGTTTATTGTTGTGCTTTGTACTAATTTATATTTTTAAATAAATATATTTGTGTTATGGATATGTCGTCATTACTATTACCTATATTTTATTTGGTAAAAAGAGTGGTATGTTTTGTCCGGAATAATTATTAAAGTGGATATTTTAAAAAGTCAATTTTTTTAGATATTTACCTCGATTGAACTAGGCTATTGCGATCTTCTAAGAGTACCTGTTAAAAAAGCTCCAAAGATCTAGAAAAATGCGTAACTTAAAAGTTTATTAAAATATTTGCTTCCGGCACTGGTTGGCGGGCCCCCCCTAACATAAAATCCTGGGTGCGCCGCTGATCAAAATAATAATATATCAAAAAGGGAAAATATAATAACCCACCAAACATGTCAACTGAGTTGAACCTATGTTGAACCACAGGGGGCAGCTATAGAGCAGACATAGAATATCCTAGCACAGCAACCTTAACTTATAAGTAGAGGGGGCTGTGACCCTAGGCTAGGAAATACTGATTTATAATTTTACAATTATCTCGGATAAAAATATCCATACAATGTTTAAGGATTTGGGACAAGTGAATGTGCTTTATGTAAGTAAATTTATTTTAGCAATATTCAAAACAAATCGAATATAGATAGAACTTTTATAATTAACAAGCTATCGATATTTAACTCCATCTCTATCTTTCTAAAATGTTGAAGAGTTGAGGTTATGTTTTAGTTTTGTGTTTTGTTGTTTTTGTATGTATAATGTATATTCAGGTCAGGTATAGATAAAGTGACCAGATCTTAAATATCAAAAAGCGGGACACGATATTTAAAAACGCGTCACAGGGAACTGCCGGTTTTCACGCCCAAAAAAACCCTTTTCGGTTGGGCTATCAAAACTTAGAAATTCTTTTAGGGCGTTTTATATATGGTATGAAAAACGTAGAAACAAAGAAATGTAAAGAAATTTAAACGTTAATATTTTTATTTTATATATTAGCTTTTCTAGGGTCGGTGATATTTATAAATAAAATCCTTAAACTAGTACCTAGATACTTATACAGGGTGTCCCGAAATTAACTGACAATATTTTAAGGGGATAAAGTACATTCAAAAATAAGACTAAAATCCTCTATTAATATACCTTCAAAAATGCTTCGTTATGGGGCTAGAGCCCCCCGAATTGGAGCTACGACAAGCAGTTTTTTTACAATATCCCAGAAACCGATTAGGGTATCAAAACAAATTTTGATACATGTTTTATCTATAGCTAGACGCAATAAATGGTTTAATTAGCTTAACTGTATTTCTTCCAGTGGCGTCCCACTGGGTAGGTAGTAGGCAGAATATTGCCCTAAGATTTTTATTTGTAGGATTTTTGAACCTTAGGTGAAATTTTTAGAAGCCTTAAAGTCTTTTGTTGAAAAAAGGTACTCTTATTTCATTGCGTTAGGATTCACCATTTTCCAGTAAAATCGATTTTAAAATTTTCGGTTCTTTTAAATCCGGTGAAAAGGCTAAGGTTTTTTTTTGCATATCTCAGCAAACACTTAATATTAAAACATGAAATTTATTAGAAGTTATACTAGCGACAACTAATAATAATACATGATCAACTTGGGGATTTATTAGATAATGTGCCACTGGATTTACGTTTAGGGCACTTCTTTCAACATGATGGGGCACCAGCTTACTACGGACGTCAAGTGAGGAATTGGCTTGAAGAAAATTACCAGGTGGATTGGTAGCCATAGCCTGGCCACCAAGACCACTTGATTTAAATCCCCTTGATTATTATTTTTGGGGACACATGACTGGTACTTGCTTAAGAATTAGTTTCCCGTGTGGTTCACAATCAAATTTAATTTGCAATTTGTTATTATTTTTTGTTTTATTTTAAAACTCTCTTAAAATCTTTATGAAAATAAATATTTAAAAAACAAACGAATCTAAAAATATGTTTAATTTAAAAACGTTACATTGTGTCAAATTACAATAATGGAAGGTTTTATTAACAAAAAGTTTAAAATTAAAAAAAAATACATTAAAACTATGAAATAAAAAAAAAATATTGTAATATTTACTTAATGCCCCACCCCGTGCGACGTCACTGGAAAAATATTTTAAAATAACATCCTTTAATACATATGCCTTGTCGCTAGTAGAAGTTCTAATAAATTTCATGTTTTAATATTAACTGTTTGCTGAGATATGCAAAAAAAACATTAGCCTTTTCACCGGATTTCAAAAAACCGAAAATTTTAAAATCGATTTTACTGAAAAATGGTGAATCCTACCGCAATGAAACAAGAGCACCTTTTTTCAACAAAATACTTCAAGGCTTCCAAAAATTGCACCTGAAGTTAAAGAATCCTAAAAATAAAAAACTTAGGGCAATATTTTCCCAACTACCTACCCAGTGGGGCGCCACTGGAAGAAATAAAGTTAAGCTAATTGAATCGTTTATTGCGTCTTGTCATGGGTAAAACATGTATCAAATTTTGTTTCGATACCCTAATCGGTTTTTGAGATATTGTGAAAAAACTGTTTATTATGGTTCCAATTCGGGGGGGCTCTAGCCCCATAACGAAGCGTTTTTGAAGGTATATTAATAGAGGGTATTAGTCTTATTTTTGAATGTACTTTATCTCCTTAAAATATTGTCAGCTAATTTCGGGACACCCTGTATAAGTATAATAAAATATAACAAATATAACAAATAACAAAAAAAAACATTCTCTGTTAAACTAAGATCTTTAGGTACATGAATATGATATAAATTATAAATAGGTATAAATAAATAATAAAAAAACATTATGAAGAATATTTGTTACTTTCGTGGATTTTTTTAATAACTGTTTATTTTTTAAGAGTTCATAATAGAACTCCAAGCAGTTACCTTTAAAATTGTATTTTATAATTGTTAAAGCTGTTAAAGTCTCTACAGTTAAGCTAGTTTTTTCCGTCGTCCAAATTTTATTTATCATTGAAAAAACCCTTTCCGTACAAGCATTAGTACCGGGTAAACATATTATATGTATAATATTGTATTAATTGCAGAATGTTATTAGAAGGAATGTAATTTTTATCAAAATGATTGAATATTTCTACCGAATTTATTTTGTTAAAAAGCGGGACAAAAGCGGGACGCCTGTTAAATCGGGACGCTTGGCTCAAAATCGGGACTGTCCCGCCTAAATCGGGACGGATGGTCACTTTAGGTATAGATATTATTGTTTTATTGAAAGTATACAAGCAGCTAAAAAATCAGAAACGAAATTTATTAACTGTGTAAGTAAGCAAATAGGAGAAAAAGTTATTCCTTTTATTTAAATCTAGGTAGGTACGTACCTAAGTTAAAATGTTTAAGTGGACATTGCTTTTATTTTGTCTTAATATAGAAAAATGTATTTAACTTTCTTATAATGTATACCTGCAACATGGGGATTGATGATCTTGTTTCCAGTTCTGATTTACTGACAAAAAAATCGGTTTGTTTTAATATTTTAGATAGCTTAAAAAATAAGCATGCATATTCGACATAAATTAGAATTCGCAAGATTTCGTAAAAGTCACTTAGTTTCACATAGGTAGGTATGGTATTCGACTTGTTCCTTTTTGAGCCGTTTTAGATAATATCGGGTTATATTCACAGCGACCGGTATACTCGACCCGGTGTTATATTTTTCCTCCTGAAAATACTTCAATACCAAAGACAACGCTTCATTTCTGCTAGTTCGGAAGCAGCTATGTTGACAATTTTTTGTTTGAGTTCATCTGGGGTATTTTCATCCTATCTAGAAGCCACGCGTTTCGGGCAAAACGGGCGCTTTGAAAGAACATGTCATTAAATGGATCTATGCGACGATTATGTTTTTCAAGATATACTTACCTACTTAGTTCCTGGAGCATTACAGCCGTTTTGTTTCATAAAAGCTTGACCACACCTTCTATCAACTTTTCGCATAGGTATATTCTATGCACAGTCTTTTAAAAAATGTTGAGGAAATGCACTTCTGTTCTCGTATTCTCAAATTGTACTTATAGGTTCGTGCGATTCGAAAACTCAGTAAATTGCGAGGTAAATTGCTTCCATACGTACCTAGTTGTCTGAACGCCCGGTATTCTTTGGTTTAGCCTCATCATCTCGAGGCATCTAAATTTTCCGGAATCTTTATTTTTCCATTTTGTAACATAGCGTAATAACTTTTAAAATTATTTGTCAAAATTGACAATTACATGATTTGAAAGATTCAATCAGTTATACTTAGATTATATATTAAGATTCGATCAGTTATAAATCGCGTCCTTCCAAAGTATGTTTAATGACTGCTGACCGTTACGTCATATTTTCCATATTTGCCGGTACGTCGTAAATTAATTCAGTCAGTTTGACTTACCGGTGGTAAAGGTTATGATTTTTGTTAGGCTTGATCTACATAAAGACGGATGCATGTGAAACAAGTAAAACAAAAGCGCGTTTTTTTAAATTTTTAATTATTATTTTTATACTAGATATTAATGAAGTTTTATTTAGGTTAAAATGTATCAAGGGATGAAACATTTTATTTTTGAATATCAGTATGAAATTTTAATTAATTTAAATTTATTGAAAAATAAATAAAAATAATTTCTAAAATTTAAAATTAAATCATAAGTATATTTTTTGTTTCAAATATTTTCATCTTATTTATAAAATCATAATGATATGGAGGAAGTCTTAAAACTCGATGTCCATGTCGCAATGCTAATTCGTCCAACCTATTGAAATAAAATTAAAATAATTAAAAAGTAAAATAAACAGCGTTTTTCAAATTCCACGTAACGTTTGGGTGGGATATGCTCTGCTTCACTATTATCCAGATCTGATCCTTCATTCCAAATGGTGAAACCGGAATTCCTCTTTGTTCTAACTAATCATGCAATAAGTACCTAATTTTTTAACCAAATTGTATTTGGATTTTTTTTCAATTAGCTCAGAATGATATAATTGACGTTATCCATGATAATAGGCGACGGTTCTTCCAAGTTTGGTAACATTTTTTCTTCAAATCATTTTTCAAAGTTTTCACTATTCATTGAATCATGATAATCACCAGATTTCAGGCCAGACTTGAATATCAAATTTGCATTATTCACAAATCCATTTTCTGAACAAGCATGTAGAATAATAATATACACCGGCGTAGCTAGGGGGGGGGGGGGCATCGGGGCATTTGCCCCCCCCAAGAGCCATGAAAAAAAGTAATTATCAACAATATTTCAAAAACTTTTAACATTTCATATGGCAAAAATAAAAAAAAGACTACAAATTATCAGTTTATAAGTTTGTTATTTACTTATTTTATTATATTTAAATTTAATATTTGGTTTCAAAATTTTTATTTATTTCATAACAACATAAGTATTAGAGTTACAGACAATGTTTGTCCAATTTTAATGTTATTATATATTTAAATAAAGTGTATAATAATTACTATATAAAGTCGCCACAGTGGATCTTTGCCCGTGCGTCATCAATCAACGATCAGGACTCAACGTGGTTAATAACTCTGCATCCTTGTTTATTACAGTAACAAGTTTGAATAAAAGCATAAAAGTACGTCTCCAAGATTCCGCAATAATATAATGTGCTAGACAAGAATAAAACTATAAACGTCAATTAATTCCTTTTTTTATTTGTTTAGTTGACAACCGTTGTATTTTAGAACGTCATTGTCAACCTTATTTTGATCTGCCAATCTAATTCGTATATTGTAAATCTGTGTGCCTTAAAACTGTTTCTGTTTCTAAAAATAGTTCTTTTTAGAGGTAATTATACCCACCATCTGTTTTGGCGGTAAGTATTTATGGATTTGTATAATAACTAATTTATTTATTTTAAATATTCTAACCATGAAAGTTCTTTGAAACGTTTACGGCAGTGGCTAAATTCCCTTAAATGAGAGGATGTTAAAAATTTGACTTTTGCGATTTTAATAGTCAATAAAACACCAAACTTTTCTAGATTTTAAGCTTTAAAAATAGTTTTAAATGTATTAACATTTGTTTGTCAATTTCTTTTAGATAATAGAGAATTCCGGGCAAAACTTAAAATAAATAATCATTTTTCGGGATATTATGTAGGTACGTCAAACGGTAGACAGGCACGTCCATTTTATGAACTTAACTTAGTTTTGACTTTTTTGTCTCGTAATTTTGATTTGATTCATATGATTTTAATGACGTAAAAGTGATGACGCACGGGAAAAGAACCACTGTGGCGGCTTTACCAATATTCCTATATTTTATTGTATATTTTCTCTCACTGTTCTTATGTCGCTAGTTTTTACCATTGTTTGCCAGGGTATAAAAACAGCAACACTGCTAATACTGTCAAATTTAGCAAAATTTGGGCGTGGTCCAAAAAATTTTTCGCCTGCGGCGGGCTTTACGGCGCTTTCGCCTGCGGCGGGCTTTACGCTCTGTGCAGCTATATGCCCCCCCCAAGACAATATCCTAGCTACGCCAGTGATAATATACCACACACCCTCTGACGTTTTTTTAACTGTATGAAGAGTATCATCTTGCCAACTTCGCCTAAGAACCCCTTTACTGTATATCCAGGTTTCATTCAAGAAAACAGGTTTTAAGGGAAATTGAGAGTTGCCGTTAGTCTTAAATTCTTTGAAAAATTGTACTCGGTTTTGGGCTATATGAGGTTGCTCTATTGAAAAACGCCTGTTTGATACACTACATTTACGCCATTTAAATTTTAATTTTTTTAAACAGTCCGCTAATAAACCAGTGGATATTTCAACACCATCGATGATTTTAAGGTTTAGTTGTATTGAGCGAATGGTAATGTGTTCACCTGCTCTATACATCCCGTAAATACGCTCTCTTATGGTATGTTCATGAATTTCGCGAAGTTGTCGACCACGGGATGACAAAATAGCTACAATATTGTGATTATTAAAATCTACATCCTTCTCTATTTCCTTTGCCTTAATTCGTTGGATTGTTGAACACAAAACTCCCAAAACATTAGAAACTCTCTAAAACAGATATACCTATACCTACTTAGGTATTTATAAAAACATTGTCATATATTTTTCATGTTTATTATTTATATTTTTACAATTCCTGCTTTATTATATCTGTCGTAGGCTAATTACAAATTCAGTCGTTTTATAAAACGCCTAGTCGTTTCATAAATGACTAGGTATATTGTAAAATGAAGAATAAATACTGAATTTTTACAATTCGACTGAACGTTTTAGGCGTTTCATAAAACGCCGAATTGCTCTCAGGCTTATTGTAAACGGTTCTTCAATCTCGTTTGTTTTAGGATGTGACTGATTATAACTAGTCGTTTTGTAAAAGACTGGAAAGTACTTGGGCATTTTATAAAACACCGATTTATATTGTTGCTTCATCGTATAATATTTCAAACAAATACTTAAATAGTATAAGTTGGACACTTTATTTTTGTTATAAAATCATAAAAGAACTTAATGGGTAACTCTTACAACACATGTTCCGACATTCCCTATAGGTAAATTTAGGTAGGTATATATTTACATAATGTAATTCAACATAATTTCAAAGTAATTATTTTACTTATTTGAACACGGTCCGCTTGAATGACATTTACTATTGCATTTGAAGTGAGCCTTAAAACAAAAACACTTATTTGTGTGGCACTGCGTTTTGCTTGCTTTGCAGGAACATTTTTTGAATCCCTGCCCTCCAAATTTAGAAAACTTTGTTAAAGCTTCTTTCAGAGAAATAATTTTTTTCTTCCAAAACCTGAATTGGTTGGGTATATTCAATGCCAACGATTTCATCTCTTGAAAACCATCGATTCAAAATTCCGTGCTTAGTACCAATTTGGTATACATAGGTACTCCATTTTTTATTTCTACGATAGGTCCCAATATATTTTTAGGGTCTAGTGGTCCCCTATTGAATGAGGTATCTACTTCAACCGCAAATATTTTTTGCAGCATTTCTTCTGCAGCTCGGTTTTGACCAGCAACACATCCCATTCTTTGTGTATGTATGATATCCTCTCTTTGGCATAAATCACATATCCATGCTGTTTCATTCAGCACTAAATCTGAAGAACTTATCTTTAAACATTTAACATAGCAAACCATTGCATTCCTCTTCAGTTTACAAACTGTCAAACCACAGCATAAAGAAGTTATTTGTTTGAATCTGTGATGTTTTATAAAATGCCTATGTACTTTCCAGTCTTTTACAAAACTAGTTATAATCAGTCATATCCTAAAACAAACGAGATTGAAAAACCGTTTACAATAAGCCTGAGCAATTTTATGAAACGCCTAAAACGTTCAGTCGAATTGTAAAATTCAGTATACTTATAGGTATTCTTCATTTTACAATATGCCTAGTCATTTATGAAGCGACTATAGGCGTTTTATAAAACGACCGAATTTATAATTAGCCTACGACATATCTATACCTGCTTACTTTGTAAACTGCGTTAAAGGGCAAAATAGACATGATTTTTCTTTGAAAATAATCAAATAATTTTAAAATTATCGCTTGTTCTTTTTCACAATACCTACCGTGACATTTTTTAAATAATGTTGATTAAAAATGTCACTGTCAAAAATTACAATAAATCTTTTTTGGCTGGTAAAATTATACGCATTTATTATTGACGCAAATTAACTATCTCACCTAGTTCACGAATGTTAGATAAGCACTAGTCGTGACGTAACGGTCAGCGGTCGCATTGAAGAGACTTTATATAGAAAAAATGTACATATAATGAGTTGTATAATCAAGTAGGTAGGTATACATAAGAATTAATAGTTTTTATAATATTTGTGATCTAAAATAATGTGTGATTTCAAATGGTTTTTAAGAACGCATAATTTTCTAATAGGCGATTTAAAACAGATTTTGTGAAATTGGCAAATTTAATTATAAGTAGGAAAACACAGAAATGGAAATAAATGTTTAAAATTTGTAATTTAGATGGGTCCGTGTCAAAAAACTAGGGTAAAAACACCCTCGGGGAAAAATCAATGTTCTAAAACGCGAAACTTTTGATTATCCTAATATCTACCAATAATTTATCTTTACCAGTTTAAGCTGCTTAGCTAATTTTTCTTTCAATTCTTCGAACATTTACAGCACCAAGAGCAAGCAGCTCATTAATTAGAGATTTTTAAGCACGAAATGATGCGCTTATATTAATTAATTATTATTGCTCCGTACGACGACGTGCCGTAAAAATACCCGCTAGGTATAATTAGTAATCGGCCAAATAATTAGTAAACTGCGCGACGCGCGCATACGGCCACTGCGCAAAACAAAGCTAGAGGGGAATATGAAGGGCGGCGTTTATGTACAAGCTTATACCCCATTGGTGGATTGGAAACATGGCAGGCGTTGCTGTCAATCAATTGCCGAAGTGGGGGCCCCTCGAAGAATGGACTGGGCCGATTTCTTCTGTAATACAACACAGTTTTACACCGGACAGCGTGAAGGTGCGAGTAAATATAGTGCGTTAAGTGTTTTTGTGAAACTACCAAGCTGTTCGCGCCGTCGGAGGAAATGTTGACTATGGAGACGGATCTCAAAGGAGGAAGCTTGCATGCCACCATGCCACCTCATCACGGTCTACAAAGTTATGGCTCCCTTAGCGCGTTAGGTCAACCTTCAATGCATCATCTATCGCAGCATCCACATCAAATTCATCATCAACCCCAGGGACCTCAAATACATCAACAACAAAATCATCACCAGCAGCCCTCTACGCCGCACAACCAAACAAATAACAATAATAACTCTACCAAAGCTCAAAATATGGAAAGAGTAAAGAGGCCCATGAATGCTTTCATGGTGTGGTCGCGTGGGCAAAGAAGAAAAATGGCACAGGAAAATCCGAAAATGCACAATTCAGAGATTTCCAAACGACTTGGCGCTGAATGGAAACTATTAAGCGAGACTGAAAAACGACCCTTTATTGACGAAGCTAAAAGACTTCGCGCGGTTCACATGAAGGAACATCCGGATTACAAATACCGTCCCAGACGGAAAACAAAAACCTTGATTAAAAAAGACAAATATCCCTTAGGAGCATCTAGTTTATTACCTTCTGCCAATGATGTGACGAGAGGCAGTGCTTCTGGAGTTCAACAAGTGACGGCAAGAGATATGTATCAGATGCCTAATGGCTATATGCCCAATGGATACATGATGCACGACCCTAGTACTTACCAGCAACAATACGGTGGAGCAAATTATGCTCGATATGATATGGGACAAATGCAACATCAAGCATATATGAACGGAAGTTATGGTTCCTATGGAACAACGACACTTCCTCAAGGCTCACCGTATAGTATGCAACAAGCGGGTTCATCACACAGTCCCTCCGGGTCAAGTATAAAATCAGAACCCGTATCACCAAGTTCAGGGATGCACACACCGACTCCTGGAGGTATAAAACGGGAGTATGTGGCGGGACAACAGCAGCAGCAACAAGGAGACCTCCGACAAATGATAAGTATGTACTTGCCTACTGACGGATCACAGCACATACAGCACCATCAGTACAGTTCTTCACCAGATCCAATGGGACCAGGACCTTTGGCACCCTTAGCACATATGTGAGAGCCGCTTTTTACGGCACCGGAACTTGACGTGCCGCCTATTTAAAGTGTGATGTAAATTTTTGATACTCAAAGACTTGTATATATTATTATAGTTTCGTTTTAACATTTTACAAATCGGTTCCTTAAACCGCCGCAGTATTCAAGAGGTATTGGAGGAAATAAGCAGTTTTTATTCACGTAAGTGTTGCGATTTAGATTGCTAATTATATAAATACGTACTTTAACTAAGTATATTATAATATAATAAGGTATTTCAATAATTAAACGTAATAAAGGTCTTTCTGATCTCTGATAAAATTGTTGCCAACAATTTAAAATTTTATGTAGGTATAGGGATATACCTGCCTAATTAGGTGTACTAAGTAGGTACCTATACCTACGAGTTTCAGTTAGGTATTTATAGTTGGCAATCTAAATAGTGGTTTTTGGCAATTATAAGAGTACAAACTATTTAAAACTTTAAACAAAACAAACCTATCTAGTTTGGTTTAAATATCGTCTTTATAAAATTTTGCTAAATCCACAATGTTTACATTATTTGAATTCAAATTGCTGTCATGTTTCTATCATTTTTATGTAAATACTCATACATCAGAAACGCATTTTAAAAATACTTACGACCTTTTACAAAATTACGTTTCCAACCGTTTAAGTTCATAGCGATCTCCAAAATTTAAATTGTGCAATGAACATAATTTGCTTCATTGGTAAAGTGATGTTTTAACTAAGGTATGAGTACCCCATATAAAGCATTGTTTTATTGATGGGGTTTTCATGTAACTCAATTTTTTCCTTATCAATTTTGTTACGAAGTAGGTTCCTAAGCTTATTAATTATAAAAACGCTTAATAGTACATACTTAGATTAAAATAAAAAATAGGTTGTCCATTGGCTATAATATTTAGGTAGATCCAAAATTCTACGCCATAAGTAAAAAAACTCGCATTGTAGTAGATAGGTCCGTTGAAAAACGACCTGATCGATTTTTCGGCGTCGAGTTACCTATACCTACCCATTGGTTTGTTTGTTCTGCAGAGGGTGGTAATATTAATTTTCTTTTTGCATCTAAGTGGATATACGTAAATAACATTGCAACCCTACCTACAAAGGTAAGAAAATCGTAGACTGAATCTAGAGGTGTATAGTTACAGTGTGTACCTACCTAAGGCAATGTAAAAATTGGCCCAAAAAATTTAAAATATCAGAAATGAAAAGCTTCTAGTCGTCTAGAATGAGCTAGGGTTAGGGTAGTTCCCTTGGCAACAGAGAGGATGTATTTGTTATTAGGTACTGCTTCTATACTGTGTCACCAGTAAAGTCCGCATCATATGGGATTTTTTTTTTATTAATAGCTTTATTTAAAATTTGACTTTTACATCAAGGTCTGCTTTGATCGAGATGAAAATTAAGCAAAAAAATAGTACTCACGTGACTAGCATTATCTGTCAAATTTTAATTTTTTCCAAAAAATAATTCAAAAGTGGGTACTTCTGAAAATATCGAAAAAAATTATTAGAAAAAGTTTTTTTAAATGCAGTTTCTAGCTCACATGCAAAATTTTAGCTGTATAAGATAATTTTGATTTTTTACCCATATTTTGTAAATTGCACCACTTTTGCAAAATAAGACTCAATGCAACCTACACAAAACTTCTTAGTTTTAACAATGCTTTATTTCAGATACATTTTCTTTAAAGTAGCGCAATATTAAATGTGTGCTTTTCTACAAAATCAAAATTGGGCTATTAAAATTTGGTCGCATGTGATGCAAAGTTTATTAAATTTGTTTTTGACCCTGTATAAGGTAACTTCGTAAAATAAGTATTTTTGAAAACGTCGTTTGTGTCTGAAAGTAATACATGTTAACGTTATTATGACATAGGTTAATAATAAATTAGGTAGTACTTATAATATAGGGGGGTTTTAAATTAAATCGTTGAAAATAGATAAACTTTACGTTGTTAAAATAAACTTTATTTTCCACTTAAAAAACACTTTACTGAAGACACTGTGTTCTTTTTTGTCTTAATATTAAGGTATATTACTTTCAGACACAAACTACGTTTTCAAAAATACTTATTTTATGAAGTTACCTTGTACAGAGTCAAAAACAAATAAACTTTGCATCACATGCGAACAAATTTTAATAGCCCAATTTTGATTTTGTAGAAAAACACACATTTAATATGGCGCTACTTTAAAGAAAATGTATCTGAAATAAAGCCTTATTGTCAAGACTGAGAAGTTTTATGTAGGTTGCGTCGAGTCGTATTTTGCAAAAGTGGTGCAATTTACAAAATATAGGTAGGTAGGTAAAAAAATCAAAATTATCTTATGCAGCTGAAATTTTGCATGTGGGCTAGAAACTGCATTTAAAAAACTTTTTCCAATAATTTTTTCCGATATTTTCAGAAATAACCCCACTTTTGAATTAGTTTTTGGAAAAAATAAATTTTGACAGATAATGCGAATCACGTGACTACTATTTTTTTGCTTAATTTTCATTTCGATCGAAGCAGAACTTGATGCCAAAGTCGAATTTTGAATAAAGCTATTAATAAAAAAAAAATCCCATATGATGCGGACTTTACTGGTGACCACTGTATAGTATGAAATAAGAACGTCTACTCTAGAGATGTATTGGAAGAGGTCACAACTAATTCAAAAGTAACAAAAAAAAGTTAAAACATTTTTAGAAGTCACAGGTTTCCTTATAGAGACGTGTATGTCTTTTCGGGTTAAATAAATCACTGTTATCAGGGGTAATAGATGAAACATAGGTAATAGTATCAGTATCTCGCAATGTCAGATGTCTGGTTAATATGAATTTAATAAAAGTTTCCGCTTGTGTCACTTGTGTGGAAGCTGTCGAAAGGAAGCGCGAACCTAATTAGGTAATAATAATATATACCAGGGCGGTTACTAGTCAACAGGTATTAAATTAGTTTTTATTTCAAACTATGTTAAGCGAGTTATCCCAATATTTCTCACTAGGCAATAGCGGATCCAGGATTTAGCTGAGGTGGATAGGTGATTTGAACCGATCGAACCAAATTATAGGATAACGGGTTCAAAAACCTGCACATAAAATTAATTAAAACAAATTACCTAACGCTTATTACAAAATTTCGAAGAATAACCGTAAACATCTATTAATTTAAATAGGCTTCTTCCTATATTTTTCTGGGAAGGGTATTATGTGGAATTCATGCCGTGATTAGCGATCGAAGGAGGGGGGGGGGGGGGGGGGTAAAACCACCTTCGCCCGACCTCCTAAATCCGCGCTGTCGCTCGGACGACCTGTAGATTTTTAATTTAATAATAATTTTAATATTTTGTGTTTAATGAACAACTGGAATTCAAAAACAGTGCCTATACCTAGGTTCCTCTAGAGCCGACGCTTATCGACATACCTAATTTTTTTTTCACGGGAAGTTTGCTTTTCTTTTTATACTTACTCAATTGTATTTCAATACTTGCTCAAGAATTTACGGATAGAATTTAGTAGTGCATGTTTTCTAAATATTATTAGGTACCTACTTACTTTGGGCACTTACTTTACATAAGTTTAGTGTAGTGTCAAGCAGGTACCTACTTAACTATTGAATTTTAAAATTATTTCTTTCTTAGAATCATTCCTTAAATTTATATTTTCCTCTAGGTAGGTACCTAGGTATTTAAAATCTTTGCACAGAAGGTTTTTTTTTTAACTTATATTACAATTGGTTCAGTTGTGGCAAAAAATGTTTTGACCATTAAAAACAAGTCGTTGCAATGTACTTTTTGCATCTATTATACAGTATGTCCACGGATAGAGGACAAATAGAGAGAAAATTTTGTTGTTCGAAAACAAAGCATTAAGTTTCTAAAAAGATCCACGAAGAAAGTTTTAAATATTTTTATTCCTACAGGATGCGCGAAAGATACAAAAATAATAAGCCAGTCATTTTTGTGTTGTAATTTTACTATACAGGGTTTCCCAGAAGTCCGGAATAAATTGAATATAGCATTCCTGTAACTTGTAACCTGTAACAAACCCGAACAAACTCGGACACGTCAATTTAGTTTTATATAAATGCTCACATTTTGACGTTATTCGTTTGTTTTTTTATAGACATTTGTCAAAGATATGACGACATCGATCTTCTTTTTAAATGGAAACATACAGCTTGCGATACCTACATCATACCTACAGTAGGTATGCTCATAAATTTTGGTGCGATTCTGTCAAGCTATTTCAAAATGGCAACGGCTTAAATTTTTAAAAAATCTCTATTTAAATAAGCGGAAATGATAAATCATTGATGTTTTTTTACCTTTCAAAGGGGATGGGCCCACCGGGACACCGGGAGATTTCCCGGTGCGCCGGTCCCTCAGGCGCCGATAGGCGCCGCCGCTGTTTGCCAACTTTTTTCTTTGATTTTTTAACAATTTGAATTTTTATGTTATCTTTATGTTAAATATTTTTTATTTAATTTTTATATTAATAATAGAGCCTAATGAATAAAAATTAAGCAATTAATTTTTAGTAAAAGCAATTGCTCGACTAGCAAAAATGCTATAAGTAAAAGCGATTGCTAAATCTGGATATAAATAAAATTTTGAAGCAATTGCTGTTTTTCTTACACCTCTGTAGCAAATGCTTATTCACTTGTTCAGATTATAAATTTCATGTTTAGTTTGGTGCCTAATTTGCAAAAGAGTTGACGTAAATACAACAACGTTGGTTTATTTATTTAGTACAATAGTAATCTGTTACGTTTTTGTGGAAAATAGGAAACTTATGGCGAATTTCAGTGAAAATGAAGAAAGTGATAGTAGTTATGAAGAAATTAAATACAAGCAATTGATATTAGTTCACAAATTAAAGAAACATAAATAAATCTCTCTGACCACAACCGTTTACCTTCCACAACAGCTTCAGCACTTGTAGGAAATTTAATAAAAATATTGGCCTTCTCCAAAACTGCATCCATTACAGAAGTGTATGTCTTACAGACATTTGGTAAACACCGAGTTCTTCACCTACCGAATTTTGAAAGCCCGGATCCGACAATTTTCGCAGAAAGACTTTAATCTTATTTAAAGGCGACAGTGCATCCCGTCGCATTTACCAGTATCAGTCAAAAAATAATTTGCCAACCACTCAACATTTTCGCAGTCAAATCGATATTACTTTCTGAAATCATCATATCTGCAATTTTTACGTACACTGTAGATTTTTCTTTTATGGGCGTTCACTTATTCAGCCATAATTGAAGACACAAATTAAGAGCAACGCACGTAGGCCGAGGAAAACTAAAATTGACTGCTACCAAGCACTGGCGGATGCACAAATAGTCCTAAGGGGGGGGGGGGGGCCGTATGCAAAAAATCAAAATAAATCAGTATATTTATATTTTATATTGTGAAAAACGTAACACAAATTTTTGTAATAGGTATTCTTTTCAACTAAAAAAGAATTTTCAATGTTTCAACGGGCTTTAGGGGGGCCCGGGCCCCATTGCCCCCCCCCCTCCCTGGATCCGCCTCTGCTACCAAGCAAATGATGCAGGGGTCGAACTACCTTAAAAACTTTATTTTAACTATTTTTTAAGAAAAAGCATTGACTAGAAGCAATTCCTGCACTTTTAAGCAATTGCTGGACGCAAAAGCGATTACTTTAGTTTTTATTCATTAGCTTACAAGAAATTACTTCGATTTCATAAGAAAAAGCGATCGCTACATTTTTATTCATTAGGCTCATTTTTTTCACCTAAATGTGTTTTAAATGTAAAAAAGTTTGTTTTTTTATTTATGAGTTATTATAAAAAATATGTCGTAAGTGGATGAAAAAGTACATATTTATGTCTTTTCATTTTTTATTGGATCGACACGACGCGACGCGGCGCCGTTTCAATTGACTTCCCGCGCCGGTCCGAGGTGTCCCATCCGCCCCTGTTTCAAGGTAAGAAAAGAATTCTTTATTGTATCACGTTCTGACATTTTGTGACATTGTGAGTTTGTAAAATTTTAGGTATTTCCGAAGTATTATTTAACATTTTCTAAACAAAAATGGTTTTATCGAAAAGACAGCGTATTGATGCGTGTTTAGATTTATATTTTTTTTCACAAAATAAATAACAAATAAACCATAACTATTGTTAAGTCACAAAATGTCAGAGCGTAAAAGAAAGGTAAAAAAAACATCATTCCGCTTATTTAAATAGAGATTTTTTAAAAAGTATTCACAGTCGCCATTTTGAAATAGATTGACAGAATCGCGCCAAAATTTATGAGTATACTGTACGAGATATTAGCTTTTAAATGATGTATCACAAGCTGTATGTTTCCATTTAAAAAAAAGATCGATGTCGACATATCTGTGACAAATGTCTATAAAAAAACAAACAAATAGCGTCAAAATGAGAGCACCTATAAAACTAAATTGATTCTGGGCAACCCTATGTATATTACTGTACCTATGTTTTTTAGGTACCTACGTTTCTATACTAAAACGTAATAAATAGTAACTAATTAAAAATAATATTGATATTTTAAAGCAAAAAATGTTAAGTCGGTGCAAATGCTTTCCCTTTAGGAAATAAGCAAAGTTTTGACCATCTGATATACCTACCTAGCAGTTGTGCGCCCTCAGGGCCAGTTCGTGGTTCGTGGACTAAGGTGGCGAAGCGACCGCCTCTCATGTGGCATAATTAGGAAGGCGGAATTTGAACTATTAGCTTTACAAACAGACCCGCTGTTTATAACACGAGTTTGCTTTTTAGACTTCCCCATCGAACAATTAAAACTGCGTTTTTATCGTAAAAACACATACCCGCGTTCCAATTATCTGAGAAGTTACCGTACCAGATTAATTAGTTTGGAACGAAAAATTGAAAACCTAAATGTTCAATTTCAAAAAAATATAAAGATCTAAAGTTGGTCATTTTTTTAAAAATGTCCTTATATGGCCAGTTTGGCCTTATTTAAAAAATTGAATCTATATAGAGCATGTTCCACAGATCCCTTAATTCTGAAATTCTCTTTAGTTTTTGTTTTAATTCAAATTGGTTATCTAGTTCTTGACTGGAATATAAACCATTGCAAACCAAAAATTCAAAAATACTAGCTAATTTTTTTTTGCACGTGTTTATATTCCAGTCAAGAACTAGATAACCAATTTGAATTAAAACAAAAACTAAAGAGATTTTAAAAGTTAAGGACGTTGGCAAAATGCTCTAGTTTTAGTTTTTTGAATAAGGGCAAAACGTCAATAAAAAGACATTTTAGAAAGTAGCGTATTATGGGCAAGTTAAAAACTTGACAATTTTTTGAAATTTTCTTTTTGAAATTTTTCTTTTTGAAAACTCTAAAAGTAGAGCATTTTGGGGGGACCATTTGGGTTTTCTTTCCAAACTAATTATTTTGGTACGGTAACTTCTCAGTTGATTGGAACGCGGGTAGGTACGTGTTTTCCCGAAAAAAATGCAGTTTTAACGGCTCGATGAGGAGCTCTTAAGTGAGGCAGCCAAATTAATCCTTACTTCATTTATTTTTTTTTCCACGCGAGCCAGCCCCTGAATAAGGGGGAAGAGTAATTGAATAAATAGTGTATTTGTTGATTTAAAAGCATTTTAAAAATTTTACAATTTAGGAAGGAGGTAGTTTACTCTTGACGCGTTTTGATATTTTTGTACACTGTAAAAAAGTGTCAAAACTATCTTCGTAGAACTTATCTTCTTAAGCTTACCAACCCAGCCTTTTTTCTTCGAATAATACAATCTTTGATCTATTTGTTCTCTTGTGAGCTCACATAGGTATAGTATTTATGACATTTGAATGTAATGATGGTTGCCGTTATCATAATACATCAAACATATTTGACAACCTTTAATTTAAAAGTCCTTAATTCGGAAAATACCTCGTTGATACACCATCGTTGCATTGATAAAAGATGGAAATATAAATCGCCATTTGTTTACATGTAGGTACTTACACGACGAAATACATAACCCTTATATCCTTAACTCTTTTAGTTAGAAGCCTCAACAGATGAAATGTGTACTGCACCTTAGATAGAATGCCGTATTGATATATTTTTCTTACGTCTTTGAACCGGCATATATCTCTCCGACCTATTATTCTTTCATTCGGTAACCTCTGAAACTCGCAGAGCCGTCACATTCCGATTTAATTTATAAAGTTTAAATCAAAGTTTGGTTTTCAGGAATATTTTTGTGTATTTTGAATGTTTTCAAAAATAATTTTGCCATGATTTAGAATATATTGTGTTTATTTTTCTTGAAAAGTAAGTAAACATATTTTTTTAACGATTGCATATCTATAACACAAACATTAGCCCAAAATTAGTTAATATTCGGGCGTAGATTACATCTCCAAACGATTTATTTGGTGTTAAAGCTTATAATTTTTAAAATAAATACTTTTAAATTAACTTTCTGTTTAGAGTTTATGTGTTAAGTTTGTTATCGTTTTGCCTTTCTTCTTTTCTATTATACCATCGATACGTATCCCTTAAAGGCTAGTCCAGACCTACAAACATTTGCCCGCAAACATATAAACATCTGTATAAAAACTGTTTAAAAGCCGATTAAAATGTGTTTGCAAACATATGTTTAAAAACATTTAAACAAATGTTTAATGTTTTTTGCTTTCCCGTTTGAATGGGAAACACGTGTTTTTATACTCGCCAAGGAGCAAGTCTGGACGCGTTCCGAGGCAAATGTTTGCAAATTACACAAATGCCCGCCACTGCCTCACTATTCAGCGACATGTTTTCGTCTCTAGTCTGGATTCACTGGTAACCACGTTTGAACTTAAATGTTTATGGAAACAACACATCAAACACAAATGTATAAATGTTTTGTTTGCAAGCAAATGTTTCTAAATATTTGTTTGCGGGCAATGTATGTAAGTCTGGACTAGGCTTAAGATGACTTCCAAGTCGTCAACTACATTTTAAATCTCCCGAACGCAAAGATAATGCAGTCGTGTAAAGGGCCTCCGGCGCGTTAAAAAAATGCACCTTGCTCTATCAAGAACATTCAAGTTTGTAATGTAAGTACGCGTCAAATTACATCTTTCCAGAAAAAAATTATTACGTTTTCCGAAGGTACTGTTTATCTTTATGGTTTGTAAAAAGTTAGATTGTCTAGTGTTGTGGGTACTTAGGTATGTAACTCACAAACAGTTTTAAAAGTTATGTTCGAAAATATGTTTTTAAATTAGAAAATGAATAAATATCCAATCAAATATGCATTTATTTTGACTTCTAAGTGTGGAAGTTTATGAATAGTAATAACTGACCAAAGTTCAAGTTATGTAAACATAATGTTACTAGAAATGACATGACAAAGGCGGCCATTACATTCTTATGTTATAACTACTATATTGCATACCTAATACCTACCTACCTAGGTATCTTAAAAGTAATAAAATTTTACTTGATTTTTAATAAAAGTTTTTTGCTGATCAATTTAATTCAAGACATTGTTAGTTTACCTTCGGTTCGCGATTTTGGTTAAATGTCTTGAGTGAAATTGTTAAATATCAATTGAGTTTTATAATGTACCATTTTCCAGGAAAAATTTATGTCACCAATGGGATTTGTCAAGACTATTTGTCGAATAAACATGAGTGCTGAACCCCCCCCCTAGCTACGTGCCTGGCTAGGATACTAGATAATAGCAACTTTAAGGAGTAAGGACAAAAATTAAACAACGCTTAAGTAATCTTGGGGGGGGGGGGGGTAATTACCCCTATTACCCCCCCCCCTCCCCCCCACCCCGCCCCCTTGTATACGCCGGTGTCTACATGTTTCGAACGTAGAAACGTTCATCCTCAGGAGACAAAAAAATGTATTGCTGATGGTTTTAGCAGACGAAAAAATGATAAGTGGTATAAAACCTTGTGGAGCTTTTATGGAATTAAAAATTGGTGTGTCGAAATGACATAATGTGAAGAAAAATAGAGTATGTGAAAAAGTCAGTTAAATGAAAGATCTTTCATTCACTTTCGTTTGAACACGCGAACAAAAACCAGGTCTTTTATATATTTTATAAAAATGTTTAAATTTATAGTTCATTTTATTAAATTAAAATTAACGTCTTGTGGGGTTACTGGTTACTCTCAGTACCCCAAACCCCCTTCTTTGAAAGGATATTTTCATTTTGAATACATGATATTTTCTTAATACCTAATTTCTATACATAACAAGTTTTAAATTTTTACAATGTCTTACAGACATACCTACCTACTTAATATAAAAACCCCTTTTGACATCTTCTTTTTAGAAGTGGTTTTTTCTGCTTCCCCGGTTTGTTTGGTTGTTTTAGACCCTTTTAACTGACTTTTTCACATACTCAGTATGTTTGAACTTATTTCTATTTTTCTTCACATTATGTTATTTCGCCGCACCAATTTTTAATACCATAAATGCTTTATTAAGGTTTTATACCACTTATCATTTTTTTCTCTTCCGCTAAAACCATCAGCAATACGTTTTTTTGTTTCTCTTTCCGATCATGAACGTTTCTACGTTCGAAACATGTAGAGAGAGACCTCTGAACAAATTTTTGTTGTATTAAATTTTGTGGAGGAATACTTTTAGTTTTTTCTTTCCCTTTTGAAGAATTGCATATTGAAACAGGGGAAAATACCTGCCAGCAGTTAATTTTTGTTTCAGCTCAAAATATGACTCTATAGAAATGGTATAATAATGTGGGTATTTAAATTTTACCTAACATCTTTTCATTACGTTTTGCAGTTTCAAGTCCTGTTTTAGATTTTCATGTTTTCAACTGTCCCAATAATAGATACCTATTATTGCAAGTTTCAAAAATTTGTTTTTCATTTACATTCGGTCGAAAAATGGTTATTAAAGATGTGTTAAAATAATGTATTGCATGCATTTTTTTTTATCTAGGTATATAGGTAATATTACACGGGATTCACAGAAATGTTTTATTTCTAAATTATATAATATACATATTAGGTATACTTACTTCTTCTATACTTCGGACTGGTTTATGGGTGATGCTTTTATTTTAATTTACTTATGTTGGATATCTTATCATAAGAAATTAAGCACAAATGACCTATTTTCAAGTCTATTATCTCCTGTCGCTCTATGGCCCCCTTATAGGTATATATAATAGAACCTTGTGTAAACAAACCAACAACATGTTATACTATTTAGCACTTAATGATGTTTTCCCATTACGCTGTCTAAATGTCGGCGGATTGTTGTTCAATATCGTTCAACCTGAAGCAACAGGGTTGAAGCAATAGCGTGTTCTAAATAAATAGGTACCCATCTACAGCCATAGGCTCCTGCGACGGTGTAGAATGCAAAGGAACAACAAACCGCCAATCTTGTCGGCATGTAACCATACAATTTTCTATAAACCTCATAATTTTTAAAACTGTAAACTTCTTTCCTTTGGATATCTCGGAGATATGCGATTTTGGCTATGCTGTAGTCTTGGGCTGTCCTGAGGGCGGGGGGGGGGGGGGAGATTTATTGGTTTTGCATGCATGACGACATACCCATTCTTTTTGTCGCGTTGTGCAAAACGTACTGATTTGTTGATTCTATAATTGTTTTAAATCTAAAGCCAATATACCTAGCTTCGCTCTTAGTTTGATACTTAGCCATAACTTCACCAGTGTGTGGCTATAAGAGTACACAGTACTAGTTAGTAGGTATAGTTTAACATATAAATCTTTAAGGTTAACTCCATTTATGATTACATACCTACCTATTTCATATCAAACGGCAGATTAGTTGGATTGGATTAAGGTCACTAAAACAACTTGGAAAATGACATAGCGTGTATAGGTGCTAACGTTGTGATCTTCTAAGTTGTTTTATTGACCTCAACATATTACTAACCTAACACTAAATATCCCAAGAAATTTACCCATTTTATGTCGTTGTTTAAGCGCAAACTTTAGTGACACTTAAGCTAACTACAGTATGTGCCTGGGATATTGCAAAAGGTACAAAGAATTTTTGGGGATACAGGCAGGGAGGTCAATGATCTGGTACCTACTTATAGATGGCACATAAACGTTAATAAATTATTTTGACAACATCGTTTGTAGGAGACAGGTGGTGAAGAGCTGTATATGGGGCCAGGGGTAGCGATTACGGTGGATTTGCCTTTGAATGACCTTACTACTATAGAAAAAACCTAACATACAAATAATCCAACTTTCTATTTACTCACCCATGAAAAGTAACGGCAGAAATATTTTCCGAATTCTGGTATGAAGTATTTTTCACCCTAAATGGTATCGACTTATTGACTGCAATAAAACTACCGGTTTAATCCCATTGTTATACACAATCAACAAGCAAATACACTAGACTAGGACTTTAGATATTTAATTCGTTATAATAATATATTAAATGTGAAAAGTTAAAGATGTTATCGCAAGCACAAGATAGTTAAATATTACCTGCTATAATTACAAATTATAATCCGACCCTGACCGACAGTTTAATTGCATTTTTATGGCCGAGCTCTTGCAAAATGTCCCACGTATATTAATATTATTTACCTACATCTGAGGGCAATGGACAACTATTTATAAAATCAAACGTGTTAGGTTGAAAATTTTAGATCTATGGTTAAGCGTTTTTATAGTTTATGGCTTTTTTAAAACATACTACCATTCATGATGGTATATAATTTGAATTCTTACCTTCTTAAAACTGTAAGCTACCAGGCAAAAAATTATTTGTATTATATGTATATGTAGGTATATGCGGTTTTACTATAAATTTATAATTTTTTTATTGTGTCATCTTAATATTCATAATATAGGCCATATTAATGTTAATAGATTTTTACTCCTTTGTTCTAAATAATATTGATATACATTGTTACGCACCAACACGGAAACCAATAATTATTTTTAAAAAAACTTGAAAATATCTTGTATTTCCTAATTCCAAACTTTTCTGCGATCTTGTAAAATTTATCATACATAATGATCTCATTGATAAACCTGATGATATGGCCAATATGTTAGGTATATTAAGTTTTTTTTTATCGGACCCAATGACTCAATTGAAACTTTATTCAATGTTTGCATTTATTATTTATTACAATAGGTGTATATTTTTGAAGAGGTTTTTGTAAAAAGAACATAATATAACTTCTTGTAAAATTTGATTTGACACCATCTGAGCCGTATTCGATTGGGACAAAGATTTGGATCGATCTGATCTTAAAAAATCAGTTCAGTGATCCAAGGTGAAACACGGATTTTTATGTCAGTTGTTCGTTTGGGTTTCGATTTTGAGTTAACCTCATTTCATGTTCGAAAATTAGTCAGAGATTAGCGTAGTAGTATTTTATAAAGCCGGGGCCTAAAGAAAAATAACTTTAACATCTTTTATTTCCACTCTTCTCAGTCACGTACAGGATATATTATTTACCTAGATGGTTCAAAAATTTCTCAGGTTCACTTTGGATCATTTTCACGGTAGTGGGGGAACAATTTGCCAATCGAACACAGGTCAGAGCAGTTGGAATTATAGTTACATAGATCCGGATCGATCTAAAGCAGTGAATCGAACACGTCTATGGATATAGACACACATAATAGAGCACTAAAGTTATCATAAAAGACAAATGAATATAAGTACCGTTTTTAAACTATGTTTGACTTACCTATGTTGTTTTTACAAAAACCTCCTTCATTTGTTTGCCTTTTGTTAAAAAGGAAGCAAGGGTAATAATTATTGTTGTTTATAATTTATAAGATTATAAATTTGGTCAGAACCAAAGTATCGTGTTTACCTTAGTTACATCAAATTTGAAATATTTTTTAGAGAGCAATCAGTACCTAATCTATAATTGGTAAAATAATGTTGAAGTAGTTACATATTTCGTTTCAGCATTTAGCTGCTCGATCTTTAGTGAAATTTTTATAGTCCGGATATTCTTTCTCCAATAATATTTCCGTAAAAATAAGTTAACGAAATAACATTCTAATATCTAAACAGGGTGTTACAAAGTTGGCGCCCATCATTGGGATCTAGTAAAGGATAAAAGATACAGCTAAGGTTACACTGAAGCAAAGTATAGGTACTTCCAAAGATATTAGGAAAAAACCGATAATTATTTTTCCTAGGTTTATTTACAAAGATGGCGACAAACAATTTTACATTTTTATTGTCGCTTTCAATTTTCTATACAATGTCACTATCGGATATTGATTCTGACGTTTGGTCTTTCGGGCACCGTCATCAGACGATTGTGTATGAAACTTCGCAGACCTTTTGCTTAATAAAATAACAAGGCATTAATATTTTAATCAAAAATCAATGCTTCGATCAAAATAATAACAAATTAGGTTTGTAGTCATGCACCTCGCACTTGCACTAAAAGTGCACCATACCATCAGACATCAATCACCCACCAACAACGGCAATCAAATGATATGTTATGAATTACTTCGTTCAACTTAAACCACGCGGAGCAACTACAGATGATTGTTTTAAGTTATAGTTTGTTCCTCCCTGTTCCGTTCTAGTAAGGGTTAGACTATATGGCGCTCGCTGTAACTTACCTAAACGATTTCTATTATTAATAGAAAAATTCTAATTAAAAAAATCATGTATTAAAAATATTTTATTCAATAGGTACATATTTTAATGGTTAAACGGTACCTACCTATTTTGTTACCGAAAAAAAAAACATCGAATAGGCTCACAAACGACCTCATATTATGTGGCTCACTAAAATATTTTAGGGATTAAAGGATTTCTTTTTGTGGTAAACCATATACCGGGTGTTTCTCAAAAGACGTTCACACCTATAACTTTTCTGTATTTATAGATATTAAAATGAAATTTTGAGATTATGCATAAGAGATGAGTCTGCATTTATTGGCATAATTTTCAATTTGTTAGCACTTCCGGCTTGACCGGAAGTGACCTTGACTTTGGTATTTTAAATGGGACATCTTGTATATTTTTACTTATTTGGGTTCAGCAAACACTCCTATGCTATTTTAAAATTGACACTGAAAAATTTGCCTTAAATCCCAATCGCAAATTTAAAAGCGTTTTGCAATATTGCCGCCCTCTCTTTTCTAAAGAAATATAAAGGCGGCTTGAAAAACAATGGAATGGTTTTGAAAAGCAATATGGCTTGAATTTAAAGTTGTAATGTCATTAGTTTATAAAAGATACAATACATACAATCTTGCGGCTTCAGAAGAATTTTTCTGGTCACTCCAAAAATTAGGAGCATATCAATTTGTTCATTTCTAGTAAAACTATCCATTTTATCTGATTTACAATGTTAGTTTAATAAACGAATGACATTATATACAATTTTAATTTAAAACCATATACCTATTGGTTTTTAAAACCATTCCATTGTTCTTCAAACCGCCACAAAATGACAAGTGAGGTGTCATTTATTCACTCATAATGTTATGCTGAACCCAAATAAATAAAAATATACAAGATGTCCCATTTAAAATACCAAAGTCAATGTCACTTCCGGTCAAACCGGAAGTGCTAACAAATTGAAAATTATGCCAATAAATACAAACTCATCTCTTATGCATAATCTCAAAATTTCATTTTAATATCTATACATACAGAAAAGTTATAGGGGTGAACGTCTTTTGAGAAACACCCGGTATATTCCAAAAAAAATTATGTGAATGATTTTTCTCAGTGTTACGTGTCAGTTTTTGTAAACCCTCTAAATAACACACACGACAATTTTCTGTCTTTTACGAATATCTTCGGAAGTAGGTAGGTACTCTCATTTTTCCAAATTTTTCAACGGCTTGTTAGTTATATCCCACTTTATCCCACTTTAACCTTAGCTCTATCTCTTACCATTTACGAGAGCCCAATAGTGAACGTCGATTTGAAACATCCTGTCCCTGTATTATGTTCAAGAGTTTTTAAGTTTACTAAAATTGTAACTAGCAAATACCAGAAACACATTTTGTGTACATACTGTTCATTTTCCCATTAATTGGAGGGAATATTAAAAAAAGGGGAAAAAACCAGCAACTCTTTATTGTAAGTTAACTTAAAATTCGTTATTTTGTCTGAAACCCACCATTAAAAAAATCTATGATTTATAAATAAATTTGAACGCTGTTGTGTTGAAACGTAGTTAAGTTGAAATAACATTATTTATGTTTTAAAATTAGTTTCGGACAAGTTATGGAATGTTGGTTGAGTTGAGGTTGTAAAAGAATAACGAACTCTTCTAAAAAAAAATAATCTGATCTGCTTTTTTACGCTGTTGTGGCCGACAATGTTGAAAAAATATTATAGACCAGGGTCGATAATTTTTGAAACCAAAAAAAAATAATAGTAGGATAAAACTCATTGGAATAGGAAGAGAATATAACAAAAATGAAAGGAAAAATAATTAACTGGCGATCCGAGGTCGGGAAGTGGAAGGGGGTGAGTTTTTAAGGGTAGAAAACGATTTATGGGGATAAATGGCGAAGTTGTAGGTAATAAAAAGATCTACAACTTTTGTATTTACACTTTTTTCACATAACCTAAAAATGTATGTGAAAAATTCAAATATCCAAGTTTTTGGTTTTTTATTTTTATCTTTTACAAGAAACATTTTTTTTTCACGAAATTTGGTGATAACTTACCTTTTTATGTCCCAAATACACTGTAATTTTTTTGATTTAAAATATTTATTTTTTCACCTTATTTTGACTTAATATCGAAAAAGCACCCTAATTTTCAATCGAAAATTCAAAATTGCTGCTTTTTTAAAAAAGTCGGTGGACTTTTTGTTCGTTGAAATCTCTACTTTCTGATGGTGTAAAAAAAAATATACATTACTATAGTAAATGTTCTAAAAATGCAAAGAAACGAAAAAAACTCGAATCCGAAATAATTTTTTTTTAATTATTATGTACATTTTTGAGCTAGTTATTAAAATTTATACTTTAATTACTTGAAAAACGTAAGATTCCATGTTACATTAACAAACAAAAAAATTACAAATCCATAAAACATAAAGATCGCAAAAAATGTGCGAAAATAGTTGTTCTAAATATAATTATTAAAGGTAGGATTTTAAGGGGATTTCATCACATTTACCATAATAGTAATGTATGTTTTTTTTACACCATCAGAAAGTAGAGATTTCAACGAACAAAAAGCCCACCGACTTTTTTAAAAAAGCAGATATTTTGACGTGAGAATATTCGATTGAAAATTAGGGTGCTTTTTCGATATTAAGTCAAAATAAGGTGAAAAAATAAATATTTTAAACCAAAAAAATTACAGTGTGTTTGAGACATAAAAAGATAAGTTTTCACCAAATTTTGTGAAAAATTTTTTTCTTGTAAAAGATAAAAAACTAAAAACTTGGTTATTTGAATTTTTCACATACATTTTGAGGTTATGTGAAAAAAGTGTAAATTTTGCCGGAAATCGAGATAAATCGTTTTCTACCCTTAAAAACTCACCCCTTTCCACTTCCCGACCTCGGATCGAACGTAAATTATTTTTCCTTTTATTTTTGTTATATTCTCTTCCTTTTCCAATGGGTTTCATCCTACTATTATTTTTTTTCACTTTTTACCATTTTCAAAGACTTCAGCCCTGGTCTATTATTGATGAAGCGAAATAAAAAATCAAATTCTGATTCTGATCATATCAGACGATTTTTAATTTATTTTTCCACTAGGTACATAAAACCAAATAAGATTAGTTTCTATTTATTATAAGTATGTTAATGACAACAGGGGATCAAATTTATGGTTATGGGGTACCAATACCTACCGGTTGTTTCAGGAGGAACGCTCACCCCTATAACTTTTTAATTGTTAAATTACAGAAATATTTTTATAGGATATTATTTTGCATTTTATGACAGATGCCATTTTGTTACTTCCGGTTTAACCGGAAATCACCACAACTTTAGATTTTTAAGTGGAATACCCTGTATATTTTTGGCTATATCGAGTCAGAACACTATTTCCAAATCAACAACACCCCATGCATATGTCACTTCCACTAAGTAATTTTTCTTTTTATCCTTTCATATTATTATACAATGTGTTACCGGATACAGTTTGGAAGAGGAAAAACTTTTTTATTAGTAGGTATACAAGAAAAAGTCATTCTTTATAAAAACGTCTGCTTGTGCTGAAACTACAATTTCGAATATCAGATATGCGATTACTATACAGGATTCGTCACAAACAACATTTTTAGGTTTTTGGATCTTTTTTTTTAATTCATTAACTTATTAAATGAATTTTGCTAGTGTTGAAAGTACAATTTCAACTATTAGATTTGCGATTTCTATACAGGGTTCGTCAAAAACAAACAATTTTTGTTTTTTGGATTTTTTTTCAATTCCTTTTGATGATTGGCTAAATGATCACTTTGGGATGAAATGGATTGGAGGATACCTATGGTCTAAATCAGTTGGCACGTAGGAGTTCCGATCTCACAATTATCGACTTTCCTTTATGGGGATATCTGAAGCCACATGTGTATAAACCTAATTTCAATAATAACTTAGATCTCTTTAAAAAAAAAAATAAGAGTAGCTATTGCAAATATCCCATTACAGTAAGTTTGGAACTGTTATCGGGAATTCAGATGTCGAGTTGAACTATAAGTACGCTAACTCGGTAGTACCACGTTTGAATACAAGTTTTATAATTTATGATTGAATGAATTGAAGTAATATGACATGTAATAATAAAAATACTTCAAAGTAGGCAAATAAAAAATGGGTTTCTTACAATAAAATCGTTACTCGGCCATATAAAATCATATTCGAAGTAAGAAAGCAACAATAGTTGTTTAAATTTACGTAAATTTAGGTATTTTAAACGAAATCCAAAAAACTAAAAATGTTGTTTATGACGAATCCTGTATATTAATCGCAAATCTGCTATTCCAAATTGTTACATCACACGCAGACGTTTTTATAAAGAATGACTTTTTCTTCTACACCTACTAATAAAGGTTTTCCTTTTCCAAACTCTATCCGTGGACACTATATGTATAGTGCGACCAGTAAAGTCCGCATCATATGGGATTTTTTATTAATAACTTTATTCGATATTTGACTTTGGCATCAAGTTCTGAAAATTAAGCAAAAAAAAATAGTAGTCACGTGGTTCGCATTATCTGTCAAATTTTGATTTTTTCCAAAAAATCATTCAAAAGTAGGGTTATTTCTGAAAGTATCGAATAAAGTTATTAGAAAAAGTTTTTTTAAATGCAGTTTATACCCCACATGCAAAATTTTAGCTGCATAAGATAATTTTGGTTTTTTACCCATATTTTGTAAATTGCACCACTTTTGCAAAATAAGACTCAACGCAACCTACATAAAACTTCTTAGTTTTGACAATGCTTTATTTCAAATACATTTTCTTTAAAGTAGCGCCATATTAAATGTATGTTTTTCTACAAAATCAAAATTGGACTATTAAAATGTATGCAAAGTTTATTTATTTTTGACCCTGTATAAGGTAAATTCATAAAATAAGTATTTTTGAAAACGTAGTTTGTGTCAGAAAGTAATACACCTTAATATTAGGACAATAAAGAACACAGTGTCATCAGTGAAGTGTTTATTAAGTGGAAAATAAATTTTAGTGGTGGGTAAAAAATAAAAATTATCTTATGCAGCTAAAATTTTGCATGTGGGATATAAACTGAATTTAAAAAAACGTTTTCTCATAACGTTTTTCGATATTTTCAGAGAAAACCCCACTTTTGAATTCTTTTTTGGAAAAAATTAAAATTTGACAGATAATGCGAATCACGTGACTACTATTTTTTTGCTTAGTTTCATCTCGATCGAAGCAGAACTTGATGCCAAAGTCAAATTTCGAATAAAGCTATTAATAAACAAAAATCCTATATGATGCGGACTTTACTGGTCACACTGTATAGGTAAGTATAAATTGCTATGAACTCTACTAAAATTATTTACTTCTAAGCCAAAATCTTCATAAAAATCCAATTAAAATATTTTTTTGGGAGAATACACCACCAATGTCTACTATTATTAGTTTTATTTATTAAGTTTTATTGCGTTAAAATTATTTACAAACTTTTTAAAAAGGCCATTGCCCAAAAAACTCGATTTTTTCAAAATAAAAACATGTTGGCTCACTCGGACAAAAAGATAGATAACTTTTTTTCCAACAATTTGATATCATACACCCTTATCTCAAGTTAAAAAAGGACAAATACTTCAATTCATGACAAAAAATACAACATGCAAGAAGAGTAAATGGCTTTGAATTTATCTAGGTACCCATGACGTCATAATGTTAACAAAGAAATGAACATAATTAATTACAAATTTAAATGGTTATCTAGATAAATGCAAACCGTTCGCCCTTCTTGTCGTATTTTTTTGCCATGAATTGGTATTTTTAATAAATTATCTCTCCATTTTTAACGTCACATAAGGGTGTGTCTAGTGTGTAAGATCAAATTGTTGGAAAAAAGTGATCTATTTTTTTGCCCGAGTGAGCCAATATTATGTTTTCATGTGAAAAAATTGAGTTCTCTGGGAACAGCCTTTTTACAAAGTTACAAAGTACAAAATGTAAAACATAATAAAACTTGAAAATTACACTGTTATCAAGGTTTTGACTTAAAAGTAAACCATTTTAGAAAGTTCATACCAAGTGTCAAAAATAGATAGGGTGTTCCATTTAAAAATGTAAAGTTGAGGTAATTTCCGGTTAAACCGAAAGTGACACAGGCGCGGATCTAGGATTTTGCCCTAGAGGGGGCAAAAAGAAAGTAGCGCCGAAGGCACTAAAAAAAATAGCGCCGTAGGCGACAATTTTTTGGGTGCCACGCCCTTTTTTAAATCATGGTGCTGGGTTTTCAAGTGGGAAAAATAAAAAATACAAAACAAAATTACAAAAACAACCTGGTGCATTTAGGAGGGGGTTAATTTTTGTGATTTTACCTTTCAGAGAATTCGTTCTAAATAAAAATTTCATAAAATTTTAATTCATTGTCCAAAAAAAATAAGAAATATAAAATCTTGTTATTTAAAGCATCTAGGAGGGAGGGGGGGTAAGATCTAAATCTTAAATGTACACCCCTATTTTATATAATTTTTTTGGATTCTGCATAAAATTCTGAACATTTTTTAATAAAAGCGTTATTAGTCTATACTTAACAGTTTCCGAGACTCTTGAAAATGACATTTTTGAACTTTGACAGCGTCTAGCTTTCTATTTGTACGTCTTAGAGCAAAACGGCTTATATGTCCCTATCTTCGATTTTTATTATCTTTCCAATAGTGTGAACTTTCGGTTAAACCGGATGTAAGAAATATAGTACTTAAGTCAATTTTGCTCTAAATTATTGACCAAATTTGTTAAAATTTGGACGTATAGTTAAAAAAGATGTTCGGGCTTTTCGCCTACCCACACTGACAAGGGTGCCATGAAAAGTTTTTGCTTGCTCAGGGGGGGGGGGGCAATTGCCCCCATTGCCCCCCCCCCCCTGTATCCGCGCCTGAAGTGACAAAATGACAACCGTCATGAAATAAAATGCAAAATAATATCCCATATTAATCAACCAAATTTTATTTCTGTAATTTAAACAATAAGCAAGTTATAGGGGTAAGAGTTCCTACTAAAACACCTTGTATGTACGATTACACTATGAAAATATCGACGTGCTATAATAATTGTTGTTTATAACTCGCCATTTATTTCTCTTGCATTATTTAGTTATTAACTTTTATAGCCACAGGAATCTAACGTTGATAGAAAAGCAAAATATAGATTGCAGACACCATAAAATTTAAAATGCAAATCCTTTTTAATCGTAAACCATAACCATAACGAAATCCTCCTGACATTTGGTAATTTAGTAGCGGAAACATAAGTACCTACACACAGCTAGCAGTCAAAAATAAAGTAGGTATTTAATTTAAGGTAAAACAATTCGAACTATTTATTTGTTAAAAACGGCCAAAGAATAAAACACGTGCTTTGGTATGATACGAAAGAAAATACCAGGGTTTATTTTAACGGAACCACTTGTTATTTGTTGATGGTTTGTTAAAATTTCCCTCGGTATTGTCTTCTTCGGAAATTATTGTGATATGGACTGCGGATGCAGTATTTTGGATATCACTCCTATAATTACTGTAAATACAATTGTATGTTCAATTTTAAGTTTCTTTTTAAATGTACAGTGTGTTACAGTTATTAGTCAATGGAACGAAAATGTGAATATATAAAATTGACAGGTTAATATTTTTGTTTTATTTGCCAGATAACCAACATTGCGGGCATTTGCCTTTTGAATTAATATATTAAAAAAAAATTGATAATTCATATTTTTTTTATGGAAGGAAAATACTGTTTATCTCTATGCACTATTAGTTAAAATGTAAACTGACTGTCTGATCAATGCCCAGCCTACAAACCCATAATCCTGCAATCATGAAACGTCAAGGGTCTCTTTCCCTTACAACGTAGGCATCCACTAAGAAGGGAGTTTTCCAAAATCAACCCCTAAAGGGGAAAAATCATGGACATTTACCTTTAGATACGTACCGGGTGTTCCACCTAAGGAGGTAATCGGCTATATCTCGGAAAGTAATAACACTAGGACTTTGGAAAAAAATATATATCGATAAAAGCGGCCAAGAGAAATTGCTGGAAATTATTTTCAAGTTCGAAAAATGACCGCTAGGGGGCGTACGAGAACTTTCAAAACAGAAATGCCGATTTTCTCTTGATTTTTCTTAATAAAAATATGATAAAAATATAAGCATTGTATTCATAAAATTATACAACTTTATGTTAGGAATCGTTTTTTTCTATTTTCAATAATAACGTGGTGGGAGAAGGTCAAACCTTTTTTCTTTCAAACGCTCATATCTCTGCTTTGGATAAACCGATTTTATTCAACTTGGTCTTGAAAAAAAGCCCTTCTTTTCCTCTACACGTGGATCTATTAACTATACCATATTTATTCTGATGGTGGCCACTAGATGGCGTTTTTCCGTAATTCCTCAATGAATAAGGATTTTCTCAAAAAAACCAAATGTTATGATATGACTTTTTCATCATGTTTTATTTTAGGCTTATAAAGGCTATTAAATAGTGGAATAAAATATCCAGGTCCGTATTTAAAATAAAAAAGTTGATGATGGTCGCTCGAATCCGAAACGTCGGATTAAAAAACTAACCCTATCAGCTCGTAGAGGAGGAAAAGTTACCATAAGGAACTGAAAACCGCAACGTGATATCTTTTGTTAAACTAGAGAAATTAGGGATAATAATAATTAATATGGAAAAATAGGCCATTTTTTAAAACATTCCTTAATCAATTAAATCACTGGTTTAATGACGTTCACGTTGCCGTTTTCAGTTCCTTATAGTAACTTTTCCTCCTCTACAAGCTGATGGGTTAGTTTTTTAATCCAACGTTTCGGATTCGAGCGACCATCATCAACTTTTTTATTTTAAATACGGACTGGATTTGGTCGTTTTTTAAATATTATTCTTTTGCTGTTAAAAGACAACTCTATTGCCATAAAAAATATATAATGCAGTGGTAAACAAAAATGATTTTGTGATTAATTGAGGTCGTGTAGTTAGAAATGTATCGGTTTTTACTCCTTAAAATAATCAGCCAGCTATAAAATAATTTTATTTTTATTGTAGCTAGTCCACCTAGCTACTAAATTCCTTTTTTTAGCTCCTTCGCCAAAATGGCTGTGGTTGGTGGATTAGTTTATAGTGGATGTTTTTTGCTATTGATTTGATAAAATTTTTATATTTTAATAATTCTATATAGGGTGGTGTACTTTTAGTGCAACGTTATACAATAAGTGTTGTGGCGATGTGTCTCCAAATTCAGGTAGGTACAATTATTTTACCAATAATTATATTTATTACTTATATTTTTTAATTCATTCCGATCATGGCCGTCATTAAGTTTCCGTTCTGCACTTATTAGGGCAGTATTTTTGATAAAAATTGTATGTTAAACTTTGTTTAATAACGGGGGGATCTGACTGATCTGAAAGTAACAAACTGCTAGGAACATGACCCTTTTTAGCCATTTTTTTTGTTAATAGGTATCAGAAAACCTAACAAAACGGGGAAGAAATATCTCAAAAACTCAGATTGTTTTCCGATTCTATCCCCTAAATTTGTATTGTGTTTCTGAAAAAATTAATTTCTCGCCCAACAAAATTTAAAGACTCACCTAAGTCAACGATTTTTTGTAGGTATCTAAGTAGAGTAATGTGATAAACATGAGTTACTTATTAGGTAATAAATATAATTATTGGTAAAATAATTATTGTACCTACCTGAATTTGGGGACACACCGCCAGAACACCTATTATATAACGTTGCACTAAAAGTACACCACCCTATATGAAATTATTAAAATATAAAAAATTTATCAAATCAATGGCCATCAAACATCCACTATAAACTATAATCCACCAACTACTAAACAAACTAACAACACTGCAAATGGCAATAAAATGAACCAAAACGATTTCATCATGTTTTAAAAAAGCAACTGTTTAGTTCCTAAAAGGTATATTTTAGATAGGTATAAAAGATTGGTTAGTTTTTATTTTTATTTTTGTGATAGTAAGATAACCTTATAGGAATTAAAAAAATACTTTTTAAAAACACTTTATTGGATACATATTGTTATGGTTATATGATATTCTGTTACCATAAAAAAGCATTGAGCACACGTAACAATATTGTTGTCAAAAAAACGTCCTTGATTGCGACTAAACGAAATATTTTAGGGATAAATGGATTTTTTCTTATGGTAATACACATACATTCAAAAAAATACTTGTATTGAGTGATTTTCCTCAGTGCAGTAGTAACAGCCGTTGTATGATTTTATTATGCCCAAATAGGGGTAAAATAACTGATGGTATTTCTTATTTTCAATAAGTATGGAGTAGTGATGTATCTTGATATTATATAACTTTATTTTATTATGATCAATTTAAACACATCAAACTAGGCCTAGGCTACACAAACAAGGTATAAAAATAAAGAGAAACACACACCAAGACATATTATCCCGATGCATGTTTTGGCATGTTTTGGCATATTTTATTTGCAGCCCTGCATTCTTATTAGGTACGCCAATTTTTTGACCAATTTATTGCTTCCAAAAGTTTAAAAGACACTTTTCTCTATACTTATATTGTATAAAAGAAAAAATGTAAAAACCTAGGTACCTAGTTTATATTAATCTACGGGTCAAGTTCTCGGGCAAAAACTTATTTAAATTCTTGAACAAGAAATTGTACATAGGTAGATAGGTACTTGAAAATGTTTTACACGTACCCAAGTTTTTGCCAAATTGTAAAAATCAATAGACGGTATACTAACGTGACGATTTATTTATGGACTTAAAACGGGATAAAAGGCTTATTTAAGTCAATTAGTAGGTTTTCAACAGAAAAAACACATTCTTAAAGAGTTTTATTCTATTTATTAAAATAGTACTACATACAAATTTAAAAAAGTAATGGTATAAAAAATAACTACTTATACAGTGTCCGCAAGAAAGTCCGCATCAAATGGGATTTTTTTTTATTATTAGGTATAGGTAAAAATTGAAAAGGCAGTTAGTTTTTGCTTACCTAAAAACCAAAAATTACGTATACTGAAGCAGCTGCACGACTTGCGTTACCTGTCAAATTTGACATTTTTAATAAAATAGGTTCAAAAATGCCCTTATTTAACAAAATATCGAAAAACTTTATTCGAAAAAGTTGTTTATTTAGGCATTCTTAGTCTCTGTGCGAAATTTTGACTGTCTAATAGAATTTTTATTTTTTGCCAGGTTCTTGAAAATTTTGATTAACCCTCGTAGATTAACTTTTATACATCGATGTAAAACCATTTGCCTTTACTTCTTTGTAATCTTAATGCAATTTTGTTTAAAATTTTTGTTTCCTATTATTTGTTTTGCTTCAAAAACTAAAATTGTTATTGATTAGTATGTAATGTTTGATGCAAAGTTTATCTAATTACATCAGTTTTGCCAAAACCGACGTTTCCTATTTTTTTAAGTTAGTAAACAGATGTACAAAAAGAAAATATTAGGAAGCTTTCGTTGAAATTTTACTTAAATAATATTGGATTAAAAAGAATATATATTAATCGCTCGAAACATTTTATTCAACAAAAATATAGTTTAATATAATTAATTTAATTTAATATCAATTAAGTAAAATTTCAACGAAAGCTTCCAATATTTTCTTTTTGTACATCTGTTTACTAACTTAAGAGAAATGAGAAACGTCGGTTTTGGCAAAACTGATGTAATTAGATAAACTTTGCATCAAACATTACATACTGATCAATAACAATTTCAGTTTTTGAAGCAAAATAAATAATAGGAAACAAAAATTTTACACAAAATTACATTAAGATTACAAATGAAGTAAAGGCAAATGGTTTTACATCGATGTATAAAAGTTAATTTACGAGGGTTGATCAAAATTTTCAAAAACCTGGCAAAAAATAAAAATTGTATTAGACTGTCAAAATATATAGAGACGTATAGAGACTAAAAATGCCTAAATAAACAACTTTCTCAAATAAAGTTTTTCGATATTTTGATAAATAATGGCATTTTTGAACCTATTTTAATAAAAATGTCAAATTTGACAGGTAACGAAAATCGTGCAGCTGCTTCAGTATACGTCATTTTTGGTTTTTAGGTAAGCAAAAACTAACTGCTTTTTCAATTTTTACCTATACCTAATAATAAAAAAAAATCCCATTTGATGCCAACTTTCTTGCAGACACTGTATAGTTATTTCTATATTTGTCAGAGGAACAAATTTGATTTAATGCAGCTGGTGATGATTTTAAGCAAGAATAAAATTCTTGGCACGTTTTTTTATATTTTTTTTATTTAGGTACTTTAGTTATCAGCAGCTTAAGAACTGAGATCTGTCTGGTTTTTTTTCTGTCGTCCACAGTTTGTTCATTAAAGAAAATATTCTTTCTACTGGTGCATTTTGGCCAACGATTTTCCGTCGAAACATTTAGATTATAATAATTATATAATATGACACTGATATGTTGTTGATTACGCCATTATTTTTTTTTTCGTAGAGTTTGGGAAAACGGGATAATTTCGCGTCCCGAATTTCTTTTCGGGGACACCACGACGGAGAGCCGAAATAAGGGACGGTCCCGTTAAAAACGGGACGTATGGTCACGTTAGGTATACACCAACTAATATTTTACTTGAGGTTACGTATGCCGGTATGCGATAACATCGAAGATTGGTTATTTTGCTGGTTTTTTCTTTATACCTATTCGATTTTATAAGTTTTATAGACTTGTTTTCTTCCTTTTTGAACTAAAAACACAAAAATTTTAGAAACAAACCCTTAAAAACAATTTTCTATCCTCAAAATCTGATGAGGTTTGCAACTACTTAAAATGCCAAAAATACTTCTTCTTCTTATTTCTCATCTTGATCAAAAATTGAGAAGGAATTCCAATTCTTTGGCAAGAATTTGGGGCAAATTTTAGCTATTTACACGTAAAAATAAATTGAAAGTCAACTTTTACAATTTCTTGAGCAAGAACTTAAATTTTAAAGCCCGGACCTGTCTATTTTCCCATTCGTCAAGAGTGACCTTAAATTTGCCACTTTCGTGATTATTGTTTGCTTATCTAAAGGTAAATGTCTATGGTTTAGGTTAGTTAGTGCAGTTGAAATAGAAATGTCTGCTGGACCCTTTCCAAAAGCTCAATGTCTTTGACAAAATAGGGAGTCAACAATAGGTCTTACATAAAATTACTTATACATTCTGCTAACCATCTCTAGTAGTGATTCCGGCAACGTCGCATCATGTCGGACGTAGAAATCATCGATGAAGAGAAAAACGGTAAAAATACCGACAAAATGTTGTGTTGTCCAACAAAAAGTGCGGCAGTGTATGTGTGCGTTAACTGTTTTGGCATATATCACAAAAGTTGCGTGAAAAGAGACCGGCCAACTATAAAAATACTCGACAAAACGAAAGTGGAGTGCTGCTCCTTGCAAAAGGCGGGAAACGATCTTGCCCCTAACCTTCAACTTGCTGAAAACAAAAGGATGGATATGGAAATTCACTACCTCAAAAGGATGCTGGAAGAGGCGATGGATAAAAACAATGTATTAAAACTGAATAACGAGCTCCTAATGGAAAAGATTGGTAACTTGGAAATTGAGGTAAAGCAGAAAAACAAAGAAAATGCAGAAACCACGGCAACATTGCTGATCGAGACCAACAAGAGAACCCCCTTCCCTCCACAGAGTGACTGTGAATTGACATTGAACAGCAATAACTCTGAAAAAGTTCTGGCGCCAGCTACATCTTACGCCCAATCTGGCTGCAATGGCCAAAAACCAGCCGATAAGATATTGGAACGCACCGCTGCCTCCGAAAAAACTCAGTCAGTCAGTGAACGTGAACGCACCCCTGCTGACTGGCACCTGTCACCTGAAAATGACGTGCATGTGGACGTGCAAAACAATAACAACAACAGAGGGGAAGCCGTAAATAATGACAATGACTGGCAAGTAGCAGGAAGACGAAGAAATCGAAGGAAC
Organism: Polydrusus pterygomalis; assembly: GCA_963969555.1. Lineage (NCBI taxonomy): Eukaryota > Metazoa > Arthropoda > Insecta > Coleoptera > Curculionidae > Polydrusus > Polydrusus pterygomalis. The sequence continues at coordinate 73,957,226 of OZ018376.1, read as the reverse complement.
CCTAAAGATTCGGGGAGACCAGATCCTATCAAGGGCTCTAGTGATGATTTCCACCATATCCGACCCGCTGAGAGTGTGGCATGGTTATTCCTTACGGGACTAACGGCTGATTCAACACCGAAGGACATCTTGTCATTTCTAAAAAGCAGGAACCTCGACCAAGGGGTTACATGTGAGAAAATGAGGACAAAAAAGGACAAATACCGAAGCTCTTTCAAAATGCTGGTTCCTCAACGTAAAAGAGAGGAAATTATGGTACCGGACTTATGGCCCAGGGGTATAACAATTAACCATTTTCTGAACCTTCAACGCCGCAGACAGTCGGTTCCACAACAGAACCAGAGGACAGGATACTGACATTACTACACTTGAACATAAGATCAGTTCGAAACAAGACCAACGAACTTGACGCTTTTTTACAGGACTTAAATGTTGATGCGTTGTGCCTGACTGAGCATTGGCTAACCCATCAAGAACTAGATGTCTTCTTCCTAGATGGCTACTTGGTGAGAAGCTCTTTTGCAAGAAGGGGCAATAGGGGGGGTGGCTCTGCAATTCTCAGCGTCCCTACACTTGAAACGTCTACCCTGGATTATATTAATAGTCTAAGTATTGAGAACTCGGTAGAAATAAGTGCAATTTTAATAAATAAATATAATATTTACTTGATAACCCTTTATCGACCACCTACTGGTGATTTTCAGATGTTTATAGGAGCTATTGAGGATATGATCGCCAGAATTGGAATAAATAAAAAAATTATTATTTTGGGAGACTTCAATGTCCATTTTGGGACGAATACACCAGAATGCATCCGACTTTGTGATACTCTGAGGAGCAACGGTTTTCGACAGATGCTTAATGAGAGCACAAGGGGGGATGCTTGTCTGGATAATGTCTTTATAAATTTTTTCCCAGAGTCAATATCAATCGATACCATAAATCCAAATCTCTCGGACCATTCTGGTCAACTACTGCAACTCACTCTTGACTATAAAAATAAAAAAATAAGACGGGAAAAAAAGTATGTAGACCGATAACTAATGAAGGTTTGTACAAATTTTACAATACTGTCGATACTTTCTCATGGAGTTTTATAAACCAGGAACAGCTTACTATTGACAAAAAGTTTGAGATCTTTTTAGGTAAACTAGAAGACGCATACATGCAGTCCTTTCCTCAAAGAACATACCTAGTACGCTCAGACCAATCAAAGAATATCAGTTGGTTTAGTGACTCACTTAGGGAAATGAGAGAAACACTAGGATTTCTCGGCGATCTTAGTCGACATAGCGGTTCAAAACGTGATAAACTTGAATATAAAAACTTTAAAAACATCTACAAGAAAGCTCTGAAGGATGCCAAAATTAATGCAAATGACAGACTAATACATACATCACGTAACCAAGTTAAAAGTATGTGGCAAATTATAAATAAATTTACAGGTAAGCCCCCATCCCACAATAGCAAAAACTCTGAAATAACTCCGAAAGAGTTCAATGATTATTTCACGAGCATTGCCCACAATCTTATAAGAGAAATTAGTGACCCTAACATAAGTCCTTTTCAGAACTTGGAGAAAACTATACACACTCCCAATACTTTTAGCTTCACTGAGGTAACCTATATAGAGGTAAGAGATATTATCAATAAACTTGTCAATAAAAACAGTGCTGATGTATATGGCCTTAATGTTAAAATTATAAAAAGTATTAAAAACATTATATACATTCCACTAACAAATCTAATAAATCTATGCTTTCGTAATAACACTTTTCCAAAATCCATGAAAAAAGCAATTGTAACTCCAATTTTCAAGACAGGAGACATTAACTTACCCTCAAATTATAGACCTATTTCTCTACTCCCGATCTTGTCAAAAGTAATGGAGAAGTGTATGGCCTCTAGGATTGCTAGTTTTCTTGAAAATAACAATTTACTTTGTCCAACACAGTTTGGTTTTAGGCAGGGCAAGGGTACAGTCCCGGGTATACTTAACTTGGTCTCTGATATAATGGAATCTTTTGAAAACCAAAGATATCACGCAACGACATTTTGTGACCTGAGCAAGGCTTTTGACTGTGTCACACATGACATACTTCTGCGCAAGCTTGAATACTACAACTTCAGCCCTGATAGCATTAGGCTGCTTAAATCTTATTTGAAAGATAGAACCCAGGTTGTTCGGGTGGGGGAAACTTTATCCGAGGAGAGGGTGGTGGATGTGGGTGTGCCGCAGGGATCAGTTCTGGGACCACTGTTGTTCCTTATCTACATAAATGATCTCCCACTTGGCGATCAACTGGCCTCACTTACAATCTTTGCGGATGACACCACACTGTCCTGCCAGGCGGACTCGCTTAAAATGGCGACAGAGATGTTGTGTGTTGCACAGTCACAGGCTGAAGATTGGTTTAAAGCCAACAAGCTTTTACTTAACAAAGACAAAACTCATGAAATGATCTTTTCCCTAAGAGACATGTCTGAATTGCTCAACAATCCAGAAAAAATAAAATTCCTTAGTATACAACTCGACAACAAACTTACTTTCAACTATCATATCGACTATGTTTGTGAAAAACTTAGAAAAGGAGCTTTTGCACTAAGAGGACTTAGCACTTCTGTATCAACCAATACGTTAAAAACTGCATATTACGCATTGATACACTCATTTCTTACATATGCGATTATTGTGTGGGGTCACTCGTGCCATACTGATAGGGTTTTTGCTATGCAGAGAAGAGCTATAAGAACTATTGCGGGGCTGTCTTTTAGGGAGGACTGCAGGGATGCCTTCCGAAATCATGGAATACTTACCTTTCCATCGGTCTATATGCTTGAAACTCTACTTTACATAAAAACCAATGAAGATAAATTTAAATCTCACTCTGAGTTGCATAATTACAATACACGTAATAAAGAAAATTTAGCCATAGTTTACAAACGGTTAAAGAGATGCCAAAGTGGGCCCGACTTTCTTGGGATAAAGCTCTACAACAAAATTCCCACGAATATAAAGCTTTTACCTACTAAAGCTTTTAAGAACAGGGTTAAGTCGTTTCTCGCGAGGGGCGCATTTTATTCTGTAGATGAATTTTTAAATTGTGATGTGCAAATTATTTAAGAATTGTTTTTAAAAAAATGTTATTTGTAATGAATTAATGTTGTTTGTAGTAGTATGTAATATCTGTAGTTTGTTATTTTCAGTAATTATTTTCTATTTATATGACATGTGTAAGTACAATGTACAATAACACCAATAAATTATCTTTATCTTTATCTTTATCTTTAGTATGTTCTCAAATGCCTTGTTGTCGATCAAAAAAAGAATGGAGTTTGCTTTTTTTACTATATTAGCTATAATATGAGCTTTCCATTTCAAATCGCTTGGTATAAGCACACCAAGGTCTTTTTGCTTAGAAACTTGTTTTAAGGGGACTCCATTCAGCCCTTATTCCAAGCACGGATTATTTGCTCCAATATGCAAGATATTGTATTTAGCTTCATTTAACGTAGGTAAGCTGCCATGATTCAGTCCATACTTCGAGGGATAGTGTAAGGTCTTCCACTAGCGTATTATTTAGCAGGGGATTGGTGAAGAACTTTGAATCATCTGCAAAAAATGACTTTGACGAATTTATCACCCGAGACAGACCATATATATACAGGGTGAGTTTTTTAAAGGGTTACAAGGTGATTTCTCGAAAAAGGTTCAAAATATTTTCTTGAAATTTTATTTTGGTAAATACGAACCTACGTAAAAACTACGTACGTATACAAAAAATCTTTTAATTTGCTCCCCTGGTTACGAAGTTATGATTTTTTAGGTTATAAAATACAAAAAATACTTTACTATTTAATTTCAACTTATTTATCATCTGTCATGCTTCACAAGATGTTCAAAATGTCTCCCTTCAACTTCCAAACACTTTGTCACTTTTTTTCAGAATAAATATCGTACCCGTTGTAACATTTTAAGTCTCACTAATAAGCATGCAACGCGGATTCGGTATTTCATATCATCTAAAGTTGTAGGTGTAGCCGCCATCACTTTATCTTTTATAAAATAAAAAATTAATAAAGGAAAAAGTCAAGGGGGGTCAAATCCGGGGACCTAGCAGGCCGTTTACCGAACCAGCTCGATTTATCCACCTGTTTTCAAACAATTCGTTTAACTCATTACGGACCTGTATCACATAATGCGGCGGAGCTTCGTCCTATTGAAACCACATGTCAGAACTTATGTTTTTGTTTAATAATTGGGGTAATTGGTTTCTAAAAGAATTTCGTAACCAGGGGAGCAAATCAAAACATTTTTTGTATACGTACGTAGTTTTTTACGTAGGTTCGTATTTACCAAAAAAAAAGTACATTGTCTCATTTAAAATTCCAAAGTTAGGTACCCCCCACCCCTCAAAATGGGGAAGGGGGGTAAACGTCAAAAATATGTTTAAATAGCCAATCTCCCCATTCCCTCACTAAAATTTCAAGAAAATATTTTGAACCGTTTTCGAGATATTGCTTTGTAAAACTTTAAAAAACTCACGCTGTAGATTATGTACAGAAGGGTACCCTTGGCAGTGGCGCACCCAGGGGGGGGGGGCCAAGGGGGCCTTGGCCCCCCCAAAACCCCCAATGAAATAAAAATTATGAAAGTGTATAAGTATTTTAAAAAGTCAATTTTCTTAGATTTACCTCACGGGCCTCGTTTGAGGGGGGCCAGGTGGGGCATTTGCCCCCCCCCGCCATCCCCCTGGAAGTTGACTTATTGACAAAAGTTTACTTATTGAGGTTTAATATAGTTTGATTGAATTTATGAATTTATTATTTCGAGTTTTCCTTTATATTTTTGTTATTATTTTTTGGTAGTAAAGACTTATTTTAATAAAAATAAACAGTTTTAATGCCAAAACGACTATGAATGTTTGAGAAACAATTTTAGCTCATTAAGTATTGAGCAAAAAATTGAAATTAAAATTAAGGAAGACCTAAACTCTCGAAATTAACTTGATACATACCACAAAGTGTAAATCTAGGGACTTTATTGTTATTGATAAGTTTGCTGCAAATAAAAACAGATGAATGAACTTTACTTTTAAACAATGTACCCACTAATAAAAAATAAATTAGCCTTTCTATTTTTTATCTTATTTCATTTTCAATAGAATAAGAAGATAATCATAAATTTTTAAAATATTTACTATAATAATTATTGACCAAATTTGGGCGTGGTCTTAAAAAAATTTCGCCTACAGCAGGCTTTTAGTACACCCCCAAATTAACAAGTCACAAGCCGCCAATGCCCTCCCCCCCCCCCTAAGAAACCGTTTAACGACTCTCATGACTAGGCTATTGCGATCTTCCGTGCAAGAGTACCTGTTAAAAAAGCTCCAAAGTTCTAGAAAAATGCGTAACTTAAAAGTTTATTAAAAAATTTGCTTCCAGCACTGGTTGGCGGGCCCCCCCTAACATAAAATCCTGGGTGCGCCGCTGACCCTTGGAGTACCCCGCTTAGGACTTCATATGGCTCGGAGAGAGCTTGCTCTACTTGTAGGTAACTGCTACCCAAAGACAGGTATTTGGAATGCCTCACTAGGGTTTGTTCTTTACCGAATTGGATTTAATTATTTTGCTTTGAAGATATGCAGACTTTTTCGAAATAAAATACGTTTATTAAATTTTTAAAAAAAATTCCGCATGCTGCACACTTTCTGGAAGCTGGAAGTCTCTGTTCAAAAACATATTTTTATTTGCGACAAAAATAAAATAATCAAATCCAAGGCTAATAAAGCCGAACGCGGACCCTTATTTTGTCCTTCCTGGATAAATTTAGCGATATTTACTATTCCATGTTTAGTATTGCTCGGAAAACTTTTCGAGATAGGTTATTTTTCTCGCTTTTAAATGATTCTTAAAACGGAATCAGGAAAATACACAACCGCATTAGAGCAATTGCGTGTGCCGAAGAAGACATTAAATTTTCAGCTTGGATGGGATGATGAAAGTAAATGGCCTGTGCGCTCCAGATTGCCTAAATTCCCTTCCCTGCGACCTAATGAAAAAATAATGTCTGTGCTAAATACACGGAACATTCATTTTTATAGGGCTTACAGGATTATTCGCAAGGGTGCATGTTAAATTGCTTATTATTTTTTAAATTTATAGTTTTTATTCATTTTTAATATTTCGTAGCATCTTAATACAGAAGCATTCTTGTTATTATATGATTTACCTTTAGGTGATGAAGGAGTTTTTCGACTAGTGTTCCACTCTCGTCTCCTTCTCACGAGGCGAGACGAGACGAGACTAGGGCTGGGCGATATTGAAATTAAAATATCGATATATCGATATTTTATTTTTTAAATATCGTTATATATCGATAATATATATTATCAATAATATATATTATCGATAAAACATAAAATACAGTGTCACCAGTAAAGTCCGCATCATATGGGATTTTTTTTTATTAATAGCTTTATTATAAAATTTGACTTTGGCATCAAGTTCTGCTTCGATCGAGATGAAAATTAAGCAAGAAAATAGTAGTCACGTGATTGGTATAATCTGTCAAATTTTCATTTTTCCAAAAAATAATTCAAAAGTGGGGTTTGTTCGTTTCGTTGTTGGTATTTCTGAAAAAATCGAAAAAAGTTATTGGAAAAAGTTTTTCAAAATGCAGTTTCTAATCCACATGCAAAATTTCAGCTGCATAAGATAATTTTGATTTTTTACCTATATTTTGTAAATTGCACCACTTTTGCAAAATAAGACTCAACGCAACCTACATTAAACTTCTCAGTTTTGACAAGGCTTTATTTCAGATACATTTTCTTTTTAAAGTAGCGTAGTTAGTAGAAAATAATCGAAAAAGCAAAAAACCAGAATTTATTTATGTTATCTTTATGTTAAATATTTTTTATTTAATTTTTATATTAAAGTAATAATAAATATTTTTTTTACCTAAATGTGTTTTAAATGTAATAAATATAGTTTAGGAAAACTAAAAAACACGCTTTAATAATTAATCAAGCTAAACAGCTGAAAATAACTATAGTTTAAAATAATTCTGGAAATTCTTAATATAGGCAAAAAATAATAATGAACGATAAACATTTATTAGTATTACTGTGAAAAAAGCATGGGGTGTTCGATATACGAAAAATATAGCACAAAGCGCCCCACGCTTTTTTCATAATACTAATAATACTAATGTTTATCGTTCATTATTATTTTCTACCTATATTAAGAATTTCAAGAATTATTTTAAACTATATTTATTTTCCGCTTTTTAGTTTGATTAATTACATTGAAGCGTGTTTTTTAGTTTTTTTAAACTATATTTATTTTTCATTTTTTAGTTTGAGTTATTGTTAAGAATTTTTTTTTAAATAGATTGAGCTAGATTAGTAGAATATTGTATTGTCAGCGGTTCTTGATAAGTCTACAAAATTTAAATTAAATCTGACCATTTAAAGTGGGTCAAAATCGGGTTCAAAGAAGTTGGTTACAAACAAACATACATACAAACCCGATCGTATATGCCGAATTATAAGAAAATGACGATATTTGCAAATTTTTTAAAAATTTTAATTTTCCGACATTTTCCATACATATTTTAGGAAAATTTCGTAATTCTATAATATAGATAAAAAGGTGTATCTCGAAGAAATCTACATCTCAGCTTGTTATTATTTTTTCGTATCTCTTACAGTTTTCGAGATATCGGCCAAAATATGATTTCTATATTTTGCCTCATATCTCGAAACTGAAAATACTTAGACGGAAATTTTTTAAATAAAAAACGTTCCATAAATATAGTTATATAACATTTTTCTCTCAAACTTACAATAACGGAGTTATTCGCAAGAAATTAAAAAACGAAAAAAATTTTAAAATAAAAAAAAAATTTGTCAAAATTTTATTTTGACGGGTAGAATATTTTTTATAATTTTTCTCTATTCTCAGCGACAATATCTATACGAGCCCACGTTTGTTTCATTACTATCGGTTATTGTAATAATCGTGACATAGTGACAAATGTCAAATTTTGACAAGAGAATTTTTTGCGTATTTTTTTCAACTTTCCACCGTCAATATACATACGACGTTATAGTTTTTTCATTATTATAATTTTTTTTAAACGATTTGACATATTGATAGCTGTCAAATTTTTACAGGAGAATGTTTTGCTTATTTTTCCCGAAGTCTCCGCATCGAATACTATACGACTTCGTAATTTGTTTCGTCAAAATCGCATCTTTGTTTTATACCAGACAGCTGTCAAAATTGTATTGTCAGCGGTTCTTGATAAGTCTCCAATATGTAAGTTAAATCTGACCGTTTAAAGTGGGTCAAAATCGGGTTTAAAGAAGTCGGTTACAAACATACATACAAACATACAGATGAAGCTAATAATTAAAAAAAAAGCGTGTTAAAAAATGAAGTTTGCTTTTTTATTTATGAGTTATAAAAAATATGTCGTATAAGTGGATGAAAAAATACATATTTATGTCTTTTAATTTTTTTATTGGATTGACACGACGCGGCGCCGTTTCAATTTCCCGCGCCGGTCCGAGGTGTCCCATCCGCCCCTGGTGTATCCATTGTTTGTCTGATAGCGATTAAAGAAAAAAATGTATTTTTATGCTTTTACATTTAACTTTACATATAACAACTTACCCCGCATAGTGTATCAACCTACCCCGTGGGCGGGGCACATTATTACAATATGCATTAAAAGATTTTTTTTTTGTTTCCACTTGTATGTTTTAGATGGTATTTGTGTGCTTATTTTAACTGTTTAATGTTTGTACTATAATAAAATAAATAAACAATCTTTTTCAGATTCACTTATTCTATAAAAAAAAATATAAATACAAAAAATGTAACAACTTGCCCTCTTCTCCCCTACTTATGAGTTTTTTTTTCAAGTTCTTGAGCTCGGTTTCTTAATGAAAGGGTAGGATTGTCAGCAACAGACTGCAATACGATTAGGGAAGCTGCGTCGTTCTGATCAGTTTTTTTTTTTAAATTGGAAACTGAATCAGTTTGCTGAAATTTTCTTAATAATTTATGAAGTCCCATTTTTGAGACGTAAACGTTAGGGTATCTTTGATTAAATTTCTCTATCACAAAGTTGTAAGAACTGTCGCCCGCACCGTAACATTGAACTAAATAAACCCTTTGTTCTAAGGTCAACATTTTCAAAACACATCAAATTCTATTTGACAACTTCAAATTTGCCCCATACGTACAGCAAAAAAGATTCCTTGTTTTTACAAAAGATGGTAGGAATACATTTAAAATTTTGAAATAAGATACACACCACCCATTATGAAAAGTCTAATAAAATTTTGTAATAATATTTTTATTGAGCAGCAAAATTTCCATTTAGGGGAGCGGAGGCAATTGCCGTACAGTAAAGCAAGAATTAGATTTTTGTGCAAATTACCTACCTTAGAAACTCGATTTAAGGCTTTATGGAAGTCTTGTTTAGTATATTGTTGATACCTAATAAAGTGAAACTTCTAAAAGTTTTTCAAAAATATATATTAGTGTGTTAAAAAAATATCGTAAAGTACGGTATTACACGAAAGCGTCGGGTATTGCCGTATAATGGTCGTGTAAGTCCGTACAGGTTTTTAAAAACTTTAATAAATAAATGAACATATTTTAACGCTATGCTATAGAATGAAACAAGATTAGTCTAACAAAAACCGCAAATGTAATGTTCTGCACTTTTTATTATTATTTTTTATTTACATATAAATCTATTGCGGGTAATACCGTATACAGTACGGCATTGCCCGAACCGGACTAACAACAACAAACACAGAAAAAAAATATTTGAAACATATTTTGAAAGGCGTATGCGTATTTCTTAAGGTCAACATCAATCTTTTAAATAAACCAAGATCCAAATTAAAAGTAAAATGATTAAAACACTTAATGCTTATTGCGTCAGTGACGTTTCTCAGAAGAACGAGCGGACAGTTTATACGTGCACTCACTGGACCGGACGTCGATCCACTGGTGTTTTGGCGCGTTGAAGCAACTGCTCGCCCACCTAGCAACGTAATAAACAAAGACAGACTTATATATACCTGTTGTTTCTGTCAATAACGGCATGTACGGTATTGGACTCTGTACGGTATTGGGCTCCGCTCCCCTACCTCTAAAATCTCGGATTTAAATTACAAACGCTATTCTAAATAAGTTTTCTAATTGGCATTTTGGTCAAAAATGAAAAATAAAGGTAGTTTACTCTTGGAGAAAAATCATGTTTTTGCGAACCCTGTATAAAAAATCAAAATTTTCTCTTCGTGAATTCCATTTTTTTTACAAGCAAAACTTTTTATCAAGAATGACTTTTTCCCGAAAAGTGAAATTTTTCATCCATTTGTGCTATTGTAAACCCTATCCGCGGACAGTCAGTATATAAAATTCCCACAAAAGTAACAAGGATTCCCAATATGGTATTTTAATTACACGTGCACCACAAAGCTTACACCTCACAAAAAATGTATTACTTTTGTCCCTATATAATAAACTAGCGTGTACCCGGCATGCGTTGCAACCCGCTGGTATAAATACAAACCCGAACAAACCCGATATATTAGTACCCGGCATGTCACTTTCTGAAATTGCACCCGTGCGAAGCCGGGACGGGTCGCTAGTTATGCATAAAAACCTTCCTCTTAAATCACTCTATCTATTAAAAAAAACCGCTTCAAAATCCGTTGCGTAGTTTTAAAGAATTAAGCACACAGACAGCGACAGCGACAGCGACTTTGTTTTATATATGTCGTAGGCTGATAAAGCCTAGTCACTTCATGAAGCGTCGGCAGATTGTGTAAAAACATGAAATTACACGATCTGCCGCGTCACTTCATGAAGAGACCTTGACGTTTCGGCGTATTATGTATAACACAATCTGCCTAATTTTAACTATCGTCACTTCATGAAATGCCACAAAAACAAGGCATATTGTGTAATTCCGTCTAAAAGGTATATTGGCAACTGGTTTGTTCGGGTTTGTCAGAGCATTTTTTTAATTTTTATAAAATAATATTAGTTGAAAAAATTTAATTAAAAAAAAATGCTCTGGGGAACAACGAACAAACCAGTTGCCAATATACCTTTTAGACGGAATTACACAATCTGCCGACTGACATGACATCGTTAGGTACTATATGAAGTGACGATATTTAAAATTAGGCAGATTGTGTTATACATAATACGCCGAAACGTCAAGGTCTCTTCATGAAGTGACGCGGCAGATCGTGTAATTTCATGTTTTTACACAATCTGCCGACGCTTCATGAAGTGACTAGGCTTTTCATGAAATGACGGATTTCACTATCAGCCTACGACATATATATTACTAGCGTGTACCCGGCATGCGTTGCAACCCGCTGGTATAAATACAAACCCGAACAAACCCGATATATAAGTACCCGGCATGCCACTTTCTGAAATTGCACCCGTGCGAAGCCGGGGTGGGTCGCTAGTTATACATAAAAACCTTCCTCTTAATCACTCTATCTATTAAAAAAAACAGCTTCAAAATCCGTTGCGTAGTTTTAAAGATTTAAGCACACAGACAGCGACAGCGACTTTGTTTTATATATTATGTTAAGATTAAGAAGATACAGAATACAGAAATACTAAGAGAAATACCTATTTTTGCTTTTTGTATATACTTAAAGAAATATATATTATGTTAAGATTAAGAAGATACAGAATACAGAAATACTAAGAGAAATACCTATTTTTGCTTTTTGTATATACTTAAAGAAATAAATGTTGTTTTCTTCTTTTCCTTTATTGTATGTTTTATAATGTTTTCACATACATATTTTGGTAGGTACGGGTGTGTCCATATTTTATTTTATAAATAATAAAATTAGTATCTACGCTATATCTTTAGAAAATATATAAAAACTCCCTTACAAAATTTAACAGATGGCGAATGCGAAGGTAAAATAACTTAGTCCGGTTCTGTTTCTGTAGCCAACCGCTTAACCTAAAATATATCAGACTTCAACAGGGTGCCATTAATGACAGGTGATGCGGCGAGTTCTTAGATTAATTTGACTTTACCATAGGTATAGGCTCTCTTATACAATTATCATCCTTCAAATTTTCTCATTTCTCCAACCACTATGAAATTATTTGACTGTGTCGCAAGGTAGTAGAAAATATTGTTTACGTAATTAAAAAAAAATTAAAAATTTTCGATTTTTCTTAAATATCCTTTAAAATGTATTATTATAGAAAATACGGTATACAGGGTTTTTCACTTAAAACTCCCCACGCCAATATCTCGAAAACGAATAGAAATATTTAATTTCTGTAAAAAGTAGTCAATATATGGGGTCAAGTAGATATTTTTCAAAGTTTAAAGCTAAGCGTCGCGACGCGTCGAAAATATAAATCGATTGCATTGACTTTGAAATTACGCGCATACGAAAGTACATGTTGTTTATAAACTTTTTTGTTACTTACTCGAACTTATTTATTTTACTCATTTCTGAGTTAAAGTATTAAACAAAAATTATTACTGCAATTAACATGATAAAACAAATTAAAAATTTTGTTCAAAATTATGTCCATCTGCTCGAATACACATATCAAAAACTTTCAACAGATGAGTTTGGGTCACTTCTAGGAGTGTCCTTCTTGTAATAGCAGCACATGCTGCACTAATTTTGTTAATAAGATCAGCAGATCAGCCATATCTTCGATAATGTCCTTTAGGTGACCCCAAAGAAAATAATCTGGTGGTGTAATATCCGGGGACCTCGCCGGCCACCTTATCGGTCCATTAGTACAAAACCATCTATTGGGGTATTCTCTGTCTAAATACCTCGTTACAATTACGGCATTATGTGCAGGCGCTCCATCCTGCTGTAGCCACATATTCATTCTAGTCTCAAAGGGCACTTCTTCTAACAGTTCCGGAAGTGTAGTTTGAAGAAATCTTAAATAGCAATTTGCATTTAAAGTGCCTTCGTAAAAGTGAGGTCAAATAAGGAATCCGTTTAATATGCCGCACCAAACATTGATGCCAAAAATTCGTTGACTACCTCTTTCTCTAATCAAACGAGGATGTTTTTCGGACCAAAAATGACAGTTCTTTCTGTTCAAGATTCTATTATTATGGAATCGACTTTCGTCGCTCCATAGAATTTTCGAGAGAAAATTTGCATCTTGGCTATACAAATCGGCAAATCTTGCTAAGAAATCCATTCTTCTAGCGGGATCACCTGGTTCTAATTTATGCACTAGTTTAATTTTATAAGGGCGAAAAGAGTTTCTATTTAGAATTCTCGACGATGAACTTATGGAAACACCGGTATTTTCTTTTAATTTTGATAGGGATAGTTTGGTGTTATTATCAACCTGCTGAATTACAGCAGCAGTATTTTCATCATTTGTAGTAGTATTTTTTCTATTTCGTTTAGGTTTTACGAAACTGCCATATTCTCTTAAGTTTTTACATAGACCTGGAAATGTTTTTGCATCGGGGACTCTTCTATGCGGATAATGCTGTGCGTAAACTCTTTTTGCTTCTCTACATTTGGACCTGCATTCTCCAAACACTAGTAGCATGTCTACTTTTTCCTCATTGCTAAATTGAACCATTTTCATATATTTATTGTTAGTATTGTTTAAACCGAACAAAATTAAATATTTCTTGTGACCAAATGTGACAATCTTTACCACAGCAATGACAACATATCTGTCGCTTGTAATTGCACTTAAAACAATTGCTATAACAATGGTTGTCATAGTAACTAATATTCATGGCATTCTTGTAAAATCATCCGTAATTGCATTTTTTGTAAATCAAGAAATGTTTACTATAAACCGGTATAACTCAGAAATGAGTAAAATAAATAAGTTCGAGTAAGTAACAAAAAAGTTTATAAATAACATGTACTTTCGTATGCGCGTAATTTTAAAGTCAATGCAATCGATTTATATTATCGACGCTTAGCTCTTAGTAGGCGTAGAATTTTTTAAACTTTGAAAAATATCTACTTGACCCCATACATTGACTACTTTTTACAGAAATTAAATATTTCTATTCGTTTTCGAGATATTGGCGTGGGGAGTTTTAAGTGAAAACCCCTGTATATCCTCAGAAGGGGTGCGATAACGAATACCTTTTGGGTGTCTTTGGCAGGCTTTCATTGAATAAAAGAAGAATCAAAATTTTGCTATGCACTTTGTTTAGAATTTTGAAAGGTGAAATTGACTGCCTCGGTCCCCGGTATTCTAGGAAAACTACCATTTGATGTCATTAGAGTCAACTCGCGAGCCTCAAATATTTTTTATCTAACCTATCCTCGAACAAACCTTTACAAAAATTCTCCAATTTACAAAATGTGTCACTTTTTTAATTTCTATGCATCACATATTGATGTAGATGTCGTAGCCTTATAGTGAAATCCGTCTTTTTATGAAGAATCTAGTCATATCATGAAGCGTCGGCATATTGTGTAAAAACATGAAGCTACACAATATGCATAGGCTTTTCAAGAAGAGCCCATCACATTTCGGCGAATTGTGTATACTACAACCTGCCTAACTTTAAATATTGCGGTTTCGTGAAATTTCCACAAAGGCAAGCCATTGACATAGGAGGCGATAACTAGAGAAACAAATTCCATCTAAAAGGTATATTGGCAACCGGTTTGTTCGTTGTTACCCAGAGCAGTTTTTTTTAATTCAATTTTTTCAACTACATAATATTATTTAATAAAAATAAAATTTAAATTAAATTTAAAAAAATGCTCTTGGTAACAACGAACAAACCAGTTGCCAATATACCTTTTAGACGGAATTTGTTCCTCTAGTTATCGCCTCCTATTGACATCTCGTACTTCACAAAGTGCCGCTCTTTAAATTTAGCCAGGTTATGTTACGACGTTATATTATGCCGAAGTGCTACGGGCTCTTCTCGAAAAGCCTAGGCAGATTGTGTAGCTTCATGTTTTTACATAATATGCCGACGCTTCATGATATGACTAGATTCTTCATGAAAAGACGGATTTCACTATAAGACTACGACATAGATACAACTACTCTTAGTCAGTTCAAGGATTTGGTCGAGAGAAAACAGGATCAATTAACAGACGTAATATTGTGATGCTCAGTTGAGTACCAATTTTCCTTTTGTTTTTGTTATATTCACTATAGCTGTAAGATGTATCTGTAATTGGCACCAGTGCTGTTGATACTTATAAATAAATAAATTTTCCTATTCAGAGACTTTAATTCGTACAACACTATAGTAGTATAGTATGGGAAAAATGCTTTACCTATACTTCTCACTATATTAAACTAGGTTGCTTTATACATTATTTTGTCCATATTTGATAGGTATAAGAATTTTACCAAAACTGCTAGTAAAAGGTTTATCATTTACTGGAAGTCCGAAAGTTTATTTCGGTTGTAAAATTAAAAGGGATCCCATAAATCATCCCATTTGATGGTAATTTAGTTGGAAAAAGGTCAAATAAACTTGCAAGGTGATCGAGCGTAAAATAAAAAGTTAGCAAACGCAGCTGGACACTGACATAAATTTAAAGTATGAAACAATTTATAGGTACTTCATGGTTATCTACAGTAATAATAGTTAGTAAAGGCGTATTATCTTGATTTTTGACCAAAATCTAAGGAAGTCGTAGATATGTGTTAATCTGAGATACTTCCGAAGATATACAGTGTCACTAGTAAAGTCCGCATCATATGGGATTTTTTTTTATTAATAGCTTTATTCAAAATTTAACTTTGGCATCAAGTTCTGCTTCGATCGAGATGAAAATTAAGCAAAAAAAGAGTAGTCACGTGATTCGCATTATCTGTCAAATTTTAATTTATTCCAAAAAATAATTCAAAAGTGGGGTTATCTCTGAAAATATCGAAAAAAACTTATTAGAAAAAGTTTTTTTAAATGCAGTTTCTAGCCCACGTGCAAAATTTCAGCTGCATAAGATAATTTTGATTTTTTACCTATATTTTATAAATTGCACCACTTTTGCAAAATAAGACTCGACGCAACCTACATAAAACTTCTCCGTTTTGACAAGGCTTTATTTCAGATACCTACATTTTTTTAAAGTAGCGCCATATTAAATGTGTGTTTTTCTACAAAATCAAAATTGGGCTATTAAAATTTGGTCGCATGTGACGCAAAGTTTATTGGTTTTTGACCCTGTATAAGTATAAGGTAACTTCATAAAATAAGTATTTTTGAAAACGTAGTTTGTGTCTGAAAGTAATACACGTTAGCGTTATTATGACATAGCTTAATAACAAATTATAATATAGGGGTTTTAAATTAATAAATCGTTGAAAATAGATAAACTTTACGTTGTTAAAATAAAATTTATTTTCCACTTAAAAAACACTTTACTGAAGACACTGTGTTCTTTTTGTCTTAATAATAAGGTGTATTACTTTCAGACACAAACTACGTTTTCAAAAATACCTATTTTATAAAGTTACCTTATACAGGGTCAAAAACAAATAAACTTTGCATCACATGCGACCAAATTTTAATAGCCCAATTTTGATTTTCTAGAAAAACACACCTTTAATATGGCGCTACTTTAAAGAAAATGTATCTGAAATAAAGCATTGTCAAAACTAAGAAGTTTTATGTAGGTTGCGTTGAGTCTTATTTTGCAAAAGTGGTGCAATTTACAAAATATGGGTAAAAAATCAAAATTATCTTATGCAGCTGAAATTTTGCATGTGGGCTAGAAACTGCATTAAAAAAAACTTTTTCCAATAACTTTTTTCAATATTTTCAGAAATAACCCCACTTTTAAATTATTTTTTGGAGAAAATTAAAATTTGACAGATAATGAGAATCACGTGACTACTATTGTTTTGTTTAATTTTCATCTCGATCGAAGCAGAACTTGATGTCAAAGTCAAATTTTGAATACAGCTATTAATAAAAAAAAATCCCATATGATTTCATCTCTCAGGTACCATCATCAGATATGTCTTCTTAAATATGGGCATGTATTTTTTATGCAGTTTTGTAGACCTTGTGTCAAATAAAATAGTAATGCAATACTACTTTAATTAAATATCAACCATTAGATCCCAAAAATAATATATCTGACGAAGACTATTTGGACTGCTACAAGTTCATTTATGATTATTTACCACAGGCAACACACAAAACAATAAGAATTACGTTTTTTATTAATTATACAGGATGTCCGGAAAAAGGAGGTCAATCCGTTAACCATGTATTCCTTGAGCAAAAATAATATGACTTTTATAACGCCATTTTTCATTTTTGACCCTTATCTTCGATATACAGAATCAAAGTTTGAAATTAAATAATTTTCTTGAATAATTCGAATATTTAATAAGATATTAATTTAAAATTGTTGCCAAGAAATTGGAATGGATCAAGTTGGGAAAAAGGTAGTAATTTGTGACTTTTTAGTAGTTACAAGCCTATAAGATTTTGAGGATTAGAAAATTGTTCTTAAGGTTTTGTTTCTAAAATTTGTTTAAAAATGATTGGTCGTCGTGTTTTTAGTTCGAAAAGGAAGATAATAATTCAATTAAACTAGTTTTATACAGTCAAATATAAAAAACAAACAAAACCAGCAAAATAACCAATCTTCGATATTATCGCGTACCTAACCTCAAGTTAAATATTAGTTGGTATATAAATTGTATTGATTTTTACAATTTGGCAAAAACTTGGGTACCTACGTGTAAAACGTTTTCAAGCACACTTTCTTCTTCAAGAATTTGAAAACGTTTTTGCCCAAAAGGAATACTTTCACCCTTGGATTAATATAAACATACCTTAAAGAGAAACACACGCCAAGACAGTTTAACCGTCTTTGGTTTAACCCGATACATGTTTTGGTATATTTTATTTGCAGCCCTGCAGTCTAATTAGGTACCCCTATTTTGCGGGCAATAAATTGCTTCAAAAAGTTTAAAAGACCCTTTTCTCTATACTTATATTATATAAAAGAATGAACTAAACTATAGTTTAGCCCTAGTTAGATGTGTGATTAGATGTGTTTAAATTGATATATAATAAAATAAAGTTATATATCAAGATACATTACTACTTCTTCTTCTTGAAGTGCCTATCTTCTGTGGATGTTGGCTATCACGTTGCGTTGATCCAAATCACTCTATTCACCGTCGCTCTGAATAATGCTATCCACGTCATTCCGGTCCATGTTCGCAGATTTCGCAGCCACGATATTCGTCTGCGTCCTGCTGACCTTTGACCCTCTATTTTTCCCTGTAGGATGAGTTAAAGAAGGTGGTATTTTTCACCTCGCATGATATGCCTAAAGTATTCCAGTTTTCTACGTTTAACATTTGGTAGGTACATCACTACTCCATACTTACTGAAAATACTAAATATCCGATATTTAACCCCTATTTGGGCATAATAAAATCATACAACGGTTTTTACTAGTCATTGTTTATATTCCAATCCGAGTCATTAAAAGCACAAACACAATTCACTAAACTACACATAAACTAGAAATCCGTAAATATTAAACACCCACAATCCACAATAGCTAGGAAAACTACAAGGAATCCAAAGAGAAACCCTAAGAAACAACAACAAAAATGGCGGCCGAGCCGGTTCTGGAGTGTATTTTGAGCATGTCGCTAAAGTGGGACAGGCCGATAACACGAGGTTTGTGCGCATGCCCGAATGTGCCAAGAGAGAAGGCAGCTGACCGGCGAGTCATGCGCTCGGACGTATTTTTTCACCCATAAAACGTAACTTTTGTTTGCGTAGGAGATAAGATGTACGTAACTAAAGGTAAATGTCTATAGGGTAAGAGCAATAGATATTTACCTTTAGATAAGCAAACAATAATCACGAAAGTGGCAGTTTTATGGCCTCGCGCATGTAGACAAAGCTAGACACTATTAGCCATGCGCACTGCAACATTATCGTTTGACAAATGGGAAAATAGACAGGTCCAGGCTTTAAAATTTAAATTCTTGCCAAAAAATTGGAATTTCTTCTCAATTTTTGATCAAGTTGGGAAAAAAGGTAGTGATTTCTAGCATTTTTAGTAGTAGCAAACCTATCAGATTTTAATGATAAATAGTTGTTTTTAAAATTTGTTTAAAAATGATTCGTCGTCGTGTTTTTAGTTCGAAAAGGAAGAGAACAAGAACAGGTAAATTAAACTAGTCTTATAAAATCGAATATAAAAACAAATAAAACCAGCAAAATAACCAATCTACGGTGTTATCGCGTACCTAACCTCAAGTCAAATATTATAGTTGGTATATAACTTGTATTGATTTTTACAATTTGGCAAAAACTCGTCTTGTTCAAGAATTTGAAAAAGTGTTTGCCCGAGAACTTGACCCATGGAATACTGCCTTTATTAAAAGCTTAATGTCGGGGTGCACAGATTTTAACCAAAAAGTTAGCCAACCAGCAACTTAAACAGAATAATTTTTTTCACAATCAGACACAATTCACTAAACTACACAAAAACTAGAAATCCGTAAATATTAAACACCCACAATCTACGATAGCTAAGAAAACTATACAAGGAATCCACAGAGAAACCTTAAAACACAACAACAAAAATGGCGCCCGAGCCGGTTCGGGAGTGTATTTTGAGCATGTCGCTAAAGTAGGACAGGCCGATAACACGAGGTTTGTGCGCATGCACGAAGGTGTCCAGAGGGAAGGCAGCTGACCGACGAGTCATGCCCTCGGACGTATTTTTTCACCCATAAAACATAACTTTTGTTTGCGCAGGAGATAAACTATAGGGGAGAGTCGGGTATTGATGCGCACCTAAGACAAAATTGTAATATTTCCGAAATGACAAAAGATTGGACTTCTAGGTTAGCTATCAAGATTCTTTAACGATTTGGCTTTAATATTCTGTAATTAATTTTAAATAAAAATGCACATTGTGACTTTAAAATTCGAAATTCCAAAAAATGACACTGCGCACAATAAAATTACCCGACGTATGCGGCTAATGGTGCGCATGGATAGGATAATCGTGCGCATTAAAAAGGGAAACGAATAAAATAATTTATTGAAGCTAAAATTATAGTTATTTATTTAATAAGATTTCTGGATTCCATTGCGCCTTTGTTGTTTTACGTTGGTATTTCGGCATCTGCAAAAAATGCAAAATATTATGATCTAAGATTGACTGTAATTATGGGTTATTTTGAAGTAATGCCGAAACTATGACGTGCTGACTTTTTTGGACTTCGCATTTGGATTCAGCGACCCCAAAAACATGTAGTAAACGTGGCTTGACCCATTTTTTGTGTGGCTGTGTTATTTAAAACGCATTCTTAACAATACTAAATACATGGCGGCTAATCGTGCGCACTGCGCCCGATTAACCGAAAGTGGCAGATTCGGTTTTAAATTATTTAAAACAATATAAAACATTTTTTTGCCTAAATTATATATTAATTAATAATATATAATAAATTATATATATAATAATATACAGTATGTCTCCGTAAGTTTGCATCATATGGAAAACTTTTTTATTATTCATTTTACGAAAAAAAGTTATTCTTCATAAAAAGCTCTGCATGGTCTAAAACCTAAAATGCAACCATCAAATATCGAAAATTTCCACTCATATACGAGGTTTGTCAAAAAATGTGAATTTTTCCAAAGAATGTAAATTTTTCCCAAGAGTAAAGTACCTTTATTTTTGACATTATCAAAAATTGTTATTAAAAAAAGTTGATCAGAACTAAAAACCACGTCCAAATTTGCAATTATACGCATTTATGTTGAAAAATTATTTTATTAATTTATTATTAATTATTTAATTTTTTTAATTATTTAATTAATTTAATGCGTGGTATTGCATATTTAGACGTGGTTTTTAGTTCTGATCAACTTTTTTTAATAACAATTTTTGATAATGTCAAAAATAAAGGTACTTTACTCTTGGGAAAAATTTACATTCTTAGGAAAAATTCACATTTTTTGACAAACCTCGTATATGACTGGAAAATTTCGATATTTGATGGTTGCATTTTAGGTTTTAGACCATGCAGAGGTTTTTATGAAGAATAACTTTTTTTCGTAAAATGAATAATAAAAAAGTTTTCCATATGATGCAAACTTACAGAGACATACTGTATATTAGTGTCAAGAGGACTCATTAAGCAATGTATTAACGCACACGATTATCAAAAAAAGTAAAAATGGAAATACTTAGGTACGGCTTATTTTTTCGAAGCATCTACTAGTACACGACATACGTAAACAACTAAGCGACCATTATAAGTAAAGTAAAGCTATCCACCTGACTCATATGTCATAGTGCACATAGGCTTGGCAAGGGATGGTGCCTGAATACCGATTTCGAATTATATACGCCGGTTATGGAAATAGAGACATGCGCACGATTAGCCGCCGCGCATGATTAGCCGACTCCCCCCTACGTATCTAAAGGTCTATGGGGTAGGAGCGCAAAATATCTATTATTTCATGGATATAGAAATAAAGTTGAGCCGTTTGCCTGATTTGGGTTTATATCGGCTTTATAATCGTCAATTTTTTGACTTTACGTACTAAAAAAGTTTATGAAAATTACCTTCTGTTTTTATAACCTTAAAAGATATTAAACGGTTGTAAATTTATATGCCTTAAATAAATTCCACCCAGAGGTCGCCCCCTATTTCCACTTTTTTTAATCGTTTATGGCAGGTAAAGATCATCTCGAATATTTTAAATCTGATTTATGGTAGAGGTTTTCTCGAAATAGTACTAATAAAGCATGCATATTAAGATTTTAACGACTACCAAAATTTATGATGAAATCAAACGCAAAATTGAGTTAAAAATAATATGTTTTATAGGTCGTTTTACTGCCCATAAATTACGTTTTATAGATTTATACCTATTACATGACATTAGCCGAGAAATAGTTTTACATGAAGAGTTTTTTTAATGAATTTGTATCTCGCTTAAATTTGTTTAAATAAAATATTTAAAGTAAAACATTAAGGATCATAAAACTTTGTCTAGTACCAGCAAGAACTTACCCGCCAGCTCTGCGTGCATCTTCAAAATAAATTTTTAAAACTGACTTACATTATTTACGTTAGTGTGTAGGTATCAGCCAAATGGAATAAATTCAATAATAAATACAATGGGGAGTATCAACAAACCCGAAAAAACGCTCGGACAAGTCGATTGGTAGGTATTTCTGGTTGCGCATATTTTTCAATAAAAACTTTTTATACAGGGTGTGTCATGTAACAGTGGCCAATACCAACTTTCTTATTTTAAATGCAACACCCTGTACAAGTGTAGGTACATTATTCAATTTTTGGATTCTTCAGACAATTTTATATATATTTCATGTACCTACAATATCCTATCTTTAAATGTTTCGGAAATATTAATTATTGTTTTCAGATTTATTGCATTTCAGCATTTCGTTTTACTGATATGAAATAAAAAAAGGTACCTATATGTAAATAGTTTTGTTTACTTTCGTTTAAAACTCCTGACCTTAGCAAATTGTTCTCTGTCTCCCTGTCTGCATGATGGTAGTTGTCAGTAGGGCTGGGCGATATTGAAATTCCAATATCGAATATCGATAATATCGATATTTTATTTTTCAAATATCGATAATATTGATAATATCGATAAATATCGATATATCGATATTTTATTTTTTGAATATCGTTATTCGATATATCGATAAAACATAAAAATATTATATTATAAATACAGTGTAACCAGTAAAGTCCGCATCATATTATTATGGGATTTTTTTTTTATTAATAGCTTTATTCAAAATTTGACTTTGACATCAAGTTCTGCTTCGATCGAGATGAAAATTAAGCAAAAAAATAGTAGGCAATGCGAATCACGCATTATCTGTCAAATTTTAATTTTTTCCAAAAAATAATTCAAATTATTCTGAAAAAATCGAAAAAAATTATTAGAAAAAGTTTTTCTAAATGCAGTTTCTAGCCCACATGCAAAATTTCAGCTGCATAAGATAATTTTGATTTTTACCTATATTTTGTAAATTGTACCACTTTTGCAAAATAAGGCTCAACGCAACCTACATAAAACTTCTTAGTTTTGACAATGCTTTATTTCAGATACATTTTCTTTAAAGTAGCGCCATATTAAATGTGTGTTTTTCTACAAAAACGTTATTATGGTATAGCTTAATAATCTTATTCTTATCTTAACATAGTATAAAACAAAGTCGCTATCCTGTCTTATGTGCTTAAATCTTTAAAACTACGCAACGGATTTTGAAGCGGTTTTTTTCAATAGATAGAGTGATTCAAGAGGAAGGTTTTTATGTATAATTAGCGACCCGCCCCGGCTTTGCACGGGTGGAATTTCAGAAAGTGGCATGCTGGGTACTAATATATCGGGTTTGTTCGGGTTTGTATTTATACCAGCGGGTTGCAACGCTAGTAAATTATAAAATAGGGGTTTTAAATTAAATCGTTGAAAATAGAAACTTTACGTTGTTAAACTAAAATTTATTTTCCACTTAAAAAACACTTTACTGAAGACACTGTGTTCTTTTTTGTCTTATTAAGGTGTATTACTTTTAGACACAAACTGCGTTTTTAAAAATACTTATTTTATGAAGTTACCTTATACAGGGTCAAAAACAAATAACCTTTGCATCACATGCGACTAAATTTTATTAGCCCAATTTTGATTTTGTAAATAAAGCTATTAATAAAAAAAATCCCATATGATGCGGACTTTACTGGTGACACTGTATATAAATATTGTCTTATGTGCCCTGTAAAACTCCGTACTTTCATTTCAAGGGGAGACTCTAATTATGAAAACATAAAGAAAAAAGATTGAATTAAATATTGGTCCTTAAATGTGATATAAGGACGATATTGAAATTCCAATCGAATATCGATAATATCAATAATATCGATACTATCGCTAATATCGATAAATATCGATACTATCGCTAATATCGATAAATATCGATAATATCGATATATAAAATATAATAATAATAAATAAATTAAACACCGTTTATCGATATATCGATAAAAATATCGATATATCGAATTTTTTCCCAGGCCTAGTTGTCAGTGTTAGTTGTTTGAATTTCGTTAACCGCATATCAGAAAAATGGTTTATTTAACAGAAATGCACAAAATAACAATTAATGCTACAGATGATCGGTTATGGCGATAAAACACGGACACGAAAGAAAGTTGCTCGCTTATTTCCAAATTGGCCGCCTCTAACTCAAGGGAAAATTAGTAAAATAGAAAAGCAGTTTCACCAACTTGGACAATGACAAATATAATAAAATAATCGGTATGGTTGTAGAGAGATTTTTAAAAATTTTAATATACATACTACCTCTTCCTAGCCTATACATATTGGAATTAGCAGTGTTTGTGGAATTAGCAGTGTTTGTCTTTTGTAATAAAGGTGAATTTGTGCAAAACAGGGATGTGCACGGTTTTGATACAAGGAACAAAAATAGTTTTCGTGCTCCGCACTCTAGAGGATTAGTAGCCTATAATTCTCCTAAATGTCTGGCTGTTAGAGTCTACAATGTTTTTCCCGAAAAAATTAAGGATTGTAATAGTATACAATGTTTTAAAAAGTCATTAAAATCATTTGAATGTTTCTACAGCTTGGATGAGTTTTTTAATTGTCTGTCTTAACGCTTGTACATGTTTTATTTATATTGCGTATTAAAATGTTTTGTTTGTTGTTGTTCATTTTTAAATATCTAGTTACTTAAGTTTCTAGTTTTAAAATTGAAAATGTACCCTGACTTTTCCCCTACAATTGTTAATTGTCTCTGGGAAAATAAAGGATTTGATTTGATTTGATTTGATTTGATTTCATTTGAAATAAAGTAGCTGTCAGTGCAATAAGTGGAACCCATGTACTTCTAGTCGAAAAACATCCCCAATGTTCGATTTTAGCCATTCATCGATTATTCAAACATTACAAAAAAATAAAATGTATCCCTACAAAATGACACATACTCTTGAGCTCATGGAAGACGATTTTGATAGAAGAACGTATTTTTGTGAACAAATGATGGCAATGTTAGATAACAATGTGATCCAATTAGAACATGTTTTGTTTTCTGATGAGTGTACCTTTACACTTCAAGGTCATGCTAATCGTCAGAACTGCCGCTATTGGTCTAGGGAAATTCCTCACTGGATTAGGGAAGAATATACGCAATATCCTGAAAAGGTTAATGTTTGGGCAGGAATAGTTGGATATTATATCATAGGTGCCTTTTTCATTTATGGAAATTTAAATGGCGATAATTATTTAGCACTGCTCCAAAATAATGTCTTGTCAACTTTGACAAACTTATATCATGATCCAGCAAACCCACAACTTCCAGCGAATATGATATTGTTTCAGCAAGATGGTGCACCGTCCCATTACGAAATCAATGTCCGGCCGTACCTCAACCGAGTATTTCCAAATCGGTGGATAGGGAGGCGTGGATCGATGGAATGGCCACGATCCCCTGATCTGACGCCATTAGGCTTCTTCTTATGGGGTTATGTCAAAAATATTGTATACAAAACTAACCCCTCGACTTAGCTGACTTAAGAAGATGAATAACGCTTGAGATTAGATCGGTCACGCCTGAAATATTCAGTAACATTAGAAGAAATTTCTATTTAAGATTATAGGATGTTGCCAAGACGTTCGCGGCGAGCATTTTCAACAACTTCTACCTAAATGTTGTTTTTTTTTGTTTTTTACATTTACACTATTTTAAGTTTGGAAAAGGATCGTTCCGCTGACTGGTGAAACTAGAAATAACATCACTGCACTAGATACATCTGGGGAATTTGAAGAAACACACTGATTTTTTATTAATTAATAATCCGCAAGTTCATACACTATTTTTAATTTTGAAATACTATCTCCAAGTCCCTTTCTGAGGCTTAACATTTGACTAGGAAAGTCAATGGACAAGTCTTTATGGTATATCGTTGGTAAATTCCGCGCTTTCACGTATAATTCTTCTTCACATACGAAGATAAATTCTTAGGATATAAAAAAATAAAATTTATTATGAAATGAAATACCTATGAAACGCAAAGCTGGCAGCAAGTTTTGACGGCTGGCCAGGGTGCGGGGTCTGCGGGGGTGTTTGTATGTATGGGTGTAACTTGAATTAGGCCTAAAAGTGAGATCTTAATCTGTTAACTTTAGATACGAACTTTTTTTCAGTTGATACCTAGCTATACCCTTATATATCGAGATACGCCACTTCGTGAGCTTAAGGGTTAGGTTTTTATAGGATCATTATAGGGCTTATGTCAATTTTTCGATTTTTTTGAGTTACGCCCGTCCGTGAGAAGACCGACGACATTTTTGAATTATTTTGCAACTGTAGGAAAAAAATTGGCCAAAAAAATAACACACTTATTATATCCATTTATTTAACACCAACTGATGGAGAAAAAGTAAAAAAAGTAATTAAAGAACAATAAAGTTCCCGGACATGACCTCATTAAAACCGAAATCTTAATCTTCCTTTATTGTATGTTTTATAATGTTTTCACATACTTATATTTTGGTAGGTACCGGTCTGTCAATATTTTATTTTATAAATAATAAAATTAGTATCTACACTATACTATCTTGACAAAATATTAAGACTCCCTTACAAAATTTTACAGATGGCGAAGGCGAAGGTAAAATACCTTAGTCCAGTTCTGTTTCTGTGGCCAACCGCTTAACGTAAAATATACCAGACTTCAACAGGGTGATATTAATGGACTGGTGATGCGCGCGTTCTTAGATAAATTTGACTTTTATTAGGTATTATTGGGTTAATTCTTTATATCAGCGCAAACTAGTAGTAGTAGTAGTAGTAGTAAAAAGATTTATTTAGCACGTGGCTACATGATACATTTTAACAAGTTTATACCCTTTTTTTATTTATTTTTTGAATTAAATGACCTTTTGAAACTTTATTTGTCCTGTTGAGTTAATAAGAAAGATTTTAAACTTTTTTTAAAAGATTTTAAACTTTTTTGATTTTTTATTGACTTGTTTAATTTATTAAATTCAATAAGACCCTTATGAAAAACTGCTTTATATGCAATATTTTTTGAAAAATTATTAAGAAAAAAATTATTGTTATTTCGTGTTAAATAATTATGTTGATCACTATTTAGAACAGTTAATTGCTTTAAATGTGGCGGTAACAAATCATTTTGAATTTTAAAAATAAATATTAGAACCAAAAACAATACTAAATTTTTTACATTTAACCATTCTAATTTTTTTAACATCACTGATGAGTGCAACGTCAAAAAGATAGACTCCGTTTTTTCTGCGGGAGCGTTGCTGCAATAAAAATTAATATTCTATATCTAGAATTCTAGATAATCAAACCTTAAAGTTGGTTTTCAGATTAAATTATCTTGAATTCTAGATAATTATACCTTAAAATTGGTTCTCAGATTAAAAAGTACTGAAAAATTGTTATTTTTAGGTGGTGACCAGACAAATTTCTCAGCATACCAAAGCTACTTCGACAGATGAAGAATTATGTGAGACTACATAAAAGGTCAAAAGTGGAAAAGTAAGCAAAAGGGGGCACATAATATGACGTTCCGACTAGACATTTGGAAGAAAGAATAAAAATCTAATCCTCGCCCAGACGCGAGAGTCTTCATGCGGCAACTCCACCGGCCTTGTTCGTCACCTCTCCTCACAGTAAGGGAGAGACGCCGAACCTTTACTAGTTTAGTTCTCAGTCAGCGCAAGGTTTGGCAACCTATTGTAGGGGAAGGTTGCCCATATTGGTCCAACTTCCAGATTTCTTATCATAGATCCTGATAATAACGCAAAATCGATCTTGAAGCTATACCTTAGTATAATTTAGTGTGTTGTTCAACTGCAGGTTTTTTGGCAGAATTTTATTTCAAAGTATCTAGAATATACCAGGCTATAAAAAAACCTCTGCAAGTGGTTCAATATAGGAAACCGGTTGCCTAAATTGCACCTGGGGATTCCAAAATTGGACCACATGATTGAAATAAGCTTAGGTGTTAAATAAATAAATAAAAAATAAAATTGTTGGTACTTATATTTCAAAAAAACATCAAATTTAAAACCAAAATTTCGGTAGAAGACATCCTAATGCAAAGAAAGTACCTATTAATTTCCTATATTGGACCAGTCATAGTTTCATTTTTTAACTCAAAGAAAAAATATTTTAGCAATATTGAAATGGTGTTAGTTATAGATAGTAGAAATTAACTTATTTAAAGAGAAAAATTATTTTTGCACAATTTGGAAAAATTGCCTAAATTGGACCGGTTCAATTTTGGCAATCACCCAATGGTCCAATTTAAGCAACTACCGCGTGTTTTACAAAACCACCCAGGAAAGAAACAAGAAAAAACAAATATGACATGGTAATAGGAGAAATAGAAAAACTTACTTGATAACTTCCATAAAAAATATTTTGCTTAGAGTTTTATGGTTCTAAGGTAAATTCTTAGGAAAATCCTAAAAATATTACATTAAAATTGTGTAAATTACGTTTTGCTCTGTACACGCAAAGCACTAACGGCCAACTAGTTGAGTTTGTTGCCGATCAAAGGTTCTGGGTGGAAGTACGTTACAGTGTTGCCAGATGATATGACACTTGTTTAGTTTCGGAGAAATGTACTGTGGTCCAATTTAGGTAGCGGTTCAATATAGGCAACCTTCCCCTAGGTACCGTAATTAAAATGGATAAACTAACAATATTAAGTTTATAACAGCAAATGATGATAAATGAAATGTTTGTTATTGGAAATAGGAGAGTTAATTAACCCAGTCCTGGTTTATTCCTCTGACCGTTCAACTTAGATAAATAATAAACACCAAGAAAATTTAGTCTAAAACCTTACGTGTAAGCTCGCTATGGCCCACTACTGGACTGGAAACTTTTAGGAAGAAAGCAGCATAATCAGCTGTTAATGTTGAAACGCTTTGGTTTTAGAAAAAGTGGACCCTAATAATAATAAAAAGACCCAATAAGTGTTTTTTGTATTTTAATATTTATTTAAGTCGTTTATTGTCAGAAATATAATTTCGGTCAAGTATTGCCAATAGCACACGTGCTGACGTACAAAATTATGCATCAGAAAAATTTTAAGTTCACCAGGAAAAAGCTGCCCAATTACGCCCACAAATAGGAACCACGGTTCATGGTTTTGCGTTAACTAGTAATAGTACTGTCGAAATATAATTAGTTATCGACATTACAAACAGTAAAAGTAACAGAGTTTCATTTGTAAGTTAAGATAGTAAATATGGATTTTTAATTACATAAAATTCGTACTTTCTATACTGAGTTGTATGCACGGGGCAATACTTACTTAGCTAATATAAAACATAACTATAATTTTTTCGTATTTGTACCGTGCGAGCAAATATTATTTGCATCAAAGAGGGCTTGGATTAAAAAACGTAGAGCTTGGTTTAAATCACAATGATATAGGGACGATATATCTAACCAAATATATGTTAAAATTTTGTCAAATTCATATTATGGCATCATATGCCAAACTAATGAGTAGATAATAAAATAAGTATAGACAAATACAAATTTATTTTTGTTGTTTACAAAATTAACAAAGTAAGAATATACAGAAAGAAAAAGAAAAATAATTACATAAATTGCTGAAATTGGCCACCGCCATGCTTCAAGCATAAATTCACACGTCCCTTCATATTTTCGAAAGTGTTGACCAGCATCTCTGGAGAAATGTTAACACATTCTTGGATAATCCTTTCTTGTAATTATTGTTCTAAATTTGCAACTGGTGTTTTAAAAATAGTGTTCTCTAAAAACGAAGAAATCCATAACCGTTAAACAAGGTGATCTAGGTGGGAATTCAATGTCTGATCGAAAACTCATCATTCTGTCGTCGAAAAAATTGCATAAGTAGTTACTAGTTTCGGCGGCTGTATGGATCCGACGGTTGCACCGTCCTGTTGAAAATATCCAAAACGTAGTTCGTCGTCAAGTAATTGCTCCACAAATGGATTCAAAATATTGTCTCTATACCGCTGTGCTGTAACTGTGTCATGGAAAAAAATAGGACCAACAATTCTTCGGGAAACAGCTAACCAGACACCAATTTTTTGAGGGTGCAATGTGGACTCAAAAAAATGGGCATTTTTACTACTCCACATGCGTGTATTCTGAGAATTCACTTAACCGGAGAGGTGGAACCAGGCTTCATCCGAAAAAAATGTCAGGTCTAATAAATCATTTCTTTCCAATAAATTTTGGGTAAACCATTGAGAGTAATTCCTGCGTCTTTATAAATCTGCGGCTTGTATTTCTTGGAATACTTGCACTTTATAAGGAAATAAATTTAGCTGCTTCTTAAGAATAGTCCTGCATGTTTCATAAGATATTCCCACTTCTTGGGACAAGCGTCCTATACAATTTGTTGGCGTATTTGCATTATTGCAAGTTCTTCTGTTCTTACAGATGGTCTTCCTGCGCCTTTTTTGTGTTGTATAGAACCTGTTTCCCTAAGCACAGCCACGGTTCTTTTCAGGCAATGATGAAAATCCCCAGCATTAAAAGCAACATTAGAAAAATGTTCGTGAAAATCGTCCATGCACAAACCCGGATTGTATTGCCACTCACCATTTATTCTAACCCCGTTTCGAAAATACGCTTCAACCATGAATGTTTTGTGCTGTTCCGTAAAGCCCATTGTGTGAATTGTTCAAGAAATTGGAAGAAATTGAAGAATACATTTTTTTTATTTCTTGAGGTATTGTGTTTTCTAATATTTGTAGTAAATTGTTAAACATTTAATATGATATTCTAGGTGGGGGCGGCAGGCGCGTATTTGAGGGGGGTAATGGGGGTAGCTACCCCCCCATCCCAAAAAATAAACACTGACAAATCAGTAAAAAGAGGCGTAACACCCAAAAAATTTTCGCCTGCGGCGCTGTTTTTTTCCCTTACCCCCACGAAACTGACAGCTGAATACGCGCCTGGGGGCGGCAACATTTCTTTGGGCCTAGGGCAGCAGTTACCATAAATCCGACCCTGGGAATAACTGATTGATTGTTAATTCAGGTAGTTACTGACACCCAGCAGGTATTATTAAGCTCTACGGCTAAGCATTACGTCCTTAGATGCAGGGCCCTCTTTGATGCAAATAATTTTTGCTCGCACGGAATAAAACAGAACTATACTTTCCTTGTTTTTGTATTACTGTAGTTTATTGTAAAGTTGTCTCGCAAAAATTTGGTAAATGAACCACTTTCAAAAGTACATAATTTTAGATGTAAATAAAGGTTTTGAACAATAATACAAACAGCATTTTAAAAAATTCAAGAGGAAAATCTTACTACTAACACGGAATTGGGCGCTCCCAATGATCTAGTACCTATAGATGGTACATGTCATTCATAAATGTTATTAAAATGTGTTGACAACATCGTTTGTTGGGGAGAGGCGGTGAAGAGCTGGGTGGGGCAGGGAGTAGGGATTACGGTGGATTTACCTTTGAATGTGACCTTGCTACTATAGTTTAAACCTTACTTACAAAGAACCAAACTTTCTATTTACTCATCTACAGTGTGACCAGTAAAGTCCGCATCATATGTGATTTTTTTATTAATAGCTTTATTCCAAATTTGACTTTGGCATCAAGTTCTGCTTCGATCGAGATGAAAATGATGCAAAAAAATAGTAGTCACGTAAGATTCGCATTATCTGTCAATTTTTAATTTTTTCCAAAAAATAATTCAAAAATATCGAAAAAAGTTATCAGAAAAAGTTTTTTTTTAATGCAGTTTCTAGCCCATATGCAAAATTTCAGCTGCATAAGATAATTTTGATGTTTAATCCACAACTAAAATTTATTTTCCACTTAATGAACACTTTACTGATGACACTGTGTTCTTTTGTCTTAATATTAAGGTGTATTACTTACAGACACAAACTGCGTTTTCAAAAATACTTATTTCATGAAGTTACCATATACAGGTTCAAAAACAAATAAACTTTGCATCACATGCGACCAAATTTTAATAACCCAATTTTGATTTTGTAGAAAAACACACATTTAATATGGCGCTACTTTAAGGTGGAATTCTCAACGTCATTCCATCTATTGCCAGTCTATAACCTATTTCGCGTTGCTTTTTTTAGTTTATTATTAGATTAACTAACATTTAAATAAAATCAATATCGTCGGTACAATATTATTTAGGTAATATCTGACATATAACAAAAATATCTTTTAATTTTACTGCTAATTTGGGGAGAATTGTATAATAAAACAACAATGACATAATCTCAGACCATAGTGCTTGGTCTGAGGACATAATAATGTTACAAAAAATCTTACCCGATCTTTTTCGCTATACAATTATCCTAAAATATTTAATGAAATTCCTTATATTAATATTTATTTAATATTTATAATAAAATATGAAGACGATAACGATTTTATTTACATTTTATGTAAAAGCTAGAAAAATTAAATAAATCTACGCGAAATAGGTTATAGGTTGGCAAGCATTTTGATACTCCCACCTTAAAGAAAATGTATCTGAAATAAAGCATTGTCAAAGCTGAGAAGTTTTATTTTATGTATGTTGATTTGAGTCCTATTTTGCAAAAGTGGTGCAATTTACAAAATATGGGTAAAAAATCAAAGTTATCGTATGCAGCTAAAATTTTGCATGTTGGTTAGAAACTGCATTAAAAAAAACTTTTTCTAATAATTTATTTCGATACTTTTATAAATAACCCCACTTCTGAATTATTTTTTGGAAAAAATTAAAATTTGACAGATAATGCGAATCATTATGTGACTACTATGCAGAGTCAAATTTCGAATAAAGTTATTAATAAAAAAAATCCCATATGATGCGGACTTTACTGGTCACACTGTATGAAAAGTAACTGCAGAATTATTATTTTCCGAATTCTCGCATACTTTACACTTGCGACTCATCTTAAATTGGTCTCCCAAAAAAAACACAGCAATTATTACCTACACAAAACCGATAAACTGAAGAGAATTTCAGACAAAGAAACACCAAATGGAAATAAGAATGTTTGATATACATCGACGCATCGAAAACATCGATGTTTTCAATGCGATACATTGAGAATGCATCGTTTTTAAATGATGCATCGATGCCATTTTTTATTCGTATAATACTTATTTTGCCGTTGATGCCTCTCGATTAGGGCTGGGCGATATTGAAATTTCAATATCAAATATCGATATTTAAAAAAAATATCGATATAGTCGATATATCAATAATATCGATAAATATCGATAATATCGATATATCGATATTTTATTTTTTTAAATATCGTTATTCGATATATCGATAACATCGATAAATATCGATAATATCGATAAATCGATATTTTATTTTTTAAATATCGGTATTCGATATATCGATAATACATAACAGCGTAAAGTTTATCTATTTTCAACGATTTAATTTAAAACCCCTATATTATAATTTATTATTAAGCTATGCCATAATAACCTTTTTGTAGAAAAACACACATTTAATATGGTAATGGCGCTACTTTAAAGAAAATGTATCTGAAATAAAGCATTGTCAAAACTAAGAAGTTTTATGTAGGTTGCGTTGAGTCTTATTTTGCAAAAGTGGTGCAATGTACAAAATATAGGTAAAAAATCAAAATTATCTTATGTAGCTGAAATTTGCATGTGGGCTAGAAACTGGCAGAACTTGATGCCAAAGTCAAATTTCAAATAAAGCTATTAATAAAAAAAAATCCCATATGATGCGGACTTTACTAGTGACACTGTATATCAATATTTTCTTATGTGCCCTGTAAAACTCCGTACCTTCATTTTAAGGGGAGACTCTAATTATGAAAAAATGAAGAAAAAGGATTGATTTAAATATTGGTCCTTAACTGTGTTATAAGGACGATATTGCAATTCCAATCGAATATCGATAAGTATCGATAATATCGATAATATCGATAATATCAATAAATATCGACAAATAGATATTTTATTTTTTAAATATCGTTTATCGATATATCGATAAAAATATCGATATATCGAATTTTTGCCCAGCCCTACTCTCGATCTTGATTATACCTTGTACCTTTAGTTTTAGTTAAGGTGTGAGCTTGGGATAATTAGATTTGTGATTTGTTTTGTAACTCTATTAGCTTATATGAAAAAACCTTAGGAAGTTCCACGTTGTGTTAGCAACATTGTGCGAGAACTGCCAGAATTTAACATTAAAAACATTTTAAAAGATAATATTATTATAGTGTCCGCGAAAATAATTAAAAAAGCGAATAATTGTGGCATATCGGACAAGTGTGTAACTGTTTTTTATATTGAAATACACAGGGATCAAAGCACAATGAATACCCTGGGGCGGGTAGACCACGACGGCCGCTTCGTCCTTGTTAGGACTCTACGGGCAGCCATAACCCAAGCAATTCCGACAACGGCGGTAAAATGTAGGGGAAATTGGTATAATACGGCATACTATGATAAAATGGCACACTAGCTGTATAATAAATTACGCGCATTTCTTAAATCCCGCCATGCGATTTTCGACACTGGTAAGGAGCATACGACAACTGGAGATTAAAATGAAGATGTCAGTCACCCCGGTGAAGCTTAAATGGACGATTTCGCAACACAGTAAAAAGAGAAAGAAGAGAGAGAGAGGAGTGTTAGTGTGCCCGCCGGCCATCAGGGCAAATTAGCGCTGTTGTCGCCAGCTGGCCGTGTAACCGGGTTCTGTCGCATAGTTTTGACGTATAGAAGAGAAGGACAGTTATATTCTAACCTACTATAACGCTTCACAAACTGCGCCAGGTGCTAATTGGAACAAACCAGCCAGCCCGCCAATCCATCCATGTCACAACTTTCAATTTTTCTTGTCCACGTTTTTTTCTGAGGAAATTAATTAATTTTTTATTATCATTTTAATATACAATTCTATTAGTTTCTATTCTAGAAAACTTCGCCGATGTGTGTAATCTTTCAGTTATTATTCCAGCCTACTATGCAGTAATTATTTTTTATTGTTTATCAAATTGATTTTACACTTCCTTACCTATTTTTTATATAGGAATATAGGAAATGTAAGTTTACAATAAATAAATTAACATGAAATGTTTCACATACATAATAGGTGTTGGTTAACAAGCCAATCTTAACAAAATATCACTGGGCAACCTGCAGATAACTGCAACACATTGTGCCCGAGGTAATACCTAACAATCTATCAGTTACGAACAGATAATAATAATAATAATAATAATAATAATAATAATATAAGTTTAGTCTCTTGAAATGATAATTTTAACATTTTTGTTTTACTGAGTGGATTAAAAATTATAACATAATGGCACAAAGATAATGGTTTGAGCTAACTCGATAAGTAGATACTTGGCCATCGGCCATATTTTTCAGAGAAATTTAATGTCTACCCGATATTGTTTCTTTTGTTTCAGATAACGCTGTAAGAATCACCTGATAGTTTATGGATCTTTTAGTACGTGTCTCAATGCAGCCTAGTGCTTGTGTTTATACAGTATTTGTGATAATATTATATGAATTGAGACAATTCCAGATGAGTGAGACCTGTGAGACGTAACCTAAGGACATCAGTTTATTCTAAACAGTTATTTTTTGTTATGGTTGTCAATGCAGTTTTTATTTATAAATAAACGTAGAAAACAGTATTTACGATAAAGTGCTTCCATCTTTATTTTCTAAATCTTGGTTAATATAAAAATGTGCATTATTTATTCCATAAAAAAAAACTTTTGTGCGTCTTTTTATTGATTTAGTTTGTGATTTAATAATATTTATATTGAATCACAAATTAAATCAATAAAAACTCGTTCACAAGTTAATAATTAAATTGAAAAGTGCTAAAACCGCTGTTCAAATTTCCCGCCATTGCGCCTCTGATGGCCGGCGGGCACACTAACACCCCTCTCTCTCTCTTCTTTCTCCCTCTACTGTGTTGCGATTTTTTAACAAGGAGTTAACATTTCTAACCCTATAAATTTTCTTTGATGTCAGTGGATGTTTAGCGGTGGTAGGTGTTAGTTTGTTTTCATGTATGTTTGAACGTGCCTGAAGCTCATAACAACTTATTGAACAATTATTTATAACTTGACAGGTAAGTAGGATACTGAAGCATGTTTTTGTATTATTTGTATATTTTAAAAGTTATTTTATAAATATTTAATAAGAAACAAAATTTACTTAGCCGTTTTGGATAAAATGGCACAGGGGTGATATGTTTAAAACGGTACTGTGCCGTTTTATCCAAGATTATAAAATAATATTATTTTGTGGTTTAGATAATGCGCGTTATTGCCTAAACTGCAACAATTACAGAATAAAATAAAACGAAAGAGCCAGGGACCAAATGTTTTAAACTCAACTTCAAATTTAATAGAGATGAAACAGAAAGCCAGTGGCGTAGCTCCCGGGGTAGCAGGGGTGGCAATGCCACCCGGCGCCAATTCATATAATAGGCGCCGCGTCGCCGTCGCGTCCCAATCTGATTATTACGTCAAGTGATTTTTATATACTCTTACCCCTTACCATTAATTTAGTTACATGCTTATTGCGCTTAACAAAAAGTAGGATGTTTAAGTCAAAAAAATAATCATATTGTAGATATATTTTCTCACATTCCTGTGTGGTTCTATAAACATTATTTCTAATGTTCTTCAAAATAAGAAGTTTAATATTGGCCAGGTTTCCAATTTATTTAAGAATGTTTAAGAAGAACTTTGTGAACTGCGTCATCACAAATATGATGAAATTCGATGTGAAGCTTCGGATTTAGAAGCAGACTGGGGTATTAAAGTTTCTTTTACTGAAAGGAGACAAAAAATTTCCAAAACATTTCTGCACTAATATTTTTAACACTTCCGGTAATTTCCGCTTCTGCCGAGAGATAATTTTCTAAACTTAAGCTTATTAAAAAATTTGTTTCTCTACTCCTAACACTTCTTTCACACTATCAGGCTTAGCCGGTCCGGTTTTAAATCTGAAGCAAACCGGACAAGTAATGGACCATTCGTTTAAATATAATGGACCATTCGTTTAAATATAGCTCTTCACACTATCAGGTTCAGGTTTTACTTACTTCGGGATTCTGTCCGGTTTAAAATCTGACCGGCGAACCTGATAGTGTAAAAGGGGCATAAGGCGCCACAGTTAACTCTTGCCAACCGGCGTCGTCAAGTCTAGCTACGCCACTGCAGAAAGCATAAGAAAAAAATTGAGAAGAAAGAAGATCTCAAAGAAAACGAAAAGCGAAAGTAGACCTTACAGATCAATTCCCCAAATTTGATTCCGAAAACGAAGCCATTTCATTAGGATAATGATAAAGCATCTTATATGTATTGTAATGAACTTTTTTCAATGTCTAAGCCTAAGAAGATTTGGATTTGCTGTCAAAGTTGTAGAAAATGGAGCCACTGTGATGAGTGTGCAGGACTTTCTCCAAAAACGAAAATGTTTATTTGTGAACTTTGCAAACCATAATTAACACTATTTTACCTTGAAAATATTTTTATTTCAACATATATTATACGAGCAGATATGTATGCCATTTTACACAACTGGTTGGATAAAACGGCACACCTAACACCTGTGCATGACGAACTAGTGCTGGGAAATTTAGTTCACTTTGCCGATTTCAATCTTTCGTTCTCGTTCAATAAAGTGAATAGTTCAAAAGACTAGTTCGTTTAGTTCATTTAGTTCACTGATTTATACTGGCATAGTGAAGTAAAAGAAATATTTTAAAATTTAAATTAACAAAAAATACAGAAGACACCGTGACACCGACAATATTTTTTATTCATTTCAATACCGAAATAGTCCGAAATCATCGCGGCATGCATCGGTCAGTCAGGTGACAAAACCTATAATCTCGGTCGTCTCGCTCTCGCTTGCGTAGTACATTCCGTTTAGACTTTAGTTCGCCTTGTTTCAATCTCTCAGTAATTACTGATTGCATCTTTTAGTTCAGTTGTCAGATTCGATCTTTTGAACTAGTTCGTTCGCGAACTACACAACTCTATGACGAACGTATATTCAAGGTTTTTGTTCCTGATACGCAGTATTTATATTGTTTTACCCAACGATAAAGCCAAAACAAATGTTATGTTTTCTTTGCAGTTTTGTACCTTTATATTTAAAATATATATTTTCAATTTTGTAAAAAGTACGCCGTATTATACCAATTTCCCCTATTAAAAGCCTTTTTGCAAAATCAAAGCGGCCGTCAATACACCGTAGCAGTTACACACTTGTCCGATATGCCACAATATTCACTTTTTAGTAAGAAACACTTTTGAAAATCGTTTCAGAAGAATACATACATGATAATGGTAATAATAAAAATCCATATGTACTTGGAGCTTTTACAGAATTTTTTTGCTGACGCCATATTGCGAAACCAAGAAATAGCGAGACTCTAGCAAGGCAAGACGAGAAAGTACCTTGCGAGATAGTGGCGAGACGAGATTTGGGAAAAATCTCGTCTCGTTTCGCAAACCGAGACGAGTTTTTTTTTAAGTGCGAGATTTCTCGTCTCGCGAAACGCACTACACGGATCTAAAGCATAGTCAATATTACCTTTAGATAACCCAAGTAGCAATTATAGACACAAATTGGACAAAAATTCTTTGCTGAGAAACGTTTCGAAACATTTTCGATTAAAATTATTTAGATTGTGTGGAGACACATGTGTTTCGAAACTTTTGCGACACATTTTCGAATTTAGTTACTAGAAACGATTAAGAACTGTTAGTTTCGAAATACTTTCCAAACTACAGTGTCGATACATTTAGGAAACGCAAAAAAGAAAATTTTTCGAAACATTTTTATATAATATTATGAAATTGTGTTTAGACACATGTGCTCCCAAATTGTAGCGACACATTTTCGAATTAAGTGATTCAAAACAAATTGGTATTCTTCTGCTTTGAAATATTTACCAAACAGTGATATCCATTTAATTACGAAACTTGCGCAGAAAATAATTTTCGAAACTGCCAGAAACCTTTACACTACCGACTACCGCACCCGGACAATTATTATAACCTCGATTATAACGATTATAACCTATAAATTGTACATTTTTGTTTTGTTACCAACCTACTCTTTTCCTTTGTCTCGACAATTGAGTACATGTTTTAGATTATTACTTAGGAATAAGTTATAAGTAAGTTTTATTAAACGTTCAACAAAGTACAAACCAATTTTGTAGGTTATATGTCACAGAAAGTGTAAAGTGGTAGTGTATACCGTGACGGTATACAGAAGTTTTATGCTTCTAAGCTTAACCTTCCTCTTGACGGGACTGTGCATTTTTTACTTTAGCGACGTTTGTTTCGCATGGTTTCGGTACAATATCGAAACATTCTTCATGTTTCGACACATTTTCTATGAATTATAGCTACATGATTATCGAAACATTATAGAAACCAAATACTAGAAATTGTGTGTCGACTCCATTTTAGACCAGAATAATTCTCGCTTTCTGGCGGCCATTTTGACAAATTCATTTTTATATTATTAAAATGGACTTTAATTAACTTCCTGCGTTATTTGAAATGTAAACAAATGGTTACATTAGTTCCATTTTGCTAGCTTAATCAATTGAAAGAAGAATTAAGTAAAATTTTAAAAATATTTAAGATTTTATTTTTTCACAAAGTATTTATTTTGTGTGTAAATGTCAATATACCGGGAGCGTCTTAAGAATATAAAGCTAAATTACTAAATTGCACGATAAAATTTATTTCGTCAACGATTTTTGGATCTCCTCTGCAATAAACCATATGAAAAAAATGTATCACTTATAGAAAATACTCTGGTGACAAATTCATTATGGAGAAATTATGCTGTCATCATATTGTTTACTTTCTTTTATTTTACAACCTGCAGAGAGATAGATATTATATATCTAATTATTTGTTTCAATAATGTTTCCATTTTGACAATTTACAATTCCAACACTCAGCGCCCTCTTTGTAAAATGAACTCTCAATCGACACATGTATGGAAACATGTTCCAAACATTTCTGAAAAATTTTCGAAACATTTTCGATAAAAGTTTCGATTGCGTCGAAACAGCGAAAGTCACAGCCAGTACCAACCACTTGGAAACACGTGCTAATGCGCCATTTAAAATATATACGTTTCGAAAATATTTCCATGTTGCCAACAATTTCCAATTTGTGTCGGAAACAGAAACAATAGTTTAGACACATTTACCGTAATGTGTCTAAAAATGCTACTTGGGAAGCAAACAATAATCACGAAAGTGGCAGATTTATGGCCTTGCGCAACAAAACTAGACACTATTAGATATGCGCACTGCAACATTATCGTTTGACGAATGGGAAAATGGACAAATTTAAATTATTTCCAAAAAATTGGACTTTCTTCTCAATTTTTGATCAAGTTGGGAAAAAAGGTAGTGATTTCTAGCATTTTTAGTAGTTGCAAACCTATCAGATTTTGAGGATAGAAAATTGTTTTTAAGGTTTTGTTTTTAAAATTTGTTTAAAATGATTCGTCGTCGTGTTTTTAGTTCGAAAAGGAAGAGAACAAGAACAAGTGAATTAAACAAGTCTTATAAAATCGAATATTATTATAAAAACAAACATACCCAGCAAAATAACCAATCTACGGTGTTATCGCGCACCTAACCTCAAATCAAATATTAGTTGGTATATAACTTGTATCGATTTTTACAATTTGGGAAAAATTTGGGTACGTGTAAAATATTTTCAAGCAAAATTTCTTGTTCAAGAATTTGAAAAGTGTTTGCCGGAGAACTTGACCCGTGGAATATTGGCTTTATTAAAAGCTTAATGTCGGGGTGTACAGATTTTAACCAAAATATTAACCAACCAGATACTTTCACAGAATTAATTTTCTCACAATTCACTAAACTACACAAAAACTAGAAATTCGTAAATATTAAACACCCACAATTCACAATAGCCAAGAAAACTACAAGGGAAACCTTAAAACACAACAACAAAAATGGCGGCCGAGCCAGTTCTGGAGTGTATTTTGAGACAAAGTAGGACAGGCCGATAACACGAGGTTTGTGCGCATGGCCGAAGATACCTAGAGGGAAGGCAGCTGACCGGCGAGTCTTGCGCTCGGACGTATTTTTTCACCCATAAAACGTAACTTTTGTTTGCGCAGGAGATAAGCTGCACGTATCTAAAGGTAAATTGTCTGTCTATGATCTAAATGTATATATCTATGGACGCGACGTGACACCTCAACCGACCGAAGCATTCTGCTAATAAAAACGTTTGTTTTTTAGGTTCTAGGAAGTTTATTGTACCTATTATTTATATTATAACAGGTTAACGTATTCAAATAAACACAATTATTAATACAATACAATTAATGGATTGTTTTGATTGTTAATATTAAATAGGAGCTCATTACCTACATAAAAGAGCGCCTTTATAGTAGCAACGAGGCGAGGTTCGTAAACTTTGGAAGTTTTTGCTAACAGAAATTTACCTACAGAATTTTTTAGATCGATTTTCGCACAAGAGATTTTATATATTTAAATATTTCATTTATTTTATATTATAATTAATAAAACGTAACGGCCCCCTGAGCGGAAGGAATAAATGCAGTGGCGGCTTGTGACTAGCGAGTCAGTGGGGGCGCTGGCTTTAAATAAAAAAAATTTTAAATGTCTATTATTTTCAAAAGTACTTGTCTGTTTCTTCTAACTTTCTCGTTGTGAATTTTAATTTCATCAGCATAAGCACTATTTAAACAAGTTAAAATATTAGTCCTAACATCTCAAAACTTACCACATTATGACGATGTTTTGCACTATTTTCATGTTTTTTTATTTTCTCTGAAAGAGGTTTTAAGTCCTGCACCCCATTTATAGTCCAATTATGATCCCCGCCAAAAAGAAGACATACGAAACAAAAAAAAAAGTTTGTCCTCACAACCGCATACCTATTCAGGATTTTTTATTATATATTTCTTTGTCAAACTTACGCGTAAACTGTTCCTTACTTTTACATTTTGATTGCACTTGTAGGTACTATGTTCAATTTCTAGTTGCCGCCCTGCATTTTTTAAATCATGTTTTTCACTTAAGCTCAGAGAACTAAACACAAGCTTGTGTGACCATCATATTACACGACATTTTCCAACTTTATAACGTAACTAATAAATCAAATCAAAACAAATAAACAAAACATTAGCGCCTAGCGGCATCGACAGGTCGCCTCGTCAGAGCACATAATATATCGATTATTCTACCGTGGCATCGCGAACAGCTGTTGTTGGGCGCGGAAAATTGGAGCTCGTCCGTGGCCGCTCGTTGTGCGATGTGTAGGTGACGTCACGCCTTTGTCGTCATGGCAACTCATCGAGAAGCCGCGTTGAATCGGGACGGATAAGCGGTCGCCCCCGCCCGCCCGCGCTTAGTATGACATTGAGAGCGCGGAACTCGCTTGTCTATGAGTATAACCTGCCCGTTGGAATAGGGCTATGTTTGGTTTATGCCCGCGCTTAGTATAACCTACCCGCTGGAATAGGGCCATGTTTGGTTTGAATTATTTTAACGGATTGCTTACATAGATTGCTTTATTGGTTTTTTAAAAGTATTTTTGGATTCTGTTTAAAATAATTGCAGGGAGGGCGGCGCCCCAGAGCACTTCATTAACGAGCCGCCACTGTATAAGTGTTGTTCTTAACTTTTTTTTCGATGAGAATCTTCTAAAGACTGGCACCCTGTGAGGCAGAGTAGTGTCGGATTCAACCCTGATGGGGCTGCCTACCGACTAAACTCCCCGTATGAGTTAAAGAACATCTGAAACCTACTTAAAGAGGTGAAAGTTCGAGATCAGGTATAGCGGAACATGTATGGACCAACCGACATAATATACCTACAGTGGTCAGAAGCCAAGGTTTTGGACCGGGAACAGCACTGGAGAAAACAAAAATTCAAAGAAGCAGTTTTCATGAATTAAAATACTCATATATTTAGTAAACCAAGTATAGATATCCCCAATATCTGGAGCCTCTTCTTGTCCAAAACCAACAGCTCAAACTTCACACTCCAATTAGCACGTATACAGGGTCATGCAAAAGTGCGTCAGGCTTCCATAGCTCCTATACGAATTTAGTTAGGAATTTCATTCATACGCTAACTTATACTGTATCATACAGGGTACTTCAGGAAAATATTCTTTCATTTACAGGGTGGCCCAAAAAAATGTGGTCACAAAAAGTTGTGATTTTTTAAATGGCATACCTCATATTTTTTTGCATATTTAGATTTATGCCATCGTCCTTTATAAACGCCTAAAATTTTGTTTGATTTGCTTTGGTAGTTTAAGAGCAATCAATTAAAAACTAAAAAAAAAAAATATTTTGAAGTCGTGGAAAAAATATAAAAAAAAACAATCTAAAATTAGTTTTTTAACCACGGTATTAAGTGAGTTTAATGACAAGAGGTTTAAAGATACTATAAATCGAATAGTATTTATCCATTTTATACAGGGTGTTCATAATAAGGTTTCAAAAATGACACATTTCAAACCTATTTTTCTCAACTTTTTCAAATGGAACACTAACACCCTGTATATTATTTCGGTATTTTATATAAAATTTAAAAAAAAAAGTTATTTCCAGCCATTTTCGAAATAAATGCAAATTTCATAAATTATGTTGATTAAACAGAGTTTATTTTTAAAATTAAGCGTAGGCGACTAGAATAATAATTGAAAACTACAGTAATTGTTCAAAATGTCTTTCATTTTGTTCTGTGCACAAGCCAACACGCTTTCCAAAAGATCTGTTTACTTCCCTTAACATTTCAGGGGAAATGCTAGCAAACACGTCTCTTATCCTTTACTGCATTTTGTTAGCAGTTGTAGGTGGATCATTGTAAACAATTTGTGTCCCCATAAAAAAAGTCTAGTTTTGTAAGATCCGGCGATCTAGCTGGCAGGGGGGTCCGTTTCTACCGATCCATTGGTTCGGAGAGGTATTATCAAGAAAAGTTCATAAATTTATTTTCAACCAAATAGAAGGCTCCTTTTTGTTTACGTTGCTTATAGCAACAGAGACTATTAGCCTATTAACCTAATAAAATTAATAAGTGATAATTTTTCTTAGGTACGACTACTACGACTTAATTTTAATTGAAATGTCAAGTAATTTCGAAGTGACAGGTGAGACAATCGAATGTCTTTATAGTTTTAAATTCAAATATAACTTTAAAAAACATATTTCCGATGAGTTTAGTTTAATATGGCGCACTGTATTTTACCATAGAAGTTGATTTTACTTTTTAGTAACTCAGGTTTATTACTAAAATTTCAGCAACATTAAAAGAAACTCCAATTTATGAAATTTTCTTACCGAATCTCCCACGCAGCAGAATTAATTCCCGATAATTTTTTTCGGTTTCACTCATGTTTTTGTTGATAGAAAATTTCCCTCGTTTTCGACTCGGGATAATTTTCTGTCGACAAAACCATTCGTGACCATAAAAAAAATTATCGGTAATAATTCTGCTGCTAGGGAGATTATAAGTGATAATTTCTTATATTTTATTCGCCCTTTTTAAAATGAATTAAAGAACTTGTCAACTAAAGTATTATATAAGAATCCATGTTTTATTTCAAAGCCTACTATGGGTTTTAGAGATAAACCTTACTAATGAACCT
Source organism: Polydrusus pterygomalis (assembly GCA_963969555.1). Lineage (NCBI taxonomy): Eukaryota > Metazoa > Arthropoda > Insecta > Coleoptera > Curculionidae > Polydrusus > Polydrusus pterygomalis. The sequence continues at coordinate 73,912,407 of OZ018376.1, read as the reverse complement.
CTTTGCTGGTATTGCAATTGAAATGTTAAAAGGAAAATAAACAAATCTTTTCAAAAACATGTTGGCTTGTGCACAGAATAAAATGGAAGACATTTTGAACAATTACTATAGTTTTTAATTATTATGCTAGTCGCCTACGCTTAATTTTAGAAATAAACTCTGTTTAATCGACATAATTTATGAAATTTGCATTTATTTCGAAAACGGCTGGAAATAACTTATATGCTTCAACTACAAAAAATAATTGCTTGTGTATTTTATATAAAATACCGAAATAATATACAGGGTGTTCCATTTGAAAAAGTTGAGAAAAATAGGTTTGAAATATGTCATTTTTGATACCTTATTATGAACACCCTGTATAAAATAAATAAATACTATTCGATTCATAGTATCATTAAACCTCTTGTCATTAAACTCCCTTAATACCGTGGTTGAAAACTAATTTTAGATTTGAAGAAATAGTCCATGCTTAAAGTGGAGTTGAAAGTATGAAAAGGGAAAGAAAAACACAAAGTCTTCCTCCACTAGTTTAATGGAAAAAATAATTCCAAATATTAAGGGTCTCTACATGTTTCGAACGTAGAAACGTTCATCTTCAGGAGACAGAAAGTTTTAAATCTATGCTGATGGTGTTAGCAAAAGAGAAACTGAAATTTAGAACCTTAATGGAGCTTTATGGATTTAAACAGAAGTGTAGAAGACATGGGTAAAATATTTGATAGTGGCGAAACCACAGAGCGATTAGAACATAATGAAGAGTTGTGAAACAACCAAAAAGTGGGGAAGAAGAAAACCTGTCTAGGTGTCGAGGCTTATTTAAAAATTTTTTTTTAAAATTTGTTGTTCAAGGAACTAAAAATTATTGTAGACATTATGAAGGTGTACACCTTCTGTTGTAGTATAAAGTTGTTATAAAAAACAGAACCTTTTGGGGTCCTGAGGACTAAACCTCAGTAACCCCGCGGCAGGTTAATTTGTAGATAATAAAAATAGTAATTGAAAAATTGAACATTTTTAGACTTTTTCTTCGTCTGCCAAAAGGCCGTTCACCTCCACGTGCTAGCGAAAAACTTTTTCGCTAGCACGTGGAGGTGAACGGCCTTTTGGCAGACGAAGAAAAAGTCTAAAAATGTTCAATTTTTCAATTACTATTTTTATTATCTACAAATTAACCTGCCGCGGGGTTACTGAGGTTTAGTCCTCAGGACCCCAAAAGGTTCTGTTTTTTATAACAACTTTATACTACAACAGAAGGTGTACACCTTCATAATGTCTACAATAATTTTTAGTTCCTTGAACAACAAATTTTAAAAAAAATTTTTTAAATAAGCCTCGACACCTAGACAGGTTTTCTTCTTCCCCACTTTTTGGTTGTTTCACAACTCTTCATTATGTTCTAATCGCTCTGTGGTTTCGCCACTATCAAATATTTTACCCATGTCTTCTACACTTCTGTTTAAATCCATAAAGCTCCATTAAGGTTCTAAATTTCAGTTTCTCTTTTGCTAACACCATCAGCATAGATTTAAAACTTTCTGTCTCCTGAAGATGAACGTTTCTACGTTCGAAACATGTAGAGACCCTTAATATTTGGAATTATTTTTTCCATTAAACTAGTGGAGGAAGACTTTGTGTTTTTCTTTCCCTTTTCATACTTTCAACTCCACTTTAAGCATGGACTATTTCTTCAAATTAAAAAGTGCCGGTCAGGCCTTTCTAGTCCGCGAATACAAGCAGAACCTACTCAAGAGAAAACTGGTAGAATTGGACATATGGTTTAACAACGAATGCTTAAGAAGAAATCTACAACCAAATTTCATCTCCCTCCGTACTCATGTCAAGACTTCTTCGTCGAGGAAAGCGATCCAAGCAGCTACTAAGGTTTGGTTAAGGGAAGAGATTAAGAAACATTTTTTTAAACTTAATTTGATCAATCTAAAACTTAAATCTCTCTTTTACGAGCTAACTAATATCTTACACCCAGCTCAATGGGACTCTTTGTGTTTTTCTTTGCAAAATTATGTTTATGACCAAAAAAATCTGAAATTTCAACGCTTAAATAATAAATTGTACAACTTAAAAATTCAACAAGGACATAAAATCCATCAAACCTTTAATAATAAATCTCACCCTAACATTTTTAATTCTACTGTTACCAACAACTTAAATAATTCTTCAAACAATTTCAGTTTTGATAACTCCATTTTTAAATCGGAATTTAATGAAGAGACTCTTGATGTTTCAAACTCTGATACTTTCAAGTTCCATGAGAGAACCCTCAATTTGAGCGATACTCATTTTGAAGAGCACGAGATGTCTTTACTCAATAAGGGGCTTAAGTATAATTTTTATTTCAAACTTGCAAGCAGAGATTTTGAAACTATCGCAGTAGATTGTGAGAACATTATATCTAATTCACATGAAACTGAGAAGAAAGACACATTGAGATCTGTATGTATTAACAACCTTAATCAATTTTATAAAAACAATCCTCAGTTGAATAATGGCAATGAGTTAAAAACCCTTAAATCCCTTAAATCTAAAATAATTGATAACAATTTAGTAGTGTCCAAGGCGGATAAAGGCAACTGTTTGGTAATTCTGGATAGACCCCAATATGTTGAAAAAGTAATAGATTTTCTCTCGACGGACGATTTTACTTCAATTCTACATAACCCTACAGAAAAATTTTCTCAATTCTTTAAAAATATTCTAAAAAAGGTAAATAACACCCTTGCTTTTTTCAACACTAATAAGTTCAAGCTTACCCCACTAAACCCTTCAACTCCTTTACTTTACGGACTACCCAAAATTCACAAACAGAATATGCCTATTCGTCCTGTGGTGTCATACTGTGGTTCATCATGTCACAAACTAAGTTCATGGCTTAACCAAATAATTATTAATCTCACTAACTTCAAAAGTTCATTTTCAGTAAAGAATTCTACAATTTTAGCTAACGACCTGTTAAATATATATATTCCTGAATCCTCCTTTTTGGTCTCTTTTGATGTTACAAACTTATTTCCTAGCATACCCTCTAATGAATGCATAGACTTGGTAAGAGATCTTCTGACCAATAAAACACAACTTGAACGTGAACATGTAGAGAACCTATGCATTCTAGTTGATCTGGTCCTTAAACAAAATTTCTTTCAGTTCGATGGTAAGTTTTATAAACAGAATTCCGGTCTTGCTATGGGTTCCTCTTTATCACCTCTCCTTGCAGAAATTTTTATGGCCTTTATTGAATCTAAAATTAAAATTCATCCCTTGTTTACACATATCCTTTTCATAAGACGGTATGTGGATGATATTTTCGCAGTTTTTGACGGTAGTCACACAGACCTTATGTCTTTTATTCAATTTTTAAATTCCATCCATCCTTCTATTAAATTTACTTTCGAGCTGGAGACCGATGGTTCCATACCTTTTCTTGACCTTAAATTGACTAAAGTAAACAACAAAATTAAATTTTCCATCTATCATAAACCTACAAGCACAGACAATATTATACCCTTTGATTCAAACCACCCCCACAGACAAAAATTTGCTTCTTTCCACTCATTTTTCTCCAGACTTTTTAACATCCCCCTAGAAGATAATGAATTAAAAAAAAAAAAGACTTTTTCGCTAGCACGTGGAGGTGAACGGCCTTTTGGCAGACGAAGAAAAAGTCTAAAAATGTTCAATTTTTCAATTACTATTTTTATTATCTACAAATTAACCTGCCGCGGGGTTACTGAGGTTTAGTCCTCAGGACCCCAAAAGGTTCTGTTTTTTATAACAACTTTATACTACAACAGAAGGTGTACACCTTCATAATGTCTACAATAATTTTTAGTTCCTTGAACAACAAATTTTAAAAAAAATTTTTTAAATAAGCCTCGACACCTAGACAGGTTTTCTTCTTCCCCACTTTTTGGTTGTTTCACAACTCTTCATTATGTTCTAATCGCTCTGTGGTTTCGCCACTATCAAATATTTTACCCATGTCTTCTACACTTCTGTTTAAATCCATAAAGCTCCATTAAGGTTCTAAATTTCAGTTTCTCTTTTGCTAACACCATCAGCATAGATTTAAAACTTTCTGTCTCCTGAAGATGAACGTTTCTACGTTCGAAACATGTAGAGACCCTTAATATTTGGAATTATTTTTTCCATTAAACTAGTGGAGGAAGACTTTGTGTTTTTCTTTCCCTTTTCATAATTTTAGATTGTTTTTTTTTGATATTTTTTCCACGACTTCAAAATAATTTTTTTTTAGTTTTTAATTGATTGCTCTTAAACTACCAAAGCCAATCAAACAAAAGTTTAGGCATTTATAAAGGACGATAGCATAAATCTAAATATGCAAAAAAAATGGGGTATGCCATTTAAAAAATCACAAGTTTTTATGACCACACTTTTTTAAAAATATTTTCCTGAAGTACCCCGTATGATACAGTATAAGTTAGGAGCAGTTGCACACCGCAATGAAATCCGCGACGTTCCCGTTCCTAATCTTCTTAGGTGGCGGGAAATTTGAATGCTACTTTTCAATTTTTATACAATCTTTGAGCCCCCAAGTAGCATTTTTAGACACATTACGGTAAATGTGTCTAAACTTTTGTTTCTGTTTCCGACACAAATTGGAAATTGTTGGCAACATGTATGGAAATATTTTCGAAACGTATACATTTTAAATGGCGCATTAGCACGTGTTTCCAAGTGGTTGGTACGGGCTGTGACTTTCGCTGTTTCGACGCAAAATCGAAACTTTTATCGAAAATGTTTCGAAAATTTTTCAGAAATGTTTGGAACATGTTTCCATAAATGTGTCGAGTGAGAGTTCATTTCACAAAGAGGGCGCTGAGTGTTGGAATTGTAAATTGTCAAAATGGAAACATTATTGAAACAAATAATTAGATATATCATATCTATCTCTCTGCAGGTTGTAAAATAAAAGAAAGTAAACAATATGATGACAGCACAATTTCGTCATAATGAATTTGTCACCAGAGTATTTTCTGTAAGTGATACATTTTTTTCGTATGGTTTATTGCAGAGGAGATCCAAAAATCGTTGACGAAATAAATTTTATCGTTCAATTTAGTAATTTAGCTTTATATTCTTAAGACGCTCCCGATATATTGACATGTACACACAAAATAAATACTTTGTCAAAAAATAAAATCTTAAATATTTTTAAAATTTTACTTAATTCTTCTTTCAATTGATTAAGCTAGCAAAATGGAACTAATGTAACCACTTTTTTACATTTCAAATGACGCAGGAAGTTAATTAAAGTCCATTTTAATAATATAAAAATGAATTTGTCAAAATGGCCGCCAGAAAGAGAGAATTATTCTGGTCTAAAATGGAGTCGACACACAATTTCTAGTATTTGGTTTCTATAATGTTTCGATAATCATGTAGCTATAATTCATAGAAAATGTGTCGAAACATAAAGAATGTTTCGATATTGTACCGAAACCATGCGAAACAAACGTCGCTAAAGTAAAAAATCACAGTCCCGTCAAGAGGAAGGTTAAGCTTAGAAGCATAAAACTTCTGTATACCGTCACGGTATACACTACCACTTTACACTTTCTATGAAAAAAAACCTACAAAATTGGTTTGTACTTTGTTGAACGTTTAATAAAACTTACTTATAACTTATTCCTAAGTAATAATCTAAAACATGTACTCAATTGTCGAGACAAAGGAAAAATGTACAATTTATAGGTTATAATCGTTATAAACAAGGTTATAATAATTGTCCGGGTGCGGTAGTGTAAAGGTTTCTGGCAGTTTCGAAAATTATTTTCTGCGCAAGTTTCGTAATTAAATGGATATCACTGTTTGGTAAATATTTCAAAGCAGAAGAATACCAATTTGTTTTGAATCACTTAATTCGAAAATGTGTCGCTACAATTTGGGAGCACATGTGTCTAAACACAATTTCATAATATTATATAAATATGTTTCGAAAAATTTTCTTTTGTGCGTTTCCTAAATGTATCGAGACTGTAGTTTGAAAAGTATTTCGAAACTAACAGTTCTTAATCGTTTCTAGTAACTAAATTCGAAAATGTGTCGCAAAAGTTTCGAAACACATGTGTCTCCACACAATCTAAATAATTTTAATCGAAAATGTTTCGAAACGTTTCTCAGCAAAGAATTTGTGTCCAATTTGTGTCTATAATTGCTACTTGGGCCGGTTTTGCTTGTTGTTGCAACTTGCAAGCAAAAAGCTATTATTTGCCAATTCTAGTTTTGTCCCGGACAATTGTCGGTGAAAACAAACTCTTTAATATCTGATGACTACCTAATCTACAAATTTTAAGACTGATGCAACTTCCTCATACCCTTGCTGAGCTAGGCTAGGACTTCCATGCTGTGGTTAGGAGCTCGGCCTCCACATAATAATTATACTCAATTTATTAGTTTGTATTAATATTCTTCATAATTTTTGCATGCAACATGTATATTTCGAATAAATACTTGTTTTGTCATAAATACCAAATGAGTAATACATTATAAATGCAATAATATAATAAAATACAACTTTAGGTTCCATATATTTTTATTGGATTTTAAATTGAGACAATTAAAAAAAACTACTTAGGTATCTTTTTTACATACGTAATATTTTATGATGTAGGTATAGGCACTTACATAGGTACTGTGCTTACATACACGAACTATACCTATGTATATAATAATAAGAATAATTCAATTTAAATGTTTATTAATTCATTTAATTATAGTATCAACAACTTACATAAGATATAGATACATAATCCTAATTCTAAAAGCTTATCTTATAATCTGTAATAATTGAATTAATGCAATTGGTTATCAATTTTATTAATAAAATATATATAAAAAAAATAATTCCTGATTTTATGCGCACTAGTCTTAAAGACGGAACACCCAAACAAATTACACAAACGCTTTTGATCCACACCTCTTGGAGACTCGGAGGATAACACACTCCAAAAGGTCAATCTTATTGGCATATTTTGAACCCCAAATAGTGCACACAAACTGTTTTGCAGTAAGTATGCAGTAAGTAAAATGATCTTTAACTTGGCAACGTCGCGGATTTCATTGCGGTGTGCAACCGCTCCTGTAAGCGTATAAGTTAGCGTATGAATGAAAGTCCTAACTAAATTCGTATAGAAGCTATGGAAGCCTGACGCACTATTATTGCAGGACCCTGTATAGGAGGAGTCATTAAGCTTCATTACACATGGATAGTATTTAAGACAGTAGCCGTAGAATAATAATTTAGTTTACACTTGAAAACGGTTAGAGACACTAACTAACCGAAACATTGTGTTAAGTAACAAAGTAAAGACAATGGAAATCCGACAAGGTAATTTTCTTGATCTTAAAAACGGTTTATTTTCATACTTTGTCGTTTATCTATTTTCTTTTAAACGTTAATAGTCGCAAACCCTATTTACTTTTAGGAATTATTTTTTTAGATGTAAAATAAGAAGTCCTGAACTTAAAGAGGCGAAAATAAATGCAATAGTTTCAATTACATTTCCCCTTTTTTCCTAAATTCTTCATCCTATATAAGTACATTTTATTCTGTAAATTAAACTATTCAAAGGTGTCATGTTTGCTACTAAGACAAATCTTGTAAATTATATCCGCCGCACAGTGGGAAAAGTTTTATGATTTATTTAACTCACGCTGTGTCTTAGCTACTTGTATTTATTTTACCTGGACTTGTAGCAGCATAAAGTCGTTTTATAAATCTGATGGTAAGCTTGTTTTACAAAATTAATTACCGCCGTATTTATGCCCATTATTAACACCACCTTGGTCAACTGCATTTCTTACACATGATTTAAAAGCTGAAACGAAATGTGTGGTTGAAATCTGCATAAATTTTTTGAACATTTGGAGGAATTCTTTTTAATTAAAATAATATGAACTTTGTAAGGGGCAGAGGCGCATCGGGGGACGGCGGACGGGCAGGATGCTTTAAAAAACATGCAGGGTCACCAGTAAAGTCCGCATCTATGGGATTTTTTTTTATTAATAGCTTTATTCAAAATTTGACTTCGGCATCAAGTTCTGCTTCAATTGAGATGAAAATTAAGCAAAAAAATAGTAGTCACGTGATTCGCATTACTTGACAAATTTCAATTTTTTCCAAAAAATAATCCAAAAGTGGGGTGGGGATATTTCTAAAAATATCGAAAAAAGTTATTAGAAAAAGTTTTTTATATGCAGTTTCTAGCCCACATACATGCAGCTGCCTAAGATAATTTTGCTTTTTTACCTATATTTTGTAAATTGCACCACTTTTGCAAAATAAGACTCAACCCAACCTACATAAAACTCCTTAGTTTTGACAAGGCTATATTTTAGATACCTACATTTTCTTTAAAGTAGCGCCATATTAAATGTGTGTTTTTCTACAAAATCAAAATTGGCTTATTAAAATTTGGTCGCATGTGATGCAAAATTTATTTGTTTTGGACCCTGTATAAGGTAACTTCATAAAATAAGTATTTTTGAAAACGTAGTTTGTGTTTGAAAGGAAAAAAATTAAAAGGAAAGGGGTTTTAAATTAAATCGTTGAAAATAGATAAACTTTAAGTTAAGTTAAACTAAAATTAATTTTCCACTTAATGAACACTTTACTGATGACACTGTGTTCTTTTTTGTCTTAATATCAAGGTGTATTACTTTCAGACACAAACTGCGTTTTCAAAAATACATATTTTATGAAGTTACCTTATACAGGGTCAATAACAAATAAATTTTGCATCATATGCGATCAAATTTTAATAGCCCAATTTTGATTTTGTAGAAAAACACACATTTAATATAGCGCTCCTTTAAAGAAAATGTATCTGAAATAAAGCCTTGTCAAAACTGAGAAGTTTTATGTAGGTTGCGTCGAGTCTTATTTTGCAAAAGCGGTGCAATTTACAAAATATAGGTAAAAAATCAAAATTATCTTATGCAGGTGAAATTTTGTATATGGTCTAAAAACTGCATTTAAAAAAAACCATTTCTAATAATTTTTTCGATATTTTCAGAAATAACCCCACTTTTGAATTAGTTTTTGGAAAAAATTAAGATTTGACAGATAGGTAATGCGAATCACGTGACCACTATTTTTTTGCTTAATTTTCATCTCGATCGAAGCAGAACTTGATGAAAAAGTCAAATTTCGAATAAAGTTATTTATAAAAAAAAATCCCATATGATGCGGACTTTACTGGTGACACTGTATATGTGACAGCGACGCGCTTTCCTACTCTACGACAACGAAAATTGCTAGACCGTTATGTAGTTCTTCACTTTGAAAACGGTAATTTAGCCAATGGGAAATGGGAGTTAATGCTACCGTAGAATGGTTTATAGCCATTATTTCTATACCTACCTAATATTCACAGAAATTATCAAGTTCTATTGGGCGTGTTATCTAGTTTTATATAGGTACTGTATTAGTTCCAAGTGGCAGTTGTAATGAAACTTGACATTAATCATAATAATATTTGATTGCTATGGTCATTGACTATGGTTAATAAAGCATATTTTACCACTAAAAATCAGTGCTGTAGTTCTCAAAAATTTAAATAGCTTCTAGTGTGATATTGTTCTTGTTGTTTAAAATTGCATATGATTATCTATTATGCCATATGGTTTATAGCGATAGTTAAATTCGTCAGCCCCGGATCTTAAATTTTTTTTTAGGCGGGGCAAAAACTGAAAAATGCCGCCCCCATCAGTGGCGCTTCGTGAATTGTTAACTTGGGGGTGCACTAAAAGCCCGCTGCAGGGGAAATGCGCCGAAGGCGAAAATTTTTTAAGCCCACGCCCAAATTTGGTCAATAACTTTTAGTAAATATTTTAAAAATTTATGATTAGGTACCTAATTATTTTATTGAAAATGAAATAAGATTTAAAAAAAAATAAGAATGCCAATTGATTTTTTATTAGTGGGTACATTGTTTAAAAGTAAAGTCCAATCTTCTGTTTTTATTTGCAGCAAACTTCAATAACAATAAAGTCCCTATATCTACACTTTGTGGTCTGTGTCAAGTTAATTTCGGGTTTAGGTCTTCCCCCAATTTTAATTTACATTTTTTTGCTCAATACTTAATAAGCTAAAATTGTTTCTCAAATATTCCACATTCATAGTCGTTTTGGCATTAAAACTGTTTATTTTTATTAAAATAAGTCTTTACAATTCCAAAATAATAACAAAAATATAAATTCTTTTATTAATTAATAATAAATTCATAAAGCAATTAACAATTAACACGCAATGAACTCAACGGCGCACATTTAGATTGTGCGAGTTTTCCTATTAGAATCGCGCTTTCCCCCATCACACCTGCTAGTACTATTATTTATTCCGTGGTCAAAGTTAAGTAAATGATGAGTTGTCCATTCGTCTGTAAAGTGTGAATTTGGCCGCCCTCTGAACTTGCCGCCCGGGGCGTAGGCCCCGGCTTGCCCCCCCCCCCCCCCCTAGATCCGGGGCTGAAATTCGTCCATAGATTATAAAGTCCAATACTAACGATGGGTTGTGCGAAATAAGAATCTTCTATTGCCTTATCTAACATGCAAAGTTAAAAAAAAACTTACATAAAAAGTAAAAATAAATTAATTGAAACAGGTTCAAGTTCAATTAATAAAACTCAAATTCAGACAGGACAGCTAGAAGACTCCGAACAACGATGTGACCTGCGCAACAAATGCGTTTAAACTAATAATACGGCGCGAGGCGATTGCCGATAGCTACGAACCCCCACCAACGTCTTGTGGATTATAGGTTCTAATGGATACAATTTGTTTTTGGAGACGCTGTTCTGCTTTCTTAATTGTAGAGAAAGCGCTTTACGGGGAACAAAGTGCGTCGCATTAATAAGATACAGTTTATTTCTTAACAAAATTGCTGTATAAAAAGTAGTTCATTATTCAACAAGATTGTGCTGCTAACGGAACTGATTACTAGCAATAAAAACACTGTTCTAGCAAATCTGGAATTGATATAACACTAAAGCGTATAGAGTGTGATGTATCTTGATATATGACCATTTTATTATGATCAAATTAAACACATCAAACTAGGCCTACGCTATACAAAAAAGGTATAAACATAAAGAGTAACACACACCAAGACAGATTATCCCAAATCATATTTTGGTAAATTTTATTTACAGCCCTGCAATCTAATTAGGTACGCCAATTTTTCGGGCAGTATATTGCCTCAAAAAGTTTAAAATACACTTTTCTCTATGGGTTCTCATATTAAATAAAAGAAGAAGTAAATACCTAGGTTAATATTAATCCAAGGGTGAAAGTATTCCACGGGTCAAGTTCTTGGGAAAATTTTTTCCAAATTCTTGAACAAGAAATGTACGGTTTTTGTCAAATTGTAAAAGTCAATACAAGTTATATGCCAACTCATATTTGACTTGAGGTTAGGTACGCGATAACATCGAAGATTGATTATTTTGCTGGTTTTGTTTGTTTTTTATATTCGATTTTATAACAATAGTTTAACTGACTTGTTCTCTTTCTTTTCGAACTAAAAACACGACGACGAATAATTTTTAAACAAATTTTAGAAAAAAACCCTTACAAACAATTTTTTTTCCTCAAAATCTGATTCCAAAAATTACTAGGTACCTTATTTCCCAACTTGATCAAAAATTGAGAAGAAATTCCAATTTTTTGTCAAGAATTTGGGGCAAATTTTAGCTGTTTGCACGTAAAAATAAATTGAAGGTAGACTTTTACAATTTTTTGAGCAAGAACTTAAATTTTTAAACCCGGACCTGTCTATTTTTCCATTCGTCAAATGATAATGTTGCGGTGCGCATGTATAATCGTGTGTAGCTTTGTTTACATGCGCGAGGCCATAAATTTGCCACTTTCGTGATTATTGTTTGCTTATCTAAAGGTAAATATCTATGACAGAAATGTATCATCACTGATTTCTGTTGAAAACGATTTCTGATCAGGATAAAATGTAAACTATTTGGTCTCCTTGTATATTACATGTCTGTGGTGTGTACTTGCTTCTATAGACCAGGGCTGAAGCCTTTGAAAATGGTAAAAAGTGAAAAAAAATAATAGAAGGATGAAACCCTTTGGAAAAGGAAGAGAATATAACAAAAATGAAAGGAAAAATAATTTACGGGCGATCCGAGGTCGGGAAGTGGAAAGGGGTGAGTTTTTAAGGGTAGAAAACGATTTATCTCGATTTCCGGCAAAACTACAAGTTCTATGGAAAAACCTTAAATGGCAAAGTTGTAGGTAATAAAAAGATCTACAACTTTTGTATTTACACTTTTTTCACATAAACTCGAAATTTATGTGAAAAATTCAAATAACCAAGTTTTCGGTTTTTTATTTTTATCTTTTACAAAAAAAATTTTTTTTTCACGAAATTTGGTGAAAACTTACCTTTTAGTGTCCCAAATACGTTGTAATTTTTTTGATTTAAAATATTTATTTTTTCACCTTATTTTGACTTAATATCGAAAAAACACCCTAATTTTCAATGGAAAATTCTCACGTCAAAATATCTGCTTTTTTAAAAAAGTCGGTGAGCTTTTTGTTCGTTGAAATATCTAGTTTCTGATGGTGTAAAAAAATATACATTACTAGGGTAAATGTTCTCAAAAATGCAAAGAAAAGAAAAAAATTTTTTTTTTAATCATTATGTACAATTTTTGAGCTATTTAATAAAATGTATACTTTAATTACTCAAAAAACGTAAGATTCCATGGTATATTCATAAACAAAAAATTATAAATATACTATGTACTATAATAATTATTAACAACCAAATAAGTTAATATTTAATAAGACATCTACAATCTTTTGAGAAAGTTGTAAAATCTTCTTTAAATTATATATATTTTTTACACCATCAGAAAGTAAAGATTTCAACGAACAAAAAGCCCATCGACTTTTTTAAAAAAGCAGATATTTTTACGTGAGAATTTTTGATTGAAAATTAGGGTGCCTTTTCGATATTAAGTCAAAATAAGGTGAAAAAATAAATATTTTAAATTAAAAAAATTACAGTGTGTTTGAAACATAAAAAGGTAAGTTTTCACCAAATTTCGTGAAAAATTTTTTTTTTTCTAAAAGATAAAAATAAAAAACCAAATACTTGGTTATTTGAATTTTTCACATAAATTTTGAGGTTATGTGAAAATGTGTAAATACAAAAGTTGTAGATCTTTTTATTACCTACAACTTTGCCATTTAACGTTTTTCCATAGGAATTGTAGTTTCGCCGGAAATCGAGATAAATCGTTTTCTACCCTTAAAAACTCACCCCCTTTCACTTCCCGACCTCGGATCGCCCGTAAATTATTTTTCCTTTAATTTTTGTTATATTCTCTTCCTTTTCCAATGAGTTTCATCCTACTATTATTTTTTTTTTGTTTCAAAAACTATCGACCCTGGTCTATACTACCGAAAAGTGTACACTCATCTCTATCTCTTAAATTTCTGATTTTCTTTTCTTAGAAGTATTAAAATAACTTTTCCATTGCCCCAGGGGACTCGACGTCGTAAAAACGTGTATCATTTTACAAAAAAAGGTAGATCACATTTTATTGAACGCTCTGCTAATGAAAGTTTTGCGTGAACCATAACAGCCTTTACTGCTGACGACGCTGACGTCCCTCTATTAATTAGGTCTGTTACGTGTCGGTCACGTAAATCGTCTTTTAAATATTTGCCCTTTTGTTTCGTTTTGTACCTGTAAATTACTTCTCGGTTGGGTCGGGAAGCAATAGCACGTGGCCGTCTAATTTCTTTAGCATAGAAGATATGACGCGCGATAGCTACCAACACCATTGTGTGTAAATTGTGGGTTTTGGGCCTGTAAGGTGACAAATGCAATTTGTTTTAGATTTGTTTGGTGTTAAAATGAATTATAATGATTGTGAGTGGGTTTTAAAAAATTACAGGTAATATAAATTCCGCCCAACCCCAAAACAAATCATGGACTATTTCCGACGTTAATATTATAGCCATCGGCGTAGCTAGGGGGGGGCCAGGGGGGGCCTGGCCCCCCCTGATGGCCCTGCGGCCCCCCCTGAAATATTCAATAGAAAAAAAATTGCTAATAATGTAAACAAGAAACAATAAAAAACAAACGTGTGTAATAATTAATATTGATTAATGAATCCACTAGATCACGGCGCACGCGTTGATTCCCAAAATCGGCACGTGGCGAAATCAGTCAGTTTTTAACAGAGATTTATAATATCGAGCACAATATACATAATCAAAGATTTTTTTAATGCATATTATATTGTTATGGATCGCCGATAGCCATCGGAATACAATACTGCGCAATTCGTGTTCATATATCACCAACACGGGTTCAAAGATCCCAAGTCTAGATTGTTACGGAATAGAAGAGAAAACAACGCGGGGAATTCCCGAAAAGTCGCGTCTGTTCCTCCGTAGTATTATATAAAGGCAAGCTGGGCCGCTAGAAGTCAGTCAGTTAGATAGTTTGACAGTGTACGGTGTACAGCAAATAATAAAGCGGCGATCGATAGAGTAGTGATACAACAAGTGTATTGTATTTGTATTAGTGAATTAGAGAAGTATTGGAGAACTGTGTTTAAGAATCCTTGGCGTATTACTACTGAAGTACCAAGTAAGTGTAGTAGTTAGTAAATTTGCTTTATTGTAAGTTATCAGTTGTGTTTTTTTATAGAGAATGCTTCTTTTTCTTGGTAGTACCATTCAATCTAAATTTATATTTTTTTGTCTAACAGTGTTAGTAAAAATACGGCAAATTTTGCTTATAATCAGTGGCGAGACGTGGTTTTTTTTTCTGGATAGACATAAAAAATAAAATTCAGCTTTGTTTTAAATACATATAATTTGTTTACCACGAAATTGGTAATTTTGGGTAGACAATCAAGTCTACCTTGTCTACTCGTACGCTTCGCCACTGCTTATAATTCAGCGCTCGTCGGGGTCCATAGCCCGAAGAATAGCAGAATAGCTGTTTAGCACTATTTGGTTATCCTTATTGTATAAGGTATCTTCAGGAGGTTAGGAAATAATTTTTCCATATATATTTATACAATTGTCTTTAGTCTTTCAATTTTTTTTTGTTGCAGATTATGGACATAAGAACATTTTTCAAAAGACAAACGTCTTCACCATCTTTACCGTCTATACAGCCAACTACACTAGAAGAGGATAATAATAATCAGTCTGAACCGCAGCCCGGTACAAGCAAGGATCTGGATCAGAACATTCAACCAAAATCAATCATGCACGCTTACCATGTGAAAATAGACGCTTCTGACTTGGGCCAGCTGGAAGAAAACGCATCGCAACCAATTCTTAAAAGATTTCCACAAACTATGTTTGGTAATAAAAAAAGGTCGTTCAGCGCAAACTTTTATAAAGATTTTGATTGGTTGGAATACAGCGTCAAAACAGATTCCATTTCGTGCTATGCTTGTCGTCATTTTGGAGCTGCTATGGATGAAGAAACTTTTAGAATGCTGGGATTCCGCAACTGGAAAAAAACTGGTGAAAAATTAAAAAAACATGGTGTATCTTTGCATCACATTGAAAGTCTCAATAAATGGCATAACTATAAAAAGACAATAAAAAGCGGAAATGTTTTATCTCATCTTTCACAAGCTTATAGCACCCAGATAGAGAAAAATAGGAATTACTTGAGAATGTTGGCCGATATAAGCTTAACACTGGCTCGTCAAGGAATGGCTTTCAGAGGTCATGACGAAAGCGAAAGTTCATTAAATAAAGGAAACTTTAAGGAAATATGTAACCTAATAGCAAAGTATAACAAGGACTTTGACATTCTACATAATTCGCATAAAAACTATACCAGTCCCCAAATACAAAATGAAATTATTGCCCTCTTGTCACGGGCGTCTTTAAAAAAGATACTCGATGAAATTAGGCATTCCGGAACTTTTTCAATCATGTGTGATGAAGCTCGTTCTTTCAAAACGGAACAATTGTCTTTTTGTGTTCGCTACGCATCGAAAGATCTAGAAATTCGTGAAAGATTTCTTGCATTTCTTGACTGTTCAGAAGACAGATCGGCCACGGATTTATTTACTTTAATCTACAAAAAATTGGAAGAGCTTAATCTTAGCGACTTGCAGATGGTAGGGCAATCCTATGACGGAGCTGCGGTGATGTCAGGCAATATAAGTGGTCTTCAAACACAAATGCGAGAGAAATATCCAGCTGCAATTTACACGCACTGCTTAGCTCATAGACTTAACTTGGCTCTGGTAGACTCCTGTAAAAATGTTCCATCAATATCGAAATTTTTTTGTACTTTGGAGGCACTTTACGAACATTTTTCAGATCCTCAAAACCATAAAAAATACAAAGAAA
Source organism: Polydrusus pterygomalis (assembly GCA_963969555.1). NCBI lineage: Eukaryota > Metazoa > Arthropoda > Insecta > Coleoptera > Curculionidae > Polydrusus > Polydrusus pterygomalis. Next base: position 73,896,009 of record OZ018376.1, on the reverse strand, counting down.
TATTAAAGGATCTCAAAATTGTCCCCAGGGAGTTGAAAACTTTGTCAGATACTCGGTGGGTGTGTCGATATACAACTTGCCACGCTGTTAAAACATGTTTCGAGGGAATCGTCACAGCACTGGAAAACGAAGTTTCTCATACACGTAGCAAACAGTCAATCACAGCAGTCGGGATATTATCCAGCATTAAACAACCATCATTTATAATTCATCTTTTTGTATTGGACGAGGTGCTAAACATTTTAAATATATTATCAAAGAGCCTCCAGGAGAAAGGTGCAACTCTGGGAAAAGCATTTAAAGTTATTAAAAGTGTTATGACTTCATTAAATGGAATAAGAAATGAACAATATTATACCGATCTTCATACAAAAATATCGAACTTTGCCACAGAATACGAAATTTCATTGGAAATTCCGTCATCCAAAAGAAAAAAGCAAGCCAGTAGCAAGCTCGTTGACTTCGTCACCGATACAACCGTAGGATTGGGTTTGATAGACGCCACATGCTCCAGAGGTAACGTAGAAGTCATTGAGTACTGGAGGGCACACATATTTTACCGAATTATTGATACTGTAAGAGAATTTCTAAACAAAAGGTTCTCACCAGAAAGTATGGCGCTTGCCAATTCAGTAGATCATTTTTTTCAGTTAGATTTTGAAGGTTCAGAGAAATTCATTGAGCAATATCGCAAAATTTTGAATATCAACACTTTTGCCTTAAGAGCAGAAATGACCGTTTTAAAAAATTGTATTTTACAATCTAAAGAAACTGTTGATTATGAATATATCAAAAAAAACTTAATTGACTCAGAAAAAACATATCCCAATCTCTACCAACTTTTTAAAGTAGCGATTATTGCCTATTTCAAGCGCTACGTGCGAGAGGTCTTTTTCTGCCATGAGGAGGATTTTCAACTGGTTGAGAACGACAATGACTCAAGATAGGCAGTCAGATTTGGCTTTGTTGTATATAGAAAAAGATGTCGATATAGACTTGGAGAGTGTTGTAAATTCTTTTAGTGAGCAGAGTAGGAAATTTCTCTTGTAAGTAATATTTTGTTTTTGTAAATATTTATCGCAGTGTATTATATTATATGTATTAGGTATATAAAAAAAATAAAACCACTATACTATTATAAGGCATTTTTCTATAAATTTTTTCATTGCACGACAAATAAAAAAATATTTTTTTTTAATCCACCGTACACTGGGGCCCAGGCCCCCCCTAAAAACTAAGGCTAGCTACGCCGATGATTATAGCTTCGTTCGTACAGCATCGCTCCTCTACATAATAAAATTGGCCAAACTAACATCTTCTTGGATGTTATCCATAGATATTTACCTTTAGATAAGCAAAAAAATAATCACGAAAGTGGAAATTTATGGCCAGTGGCGGATTTACAAATTTGTCGCTAGTAGGGTATTCAATTTTTGCCGCCCCTATACCAGTGACGGCTCGTGAGTTGTGAAACAGGTGAAGTGTTCGGGAAAGAAAAAGCCCGCTGCAGGCGAAATGCGCCGCAGGCGAGAATTTTTTAAGACCACGCCCAAATTTGGTCAATAATTTTTAGTAAATATGTTAAAAATTTATGATTACCTACTTATTTTATTGAAAATGAAATTTCTTTCTGCAAAGCCAGTAAAGTTCCAACTACCTTTTTTTATCCCTATTAACAAACACGGCCAACAATAAAGTTTATTTAAAAAAAATACTACCCGTCGACCAGGAATAAAGATTGTACCATTTATTTCTGTAAGACAAAAAAAAATTTTTGGGCCAACTTTGCCGCCCCCTAAAACCTGCCGCCCTAGGCTCCAGCCTACTCAGCCTAATGGTAAATCCAGCACTGTTTATGGCCTCGCGTAAAGAAAGCTACACATGATTAGACATGCGCACTGCAACATTATCATTTGACAAATGGGAAAATAGACAGGTCCGGGCTTTGACATTTAAGTTCCTGATGCTCAAGAAATTGTAAAAGTTGACTTTTAATTTATTTTTACGCGTAAACAGCTAAAATTTGCCCCAAATTCTTGCCAAAAAATTGGAATTTATTCTCAATGTTTGATCAAGTTGGGAAATAAGATAGGTAAGGTAGTGTATTCTAGGCATTTTTAGTAGTTGCAAACCTATCATATTTTGAGGATAGAAAATTATTTTTAGGTCTAAATTTGGTTTAAAAATGATTCGTTTTCGTGTTTTCAGTACATCTCCTACCTTTTGTCGGGATTCAGTAAACGGGCGTTAGGTGGCGTGATATCGGGTAGTTTGTCGTGATTAAATTAACGAATGTTATTGTTTATGTTTACACCAATATATAGTGAGTGCAAATAATTGATAAATAATGAGTGCGAGAAGCAGAAAAATTGTAAAATTAGCACGAGATGAAGCAACCAGAAGTTCCAGTTAAAAAAATGGTAAGATTTAATTATTATTATATCTTAAATTCGCAATATCCAAAATGTAACCTCGCCATTGATACCTTCGCGGGTCTCAGTGGTGTTTTAAGCTATGGCCTCAAGAGCGAAATAGTTTCCAAAACCCTGAAACGGAATTGACAAATTTTAAATATTCTATAAAAATGCAATCATTGTAAAGGTGGTAAAAGACAAATACCTATTCTTTCTCAATATATCATTCCCTACTAAATAAATTATTATAATAAATTATCCTAAAAAAACGATCTCATTACTTTTGCACCTAAATTGACTGAGTTGATAAATATTATTTTCATGGAAAGTGCTAGAATTCAGGGTAAGTTTGTAGGAATTATAGCGTTGGTTACATCGATAATGACATCTTTGCAGGATTCAGTGGCGTTCCAACATCATGCATCGAAGAAGGAATGGTCCCAAATACAAACATCCCCATAGAAAGTGCTACAACTGAGGGTAAGATTACATTTTTGGTAAATTTTTAAACCCAAGAAACAGCGCATGAGTGAGATTTTTAAACTTTGAACTAGAAATAGCCTGAGAAGTTTATTTAACCCATTTTTACCGAAAATAACCTCTTTGCAGATTTCAGTGATGCTCCAACATCATGCATCGAAGAAGGAATGGTCCCAAATACAAACATCCCCATAGAAAGTGCTACAACTGAGGGTAAGATTACATTTTTGGTAAATTTTTAAACCCAAGAAACAGCGCATGAGTGAGATTTTTAAACTTTGAACTAGAAATAGCCTGAGAAGTTTATTTAACCCATTTTTACCGAAAATAACCTCTTTGCAGATTTCAGTGATGCTCCAACATCATGCATCGAAGAAGGAATGGTTCCAAATACCTTTCAATCTAAATTGACCGAATTGACAAACGTTCCCATGAGATGTGCTACAACTGGAGGTAAGAATACATTTTTTGTTGTAAACTTTTTTAACCTAAGGAAAAGCGTACGGGTAAGATTTCTAAAATTTGAACTAAGAAGTTTTTTTAACCCATTTTTACCGATGATAATCTCTTTGTACATTTCAATGATCCTCAAACGTCTTGCACCGAAAAAGAAATAGTTGAACCTATATTGACGGAATTGACAAACGTTCCCATGGAAAGTGAGGGTAAGTAAAGTTTGTGGGATTTTTTTTAACTAAGGCGTTATACACTTGTTACGTCGTTAAAAATAGTTCATGGTTAATACAATAGATTTTTTTCTAGATGACATCACCACGACTTCGCTTTCTGAACCCGATCCATATCTTGATGACTCCGATTCTGATTATATGCCTGAAAAGAATACAAACAATCGCCGTCTAGTAAACTACTTAATACCAAGTGAAAATGATAATAGTGACGATACCTTATCTGAAGACGAAACTGGGACAAACACTGTTATAGAGCAAGAGGTAGTGTTAGAGAAAACAAGAAAAAGACAAAGAAAGTCAACTGTATGGAAGAGAAATGTCGCGAAGAAATTAAGAAATTTAGGAAAAACATATACAAATTCTAAAAACAATATTGTTCCAGAAAGAAAACTAAAAGAAGCCTGTAGAAACACATGTCGTCTAAAATGCGTTAGCAAAATATCAAAAGACATGCGGTTTTCCATTTTTTCTGAGTATTAGGCCTTGGGAGATGTTAATCGCCAACGAGATTTCATTTTACGCTTTGTTGATTTTAAAACAAAAATCGGCAGCGTCTTCGGCGTCTTCAAAAAGCACAAAACGCAGCAGACTACTCTAGTGACGAAGATTCTCCAAATTTAGATAATAATAGTCGAAGAAAAATGACCTATTTATACCATCTTTCTTCAGACGAAGGTAAGAGGGAAAAAGTATGTCAAAAAATTTTTCTCAATACCCTTGGCATAAGTCACCAGGTAGTCAAAACTGTTGCAGCAAAGCGTACTTCAGACAACAATGTGATTACTATAGATAAAGATAATCGAGGTACACATCCAGCAAAATCTTGCCTTAGTGACAGACAAGAATTTCTGGTCAAACAACACATAAACTCGTTTGAAGCCGTCGAAAGCCACTACGTAAGAAAAGACTCTTCAAAAAAATACTTACCTGGATCTTTAAACATTTCCAAAATGTTTAGACTCTACATAGATTATTGCAACGAAAACGATGTGGATAAGAAAGATGTAGTTCGCGAATCCATGTATCGCTGGATATTTGTTAACAAATTTAATATAGGGTTCCATATTCCCAAAAAGGATCAGTGCGACTTGTGCGTCAATTACCAAAATTCAAATGACTCCGAAAAACTTCAATTGCATGATAAATTTGAAAATAACCTATTAAATAAAGACCTAATGCGAAAGAAAAAAGAGGATGACAAGCTTAAAGCCTCTGTTGATAATAGCTTTTGTTTAGCTATTTTTGATCTTCAGCAGGTGTTACAGTATCCAAAAATAGAAGTTGGCCAAGCCTATTATAAATCAAAAGTAGCTACATACAATTTAACGGTGTATGAAGTTTCCAAAAAACAGGGATACTGTTATATGTGGAACGAAGCTATAGCGTCTCGCGGAACTTGTGAAATAGGAAGCTGTATTCTAAAATTTATAAAAGCGAAAGTAGAAGAGGGCTTCAAGGAAATATCATTTTTCTCTGACAATTGTGCGGGGCAGAATAAAAACAAGTTTATGTACATTACGCTACTTTATGCTGCGGTTAAATTTGGTATTAAAATATCTTTGAACTTTATGGAGGTAGGTCATACCCAAAATGAAGGCGACTCTATGCACAGTGCCATAGAGCGCTGCGCCAGACGTATTCCAGTTTATACTCCTGGGCAATGGGCAACAATTGCTCGAACTGCATGTATTAAAAAACCTTATTTTGTCGTTGAAATGAATTAAACTGATTTTTTTGATTTGAAAGACTTGCAGTTACAATGTACAAAAAAAAACTTGGAAAAAACAACTTCTGGAGATATTGTAAAGTGGTCAGACATTTCCTGTGTAAAAGTTGATTTTGCTTACCCACATATTTTAAAATTTTTATACAAACTGCAAAATGATTTTTTGGAAATAAATATCATCGAGGGCTTAAGAAAACAGCCATTGAAATGTACTGAATATACTTTAAAACCTCTTAGAAATAATTTAATACCTATTTCAAAAATTAAGTATGACTCTATTACTACTGTAAAAAAATGCTGTTACAAAGAAATACCAAGACTTTTTTTTAGGTTTACCTCATTAATAATTATTTTTGTTTACAGTACTTACCCTTTTGAGTTACATTAGTATATTACAATATGTAAGAATAAACTATTTAAAAGTAAAATAAAATTATTATTCAAAATTTTGTTTTATACTTACCATTTAAGTGAAAACAAAATTAGCCTATGTCCAGAAATAAGTTTACTTTAATAGCCTAAGTCCAATTAAGCAACTTAGGCTAGTTTGCCTTTAAGATCTTAGATGTCTAAAGTATCCTATGTCCCTAATTTTTCTTAATTTTGCTAAAGATGAATTGAACAGCCTGTATCCATTTAGTATCCGTGAGATGAAAAAGCTACTACATTTTTGGAAAAATTCTACAAAAAACCATTTAGTTACAATAAATAGTTAAATGTTTACTAGCGTTTTTCTCCAATTGTTCTAAAGTGGACTTAGGATAGTTTTGCACCAAACCGGCGATATTTGTCTTAGCTCCAATTTTTTTCTTTCGAACTTGTTCTTGACTATTTTATTGTGCTAATATAGTGTAGAGATTTTAGAGATTTCCTGTTTACAAATTGCTAAATAAAATCTGTTGAGTTTCCTTATAAGGCCCGTTTAAATTCATGTTAATAAATCAGCTTAATTACGGCTATGGATAAATGTTTCGTTTCAATTTTTTCCAGATGAAAAATGCAAACAGCAAACGCGTTAAAGACAAACAAACTGGACCCCAATAGATATGCAAAATGCTCTAACATCATCAGTTCGAAGAGAAGCTTTATCGCATCGTAAACGCTGCAACGCGATTTAAAATTCCAAGACGAACTCAAGCTTTTATTAAAAGTTGTTTTGCATTTAAATTTTATTAACAAAAAGTGCATTATTTGTTGGTTTAGTTAGAGGTTAAATTATAAACGCCGGCATAGATTACTTTTCTTCCTGGAAGGGGTAAAGTCAAATTAATCTAAAAACTCACCGCATTACCTGTCATTAATAGCACCCTGTTGAAGTCTGGTGCCGTGCGAGCAAAAACTATTTGCATCAAAGAGGGCCTTGCATCTAAGGACTAAGGACGTAATGCTTATCCATAGAGCTTAATACCTGTTGGTGGTCAGTAACTACCTGAATTAACAATCAATCAGTTATTCCGTTATTTTTGACAGTCGTTACAAGTAATTTGATTAATCGCTAATTTGTCCAATTTCTTGAACAATTCACACAATGGGCTTTACGGAACAGCACAAAACATTCATGGTTGAAGCGTATTTTCAAAACGGGTGGGGTTAGAGTAAATTGTGAATGGCAATACAATCCGGGTTTGTGCATGGACGATTTTCACGAATATTTTCCTAACGTTGCTTTTATTGCTGGGGATTTTTATCATTGCCTGAAAAAAATCGTGGCTGTGTTTAGGGAAACAGGTTCTATACAATACAAAAAAGGAGCAGGAACACCATCTGTAAGAACAGAGGAACTTGATGCAAACATTCCTGAAATAATGCAAAATACGCCAACAAATTGTATAAGACGCCTGTCCCAAGAAGTGGGGAAATCTTATGGAACATGCAGGACTATTCTTAAGAAGCAGCTAAATTTATTTCCTTATTAAGTGCAAGTATTCCAAGAAATACAAGCCGCAGATTTTGAAACATGCAGGAATTACTCTCAATGGTTTACCCAAAATTTATTGGAAAGAAATGATTTATTAGACCTGACATTTTTTTCGGATAAAGCCTGGGTTCACCTCTCCGGTTATGTGAATTCTCAGAATACACACATGTGGAGTAGTGAAAATCCCCATTTTTTTATAGAGTCCATATTGCACCCTCAAAAAATTGGTGTCTGGTTAGCTGTTTCCCGAAGAAGAATTGTTGGTCCTATTTTTTTCCATGACATAGTTACAGTACAGCGGTATAGAGACAATATTTTGAATCCATTTGTGGAGCAATTACTTGACGACGAACTACGTTTTGGATATTTTCAACAGGACGGTGCAACCGCCCATACAGCTGCCGAAACTATTAACTACTTACGCAATTTTTTCGACGACCGATTGATCAGTTTTCAATCAGACATTGAATTCGCACCTAGATCACCTTGTTTAACGGTTCGTTTTTCCTCATTTAAAGTACACTATTTTTAAAACACCAGTTGCAAATTTAGAACAATTACAAGAAAGGATTATCCAAGAATGTGGTAACATTTCTCTAGAGATGCTGGTCAACACTTTCGAAAATATGAAGAGACGTGTGAATTTATGCTTGGAGCATGGCGGTGACCAATTTCAGCAATTTATGTTATTTTTTTTTCTTTCTGTATATTGTTACTTTGTTCATTTTGTAAACAAAAAAAAAATTTGTATTTGTCTATACTTATTTTATTACTCATTAGTTTGGCAAATCATGTCCCAATATGAATTTGACAAAAATTTAACCTAGATTTGGTTAGATATATATGATATATCGTCCCCATATCATTTTGATCTAAACCAAGCTCTACGTTTTTTAATCCAAGCCCTCTTAGATTAGGCTTGCCAGAAGTACCCCTTTTGGGGGTACAATACCCCTTTCTGTAATTATATTTTTTAAAGTACCCCTTTTTGAAAAACCTAAAAGGGGTACCGAAAATACCCCATTTTAGGCCGCTCGGACATTTTTATCAAGAGAAAAATTATTTCTCCTTAATGTAATGTGTCACATTACCTGACGAAGCTGCAGTGCAGTGAAACATGTCGTATTGTCAATAAAAAGTGGTATTTAAGTAAAAAGTGTTTTACTTACAGTAATAAAACAATATTATTATGGATTTCCACCAAGTAACGACCAATAATATTTAAGTTTTTAAATCCACATATGGTTTTACTTTTGCTTTAATGTTTTTATTGTTTCTTCCCATTAAAGTTGATTTTTTTTTAAGGCAATTTTATGGTTTGTTACACTGTTTTTGTGGTTTTCTTGAGGATTCTGTGTTGTGTATTTTATTTTCCTAATTAAAAATCAAGCACAAACATTGAAAAAAGGGCGTGGCACTCAAAAAAATTTCGCCTGCGGCGCTATTTTCTCTCCTTTCATTACCCCCCCCATAACTAAAAGCTGTGTACGCGCCTGCCTGCATGTAGATAAGTACCCCTTTTTCCAAATTTATATCTGGCAAGCCTATCTAAGATGCAAATATTTTTGCTCGCACGGTATATTTTACGTTAAGGGGTTGGCTACAGAAATAGAACCGGAATAGGTTCTTTTACCTTCGCTACCTGTTAAATTTTGTAGGGGAGTCCTTAATATCTTGTAAAGATATAGCGTACATACTAATTTTATTATTTATAAAATAAAATATTGACAGACCTTTACCTACCAAAATAAGAATGTGAAAACATTATAAAACAAAACGAAAAGAAGAAAACAACATTTATTTATTTTGGTATTTATTTATAAAAAGCAAAAGAGGTATTTCTGTATTTATTATACAAAGAAAAAAGGAATACATTTTTTGCGAGGTGTAGGTAAGCTTTGTGGTGTAAGTCTAATTAAAACACCATATTGGGAACCCTTTTGGTATTGTTACTTTTTTGGGAATTTTATATGTGCCTGAAAGTAAAAAAAATTAAAATAAGGTAAAGAGGTTTTAAATTAAATCGTTAAAAATAGATAAACGTTTCGTTAAGTTAAACTAATATTTATTTTCCACTTAAAAAACACTTTATTGAAGACACTGTGTCCTTTTTTGTCTTAATATTAATAAAATTATTGAAAAATATGAAGTTACCTTAGACAGGGTCAAAAACAAATAAACTATGCATCACATGCGACCAAATGTTAATAGCATAATTTTAATTTTGTAGAAAAACACACCTTTAATATGGCGCTACTTTAAAGAAAATGTATCTGAAATAAAGCATTGTCAAAACTAAGAAGTTTTATGTAGGTTGCGTTGAGTCTTATTTTGCAAAAGTGGTGCAATTTATAAAATAAGGGTAAAAAATCAAAATTATCTTATGCAGCTGAAATTTTGCATGTGGGCTAGAAACTGCATTTAAAAAAACTTTTTCCAATAACTTTTTCGATATTTTCAGAAATAACCCCACTTTTGAATAATTATTTTCTGGAAAAAATTAAAATTTGACAGATAATGTGAATCACGTGACTACTTTTTTTTTGCTTAATTTTTTTATCTCGATCGAAGCAGAACTTGATGCCGAAGTCAAATTTTGAATAAAGCAATTAATAAAAAAAAAATCCCATATGATGCGGACTTTACTGGTGACACTGTATAGCCTATTAAGTATTCTACTTTTTTTATAGTTCTGTGGTAAATTACGATATATTTTTCGTATTTTTTTACTAACGCTTAACATTTTAAAATCATTATTATTTAAAATGATTTAAACGTGGTAATATTAGAACACGTGGGGAAAACCAGAGGTCCAAAAAGCCAGTGGAGCGCGTCGCCCGTGCGAAATCAGAGCCGTGTTCGGTTGGGTAATCCGGCAGGCAAGCGTGCTTCCCGGCTTCTCCGCAGCGGCGCCACTCACCTGTCCGGAAGCGGAAGCGCGGCAGCATGGGAATCTCGACCGCGCGAAGCGAAGGTCCGACGGCTATCAATCACCCGCAAGGAAGCATATTATAGCCTCATATGGGATTTGGTAAAGGGTAAAAATAGTATATTAAAGTACGAGTTTCATAAGAAGCGGTTTTAGCGCCCGGGTCTATTTTAAAAAACGAGCCACGAAGTGGCGAGTTTTTTTATTGACACGGGCGCTAAAACTCCTTATGAAACATGTGCTTTATACATTTTTTTCTATTTCACCTTTTATAATCAAGAAAAATACATTTTAAAAAGAAAATAAATCCTTCAAATTTTGTAAATTTTTATGTCTAAATTTTATGTTGGTAATACTATTTTTTATCATAGGAGCCTCTGGACAACAAAAATTATTTTGCAAACTGTCATTTTTTGATTTATTGACCCATTTTCACCACGAGATTCTAAAGTTATTTTAGCGATATGAGATTTGAAATTGAACGGAATACGTTGTGTGATCCTTGTACATTCGGTACATATACAGAGCGTTCGGAAATTCGGAAGATTTTGCTACTTTTTTTCGAATTTCAAAAGACGTGATTTTACGTCACGGCATTGCAATTTAGTATAGGGAAGATGGAAAATTCAAATAAAGTTGAAGTTAAAATCGACATTAGAAGGTTGGTAGATTGAATTTTGGATAGGATTTGGCAGAAAATGATAGCTTGAAGCATCTACAAAAGATTGATTTATAGATTTATGCAACCAACATACATGACTGTTATCCACACAGAATAAAAAAGTAAGTTATCAAGCTAGTTTTCCTCTGCGAAAAATGGGTTTTCTCGTAAATCACAAAGGCCGCGCAAGTCAATGAAATAAAACATTTAAATGTTACCAACATCAAATAAAGAAAAAACGCGTATCGAAATAGCTTCATTACGATCCGCAAATGAGGGTCGTACTGAACTCATTATGAACGTGAAATAGAAAAAGTATATTAAAAATGTAACAAAAATGATTTACTAACCTAAGTTAACCAAAAACTGTGTACAAAGTCAAATAGTTAAGAGGATTCTTACTGTTTTCTATATAGTCCTCTCATTTCATATTTTAAATTATAAAATATTAAATAGACCGCGACGCGAGGCGTAATTGGAAAAACAATTTCCAAACAAACTGTAGTTACATTGAAAATTTCATAAATTTATTTTCAACCAATTAGAAGGCTCCTTTTTATTTACGTTGCTTATAGCAACCGGAGACTATCGCGATAGTCTATAGCCTATTAACCTAATGAAATTAATAAGTGATAATTTTCTTTAGGTATACTACTATCTACGACTTAATTTTATTTCAAATGTCAAGTCATTTCGAAATGACAGGTGAGACAAACCAGCAAGTAACACAGTGGCGGATTTACAAATTTGCCGCTAGTAGGCTATTCAATTTTTGCCGCCCCTATACCAGTGACGGCTCGTGAGTTGTGAAACAGGTGAAGTGTTCGGGAAAGAAAAAGCCCGCTGCAGGCGAAATGCGCCGCAGGCGAAAAATTTTTAAGATCACGCCCAAATTTAGTCAATAATTTTTAGTAAATATTTTAAAAATTTATGATTACCTACTTATTTTATTGAAAATGAAGTTTCTTTCTGCAAAGCCAGTAAAGTTCCAACTACCTTTTTTTATCCCCATTAACAGACACGGCCAACAATAAAGTTTATTTAAAAAAATACTACCCGTCGACCATGAATAAAGATTATACCATTTATTTCTGTAAGACAAAAAAAAAATTTTGGGCCAAATTTGCCGCCCCTAAAACCTGCCGCCCTAGGCTCCAGCCTACTCAGCCTAATGGTAAATCCAGCACTGAAGTAACAATCAGTTTTTTAGTCGTACCCGTGATATTTATTGTTACAATAATATTATGTAAAAAATGATTCGTTTTGGTAATGAATCAGCAAGTTCGATCGCTAAAGAAATTGAGCAGTTAGTAACTCATTTTTATTACTAAAATGTGAGAAACATTAAATAACAAATTTGTTATCTGAAATCCAATGTCTTTATAGTTTTAAATTAAAATATAACTTTAAAAAACATATTTCCGATTAGTTTAGTTTAATATGACGCACCATAAGTTTACAATAGAAGTCGATTTTACTTATTAGTATAAGGTTTATTACTAAAATTTTAGGAACATTAAAAGAAACTCCAATTTATGAAATTTTCTTACCGAATCTCCTACGCAGCAGAATTAATTCCCGATAATTTTTTCTGGGTTTCACTCATGTTTTTGTTGATAGAAAATCCTGAAAATCTATCAACAAAGCCATTAATGACATTAAAAAAAATTATCGGTAATAATTCGACTGCTAGGAAGATTATAAGTGAAAATCCCATATGAGATTTTTAGAAGCTGCTTTATACAGGGTGTACGGAAAAAGGAGGTCAATCACTGAGGAAAATAATCTAATACAATAGGTTTGCTAAGACATAGTTGATAGTTGGTATCAGTGGCGGCTCGTGCCATTTTAGTGAAGTAGGGCCAGGTAAACCCTTAGCGCCGTAGGCAAAAAAATGTTGGGTGCCACGCCCTTTTTTGTTAATAGTTCTTGCTTTTGAAGTAGGAAAAATAAGCAAAAAGGCACCTAATTCAATTTATGAATTTACAATCATATCTTGAATTTTAAAAAAATACTGTAGGTAGAGTGTACTAAATATATAGACTGAAAGAAAGAGGGTATATAGAGCATTAATGGGGGAGTTTTTTTTCAGAAATGTGTTGGGGGTTGGGAGTATTAACTAACCTTATTATTATTAAAGTACATGATGAACAAAGTCCATTCTTCGTTCCTTTTGGCTCACAAACTTTGTTATCACTTTATTATTAAAGTCACTAATTGAGTTAACAAACTGTTTTTCAGCAGATAACATACCTAGAGCACTGAGTCCTCTTTCATTGTGTTCCTCAGAAAGGTTTTAATCTTTTTTAGCATTGAGAAACACCTTTCCGCCTCCGACGTAGACATAGGTGTTGTTATTAAAGCACTTAATAATTTTAATACTTATGTATTTCTAAAATAAAAAGTTCGTTAACCCTACATTAAATCAGCCGGCCGAACGAAAACAAATCGAGACGCGACGCGAATATCAGCTGCTTGAAACGTCTAACATCAAACGGTCAAACGAAGAGAGCCTGGCTACGCCACCGAGATTTTTGACTGCTTGCATTCAAGGTAATTTTCCAATGTTTTTTTATTGAGGTGATGGCGTTTCGTCACCTCCCGTGTGCCTCGTCGCGCTTGGCGCAAAAGCTACGTTACCGTTTACGCATAATCGCTTCCTTTTAGATGGAAATTTGCACCCGACTGTGTTCCATTTTTAAATTATTTTGCTAATTGCTTTAAAAACGAGAATATTAATTTTAATAGGTTATGGTAATTTATAAAGGGCAGGACGCTAGACAGGAGGGCAGGTAGTGCCATGGCACTGTGGCTCTACCCCACGAGCCGCCACTGGTTGGTATTGATTGCTTTTTTTATTAACCTAGATATATTAAATAAATTGCTAGTGTATCAAACCCGCTTTAGTGTTATATCAATTCCTGATTTGCTAGAACAGAATTTTTATTGGTAGCAATGAGTTCCATTAGCAGCACAGTCTTCTTGAATAATGAACCACTTTTAATACAGCCAATTTTGATAAGAAATAAATTGTATATTCTCAATGCGACGCATTTTGTTCCCAGTAAGCGCTTTCTCTACAATTAAGAAAGCAGAACAGCGTCCCCAAAAACGAATTGTATCCGTTAGAACCTATAATCCATAAGACGTTGATAAGGGTTAGTAGCGATCGGCAATCGCCGCGCGCCTTAGTATTAGTCTTAACGTATTTGTTGCACAGGTCACATCGTTGTTCGGAGTCTTCTAGCTGTCCTGTCTGAATTTGAATTTTATTAATCGTACCAATACCTACCTGTTTTAGTTTATTTATTTTTACTTTGTATTTAAGTTTTTTTAGACTTTACAAGTCAGATAAAGCAATGGAAGATTATTATTTTGCACAACCCATCATTAGTGTTGGACTTTATAATCTATGGACGAATTTTACCATCTCAGTAAACCATGTTACATAATAGATATAATCATATGCAATGTTAAACGACAAGAACAATATCACACTATAGAAGCTTTTTAAATTTTTGAGAACTACAGTACTGATTTTTAGTGGTAAGTATAATATGCTTCATTAACCGTAGCAAGCCAATATTGTTATGATTAATATCAATTTTCATTACAATAACTGCTAATCGGAACTAATACAGTATATAAAACCAGATTACACCCCCAATAGAGCTTGATAATTACTGTGAGTATTCAGAGCAATAATGGCTATAAATTTACAAACCATTCTATGGTAGCATTAACTCCTATTTCCCATTGACTAAATTACCGTGATATTATCACTACACAACGGTCTAGGAATTTTCGTTGTCTTACAGTAGGAGCGCGCGTTGCGGTCACATATAGTATTAAACAGTTGTAGGTATAAAGAGTATGTGAATTCTTATAAGAAATAGAAGGTTTTTTTTTCTCAGTGATCCGTTAACCAAACAGTCCTTGAGTAAAAATAATATGACTTTTATAATGCCATTTTTCTTTTTTGACCCTAATGTTCGATATAAAATTTAAAATTAAAAACTGATTTTTAAAAATAATTCGAGTTATTTTAATAACATATAAATTTCAAATTTGGTACATTGCTTCAACATAAAGCGTTACATCTTTTGAGAAAAACAAAACAAAAAACAATGTCAAATATTTAAAATAAGGGCTGTCCAGTACCCGCTGACCCTCCCATTTTTTAGTACGTGCGCCAATGAATCTAATCTAAAATAACATAAAATTATTTTATACAAATATTACATTCTTGATATCACAGTTCGAACTTACCGTATTAAAATCTTCAATAATCCAAAAGGAGTTCTTAAAATGATATATACATATACCTTACATTAATCACAAAATGTTAACATTAGGTATGCTTATATAAGTCCAAGGATGAAAGTACTCCACGGCTCAAGTTCTCTGGCAAAAACTTTTTAATATTCTTGAATAAGAAATTGTACGTACCTAAGTTTTTGCCAAATTGTAAAAATCAATACAAGCTAATATTTGACTTGAGGTTAGGTACCTACATACCTACGCCATAACATCGAAGATTGGTTATTTTGCTGGTTTTATTTATTTTTTTTATTCGATTTTATAAGTTTCATAAGTACTTTAATTGACTTGTTCTCTTCCTTTTTAAATAAAAACACGACGACGAATCATTTTTAAACAAATTTTAGAAACAAACCCTTAAAAACAATTTTCTATCCTTAAAATCTGATAGGTTTGCAACTAGTAAAAATGACAGAAATCCCTACCCCTACCTTTTTCCCCACTTGATTAAAAACTGAGAACAAATTCCAGTTTTTTGGCAAGAATTTGGGGCAAACTTTACCTGCTTACACGTAAAAATAAATTGAACGTCAACTTTTACAATTTCTTCAGCAAGAACTTAAATTTTAAAGCCCGGACCTGTCTATTTTCCATTCGTCAAGTGATAATGTTGCAGTGCGCATGTCTAATCGTGTGTAGCTTTGTTTACATGCGCCAGGCCATAAATTTGCCACTTTCGTGATTATTGTTTGTTTATCTAAAGGTAAATATCTATGACGCCATCATGCATAGCATATCGTAGTATGGGTCGGTACGGCACTGGCCCAGTTTTCGAAAATATCCATATAACATGTAGAAAAAAATTACCGATCCCCCATTGCAACGTTCGCGTTCAGTACATGAGAAACTCGCGATGTTAAGCGCTCAGTAATTGTGACATGTTCGGTAAAGGGGGAGGTTCACCCTCCTAGGGTTGTCGTGATTTTACCGTGGGAATGGCAAGTTATACGCGACTAACGTGTTTACAAGCACCTGTATAATACAGAACGATATCATTGCAGGAAACAGAGATTCTATTTTTATGTGAAAATACTTTTAGGTAAAATACTTTAACTCAACCCACAGGACGTGTAATTATTACCAAACGATTCCGTGACTTTAACGTAGCACGAAAATCCGTTTTGTTTATGGGAATGAGAGTAAAGGTATTTTTTAAATAGGGGGGCTAGTACCTATGTGGTTTAAAAGAAGTCGGGAAAATATAAGATTTTTTAATGTTCAAAACCGCTTCCGTTTTTCAAGAAATAGGCATATAGAAATCCAAAATGTATATTATTTAAATTATTTTCTGTTTTATTAAAACACTAAACAAATAAACCGTGATCTCTGTATAATTGTGGGAGACATTAATATTAATATGTAGGTGGTTTTATGGGTTTAAGGATCTTAGGGAGCAAATGAAACCCAAATATTAATTTGCACATAAGTAAATAAAAAGTCTATTGGATCATTAACAATTTTATTTTATAATTAATATTAAGGTGGCATTCTCAACGTCATTCCATCTATTGCCAACCTATAATCTATTTCGCGTTGCTTTTTTTTTTAGTTTATTATTAGATTAACTAACATTTACATAAAATCAATATCGTCGGTACAATATTTAGGTAATATCTGACATATAACAAAAATATCTATTCATTTTATTGCTAATTTTGGGATAATTGTATAGTGAAAGAACAATGACATAATAATGTTAAATAAAATCTTACCCGATATTTTTTGTCAATAATTATTATCTATAAAATATGAAGACGATAATGATTTTATTAAAATTTTGTGAAAAAGCTAGAAAAATTAAATAAATATACGCGAAATAGGTTATAGGTTGGCAAGCATGTTGATACTCCCACCTTAATATCCTAAATTATAATGAAAATTCCATAAATTTATTTTTAACCAATTAGAAGGCTCCTTTTTGTTTACGTTGCTTATAGCAACGGGAGATTATCGCGATAATTTTGTTAGTTTCTATTAACTTGATGAAATTATTAAGTAACAATTTGTCTGTCAAAAATGAAGTGCTTTATATTGGCAAAAGTCACTTAGAATAAAATCAAATTACATTTTGTTGCTAACTTATAATTTTTATTGATACTAACCAATTTGCTTTACATATCGAACACCGGGGCTAAAAGAGACAAATCAAAAATTTAACTAAACTCATCGGAAATATGTTTTTTTTAAGTTTCATTTGAAACTATGTAGACATGTAAGTTCAGATGTTATGGTTGAAAACGAATTAGTGCTTTAATGTTCCTGAAATTTTAGTAATAAACCTTAGTAAAATCAAGTAAAATCAACTTCTATTGTAAAAATATAGTGCGTCATATGTAACTAAACTCATCGGAAATATGTTTTTTTTAAGTTTCATTTGAAACTATGTAGACATATCATATCAGATGTTATGGTTGAAAACGAATTAATGTTTTATGTTCCTGAAATGTTAGTAATAAACCTTAATTACTAACTAGTGAAATCAACTTCTATTGTAAAAATACAGTGCGTCATATCATCGGAAATGTGTTTTTTTAAGTTTTATTTGAATTTAAAACTATAAAGACATTGGATTTCAGATAACAAATTTGTTATTTAATGTTTCTCACATCATCTTAACATAGTATAAAACAAAGTCGCTGTCGTTGTCTGTCCGTCCGTCCCTACCTATATATGGATCGTTCGGAAGAAAAGGGTTACATCTCCAAAAAATCGATTTTCTACTTTCCTTTGTATTAGTACTAAAGCAGATGCCTACTTTCTGATGAAAATAAATTTTAAGTAAAGTTCGATCAGTGGCCAAAAGATGGCACGATGTAACACGGGGTTTTTTCCAACATTTTTAGGTTATTCCCAAGAATACTGTTACATTTCAGTTTGTCGTAAACTGTTCTGTTCTGTATATTAAAAGTTTGTTTTAAAAAAGTTACATTTCGATTTAGTGCAATTTTTATTTAAAGGTAAGTATCACATTGTAAAGAAAACAAGTACATCCCAAAATGTAACTTTTTTCTTTTAAAATAAAATATAAGAATAATGTACCATTTCATTTTGTAACCTTGTCATTTGGCTTTATAACTCTTTTGAACTAAATTTGTAATTAATGATCTGTTATATTTTGAAATATATCCTTTTACATGGTATTTCTTTAATGATTTTAGTGTTTCATTATTACATGTAACCGTTTTCTTTAAAAATTATTTAAAAATTTGTATTTTAAAACTTTTAGTTATTAAAAATATTTTTGTTTAAACTAAACAATTATTTTAGCTCAGTATAACTCAAAGTGGCATATCCCTGAGTATGTCTTACAAACAGCGAACGCAAACATTTTTGCTAACCTACACGCATTATGCCTAAAAGTTTAGCGGACAGTCAAGAACAAGATAGAGATTTAAACCAGGTTCAAACTAATACACCTGCTAAACACTTGCAGCAGATCCAGTGCTGTTCATTACGCAGTACATTATCTTCTGAAAATGAACTTTTTGGCCCTGCTGACAGCATTAAAGATCCGTCCTATTAGGAGTAGTAATCGGAAGATGAAGCATCAGGCGAAGAAAAAGAGAAGACAAAAAAAAAGAATGGTAATAGATAATAAATCTCACATAGAAAAAAAGGTAAAAAAGAAGTAGAAATCCTCAGACTTGGCAGAAAAATGTATAAACAGAGGGGATTATTATAATAGGTTTAAATAATGCCTTCGTTTAAGAAACCAGGAATAACAAAAGACAAAAAAGGCTTGCTTTCTTAAGTTGAAAAGAAAAAGTGCGTTCCAATGTACTATTTTACAATAATTTATAATTTTATTTTAAATTTAACGTGTTTTTGTTTAATACTAAACTTGAATTTTAGTTTATACAAAACTTTTAGGTTAAATTTATTCCCATTCAATTTACCGGTTTTAGTATAAATAATGGAATCTGTAACTATAATAATAAACTAGTATTAAAAACTAAAGTGTTTTATTTTTTAAATCTACCTATACCTTTAGATCAATCACGTTACATCTTTTTGTTGTCTCGCCTGTTTGCACTTTTTTAAATTAATTAATAACCCATTAAAACAAAATCGGAAAAAAAACTATAGGAAAGCCTAAAAGAAATTACACAGTCATTTGTTAAGGAGGTAGCAGCAATAATATTGCTATTGTAATAACTTTTAAATAGACCCTCACTTTTAGTTCAAAAGAGTTACATGTGTTTTTATAAAAAAAGTCGAGAAACTTAAAGAAAAAACAAGATATACCCATAATTAGGACTGTTTTAATGTGACTACTTGAAAAAAAATCAAGAATTTACCTTTATTTATAATTACATAAAGTTTAAAATTTGCTAAAAAAAATCTTAAATTGTGTCTCCTGTAAAAACATTTTCTTCCGAACGATCGATATGCTTAAATCTTTAAAACTATACGCAACGGATTTTGAAGCGGTTTATTTTAATAGATAGAGTGATTCAAGGGGAAGGTTTTTATGTATGTATAACTAGCGACCCGCCCCGGCTTCGCACGGGTGCAATTTCAGAAAGTGTCATGCCGGGTACTAATATGTCGGGTTTGATCGGGTTTGTATTTATACCAGCGGGTTGCAACGCATGCCGGATACACGCTAGTTTTAGTAATAAAAAGGAGTTACTAATGGCTAAAATAAACTTTATTTTTAAAATTCTAATAAGTTACAATTAACTAAAGCCGCCGGAAATAATAATATATTTTTGTAGCATTTTAGCAAAAAAATTACAATAAGAAAGAACTCCAATTTATGAAATTTTCTTACCGAATCTCTCACGCAGCAGAATTAATTCCCGATAATTTTGCTGCTAGGGAAATTATAAGTGAAAATTCTCAAGATTATCTTAATATTTTAAATATGAGCACCACAAAACTATTAGAATTGGCGTTCCCCAAGGAACGGTACTTGGGTCATTTTTATTTAATATTTATTTACACGATTTATATAATATCCTAAATAATGGTAACGTAGTGAGTTTTGCTGAGATGACACTGCAATTTTTGGTTTAATCTAAGAACAAAGGTCGAACAAGAGTTTTCCATTCTTTTTAAATTTCTTAACAACAAAATAATGTCTAACCGTTAATTTTATTAAAACTCACTTAGTCCCATTTGCAATAAAAAAAAAACAATTTTTACTTCAGTGCACGGCGCTAATTAATTGTTGGTGGCCCAGGTATGCGGGTGGGAATTATTACCGGTTGTTTAAGTGTGAAATATTGGGCATTTTTATCGTATGCAGTTGCATCAAGTGAGATGAGCACATACAGTGTGACCAGTAAAGTCCGCATCATATGGGATTATTTTTTATTAATAACTTTATTCGAAATTTGACTTTTGCATCAAGTTCTGCTTCGATTAGATGAAAAATAAGCAAAAAAATAGTAGTCACGCGATTCGCATTATCTGTTAAATTTTAATTGTTTCCAAAAAATAATTCAAGAGTGGGGTTATTTTTAAAAATATCGAAAAAAGTTATAAGAAAAAGTTTTTTTAAATGCAGTTTCTAGCCCACATGCAATTTCAGCTGAATACGATAATTTTGATTTTTAACCCATATTTTGTAAATTGCACCACTTTTGCAAAATAAGACTCAACGCAACCTACATAAAACTTCTTAGTTTTGACAATGTTTTATTTCAGATACATTTTTTTTAATGTGTGTTTTTCTACAAAATCAATATTTATTAAAATAATTATTTATATGATTTTTTATTAGAACAATTCCCTCTTTTCAGTTAAACTTTTGTCTTAATATTAACGTGTATTACTTTCAGACACAAACTACGTTTTCAAAAATACATACTTATTTTATTTTATAAAGTTACCTTATACAGGGTCAAAAACAAATAAACTTTGCATCACATGTGACCAAATTTTAATAGCCCAATTTTTATTTTGTACAAAAACACATATTTAAGATGGCGCTACTTTAAAGAAAATGTATCTGAAATAAAGCATTGTCAAAACTAAGAAGTTTTATGTAGGTTGCGTTGAGTCTTTTTTTGGCAGAAGTGGTGCAATTTCCAAAATATTGGTAAAAAAATCAAAATTATCTTATGCAGCTGAAATTTTGCATGTGGGCTAGAAACTGCAATAAAAAAAAACTTTTCTAATAACTTTTTTAATATTTTTAGAAATAACCCCACTTTTGAATTATTTTTTGGATAAAATTAAATTTTGACAGATAATGCGAATCACGTGACTACTATTTTTTTGCTTAATTTTCATCTCGATCGGATGCCAAAGTCAAATTTTGAATAAAGCTATTAATAAAAAAAAAATCCCATATGATGCGGATTTTACTGGTCACACTGTCTACTGTAAAGAAATTAGGATCTCTGCTACATAAATTTAAATACTTGAAACATAATAATATATTCACACAGCTACTTATCTTGGTACTATGGGCTTGTGGGACCATAGACATTTACCTTTAGATAAGCAAACAATAATCACGAAAGTGGCAAATTTATGGCCTCGCACATGTAAACAGAGGTACACAAGATTAGACGTGCGCACTGCAAACTGCAACATTATCATTTGACGATGGGAAAATCAACGGCGTATACAAGGGGGGGGGGTAATGGGGGGGGGGGGGTAATTACCCCCCCCCCAAGATTACTTAAGCGTTGTTTAATTTTTGTCCTTACTCCTTAAAGTTGCTATTATCTAGTATCCTAGCCATGCACGTAGCTAGGGGGGGGGTACAGGGGGCCCAGCCCCCCCCCTCGAAACTCGAGCTCTGATTTCGGCAACATAGGCAACACATTAAACATTTCCTACACTATTACATTTTTTTTCACCTCAATTATAACCGGGTTTGTTTTTGTGCTTTTCTTGAGAACTTTGTGTTGTGTTTTTTATTTTTCCCACTTGAAAATCAAGCACCATGATTCAAAAAAGGGCGTGGTACCCAAAAAATTTTCGCCTGCGGGCTCTGCGGCGCTTTTTTTTGGGCCTTCGGCGCAATCCCGATAGCCCCCCCCCCCCGAGAAGAAATCCTGGCTACGTGTCTGATCCTAGCCGATCGATGAACCCCCCCCCCCCCCCCCCCAGACGCATGAGCTGGATACGCCGGTGGGGAAAATTGAGAAATTGTAAATGTTGACCTTCAATTTATTTTTACGTGTAAACAGCTAAAATTTGCCCCAAATTCTTGTCAAAAAATTGGAATTTCTTCTCAATTTTTGAAGGTAGGCTAGGTTAGGTTAGGTTAAAAGTGAGTGGGTTACAGCTAACCCTCCACTGCGACCATGCGATCTATTGTGGCTCACACCTTATTTATATTTCCCCCAATAGGCCTAACACTTTGATGAAGCTAATGATGGTATTGGGAGAGACATTTTTCATGTCGTCCGGCAGCAGAGTCGTCTCACCGAATAGAGCGAATCTGATTCTTCCTGCTGCGGGGCAGGCGTACAATACGTGTTCTGCTGTTTCTGCATTTTCCATGCAGAGCCGGCATTCATCAGTTGGGGCTAATCCAATTTTATACATATGGTGTCGCAACCTGCAGTGGCCGGTGTACAATCCTACTAGTGCTTTAAGGCATGATCTGTTAAGCACAAGTAGTTTGTCAGTTAGTTGTTGATTTATATGGCTGTATATAAATGCTTTAGAGTGTGTTAGACCTGGTAGATTTAACCAGTGTCTTTCCCATTTGCTTTTTGCTTCGGCTATTATTGTTTTCCTGGCCGTAGCATGAGATATACCCATTACCGGCTCGGGTCCTGTGAATTTCTGTGCTGCCCCTCTCTTGATGAAGGTAAGAAATAAGGTAGTGATTTTTGGCATTTTTAGTAGTTGCAAACCTATCAGATATTGAGGATAGAAAATTGTTTTTAAGGGTTTATTTCTAAAATTTGTTTAAAAATTATTCTTCGTCATGTTGTTAGTTTAAAAAGGAAGAGAACAAGTCAATTAAATTAAACTATAAAACTTATAAAATCGAATATAGAAAGCAAACAAAACCAGAAAAATAACCAATCTTCGTTGTTATCGCATACCTAACCTCACGTCAAATATTAGTTGATTCTATTGATTTTTACAATTTGGCAAAAACTTAGGTTACGTGTAAAACATTTTCAGCAAAATTTCTTCTTCAAGAATTTGTGAAAAAGTTTGGCCCGATAACTTAACCGGTGAAATACAATTATCCTTGGGTTACTATAAACATACCTAGGTATTTACTTTTCTCTCTTATATAATATAAGTATAGAGAAAAGTGTCTTTTAAACTTTTTGAAGCAATATATTGCCCGAAAAATATGCATACCTAATTTAGATTGAAGGGCTGCAAATAAAATATTAATATACCAAAACATGCATCGGGATAATCCGTCTTGGTGTGGGTTTCTCTTTATTTTTATACCTTGTTGTGTAGCCTAAGCCTAGTTTGATGTGTTTAAATTGATCATAATAAAATAAAGTTATATATCAAGATACATCACTACTCCATTCACAGCCTAGGAATATTTCAAAGGCTTCTTTTAAAACTTCATTTAAAAAAAATTATTAATTCTTTAATAAAAACTTTTTTAATTATTACTTATTTATTATATTAAAAATCCTTGCCACACCCTACGCCGCTGGTGTTTACTAATCGCTCCGAATCCTTGAGCCAATACAATTCCACGCGGAGTCGGAAATTTAACGCTATTTCTCTTCTCTGTCTTTGTTTCACACACACGAATGTTTGATGCTAACAAACAGGCAAGTTTGTGATTTACGAGAAAACCCATTTTTCGCAGAGGAAAAATAGATTGATAACTTACTTTTTATTCTGCGTGGATAACAGTCATGTATGTTGGTTGCATAAATCTATAAATCAATCTTTTGTATATAGATGCTTCAAGCTATTATTTTCTGCCAAATCCCATCCAAAATTCAATCTACTAACCTTCCAATGTCGATTTTAACTTCAACTTTATTTGAATTTTCCATCTTCCCTATACTAAATTGCAATGCCGTCACGTAAAATCTTTTGAAATTCGAACAAAACTAGCAAAATCTCCCGAATTTCCGAACGCTCTGTATATGTACCGAATGTACCGGGTGGTCAAATAAGCGAGGACGTCGGCTTTATCCCGGAAACCATTAATCGTACAACTTTCGGAAAGATTGTTTTATGAGTAAAGTGGTCAAGAGAAATTGCTGGAAATTACTTTTAAGTTCCTCATTTTGCCGCAAGGGGGCGCAATTAAAAATTGTTTTTTTAAATTCTAAATTTCTCCGAAAATTCCCATATTAAGGTATAATTCTGATTACATCATTGGAAAGCTTAGACAATTCTGCATCCTTTTGGTTTAAGGCTCATTGGCGTACCGACCTTGATAAGAGTGGGAGAAGCTATTGAAAGTGTAAACATTAAAATCGCGGTAACTTCTAAACGACTTATCCGATTTTACTAAATTTAAGCTTGTTTGGAAGGGAAACATAAGCATCTTTAATTGCCTTATCCAACAGTACACGATAGTGTTTAATAAAATTGCTAGGGGGCGCAATTTGTAATAATAACAGTTTTTCGATTTTATCCGGAAAATTCAAACCATACGGTATAACTATGACATCATAATCGAATAGTAGATGACATTTGTAAGAAAATATGTGAAGACCGCAGTTCGATATCTTTGTTCGTTTCAGAGTTATTGTTAAAATAATAATTTTTAATACAAATTGCGCCCTCTAGCAATTTTATTAGAAACTATCTTGTACCCTTGGATACGACAATTGAAGGTACTTACCTTTCTCTTCCAAACAAGCTTAAATTTAGTAAAATCGGTTAAGTCGTTTAGAAGTTACAGCGATTTTAATGTTTACACTTTCACTTGATAAGAGTGGGAGAAGCTATTGAAAGTATAAACATTAAAATCGCTGTAAATTCTAAACGACTTATCCGATTTTACTAAATTTGAGCTTGTTTGGAAGTACCTTCAATTGTCGTACCTAATGGTACACGATAGTTTCTAATAAAATTGCTAGAGGGCGCAATTTGTATTAAAAATAATTGTTTTGGCAATAACTCTGAAAGGAACAAAGATATCGAACTGCGGTCTTTACATCTTTTCTCGCAAATTTCATCTACTTTTCGATTATGATGTCATAGTTATACCGTATGATTTGAATTTTCGGGATAAAATCGAAATACTGTTATTATTACAAATTGCGCCCTCTAGCAATTTTATTAGAAACTATCTTGTACCAATAGATACGACAATTAAAGGTTCTTCCAAACAAGCTTAAATTTAGTAAAATCGGATAAGTCGTTTAGAAGTTACAGCGATTTTAATGTTTACACTTTCAATAGCTTCTCCCACTCTTATCAAGGTCGGTACGCCAATGAGCCTTAAACCAAAATGATGCAGAATTGTCTAAGCTTTCCAATGATGTAATCAGAGTTATACCTTAATATGGGAATTTTCGGAAAAATTTAGAATTTAAAAAAACAATTTTTAATTGTGCCCCCTTGCGGCGAACTGAGGAGCTTAAAAGTAATTTATAGCAATTTCTCTTGACCACTTTACTCATAAAAAAATCTTTCCGAAAGTTGTACGATTAATGGTTTCCGAGATAAAGCCGACGTCCTCGCTTATTTGACCACCCGGTACAAGGATCACACAACGTATTCCGTCCAATTTCAAATCTCATATCACTAAAATAACTTTAGAATCTCGTGGTAAAAATGGGTCAATAAATCAGAAAATGACAGTTTGCAAAATAATTTTTGTTGTCCAGAGGCTACTATGATAAAAAATAGTATTACCAACATAAAATTTAGAAATAAAAATTTACAAAATTTAAAGGATTTATTTTCTTTTTAAAATGTATTTTTCTTGATTATAAAAGGTAAAGAAAAAAATGTATAAAGCACATATTTCATAAGGCGTTTTAGCGCACGTGTCAATAAAAAAACTCGCCACTTTGTGGCTCGTTTTTTAAAATAGACGCGTGCGCTAAGACCGCTTCCTATGAAACGTGTACTTTAATATACTATTATAATAGACCAGCAGATTAAATTATATTTTGTTGTACTACTTTTTTTTATCGCAATGGTACATAGGACGAACCTGGTTGGAGCTTTGACGTTCTTCATTCTTAAATGGATTTTACGTACAGTTGACGACAGATAATTTCGTACACTAAACTGTGACACTGTAAATGCAACTTTTTTACCTTTATTACCTTTAGTTTGTAATGTGTTATGTTAATTGTTATCATGATATTTGTCAAAGTATTGTTATTATCTTATTTGATTTAAAAATGCATCATTTAAGTATTATTGAAAAGCAATTATAATATGTTTAGTAGAAATGGGGTGGTCTTATGGAAAAATAGCTGATCATTTTACAGTACCTACCTTGAAGTAGGTACTGTTCAAGGAATTGTAAAAAAATTGCGCTATCATCAAACACTTGAAAGGTCTGTTGGGTCTGATTTAAATAATAGAAAATCATCAAATGAAGAAGACCGAAATTTGGTGTAGTATTTAGGGCAAAATTCATTTTAAACTGCAGTATCCGCTATGCACATAACAGGATTCCCTGCTTCATCTAGAACTGCGCAACGCCGAGTAAGGCAATGTTCCGAATTAAGAAATCGAGCAGCTGCATCCAACCGTTTTTAAAAAATAGTGATAAGGAACAAAGAATTGGGTTTGCTATGCAATATTTACAAAAAAATGATTTTTTTCTTGGCAAAATGTTATCTTTTCCGATGAGAAAATTTTTCAGTCTACATATAATGGAAGGATTCGAGTATATTAGACCGCACCAAATTCCCGATATGATGAGAAGTATACTCAAAAAAAGCAAACTAGTGGACGTTTCTCCGTTAATGTATGGGCATGGATCAGTGTTTATGGTGCAGGTGTATGCTGGAATATTGGTGGAACCCTAAACAGTAATACATATCTTCAGATTTTGGAAAAGGTTTTTCTTCCTTCTGCCGCGATGGTTTTTGAAGAAAATAACTTTAGATTTCGGCAGGATAACTGCCCTGTGTATACCTACTGCAAGAAATATAGAAAACTGGTTTAGACAAAACCATGTAACTGCGTACATTTTGGTAAATGTGTCTGCCTTGGTGCTCAAGAAGTCCTGATTTAAATCCAATTGAAAATGTTGGATTGATGGTAAAAAAATATGTACAAAATAAATTTTGAACCACAGAATGAAATAGTTAATTGATAAAATAGAAGACATTTGGGAAGGGCTAACTGCGGATTACACCATAAGTATTACTTGGTGAATACAACGGCGGTCCTGGAACGTCTTTCTGGGGGGGGGGGGGGGGTACTTTTAAGGATTTGCGCCGGAGGCGCTTTTTTGCACCGCAGGCGAAAATTTTTTGGGTGCCACGCCATATTTTGGGTAAAATAACCGTAAAGCTTAATCTGCGGCGATATGCCAGACTTTAAAACACTCTTTTAATTTAAAAGAAATTTGAAAGGGCGACAAAATAAACAAGTTTTAAAAGCTTCGAGGGCATTATCCGTGACAGATGAACTGTGTTTATACAATTGTACTATACATATCTGGGGGGGGGGGCTGAGCCCCCTCGTAAATACACCACTGATGTAGTAGATGTAGTAGTAATATTGTAATATAAGTCAAAACACTAAAATAAAACAAAACTTAAATGTATATGTATAATAAAGAAATCAGAACATGAAAATAAAGCTAAAAAAAATTACAATTGTTTTTTAATATATTTTGCATTGGATGCCGCTGCTTTCAACATTTTTATTAACTCATTAGAAAACCGGACATTCTTCGGTTCGGTTTACCAGCATTTTCGCGATATTATATCGACTTATCGACGGACTATAATAGAATATATCTTATAATATTAAGATGTTGATATTTTTATATAAAAAATGTTTTTTCAAATTTATTGGTTTTGTTTTTAATTTAAAAATAATAAATATTTATAGTTTTTTGGACATATTATTTTTAGTTTTTGCGTCCTCAACCTGGTCTCTGGGGGGGGTAATTACCCCCAGTACCCCCCCCGTAGGACCGCCCTTGGGTGAATACCAAGAAGATTACGATTAGTGTCAGAATTCAATGGCTCAGCAATTAAATATTAGTATTTTGTTTGTTGTTTTGTTAATAAATTTACAATTTTTGGCTTTATACTTTTGTAGTTTTCCTGGTATTATTTTGTAATTTTCTTATTTCGCGGCTGTAATTTAAACACAGAAATATTGAGAAATAACCATTATTACTTATGGTATGGTAAAAAATGTACATGAAATGTCTTACATACGTAATAGGTATTGGTTTACTAGCCAATCTTAATCAAATATCACTAGGCAGAATGCAGGTAACTGCAACACATTTGTGCTCTAGGTAAAACCTAACAATCTATCAGTTACGAACAAATAGATTAGGATCTCGAAATGATAATTTTAACATTTTTGTTTTACTGAGTAGATTAGAAGTATAAACATGATGGCACAAAGATAATGGTTTGAGCTAACTCGATAAGTAGATACTTGGCCATTGGCCATATTTTACAGAGAAATTTAATGTCAACCTGATACTGTTTCTTTTGTTTCAGAGAATGCTGTAAGAATCACCTGATAGTTTATGGATGTTTTAGTACGTGTCTCGTTGCATCCTAGTGCTTGTCTTTTATACAGTACCTATTTGTGATATATTACATGAATTGAGACAATTCCTGCTGAATGAGACCTGTGAGAAGTGTGAGACGTAACCTAAGGACATTAGTTTATTCTAAACAGTTACTTTTTGTTATGGTTGTCGATGCAGTTTTTATTTATAAATAAACGTAGAAAAAATTATTTACGATAAAGTGCTTCCCTCTTTATTTTCCAAATCCTGGTTAATATAAAAACGTGCCTTTATTCCATAAAATAAATACTTTTGTGCGTATTTTTATTGATTTAATTTGTGATTTAATAATATTTATATTGAATCACAATATAAATTAATAAAATCTCGTTCAAAAGTTAATAAAAAAATTGAAAAGTTCTAAAACCGCTGTTCTAATTTCCCGCCATTGATTGTTTAACATTGAAGTTAACATTCCTATCCCTATAAATTTTCTTTGGTACATACGCCCGGAGACTTCCCAAGTAGCATTTTTAGACACATTTTGGTAAATGTATCGAAACCTATGTTTCTGTTTCCAACACAAAAAGAAAACTGTTGGCTACAAATTTGGAAACATTTTCGAAACGTACACATTTTAAATGGCGCTATTGCACGTGTTTCCGAGTGGTTGGTACTAGCTGTGACTTTCGCTGTTTCGACGCATAATCGAAACTTTTATCGACAATGTGTCGAAAATGTTTCGAAAATGTTATATGAAATGTGTTTATTCTCAATCTCAGAGGGCGCTATTTGATTATGTCAAAATGGACACAATAAGGAAACAAATAATTCGAATTACCTACAGCTTATGGAACAGAAGGAAAACAATATGAAGACGAAATAATTTCACCATAATGTATTTGTGAGAAGTGAAATTTCAATGTCATGATTAAGTATTTCCATTAGTTATTGAAAAAGAGAAACAAAAAGCATTGACGAAATAAATTTTATCATGTAATTTAGCTTTATATTTTTAACGCGCACTCAATGTATTTGCATTTAAAGAAAAAATAATATTTTGCAAAAAAATAAAATTGAAAATATTTTTAAAATTTCACTTATTTCTTTTTTAAATCGAATCGGCTAGTAAGATGGAAATAATGTAACAACTTTACGGCTTTTCAAAAGATGCAGAAATTTAATTAAAACCAATTTTAACAAGATAAAAGTTCATTTGTCAAAATGGCCTCCAGAACGCGAGATATTATTCAAGTTCAAAATGGAGTCGAGACACAATTTCTAGTATTGAGTTTCCATAATGTTTCGAATATTAAGTACCTATAATTAACAGATACATTACGGAAACAGAAACACTGTTTTGATGTATCGAAAATAATGCGAAACAAACATAGCTAAATTAAAATTGACTTAAGTACACGGTACCGGCACTTTATAAACTCCATTTCTTTTGTCATGTCAATCTTCAATTTGTTCCGATTTCCGATCGACGAGCAGGTAGTAAGTGCCAGTGTCTGTTGCTGAAAGTTTCGAAAATTATTGTCTTCATATGTTTTGTAAATCAATGGATACCACTGTTTGGTAAATATTTCGAAGCAGAAAAATACCAATCTGTTTCGATTCACTTAAATCGAAAATATATCGCTACAATTTGGAAACGCATGTTTCATTTATAACTTCACAATTTTATCTAAAAATGTTTCGAAAAATATTCATGTGTGTGTGTTAAATGTGTCGACACTATGGTTTGTAAAATGTTTCGAAACAAATAGTTCAAAAATGTTTTAAGACACAAAATTCGAAAATGTGTCGAAAAAGTTTCGGAACACATGCGTCGCGACACAATTTTATTCTTTGTATCGAGATGTTTCGAAACGTTTCTCAGCAAAGAATTTGTGTCCAATTTGTGTCTAAAAATGCTACTTGGGTTTGTTCGGGTTTGTTCGCTGTCTGCTATCTGGGTATAATGGCTGAGGATCTTGGTTCGGAGCCCATGTTATAGGTCCCTCCGGGAATGGCCCTGTCATCGAACGAAGAGGAAAAAGTCCGAAATAGGCAACCGCAATGGCGCAATACATATTGCACATCTAGGGGCCCTTCGTCGCTATGTAGTCACAACAGTAAAATTATGTATATGGCGGACACGCGACTACCTATAATTTTTATACCAACTGTCATCAGGCTATATTAAACCCTATTAGGTTCAGTGTGCAGTTTTATGTTAACACGTTCTTTAATCACATAATTATGTCGTTTCCTAATGACTTAGCTAAAAGTCTTTGATTTTGGGGAGAGATAAGTCAGCGCCTATGAATTATTCGACGTGTAAAAACGCATGTTCGTAGTACTTTTCAAGTCATTTACGTTGGCGGCGTTAATTTTTCTCGTGCGTGACTATAGTAAGCGATAAGATGTCATGCGATGACATCTGACTTGAAGCGTAATCGAGAATTTAGATTTACATGGTAGATTTCTATATTATTAGAACTTCGTGCATTAAAAGTTCGAGGTATTTCCGATGCTAATGCATTGTAATAATAAAGTTCTGTATTAATGACGGATTTGGGACGTACAAAAAAATAATTCCGGGGTTTGAAATTATAATAATGTTACAATAATTTTATTATAACTTGTAGTTTAGTTGTTTAATTACGAGTATAATAGTTATCACATAAAAATGTAATGGTCACAGTTGTCATATTGTGTCAAACATACAGCGTTATGATACATTAACGGATCAGCTTTTTATACAGGGTTAGGAAAAATTACCAGAACGGTCGATTATTTTAAAATATACAGGGGTTATCAAAAAACATCTTATATAAAAAATGTAGGGCTGTTAAAAATCTACATATCGGTGATAAATTGAAATATACAGGGTCGCGCACAAAGTTGTGGAGAATGAGAGTTATATTTTTTTAATGGAACACCCTGTATATTTTTGAATTTTTAAATGCCACATAAAATTATAATTATTTTTTTTAAATGCACTATTAGTCTATACTTCATAGTTTCCGAGATATTGACTCTCGAAAAGTGACATTTTTAAACTTTGACAGCTTATAACTTTCTAACAGTACGTCTTGGAGCAAACCGGCTTACATGTCCCTATCTAATCAATTTTTATTATCTTCCCAAAAAATCAACTTCCAGTTAAACCGGAACAACTACATTTCCTGCTTTCGAGTTACATCCGGTTTAACCGGAAGTTAATTTTTTTTGGAAGATAATAAAAATTCAAGATAGGGACATGTAAGCCGTTTTGCTCTAAGACGTACTGTTAGAAAGTTAGAAGCTGTCAAAATTCAAAAATGTCACTTTTTGAGAGTCAATATCTCGGAAACTATGAAGTATAGACTAATAGTGCATTTTATTAAAAATAATTATAATTTTATGTGGAATTTAAAAATGTAAAAATATACAGGATGTTCCATTTAAAAAAATATAACTATCATTCTCCACAACTTTGTGGGCGACCCTGTATATTTCAATTTATCACCGATATGTAGATTTTTAACAGCCCTACATTTTTTATATAAGAGGTTTTTTGATAAACCCTGTATATTTTGAAATAATCGACCGTTCTGGTACTTTTTCCTAACCCTGTATAATTACAGGGTGTTTGGGGAGGAAAGGGCAATATTTTGGGAATGTGTTCAGAGGATAAAAATAAGAGAAAAAAACCCATATGTTTTAGTTCGATTCTCAACCATTTCTGAAATAATCGGTTCTAAAGTTTTTGTAAGATAATTTTTATTTTAAAAGCGAATAATTGCAGGTACTGCAGTACAAACTAACTTAAAGAATATTGTCAAGAACCCCTCCACCAACTTCAATACATTTTTCGGCACGTTTGTTAATCGCTCGGGTAGCACGTTGGATTGAGTGGGGATTGTTTTTTATAAAAGCTGCAGCATTGAAAATTTGATCGCGGAGTGCTTCTCTCGTTTCCACTCGTGTTTCATATACTAGCGATTTCATCCATCCCCAAAAGCAATAATCAAGCGGGTTTAAGTCTGGTGACCTTGGTGGCCAAACTTGCGGACCACCTTTGCCAATCCAGCGCTTAAGAAAACAATAATTCAAGAAATTTCGCACACGGGGACTAAAATGAGGTGGGGCTCCATCATGTTGGAAGTACATTCGTTGTCGAACATTTAACGAAACATCATCCAAAATGTTTATCAAATAGTCTTCCAAAAACCGTAAATATCCTTCTCCAGTAAGACGCCCATCCATTTTAAATGGATCAAACAACTGGTCGTTGAGCATTCCACACCAGACATTAATACTGAATCGATATTAAAAGTTTCGTTCAAATGCAGCATGAGGGTTTTTATTTGACCACCGATGTTCATTGTGGAAATTATTAATTCCATCACGAGTGAACTGAGCTTCATCCTCAGACCAATGGTCTGAGGCTTCATCGCTAAATAAAATGTATTTGTGCAGACTTTGATTTTGATGGATCCATTCACAAAATTGTGCCCTTGAAGCAGGATCATCATCTAGAAGATGTTGAACGGGTTGAACGTGAAAAGGTTTTAAACCGTTTTTTCTAAGTGATTGATGAGTAATTACGGCTAGATGGGATGGTCTATAATGTTCATTTGCAACCCGTCTCGTACCTACTTATACCTGAGTTCTCTGCGACAATATCCAGAACATCTTCTTCATTTTCCACATCTAGACCCTGCACTCTTTCAGAAACAATTCTCACGCTTGGAAACATTCCAGTTTCCTGAACACTTGCAAATACTTTTCGAAAAACTTTTCTATTAGAAACTCTTCGATTTGGAAAACGACGTCGATATTCATTAACTGCGCGCATCGTACTACCGTTTCAGTAACCATACCCGTATATCATGTCGGCATACTCTCTGTAACTGCATATGTGGGGCATTGTAAGTATGACAATCTTGGTTCAAGTCGATACGCTCAATATGAAGCTAACTGACAACTACTATGCATGTCAAAACTATCAATCAAAATGCATCGGACGTTTAAAACTAAAGCCTTCTTAATTATTTCAATATAAAAAAAATTCAAAACCGATTATTTCAGAAATGGTTGAGAATCGAACTAAAACATATGGATTTATTTCTCTTATTTTCACCCTCTGAACAGATTCCCAAAATATTGTCCTTTCCTCCCGAAACACCCTGTAGAATATCGACCGTATAATCAAGAATCGCTCGGACCAGGGCCGTTCCTGGAGCAGTTGGCGCCCTGGTGCAAGCTGATATTTGCCGCCCCAAATAATGAAAATATTGTACTATTTTTCAGAAAAAGCGGCAAATTTTTTTCATGGTGGTCAAAATAGGATATTTTGCGTTCGGCCAAGAAAATTAACCTTTTATCAGCGCCCCTCGAGCATTGGCGCGCTGGTTTTTTGCGCCACTTGCACCCCCTGGTAGGCACGGCCCTGGCTCGGACCCGTCAAATTAATTTTTTTAAAGAATCTTTTTAAATTTTACAGTCAATTTTAAATATTTTTCATTAATCATGCCCCTATATCTATTTTCAACTGTTAACGAATTAGTAACTCTTTAATGTTGGTAAACTCTGTTCAATGGCCGCTGACCGTTACGTCACGAATACTGCTTATCTTTCTAACATTCGTAAACCAGGTGAGATAGTAAATTTGCGCCAATAATGAATGTCGTATAATTTTACCAGTTAAACAAGGTTTATTGTCATTTTTGACGGTGATATTTTTAATCAACATTACATCAAAAATGTCACGGTATTGTGAAAAAGATTAAAATTATTTGATTATTTTCTAAGAGAAAGTGATGCCGGAAAGACACTTTGATCCTTTAACGCAGTTTTCGAGGTAAGTAGATATAATAAAGCAGGAATTGTGAAAACAAATAAGAAACATGAAAAATATATGACAATGTTTTTAAATACCTATCTGCTTTAGAGAGTTTCTGTTGCTTCAGGAGTTTCGTATTAAACAATCCAACGAATTAAGGAAAAGGGGATAGAGAAGGATGTAGATTTTAAGAATCGCAATAATGTAGCTATTTGGTCATCCCGTGGTCGATAACTTCACAAAATTCATGAACATATCGTAAGAGAGCGTATTAATGGGATGTCAGAGTAGGTAAACACGTTACTATTCGCTCAATACAACTAATCCTCAAAATCATTAATGGTGTGTTGAAATATCCAGTGGTTCATTAGCGGACAGTTTAAAAAAATTAAAATTTAAATGGCGCTAATCTACCGTATCAAACAAACGTTCTTTATAGAGTAACCCGATATATCCCAAACCGAGTAGAATTTTAAGAATAACGGCAACTCTCAATTTCCCTTAAAACCTGTTTTTCTGGATGCAACTTGGGTTTGTTACAGTAAAGGGGCTTTTAGGCGAAGTTGGCAAGATGATAATCTTCATACAGGTAAAAAAAAATCGTCAGAGGGTGTACCTACTACTTACTGCATGTTATTCTACATGCTGGTTCAGAAAATGAATTTGTAAATAATGCAGGTTTGATATTCAAGTCTGGCCTAAAATCTGGCCATTATCACGCTCCGATAAATAAGTAGTAAAAAATTTGAGAAATGGTTTGAACAATAATTGTTGCTAAACTTGGAAAAATCGTCGCCTGTTATCATGGATAACGCCACCTATCATTCTGGGCTAATTGAAAAATTCCAAATATTGGTCAAAAAGATTACTTATTGCATGGTTAGAACAAAGACAAATTCCGGTTTCGCCATTTGTAATGAAGGATCAGATCTGGATACTAGTGAGGAAGCATATTCCACACAAACGTTACAAGTAATCTGGAAAGCGCTATTCAATTTATTTTTTAATAATAATTTTTATTTTATTTAAATAGGTTGGACGAACTAGCATTGCAATATGGACATCGAGTTTTACGACTTCCTCCATATCACTACCATTTTAATCTTTTGATCGAAATGTAAGCGCTATTATGATGCAAACATAAGTTCTATGCATCCTGTAGCAAATGACGTAGTTCTGGGTCTGTAGAATGAACCCATAGAAAATGTAACAGTGGAAAAATGGAAAAATTATGTAACATAGTACCTACCTACACTAATAAAGTTATAAATGATGTGTGGGAACGGGAAAGATTTATCGATGCTTCAGATAATCATCCCCTTAATATTAACTTGGACGAATCCGACGATGATCCTTGCGGAGATGATTTATTTTAATTATTGAGAAAGTGTATTTTGTTGTGTTGTAATTTTTTATTATATTTTCTTAATAATATGAAAATAGTATTTAAAACAAAATTTATAGACTGATGCACTGGAGATGCACTAGACAAAAAAATGTATGATTTAATTTTAAATTTTATAAATAAGTTTTATTTATTTTTCAGCAAATTTAAATTAATTAATAATATCATACTGATTTTCAAAAATAAAATGTTTCATCCCATAATACCTTTTACCCCAAATAAACTATACTTATTTCTGACTTCATTAACAGTATAAGAATAATAATTAAAAATTCGAAAAAACGCGTTCGTTTTTTACTTGTTCACATGCAGCCGCCTTTATGTAGATAAAGCCTAAGAAAAATCATAACTTTTACCATCGGTAAATCAATCTGACTGAATTAATTTACGACGTACGCAAATATGGAGAATATGACGTTACGGTCAGCGGTCATTGAACAGACTTTATAATATTTTCATTAAAATTGATACACGTAGCCTGTTTATCATCCACCCTGTATAATATCTTGTGTGCTATAGTTGAATTCACATAAACTTTTAATGCCGTGACATTTCAGTTCTGTCATACTTGTCAAATACTGCAGCAACTCATAAAATATAAATTTCTAATGGCTAAATTTAATTAGTATAATAATTATTGTACTGCACACAAAGTATGTCTCTCTTGTATTATTTCATACGATTAAAAAGAGATAGAAATAAAAAGAGTTGGCCGAACAATTCTAGAAAAGAAAAAGAAAAAACACTGACCAATCTCAGCTGTACCTACTTATAAGAAATTTAGTAAGTTGATGAAATCTAAAGTAACTAGACAATGACAAGTCTTGACATTTGGCAATAAAACTGTATGTGAGTTTAACTATATCCGTCATTGTAGGCACACGCCGACTAGGCGACAGTCGAGTCGTTACAAACCAGACCTTAAGGTGGGAGTATTAACATGCTTGCCAACCTATAACCTATTTCGCGTAGATTTATTTATGTTTTCTATATTCTATACAAAATTTAAAGAAAATCAGTATCGACTTGATATTCTTTAGGTAATAATTGACATATTTAATAAATATCAAGGATTTTCATAACTTCTTTTAGGAGAATTGTATAGCGAAAAATATCAGGTAAGATTTTTTTTATTATTATGTCATTGTCACTCATTGTTCTTTCACTATACAATTCTCCCAAAATAAGCAATAAAATAAATTGATATTCTTGTAATATATGCTACCTAAATAATGTACCGACGATATTGATTTTCTTTAAATGTTAGTTATTAAAATAATAAACTTAAAAAATCAACGCGAAATAGGTTATAGGTTGGCAATAGATTGAATGACGTTGATAATTCAACCTTAAAGCAAGTTTTTATTGATTTAGAAAATAAAACATTTTTAAAATATGTTTGTTCATGGAACTACTTAGGGTAGTATACCTACATGTAACTTCTCAAAAAAGAATATTTTCATAAAACACAATTACAGATGAGAAAATGTAAAAATAGGCCAGGGTCGATAATTTTTGAAACAAAAAAAAATAATAGTAGGATGAAACCCATTGGAAAACGAAGAGAATAGAACAAAAAAGAAAGGAAAAATAATTTACGGGCGATCCGAGGTCGGGAAGTGGAAAGGGGTGAGTTTTTAAGGGTAGAAAACGATTTATCTCGATTTCCGGCAAAACTACAAGTCCTCTGGAAAAACGTTAAATGGCAAGGTTGTAGGTACTAAAAAGATCTACAACTTTTGTATTTACACTTTTTTCACATAACCTCAAAATTTATGTGAAAAATTCAAATAACCAAGTTTTTGGTTTTTTATTTTTCTTTTACAAAAAAATTTTTTTTTGCACGAAATTTGATGAAAACTTACCTTTTTATGTCCCAAACATACTGTAATTTTTTTTGATTTAAAATATTTATTTTTTCACCTTATGTTGAGTTAATATCGAAAAAGCACCCTAATTTTTAATCGAAAATTCTCACGTCAAAATATCTGCTTTTTTAAAAAAGTCGGTGGGCTTTTTGTTCGTTGAAATCTCTACTGGTGGTGTAAAAAAAATATACATTACTATGGTAAATGTTTTCAAAAAATGCAAAGAAACGAAAAAAACTCGAATCCGAATATTTTTTAAAATCATTATGTACAATTTTGAGCTATTTATTAAAATTTATACTTTAATTACTCGAAAAACGTAAGATTCCATGTTACATTGATAAACAAAAAATTTACAAATCCATAAAACATAAAGATCGCAAAAAACATGCGAAAATAGTTGTTCTAAATATAATTAAAGGTAGGATTTAAAGGGGATTTCATCTAAAAAATGTGACTGCTGCTATTTCTTTTCAGTAAAAACGTTGTATTATTAAATTCTAATTACATATATGTTATAGAAAATCTCATAATATATAAATATACGTGTAAATCGTACTATTAAATTTAGGTACTTTATACTGATTACGTTATTCATTAAAATATTTTTAAAAACATTAATCTTGTTATGGGCTAAAATTTTCCATATAGGTCACTCAGGTATATAAATTATCTTTAAATAGCAATAAATAGGCATCTACGCATATAATTTAAAGAAGATTCTACAACTTTCTCAAAATATTGTAGATGATTAAATATTAACTTTATTAACTTATTTGGTTGTTAATTATAGTAGTATATTTCGACTTGCAATTTTTGTTTATCAATGTACCATGGAATCTTACGTTTTTCGAGTAATTAAAGTATACATTTTAATAAATAGCTCAAAATTGTACATAATGATTTTAAAAAATATTCGGATTCGAGTTTTTTTCGTTTCTTTGCATTTTTTGAAAACATTTACCATAGTAATGTATATTTTTTTTACACCACCAGTAGAGATTTCAGCGAACAAAAAGCCCACCGACTTTTTTAAAAAAGCAGATATTTTGACGTGAGAATTTTCGATTAAAAATTAGGGTGCTTTTTCGATATTAACTCAACATAAGGTGAAAAAATAAATATTTTAAATCAAAAAAAATTACAGTATGTTTGGGACATAAAAAGGTAAGTTTTCATCAAATTTCGTGCAAAAAAAAAATTTTTTGTAAAAGAAAAATAAAAAACCAAAAACTTGGTTATTTGAATTTTTCACATAAATTTTGAGGTTATGTGAAAAAAGTGTAAATACAAAAGTTGTAGATCTTTTTAGTACCTACAACCTTGCCATTTAACGTTTTTCCAGAGGACTTGTAGTTTTGCCGGAAATCGAGATAAATCGTTTTCTACCCTTAAAAACTCACCCCTTTCCACTTCCCGACCTCGGATCACCCGTAAATTATTTTTCCTTTCTTTTTTGTTCTATTCTCTTCGTTTTCCAATGGGTTTCATCCTACTATTATTTTTTTTTTGTTTCAAAAATTATCGACCCTGGCCTATTTTTACATTTTCTCATCTGTAATTGTGTTTTATGAAAATATTCTTTTTTGAGAAGTTACATGTAGGTATACTACCCTAAGTAGTTCCATGAACAAACATATTTTAAAAATGTTTTATTTTCTAAATCAATAAAAACTTGCTTTAAGGTTGAATTATCAACGTCATTCAATCTATTGCCAACCTATAACCTATTTCGCGTTAATTTTTTAAGTTTATTATTTTAATAACTAACATTTAAAGAAAATCAATATCGTCGGTACATTATTTAGGTAGCATATATTACAAGAATATCAATTTATTTTATTGCTTATTTTGGGAGAATTGTATAGTGAAAGAACAATGAGTGACAATGACATAATAATAAAAAAATCTTACCTGATATTTTTCGCTATACAATTCTCCTAAAAGAAGTTATGAAAATCCTTGATATTTATTCAATATGTCAATTATTACCTAAAGAATATCAAGTCGATACTGATTTTCTTTAAATTTTGTATAGAATATAGAAAACATAAATAAATCTACGCGAAATAGGTTATAGGTTGGCAAGCATGTTAATACTCCCACCTTAAGGTCTGGTTTGTAACGACTCGACTGTCGCCTAGTCGGCGTGTGCCTACAATGACGGATATAGTTAAATTCACATAAAGTTTTATTGCCAAATGTCAAGACTTGTCATTGTCTAGTTACTTTAGATTTCATCAACTTACTAAATTTCTTATAAGTAGGTATATTTTTTAAAATCATTATGTACAATTTTGAGCTATTTATTAAAATTTATACTTTAATTACTCGAAAAACGTAAGATTCCATGGTACATTGATAAACAAAAATTGCAAGTCGAAATATACTACTATAATTAACAACCAAATAAGTTAATAAAGTTAATATTTAATCATCTACAATATTTTGAGAAAGTTGTAGAATCTTCTTTAAATTATATGCGTAGATGCCTATTTATTGCTATTTAAAGATAATTTATATACCTGAGTGACCTATATGGAAAATTTTAGCCCATAACAAGATTAATGTTTTTAAAAATATTTTAATGAATAACGTAATCAGTATAAAGTACCTAAATTTAATAGTACGATTTACACGTATATTTATATATTATGAGATTTTCTATAACATATATGTAATTAGAATTTAATAATACAACTTTTTTACTGAAAAGAAATAGCAGCAGTCACATTTTTTAGATGAAATCCCCTTTAAATCCTACCTTTAATTATATTTAGAACAACTATTTTCGCATGTTTTTTGCGATCTTTATGTTTTATGGATTTGTAAATTTTTTGTTTATCAATGTAACATGGAATCTTACGTTTTTCGAGTAATTAAAGTATAAATTTTAATAAATAGCTCAAAATTGTACATAATGATTAAAAAAAAATAATTCGGATTCGAGTTTTTTTCGTTTCTTTGCGTTTTTTGAGAACATTTACCATAGTAATGTATATTTTTTTTACACCATCAGAAAGTAGAGATTTCGACAAACAAAAAGTACACCGATTTTTTAAAAAAGCAGATATTTTGACGTGAGAATTTTTGATTGAAAAGGGTGCTTTTTCGATATTGAGTCAAGATAAGGTGAAAAAATAAATATTTTAAATTTAAAAAATTATAGTGTGTTTGGGACATAAAAAGGTAAGTTTTCACCAAATTTCGTGAAAAAAAATTTTTTTTTGTAAAAGATAAAAATAAAAAACCAAAAACTTGGTTATTTGAATTTTTCACATAAATTTTGAGGTTATATGAAAAAGGTGTAAATACAAAAGTTGCCGTTTAACGTTTTTCCATAGGACTTGTAGTTTTGCCGGAAATCGAGATAAATCGTTTTGTACCCTTAAAAACTCACCCCCTTCCACTTCCCGACCTCGGAACGCCAGTAAATTATTTTTCCTTTCATTTTTGTTATATTCTCTATTCTCTTCCTTTTCCAATGGGTTTCATCCTACTATTATTTTTTTTTGTTTCAAAAATTATCAACCCTGGTCTAAATACCTACATGTAACTTCTCAAAAAAGAATATTTTCATAATACACAATTACAGATGAGGAAATATAAAAAAGAAATACTCAACGTGCGGATTTTGGATAATTACTTAAGGAACAGGCAATAAAATAGAAAATAAATTTTAATATAAGTGTGCAATTCTCGGAAAAGTATCTCTAGACATTTTGGCGGCCACTTTAAAAACAAATGGTGACCAAATCCCCAGGTGCATTAGAGTGTTCAATTTTTAATGGGCTTACCTCCTCCGACTTCTTCGAACTAAGGTATTTAAGCCGTAACACATAGGTCCCAAATACCAAATATTATACCTGGCAAAATTGTTTAGGGATTTCAATAGTCTTTTATTACTACGTATAAGTAATGATGGATTTCTGGGTGTAATGTGACATGACAAGATTTTTGAAAAAAATAATTATTTTGCAGTCGTTAAATTTTCCAAATGATGGAGTGACAAAAATAATAAAGATATACAAAGAACGTACGATTTGTTTATTCTGAAAAACCTATAGACATATACCTTTCGATCTGTACAGCATAATATCTCGTGCGCAAACAAAAGTTAAATTTTATTGGCGAAAAAATACGTTGGTAGGCACGGCTCACCGGTAGATGCCTTGGCGCCCAACAGGGTTTAGGTTTTCCTTCTTTATCGACAGGATATAAATACACTACATAACCGGCTCAGCGCCATTTTTGTTGTTACGTTTTCTCTGTGGATTTCTTGTATTCTTTGCTATTAGGTCCTTTCCTTTTGCTTCTTTTAAACAGCATGGCAAAGCAAAATGTTTGTTGATGTTAAAGGATCTCGCTTATTGTGGATTGTGGGTGTTTAATATTTCGGGTTTCTAGTTTTTGTGTACGTACTTGTGTAGTTAAGTGAATACCGTTTTTTTTAACTTTGCATGTCAGATAAAGCAATAGTAGATTCTTATTTCGCACAAACCATCATTAGTATTGGACTAATCTATGGAGGCATTTTATCATCTCAGTAAACCATGTTGCATCATTAAATAATCATATGCAATGTTAAACGACAAGGACAATGTCATACTAGAAGCTATTTAAATTTTTGAGAACCCAGTACTGTTTTTAGTGGTAAGTAGATGCTTTATTAACCGTAGCAAGCAACTGCCAGTCGGAACTAATACAGTATACAGAGTGAGTCGGGAGGAACGGACCAAACTTTAGGAGCGTAATATACACGCAAAAACAATTTGAAAAAAACCATACGTTCTTATTCGATAATCATTTGTTTTTAAGTTATAGCGCAATATAAAATAAAGAAAAGTTCATATTATATTAACGGTTTCGTAATCATGGCGTTCTTTTAATAAATGTTCAAAAATACCGCCGTTGACTTTAAAACATTTTCTGCTTCGTCTACAAAGATGGCCCGGCCCGGCCCGTTGCTCTTCTAATTGCTTCATGTCTTTCTTCTTTAAAATTGGCTGCAGTATTTCTAATACGTCGAATTAGTGCAACCCGAAAGTTCACTTTTACTTTGTACATTTTATTTTTAAATTAGCCTCATATAAAATAATCTAGTACTGTGAGGTCTGGAGATCTTGGAGGCCAATTAATAGGACCACCGCGACTAATCCAACGCCCTGGAAATGCTTCGTCTAAATGTTGCTTGACCTGACGAGCAAAATGTGCAGGAGCTCCATCGTGCTGGTAATACATTTGCCTTCTGATATTTAAGGTACAGGAACATCCTCTAGTAGTCCTTGTAACTTATGTTCTAAAAAAATTAGGTAGTTGTCTCCTGTGAGGCAATTCTCCAAAATGGAAGGGCCAATTAAATAGCTATCGAGCATATACCATACCACACGTTAACCGAAAACTTATGTTGAAAATTACTTTTAACTGTTGCGTGGGGATTTTCGATTGGCCATAAATGAGAGTTACGAGTATTATTAATGCCGTCACGGGTGGATGTTGCTTCATCTGTAAAAAGTATACGCGATGATTATTTATCCGCCGACAAAATTCAATAGGTGCTGTACTCTCTGTACATGGTATGGATTGCCTTGCTCGTGGAGTGTGTTTAATACTCTTTTTTGTGGAATGCCCAATTGAGTACCAATTCTTCGTGAGCTGGTCGTTGCATTTTCTCCTACTAAATCCAGAATATTTTCTACTTCTCCTAAACCTTGTCGAGTAGCTCGTTCAGATGTAATGATTACCATTCTCGCACAAATTGTTAAAAACTCTGTTAAACACGTTTCTAGTCGGATGTCTGTGATGTCGATACCGTTGACGATATTCTTCAATAGCAGCTGTAGCACTTCCAGCAAAAACCATAAATAAACACCATATTTGCATATTCTAATATTCTAAATTTGAATAAGTATTTGGCATTTTGTAACACTTTAATCACTCACACTTGAAAATAAGCGTTTAATTACTGCCACAATACACAGACACATTGTCAAGACAACATAATATAATCAAATAGTTTAGAGTCTTGAGCATGGCATACTCTAACTACTTGAAAATTTTGATAAAAGTGGAACGTAGAAAAAAATTTGATATTGCGCTATAACTTGAAAACAAATGAATATCGGATAAGAACATATGGGTTTTTTACATTGTTTTCGCGTGTATAATACCTACACTCCTGAAATTTGGCCCGTTCCTCCCAAATCACCCTGTATAAAACCAGATTACACCCCCAATAAAACTTGATAATTACTGTGAGTATTCAGAGAAATAATGGCTATAAAACATTCTATGGTAGCATTTACTCCTATTTCCTATTGGCTAAATTACCGTGTTATTATCACTACACAACGGTCTAGCACTTTCTGTTGTCTTACAGTAGAAAACGCGTTGCCATCACATATAGTAGTATTAAACAGTTGTACT
This sequence comes from Polydrusus pterygomalis, assembly GCA_963969555.1. Taxonomy (NCBI): domain Eukaryota; kingdom Metazoa; phylum Arthropoda; class Insecta; order Coleoptera; family Curculionidae; genus Polydrusus; species Polydrusus pterygomalis. Next base: position 73,851,770 of record OZ018376.1, on the reverse strand, counting down.
TATAAGGAGTATGTGAATTCTTATAAGAAATAGAATACTTTTTTTTCAGTGTATAACATTTTATATTTACCATAATAGATTTTCATTCTTCATTTAGTTTTATGTACAAACTATAATTGAATAATATTATAGTAATTTTAAACAATAGTAAAATATAGCGACTTATTTTTTTTGTTATAAAAACCCAAGAACTTTAATTTGGCTTTTTCATCCTTTTAGAAATGAAGTAAGAAACTTTTGTCCCTTGTGGGGTTCTCTTCTCACACTGACTTTCCTACGTTTCGACAAGGCATCCCTTGTGCTTGTGACTTGCATCTTGCATGTCAAGCAGATATGTTAAAACTTTTATACTTCAGAAACGAGCCTAGTGTTTCGCCGATCGCCTCTTGATGGTTCATAGACAAAGGTCGAAAGGTCCAAGAGAAGAAGATATATAATATTAAGGGCTACTAGTGAAAGAATATAAGGCAGATAGCGTTAGTATATTACATAACAAGTGTTGAAAGAGGTACTTATCAAACGAGGAGGTATTTAGCACGAGGCGTTAGCCGAGTGCGGAAATTCTCCGAGTGTGAGAAAATCACTTTCACACGAGTAATGTACACAATTTTTCCTACGACCATACAATATAATCAAAAAGAGTTTGATTTGTTTTTAATAGTTTGTAGGTATCACCATTGTGTTAATCAATTTTTTTCAACACTAGGGTTGAAAAATTAATTTCAACTCTAGAGTTGAAAAAAATAAAAACAAGGCCCACTTACACATTTTAACTTACCTAAATTTAAATAACAAGAGTAACTTTTTCTCCTATTTGCTTACTCACATCATACCTATACTATCTATGTACAGTGAATAAATTTCGTTTATGATCTTTTAGTTGCTTGCATTCTTTTAATAAAACAATAATATAGGTACCTACGAAAACAACATAGGTAACACAAAACTAGAGTTGTGTAGTTCGCGAACGAACTAGTTCAAAAGATCGAAGCTGCCAACTGAACTAAAAGATTCAATCAGTAATTACTGAGAGATTGAAACAAGGCGAACTAAAGTAGTGATGGGATAACTCGAGTGAAAAATGACCGATCACTCGGTTTTTTCAATCCCTCGAATAATTCGATTATCTTCGGAAATCATTCGAGTGACGAAATGAGTGATGAACATAATGGTTTTTGATAGTGATGGGATCACTCGAGTTAAAAAATAACCGATCACTCATTGTGGGGCTTTAGAAAGTAGTTAGTTTATGAAACTGGCGACCTTTTTTTTTTTTTTTTTTTTTTTAGAAGTCTAAAAATATATGTGCTTGATTATTTAAGTTTTAAGTGATTAAAGAAATGAATTTTTTTAAATTGCCCCTCATATAGCATTTGAGTGAACAATCGATTATCATTCGGTTTTTTAAATCACTCGAATGCTCGGTAATCGATTCTTGAAATAACTCGATTTTTTCCATCATTAAACTAAAGTCTAAACGGAATGTACTACGCAAGCGAGAGCGAGACGACCGAGATTATAGGTTTTGTCACCTGACCGACCGATGCATGCGGCGATATGCCAGTATAAATCAGTGAACTAAATGAACTAAACGAACTAGTCTTTTGAACTATTCACTTTATTGAACGAGAACGAAAGATTGAAATCGGCAAAGTGAACTAAACTTCCCAGCACTACACAAAACTACAACATAACCTCAACATTTGCTCTTGCTCAACATTATAGAAAGATAGAGATGGAGTTAAATATCGATAGCTAATTATAAAAGTTATATCTTTTTCGATTTGTTTTAAATATAGCTAAAATAAATTTACTTACATAAAGCACATTCACTTGACCCATATCCTTAAACATTGTATGGATATTTTTATCCAAGATAATGGCAAAATTAAAAATCGGTATTTCCTAGGGTATTCTATTTCTACTCTATAGCTGCCCCTTTTTTTTTCTGTGGTTTAACTCGGTTGACATGTAAACATGACAGTTGGTGCCGTTGGTGGGTTGCCTGACATATTTTCCCCGGACCGGAACCGTTAACTGCAAAGAACCGGACCGGAACTGATATTATTTTTGGACCGGAATCGGAACCGAACACATATTTTACTAGCAAAACAATTTTAGGTGCAAAACCGGAACCTCTAAAAATTATAACGGTTTTTTGGGTTTTTTTCGGTTTTCAGGGTGATACTTGGCCTTGGCCGGATACTGTTTAATTTTTAGTTTATTCCGTGACTTCTGTTCTGTGGAGAACACTAACCTTAACCTAATTTTTTTTGTTATCTGCGATGAGTGTTTTTGACAATAATTTTTACCGTTGGTTTACTTGCCTTTTTTGATTTTCTACGAACTTGAAGCCACTTCAAGTACTAGGAACTTCAAGCCACTTCAAGTACTAGGAATACAACTATACAATACAACAGGTACTTATTTATTTGCCTTTGATTTTTCGGAACCGAATCGGAATCGAAATTTCCTAGTTTGTATAAAACCGGATCGGAACCCCTAAAAATTGGTAAGAATCGAATCGACATAATTATTTCGGGACCGGAACTGTAACGGAACCCAAATTATTTATTTCATTTGGAATCGAAACCGGAACGGAACCGTTATTTCATTTCGGTCCGGGTCCCTGATGCTCTTAGGTTCCCAAAAATAACGAAAAAAAGGATTTTTTTTTTATTTGCAGTAATGCCCTAGTGTACTTTACCCCACCCAGCACCCCAATTCACTCCACGTGTCCCGTAAGTTTTTTATTTTTAATAAATAGTTTTGTTGTCAAATTGACACCTGTTTAAATTAAATATAGTGTGCTTTGTATTTCCACACTCGTGTTGAAATATTTTTTTTTCAACACGCGTGTGATATTTAGCACTTTATAGCCAAGTCAAGCGCGGATTTCGGGGGGGGGGGGGGATAATTACCCCCCTGGATTCTAAACCTAACCAAACTTAAGTGCACTCCTATACTTATAAATATTTTATAATAAAATCCCTGCGTACCTGCTGACAATTCTAAAGATTATTACATAATTTCGACATGTTATACCGATTATAGATCACATCATAGAAGACACACAGTTTAAATTTGATGAGGATTTTTTTTCAACTTTTGACCTCAAAATTCTGGAAAATCTACATACTGTAAGACCCAACGACGACGACGAGTCGATCAATAATTTGTGCTCTCTTCTTGAGCCATTTGTGGAACCAGAGATGAGAGTTTAAGAGCAGAAACTGACCTGTGGAGATTATCAAATGCAGTCAAGATTCTCCCATCGAATTTTTGTTTAGGAAATGTGACGAAAGTAAAGAGTTTTTTCCTCTTCTGTTTAAATTATTTATTCTATTACTTACTCTTCCAGCAAGTGTTGCATCTTGCGAAAGGTCATTTTCTGCTCATAAGCGGTTGAAATCTTGGTCCAGAAGCAATATGGCTCAAGAAAAACTGTCTGGTTTGGCTTTGATGCACATTAACCGCGATATTGTCATCGATGTTGAAAGTGTCATTGATCGGTTTGCTGACCTCAAAAATCGTTTAATAGATTTAATTTTATAAATGTATTTTTACTAAGTGTTTGATTAATATTATGTTTCTTTTATTCTCTTTATAAGTTCCTGTAAATTTTGTTGTAGGTTGTAGGTTGGTACCTATAGTACCTAATATAATAAAATAATGTTTCGTTAATGTAATGGTTTGTTTATTTTTCAATAATTATTAGACAATTTGACACTAAAATTAGATAGGTAGGTACCTACTTAAAAGATATGGGTTAACTATAACTATATTTTAAAAAAAAATATCTTTGAGAATTACCCCCCTTTAGATTTTGACCCAGATCCGCGCCTGAGCCAAGTTAACCGTGCTGTTATTGTCATTTTCGTAGGTGGTCGTAGGAAAAATATATTTCCGCACGCTATCTGCTTTGCATTATTGTTATGTCAGAGAAGCAGGTAGATAAGGCGGAGGACAAGCGTTCTGCTAGTGCACATTTGATAATTTCCTGCGATTACGGGTAATTGGGGAAGGGCTGCCGGAAATTGAGGAAGCGCATGCAGCCACTTCCCCCAGGAAATGATGAGCCATCAATTAAAGGCCGTTAACTAACCTAAACTGCGAATGACACGTTCGATAAAGATGCTGATTTATTAAAGTAGATGGCCTTGATTTATAATAGTACCATAAAAATACGGTATTCGTTTTAGTTGTTGGTTATTCCGAAACCGACAATATTGCGCTGATGATCAAAGAAGCAATTTAGAGAAAATTAAAGGTTTAAATTAATGTCGATTCTAAAAAAAATGGACTTTTTGACTTTGATAATATAGATTAAAAAATATTTGTTTCCCAATATTTATTATACTATGTAGGTAGTGATTTTAGGTTTTGTTATTACTTTTTTCTATTTCACGTTCATAATAAGCTCAGTACGATACGCATTTGCGTATCGTAATGAAGCTATTTGGATACGCGTTTTTTCTTTATTTGATGTTGGTAACATTTAAATTTTTATTTCATTGACTTGCGCGACCTTTGTGATTTACGAGAAAACCCATTTTTCGCAGAGTTAGCTTGATAACTTACTTTTTATTCTGTGTGGATAACAGTCATGTATGTTGGTTACATAAATCTATAAATCAATCTTTTATAGATACTTCAAGCAAGCTGCTTCTGCCAAATCCGATTCAAAATTGAATTTACTAACCTTCCAATGTCGATTTTAACTTCAACTTTATTTGAATTTTCCATTTTCCCTATACTAAATTGCAATGCAGTGACGTAAAATCATGTCTTTTGAAATTCGAAAAAAAGTAGCAAAGTCTCCCGAATTTCCGAACGCTCTGTATATGTACCGAATGTACAAGGATCACACAACGTATTCCGTACAATTTCAAATCTCATATCGCTAAAATAACTTTAGAATCTCGTGGTGAAAATGGGTCAATAAATCAAAAAATGACAGTTCGAAAATTAATTTTTGTTGTCCAAAGGCTACTATGATAAAAAATAGTATTACAAACATAAAATCTAGGCATAAAAATTTACAAAATTTGAAGGATTTATTTTCTTTTTAAAATGTATTTTTCTTGATTATAAAAGGTGAAATAGAAAAAAAATGTATAAAGCACATGTTTCATAAGGCGTTTTAGCGCACGTGTCAATAAAAAAACTCGCCACTTTGTGGCTCGTTTTTTAAAATAGACGCGTGCGCTAAAACCGCTTCTTATGAAACGCGTACTTTAATATAGGTATACTATTATCTCCCAAAAAAATGGAAGCAAACCTATAACAGAAAAATAGAAACATAATTCTTTGCATTTTGTCCCGATCAAACATTTAATTATATTAGATGCGTTAATACACTGAGGAAAATGATCTCATACAACTGGTTTGCTAAGAGATAGTTTGTATCGATAGCTTATTTTTTGTTAACCCATATTAAATAAATTATTGCTAGTGTATCAAACCCGCTTTAGTGTCATACTCGGTGTCATATCAATTCCAGGTTTGCTAGAAAAGTGCTTATATTGGTAGTAGTAGTAGTAGTAGTAGTAATTGAGGGGAGGTTCCGAAAAACCTTGCAAGTAGACCAATCGCGATCCTTTTTGCCTACCGCAGAGTCTTCCCCCAATCACGCTAACCACCTTGGCCCCCGCCAAAGCGTCCCGACCTCTTTATGAAGTTGAGTATGTCGCTCCAGGCCAGGGCCGTGATTTCTTCCTTCTGGAGAGCCGCTGATCCCAGGACCTGGTGCCTGAGTCTTCCCAGGGCCTCGCAGGTACCCAGAAAATGCAGCGGGGTCTCTTCCTCCTCCAGGCATCCGGCACAGATTGGGCCGTCTTCGACACCAATCAGTGATAGGTGCTTCCTTAGCTTGCAGTGTCCTGTCAGTATCCCAATCAAGGGATTTCGGACACATCGTCTTCTGTTTATATTGGTAGTAATTAGTAATCAGTTCCATTAGCAGCACAGTATTGATGAATAATAAACCACTTTTAATACAGCAATTCTTTTAAGAAATAAATTGTGTCTTTTTAATGCGACGCATTTTTTCCTAGTAAAGCGCTTTCTCTACAATTAAGAAAGCAGAACAGCGTCCCCAAAAAACGAATTGTATCAGTTAGAACCTATAATCGACAAGATGTTGGTGGGGGTTCGTAGCGATCGGTAATCGTCGAGCGCCGTATTATTAGTTTTAACGTATATTTGTTGCGCAGGTCACTTGTTCGGAGTCTTCTAGCTGTCCTGTCTGAATTTTAATTTTATTGATCGTACCAATACATGTTTCAATTAATTTATTTTTACTTTGTTGGTGTGTTGTACGTTTTTTTAAAACTTTGCCTATCAGATAAAGCTATAGAAGATTCTTATTTACAACCCATCATTAGTATTGGACTTTATAAGCTATGGACGAATTTTACCATCTCAGTAAACCATGTTGCATAACAGATAATCACATACAATGTTAAACGACAAGAACAATATAATATCACACTAGAAGCTATTTAAATTTTTGAGAACTACAGTAAGTAGGTACTGATTTTTAGTGGTAAGTATATGCTTTATTAACCGTAGCAACTATTATTATAATTAATGTCAAAATTCATTACAACTGCCAGTCAAAACTAATTTAGTATATAAATCCAGATTACATCCCCAATAGAACTTGATAATTACTATGAGTATTCGCAGAGCGATAATGACTATAAATCATTCTATGGTATATACAGTGTTATCCAAATTAAGTGTCCACCATTGGTAACTTTCTTATTATTAAAGATACAAACGTGTTTAAATTAACAAACTAGTAGTATTTTTACAGCCTATTAAGAAACAAGAATAAAAAAACAGTAGAGCATCGTGTTTTTGAGGTTAGAAGTAAAATGCCATTTTTTGAAATGGAAACCCCTGTATATTATATTTTTATCTGTTAAAGCTTTAAATTTTAAACCAAAAAGTTTATAATGAATTTCTCCTAGGATAAAAACTAAAGAAGTTATAAAGCCCAAATTGAAACAATGAAGATAGATTTACCAACTTTCGTCTTATTATTTTACTACTATTAATATGTAGATATTCAATATTGACGTTATTTTTGACTTAATTAGAAAAGTCATTATAAGCTTTTTTGTTTAAAATTTAAAGCTTTAACAGATAAAAATATAATATACAGGGGGTTCCATTTAAAAAAAGAGGCATTTTACTTCTAACCTCAAAAACGCGATGTTCTACTGTTTTTTTTATTCTTGTATCTTAATGAGCTGTAAAAATACTACTAGTTTGCTAATTTAAGCAATTTTCTATCTTTAATTATAACAAAGTTACCAATGGTGGACACTTAATTTGGATAACCCTGTATACACCGGGTGTAACAGGATCATGATACACCCTCCGTATCTCCGTTAGTTTTAAAGGTAATTGATTGAAATTTGGGATATCCCATATACATAATAAGCGGTACGTTTTGACCTGCAAATGATTTTTTTTTCACTTCCGGTTTCACCGGAAGTGACACCAACTTTCGATTTTTAAATAGAACACCCTATATATTATTACATTTTTGAATTGTGCATAATTTTCTGAATCCAATGATACCACAAAAGTGACATTTCAAGCGTAGGAAATATTTATTATTTAATTTTCCATTTAAGTGTGCCATGATGGTTCCGATTTATTCCAATTGATCCGTCTAATGCCAGAAAAATCGAAGTCCCGTCAAAAATACTAAATTGCGTTTTTTATAAGCAAATAAAATTCATCGTAATCGTTTTTGGGGTAAAACTCAATTTTTCCAAATGGAACCATATTAGTACCGTGGTACCATTTCTTAGTACTATTAATAAGGAATTTATTCATACCTGGTAATAACATGTGCGATAAATGCAATCAAAATTATAGCTAAAAGATAATACAACTATTTTGTTCTAATTTAATGCTAAGAAGTTATTAAGGTGGCTTTGAAAATAATGAAATTATTCAGATTGTCAAATAGGTATTCGATGGTGTATCGGTGTTTTTATTGTGTATTGGAAAAGTCTTTACATTTGTTGTTATTTTTGTTCACCTTAGTAACTTCTTAGCATTAAATTAGAACAAAATAATTTTCTTTTTTTTAAGCTATAATTTTGATTGTACTTATCGCACATGTTATTACCAGGTATGAATAAAATCCTTATTAATAGTACTTATTGGTACCACGGTACCAATAAGGTTCTATTTGGAAAAATTGAGTTTTACCCCAAAAACGATTACGATGAATTTTATTTGCTTATAAGAAACGCAATTTAGATTTTTGATGGGACTTCGATTTTTCTAGCATTAGATGGATCAATTGGAATAAATCGGAACCGTCATGGCACACTTAAATGAAAAATTAAAAATTAAATAATAAATATTTCTTACGTTTGAAATGTCACTTTTGTGGTATCATTGGATTTAGAAAATTATGCAGAATTCAAATATGTAATAATATACACTATATACAAGGGTGTTCTATTTAAAAATCGAAAGTTGGTGTCACTTCCGGTTCCACCAAAAAAAAATCATTTCTAGGTAAATAAGTGCCGCTTATTATGTGTATGAGACATCCCAAATTTCAATCAATTACCTTTAAAACTAACGGAGATACGGGGGGTGTACCATGATCCTGTTACACCCGGTATATACAGGGTGTTTCAGAATAAGATGCTGATCCTTAACGGTGTGAATCCTTAGGTGATTTTAAGAAGAAAAGTTGGAATTAATATATATCCTTAACCTATCAACTTTCGAACTACAGGGCGTTAAAGTTTTAAGAAAAAAATCGTTTTTCTATTATAACTTTAAAAACTTTCTAGCTATTTTTATGAATTCTTCACACATGTCCTCTAAGCATCAATAGCCATTTTTTGGTGTAGAAATTTTTAAAAAATTTTTAACCAGTGGCGTCCTTAAAGGGTTTGGACTAGACTTTTTGGAAAAATATTATGTACGCCACTGCTTTTTCTCAAGATAAAAATTATTTTTAAAATACTCATTCATTTTAGGCCAAATTTAATATCTTGTCTTTTTATCGTCCGACAAACAGTTTCCGACAAAAAAAATAAAAAGCATTAAATGCGCATTCGCTTTGTGCCTATGGTTTATTTTTAACAATAAATTAAAACAACTAACATTAAATAACGTGTGAACAAAAACGAAAATAATTTGGATTAGCTGTTAAAAGTGGCCACCACATGCAATAATGCATGCTTCAGCTCTTCTCCAGTCATCGGCGTAGCTAGGGGGGGGCCAGGGGGGGCCTGGCCCCCCCTGATGGCCCTGCGGCCCCCCCTGAAATATTCAATAGAAAAAAAATTGCTAATAATGTAAACAAGAAACAATAAAAAACAAACGTGTGTAATAATTAATATTGATTAATGAATCCACTAGATCACGGCGCACGCGTTGATTCCCAAAATCGGCACGTGGCGAAATCAGTCAGTCAGTTTTTAACAGAGATTTATAATATCGAGCACAATATACATAATCAAAGATTTTTTTAATGCATATTATATTGTTATGGATCGCCGATAGCCATCGGAATACAATACTGCGCAATTCGTGTTCATATATCACCAACACGGGTTCAAAGATCCCAAGTCTAGATTGTTACGGAATAGAAGAGAAAACAACGCGGGGAATTCCCGAAAAGTCGCGTCTGTTCCTCCGTAGTATTATTATAAAGGCAAGCTGGGCCGCTAGAAGTCAGTCAGTTAGATAGTTTGACAGTGTACGGTGTACAGCAAATAATAAAGCGGCGATCGATAGAGTAGTGATACAACAAGTGTATTGTATTTGTATTAGTGAATTAGAGAAGTATTGGAGAACTGTGTTTAAGAATCCTTGGCGTATTACTACTGAAGTACCAAGTAAGTGTAGTAGTTAGTAAATTTGCTTTATTGTAAGTTATCAGTTGTGTTTTTTTATAGAGAATGCTTCTTTTTCTTGGTAGTACCATTCAATCTAAATTTATATTTTTTTGTCTAACAGTGTTAGTAAAAATACGGCAAATTTTGCTTATAATCAGTGGCGAGACGTGGTTTTTTTTTCTGGATAGACATAAAAAATAAAATTCAGCTTTGTTTTAAATACATATAATTTGTTTACCACGAAATTGGTAATTTTGGGTAGACAATCAAGTCTACCTTGTCTACTCGTACGCTTCGCCACTGCTTATAATTCAGCGCTCGTCGGGGTCCATAGCCCGAAGAATAGCAGAATAGCTGTTTAGCACTATTTGGTTATCCTTATTGTATAAGGTATCTTCAGGAGGTTAGGAAATAATTTTTCCATATATATTTATACAATTGTCTTTAGTCTTTCAATTTTTTTTTGTTGCAGATTATGGACATAAGAACATTTTTCAAAAGACAAACGTCTTCACCATCTTTACCGTCTATACAGCCAACTACACTAGAAGAGGATAATAATAATCAGTCTGAACCGCAGCCCGGTACAAGCAAGGATCTGGATCAGAACATTCAACCAAAATCAATCATGCACGCTTACCATGTGAAAATAGACGCTTCTGACTTGGGCCAGCTGGAAGAAAACGCATCGCAACCAATTCTTAAAAGATTTCCACAAACTATGTTTGGTAATAAAAAAAGGTCGTTCAGCGCAAACTTTTATAAAGATTTTGATTGGTTGGAATACAGCGTCAAAACAGATTCCATTTCGTGCTATGCTTGTCGTCATTTTGGAGCTGCTATGGATGAAGAAACTTTTAGAATGCTGGGATTCCGCAACTGGAAAAAAACTGGTGAAAAATTAAAAAAACATGGTGTATCTTTGCATCACATTGAAAGTCTCAATAAATGGCATAACTATAAAAAGACAATAAAAAGCGGAAATGTTTTATCTCATCTTTCACAAGCTTATAGCACCCAGATAGAGAAAAATAGGAATTACTTGAGAATGTTGGCCGATATAAGCTTAACACTGGCTCGTTAAGGAATGGCTTTCAGAGGTCATGACGAAAGCGAAAGTTCATTAAATAAAGGAAACTTTAAGGAAATATGTAACCTAATAGCAAAGTATAACAAGGACTTTGACATTCTACATAATTCGCATAAAAACTATACCAGTCCCCAAATACAAAATGAAATTATTGCCCTCTTGTCACGGGCGTCTTTAAAAAAGATACTCGATGAAATTAGGCATTCCGGAACTTTTTCAATCATGTGTGATGAAGCTCGTTCTTTCAAAACGGAACAATTGTCTTTATGTGTTCGCTACGCATCGAAAGATCTAGAAATTCGTGAAAGATTTCTTGCATTTCTTGACTGTTCAGAAGACAGATCGGCCACGGATTTATTTACTTTAATCTACAAAAAATTGGAAGAGCTTAATCTTAGCGACTTGCAGATGGTAGGGCAATCCTATGACGGAGCTGCGGTGATGTCAGGCAATATAAGTGGTCTTCAAACACAAATGCGAGAGAAATATCCAGCTGCAATTTACACGCACTGCTTAGCTCATAGACTTAACTTGGCTCTGGTAGACTCCTGTAAAAATGTTCCATCAATATCGAAATTTTTTTGTACTTTGGAGGCACTTTACGAACATTTTTCAGATCCTCAAAACCATAAAAAATACAAAGAAATATTAAAGGATCTCAAAATTGTCCCCAGGGAGTTGAAAACTTTGTCAGATACTCGGTGGGTGTGTCGATATACAACTTGCCACGCTGTTAAAACATGTTTCGAGGGAATCGTCACAGCACTGGAAAACGAAGTTTCTCATACACGTAGCAAACAGTCAATCACAGCAGTCGGGATATTATCCAGCATTAAACAACCATCATTTATAATTCATCTTTTTGTATTGGACGAGGTGCTAAACATTTTAAATATATTATCAAAGAGCCTCCAGGAGAAAGGTGCAACTCTGGGAAAAGCATTTAAAGTTATTAAAAGTGTTATGACTTCATTAAATGGAATAAGAAATGAACAATATTATACCGATCTTCATACAAAAATATCGAACTTTGCCACAGAATACGAAATTTCATTGGAAATTCCGTCATCCAAAAGAAAAAAGCAAGCCAGTAGCAAGCTCGTTGACTTCGTCACCGATACAACCGTAGGATTGGGTTTGATAGACGCCACATGCTCCAGAGGTAACGTAGAAGTCATTGAGTACTGGAGGGCACACATATTTTACCGAATTATTGATACTGTAAGAGAATTTCTAAACAAAAGGTTCTCACCAGAAAGTATGGCGCTTGCCAATTCAGTAGATCATTTTTTTCAGTTAGATTTTGAAGGTTCAGAGAAATTCATTGAGCAATATCGCAAAATTTTGAATATCAACACTTTTGCCTTAAGAGCAGAAATGACCGTTTTAAAAAATTGTATTTTACAATCTAAAGAAACTGTTGATTATGAATATATCAAAAAAAACTTAATTGACTCAGAAAAAACATATCCCAATCTCTACCAACTTTTTAAAGTAGCGATTATTTTGCCTATTTCAAGCGCTACGTGCGAGAGGTATTTTTCTGCCATGAGGAGGATTTTCAACTGGTTGAGAACGACAATGACTCAAGATAGGCAGTCAGATTTGGCTTTGTTGTATATAGAAAAAGATGTCGATATAGACTTGGAGAGTGTTGTAAATTCTTTTAGTGAGCAGAGTAGGAAATTTCTCTTGTAAGTAATATTTTGTTTTTGTAAATATTTATCGCAGTGTATTATATTATATGTATTAGGTATATAAAAAAAATAAAACCACTATACTATTATAAGGCATTTTTCTATAAATTTTTTCATTGCACGACAAATAAAAAAATATTTTTTTTTAATCCACCGTACACTGGGGCCCAGGCCCCCCCTAAAAACTAAGGCTAGCTACGCCGATGCTTCTCCTCATTGAGTCTCGTACCCTTTGAAAAATTCCTGGAGTATTCCTGATAGTGTCAAAACAAACCATAGGCACATAGCGAATGCGCATTTAATGTTTTTATTTTTTTTGTCGGAAACTGTTTGTCGGACGATAAAAAGGCAAGATATTAAATTTGGCCTAAAATGAATGAGTATTTTAAAAATAATTTTTATCTTGAGAAAAAGCAGTGGCGTACATAATATTTTTCCAAAATGTCTAGTCCAAACCCTTTCAGGACGCCACTGGTTAAAAATTTTTTAAAAATTTTTACACCAAAAAATGGTTATTGAAGCTTAGAGGGCATGTGTGAAAAATTCATAAAAATAGCTAGAAAGTTTTTAAAGTTATGATAGAAAAACGCTTTTTTTCTTAAAACTTTAACGCCCTGTAGTTCGAAAGTTGATAGGTTAAGGATATATATTAATTTGAACTTTTCTTTTTAAAATCACCTAAGGATTCACACCGTTAAGGATCAGCATCTTATTCTGAAACACCCTGTATAGCAATAACTCCTATCTTCTATTGGTTAAATTACCGTGATAGACCGGTAGGTCTAGCAATTTTCGTTCAATTGAAAAATAAAATGAATAGCGCTTTCCAGATTACTTATAACGTTTGGGTGGGATAAGCTGCTTCACTATTATCCAGATCTGACATTTCATTGCAAATGGTGAAACCGGAATTTGTCTTTGTTCTAACCACGCAATAAATATAGTCTATTTGATCACCTTGTATTTTAATTCTTTTTCAATTAGCCCAGAATGATAGGTGGCGTTATCCATGATAATAAGCGACGGTTCTTCCAAGTTTGGTAACAAGTTTTCTTCAAACTATTTCTCAAAGTTTTCACTATTCATCGAATCATGATAATCACCAGATTTCAGGCCAGACTTGAATATCAACCTTGCCTTATTCACAAATCCATTTTCTGAAACAGCACGTAGAATAATATTACCTTTACACCCTCTGACGTTTTTTTTAACTGTGGGTATCGTTTTGCCAACTTCGCCTAAAAGCCCCTTTATTGTATATTATCTAGGTTTCATCTAAAAAAAAACGGGTTTTAAGGGAAATTGAGAGTTGCCGTTTCTCTTAAATTCTCTTAAAAATTCTATTCATTTTTGGGCTATATGGGTTTGCTTTATTAAAAAAACGCCTGTTTGATACAGTACAGGGTGTCCAGTTTTCGAATGTTTTACGGGTTATCTGCGTTATTAGTAAAGATAGAAGGTTGCGGTTTTTGCGGCACTGTATTACTTTTTTGAGAAACAAACGATGCCACAAACAGAATTTTCATAGCCCCCTTAGTTTTTTTAAATACAGGGTGTTTTTAAAAATTTTGCATTTTGGGACAGCCCCAGTATCTCGGTTACGCTGCAACTTATCAAAAACGTAAAAAATGAACCTGAACGTGTTAGTTTTTTTTTACGTAGAATCCAGTGGCGTAGTCAGATTTTTTCTATGTTTAATTGTTTTCGAGAAAAAGAGCAAACTTGCATTTTTTTAAATGGGACACCCTATATATTTTTAGCTATTATGATTCAGTTTATCACAAACTTTTTAAAAATATGTGTTCGATGTGAAGCTCAAAATTTACATTTTTCAACAAACTTACATTTTTTTAAATGGCACACCGTATAAATTTTAAGATTAAACAATTCAGATTGTCACAAGCTTCTCACAAATATAAACACTAATTTTAAAAATATATTCCTATAACAATAACTTTTATAAATATAAATAACAATTAACTCAGTTGTGTTATACGTTCAAAAATTAAAAACTACAATTATTTGGGTGATTTAGGAAACTGTCTCATAAATATTGCTCAAACTGTTCTCCATTATGCATGCCTAAGACATGTTTCACACATTGTTCTGATTCGCCTCAGTGCGTTTAAAATAATAAAAGGTCGTGCCTGTAACTCTCTAAAGGCTCTTTCAGTGGCTTCTCTTAAATCTGCCATCGTTTGGTACTGGACGGTATAAATTTTATTTTGTAGGTAGCCCCACAAAAAAAAATCCAAAACCGTTAAATCGGGTGACCTGGGTGGCCACCTTACAGGTCCATGTGTTCCAATTCAGCGGTCAGGAAAATTATTGTTAAGATATGCTCTTACAATATGAGCATTGTGAGCGGGAGCTCCGTCCTGTTGCAAATATATGCTATTAAGATAAGCTAGGGGCACATTCTCTACTATTTCGGGCACAATGTTTTCCAAAATTTCTAAATATTTATTCGCAGTAAGACCACCTTCAAATATATTATATAAAATTTTACTTCCCAGTATGAAGCATGAAACGCTAAACCCAAATCTGCCTTGCCGTTCCCGTAGAAATATAACATGTTGATTTTCCTGGCACCAAAACCTAGTATTTTGCCGATTAAATATACCGGCACTGGTAAAATAACTTTCATCAGACCATATAATCGTTCTTTCAAAATGATTTTCTCTATTAACATTTTGTAAATACCAATTACAAAACTCTACGCGGCGCTCTGAGTCACCGAGATGTAAATTTTGTACAACATGAAATTTGTATGGCTTAAACTTATGTTTTTTTAGAATAGTTTGAACCCTTGATTTTGTAACACCAACAGAACCTTCCACTGTTCTACAAGAACTACTTTGATTTGTTTCAATTGAAGCCAAAACGTTTACTTCATCAATGTCCTGGTTTTCCTTATTGTAAATACTAGGTCGGGGTTTGGAAAATGAGCCGACTTCAATTAAGTTTGATTTTATTTTTAAAAATATTCTTTTATCTGGCTGTCTTCTTTCTGGGAATCTGCAAATATTACGTTTTTATAAATTTTAAAATATGATGAAAAATATAAAAAGATGCACATACCTGTTAAAATAAACTTCTAAAGCTTCATCAGAATTTTCGTTACACTGAATATAACAAACGAACATATCATACTTTTCATAATTCTCGAATTTTGCATTCGCAGCCATAATTAAGAAAAAACTGCTATTTATCGAAACTGAATAGAAATAACGAACAGAAAATGGATAACCTATTCTGACAATAAATAAAGATTTTTTCAGATAACAAGCCTGTCATCTTTTGTTTTCTTAAATACCCGTCATGGCCTACTAAAAAAAATGAATATTTGTTGAAAAATGTAAATTTTGAGCTTCACATTGAACACAGCTGTAAAGTATTATATATTTTTAAAAAGCTTGTGATAAACTGAATCATAATAGCTAAAAATATATAGGGTGTCCCATTTAAAAAAATGCAAGTTTGCTCTTTTTCTCGAAAACAATTAAACATAGAAAAAATCTGACTACGCCACTGGATTTTACGTGAAAAAAACTAACAAGTTCGTTTCTTACGTTTTTGAAAAGTTGCAACGTAACCGAGATACTGGGGGTGTCCCAAAATGCAAAATTTTCAAAAACACCCTGTATCTAAAAAACTAAGGGGGCTATGGAAATTCTGTTTGTGGCATCGTTTGTTTCTCAAAAAAGTAATACGGTGCCGCGAAAACCTCAACCTTCTATCTTTACTAATAACGCAGATAATCCGTAAAAGATACGAAAACTGGACACCCTGTACATTTACGCCACATAAATTTTAATTTTTTTAAACAGTCCGCTCATAAACCAGTGGATATTTCAACGCCATCAATTATTTTATGGATTAGTTAAATTGAGCGAATGGTAACGTGTCCAGTGGTCCACCTGCTCTATACATCCCATAAATACGCTCTCTTACGATATGTTCATGAATTTCGTGAAGTTGTCGACCACGGGATGACAAAATAGCTACAATATTGCGATTCTTAAATGATAAAACGTTCTTTAAAATAAGCCACAGTTTGTTAAATTCGGTTCACGCAGATTGAAGTTACAGCCTTTTAAGTACTTTTAGTCATTACTCTTCTCCACGCTGACCATGGTAACTACGAAAAAAATGTTATTACAAAATTTATAGAGGCTATTACAGAGCATATTATAAAAACTTAATTTCTTACCTACATTGTATCGCAGTTGTGTATTAGTAGAAATTTAGTGTATCATAGCATAGCGTCTACGCACCCTAGCGGTAAAATTAGGACTTTAAAAAATTGTGTGCTTAAGACCACACGACAGAAGTGAAAACTTCTACAAGGTGAAATTAACAACATCAAATACACTAGTGTCTAGACAACGCACACTGACTGTTTCCACGTCGATACGTCGATACTGAATGCGACCGATGGCGGCATGCTCTTTCATATAACGTTCATTCGGGTCAGGGTCAGTTCGGATTGAATATAGCAGTTGAATTCGAGCGTAGCACACCCGAGTCTGACGCCTGACGCGTGACGGCGACACGTGACGGCTCAGTTTAATTCAGTGCCCACAAAAAGTGCTAAACGCGCCTAAAGAAGTTTTCACTTCAAAAATATTTCTAGTGGTTTTTTTTGCTCATATTTCATAATGAATTTTTTACCCCAAAGTCGTAGCATGTATGGTTTTGGAGATACAGCCGCTCGCCACCCGCCGTGGATCACCCTGTATATACGGGAAAATGAATATACATACCAAGCTTAAGATTTAAAAATATTTGAAGTGAAAACTTCTTTAGGCGCGTTTAGCACTTTTTGTGGGCACTGAATTAAAGTGAGCCGTCACGCTTCACCGTCTCACGCGTCGCCGTCAGGCGTCAGGCGTCAGACTCGGCTGTGCTACGCTCGAATTCAACTGCTATATTCAATCCGAACTGACCCTGACCCGAATGAACGTTATATGAAAGAGGCATGCCGCAAACAGTGTGCGTTGTATAGACACTCGTCTGCGTCTCAGGTATGTTCTGGCATTTTTTAAATTATATATTTACGTAGGGTGAAGTAAGGTTTACCGTAATTGCTTATTCCGTGGACCTAATTTATTATGATTTCTGACTTCTGTTAAAGATGTAAAAATTCAAGGGTTGTTCAATTTTAGGAAATATCTTTTTTCGTATGCAGTAAAATTATCCCGTATTCCAAGTTTCTGTTATTTTTATGATTGCTTACGAACCTAACCTAAAAGAAACAAAATTGAAAAATTTTATTTGATATTGTTAATTTCACCTTGTTGAAGTTTTCACTTCTGTCGTGTGGTCTTAAGCACACACAATTTTTTTTTTGGGTTAATAGGTTATCGAGCAACAACCTTTGGGAATATCCCGAAACCCCTTTAAGTGCGTACTTTTTAAGTTGATAAATGAAATCAGAAAGAGTGCAGAAAAACCAAAAGCAAAGCACTAACAACTAGACATTAACGCAGCAGCCACTGTCCGAGAAGCGACATGAGCGATGATTTACAGCAGGAGACGACCGACACTCCCGCCTCTATTTGTAACCCGGCTGACAGTCCAATCTCTCGCCCGGACGAGATTCCCAAGATTAATAATTCTACTTGTTTTTCTAATATTTCACATGTTAATTACGTCCATTGTGTCCCGTTTGTAACGAATTACGGTCGCCCTTAGACGACTTGCTCGCAGTCGCAAAAAATACTGCGTAAATGATTGGATATCTGTACTTGAATAGTCCATTATTTACTTTAATTGTTGAAAAAATAAGAAGAAGGTTATCACCGATGCATCAGATATGTACCGTGCGAGCAAAAATTATTTGGATCAGAGAGAGCCTTGCATCTAAGGACGTGATGTTTAACCGTAGAGCCAGGCTAGGATAACTTAAATGGTGAAGGTCGTCCCCTGTTCGTTTAATTTAGCCTCCGGTCGCTGGTGGCGCTTTTGTAGGAATTGTTTTATAAGGTTGTTCATCTCCTAGCGTTGGTAGGAACAGAATATTCATTTAGAATGAGCATGGCCAACATTCTGTACCTCTCTCTCTCTCTGTATTAAACTGTACCAGCATATGTGCGAGAAAGATAAAAATATGGCTGGTTGTGACAGATCCTGAAGTCTTACCTGGACTGGTGAAATATTGTCATTGTCATTTTATGATTGATTTGTAAAATATATAAAAAACAAAGTTATTATTAAATAATTATTTAAATATAAACTTAACATGGCGCAGTCGGTAGTTTGAGAATCGTAAATAGGTATATATTTAATATGTCGCGACCAAAGAAATCGGGAAGAAAACCCAAGGCAATTAACAAAAGCGTGGAACCTCCCGAGGACTTCATTAACGTCGCCCAACGATTGGAAAGTACAGAGAAAGATTAACCCTTAAAAGGGCACAACATTAGTTTACAAATAAAATGTTCAAATTCACTTTATTTTTTATTAATATACATCAAAAAGGACAGAAAATGTAAAAATTTTTTTTTTCTCATTTAACAAAAAAAAAAACGGTATGTATCCCCCAGGATACAAGGTTCACTTAAACATCCTTTGTTACTCACTTATTGTTTTGTATGATATATAGTAAAACAATTCCGCAAGTTTTTTCCTTGTATAATACATAACCGTACATCGCATTTTTGACAAAATATTGTAGTTTGTCCGTTTGTGCAAAATGTACACCTTCCTTTGTCCACGAATGTTGGAAAATGCCCGATTTGATCGTATCTAATATCATCGGTTGGTCTAGCACTTACTGGAACTCTAATTTTTTTTTTTAGGTTGCTCATTTGTAAAATCGGATTTTCGGACTTTCGTAACATTGTTTGCTTTTATAAGCGACAATGCTAAATGTAGGCGAAACGTTTTCAGGTTTTCGTGCTTTACGATGCCAAGAGCTTGCCCTCCTGTAAAGAAGCCACGCGTTATTTTCACCTATGTCAATAAGTTGACTAAATATTTCCAAATACCACCTTTTTGACTTATAAGGCGTTTTATATAAGGCAATTAGCATATCTGCCAAATCAACACCCCCCATATGTGTGTTATATTGTTTGATTATTTGGGGACAATCAACGTCTACCCTTTTCTTTTCAACTTTATCGTAGCGCTTCACTTGAACTACGGGGTATGCACATTGATTGCTGCTTTTATAGATCCACGATTTAAAGGAACATTTTTTGACTATACAAAAATTAAAATTATAATCCAAAAAATAACAGAACTCAGCAGTGAACTTGAATCTGTTCCTATTTCTGTTACCAGACAAGAGATATTAGGTAAGAAGAAGAGCTGACTTACATCTATATTCTAATCCCTTAAAACCATTGGAGACACTGCTCCTACCAGTATTAGCGTTAAAATAAAAACATTAATTGATCAGTACATGAATATGCCAACGATTGACGTTGATGATGATGTATTAGTATGGTGGAGACATAATTGTCATGTATTTCTTCTTCTCTCCCAATGTGCGAAATTTTTTTTGTGTATAGGTACAGGCATCAAGCGTACCATCTGAAAGGGTATTCAGTACAGGAGGACACACTTGCGACTTGAGGGCCTCACTAACTGGTGATCACATAGAACAGCTCGTTTTCCTCACCATGAATAAAAGCTTTGTAATAAATAAAACTTCTTAAATACTTATAAATTTTTATTTATTTTTGCTTGATAGTTAATCTTTCACGTGAAATAATTTTTAACCCTATACTAGTAGTTTCGATTAATGAAGTTTTTCCGTTGATTGATTATTTGATTTATTTTGATTAAATCAATCGATTATTTTCGATTAATCGATTATTTTCGATTAATCGATTATTTTCGATTACTCGATTATTCTCGATTAATCGATTATTATTTTCGATTAATCAAAAATAATCTATTTTGTTAATTATTTTCGTTTAATCGGATATAACTAACTATTTTCGATTAATCAATTATTTTTGATAAATCGATTATTTTCGATTAATCGATTAATAGGAAATAATCGATTATTTCAAATAATCGAAAATCGATTATCTTTTTCGGTAATCGCACAGTCCTACTCATGAGCTCTTGGAAGATGATTTTGATAGGAGAACGTATTTTTGTGAACAAATCATGGCAATGTTAGATAACAATGTGATCCAATAGAACATGTCTTGTTTTCTGATGAGTGCACCTTTACACTTCACGGTCATCCTAATCGTCAGAATTGCCGCTATTGGCCTAGGGAAAATAATCACTGGATGAGAGAAGAACATACGCAATATCCTGAAAAGGTTAATGTTTGGGCAGGAATAGTTGAAGATCATATCATAGGTCCCTTTTTCATTAATATTTAAATGGCGATAATTATTTAGCACTACTCCAAAATAATGTCTTACCAACTTTGACAAACTTATATCCTGATCCAGCAAACCCATAACTTCCAGCGAGTATGATATGGTTTCAGCAAGATGAAACACCGCCCCATTACCAAATTAATGTCCGGCAGTACCTCAACCGAGTATTTCTCAATCGGTGGATAGGGAGGCGTGGATATCGATGGAATGGCCAGCACGATCCCCTGATCTGACGCCATTAAACTTTTTCTTATGGGGTTATGTCACAAATATTGTATATGTCGTAGGCTGATAGTGAAATCCGTCATTTCATGAAAAGCCTAGTCACTTCATGAAGCGTCGGCAGATTGTGTAAAAACATGGAATTACACGATCTGTCGCGTCACTTCATGAAGATACCTTGACGTTTCGGCGTATTATGTATAACACAATCTGCCTAATTTTAAATATCGTCACTTCATGAAATGCCACAAAAACAAGGCATATTGTGTAATTCCGTCTAAAAGGTATATTGGCAACTGGTTTGTTCGGGTTTGTCAGAGCATTTTTTTTATTTTTATAAAATAATATTAGTTGAAAAAATTTAATTAAAAAAAAAAATGCTATGGAGAACAACGAACAAACCAGTTGCCAATATACCTTTTAGGCGGAATTACACAATCTGCCGACTGACATGACATCGTTAGGTAGGTACTACATGAAGTGACGATATTTAAAATTAGGCAGATTGTGTTATACATAATACGCCGAAACGTCAAGGTCTCTTCATGAAGTGACGCGGCAGATCGTGTAATTTCATGTTTTTACACAATCTGCCGACGCTTCATGAAGTGACTAGGCTTTTCATGAAATGACGGATTTCCCTATCAGCCTACGACATATACATAACTAAACCACTTGACTTAGCTAACTTAAGAAGACGAATAACGCTGGCGATTAGATCGGTCACGCCTGAGATGTTCAGTAACATTAGAAGAAATTTCTATTTAAGATTAGAATGTTGCCAAGACGTTCGCGGCGAGCTTTTTCAACATCTCCCCCAAAATATATATATATTTTTTTGTTTTTTACATTATCAAAAAATAAACAGTGTCTATGACTTTAGTTTTTGAGTGTGTTGTTAATTTTTGCAATAAATCTGAAAACACTTAATATTTCCGAGAGCAGCTACAGGATATTGTAGGTTCATGAAATAATAATATGTCTAAACTATTCTGAAGAATCCAAAAATTGAATAATATACAGGGTGTTGCATTTGAAATAAGAAAGTTGGTGTTTCTTTTTATTTTTACATCTTGTTTGTGTGGCCTAGGCCTAATTAGATGTGTTTAAAATATTCGTAATAACAGGAACTGACTGGGTGTAGAAAATGTGGCGGGCTATAATATAAGGGCAATATGGCGCCAATTTAAAAAAAAAATAATTTCTATTGGTTCTTCCACAACGGCTGTAGCACTACAATGATGTTTAATTTAGGCTTGGGACCATTTTTCAAAATTTACGTTTATTCTCTAAAATTCCAGACATATTTTGCAAAAGCCGATTGTAAAAATTTTCATAATTTCTCATTAATTTTAGTATAGCTAAAAAGCATTTTTGATAAGCTTTCCAGAGAAGTGTTACAAGGTAGTGCACTGAGAAGAAGCCTTTTATTCTCTCTAAGAATTCACATATTCTTTATACAACTGAATACTATATGGGACAGCAACGCGCTTTCCTACTGTAAGACAACAAAAAATGCTAGACCGTATTGTAGTGATGATATCACGGTAATTAAGCCAATAGGAAATAGGAGTTAATGCTACCATAGAATGATTTATAGGCATTATTGCTCTGAATACTCACAGTAATTATCAAGCTCTATTGGAGGTGTAATCTGGTTTTATATACTGTATTAGTTCCGACTGGCAGTTATAATGAAACTTGACATTATTCATAAAAATATTTGCTTGCTACGGTTAATAAAGCATATACTTACCACTAAAACTCAGTACAGTAGTTCTCAAAAATTTAAATATAGCTTCTAGTGTAGTAAGATAGTTCTTGTCGTTTACCATTGCATATGATTATCTATTATGCAACATGATTTACTGAGATCATAAAATTGGTCCAAAGACTATAAAGACTAATATCTACTAATGATGCATGGGTTGTGCAAAATAAGAATCTTCCATTGCTTTATCTGACTTGCAAAGTCTAAAAAAAGTAGTAAAAATAAATAAACCAAAACATAAAACAGGTATTGGTACGATCAATAAAATTCAAATTCAGGCAGGACAGCTAGAAGACTCCGAACAACGATATGACCTGCGCAACAAATACGTTAAAACTAATACTATATGCGCGGCGATTGCCGATCGCTACTAACCCCCACCAACGTCTTGTGGATTATAGGTTCTAACGGAAACAATTCGTTTTTGGGGACGCTGCATGTTCTGCTTTCTTAATTCTAGAAAAATCGATTTACTGGGAACAAAATGCGTTGCATTGAGAATATACAATTTATTTCTTAACAAAATTGCTTTATTAAAAGTAGTTCATTATCCAACAAGACTGGGCTGCTAATGGACCTGATTACTACCAATAAAAACAATATTCTAGCCAATCTGGAATTGATATAATACCTAAGCGGGTTTGATCAGCGTTGCCAGAGGTGGTACAATTGTACCAGATTTGGTACCAAAGGCCTTAAGAAAGTACGTAGGTACTCCTTTTGTCTTTCTGGTACTAAACTACGATTTACGTATAAAGTGCATAGGAAAGTAGGAACTTTTTTTCTGTTTTTGGTACTAAACTGTGATCTTTAGCCAGTGTTTTTTTTTCAAAATTAATTATTCGATGTTAAAGCTTTTCAGTATTTATGAATCGGGTTTTAAAATGCTCTTTTACATGTAGTTCAAATATTCTATATTATGACGACCACCGGAGAGATGGGGCCAATTGTCAAAACATTTTATTTTCCAATCGAAAATGCCGAAAACTGCCGTCCGGTATCCCGTATCCTGTAAATCCCGTTTGATTTGTACCGGTCGTGTTGGTGTGATTTAGTTTTGTGTTATTGTGATTATTTTAATAGAAAAAAGAATGAAAATGTGAGTAGTAAAAGTAATATCATTTAAACAGCAATTACTAACTTGCTAATGGTAAAAATAAAAAAGTTAAATATTCATAATGATTACGTATTAATTAAATTAAAAAATATTTTTTTGTTTAAAAATATGTATGTGTTGAAAAAAATTTAATATTTAGTTAAATTTTAATAATAATATATTGACAATTATATAAGTTGGTACTTTTTTATTAAATCTGGTACATTTTTGGATAGCTTTTGGTACGAAAAATTTGTAGTCTCTGGCAACGCTGGGTTTGATACACTAGCAATTTATTCAGGTGCGAATACAGGGGGGGGGCAATGGAGGCAATTGCCCCTCCCCCCCTGAGCAAGCAAAAACTTTTCGGGGCACCCTTGTCAGTGTGGGTAGGCGAAAAGCCCGAACATTTTTTTTTTAACTATACGTCCAAATTTTAACAAATTTGGTCAATAATTTAGAGCAAAATTTTTAAAATCGACTATGTATTGAGATTTTTCACTACTGTCAGTTTTTTTTTCAAACAACGTTCTTATATTTATACAGTGTGTGTATAAAGTCTGGAAACGGCTTAATAACATCACAATTTACTGGCCGATTTAAACCAAATTTGGTACAGTTGTGTAAGAGGATCTAACGCACCGAATGACAATATTGGCGTTGTTGCCAGCTTTTTAGTTTGTCTGGAATTCGAACGAATTTTATATTTTTAAATATAACATCCAGTATATTTTTACATTTTTAAATTCCACATAAAATTATAATTATTTTTTATTAAATGCATTATTAGTCTATACTTCATAGTTTCCGAGATATTGACTCTCGAAAAGTGACATTTTTGAACTTTGACAGCTTATAACTTTCTAACAGTACGTCTTAGAGCAAAACGGCTTACATGTCCCTATCTTCAATTTTTATTATCTTCCCAAAAAGTCAACTTCCAGTTAAACCGGAACAACTATATTTCCTGCTTTCGAGTTACCTCCGGTTTAACCGGAAGTTGATTTTTTGGGAAGATAATAAAAATTGAAGATAGGGACATGTAAGCCGTTTTGCTCTAAGACGTACTGTTAGAAAGTTATAAGCTGTCAAAGTTCAAAAATGTCACTTTTCGAGAGTCAATATCTCGGAAACTATGAAGTATAGACCAATAATGCATTTAATAAAAAAAAATTATAATTTTATGTGGAATTTAAAAATGTAAAAATATACTGGGTGTTATATTTAAAAATATAAAATTCGTTCGAATTCCAGACAAACTAAAAAGCTGGCAACAACGCCAATATCGTCATTCGGTGTGTTAGATCCTCTTACACAACTTTACCAAATTTGGTTTAAATCGGCCAGTAAATTGTGATGTTATTAAGCCGTTTCCAGACTTTATACACACACTGTATATCCATGATCCATGATTTCTAAAAATAAAATACTAACATTTTAGTAGGTATGTCCCGAGGTATGTCCCTACTTTAAGGAATAATAAAAAAATGATTTCATAAAATTGTATAGTTATTATACAGGGTGTTTCAATAAAAACTCCCAGACCAATTATTTCGAAAACTAAAAGTGACATGTGACATGTAAATTCTGTAAACGCCCGTTTTAAGGCTCTATGATTGGCTTCACAACTGTGTAAAAAATGTGTTTGAATAATACAAGATGTAGGTGGCGCCACGGTGCAAAGAATTTTTTCGATGACAGGAACTTTTAAATGTTGTGGTTCTTAAAGATAATTAATTTTTGATCAAATTATGTTCTATAAAAATGTTTGATAAATTCAACATGAACGGAGATATTTGGGGTTAAGTTTTTTTTTTAATTATTTTAATTTTAATATCCTTAAGATTTTAATTTAATTTTGGTAATGATAATTTTAGTGATAAAACGCTCGTGTAGCGGTAAATTATTACGTCCAGTGACGTCTCAGGGGGCGCTTTAACAATTAATATTGGCAAAAAATAAGACGCCACTGAGTTTTTGGTAATTTTTATATTTTTTTCGGATTAGGCAACTAAAAATATCCTTTTCTTGTCTGTTTTCTTGCTTCGTTTTCGAGAAATAAAAATAAAAACAATTTTATTGCAATCTCTGGAAAACAAAATTCATTAAATAATTGATACGTTGTATTTTTTGTTGTTTAAAAGCAAAGTTAAAACATTAAAGCATAATAAAATAAAATTAAAAGATGTTTTAAATTTTATGAAAGAACTGATGAGAAATTAGAAAAAAATTATTAGTGAACATTAGAACAATACCAAAAACTAACTATTTCTCGAAAACGAAGCAAGATATGAAAACAATTTAACAGGCAAGAAAAGGATATTTTTAGTTGCTTAATCGGAAAAAAAATTAAAATTACCAAAAACTCAGTGGCGTCTTACTTTTTGCCAATATAATTTGTTAAGACGCCACTTGCGACGTCACTGGACGTAATAATTAAGCGCTACACGAGCGTTTTATCACTAAAATTATCATTATCAAAATTAAATTAAAATCTGCTAAAGGATATTAAAAATATTTATAATTAAAATTCTCGTTAAAATTATAAAAAAAAAACTAAACAAACCCGAACAAACCCCAAATATATCCGTTCATGTTGGATTTATTAAAAATTTTTATTCGAGATAATTTTATCAAAAATTTATTAACTTTAAGAACCACAACATTTAAAAGTTCCTGTCATCGAAAAAATTCTTTGCACCGTGGCGCCACCTACATCTTGTATTATTCAAACACATTTTTTTACATAGTTGTGAAGCCAATCATAGAGCCTAAAAACTGGCGTTTACAGAATTTACATGCCACTTTTAGTTTTCGAAATAAGGGACTTGGAAGTTTTTATTGAAACACCCTGTATAATATGTGTTTTGTATTTCATATTTTTTTTTAACAACAAATTAAAGTTTTATGAAATTTTTATTTAGAACGAATTCTCTGGAAGGTAAAATCACAAAAATTAACCCCCTCCTAAATACACACCGGGTTGTTTTTGTAATTTTGTTTTGTATATTTTATTTTTCCCACTTGAAAACCAAGCACCATGATTCAAAAAAGGGCGTGGCGCCCAAAAAAATTTCGCCTGCGGCGCTATTTTTTTTGCGCCTTCGGCGCTAATTTCTTTTTGGAAAGAAATTTCGATGCTTTGCTAATAAAATGTTTCCCATGTTCCGAACTTTTGGTCAGTCAATGTACCTATATACAGTGTGACCAGTAAAGTCCGCATCATATGGGATTTTTTTATTAATAACTTTATTTTAATTTTGACTTTGGCATCAAGTTCTGCTTCGATCGAGATGAAAATTAAGCAAAAAAATAGTAGTGACGTGATTCGCATTAAGTATTTATTAAATTTTAATTTTGTCCAAAAAATAATTCAAACGTGGGGTTGCTTCTAAAAATATAGAAAAAAGTTATCAGAAAAAGTTTTTTAGTGCAGTTTCTAGACCACATGCAAAATTTCAGCGGCATAAGATAATTTTGATTTTTTACCCATATTTTGTAAATGGCACCACTTTTGCAAAATAAGACTCAACGCAACCTATATAAAACTTCTTAGTTTTGACAAATCTTTATTTCAGATGCATTTTCTTTAAAGTAGCGCCATCTTAAATGTGTGTTTTTCTACAAAATCAAAATTGGGCTGTTAAAATTTGGTCGCATGTGATTCAAAGTTTATTTGTTTTCGACCCTGTATAAGGTAACTTCATAAAATAAGTATTTTTAAAAACGTAGGAAAGTGTTCATTATGTGGAAAATAAATTTTTGTGGTGGGTAAAAAATCGAAATTATCTTATGCAGCTGAAATTTTTCATGTGGGCTAGAAACTGCATTTAAAAAAACCTTTTCCAATAACTTTTTTCGATATTTTCAGAAATAACTCCACTTTTCAATTATTTTTTGGAAATAATTAAAATTTGACAGATAATGTGAATCACGTGACTACTATTTTTTTGCTTAATTTTCATCTCGATCGAAGCAGAACTTGATGCCAAAGTCAAATTTCGAATAAAGCTATTAATAAAAAAAATCCCATATGATGCGGACTTTACTGGTCACACTGTATAAGGATTTTTGATAAGTGCCAGCTACTTAATAAAAACGTATCATGCCCGCTAGTACATTATAAAAAAAAATAAAAAACAAAAAGTATTTTATTCTAGATAAATAATATTACATTTCTTTTAATTTAACAGGCAAAAAAGTATCGTGTGGCGTCAGTATCAAATTTCAAACTGTTTATCATAAATTTAAATAATTAAATACTCTGTCGTACAGCTCACGGTTTAATATTAATAAAACAGTTGCTACCTGTGTTTTTGTCTAAACCTGAGTCCCGGGAATGTAAAAGTGTTTCTCGCGTTCCAATATAACGGAACAGGCATGGACCACGTCAACTCGGTTGACCTATTTGTTATAGTTAGAAAAATATGAGTTTTATGCACGGGCCTATATAAAAAAAAGTAGAATTCTTAGTAGGCTGTATAAATGGCACACTTTAATATCTCTGTAGGAATATGGATTTGGTGTTTATACCGTGCGCGTGCGAGCAAAAATTATCTGCATCAAAGAGGGCCCTGCATCTAAGGATGTAATGCTTAGCCGTAGAGCTTAATACCTGTTGGGTGTCAGTAACTACCTGAATTAACAATCAATCAGTTATTCCGTCATCTTTAACAGTCGTTACAAGTAATTTGATTCATCGCTAATTTTTCCAATTTCTTGAACCATTCACACAAAGGGCTTTACGGAACAGCACAAAACATTCATGGTTGAAGCGTATTTTAGAAACAGTGTTAGAGTAAATGGTGAGTGACAATACAATCCGGGATTGTGCATGGACGATTTTCACGAACATTTTCCTAACGTTGCTTTTATTGCTGGGAATTTTTATCATAGTCTGAAAAGAACCGTGGCTGTGTTTAGGGAAACAGGTTCTATACAACACAAAAAAGGAGCCAGAAGACTATCTGTAAGAACAGAAGAACTTGTTGCAAACGTTCGTGAAATAATGCAAAATACGCCAACAAATTGTATAAGACGCCTGTTCCAAGAAGTGGGAAGATCTTATGGAACATACAGGACTATTCTTAAGAAGCAGCTAAATTTATTTCCTTATAAAGTGCAAGTATTCCAAGAAATACAAGCCGCAGATTTTGAGAGACGCAGGAAATACTCTCAATGGTTTACCCAAAATTTATTGGAAAGAAATGATTTATTAGACCTGACTTTTTTTCGGATGAAGCCGCATGTGGAGTAGTAAAAATCCCCCCTTTTTTCGGTAGAGTCCACATTGCACCCTCAAAAAATTGGTTCTGGTTAGCTGTTTCCCGAAGAAGAATTGTTGGTCCTATTTTTTTCCATGATACATACAGCACAGCGGTATAGAGACAATATATCAGACATTGAATTCTCACCTAGATCACCTTGTTTAACGGTTATGGATTACTTCGTTTTTCCTCATTTAGAGAACACTATTTTTAAAACACCAGTTGCAAATTTAGAACAATTACAAGAAATGATTATTCAAGAATGTGGTAACGTTTCCCCAGAGATGCTAGTCAACACTTTCGAAAATATGAATGATTTCAGCAATTTATGTAATTATTTTTCTTTTTCTTTCTCTGTTAATTTTGTAAACAACAAAAATAAACTTGTATTTGTCTACTTATTTTATTACTCATTAGTTTGGCATATCATGTCATAATATGAATTTGACAAAATTTTAACCTAGATTTGGTTAGATATAATAATATCGTCCCCATATCATTGTGATCTAAACCAAGCCCTACGTTTTTTAATCCAAGCCCTCTTTGATGCAAATAATTTTTGCTCGCACGGTAGGTTGCCATCCACTAATTTGAGTTGGCAGCATCATTTCAACTGACTGTACCTAACTTCCTAGCGATCGTGGAGCGCCCACTTTGAAAATACAAGGTTAATTATGTTATTTTTAATAAGTTATCAAATTAACTACGGTATTATGTAAGATTAGTGGCAAGGAACAAGAGATGCTATAAATTAAATAGATTTTATCTACCTTTTACAAGGTGTTCAAAAAAACGTTTCGAAAATGCCATATTTTAAATTAATTTTTCTCAAGTTTATCAAATGTGTATTATTTTACTATTTAAAGAAGAATTGTAAAACAATCAATTTTTGTATTTGCAGTTAATTTAACAATTTTCATCTTATTTATAAAATCATAAAGAAGAAAATATAATAAAAAATTCACAGATCTTGCACCTTACGCAAGCATCCTATGTATTGAAAATACCTGACACAGCTTTAAAATTTTAATGTTCCTCACCTCAAAAAACCCCAAAATCCTTAATTTTGTGCTGCTACCTATGTCATTTCGTTAGGAAATAATCCCAAAAAAACGAAAACAAAAATAAAACTTTGACACCCTGTATCTTGGTTGTTATCAATTTTGGAATAATGCAAGTTTAAATAAACCGCATTATTTCGCCTTAAGAAGCCTACTGTTGCTCTGTGTCCCATTACGTTTGGGACACCCTGTATATTAATTTAAACATATTATAAATAATCCCAAAAAACGAAAACAAAAATAAAAGTTTGACACCCTTTATCTTGGTTGTTATCAATTTTGGGATAATGCAAGTTTAAATAAATCGCGTTATTTCGCCTTAAGGAGCCTGCTGTTGCTCTGTGTCCCATTACGTTTGGGACACCCTGTATATTAACTAAAACATATTATATTAAATGTATGGTTTTATTTCTAAGAATAATTAATATTAATTTGTTTATAAACAATAATATTCACATAGCAGACCAACCAAGGTGAACAATTGCCTTATATTCAATCGGTCATATTGTCTAAGCCTACTTATGCTATGTTTTTAAATTATACTTATTTACCCAAGCGTTCAAAATAGACCATGAAGATTTTCATGAGATAGGTAGGGGTGCAAAATATAACCAATCACCCGGTACAATAACATTTTCTGAGAAATCAATAATAAAAAAATTATCCCATTTGTTAACCAAATTTGGGCGGACCCTGTAATATGCAGTTATTGTGCTCCAACTTTTGGCCTCCCGCTTTTTTTTTCAATATAATATTCCGATTTAAATAACGTGAACTTACCTTAGTTATAACTTATCTCAATAAAACACTTTTTAACAAAGTTACTATGGCGTTCTTTAAAACACAAACTAAACTAAACATTATTCATTATTTACTTGCCGACTTTACGCTGATTCATATTTATATTTCTACCAAGTATTATCAGAGTATTATGTTACAAGACCGATCTAGATATTGCGCTGTTGGCCGCGACAGACGGCAGAGCGACATCGACATGCAATGCAAAGTTTGCGTAAACACGATCCTAATAGTATTTTCAATACTAATCTCAATAAAACACTTTTTAACAAAGTTACTATGGCGTTCTTTAAAACACAAACTAAACTAAACATTATTCATTATTTACTTGCCGACTTTACGCTGATTCATATTTATATTTCTACCAAGTATTATCAGAGTATTATGTTACAAGACCGATCTAGATATTGCGCTGTTGGCCGCGACAGGCGGCAGAGCGACATCGACATGAGTGACATCGACATGAGCGACATCGACATGAGCGACATCGACATGCAATGCAAAGTTTGCGTAAACACGATCCTAATAGTATTTTCAATACTAAAATGACAACACAACAAAATACCTATACATCAGCGCTTACATTCCGACCAAACCATTTCAATAGGATTAAAGTGGCAATGATATGGACTATGGAGGAAGTCTTAAAACTCGATGTCCACATTACATTGCTAGTTCGTCCATCCTAATAAAATAAAATAAAAATAATTAAAAAATAAAATAAATTTCGCTTTCCAGATTACTAGTAACGTTTGGGTGGGATGTGCTGCTTTACTATTATACAGATCTGATCCTTTATTGCAAATGGTGAAAGCAGACTTTTTCTTTGTTTTAACCATGCAATAAGTAATCTTTTTGACCAACTTGTATTTGGAATTTTTTCAATTAGCCCAGAATGTGACGTTATCCATGATAATATGTATAGGTATTCGCGGTCCGGCACTTTCCCTACTAAGCAGCTATCTTTTAAATCGTAGACAAAAAGTTGAAGTAAAACAAGAATTTAGTAGTTTACCGGAAATAAAGTATGGTGTACCGCAAGGGACGGTATTGGGTCCAATACTGTTCAACATTTATATAAATAATTTGTTAATCCAGAATTATACTGGTGACGTAATATCTTTTGCGGATGACACAGTTTTGTTTGTTGAAAATAACACATGGGAAGGAATCGAACAAAAAATTAATTGTACCTAATTTACAAAAAATAGTGCGGTGGTTGGATGATAATTTGTTGACCATCAATTTAAGTAAAACCAAGTATTTTCCTTTTGCAAGTAATATCTCAGGCCTTCCGCACAATGAGCTAATAAATGTCGACTTACCATTTAGAAAAAAAAAGATTCGAATCTGCCTCTGTTAATTATTTAGGAATATTATTTGATAATCATTTAAAATGGAACCATGATATAGAGCAACTAACTAAGAAACTTCGATCCTTATTTTATCTGTTCAAACCTATCAAAAAAAATATCTGATATAAGTTGTACATGCGAACAGTGTATTTTGCTTTAGTTCAGTCTCTGTTAAGCTACGGAATAACTGCATGGGGAGGAGCTTACGAAAATACCCTTAAACCTTTGGAAGTTGCTAAAAAAATAATTATTAAAACTATTTATGGTCTAACTATGAGATTCCCCACTGCAAATTTTTTAGACGTTAGAAATATTTATTACAAAAATTCCCTACTATATTTAATTAGAACTAATTATTTTGACTTGCCACATACACCAAGCTATATATATTAACTTTAATAATAAAAGGTTATTTTACATTATTCCACAAAATCTTAAAAGTATAATTCGTTAAGTAAGATTTAAAACTGTTAATGAAATGGCTCATTGCTAGTTCTCCAATAATTCTCTAGAAAACAAAATTGCTCTAAGGTTCTTTGCTCGTGTGCCTGCAATATTGATTTCGCTTGTTTGCTTACTTTGCAATTTTTATATTTTTTAAATTAACGAAGTTGAAAAATAACATACCTAAAGAAAGTTGATAGTCCCCTCTCACAATTAAAAGTACTATAAATACCTCATTATATTAAATTATATAGTATCTAAAAATATATCTATACATTTTTTGATAAATTTTATCTACTCAAAATCTTATGTAGTAGATTTGGAGTACGCGCATTAGCTTAACACAAACACACACACACACAGATTAGCAGTCAAGCATTACGCTTTGTAAATCTGCTGTATGCTCTTACTTTTCACTAATTTTTTATTGATGATCACAACTTTCAATATATGTATTTGTTTATGTTATTTACTTATTGTAATTCATGTATTTAATGTTTAATGAAAATATATATATTTTTTAATTTTTTTTTTTTAATTTAAGTAGGACACACGTTCCTTTACTTCATCAGATCTTAGCCTCACTGATGAGCCATGATATAGCGAAACGCGTCTAAGGGTGCATCTGACGAAATTAAAGAAATCATTTTCTTCTGTCTTCTTGATTTTTGGCAATAAAACGTCATTGTCAATTGCAATTATTATTTCTTTTCTTATCGTGCATGGCATGGCCTTCCATATAAAGGGTGTCCGGAAACTTCGTTCGTATACTTTAAGGGGATATTCTACGTATCGACGGGTGCAACGAAAACTATAGTAACTCATTATTTAAAGTTTTGCGCTAACTGAGTTTAAATGTTGAATTTGGTGGCAAAATGTCGATTTTAAACTTAGGATTTTTATTTATTTATTAAAAAAATGGTAATTAGTGGAAGGATTAGTGGACAAAAAAGTTTTTTTATTCAAGTAGCCAAAATAGTTTTTTAGTGAGTTACTACAGTTTTCATGGAAAAATTAACATAATAAAATGACATAATGTACCACCTTAGGAAACAAGGGTAATTTTTATTTTTTACTTAAGGTACGTGTACATTACCAAGAAACTTGCGACATTTATTGCGCAAGTAGATGTCAGCGTCTGTGTAAACACTCCCGAGACCAAAGTCCGAGAGGTGAGGGGTACTTGCGACAGTTGATCTCTGCAAGTCAATACGTGTCAGTGTAGACGACGCGACGTATATTCTTCTCTCAGAGTTCAAGATTTTATTTCCATACCTGTTGGAAATTTTACGCGAGAGTAAATTGTAAAGAGTTATAAAATGGCAGAAAAAAAGGGTTGGTCGAAAGATGACACTTTTTCTTTAATAACACAGTGGGAATTATATTCAGAATTATGGGATGTCAAAAGTAAAAACTATAGAAACAGGATCAAAAAACAAAATGCATTAAAAGAATTAGCTGTTAAATTTAATACAGTGGAAAGTGAAGTGTCTCGAAAATTACACAATCTACGAACACAATATCACCAAGAATTAAGACTAATTAAATTTGACATTCGCAAAAAATTATCAAGTTGTTTTGGATCTTCTATTCTTAATTCGGACAATAAGGTCTCATGAACCCCAAGATCACACCTTTTTAATATCCAATCTCTTTTCCATAATCTCTTCTTTTTTTCGTTAAACGTAAAACTATATATGCAGCGGCATATCGACCTTGTTGACCCGCCATTTTAAATAAAGTCTTGCTCTGCTTTTCCTTCACAAATATTTAACAGTGCAAGTTCAGTGTAAACGCACCAGACATATTTTCTGCAATATTGCATGACATTTCTCTCACAACTATTTGCCAGACACGATTTGCGGCAAATAGTTGCTAACATGCATCCAAGTTTATTGAGAAATAAATGTCGCAAGTTTCTTGCTAATGTACACGTACCTTTAGAGTAATATAGTATTTAAATTACAAATTCCCAACCTACAAAATGGTTAGACAAATTATTGTTTTATTAAAAATATAATGAGTAACGTAAAAACAAAGTTTTGTTTTTAAATATCTTCATTATTATCATCAAAATCTTTTACTTATTGTTGTTTAATATTGTAGACTAAACTAACAACGAACATTCGAAAAACTTAGAACACAGCATTTAAAACCAATAAAACTGTAGTAACTCAAGTTATAACATAACTCTCCGCAATTTCTTCCGACGAAAACTATAGTAACTTGATATACTACCATTTTCGTGGGAGGCGTTGGTCAGGTCAGAGTAACTGCATATTTTTGATGTTGTGCTGGTTGCATAATTTAAAAGATATTATGATTTACGACTTTATTCGTTGGAAGATAAAATATAAAACCAACGTTTAACACCCATATCTCAAAATGGTGAAAAAGTGTGTTATTACAGTTTTCGTTGCACCCGTCGATATGAAAATATGAAAAAAAGTTCATATGAATGTAGGTCCTTAAATGACTTATAAGGAAGCTATGGCCGTCCAAGGGTGACCTCTAAAGATTAGTTTCTATTTTATATCTATGCAACCGCTTAAGGTACCGGTGTGCTTTTTGGCACACAAACTAATATTAACAATTGCTAATTTATGATATTGAGAGTTATTATGAAATTTATTCAGGGACGTTCTTACGGGGGGGGGGGGGGTGGCTTAGTTTATTTATTCCTAATTTTTTACACGACACATTTAAAAAATTTTACCCAAAAATTATAATTCCAGTGATTTTTCTACACAAAAAAGGTATTCTTAAAAAAAATTATTGGACCAATGATTTAAGAGAAAAATCGATTTATTTAAATCATTGCATAAACTATTATCGAATTGTGTTTAAACTAAAACATCAAAGTAGTCTTATGGCAAATACAAATTTGAAGTAAAAAAACATCAAGAAGCCCATGGTTAGCGTTAAAATAAATTGACAATGAGGTTTTTGTGATTTATTGTAGTGATCATTGATCAAGTGCAAAGTGTTTTTGATTAATTAAGGTGCAAATTTTAAAAAATGGTAGGTTATTAATTTGCTGAGTTAGCTGATATGCATTTTATGTATGGCAAAGCTAATGGTTGTGCTCGAGAAGCTCGCAGGTTGTATCAAGAATATTTTCCAAACCGTCAAATTCCTTGTGAGAAATTATTTATTAATTTACATCAATGATTAAGAGAAACCGGAACTTTTATGCCAAATATGAATGAAACTGGGAGAAGCCGTACTACTAGGACTCCACAAGCAGAAGAAAGAGTGCTCGAATGCGTTGCAGCCAATCCGGGTATAAGCACAAGAATAATTGCCTTACAAGAGGGTATCCCTAAGAGTACAACATGGGAAATTTTGCATGAACAACTTCTTTATCCATACCATATACAAAGAGTTCAGGCGCTTAAGCCGCAATACCTACTTCCTCGTGCAGAGTTTTGTCAGTGGATGCAGAGAAAATGTCATCAAGACCGTTTTTTTCTATATAAAGTCTTGTTTACTGACGAAGCAGGGCTTACCCGTGAAGGCATCGTAAATTTTCATAATAACCATGTATGGGCAGAAGAAAATCCCCATGCAATTTTCGAAAGTCGATTTCAAAATAAATTTTCAATTAATGTTTGGGCAGGTATATTGGGCGATCGATTAATAGGACCATACATTATGCCTCAACGTTTAGATGGGCCAGCATATTTAGATTTTTTACAAGACTCTTTGTCTGAAGATGTGCCGTACCAGCAAAGACTTACAAACTATTTTATGCACGATGGGGCTCCATCTCATTTTAGTAGATTGGTTCGAGATCATTTAAATCAAACATATCCAGACCGATGGATATGTCGAGGTGGGCCCATTGCCTGGCCTCCCCGTTGACCTGATCTCAATCCATTGGATTACTTTCTTTGGGGATATCTGAAGTCTCTGGTATATTCAGTACCTGTTGAACATGTACAACAATTGGAACAACGTGTATTGTTGCGAGGAAATTCGTAATAAGGAAGGAGTTTTCGCAAGAGTACGAACATCAATGAGAAATCGTTTAGTTGGTTGTATTGATATGAATGGAAACCATTTTCAACATTTGTTGTAACTTTTCTACTTTTTTCAGATTATTCTTGTTAAACCAACAACTCTTAATTTATTTTGTTTAAAAATGACAATAAAACAACGTTTTGACTTAATTATTGTCATTGTCAATTTATTTTAACGCTAACCATGGGCTTCTTGATGTTTTTTTACTTCAAATTTGTATTTGCCATAAGACTACTTTGATGTTTTAGTTTAAACACAATTCGATAATAGTTTATGCAATGATTAAAATAAATCGATTTTTCTCCTAAATTATTGGTCCAACAATTTTTTTTTACGAATACCTTTTTTGTGTAGAAAAATCACTGGAATTATAATTTTCAGGTAAATTTTTTTAAATGTGTCGTGTAAAAAAATTAGGAATAAATAAAATAAACTAAGCCACCCCCCCCCCCCCCCCCGTAAGAACGTCCCTGACTAAATTTCATAATAACTCTCAATATCATAAATTAGCAATTGTTAATATTAGTTTGTGTGCCAAAAAGTACACCGGTACCTTAAGCGGTTGCATAGATATAAAATAGAAACTAATCTTTAGAGGTCACCTTTGGACGGCCATAGCTTCCTTCTAAGTCATTTAAGGACCTACACTCATATGAACTTTTTTTCATATTTTCATATGTAGAATATTAAAGTCTCGATTAAAGTATACCAACGAAGTTTCCGGACACCCTGTATAAGTTTAAAAATATTCTAGTTAGGGACACCCTATGTCCTATGTGGACAGATAAGAAATGTTCTCGCCAGAGTTTTTAAAAAAAAATTTGATAATGATCTATATGACTTGCATATTTGACGCGTTTTTCAAATAAAATAAGGGGGCGACCATTATTTTATTTAAAGAACCCGTCTCTGAAAATCCCATTATCCAAATTGGCAGGATTCAATTCGCATATTGCTCTCCAAAATATTTTATTGGACGGTCACGTGAGACACACTGTATATTAATATAACTATAAAGGCAAGAGTTTATACTCTTAGAATAAAATTGTTTAGGGCAAATTGTATAAGTTTGGGTTAACTTAAAAATGAGAGTTTATCGGGGGATAAGTATAAAAATGCATTGTACCTATAGGAAGAGGTTATTCCCTATTCTAGGATAAGCCCTCAACTCGTGGATCGGGTATGAGTTAACCTACAATCTCCGGATTAGAAGCCTGAAAATGGCGTATTTTGTCAGTTTACAACAGTAACCTTATTTATTTACATGATTCCTATTTTTTATTTATTAGGTATTTAAAATTATTATTGAGGCCTTTGATATTATTTATGATTCTCTTTCGGATGATGAAGATGATTTAGATATTATTGTCCTTATATCATACTGAAGTTAGCAGCTAGTTCAAATAAGACTTTCTTAACACAACCCCATACAACTGGC
The DNA here is from genome assembly GCA_963969555.1 of Polydrusus pterygomalis. Lineage (NCBI taxonomy): Eukaryota > Metazoa > Arthropoda > Insecta > Coleoptera > Curculionidae > Polydrusus > Polydrusus pterygomalis. The sequence continues at coordinate 73,813,273 of OZ018376.1, read as the reverse complement.
AAAACATTTTACCTTGGGTTAACTCAACTCACCGAATTAACTCTAGGATTAAACTTGGGTTTAACTCTAAGGTAAATTCATACCTATACAATTGGCCCTTAGAGCATGTCGGTCGCCTAACATTTAAACTTACTGACATGTAAAATATACCTAACAATAAAGATGTTTTGAAATCGAATCGAATCGAAAAGCAAAGCACTTCACTGAGATAGGTCCTGAGCGCCACTTAGTTGATAATGAAATATCTTGGATAAAGATGAAAACTTACATAATTAAACTACTATTTAATATTTAAAATACGTAAAGTAGTGTATTATGAATGGTTTGGGGCAGATTCTAGTATTTTGTTTTATTTTTTTCCAAAATATCACCGAATCGAAATGAAAGATTTTGTATAATAGTATAGCAACTACTTTCCCTGGCGGTAGACCATGACGATTGATGATTTTCTTGGTCATATTTCATATTAGGTACAGTTTTTATCCCAAAGTTGTGGTTAGAAATATATTTTTTTCAAAAATGCCCTCTATTATTAACCGCACGAATTATTTTTAATAATATTTATACAAACCTGGAAACAGGATAAAACGCTCTTTAAAATAAACCATAATTTGTTAAATTCGGTTAACGCAGACCGAAGTTACAACCTTTTAAGTCCTTTTAGTCGTTACCCTTCTCCACGCTGTTACCATGGTAACTAAAATAAAAATGTTATCACAAAATTTATAGAGAACATATAAAAACTTAATTTCTGACGTACATTGTATTGCTGTTATTAGTAGAAATTAAGGACTACTAGCGACTACGCACCCTGGCGGTAAAATTAGGAACTTAAAAAATATTTCCAGTGATTTCTTTTGCTCATATTTCATAATGAATTTTTGACCTCAAAGTCGTAGCATGTATGGTTTTGGATATACAGCCACTCGCCACCCTTCGTGGATCACCCTGTATAAAGCAGTAGGTATACAAAAACCATTACCTTGTTCTTATACTGCACATGCACATGCTCAGATAAAAGATACAGCGCATTAAGTATTAGGTATCTACTAGCTATCATAATCGGTTTTAATGAACCATCTGTAAGGCGACTTAAATAACAGAAGTTATAACTTCTTCTAAACAACAAAGGTGTTAGATAATTAAATGCGTGGTGAGGAAAATCTAAGGGCTTAATTAAAGCGAAACTAGTTATTAACCCAAATCATAGTGCAACAGGACTACCAGGCAAGTTATTCTAACAAATTATGTTGGTCCATATCCTAGAAAATGAACAAGTCATGTTGACAAAACCTCATCATTATAAACGCATATTTAGAATTGCTGACTCATGGATTTCTTGATTAACTTGTCAGTGTTTTTCGTAAAAAGCGGCGCTTTTTAATTCCCCATAAAAGTGTAGCTCTGAAGTTCCTAATTACTGAATATTATTCACGCTTGGCTTATAATTTTAATCTCCTTAAAATACTTTGCAATAACAATTTCTATTATCGTGTCTTTCATATAAATTCCAAATTTTATTAGTTCTTACCTATATTATGAGTGGCAACGAAATAATAATTTTTCCCATTTTGATAGTTTGTTATCTGAGGCTCTACTTTTCTCAACTAGAGTTGAGACTGGAAGTTTTTGGCACCTGATTCTGAAAAGTAGAGAACTTTTTCCAACTGATTACTGAAGTTTTGAGGGTTGTTAGTCGTGCAGATAACTGGTTAAATGGAATCAAACACATTCTTTGGAAAACAAGAAACAAGAGGTAAAGATTTATTTTAATATTTTAACAAGAAAAAGCGAAACAACTTACACGCTTGAAGGGTGAACCAAGAGTCCCTTTCAGGTCACAAACGGCCCTCCAGTCGACCATCAAAGCAGTAAAATAATGTAGACTTTTCTATTAACCAACTAATATACAGTGTGTATCAGCCAAATGGAATAAATTCGTTAATAAATACATGGGGTGTGTCCGAAAAAATGCTCGGATACGTCGATTCGTATTTTTGGTTGCGCATATTTTTCAATAAAAACTTTTTATACAGGGTGTGTCATGTAGCAATGACCAAAGCCAACTTTCTTATTTTAAATGCAACACCCTGTATATTATTCAATTTTTGGACTCTCCAGAAAAGTTTAGACATATTTCGTGTACAATATTATCCTATACCTATGTTCAACTGTTTCGGAAATATTAAGTGTTTTCAGACTTATTGCATTTCAGCGTTTTTTTTTACTGATATGATATTTAAAAAAAAGGTATGAATAAAACTGAATTAGAGAAAAACATACGCAATATCCTAAAAATGTTCATGGTTGGGCAGGAATAGTTTGAGATCATATCATAGGTCCCTTTTTTCATTAATGGCAATTTAAATGGCGATAATTATTTAGCACTGCTCCAAAATAATGTATGGCCAACTTTGACAAACTTAGATCCTGATCCAGCAAACCCACAACTTCCAGCGAATATGATATGGTTTCAGCAAGATGGAGCACCAAATCAATGTCCGGCAGTACCTCAACCGGTTATTTCCAAATCTGTGGATAGGGAGGAGTGGATCGATGGAATGGCCAGCACGATCCCCCGATCTGACGCCATTAGACTTCTTCTTATGGGGTTATGTCAAAAATATTGTGTACAAAACTAAACCCCTCGACTTAGCTGACTTAAGAAAATGAATAACGCTTGCGATTAGATCGGTTACGCCTGAGATATTCCGTAACATTAAAAGAAATTTCTATTTAAGATTAGGATGTTGCCAAGACGTTCGCGGCGAGCATTTTCAACATCTCCTACATTAATGTTTTTTTGTTTTTTACATAATCAAGAAATAAACAGTATTACTTATTAGTTTTTGAGGGTGTTGTTAATTTTTGCAATAAATCTGAAAACACTTAATACTCCCGAAACAGTTGAAGATAGGTATATGAAATATGACTAAAATTTTTTGAAGAATCCAAAAATTGAATAATATACAGGGGTTTGTATTTAAAATAAGAAAGTTGGTATTGGCCACTGCTACATGTATAAAAAGTTTTTATTGAAAAAAATGCGCAACTATAAATACCAATCGACGTGTCCGAGCGTTTTTTCGGACACGCCCCCATGTAATTATTATCAAATTTATTCCATTTCATTTAGCTGATACACACTTTATATAATATACATATTTCTTATTATAAACTAAAAATATATAGGGTGTCGCAAACCGCCACGAAGTTTTATTTAACATTTCCTATATTTCTATTACGATGGTAAAAATTGTCCAAAATTTCTAAAAACAATTTCTATTAAAATACTGCAATATGTTGTATAGGGTTTCTATAAGAACCTTTATACGAACAACGACAACCCTTATTGAGTTTAGTAATTTGATAACATAAATATGGGTCCCTTCTCGTTTGGGTGTTTGATTACCTCCTGAGTCTTACTTTTAGACCATATACATTTCTTATCAAAATTAATGAGATTTATGCAGGAAATGTTAACAAAATTTTAAGAAAATGTTTTTAAAACTGATTTTTGCAAAATTTGCATCATTTGAAAAAAATCTCGTCTCGGTTTGCGAAATGAGACGATAGTTTTTTAAAAAGTGCTTTTTTATAAAAAAAACTATTGGTAGAGTGTGTCCCAAATAGATATTATGACAGGTACAAATATGTTTTTTAAAAGACCGTCAGCTACATGTTCAACATGTCTATCAAACTTTAAAAGAGGGTCCAAGTACACTCCCAAAAATTTGACCACTTCAGCATTCTCACCCAAGATGATAAGTACAAACTTAATATTTTCCCTCTTATTATCATTCAAAGCTAGCCTATTGGTCCGAAACCATACGCCAATCTCACTCATACAGGCATCCATGCGTTCATCCAGTCTCTCCATGCACTGAAAAAAAAACCGTCTAAGTATTCCTTATGAGAATTCACATACTGTTTATATGACTGTTTAATACTATATGTCACAGCAGCGCACTTTCCTACTGTAAGACAACGATAGTCGATACCGTGTAGTGATAATATCACGGTAATTTAGCCAATAGGAAATAGGAGTTAATGCTACCATAGAATGATTTATAGCCATTATTGCTCTGAATACTCACAGAAATTATCAAGTTCTATTGGTGGTGTAATCTGGTTTTTTATACTGTATTAGTTTCGACTGGCAGTTTACGTTAATCAGAATAATATTTGCTTGCTACGGTTAATAAAACATATTATACTTACTACTAAAAATCAGTACCCAGATAGCATACCTTGTCCAAAGGACGTACATTTTATGTCCATTTTAGGTTTTTACGTCTTGTGGCGTATCTTGGACGTACAGTGTACGTTCAACGCGTACGTTCAAAGAACCAACATTTTTGTTCGTACATTTTACGTTCATTTTATGTCCTTTTTTATGGGACATATGTCGGACGTCCTTTGTGCTTAATAAATGGAACGTATTTTGGACGTAAAACCCAACACGGTCCAATTTTCTTGATTATCTTATTTAAAAAGAAAATATCATTTGTGATCAACATGATCCAATATCCAATATTGAAATGAACGGCCCAAATCATGAATAAACAGTAATAAAACGGTTGAATAGTCCATGTGGGACATACACAACCTCACTTTTCTAAGTATTTTGAAATTTTCGTCCTTTGTTATCATATAACTCCAGGGGGGTGGGGGTATCACTAATATAGATAGGAGGCCACGACAACAGACGACTTACCCGGCACACCAGCAGGATCGACGAAGCGGGGCAGGGGTGCATTCGTATCAACTAGTGACTTGTGTTTTACACTAAAAGTTTAGTTTTATTAATAATTCTCGTTGTTTATGCAAATTTTTGTAAAATTATTATTATATTCACGTTATTAGAAATTATAATTAATTCTTTTTAGCGAATTTGCAGGGTTTCTGTTGTAAATTTTATTAAAATCTCAACTTCTTAGTGACAAAGGTGTTGGTTGGTCACACTGTTTTTAGCATCGCCTTGCCAATGCCATTCAGCCAGTTTGTTAGTTTGTTTATGGTGTGTTTATGGCCGCTGATCGCTTTTTCTCATCGCGGAATTTTTAAGTTTTGTTGGAATAAGTAGACTCCCACTAAACACAAACACATTCATAGCACATGCTAAGATTATTACTCTAGTAGATTCGAACATTCTAAGAATTTTCTCTAAATGGTCTGGGCGCATCTATAGAACATGCTATAAATAGATTACAGCAAGGTGTTTTCATGTGATTTAAATGTGCTTGGAATGTAAAATCGTACATTCTTACTACATGCATATCATATTTTTTGGAAAAATTCTTAGCATATTCGTTATAGAGGTAAGAGAATATGCTAAAGTCGTTTCCAGGAATATACCAATGAATATTCTAGGAACATTTACAGTACATTCCTCGGGGCCGGTAGGAAATCTTACAGGAACAAAAAATGTTCTTACCATATTTAAAGGGTAATTTTCTAGGAAAGGTATAATATATATTCTTAGTATATTCCTATTAGAACTTTTTTACCGGCAATACAGAAAATGTTTCGGGGAATGTTATAAGAATGTGCATTGAATATTTTTTTTAATTGCGAACATTCTATGAATATGTTTGGGAGTGAGAGTATTTTTCAGACGTGCTGTAGAATGTGAGAAGAAAGTGTAGGAATAGCCATAAGGCTAAACTTCGCTCTTTAGAATGGGCAAAAAATGTATGCGCATGGACTACTATTTCTTGTTTTTGGCATTGTAAACTCATTGTATTGCATTTAAGGGGTAATTTTTTTAATGAAAGCAGCTATAAAAAGTCAAAATAAGTTAAAAACATATTTTATTTTTTAAATTTAGACGGAGGAGTACAAAAGTAATATGTACCTAATCGCAATGGGTTATGCTAAAAGTAAAAACGCGACACACACATATTCGTGATTAAGCCTGATGTATCATCAGTCAATTTTGACGCCCGAGATTTCTTTTGAACATTCCCAGAACATTTCAAGAATATTATCAAAAAATATGCATGTATTTAATATACTTTAGAATATACTTAAAATGTTTGTCATTTTCAGGACTTATAGAGAACATTCTTAGAATGTCAATGTTTTATTTGTGTTTAGTGGGCTGTTTGAAATGGAAGGAAGTGTTATGTTTTTACGTAAGTTAAGCTGACAATTTTTTTAAAATTACTTTTTGGTAATTGAAGTTTATCTGTTGTAGTTCAATCTGTTAAATATTTAATGGCATCTTTATGGGAGACGCTACGCCACGCCATCCTGGGTCTAGTTTTTGGTAGTTTGGATATTTTCTTTTATACAGGTAATGTAAGTATACCTTGTATTTATTAATTTTTAAGGGTTTTTTTCACTAATCTTCCACAAAATGGCTTATTAAACCTTCAAGGTCAGTGGGTCAACATTTCAAAATACATAACAGGTATACCTCTACTTCCGGGCTATGTTAACTTACATTTTGCATAAGAGGCACACAAATCTAAAATCAAAAAAGTTTTAAAATTATGGCGAAGGTAGGTAGAGCCAGGTATTCGTGCAAATTCCCAAATTGTCTGAGTAATTATTTAAGTTATTGTCCAATTTTTATTGAAAACTACGTTCATAAACATTTTTTTTTCCCTAAAAAAATAAACACCTGTGTAAAGCCTGGAAAGATATCTGTAAAATTAATTATGATGGAAACTGTGCAAATTTTTATGTTTGCGAATACCACTTTTTGCCATCTGATTTTTACAGCTCGATCAGAATAGATACTGCTTTTGTTGCCCCTTTTTTTCAGGATACTTGCCTTGAGTGCCGCTGCTGCTGGCCAGGGGACCATTTGGTGTCTGGTGGCTGTTGCAGTCATCAGAACTGCATGATTTTGCATACTTACATAATTTTTGATCTCAGATTATACTTTACGAATGGAATTTATAATAATATTGTACATAGTAGTTGTTTTGAAAATTTTAATAAATGTTTTTTCTATATAATCATTGTGCCGTTTAGGATATTTCTAAATATATTTAAGTAATTTTATAGTCATAATAATGGGCAAAATAACCTTTTTAAATATTCCCGCCAGTATCATTCGATATCGATCATCTTTTTTACCGATACTGTCACCTGCTATGTTCACAGTATATTCACTTTTTGTTCAATACCATAGGTACATGCATAGTACGTACATAATTTCCGTCCATTTTATGTCCATTGTACGTACTTTTGGACCTAAAATGGACGTACATCGGACGTCCACCTGGTCGGAATTTGGACGTCCTTTTTACGTCCTTCGTTCCTAAAATGGATTTTATGTACGTCCCATGGACGTACATACGTCCGGAGAGTTTGGTACGAAAAACGTCCATAGGACGTACTTTTGCTATCTGGGTACTGTAGTTCTCAAAAATTTAAATAGCTTCTAGTGTAATATTGTTCTTGTCGTTTAACATTGCACATAATTATCTATTATGCAACATGGTTTGCTGACATCGCAAAATTCGTCCATAGATTATAAAATCCAATGCTAATAATGGGTTGTGCGAAATAAGAATCGTCTATTGCTTTTATCTGACATGCAAAGTTTAAAAAAACTTAAATACAAAGTAAAAATAAAAATATTAATTGAAACTGTATTGGTAGAATCAATTAAATTTAAATTCAGACAGAACAGCTAGAAGACTCCAAACAACGATGTGACCTGCGCAACAAACACGTTAAAATTAATAATACGGCGCACTGCGATTGCCGATCGCTACGAACCCCCACCAACGTTTTGTAGATTATATGTTCTAACGGATACAATTCGCTTTTGGAGACGCTGTTCTGCTTTCTTAATTGTACCGGGTGTTCCACCTAAGAAGGTAATCGGCTATATCTCAGAAAGTAATAACACTAGGACTTTGGGAAAAAATATATATCGATAAAAGCGGCCAAGAGAAATGGCTGGAAATTATTTTCAAGTTCAAAAAATGACCGCTAGGGGGCGTAAGAGAACTTTCAAAATAGAAATGCCGATTTTCTCTTGATTTTTCTTAATAAAAATATGTTAAAAATATAAGCATTGTATTCTTCATAAAATTATGCAACTTTATGTTAGGAATAGTTTTTTTTCTATTTTCAATAATAAAGTGGTGGGAGAAGGTCAAACCTTTTTTCTTTCAAACGCTGATATCTCTGCTTTGGATAAACCGATTTTATTCAACTTGGTCTTGAAAAAAGCCCTTCTTTTCCTCTATACGTAGATCTATTAACTATACCATATTGATTCTGATGGTGGCCACTAGATGGCGTTTTCCCGTAATTCCTCAATGAATAAGGATTTTCTCAAAAAAATCAAATGTTATGATATGACTTTTTCATCATATTTTATTTTAGGCTTATAAAGGCTATTAAATAGTGGAATAAAAAATCCAGGTCCGTATTTAAAATAAAAAAGTTGATGATGGTCGCTCGAATCCGAAACGTCGGATTAAAAAACTAACCCCATCAGCTTGTAGAGGAGGAAAAGTTATTATAAGGAACTGAAAATCGCAACGTGATATCTTTTGTTAAACTAGAGAAATTAGAAATAATAATAAATAATATGGAAAAATAGGCCATTTTTTAAAACATTCATTAATCAATTAAATCACTGGTTTAATGACGTCCAAGATGCTCGATATCACGTTGCGGTTTTCAGTTCCTTATAGTAACTTTTCCTCCTCTACAAGCTGATGGGGTTAGTTTTTTAATCCGACGTTTCGGATTCGAGCGACCATCATCAACTTTTTTATTTTAAATACGGACCTGGATTTTTTATTCCACTATTTAATAGCCTTTATAAGCCTAAAATAAAATATGATGAAAAAGTGATATCATAACATTTGATTTTTTTGAGAAAATCCTTATTCATTGAGGAATTACGGAAAAACGCCATCTAGTGGCCACCATCAGAATCAATATGGTATAGTTAATAGATCTACGTGTAGAGGAAAAGAAGGGCTTTTTTTCAAGACCCAATTAAATAAAATCGGTTTATCCAAAGCGGAGATATCAGCGTTTGAAAGAAAAAAGGTTTGACTTTCTCCCACCACTTTATTATTGAAAATAGAAAAAAAATATTCCTAACATAAAGTTGCATAATTTTATGAAGAATACAATGCTTATATTTTTAACATATTTTTATTAAGAAAAATCAAGAGAAAATCGGCATTTCTATTTTGAAAGTTCTCTTACGCCCCCTAGCGGTCATTTTTCGAACTTGATAATAATTTCCAGCCATTTCTCTTGGCCGCTTTTATCGATATATATATTTTTCCCAAAGTCCTAGTGTTATTACTTTCTGAGATATAGCCGATTACCTCCTTAGGTGGAACACCCGGTACAGAAACCGCTTTACTGGGAAGAAAATGCGTCGCATTAAGAAGATACAGTTTATTTATTAATAAAATTCTGCATTAGTTCATTATTCAACAAAAGACTGTGCTGCTAATGGAACTAATTACTACCAATAAAAACACTGTTTTGGCAAATGGAATTGATATAAAACTAAAGCGGGTTTAATACACTAGCAATTTATTTAATATGGGTTAATACAAAATAAGCTATCAATACAAACTATGTCTTAGCAAACCTGTTGCATTAGATCATTTTCCTCAAGGTGCCCAAGTAAGGGAAAAAGACGCTTCAACTATGTTTGCCCGAAAAAACCCTATCTAGCGATGAGGTAGGATTTGTAACTAAAAATTAGACTAAGGTATTTTTGAATAGGCGCCTTAATTTTAAAACGAATTGGAAACGCTTTCTATTTGCCAACTTTTTAGGATTTGAAAAAAATTGTGTCATATACTATTAAATATCTTAAATAGTATCAAACTATTTAATTAACAATACAATCATTTTTGATATTATTAATTTAGTGATTGGTAATAACTAAATTACAAGTAGAAAATGCCTTAGATCTTGAAAGCTTTTTTATATTTCATATCTCTCGAGAATTCGGCGACTCATAGATTGGAACAGATGTTATTTAAGATAAGAAGCCAATAACGCGATGAGATAACAAAATCGGTATGTCGGAAAGGCGTGATCAAGGTGTCGACTGACCCCGCTGTTGGTGACCCCTAACCATCACTGCCTTTGTCATCCGATAGATATTATTATTACGAAGACTCAGTGATGTTGCCGTTTCTACCAGTGTCAGATTTTATTGAAAGTCTTTTAAAGATTAATTAAGTGAATAGTTTCGTGTGAGGATGAAATTTTAAAAAGGTACAAATTAAAGAGATTTTACTTATTAAAACTAAGGTTAAAAAAATTGTGTGTGCTTAACACCACACGACAGAAGTGAAAACTTCAACAAGGTGAAATTAACAATATCAAATACACGAGTGTCTAGACAACGCACACTGACTGTTTCCACGTCGATACGTCGATACTGAATGCGACCGATGGCGGCATGCTCTTTCATATAACGTTCATTCGGGTCAGGGTCAGTTCGGATTGAATATCGACGGTAACACTTCAATATGTCGTAACTCAAAATCTCCTACTTTTCAGGAAACGATAAAAACTGTAAAATAAATATGTCGTATATATCACAACTTAGTAAGGTAACTCATGGGTTCAATAATGCCTAACTCAACGTTCATAATTTAATAATGAAAATTAACTTAATATGTATACCTAATTAACTAAAAACCAAAAATAAATCACTTAGAGTTATATTTTTATCAATACAATTATATAAAATACATGCATTAGTTGGTATTACTTACCAAAACTATAAAAAAATTACACCATTGACAATCGTGTCTGTACTTTATGACTTACGACAAATTGCAACCCCGTTAGATTTACGACCAATTTTTTTTTTGTCTCTTTTTGGCCCTTTCTGCTAAGCGAAAGCCAATAAGAATTTTCATAGCCACGTGTTATGATTACATTAACAGTTTAAGCGGGAAATCTCATTTTGCATGAATTCGGAGTTACGACATATTGAAGTGTTACCGTCGATATAGCAGTTGAATTCGAGCGTAGCACACCCGAGTCTGACGCCTGACGCGTGACGGCGACGCGTGACGGCTCAGTTTAATTCAGTGCCCACAAAAAGTGCTAAACGCGCGTAAAGAAGTTTTCACTTCAAAAAGTACTATGGTTGTCATCTTTAAAATATTTTTGAAAATAGCCTTAATAAATACTTAATAAAAACTTAATTTTCTATGTAGGTATATAAAAAATACAAGACATAATCAAAATATAGTAAAATCAAAACAATTTCCGTTGCACGTCATCAATCAGCTGATAATTGAAAATCGGTCAGGAAACATAAGAAAATTAAATTTGGGCAAAAAATATATTAATTTCATGCGATATTGAATGTAAAAGAAACTTACTGTATTGTTCTTTGATACTATAAGCCGCTTAAAGGAAATGCTTTTTAAATTTAACCTTTTAAAAATTAATATCATTTGAATTTTTTGGGCTAACAGTTGGCAACAGAAGTGTCAACGCATCGGTGATGCCAGTTTATTTCTTGGCGAATTTTGATTGACGTTTATTGTTTTCATTTCGTGTTTTCTTGAGTTTATTTAAGTCGTTTTTAACTAAAACTGCAAATCCTTTTATAAATAGGATTAAAAACTGTTCTTTTAAGAACAACAAAGGGATACATACACATTTTTGTTGATTACACTGAGAAAATCTCTTTTCATTCCTTGCGAAAATTTTAGCAACCATAGCTAAAATATTTTGCTAAATGGGGGACAGCCAAGCACTTTACTCTACCAGGAGAATGCACTTTGCTGGAAATACTTTGCTGTGGTAATAAAGCTACTTTGCAAGAATAATTCTGTTATAGCTGTAAAGTAATTTTGCTATATCTAAAAAGTACGTTGCTGTACTTATAAAACTATATAATGTAACTATAAAATTCTTTGCTACTGAAACAACAAATTTCTGCTACAGTGGTGACATTTTTTTATATAGTAAAAAACGTCTCTCTTGCAGTAGTAAATAAGATTATTTAGCGAAGAAAGGATCTTTCTTGTACCTTAAAAATCTTTTGCTGTTGGTAAAAATAATGTTTCTAATAACAAAAAATGTCTCTCCTTCTACAATAAAATTATATAGCTGGCACAAGAGGGTGCTTTCTTACCCTTAAAAAGGTTTTTTTTATTGCAGCAATTTTTTTTTGTTTTTACCATGGGTTAAAGTGCGCCTGTGTCACAATTTCGAGTGCTAGTATGGAAATACATAATGTAAAATTGAAAGCAGTTGCACTTTTTGATTTCGACTTTGATGTATTTCTTACAATGTTCAAGATTCCCGTACATGCACTCGAATTTGTGACACAGGTGTACTTTCACCCAGGGTAAAAACAAAATCAAATTTGCTGCAATAAAAAAGACAATTTAGGGGCTAATAAAATAGAGTACATTAAGCATGTAGTAATATTAATGCCGCGAGGATAAGGTTCAAATATAGGGTATAGGAATAAAAGGAAAAAGCTAAATGAAATAAAAAAAAATTTATATAAAAAAAAATACGACAAGAACCAAATATTATTACAGGTTATGCAAAAAACGATTTATATGAACGTTGTAACATTAAACAACAGGAACGTAAAGCACCTAATAATTATTAATAAAAATTTAATTTTACAAACCTTTTTTATAAAAAATAAGGAAAATATAAGTATACTCTATCAGGTTATAAAACAAAAAGAATTTATAGAAACTTATTTATAACATGAAATAACAAAAACAGGACTATATACGTTGTTTACCTTTATTGAAAAATGCCGAAGCATTTAAATAGCCGGTGCAAAGAGCTAATAGCTTCTCTAATAATATTTTGATGAAGAACGTAAAAACAGTGGTCCATTATTACCCTTGACAGCAGTTATAGAAGTAAGTTTAAAGTTAAATGTTAAGGTCTACAAATTAGCAAAATCGCCCGAATTTCCGAACGCTCTGTATATGTACCGAATGTACAAGGATCACACAACGTATTCCGTCCAATTTCAAATCTTATATCGCTAAAATAACTTTAGAATCTCGTGGTGAAAATGGGTCAATAAATCAAAAAATGACAGTTCGCAAAATAATTTTTGTTGTCCAGAGGTTACTATGATAAAAAATAGTATTACCAACATAAAATTTAGTCATAAAAATTTAAAGGATTTATTTTCTTTTTAAATATGTATTTTTTATTGAAAAAACTACAAATAGAAAAAATAAGATAAAGCACGTGGTTCATAAGGCGTTTTAGCGCACGTGTCAATTAAATAAAATAGACGCGTGCGCTAAAACCGCTTCTTATGAAACGTGTACTTTAATATACTATTTTAGATGTGTGTAGATTTAAAGTTCCACTAACAGATGGCACAAAAAAGTCATTTTTGATATTTTTGGAGTTACAAGGTTTTATTGTGTCGCCGACGATATACTTTATAGGATAACAAAAACAAATTAACGATAAATATTAAAGTTAAACGTGCAATTGGTATTTGTAGCATATTGTAGATTTATTGCAGATGTCATATCTTGAAGAACTTCGTTGGTTTTTACTTGAATTTGATGTGCGCTTGCTACTGCTTCAGAACGGGGTGATGTGTATTTGACATTTTAATCACAACCTGCACCTCATTATTGTAATATATGCCAGGGGTGTCAAATTAGAACATTATATAAATTCTGTCAAAATTTCAAAAATAGTGTGGTAAAGTAAAAATTGTGCGGGAAAGTAAAATCGTGCGGAAAAGTGGTACTTTCCGCACGATAAATCGTGCCGAAAAGTAACTTTTCCCCACGATCGTACGAAATAGTAATTTTTTTAAAACCGACCAGAAAATATACTGAAAAACACTACTTTCCGGTCTTGTAACGTAAAGATTTTTTCCTCCTTCCTTGCCGCGGTTAAATATGCCCATGCACATCTATATTTCTCATACGATTATGCAATTTGTTCGCGAAGCGTTCCTTTTTAACACGCTTTTATTATAGCTTCACCTGTATGTTTGTTTGTCCGTAACCGACTTCTTTGAACCCGATTTTGACCCACTTTAAACGGTCAGATTTAATTTAAATTTTGTAGACTTATCAAGAACCGCTGACAATACAATAATCTACACGCAAAAAATTCTCCTGTCAAATTTTGACAGCTGTCAGGTATAAAACGAAGAAGCGATTTTGACGCAACAAATTATGGTATCGTTTAGTATTCGATGCGGAGACTTCGAGAAAAATAAGCAAAAAATTCTCTTGCCAAAATTTGACAGCTGTCAATATGTCAAATCGTTTAAAAAAAAATTATATTAATGAAAAAACTATAAGGTCGTATGTATATTGACGGTGGAAAGTTGATAAAAATACGCAAAAAATTATCTTGTCAAAATTTGACACCTGTCAATATGTCAGAATTATTACAATAACCGATAGTAATGAAACAAACGTGGGGTCGTATAGTATTGATATTGTCGCTAGGAATAGAGAAAATTAAAAAAAAAATTCTACCCGTCAAAATAAAATTTTAACAAATTAATTTTTTTAATTTTGAGAATTTTTGTCGTTTGTTCGCGTTAGCATGTATGTTTGTTTGTAACCGACTTCTTTCAACCCGATTTTGACCCATTTTAAGATTTAATTTAAATTTTGTGGACTTATCAAGAACCGCTGACAATACAATAATCTACTAATCTAGCTCAATCTATTCAAAATTTTCAAAACTCAAACTAAAAAATGAAAAATAAATATAGTTTAAAAAAACTAAAAAACACGCTTTAATAATTAATCAAACTAAAAAGCGGAAAATAAATATACTTAGTAGTGATGCAACGATTACTGTTAAACGATTACGATTGCGATTACGATTAAAACCGAAATAATCGTACGATTACGATTACGATTACGATTATCAAGTAAAAAACGTAAAAATATGTATTTCATGTAATTTATAAAAGAAACTTTAACGAAAATAGATACAAACTGAAAACAAAATATAGATTCACAACAAAAATATTAGAAATCTAAAATAAACAAGCAAACTAAATCCCAGGCCTGTTTTCGGTATAACATAATATAATTTAATATTAAAAATTAAGTGATATTAAATTTTTATTAGGAAAACATAACATTTTAAGTTTTCAGAACCCAGTCGATTTCTCTTTGGAGTTTGAATGTTTTTGCATCCCTCGCATCGAAGTCAAAGTCCTAACGCATGGCCGGGGAATTACCAGTGGTTTTAAAACTTTATATTACAATAATCGTATCAATAATCGTCCAAATAATCGGCGGTTACGATTAATCGGAAAATCCTAATAATCGGCGGTTAATCGTAATCGGATTCGGAATCGTTTCATCACTAAAATATAGTTTAAAATAATTATTGAAATTCTTAATATAGGCAGAAAATAATAATGAAAGATAAACATTAGTATTATTGTGAAAAAAGCGTTGGTCGCTTTGTGCTATATTTTTCGTATATCGAGCACCCCACGCTTTTTTCACAATGATACTAATGTTTATCTTTCATTATTATTTTCTGCCTATCTTAAGAATTTGAATAATTATTTTAAACTATATTTATTTTCTACTTTTTAGTTTGTTTAATTATTAAAGCGTGTTTATTAGTTTTTTTAAACTATATTTATTTACTTTGCTATGCTATTTAAAAGACGCAAAAGGAAAATAGGTACCTACCTAATAGGTACTTTTCATTTGCTGTATTGCTGGGGGAGGAAAAAATCTTTGTATGCTAAGTTACATTTTTAAAAGAAACGTTCAACTTAGCCGTTGGCTTTGCTTTGCTATTAAAAAGTAACTTAAAGGAACTCGGCTAATAGAAAAGAATACAAGAAATCCACAGAGAAAACGTAACAACAAAAATGGCGCAGATCCAGTTCTGAACTGTATTTATTGATGTCGATAAAGAAAGAAGAAATAAGAAGAGGGTTGTGCGTATGTCCAATCCCTGTTGTGCGGTAGGGGATTTGACCGATGAGTCGTGTCTAAAAACGTATTTTTTCACTCATAAAACTTAACGTTTGTTTGCGCACCACAAAAGCTGTACAGTACGGATCTAAAGATATATGTCTATGCTTATGGCCCATAGTTCAATAAATAGAACCGTTTGATAAACTACTGGGTTTGCTAGTGGTAAATATTTTTTACACAGCACAGTCACATCTACAACTCAAATAAATAAACAAAAAAAACGATATCATTACAACTTGAATCTAGTAGGAGGAAGCGGAAGTTAATCTGCAACTGCACGTAGATATATCGACCGGTAGCCGGGCCGGAAGTTCCGTCGGTCCGGAAACATAAAAAGACACCGCAACCAAGCCCCTTTGACAAATAGATACACGCTGTGATTGCTTGAAGCAGGATGGCCTTCCAAAATCCTTAATTCTGCCTCTGTTGCAGGACGTCATTCGCTCTGGCAATATTAGATAGAGTCTCTTTGGTATTTATTTGACCGCAAAATTCGCAAGCTTAGGTTCGGTATTTGTACAGTTGGGGGCAGAAAATTCGCACCGCAAGGTATCTTTTAATCTGGAAAATCTTTTGTTGTAAAAAATGTCCGCATGCAAATATTCTATTTCCATAGATATCTACAGACTGTCCGCGGATAAGGTTTACAATAGCACAAATGGTTAAAAAAATTTCATTTTTCGGGAAAAAGTCACTCTTGATAAAAAGTTTTGCTTGTAAAAAAAATGCAATTCACGAAGAGAAAGTTTTGATTTTTTATACAGGGTTCGCAAAAACTTCAAAAACATGATTTTTCGCCAAGAGTAAACTATACCTTTATTTTTAATTTTTGACCAAAATGCCAATAAAAAAACTTATTTAGAATAACGTTTGTAATTTAAATCCGAGATTTAAAATAAATCTTCGATTTTTTTAGTTTTTTTAATTTTTAGAGGTAAAAGATTTTTTTTTTTATAGCAGCATTAGCGGTCGAAATACATACATTATCAATGACAGAGGGGTATCAAAAAGTTTCAAAAACTGATTTTTGGTGTTACCAGAAATATGTATTT
This sequence comes from Polydrusus pterygomalis, assembly GCA_963969555.1. Taxonomy (NCBI): domain Eukaryota; kingdom Metazoa; phylum Arthropoda; class Insecta; order Coleoptera; family Curculionidae; genus Polydrusus; species Polydrusus pterygomalis. The sequence goes on along the minus strand of OZ018376.1, from coordinate 73,796,271 downwards.
TTAATTTCACAAATGAAATGACCCCGGAAATAACACAAAAAAATCTTAAAATAACAACAAATAATAATTTCATAATTTGCTATTTAAACACTTCCCCTCCATCAGCGGCGCACTCAGGATTTTATGTTAGGGGGGGCCCGCTAACCAGTGCCGGAAGCAAATTTTTTAATAAACTTTTAAGTTACGCATTTTTCTAGATCTTTGGAGCTTTTTAACAGGTACTCTTGGAAGATCGCAATAGCCTAGTTCAATCGAGGTAAATATCTAAAAAAATTGACTTTTTAAAATATCCACTTTAATAATTATTCCGGACAAAACACCACTCTTTTTACCAAATAAAATATAGGTAATAGTAATGACGACATATCCATAACACAAATATATTTATTTGAAAATATAAATTAGTACAAAGCACAACAATAATTTTCTTCGACCCTTAGAAAGTGTATTTAAAATTTCTTCACAAGAAACTGGAACATTCTTATGAATAAATAAATTTGCCAAACCATTAAGTCTTACTTGCCCGGTGGAATTTCTTAAGTACGATTTTAAGTACTTTAATGTGGAAAATTACCTTTCAGAGGCACTGGTGGCGACGGGAAGCGGGAAGGGTAACAAAAATTTGCAAAAGTTTTTTTATATTGGGAAATATCATACCATTTACATTGAATATATAGCTGAAACATAACGGAGGGTATTTCCTTGCTATCTGTAAACTTGTCGTGCCATAATTTAAATTCACATATTAAAATGCTTTCATTATAAAAATTTTCAAAAAATGAATAAGTAATTTGCATAAAAAGAATGAAGGCTGAGAAAGCTTTGCAAATTTTCTACTTGTTTATTGGGACGGGGCAATAAACCGTTAAATAGTATAGTTGAAATCAATTTCATTGGGGGTTTGGGGGGGGGGCCAAGGCCCTCTTGCCCCCCCCCCTGGGTGCGCCACTGCCCTCCATATTCAACATTTTTCCAGCTGTAAACGAATATGGTCAAAACAGCTTCAACAATTCGCTGTTTTAGAAGCTGTACGTCGTTCTAACTTGGACGGGAGTACACTAATTGTTTGAGGCGCCGCGCCCCAAAGATAGGAATCTGAAATAGTTAAATCGGGACTTCTTGGCACAGAACCGAACCAATCCGACCAATCCATCTGTGGCCAAATGTATTATTAAGCCATTCCCTCACTTCAATTGCGAAATGCGCAGGGCAACCATCTTGTTGAAAGTACATTTCGTTCCTAAATTGGAGAGGCAATTCTTCTAGGTTGTCAGAAAGGAATGTTTCCAACATTTTAAGCAAGGTAACTACTACGCCGGTATATACACGTGATTTTGAAAAAGTATGGGCCATTAATGCCATAATAAGAAATCGCACACCAGACATTTACTTTTCTGTAATATTGTCTTCTTGCAGGAATTCTAAAACGGGGATTATTTTCGCTCCAGTACCTATCTAATATGCGTAGAAGACACTTCCTGTTTGTTGAAAATGTCGATTCATCGGAGAACATGATAAATTTATGAAAATTCCTGTTTTCACTCATTTTTCTTAATAAAATTTTATATTAATATTTTTATTGAGCAGCAAAATTTCCATTTACCTCTAAAAATTAAAAAAATCGAAGATTTATTTTAAATCTAGGATTTAAATTACAAACGTTATTCTAAATAAGTTTTCAAATTAGCATTTTGGTCAAAAATGAAAAATAAAGGTATAGTTTACTCTTGGAGAAAATCATGTTTTTTAAGTTTTTGCGAACCCTGTATAAAAAATCAAAATTTTCGCAAGGCAGGCCTGGGATTTACCGAGTTTCTTGTTGTATATCTTGAGAGTAAGGTTTATAGTAAATTCGACCTGCTTCAGATTCTGATTTGTAAATCGGACTTAAAAAAGATAGCGTTTTTGCCATAAGTCAATCGATTTCTAAAATTTTTTTAAGTGATTGCTTAATATATTTTTTACAAATATCACAAAATCAAAGAAGAATAAAAATTCCCTAAATTATAGAAAATTTCCCTTTTTCCCTACTGATTGCAGATTTTCCCCAGATTTAGGGAAATTTTCCCAGCAATGGCAACCCTGGTGTAACGCGCTCGATCTTGATACTCAACCCTTCGCTAGGTATTCCTATACACACGTGCGTGCGAAACCGTTGTTGTCGGTTGTATTTTAGCAGGTACACATTTTTATTATTTTTAATGTCCCTTCGGACCACTTTACCAGCTGTGGTCCTCTTAGCCCCGGTTGACGGTACCTAACTCTACAACAATGGAATTGTTATCAGACTTGGAATTACATTTTCTAGATTGCAAGTTTATACTACGCAAACACGTCAAACTACGCTATTAGATTTTTTTAGTACTACATCCTAACTAAAACTAGTGTATTTTTGTTGTTTAATAAAAAATGTTTATTTGTACATACATATTATATTATATAGTAATAATTTTGCATTTACATATTACATAATAACAAATTTCCCATGGGCGGACACCTCTATTAGGCGGCCATATTTAGACAGTCCCGTAGGTGTCCGCCTAAGAGAGGTTTCACTGTATTTTAAAAAAAAATCTGTATTGAATAATTTTCCTATGTAGGATTCAAAAACTTTTTTAAAAGTTATTGGAAATGAAAAAGGAACATAAAAAATTGTTATATTACGGGGTCCTCCACTTAAAATAAGCAAGTTTAAGGCAACTTCCGGTATAACCGGAGGCCGACCTCCGGTTATACCGATGTTATTTCATTTAAAGAGAGCCTCTCCGAAAACCACCTTATTCATATTTGCAGGATTCGAATATGACATTTTCCGAAATATTCTAATGAAAAGTCACCGTGAGAGACCCTGTATAGTAGCCATGTATATATAAATTAAGGATTAATTCAACGCCAATTTTAAATAAAATTGAATTTCAGCTAAGCAGGACAGAAACAGACACAAAACATTTGCCTCTGGGCATCGCTCTTTGCTGATAGCTATATAACTCGCCGGACCGAACATTCGGTGCAAACGCTCATTTAAACACGGGTATGGCCTACTGTCTAATGCGATCAGGCAATTTTGGCTTTCCTGCCGGCAGCTTCTAGTTTAGATATACATATGTATATAGGTAAATACTGCTTTGTTGCTCCAAATTCATATTCATTTAGTTGTATACACAGTTGACGATTTAACCAGTTGATCCACTATATAAGATAACTATAAATACAGTGAGAAAATGCCTTCTATTCCTTATTAGAATTCACATACTCTTTATACAACTGTTTAATACTATATTATGTGACAGCAACGCGAATTTCTACTGTAAAACAACGAAAATTGCTAGACCGTTGTGTAGTGATTATACCATGGTAATTTTGCCAATAGGAAATAGGGGTTAATGCTCCCATAGAATGGTTTATAGCCATTATTGCTCTAAATACTCACATCAATTATCAAGTTCTATTGGGGGTTTAATCTGGTTTTATATACTGTATTAGTTCCGACTGGCAGTTGTAATGAAACTTATGACATCATGCATTCATAATAATAATTGCTTGCTTCGGCTAATAAAACATATACTTACCACTAAAAATCAGTACCTACGGTAGTTCTAAAAATTTAAATAGCTTCTAGTGTGATATTGTTCTTGTCGTTTAACATTGCATATTATTATTTGTTATGCAACATGGCTTACTGAGATGAGGTAAAATTCGTCCTTAGATTATAAAGTCCAATACTAATGATGGGTTGCGCGAAATAAGAATCTTCTAGTGCTTTATCTGACAAGCAAAGTTTAAAAAAACTTAAATACATCGTACGATCAATAAAATTCAAATTCAGACAGGACAGCTACCGTGCATGCGAGCAAAAATTATTTGCATTAAAGAGGGCTTGGATTAAAAAACGTAGGGCTTGGTTTAGATCCCAATGATACCGGGACGATATATCTAACCAAATCGAGGTTAAAATTTTGTCAAATTCATATTAGGACATGATATGCCAAACTAATGAGTAATAAAATAAGTAGACAAATACAAATTTATTTTTGTTGTTTACAACATTAACAAAGTAAGAATATACAGAAATAAAAAGAAAAATTATTACATAAATTGCTGAAATTGGCCACCGCCATGCTCCAAGCATAAATTCACACGTCTCTTCATATTTTCGAGTAATTCCTGCGTCTTTCAAAATCTGCTTACATTTTTTGGTTAATTTTTTTGTAAAAAAAAGTACAATTTGGTTTTTTTTATTAGTGTGCCATTTTATATTGTAAGAATATATATTTTTTCTTATATATCATCGTTTTAAGATTTGTTTTGTTTTTGCGCTTAAAATTAAGGATTATTTCTTAAGTGCGTGCTCTTACCCGAAATACCCCTACTAAAAATTTATTTAGGTATGGGTTAATAAAAAATAAGCTATCAATACAAATTATGTCTGATAACATAACTTATTCGAAAGGTCCCCGATTCCAGACGGCCAATAATAATTTTCATTGGAAAACGAAGAATGCCTTCTATGCCAGCATCGACAGTAATATGGCTTTTTCTAGTAGCTGCTATCGCTCTAATAGTGAAGACTTGGTTGAATGCGACTCTTTAGAAAAGGAAATTTCTTCCGATATATCCTTTGGAGAAAAGTATTGCATTTGACATGTTTGTTGCTTGTTTTAGAAAGGTATGTAAAAAAACTGACATGCATAGACTACAGTGTGACAGGGACTAAATTAGAAAATAAAACAAATGACTCGCAGTAGGGATTTACATAAGTCCCCGACAGCACTCTTATATTCGACAAAGTTCACCATATTGTCAAGAAATCTATTTGATTTTATTATAGACTCGTGTTTTAAGAAATTCCAATTTTTTCTAAACTTACATGGTGTCTGGAAATTATTGCTTATGTATAGAGGAGATTCTACATATAAAAACAGGGACAATAGTAATTAGTATTATTAATAAGAAAGCCATGGCGGGCGGAGGAGTATACCTTAGAGAGATAAATAGAATAAACTATTTATAAGTAAGTAATATTATTTTGAAATTTGAACTGAGCACTACGACAACATCTATATTTTTTGCCCGCATTCCTTCGGCAGCTTAAAATCGGTGACGCGGACTTTAGAACGTCAACATACACCTGAATTTTTCAAGAAAAGCGTCGAGCGATCCAAGTCCATGTCGATGTCCGAAATACCGATCTAAGTCCTTAAAAGAAATAGCGTGTTATTAATTTTTTTGTTAAATTTGGATAAAAAAATTCGTTTTTTGTTATGTTCAATTAAAATAAATAAATAATTACAACATGCTCCATTATTTAATCTTGTAAAATTTTAATTAGTATAGGTATAGCGTTTTAAATTTTATATACCGTTTTTTCGAACTAATTAAAATGTGACCTATATCGATTTTCGATTATCGATTGTGTTCTTCAATTTTGAAGTTAAAGAATGTTGTAAATCGCGGGTTGAAAATGAAACTTTAACCAATCTAAATTGGCCCATTCACTAGGAGATTATCGAGAAACAATATTGTGTTTGTCCTACAGATTGGGGACAATTTGTGAAACTGGCTACTCTGTGTGTAAACCAAATACAAGTGTCATTAAAATTCGTTAATTTTAAGAAGTTTATCTCTAATCTATTAATCAAAAAACCAAAATACACTTTATTGTTATAAGAAGTACATCTTGTTAACAAAGCTTTGTATGGACAGTATGAAAACTATTATGGAAATTACAATGTTCACTATATAAAATAAGAATAAGTAATCCAATAAATAGATAAATAAATAAATAGATAATGTATGAGACAATAAAATAGTCAAGGTAAAAAATTTACACACAAATTAATCTAAGACGAAGACAAGCTCAATCTTACAAAAAATCTAGAAGAAAGAATACTAATCAAAGTTTAAAAAAAAATCAAAGGAAATGCCTAGATATTATCATTGTAAAATTCCTGGATAGTATAGTAGGGTCTAGTAATTATAGTTGCCTTTTTAGTCTTTGCTTAAAAATCCTGTCAGCAATCACCTGCCGATAAGCCAGTGGTATGTGGTTATAAATATCAAGGAATTTTTGGTGAGAGTTGTTTTTGGTATAGGAAGAGGAATATTATTCACAGTAATCACAGTACGCATGTTATAGGAGCTGTTAGTAGCATAATTTTTATATTTTTTATGGATAAGGCAGGCCGTTTCCAAGATAAAAATTCCAATCAAAGTCAAAATATTTTCCCTGACAAATAAAGATTTACCGTGAGTATGACAATTAACACCACACAAGTATCTTAATGCCCTCTTTTGCAAAACCAATGTAGAGCCCAATAGGTCCTTACTACTAAATCCCCAAAAAGCAATACCATACCTCAAGTGACTCTCAACAAGTGAAAAATAAACCATTCTACCTACACTCTTCCCCAATTCTCTTGAGACAACTCTCACTGCGTAAGAACCGGACGCTAGTCTCCCATTCAATGCAAGAATGTGGTCCTTACACTTAAGTTTTTCGTCGATTTGAACACTCAAGAATTTAGCAACGCCCTAGTTGTTTTGCTGATATTAAAACATAATAGATTCGCATCACACCATTGTTTGACAAGCTATAAATCGTTCTGCACAATTTTAACTCTTCTGCATTTTTCCACGCCACAAGATAGTAGTATCGTCGGCGAATAAAGTAGGTAGATCATTATCATACGCACTACTTTTTGAAATAATTAATTATGGGTTTTGTAAGCAAAATATCAACTCCGAGGCTGTGACCAGCTACCAGTTTAGTTGTATACAGATCAAAAACTCAGATAGTAAGTAAATCAATTTTTTCCAACAGAAGAACTTAATAAGTTGATATTTATTTATAGTGCTGATGTGATTTACAAAATATAAAAGAAAATGAGAAATATATCGTTTAATTCTGTAACCGCACTTTCGCGTCAACTCCGAAAAGTTAATAAAATTCGACGATTTTGTGACTCATATAATTCCCCCATTTTTGTCTTTGTGACGAATACAAGGGCGGATCCAGAAATTAACTCTGGGGGGGTCAAACAGCGCCGTAGGCGAAAATTTTTAGAGGTTTTTAGAGGAAGAAAATGAAACAATTAAAAATATGATAAACCTTATTTGTGCCGAAGCTGAAATGATATCCGCAGGCCGACCATTAGTTGAGAATCTCTTCGGTTCAGAGGAAGGGTCCAATTTTGCGACATCCGTGTGTGATTGCTGGCCTTTAATTCAAGAAATTTCAGACATTGATACTCCCGATGAAGGTACCAGACTTGCTAGTAAATTAAGAAAACTTATAGTTTGCACTAAGGATATATTACAAAAGCTTTTAGTCTCGTTATTGCTAATAAGTAATTCAATGACTACTGAGAGGATTATTTCCCACTACAACAAAATAAAAACGCCAGAAAGAATTTCATTAAATGAAGATACAATGAATGATCGCCTCTTAGTGTCATTGAATGGAGTTGGAACAGCCCATTTTGATCCAAGACCGGTAGTCGCCGAGTTTTTAGTAAAAAAAGAACGTAGGTTTAGAGAACCAACTCCTGAAATATACAAAACTAGAGATTTTATTAGTACATAGACAATCCTAAATTATAATCTTATTAATGAAGTTCTTTTTACAATGAAAATGAATAGGTAATGAGTTCCTCTTCCTTGTAATTTGTGGTATTTTTTATTTTTATGTACTGTATTGTTTTGGTTTTGCACGACGCCGTAAAATAGCAGTGTATATTTGTAGAAAAAAATGTGCACTGGGTTATGAACTCACTCTTTTTGACTCCACAATAGTTTTTAAACAGCCCAGGGGGGGTCATGACCCTCATGACCCCCCCCCCCCCTGGATCCGCCGTTGGACGAATAGCAAGCAGTCCATCAGTTAGTGTATGTACATATAGCAATAAGGAATATGTGCATTGTTCTCTGAAGGAAATTTGTGTTTCTAAAGGTTCTTCTTTAATTTGTAAGTTGATCTTATTATTACATTTTATACGTTCCCAGATAACTGTTTGCGTGTTCGGAGCTTGGCCTACCATTATCTAGAATTTAATTTAATTATATTATTTCCCTTGTTAATAAATCTGACAAAAAATCAACTCCGAGCCAATCAAATCCAAGTCCCAATGTTAGCGTCGGAGTTGATAAAGAGCGTCGAAGTTAATACTAAAGATTGCTTAAAGCACTAAGTATATTACTTAAAAACTCATTAATTTGTAATTTTTTTGTTAGTCAGAACAATGGCGAATAGAAATGAAACGTCGATTTTCATTTTAAATAGGTCATATAAGTATCAAATTTGTTCCCAATGTGTAAAAAGAGCCATTGACAATTTCGCGATCGAAATTCCAACAGATTGCCGCCCGGTTAGTGGGCGATGTCAATTGAATTGCGAGTGATATTTCAGTTGCCAAGCGATTAGTTAATTTACCAGAGGATGGTGAATCATGTTGAATTTTTTATATTAATGTTTGATATGCTCTGACAATTTGGGACACCCTGTTTATTCAAAATAATTTTAATTTGTAGACCTAAAATATCAATAAGTTTGAGTAGTTTAGATGCTATGAAATCCTGCGCTGAGAATGGGCCACCCGGTATAAATATAATATAGTATTAAAAACCACTTTTAAATTTGTCGGACGTAATGGGCAAAAGTTCCAGACAGTGGCGCATTTAGGGGGGGGGGGGGCTCCCCCAGAGGTTTACATAAACGATTTGAAAATAAAATATAAGAGTCCCAAGATAGTAGATTTACCTTGTAAATCGACTTGATAGTTAGGTCTAAGGAAAGTCAGTAATAAACGCCAAAGCAAGTTATGTTTTACCTTAGGTTGGGCCTTAAAGCCCAAAAATCTTTTATGCCCATAAATGAAAAATACTTTACTTCGCTTTGTCTTTAACTTACGATATCTTTATGGTCAGAGTCAGGTTACAATGTGAACATTTTCTGAGGTGATGTATACTCTATATATTACTGTTACATTTTGTACTTAGGGCTCAGAAGGCTAAAATAATTTCTTTATAGTAGGGGAGCCCAACAGGGGATTTTGGGATTTACCTACTCAAGCGCGGCAGATTAACATATGGGGGATACCTTGCACCCTGTTGAGTACCTCTGCCATGTCTAAGCCCTCTATATAGTGCCGCGCGTGTACGGCAGCTGATCAGAATAGTAAAAAAAATCGATAGCTGGATTTACTCGAGCGCGTCAGGTTAAGGTGTAGTGGGTTAATTACATGCTACAGAGTCTGCATTTCAATAATCTGACGATTTGAGCGTGACGTAAGGGAGTGGGAGGGTCACAAACTTGCAAAAAGAAAACGTCACATGGACATTCTCGAGCGCGGTCAATTTTTTTGTATTTTGAAGGAAATAATTCAAGGATAACGGGAAAAATATAATCTGCCGATTACCACAAGCCGAAGTAACAAAAATCGTCAATAAAGTTTATTAGCGCGTGCAGCTGCAGTGAAGCACTCCGCGCCTCAATGTATCTTTCTTTATCACTCACTCTCTCGCACCGTCTCCACACTATTTTCCGTCAGCCATCACGCCATCACAGGCTGATCACAGCATTCGTGGGATTATAATATGTACAGGGTTATTATTTTACATTTTAGTTTGTCCCACTTTTAAAAGCCTGTAACTTTTTTGTTTTTTGAGTTTCGCGTTCATTCAAAAAGTAGGATGTAGAACTTTTGGCCAAGTATTTATGAAATTTGTCAAAAATGACAGTAGGTGTCACACGCATGTCACATTTAAAACCAAACATTTAATTTTTTTAAATGAGACACTCTGTATATTAGAAGCGCATTAGATGGTTCATTTTCTTCCGATTTCAAAAATATAACACACTTATGCATTCTTCTCTTAATTCCATCAAAAATATATGAAAATAATATTATTAAAACGCATCAAGATAGTTATGAAACCGTTTTGTTACTATGGATTTTGTCTTTATTTATATCGCAGTCTGTCACTCTTATTGTTATTACTCGTTCCGAATTTTGTACCGAAATATTTTTGTAAGCGAATTAAATTTAAAAAAAAATCATGAAATTTTTTTTTTAAAACGGTCAGATTAACAAAATTCCTCAAAATAATCGTCAGATTATGAATCAGCACGACCAGGACACCAAGCTGAACCGTCTGAATGAAAATCTGACGCGCTCGAGTATGTCAAAATAGCGTTTTTTTTTTGCATTTTCGAAAAGTCGCCACGAGCTTGCGTCACATTCGAATCGTCAGTCTATTGAATGGGAGCTTCCTTAGGGATCCCTTAACATCCCATCTGAATATCTGACACGCTCGAGTAAATTTTTTTTTCCCCCATTTTTAACCCTTCCGTATACCGCCGCCCCCACCATCAAAACCGGCAGTTTAATGTACCTCCGTCATGAGAGTCACGTGGGTCATATACACTATTAATATCTGACGCGCTCGAGTATATCCATGTGACTGTTTTTTTTTACCTTTTTGAAAGCCTGTAGTAACTCCCCCCACCGGTGAAAGGGTACACATGATATGATATTTTTTCCTTTCTACCATCCTATCTTCAAGATCCAATAGGTCCCCACGACGCTGGAGTAAATCCCCATTTAGCATCGTGGGCTCCCCTACTATTATAGCCAAACAGTCCCCATCTTTTGGAAATCATGACCTTTAGGAAAAATATGTTACTGACTTCATATTTTTTTAACATGGTGTATTATCTTAAATTAATTTTGATAAATTACTTGTAACACTAAAACAAAAACAAATATATTACAAAACCCGAGCACATAAACGAGCTAACTTATTCGTCCAAGCACAAAATATTGACTATAATATATTAAATTTTTTATATTTTCAATTTTAATTTACCTTATTTGTTTTAATTAACTGCCTTTTTTTCGGGGACGCGGTTAGTTTTTCAATATAAAATTGAAAAAGCACCTAATTTTTCACCTCACATCGATGAAATAGTGATAACCCACACTGAGAGAAAACTCTATTAGCCGTAGCTTGAAATCCATTCGCAGTAGCAAGAAATCTGCATTAAATAGGCGCCGAAAAAACAACTCTGTTGTCGCTACAAGGTTGTTTTTTTTGAAATGACTTTTTAACCTCAACATGGTCGTTTTTTAAATATTATTCTTTTGCTGTTAGAAGACAACTCTATTGCCATAAAAAATATATAATGCAGTGGTAAACAAAAATGATTTTGTGATTAATTGAGATCGTGTAGTTAGAAAAGTATCGGTTTTTACTCCTAAAAATAATCAGCCAGCTATAAAATAATTTTATTTTTATTGTAGCTAGTCCACCTAGCTACTACTAAATTCCTTTTTTTAGCTCCTGGCTGTGGTTGGTGGATTAGTTTAAGTGGATGTATTTGGCTATTGATTTGATAAAATTTGTATATTTTAATAATTCTATAGGGTGGTGTACTTTTAGTGCAACGTTATACAATAAGTGTTGTAGCGGTGTGTCTCCAAATTCAGGTTGGTACAATTATTTTACCAATAATTATATTTATTACTTATATTTTTTAATTCATTCCGAACATGGCCGCCATTAAGTTACCGTTCTGCACTTATTAGGGCAGTATTTTTGATAAAAATTGTATGTTAAACTTTGTTTAATAACGGGGGGATCTGACTGATCTGAAAGTAACAAACTGCTAGGAACATGACCCTTTTTAGCCATTTTTTTATTAATAGGTATCAGAAAACCTAACAAATGCGATTTTGCATTGCAAAATTTAGAACGGGGAAGAAATATCTCAAAAACTCAGATTGTTTTCCGATTCTATCCCCTAAATTTGTATTGTATTTCTGAAAAAATTAATTTCTCGCCTAACAAAATTTAAAGACTCACCTAAGTCAACGATTTTTTGTAGGTACCCAAGTAGAGTAATGTGATAAACATTACGTTACTTATTAAGTAATAAATGTATAATTATTGGTAAAATAATTGTACCTACCTGAATTTGGGGACACACCGCCACAACACCTATTATATAACGTTGCACTAAAAGTACACCACCCTATATGAAATTATTAAAATATAAAAAATGTATCAAATCAATGGCCATCAAACATCCACCATAAACTATAATCCACCAACCACTAAACAAACTAACAACACTGCAAATGGAAATAAAATGAACCAAAACGATTTCACCATGTTTTAAAAAAGCAACTGTTTAGTTCCTAAAAGGTATATTTTAGATAGGTAAGTATAAAAGATTGGTTAGTTTTTATTTTTAATTTTGTGGTAATAAGATAACCTTATAGGAATTAAAAAAATACTTTTTAAAAACACTTTATTGGATACATATTGTTATGGTTATATGATTATACCATAAAAAAGCATTGAGCACACGTAACAATATTGTTGTCAAAAAAACGTCCTTGATTGCGACTAAACGAAATATTTTAGGGATAAATGGATTTTTTCTTGTGGTAATACACATATATTCAAAAAAATACTTGTATTAAGTGAGTTTCCTCAGTGCACCTTGCTATTTAAAATTTTAGGGTTTACTCCACTCCTGCTATAGAGCGTTAAAGAAGAAGGGGTAAAAATAGCTAATAGCAATGTTTCTCTTCACTTGTTACTTTAGCTCCTGTAACTTAAATAAAGGATCTAAATGCCCAAAATCATCGCTGTTTCATTTTCGTTTCGTACACCCTGTATTATATCTTATAGAACGCATGTTACCTATAGTATTCATAAATTTTCGGTAGGTAACGATTAAAGTGAAGACTTGTCAGTGACTGCGATGGGGCAGCTGTCGAATCCCAGAATGAATTTAATAAATAGCAAAGCAAAAATAGCCTTGTCATGGACAGAAGGTTGGAGTTTTATATTTCACACCTATATATACCTATAATCTACACTGAGGAAAATGATCTAATACAACAGGTTTGCTGAGACATAGTTTGTATTGATAGCTTATTATTTATTAACCCATGTTAAATAAATGTCTAGTGTATCAAACCCTCATTAGTATTATATCAATTCCAAATTTGCTAGAACAATGTTTTTATTGGTAATAATCACTTCCATTAGCAGCACAGTCTTGTTGAATAATGAACCACTTTTTATACAGCAATTTTGTTAAAAAATAAATTGTATCTTCTCAATGCGATGCATTTTGTTCCCAGTAAAGCGCTTTCTGTACAATTAAGAAAGCAGAACAGCGTCTCCAAAAGCGAACTGTATCCGTTAGAACATATTATAATCCACAAGACGTTGGTGGGGGTTCGTAGTGATTGGCAATTGCCGCGCGCCGTATTATTAGTTTAAACGTATTTGTTGCGCAGATCACATCGTTGTTCGGAGTCTTTTAGCTGTCCAGTCTGAATTTAAATTTTGTTGATCGTACCAATACCTGTTCCTATTAATTTATTTTTAATTCGTATTTAAGTTTTTTTAAAACTTTGCATGTCAGATAAAACAATAGAATTCTTATTTCGCACAACCAATCATTAGTATTGGACTTTATATTCTATGGACGAATTTTACCATCTCGGTAAACCATGTTACATAATAGATAATCATATGCAATGTTCAACGGCAAGAACAATATCACACTAGATGGTATTTAAATGTATGAGAACTACAGTAGATACTGATTTTTAGTGATAAGTATAATATTTATGTTGTATTAGCCGTAGCAAGCAAATATTATTATTAATGTCAAGTTTGCCAGTCAGAACTAATATAGTATGTAAAACTAGATTACACCCCTAATAGAACTTGTTAATTACTCTGAGTATTCAAAGCAATAATGGCTATAAATCATTCTATGGTAGCATTAACTCTTATTTCCTATTGGCTAAATTACCGTGACATTATCACTGCACAGCGGTCTAGCAATTTTCGTTGTCTTACAGTAGGAAAGCGCGTTGCTGTCACATATAGTATTTAAACAGCTGTATAAAGACTATGTGAATTCTTATAAGGAATAGAAGGCTTTTACTCAGTCTATGTTATACAGTGTGTGTATAAAGTCTGGAAACGGCTTAATAACATCAGAATTTACTGGCCGATTTAAACCAAATTTGGTACAGTTGTGTAAGAGGATCTAACGCACCGAATGACGATATTGGCGTTGTTGCCAGCTTTTTAGTTTGTCTGGAATTCGAACAAATTTTATATTTTTAAATATAACACCCAGTATATTTTTACATTTTTAAATTCCACATAAAATTATAATTATTTTTTATTAAGTGCATTATTAGTCTATACTTCATAGTTTCCGAGATTTTGACTCTCGAAAAGTGACATTTTTGAACTTTGACAGCTTATAACTTTCTAACAGTACGTCTTAGAGCAAAACGGCTTACATGTCCCTATCTTCAATTTTTATTATCTTCCCAAAAAAATCAACTTCCGGTTAAACCGGATGTAACTCGAAAGCAGGAAATATAGTTGTTCCGGTTTAACTGGAAGTTGATTTTTTTGGGAAGATAATAAAAATTGAAGATAGGGACATGTAAGCCGTTTTGCTCTAAGACGTACTGTTAGAAAGTTATAAGCTGTCAAAGTTCAAAAATGTCACTTTTCGAGAGTCAATATCTCGGAAACTATGAAGTATAGACTAATAATGCATTTAATAAAAAATAATTATAATTTTATGTGGAATTTAAAAATGTAAAAATATACTGGGTGTTATATTTAAAAATATAAAATTCGTTCGAATTCCAGACAAACTAAAAAGCTGGCAACAACGCCAATATCGTCATTCGGTGCGTTAGAATCTTTTACACAACTGTACCAAATTTGGTTCAAATCGGCCAGTAAATTGTGATGTTATTAAGCCGTTTCCAGACTTTATACACACACTGTATAATCGCAGGATAACAAGTTCAACTCACCATATTCGTCGTCCGATCGATTTAAATTCGATTTATTTATTTATAATACTGGTCCAAATTATATTGAAAGTTACAATTTTTAAAAGGAAAACAAACAATTTAATATACAGCATTTTATATAGAATACGGCCCACTTAATCAAGAATCGCTCTGACCCATGACCCATTTTTTTTTTAGAAAAAAGAAGTTATAAGTACAGGGTGGATCATAAAAATGTTACGTGTATCGACTTTTACATTCTACATTCAATTCTAGACATTGTTCATAAATCTGTCCTATCTTGAAGCGTTTACGAAATATTAACACTTGAAGGCTGGTAAGTATTATCCATTAATATGTATCTTTAATTACTTACCACCATTCTGAACTCAAGTCACAATATTGAAGGTATTGACAATGACAATTTGGTATTTAACTGTAAATCGTCAAAAATGTGATTCCACTCTATTTCCAGATGATAATGATCCCTATTTACTTAGTTTATTTAACCTTATGTTTCAATAGGATGGTGCTCTCCGCATTATGCTGCTCATGTAAGGGAGTACTTAAATACATTTTTGCCGGGGCGGTGGATAAGGGGGTGTAAAGAGCGGCCAACCAGCCACTCAGATCGCCCTATCTTAACCCACTGGACTTTTTTTGTGGGGCTACGTCAGAAATTTAGTTTATAAATCTAAACCCAACTCGATAGATATGCTTAAGTAGTCCATTCGAACAGTAATAGGTTGAATGCCCTCCCCCCCCCAAATAGTACAAAATGTACAACAGAATTAGATCGGTTGATCTACTGCGCAGAGGACAGCTGCAGGACATTTTTAACATCTTATATAACAGTTTCTTCTCATACTTTATCTATTTTGTTTTAAAAGTTAATATTTCGTAAACGGTTTAAGATAGGCATATAGGCATGATTTATGAAAAATGTCTAAAATTGATAGTAGAATGTAAAATATTAAACAAGTTGCATTTAAAAATTAAAGTTGATGCTAGTACCTAGCACTTTTATGATCCACCCTGTATAATATCGTATTTCTAAAAAAAATACATTTAAAAAAAATTGACGGGTGGTATTTTATATAAAAGGCTGATCTGTTTCTGTCATGAGCCTGTAGTAGTGTGTTACGAGAAATCTCGCACTTTTTAACACAGAATATTAACAGCAAGCAGAAGCGACAATACCTGTCGGTACCTTTGATATCGACTGGTCGTTTTTCAGTCACCTTCACACAACGATAACGGTCGATCCACAACTTAATACTCCGAGAAAACTTGCTTATTTTCTACACTGAACGACATTACTTTTTAGTACAGGTGCAAATGTTATAACTTGATTTATTTTTCAAACATAAAAACTTAAAATAAGTTGTAAATTTGTTAGTCTTGGGAATTAAGAATATTATTGAAGTAGAAAATGAAAAAAATTATTATATTAAAAAACTTTTAAATTTCTAACGCTTTTACAGATTTGTTTGAGTTTCCTTCGATTTGTGACGGGCAAAAATATGTACTTATATATTATAAACATGTTATAACATAAATTATAGAACACTATTAGGCACGTCAAAATATATCGTGACTAGGTATACGTAGATATGGGGTGGCGTGAGATAAATATCATTTTATTAAAACGTCAGTAATTTGTTACACAGTTTTTTGCGCTTAAAAAACTACAGGGACGTTTTTGACAATTGCTTTAGTGTCATAGTTACTTACCCATGGATAAAAAAAATGTGGTCCTTCGGGGATTAAAAAAAGTTAATTCACCCTGAATAAGTAAAAAGCTGTTGTAAAAAAACAAAAATTTTATTCAGAAATACATGTTAATTCTGAAATTACTAGAGGAATAATAATTACATATTGTTTTACATTTGCCTATTTAAAAAAACTTATATATGTGATAAAGCTCGTAGCTTTCGTATAACTTTTTAAGTTCTGCATGTCCCTAAACAAAAAAGAGCATAGGCAAAACTAGTAAATATTGCGCTGTATACGAGGGAGAGGTGAAAACGTTAAATTCACTCAAGAATAAAGTGCCCTTATTTTTCACTGTAGAAAATTTTGTTATAAGGAAATGTTGTTTGCACTTAAAAGTTATCCATAAATACCAAATTTCAGCTCGGTACCACAAAAAAGTGTTTTTACTTTTTTTTACGCCCCCTCGTATAACGAATGGATAGAAGCTATGCAACCTATAAATTCAATTTTTTAACACCTCTTGGGCAATTAGACACATAACTTACTTAAATTTGTTTAAATACGCGAGAACTGGACGTTTAATAAAATAACGTCAAAGATAATTCAACTTTTCTGGTGTTTAAACCCTTACAATAAAATTCGTTTTCATTTAAATCTAGTAGCGATGAAAAATATTTATATTTGTGCTACCGAGCTAAAATTTGGTATATTTGGATAAGTTTTAAGTGCAAACAACATTTCCCAATAAAAAAAAATTTCCACAATGAAAAATAAGGCCAATTTATTCTTGAGTGAATTTAACGTTTTCACCTCTTCCTCGTATACGGCGCAATATTTACTAGTTTTGTCTATGCTCTTTTTTGCTTAAGGACATGCAGAACTTTTCAACCGCCAAAAAAATTTGGTAAGTTTTTAAATAAAAAAAAAACCCTTTGGTGCGAACTTTCTGCCGGTCACTGTATAAAGCATACAAACCTGACAATATAATAATTTTTTTGGGAGGCTCTCCTAATGAAGGAATAATTTCTTCAGGCATTTCTTCACATGTTGGCGAAAGGTTAGAAAACTTTGTGGGTACTGCTTGCGGAAATAAGGTTTTTTTAATAGTTGCACTTCTTGAAAAATATTTTTCTTCGAAATGGTTTTCACAAAGCCGATAGTTTTTGTGTGCATTTATAATCTTTGGCAATAAATCTGGCCTACTGCAGGCGCCTATCCACAATTTTGCACTATAACAAAATATTGTATTTAAAGCAACATAGTATCCATTATTTCTACCCCTTTTGAAATAAATCTACCCAAAAACTATTTTAACCAGACCTTTACAACTTATATCTTATTATTTTATTTATCATATCAACAATTATTCGCGATTAAACATAAAAACATAAGGAAACTAATAAGCTCCATCTTTATTTATCAAGCCTGTTAAAAATATGTACCTACATCCCAAAAAACTTTAAGATTAAAAATTTTAAATCTATTATTCATTTTATAATTAATTGATTATCATAATAATTACCGTTCGTACTCCTTTGGAAAACTAAATAAACTTAATCCTTGGCCGGTTTTGACTGAACAATACGGGTAGGCACAATAATATCCAGACCTTTTACAACACAGAACGAAAACAAAATAATATCACAATTAGCTAGGCGCAACGTCAGCTCGCGGACTAAACTCAATTTAGACGAGAACATGTTTTTTAGTGATACACAACATCTTTGCGACATGCGCGTACCAAAACAGGACCCGCAAAAGGCCGAGCTGTCGCTTCTCGTTGGCTGTGTGTTCTCTGCTTTTTAACCTGTAACTATGTATGTTTTGTTTGTTTGTAACCGACTTCGTTGAACCGAACCCGATTTTGACCCACTTTAAACGGTCAGATTTAATAGATTATATAATTTTTTTAGACTTATCAAGAACCGCTGACAATACAATAATCTAATACGCGATAAATTCTCCTGTCAAATTTTGACAGCTGTCAGGTATAAAACAAAGATGCGATTTTGACGAAACAAATTATGGGGTCGTATAGTAGGTATTCGATGCGGAGACTTCGGGAAAAATAAGCAAAAAAATTCTCCTGTCAAAATTCGACAGCTGTCAATATGTCAAATCGTTAAAAAAAATTATAATAATGAAAAAACTAAAAAGTCGTATGTATATTGACGGTGGAAAGTTGAAAAAAATACGCAAAAAATTCTCTTGTCAAAATTTGACACCAGTCAATATGTCAGAATTTTCAAAAATTTGCAAATATCGTTCTTTTCTTATAATTCGGCATAAACGATCGGGTTTGTTCGGGTTTGTATCATAGACAATTTACCTTTAGATACCTACAGCTTATCTCCTGCGCAAACAAAAGTTACGTTTTATGGGTGAAAAAATACGTCCGAGCGCATGACTCGTCGGTCAGCTGTCTTCATTCGGGGAACCTTCGTGCATGCGCACAAACCTCGTGTTATCGGCCGTCCTACTTTATCGACAATAATCGACGCGCTCAAGAATACTCTCCAGAACCGGCTCGGCCGCCATTTTTGTTGTTGTGTTTTAAGGTTTCTCTGCGGATTCCTTATAGTTTTCTAAAGTTTTCAGCTATCGGATCGGCTATCGTGGATTGTGGGACTGGTGTTTAATATTTATGTATTTCTGGTGTTTGTGTAGTTTAGTTAGTAAATTGTGTTTGTGCTTTTAGTGACTCGGATTGTAATATAAACAATGACTAGTACTAGTTGCAGCCGTTGTATAATTGTATTATGCCCAAATAGGGGTAAAATAAACCCTCTATGGTGGCATATGAGCAAGAATTTAAATTTTAAAGCCCGGACCTGTATATTTTCCCATTCGTCAAACGATACCTAATGTTGCAGTGCGCATGTCTAATAGTTCCCAGTTTTGTTTACATGCGCGAGGCCATAAACCTGTCACATTCGTGATTATTGTTTGTTTATCTAAAGGTAAATTGTCTATGGTTTGTATGTATATTTGTTTGTAAACGACTTCTTTGAACCCGATTTTGACCCACTTTAAACTTAAACGGTCAAGATTTAATTTAAATTTTGTAGACGTATCAAGAGCCGCTGACAATACAATAATCTACTAATCTAGCTTAATCTACTAAAAAAAAAAAAAATTTTTAACAATAACTCAAAATAAAAAATGAAAAATAAATATACTTTAAAAAAACTTAAAAACACGCTTTAATAATTTAATAATCAGACTAAAAAGTGGAAAATAAATATAGTTTAAAATAATTCTTGAAATTCTTAATATAGGCAGAAAATAATAATGAACTATAAACATTAGTATTATGTTACCTAACAAATGGGGGAGACTCGGGCAAGAAAAACCATATGGGCAAAAGGAATCAATCAAATATTTTAAAATTTAAATTTGCCGCTCTAATTTTGTCATCTAGTTTCGATAGCCGCCGCATTTCTGCAGTGTTTGTTGTGAAATATATTACGGAAAGTTGTTTATTTCATATTTTACAGTGAATATAGAAATATGTACGTTCTGAATCATTTAACAGGGTTCAGCAGTTTTGAAACTATTTCTAAACAGTAAAAATGTGTAACATCATGATTGAATATATGGAAAAAGGATCTTTCGCCTTACTTAACCTCAAAATATTTCCGCGGTATCTAAAATCCATTTATTTTTAAACGGATTGATATATTTTAACTTACAAATAGGGCAAAAAGAACCGGGCAAAAGGAACTGGTGGATTCAGTGTAATTTCTGCCAAAAGTGGGCGCATCACTTATGTGCCGACTACCATATACTGGTGTCTATATCTGTGACACTTGCAAGGGTAGGGTTTTAAGCTCATTAAAATATACTAAATAATAATAATAATATTTTTTAAGGTTTGTCTTGCCCAAAGGCATTTTATATGTTGGTTCATTTTGCCCAAGACAAAGGTTCTTTAGGCCCGCGGGTCTGTGCAAAAGGAACCAAACGCAGAGTTTTGGTTTATGTTGTTTTTGAAAGGAAAATATATTTTTTTTTGTGTTTTTTAACAAATAAGTTTTGTTTCTAAAGATATATGCTTTAAATTATTTCATTTTCCTGAAAATATGAGAACAATCGGAACATTTTGGCAGGCATTTAAAATTAAGTGGTTCTTCTTGCCCGAGTCTCCCCTACGCATGCGTGACTGAAACCGAATTCAAACGAAAACAAACGGCTACGGTGCCCTTCGCGGTTCGCGTCGTTGCCTTTAAATTGGAATCATGTTGTTAGGGTTGCATAGTTGTATACAAAAAGAGAATTTTACATATTTAAAAGTAAGATAGACTCTCTTTCAGTATTAAAGGCACCAAATGGGAACGCTCGTTGCCTGCACGTGGCGAAACAAAATGCACGCAAGTGCAAAATTAGGTCAGTTAACGGCGTCAGACTTCTAAAAACACGTGTCTGTTTTGTTTATCTGTCTTTTTTTGCTGAAGAAAGTGGCATAATATTATTCTTAATTCACGAAGACGATTATCGATTATGAAATGGTTCTCGGTATGTAATTTTTTCTCTTGGTCCTTTTTTCTATTGTTTTTCGGCAACGTGTCTCGATTTTTCCTTGGCCACCTTGCAATATCGGTAATATAGTTATTTATGTATCAAGGGAATTATAAGGGTCTTAATTACCGAAGGCAAAGTTTACTTCCCGAGGGCCTTTGGCCCGAGGAACAGCAATTGACCGAGGCACAGAATATATAGCTACGCAATAGCTATATATTCTGTGACCGAGGTAATTGAGACTCTTATAATTCCCGTGGTACATAGATAATTTTATTTCTGACCGATTTAAATTTTTGTTCATTTTTAAACCGAAATAAATGTTTCAATATATTACCTTTCCGGTATATTTGATTCAGGTGCTGTCAATAATGACATTGACGTTGTAATGACATGAATAAAAAATAATTATTTAAGCATTTCTTGTTTTATTTTACCTGTAAAAGGTAGAGGGAATTAGATAATCTTTAATATCCCAAGGGAGTTATAACACTCTTTATTGATAGCGTAACCATGATGATACAAACTTATAATATCAAAAAGTCAGAAAAAAAAGTTTTAAAGATTTTGCGAGATTTTTCGTTCTCGCATATTTTTGTCTCGTCTCACGAGATTCTCGCAGAAAAAACTCTTGTCTCGTCTTGCAGGAGACCGGACCACTCTCGTCTCGTTTCGTCTCGCGAGAACTTTTATTTCTGACCGGGATATTATAAGTTTATATCATCATGGTTATGCTATCAATAAAGAGGGTTATAACTCCCTTGGGATATTAAAGATTCTCTAATTTCCTCTACCTTTTACAGGTAAAATAAGACAAGAAATGCTAAAATAACTATTTTTTATTCATGTCATTACAACGTCAATGTCATTATTGACGGCACCTGATTCAAATATACCGGAAAGGTAATAAATTGAAAGTTATTCCGGTTTAAAAATGAACAAAAATTTAAATCGGTCAGAAATAAAATTATCTATGTACCACGGGATTTATAAGAGTCTCAATTACCTCGGTCAATTGCTGTCCCTCGAGCCTTTGCCCTCGGTAATTAAGATCCTTATAATTCGTTTGATACATAAATAACTATTTAATCCGATTGTGTCAAAAAAATTACGTTTTATAGATCAGATATTTGTACGAGAAGGTAACCTTTTCAATAAGGTATTGACTATTGCGCTGGTAGCTAGGTAACATTTTTCGTCCTAGGCAGAAAAATATTTTTCGGACGCTAACATTTTTTCAACAAACTGTTTATTTTATTTTTAATTATTTACAATATTTATATTAAATGTACAATTAGAACAATTTTGAACAAGAACAGGGTGCTGTAAATTTGATTGTGAGGATGTGTTATTATTTTTGTTCTCCGTTATGATATTATATTCTCCAATGTTGAACTCGATTGGAAGACGGATTGCGATACCTGTGTCGGTACTGAATTGCAGTTCAGATTGTGGAATGTTGAATATTTTCTTGGTCAGCTCTAACTTAGTGCTTAAGGAATCATCTCCCTCGGCTACTCCAGAAGATTTCTAGCCTCCATGCCGTTTTAGAGAAGGTATGTCTGCTCCCGCATCTATATACAAGCAATGTGGCCGATGTTCTTCGGAAACTATGTCCCGTGAATTCCTTGGCATTCGGCAGCTAAGACGCTATTTCCTGAGGTATGGAGCCAAATTTGGGTATACCGACAACTTGCTTATAGCATTTTCCATTGCGATAAGACACAAAAAATCGCCCATCACTCATATTTGTTGGACGGAAAGCCATATAATTCCTATAATACTTTAGATATTCTCTCGTCACCGTAAATGATCTCGGTATGTTTAATTTATTATAAGGAATTTTTATTAACATAGCCGTTCCCAAAACTTGTATGTCCTCAATTTTCATATGAGCCAGTCTTCTCGACGACATGCGCCCGCGATTCCGAAAATAAAAGCAACCTGTAATAAAGAAAATTGTTAGTAAAAAATTTAAAATTAAATTATATAGTTATATTTACCTTCAAGATTAAGTATTTGTCTGGAGCATGGCAAAGAAATTTTTGAAACTCTTCTTTAGTTAGGATGATTGATTTCTTTGGACAATAACCAACACTTTTTCGTTTCAGTAATGCTCGTAATCTCATGTATTGTGATATATCAATGTTGTGTTTTAACATTTACCACTGCACGTAGCCAGTGCCGTCTTTCATATGATTGGGGCCCTGGGCCCAAGCCGGAAATGGGGCCCTGGGAAAAAAATTGGGTGCCACGCCCTATTTAGGGTGTTTGGAAGGCGCCGAAGGCGCTCTTTTGCGCCCGCTTAAAATGAATAGTTAGGAATTCGACCAGCAATATAATTATTTTTAAATATTAGGTTTCACGAGAAAATCTTCAATTTGCAAGGTCAGGGTCAAATTTTCGTAAAATTTAGTCGAATTTTGACATAATATTTTCAAATCGAATAGTTACCTGGACACCTGATGCTAACTGTGTTTGCTCGATTTCATATCCTAACTAGGATGGATATGAAATTATATCCGTTCAGTTAACTGGAATTGCCTACTTATCCATTCTGTTGTGCAAGAAATACCTAATATGCAGATGGAAGTAGAGAAAAAACTATTTATTCTAACTAAAATATAAAGATGAAATCTCATCCTAAAACATTAATATTAATAACAATAACTGTAAATAATCCGCGCTATGTAAATGATTGTTTTCTTGATCGTAGGTGTGCAAAATCGTCTATTATGTCATCAAAATTTATTCCTAGTAAGATCTCATTTTCTATGCACATTAAGGATAGACTATTTAGTCTCTCTTGCAGCAAGGTATTCCTCAGTTCGTTTTTGACTCTAGCCAATTTAGAAAATGAACGTTCTCCACTGCAGTTAGTTATCATTATTGATAAAAATATTCTCAATGAAATGGCAACGTTAGGAAATGTATTCTCTAATTTGTTAGTTGTTATAATCTTGTATAGGTCCAATAAACTGATTTCCCGGGTTTTATATTTTTCGTCTGAATTTAAATATTCTGCCATTAAAATGCATTTCAACTCTAATTCTTTTCCATTGACATCAGAACTGTAATTTTCTACAAATCTTGAACAACTAAGGTGCAAATCGACTTTACTGATTGTTTTTAAAATTGTGAGGAATTCAAACCGAATGAATATGCTGTCGTATGCAGCAAATCGCCGGTTAAGTTTAGCTATTAATGAATCCATAATTCGGAAAAAAACTTTAATTTTAAATTTTTTTTTGCCACTAAATTGGGCAGCTGGTCCATCAAAAAATTTGATTCTCGAACTCCGTTCAGTTTTGCTTTGTGTATTCTCTTTGAAGTCACTATCTGGAAATTTATCTTTAGCAATGCTATAGTAGTTTTCGAAATCTTTTCATTCATTATTCAGAAACTTAATTAGTGATTTCAATAACTGTACCCTGCTACTTTCATCGTAAGAGATCTACTTTGTAAACTAACATTTACGTTATTTACGGTTGTTAATACATTATTCCATATTTACGTAAAAACAATTATTTCCAACTTCTGCATTTTTTGGAAATGCCGACTGCTTTACATCTAGTTACTTTTGATTGATCATCATCTTCAGCAATTGATGTTAGCGCAGCCAAGAATTCCCGTTTTGTTTTTCGTGTAATTAGATATAGGTTTTTCTACTAGGTCATCAATGTTATCATCATTATCATTACTAGTTTTATTGATGGTTTTTGGTTCTGGGGCCCCGAAGACGAAAACAGCGGGGCCCTGGGCCCGTACGGAAAGACGGCACTGCACGTAGCATGGAATACTGCGACCACAAAGTAGATGACTTCACAGTTTTCGATAAATCCGCCATATAGGAGAGAGTGGGGCAACTTCGACATGTTAAGCTTTTTTAGGGCTTAAAAAATAATTGCTTTTGAAAAAAATAAATAAAGCATTACTTGAGCATAGAAAAAACATTTCGGAATCAAATTACTGTAGGCACATAAAGAAAAAAAAATACAAAAAAAATTATTTTAATATTATAATGTTAATTGGCGAACTTGCCCCCATCCGTGGGGCAAGTTGGACAGAAGTTGGACAGAAATTTTAACGAAAACTTAAATTTAATTTCTGCAAAACCGGTTTGTATCGTCCTTTTTGGTGTTCGTCTTCTTCGTCCAACCAAAAGCGAATTGTATTTCGTGGAACGCCGAATTTTCTTGCAATTGTACTAAGATTTATTTCGCCCTTTTTTGCTTCTGCTACAGCACTTTGCAGCTGCTTTTCTTCATATGTAGATTGTCGTTTTTTTTTATAATTTCGTACCATATTTACAACCTGAAAACAAAATATTAAAACTTAACGCAAGTGGGGCAAGTTCGACAGCGTCGAATTTGCCCCACTAGACATTTGACAAAGTTGCCCCACCTGTGCGGAATATAAAAAAATGTTACTGAATATTATATAGGTGTCACACTTACCGCCTACTAAGTCGTACTGTCAAAAGAAATTGATAAAGTTACAGGGTAAAAATTAACATATAAAGCATGCACACTGCCCTATCTGATCAAAAACTTGATAACAATACTAGTCAATTCTTAGATCGATATCGTAAATAACTCGCTTTTTACGTTTTGCGCCCAAATGTTACAACCACCTCGTTGAAAGTTAGAGCACAACTGACCGTTCATTCGGCGCGCCAGTCGAGCTTGGTGGGGTATTTCCGAAGGCTAAGGAATCAGAGCCGGGCTCATTGACGAACTTGCCCCGCCTGTCGAAGTTGTCCCACTCTCCCCTACACTAAGAAAACGTTTTCCGATAACGACTGTATACTTTTTCTTGCCGGTAATCCATAAATTTTTTATAAGCTCTTTCATATTACCTATTTCCTTAGATTTTTGTGGCAACAAATGTAACATAACTTCATTGGCAGTTTCTCGAATATCAAGTGGCGTACCTACCTACTATAAGATCTTCACTATCATTTTCTATTTCCATTTTTGTGTTTTCAAGTTTTAAAACTATCGCCTCATTGACAAAACGTCAAATAATGATATAATTAATTTAAGTAATTATTTGTTAAGTATATGCATATAGATACGCATATTACAGGTTTCATTGTTAACCAACAAACATTAAAAGCGACAAATTACCGTGCAAGATGAAATGTATTGGTTTACTTTATTTTTACATTATTTTATAATCGGAACAAAACCACAAACGGATAAAAAATATCGTATATGTCATACGGATGAAAAATGTAGTATTTCGGACTATGTGGGTTACCGGCCTCGGCTTTGCCTCGTCCGGTAATCTCCCTTATTACGTCCAAAATACTACATTTTTCGTCCTTGTAACATAATATACTATTACAGACAATTTTTTTACAAAAGCGACCCTGCGCCGCAAGTGAACACAGGGGCGTCATTTCACATTTCTCTTGGGGGGGGGGGGGGGGGACATACCTAATTAAAAAAAAAAACTCTATGGACGAAAATAAAAAAACTTTTTAGATGCCAAATTAACAAAAATAAACATAAAAAACAAAACAAATTTTTTGGTAAAACACACATTAAAAAAAACAAAGAAGCTCAGACCTAAACACTAAATTATTGATATAATAATTTTTTTTTAATCTTTTTTTTTACCTTATTGTCTTTTCAGAACTGTCAGCTTCAGTTCACATTCAAAACTTTTTAAACTTTAATTTCTAATTAAGGAATGTCGAGAGCCAAGATTTTAAACTATTACCTAACCTATTACTATGAAAATTTTTTTATAACATTACTGCTTTTCAAATTTTTTATATAATTTTCTCCTCACACTTACAGTGCTGTTTCACTAATATGTGACCTCACACAAAATTATTTTTTTATTAGTCCCTTTAATTGGTCAATTGAATCGACCCTTCATTTTACTTAATTCTTTCTGTTCCTCCTTCACAACAATCTGCTTTTTTCTCTCTTTATTACAAATACTTGGCCTATCATTATGTTTGAAGTTTCTCCAAATACCTAACTCGACCTTTCCATCATCTTGTAGCTCCGTTTGGACTGTTCGCACCTATTGTATTTCTTATTTTTCTTATTCTATTCTCCTGATGATGAATGTATATATATTCGAAACATTTAGAGAATTTACCCTTCAATAAAACTTTATTTTTATATACCAGTGGAGGAAGACTTAAAGTGTCTTATTTCTCTCCTTTCACTAAATTAATGGTTTAGTGGGTATAACGGCGATGCCTTATTGCAGCAAATTCGTCAACTAGTTTGTAGAAGTACCTACACTCAGTTGCACAAAAATAGCTTACAGATATTGAATCCCACGATATATTTAAATGGTGACACACATGTATTTTGCTTTTCCATGTATAGGGTCTTCCAACGAGGACTGAACAGGGGCTCATTTTTGAGCTTCCTTGTATTTAAAGAAAAATCCAAAATAGCCAATCGATGTACTTTTTCCTGCAGAATTCAAAAATGAAACCAAAAATTTATTTGAACCAGAAACAAAAGAGTTACGATATGGATAAGGTGTTTTTTAAATGGAACATAGTTTTTTTTATACGATTTTTGGAACGAGTGATTTTTTTTTGTCCGTTCTGATTAAAATATTTAATATTGTGACAGCTATTTTTATTAAATTTTAATGTTTTATCCAGTATAATTTAACTTTAACCTGTTTGAAACATACACTAGGTAATAAAGGTATAATCACCTTTGAATCCTTCAAAGTCAAAAAATTTGACAAATTTACTATAATATTGCTGAAATGACTCTTATATTGAAATTAAAATTCAGGGTCGTATGTCCTTGAATGTTTGGTGTGGTATTCTAAGGAACCGAATAATTGGCCCGGTTATAGTTGATGGATCGTTAACAGGAGATAGATACATCCAGTTTTTAAATAATGAAATTTAAGGTTTGTTAGAAGAACTTCCTATCAGGGAATATAATAACATAATATGGCACCAGGACGGTGCGCAACCATCTCATAACACAATGCTTGTGAGAATTTTTTTAAATAACCGGTTTAACGAGTGGATTGGAACTTGGGGACCATTAACTGGCCACCTAATAGTCCCGACCTGACCCCTTTAGACAATTTTTATGGGGCTATCTTGCTATCTAAAAGATGAAGTATACAAAGAAAGAAGTCAAAGTGTGAAGGACTTAATGCAAAGAATTCAAAGAAGTATAAATTCATTGAATGAAGAACATCCGGAGTATATTGGCAATGCTTTATCTAAATTAGAGGAAGATTACAGAAAATGTATCGAAAATAACGGTGGTCACATTCCACACTTGTAAATTTTCATAAATTATTTTATTAAAAAATATTTTTAGGTATTTCTAATTTTTCTTCTTCTGTGTAACCCATTTTACGTATGGACTAAAGGAAATCTGACAGCCAGATAAATACTATTAAATAATGGCGTTCGAGCCATTTGTTTATCCATGGCAAGTGCGATTTAATTAAACAATATATTCACATTTTTAAAATGCAAATATTTCGAAAACGGCTAAACCAAATGTCAACATATTATATATTTTTGAATTCAGAAAAAAAAAGATCTATTAATTTTTGTTTCAATATACAGGGTGTTCCATTAAAGATTTACCAAGTTAGTGTTTTTTCCTAACTTTGTGACATTCATTTGTTGTTTTGTGTAACATTTTCTGGCGACTTAGGGTAAACCCTATAACTTTTATATTTAAAGTTTTTTTCTATCTCTTATAATAAACGCAGTAGACGCTGTCTAAATATACGGAATGACCCTGTACCTACACATTTTTTCTGCAACAAAGTGTTCAACTATATGCGATGCAGTAAACCGTAGTCGGTATATTTAAGTTAAAAGGTGTTTTTATTTGTAAAAGCCAAATTTTGATTTTTGTGTATGAATACAACAATGGCCCCCCTGCCCCCCCCCCCCCCAAATGACGCCCCTGGGTAAACATTTCTAATTAATTTTTTTTCGATACGCCACATAATATGCAATCATGAACATCAATTTTTTTTAAATGATTTTATTTCCTCCAATTTTTTGTTTAATGGAAATGGATAAGGGTGGGGCGTTGGCAACCACCCTCTCGGACTGGGCATCTGGTTTTAGTTGATCTTCGTTTAGGGATTATTTCAGTACAAACCTGTATTTGTCCATTTTAAACATAAAATGATTTAAAAATGTTTCACACGCTGGTTCTTATTTGTCACGATTCCCTCGAAGTAACCAAATTCACATACATTTTCAAACACAATGACATAAAATGTGTGTTATTACATATGTCTTATATTATTTAATATATAAGTATGTTAGGGACCAGTGGTAAACCACTATATTATACATTGCATTTAGACAATTTTGGAATGTCTAATTTTAGGGTCACGGAGTTTCGGCGAATAACAATAGATTGAGTCGAAAAAATTCTGGGGCTTTGACCAGAATTACAGTTTTTACCAGGAAGGGTAATGATAATACCGAATGATTAGGGCGGCGAAGTATGTTTTCGGGTCAGGTTGCATGCATGGTAGGTCGTTTACTCCTTAGGGGAATTGACCTGAATTTCGGTGGATGCCAATTTTATTTTATATTACGTTACACGCAAATAAATATTGCCATTAGGTACTATTGTCTGGAAGATGCTGCAAGTTAGGGCTGCCAAATCACCCTTCAAACGCCGATTTTCTAATTAATCTGCTTCTACTTAACGGACCATTTATTGTAACAAGCGTCTATAGAGTTCTAGAGTCTGACTATGGACATTTCAACCGGCCGGTCAAAGCAGGTTGTTGTAAATTAGGAAAATAAAATGATATTTATTAATATCGGTATATATGTTTCTCCACGACCATTACTGAATGCAATAATTCCAAAATCATTTTTGATAATAGAATGTAAAAATTCTCGCTCTTGAGTTGGAATATTTATTCTGAAACACTTGCTTCTTATGCGTTTTGCGTGTATTTTCATTCCATAAGATACGGAATGAATATTCTCTAATTATTGATATAAACGACATAGGTTGCCATGAATTTCGAAACTGTCAGTGTCAGATAAAAATGGCCGCGTTGTAATAATTATTTTCAGACAAATTTTAGTGCAAGTCAAAAAATGAGTGAAAAATCGGATGAATCAGATATGGAACTGGATGGTCGTGGAGAAAATATAGTCTGCTACTCGGTTAGAATGAAAATTCGATACTCGTGGTCTCCCACTCGGATCGAATTTTCATTCCAACCTCATTACAGAATCTACTATTCTTTGAAACGTCATGTATGCCAAAAACACTCTTCTTTTCAAAATTCTCAAGTTCATCACACAAAAAAACTGAAAGTGTTGTGAATATAATAAATAATTCAACACAGTGGCTGAGCCAGAATTTTGTATTAGGGGGGGTTTTCAAAAAAAAAAAGAAAAGGATTTCAAAATTTTAAAAACTAAAACCGTAAAAACCCGTCTTAGTCTGGGCGTCTGGGGGGGGGTTAACCCCTAAACCCCCCCCCTTGCTGCGCCACTGATTCAACAATAAACAGCGTCTTTTAAGGCATGAAAAGAAGCAACATAATATTTACATACGTTAGGAATAATTAGATTTACAAGTATGTTACATACTACATATATCAATAACATTACAGAATAAATACAATACTTGACCATTTAACAATTATATGTCATTATTTGAATTAAACCCCAGAAGATAAACAATTTCAATGTTGTAACGTAAGGCGAATTGTTTAATAAAAATATTTTAAGAGAAACCGAAAATTGTCATGTGTTCCTTTTTTAATTATTTTGTATTTTGCAATAAGATTTCTCAATACAAAAAATCAGAACTTGTAAAAGCAGTAAGTACATTATTAACGTAGGTAAGTAGTAGGTTTAGTCAAACATAATAGTCACACCCGGGAAGGTTGTAACATCACTAGTGCCGTTCTCAAAAATATACAATTTTTTCCAATCTAAACTATCCTGTTGAAAAAATACCCCGCATTAGGAAATATTTCAACATTCACTATTTTTCGTCTATAAAAATCAAGGTAATCCGTTTAGTTTGTTATTTTATTTGATCAATTTTTTCGCCTCAATTTAATAGGACCACAAACTAAAAGCTATATTTTTTGAGGGAAAGTATTTTGGGAATACAGGAAAATTTCACACACAAGAATTATTGGAAGGCACTATAAAATGCACACTTTAAAATTAGTTCATAAAATACAGCGGCTCAAAAATTTAAGATTCGCTACGAAGTTGTGTAGCGGATACAGCACACGGAATTTTATAGTATTTTTAAATATGCTACAGATCAAACCAAAGATTTATGTGTGCATTCTAACACATTTATTTTTAAATTTCCCGCACTTTATTGCGAACGTTGATTGGACGGTTAAAAATCCACAGCCAGACTCTATAGACGCTTGTCCTCTTGTAGGTGATAAGACAGGGCCATACCCAAGGAGGGATTAGGGGGTTTAACCCCCCCCCCCCGGAATAGCGACGAACGGCGCAGAAACTTTGCACTCCACACGAAAATTTACAACATCGCGACTTCATATTGAACTTATTCTTATTACAACAAAATTTATTTTATTTTTGACTTTTTCTGTGCCTTGGTCGTTCAAGCCAAAGGCTCTGTTTTTCCATTTTAAAATAAAGACTTGAACTATACCTAACTCGACCAGTGGCTCAGCCAGAATTTTGTATAATTCAAAAAATTTTAAAAACTAAAACCGTAAAAACCGTCTTAGTCTGGGCGTCTTGGGGGGGGGGGGGGTTAATCCCTAAACCCCCCCCCTCGCTGCGCCACTGATTCAACAATAAACAGCGTCTTTCAAGGCATAAAAAGAAGCAACGTAATATTACATACGTTAGGAATAATTAGATTTACAAGTATGTTACATACTACATATTTACGAGGGTCAAAACGCAGAACCTCGTAAGTAACACTTTTGGCGAAATACGTTTTATTATATATTGTTGCCTAGAATAGATGGCTCCATCTGTTAACCAAGTTTCAAACTACAGGGTTTCTAATTTTTGCCGTAAATTGCAAAAAACATTACCTCGTATTTACATGTGTGGCTATTTTAAAAGCATTACCTCGCATTTGTCAGTCGAATCATTACTGCCAAGCGGTACAGTGGAAGCATAGACAATTTACCTTTAGATACCTACAGCTTATCTCCTGCGCAAACAAAAGTTACGTTTTATGGGTGAAAAAATACGTCCGAGCGCATGACTCGTCGGTCAGCTGTCTTCATTTTGGGAACCTTCGTGCATGCGCACAAACCTCGTGTTATCGGCCGTCCTACTTTATCGACAATAATCGACGCGCTCAAGAATACTCCCCAGAACCGGCTCGGCCGCCATTTTTGTTGTTGTGTTTTAAGGTTTCTCTTCTCTGCGGATTCCTTGTAGTTTTCTAAAGTTTTCAGCTATCGGATCGGCTATCGTGGATTGTGGGACTGGTGTTTAATATTTATGGATTTCTGGTTTTTGTGTAGTTTAGTTAGTGAATTGTGTTTGTGCTTTTAGTGACTCGGATTGTAATATAAACAATG
This sequence comes from Polydrusus pterygomalis, assembly GCA_963969555.1. Classification (NCBI taxonomy): domain Eukaryota; kingdom Metazoa; phylum Arthropoda; class Insecta; order Coleoptera; family Curculionidae; genus Polydrusus; species Polydrusus pterygomalis. Next base: position 73,763,650 of record OZ018376.1, on the reverse strand, counting down.
ACTAGTACTAGTTGCAGCCGTTGTATAATTGTATTATGCCCAAATAGGGGTAAAATAAACCCTCGATGGTGGCATATGAGCAAGAATTTAAATTTTAAAGCCCGGACCTGTCTATTTTCCCATTCGTCAAACGATAATGTTGCAGTGCGCATGTCTAATAGTTCTCAGTTTTGTTTACATGCGCGAGGCCATAAAACTGCCACATTCGTGATTATTGTTTGTTTATCTAAAGGTAAATTGTCTATGAGTGGAAGTGCTCCTTGTTTTTGGCGGGTAAGAGCTTTAAAATATGAAATATATTAAATTACTTTTAAAAATAATGTTTTTAAGAAATGGTATTTTGTTTCTGTTTATTTTATTTTACGGTAAAATATATATTTCTGTTCTCAAAGAGTACTTTCTTTTCAGGTTACACTTACGAGGTCCTGCTTATTTAAAAACTTCAACTGTGTTTGCATTTACGAGCTCCTGTTAAAAGAGAAAAAAATAGTTTTATTGCCTTCCTGTAAAATTCTAAAATTGTTACTAACGAGGTCCTGCGTTTTGACCCTCAATATCAACATTACAGAATAAATACAATACTTGACCATTTAACAATTATATATCATTATTTGAATTTAACCCCAGACGATAAACAATAATTTCAATGTTGTTACGTAACGCGAATTGTTTAATAAAAATATTTTAAGAGAAACCGAAAATTGTCATGTGTTCCTTTTTTAATTATTTTATTTTGCAATAAGATTTCTCAAAAATTTATTTTATTTTTTGACTTTTTTTGTGCCTTGGTCGTTCAAGCCAAAGGCTATGTTTTTCTATTTTAAAATAAAGACGTGAACCTAAGTGAAGATGAGAACGATTTTTTGGCATCCCACACCGCGCCTGCCTTTGATATAGACAAATTTGACTATATAACGATATAACGTACTGGTAAATCTAAAGTTACTTAGTTTAAGGTGGGATTAACGACGCCATTTTCTATCGTCAATTCGATTTGCCTAACTATTAACGATTCGCATGCGCACTGCAGTGCTGTGTTGATCAGAGTAGTTATTTTTATGCTTTTGGCATACGAAGAAGAAAGACAGACATATTTTGGAGCTGGTAGAGCAAGGCAGTCAGCCGGTCATAATTTTGTTTACTTTCGTGCTTTGTGCAACTACGGAACCTTTCCTTTTAAGTAAGAAACACATATTCTCTTGAATTTTAAGGAAAGATGACATCTAGATAGACTAGAAAATATCATGTTACCAGTTAAAATTGTTGTTTTTACTTTAGTTCTGAAAATCGACGTGTTTACTTTCAAGGATTTTAAGCTAATTTGTGACAATTTTAGTGGTTTCAAAAAACTGCTTTTTTTAAAGTTTCTGTGCATTTATTTAAAAAAAACACCAGCATATTATTTATCAATGCCTCCCTGAACAGCCCTTCTAAAATTATAAATAGGTACAGCAAATACGTTCCGATAAGGAACCACCCACCGCGGTGCTTTATTCGTAACAACATAAACTTTAATTATTTTATGTAATGCGAAGGCTGATGAGAGTGCAGAGTAGTTCGGTGTTTTGCAATTTTGTAGCCCGACAACCTATCCCAATACGCAAAACTCTCTTTTATATTTTTGATAGATTGTTTGGGTTTCACAATAATTAACTAACCATCAGATAATTTTGACTGTGACAGTAATAACATTGGCAAACATTATATATTTACTCACAATTAAAGTTGCGTGATTGCAAGAATTAGGTATGCAGCTAAGGCCAATGACCAGTTTCAGGGATTCTTCTTATATCTAATGTCGAGATCACTAGCAATTCTTCTACTTTTTATACTATCTAATAGAAGTAATTTAACCGTTTCAGGGTACTGAAGGAGGTTTATTTTGTTCAAAGGTTTAATCATGCACTTTGTAAATAAATTTAAAAAAAATATCAAAATTACAATCAAATCTTCTGCATGGGATCTGGTTGTTTATCAAACATATACGAACATTTCAAAATAAATGAAGGGTGACTGTTTGAAGGTTGAAGACAATGATGTTTCTTGAATGACGAAAGAGTTTTGGACTTCCATTGTCTTTATTTGTTTTAAATCACAACGTTTCAACTGGTAAATATCTCCAGTCGTCTTCAGGCGAATACTAAATAAGTAAAGTAACTACAGGACTATTTATACTAGCTAGGTGCACTAAAGCATAACTGAGGTGGGTGCAGTCATGCGTTCAATTGGCACGCGATCGTATCCTAAGATTACATCTATCTAACAAAGGTTTCCAGATATTTCTTATGTCTAAGGATGGTTTACTAAAGCAGCCTGGGTTCTGGTGAATAGCAGCAGCCTCCTTGAACTTTCTTTTCCTCCAGTGTGGTTCCTTATGTAGGATTTCAGCTTCTGACCACATGATATGGTGACCATGTTTCCAGGCATGGTCAGCTGCACCTGACTTTTCGGTCTCTCCTTTTAACGTATTGTTTTTGTGTTCTTTAATCCTTGTTTCTAATGGTCTTAATGTCTCACCTATATAGGATTGGCCGCATTCGCAGGGGATCTGGTAGACGCAGTTTTTCCTATCTTTTTGACTTGTGGGCTTCGTCTTCGTCAGGTGGCTTCTTAGGGTGTCCCTCGAGTTGAATACGGTGTTGATGTTATATCGTTGTCCTAGTCTTCTTATTTTCTCAGATACTCCTTTGACATACGGAATATTGAGTGTTGGTTGTGCCCCTCTGTTTGCTTCTTGCGCGTTGGGTCGATTCTTACGATTTTCCAACTCCGACTGTCGACTAATCTTGTGGATCACCACTTACAAAAGAAACTGACCACATCAAGACCGATCTCAACAAAAATGGCTACCCCACAAGATTAGTCGACACAATATTGGAAAATCGTAAGAATCGACCCAACGCGCAAGAAGCAAACAGAGAGGCACAACCAACACTCAATATTCCGTATGTCAAAGGAGTATCTGAGAAAATAAGAAGACTAGGACAACGATATAACATCAACACCGTATTCAACTCGAGGGACACCCTAAGAAGCCACCTGACGAAGACGAAGCCCACAAGTCAAAAAGATAGGAAAAACTGATCCCCTGCGAATGCGGCCAATCCCATATAGGTGAGACAATAAGACCATTAGAAACAAGGATTAAAGAACACAAAAACAATACGTTAAAAGGAGAGACCGAAAAGTCAGGTGCAGCTGACCATGCCTGGAAACATGGTCACCATATCATGTGGTCAGAAGCTGAAATCCTACATAAGGAACCACACTGGAGGAAAAGAAAGTTCAAGGAGGCTGCTGCTATTCACCAGAACCCAGGCTGCTTTAGTAAACCATCCTTAGACATAAGAAATATCTGGAAACCTTTGTTAGATAGATGTAATCTTAGGGGATAAGATCGCGTGCCAATTGAACGCATGACTGCACCCACCTCAGTTATGCTTTAGTGCACCTAGCTAGTATAAATAGTCCTGTAGTTACTTTACTTATTTAGTATTCACCTGAAGACGACTGGAGATATTTACTAGTTGAAACGTTGTGATTTAAAACAAATAAAGACAATGGAAGTCCAAAACTCTTTCGTCATTCAAATGAAGGGTGTTCGGTACAAACAGGCTAAGTGCCACCCACAATAGGGAACTTTCCAATTTTTTTTTCAATAATATGATGAAGTTAGGCCTGAAAAAAGTATTCCCCAATTATTACTCCTTAAAAATCAAAAATAACTTGGTAAAAATTCGTTAGAGTTTCGCGCGTGTCGAAAGCATTTCAAACGATCTCTAAAGCGCACGAAGCCCGATGACGTCAGGGGGTATGACTTTTGGTCATCCGTCATCCTGACACTCCTGACAGGTGCCGAGCGACCCAATTTGCATTGGATTGTTATTGTGTTGTTTTAAGGTCGTGTCGCTTGACGCGTGGATGTCAAATCTGACAAATCATCAAATTTATTGAAAACCTATAACCTATTTCGTGGATGTCACACACAAATCTGACAAATGATACCCCTTGACGTCACGACTACTAGCAGCGCGTTTTTACCCGCTTGGAATAATTTGAATTTTGGGGCATTTTTAAATCTTTCTAGCGGTCTTTTGGGACGAAATATGTTTTTTTTTTTTTGCTGCCATGTGTTTTATGACAATATATGTACTTATGATTTATAGAATTTTTTCCCCATTTAAAATTTTTGTCAAGTTCCCTATTAAAGAACAGAGATATTTAAGAAAAACGATATTTGAGTGGTTATTTCCAAAAGGGTAAAAGATAGAATAAGTCTTGATTTTACTATTTGTTAAAACATATTATAGCAAATGCTTAGCCTTGTTTCGAAGGTAATGCAAAAAATGAGTATTATAAAAAAAAATAAGAAAAAAAGAATAAAATAAGGCATGTGATTTGTAGGTTCCCCGACTTTGCCAAATTGATTGCCCCACTATATATACGCGCTAAGCGGCACTTGAAATTTTTTGAGGACACGTCCGATGGCACTTAGAATATTTTTATGCAAAAATATGAAAAAATAAATAAAAGGGCACTTAGCCTGTTTGTTCCGAACACCCTTCAGTTATTCAATACATGGCAAGATCTAAGGGGACTTACATCACCTTCAAAACATTTAATAAATTAAAAATTTGTATTCTAATTCACTTTATATTATTTTAAGTGCAAAAAGAAAAAAGCTAGTGACCTATTCACCATTTCGTTTTTTGATCAGTGTTACGTTACTACTTCGTTCTATTCAAAAATTGGTCAAACACCCCCTTACAATTACCTATACTATTTGGCGTTGAAAACGGATGTATTAATAAACTAAAGCAGAAAATGAAATATGCGTAAATTTGACAAAATTTCCTTTTATTAATATATCAAATAATTTTTTTAACTTTTAAACTATTGCTACTCAAAGAAGAGTATTCGGCCGCTTTTTGGGGAAAACGAAATATTGATAAAAAAAAACGAGATGGCGAAGCAGGCATGAGTGTAAGTCATATACATTTACCTTTAGATACGTATACCTAAATCAAAACAATTTCCGTTGCACGTCATCAATCAGATGATAATTGAAAATCGGTCAGGAAACATAAGAAAATTAAATTTGGGCAAAAAATATATAAATTTCATGCGATATTGAATGTAAAAGAAACTTAATGTATTCCTCTTTGATACTAGCCGCTTAAAGGAAATGTTTTTTAAAATTTACTGATACTCGAAGGTATGACGTGCAACGGAAATTGTTTTGACTTTACTAAACAGCTTATCTCCTGTGCAAACAAAAGTTACGTTTTATGGGTGAAAAAATACGTCCCGGCGCACGGCTCGCCGGTCAGCTGCCTTCCCTCCCAGCAGCATCGGACATGCGCACAAACCTCTTGTTATCGGCCTGTCCTTTCTTAGCGACATGCAGCGTTGCCAGAGCTGGTACAATTGTACGAATCTGGTACATTTTGAACCCGTCTGTACAAAAATACATTTCACCATTTTCAGGTACATTTTCATCCTTCGCCGCCCTCTATCATTTAAAAGGCAAAATTCACAGAAACCGTCAGTTCTGCAGTACATTTTTGATCTTTCATCTAACTATCGCCCTCTATATTATTATATTAAAGACAAAACTGCAACACTGGCGACATGCTCAAAATACACTCCAGAACCGGCTCGGCGCCATTTTTGTTGTTGTGTTTTGAGATTTCTCTGTGGATTCCTTGTTGTTTATTGTGAGTGTTTAATATTTACGGATTTCCAAGTGAATTGGGTTTGTACTTTTAGTGACTAGAATTGGAATATAAACAAAATATGAGGAGGTGATCTGCAAACCGCAGTTTTTTGAGATTTCATCGTTTTGAACTGCGTTTTGTTTTTCCTAGTTGAAAAGACTGCGCTTTGCAGATCACCACAAGAATTCCCTTGCTATTACATAGAGAAAAACTGCGGTTTGACTTTGACGTTCTAAATTAGGTTTATCGTGTAGAGAACTATTGATAAATATACTATCACATGCCTAACTCAATTTTGCCAATTTTTCCAAAACTGCGGTTTGCAGATCATCTCCTTATATAGTAACAGTCGTTGTATGATTTTATTATGCCCAAATAGGGGTAAAATACCTGGTATTTCGTATTTTCAGTAAGTATGGAGTATAGTGATGTATCTTGATATGTAACTTTATTTTATTATGATCAATTTAAACACATCAAACTAGGATTAGACTACACAAACAAGGTATGAAAATAAAGAGAAACACACACCAAGACAGATTATCCCGATTCATGTTTTGGTATATTTTATTTGCAGCCCTGCAAACTAATTAGGTAGGTACGCCAATTTTTCGGGCAATATATTGCTTTCAAAAGTTTAAAAGACACTTTTCTCTATACTTATATTATATAAAACAAAAATGTAAATACCTAGGTAGTTTATAATATTCCACGGGTCAAGTGCTCGGGCAAAAACTTTTTTCAAATTCTTGAACAAGACTTGAGAATGTTTTACACGTAGGTATCCAAGTTTTTGCCAAATTGTAAATATGAATACAAAAGTTATATAAGTACCAACTAATATTTGACTTGAGGTTACGTACGCGATAACATTGAAAATTGGTTATTTTGCAGGTTTTGTTTGTTTTTTATAATCGATTTTATAAGTTTTATAGTTTGTTTAACTTGTTCTCTTTCTTTTTGAACTAAAAAACACGACGACGAATCATTTTGTCTATTTTCCCATTCGTCAAATGATAATGTTGCAGTGCGCATGTCTAATCGTGTGTAGCTCTGTTTACATGCGCGAGGCCATAAATTTGCCACTTTCGTGATTATTGTTTGCTTATCTAAAGGTAAATATCTATGGTGTTAGTAGGACAAACAATCAACTATATATAACAATAAACAGTTGCCGTGAATGTAACAGAAAACTGTGTTTGTCCGGAAAAAACGTCAAATTTTCCACATATCTAGAGATAACGCTTCCAATATGTAAGGAAAAGTCCGAAATTCCAAAATTTTTACCCATGAGACTAGTGAGATAGAAGTTAGAAAACGCAATATAATTCTTGACAAAATGGTGATAAAATTGTCAAAGGACGGTCGACAGCAAGGGATCGATAAGTGAAAACGCGGCCCGACCGTACGTAGGTAATCTTTTAAAAATCAGTAATCCCACTTTTCCTTAAACAAGAAACGCCGTTAAGACAAGCTATTACACCACATGATCGGTTTGCAGCAACGTTAAAATCACCTTAAACTTTGGGTAACATTATACCAAAGACCTCTTGTAACTCAATTTATTTTAATTTGAAGAAGTAGTCCACACTTAAAATGGAGTTGAAAATGTAGGAAAGAAAGAAAAACTCAAAGTCTTCCTCCACAAAATTTAACAGAAATAGATTCTTTAGGGGTCTCTACCATGTTTCGAACGTAGAAACGTTCATCTTCAGGAGACAGAAAAATTTTTATATTGTGCTGATGGTATTAGCAGAAGAGAAAATGGTATAAAACCTTAATGGTAATGGAGCTTTTATGGCATTGAAAAATTGAAATTTAGAAGTGACGTATATAAAAAAAAGGTTGAGGACAGTTAAAACACGCTGAGCATGTGAAGAAAGTTGGTAAAGGAAGTATAAACAACCAAAGTAAAAGAGGAATAAAAAGGCCTTCTAAAGAGAAGGTGTCAAAGATTTTTAAATCATTTACCTATATAAATTTTTATGTAAAATCATTGATAATAATATGTCTATAGGACAGTATAAAGATAAGAATCTAAGGTAGCATTCATAATCTGTAAAAGTAAAAATTGAAATTAAAATCAAAAGTAAAATTTATATCTTTTTTATAAAACTTTTTTGGTTAAAAAAGAAATTACTTACATCAGAATAGTTGAAATTGGTTTTTGGGGTACTGGGGGTTAATTTAGATTTTATACTGAAAGTAGCAATGCAATCCAACATTTTAGAAAATTAGGTAAAAATACTTTTATGTTCACGTCCACGTGTAGCGAAGGGTGAATGAAAGATGATACTGTCAATTTATTCATCAAAAGAATCCAGTTTTTAAGGTGTTGTGTGAAACACTTTGCACGGTTTTTGTTCAAATAGACAAGCCGCTCGACAAGCAAAGCTGCCGAGCTACATTAGTTTAAAAAAAAACACAGAATCAAGAATCTTCCAATAAGACTTTATTAAAGAATAACATTAATAACAATAACCCTATAAGCAAAGCCCTGTAATTTATTTCTTTAAATAGCATAAAATTTATAACATTCCAAAAATGTTAATACTAATTTAAAATTAGTTAAAATAGAATAACAGTTTAAAAGCTGTTAATAATAACATATATATTCGTATAACGAGTAAAATATATAAATATAGCCGTGTCCAGACCGGACGAGTGGCCTCGCACTGCAGCCTTGGAAGGCCTGCATAGGGCGCGGTCAGTATTGAGATATGCGCGAGGCACAGTGTAACAGTTGTTATACCAACCCTACTATGAAAACGGGAGTGAGCGAGACAGAAATAAACATAAGAAAATACTGACGACCATCTGCTCAGACTGATATTATCGCCGGCGCCGTGAAGGCCGAGCTGTCTTGTTCTATTCTCAACCGGTCTAGCCGCTGCCAATTTATATCGTAAAACAGTAAAAAGTACATTATTAACTATACAACAAAAAATCTAAAAATAAAATATTTGCTAATGTGCAATTTCTTTAACAATGCAATTAAAAAAATAATAGTGGTTTATAGGGACGTAGACGTTAACACAGTTATTACAAAAAGGTAACAAAAAGGGTTTTTTAAATTAATTCACACTAAGTGAATCTCGCAACAAAAATGTCATTGTATTTCCATAGAGAGCTGCATTTAGAAGTTTTTGGAGGATACTTGCACGAATCATGACCAGTTTAGATAGGAATTTTATAAAAAGAAACGTTTTCAAGTATTAATATTAGAGATTGGCTATTTTTTAAATATTTTATAGCCCATAGATACTACAAATGGTTTAAGAGCAAATACTAGTGTCGGGTTTGGTCAAATACTCGTCTTTTACAGTTTTAATATGTTACAGTTTCGTCCACTACTTTATGGGTAAATGAAAGGTTGTATTTCAGCCGCTTGGGAGGATTTTATTACTTAAATTGATGCCAACGTTTCGGTGCAGTCCTGATGATGGTGTGGAGTACACCGAAACGTTGGCATTGTTTTAATTAATAAAAACCGTCCAAGCAGCTAAAATACGACCTTTTGTCTACAGTTTTCAGTTAAAAAATGTAATTGATAGATTAATAAAAGCATTAAACGAAATTTTATCGAATTTGGGAATGTTTCGTTTCCTGCTTTTATAAATCTAACCTTTTTTAACGTAAAACTGTAGGATAGGTCGGATAAAACGAAAAAGGAACGAAATGTTGCTCAAAAAACGAAATGGCGAAGGCGTTACTAGTGGTTGCTCTTAAATTGCTGAAAATATGTTTTTGAAAAAGAATATTGACAAATTGCTTTAACAATAATGGCAGCAAATATTTAGTACTTAAGTACAGGTAAGGTTTATTGAAACCTTCGATATAAGTTTCAGTAGTGTTTGGTGTTTCCGATTTATTTTTGTAAACTTTAGAAATTTACAAACAATTATGTATTTATAATAAGGCGACAATAAAAAGTACAGTTAAAATACATGTAATACCTATTTTTAGTTGACTTACATTAAAATACTTTGAAAATATAAATATAAACAAAATACTTTAAAATATTTTTTACGTTTAAGGCCTCCTTTGAAAAGACTTATGTTTTAGAATATTTTTTATTTTTGTTACAAAAGCTTACTAAATCTAGAATTGTATTAATTTAATGATAGGATAACATTAAGGCGCAATATTTTATAAGCTAATAAATCGACAAAAATTCATTTTAATACTAAAGGCGATTAAAAATATTTATCCATTAACAACTATTAACGTTCAGGTTAGAAAATAATTTACCTTGATAATTATTGACATTTACGTGGATGAATAGAGTTACAAATCATAATACTTTTTTTTCACAATCCTTGCCCCAGGTTAATGATTTATTATAAGCTATGACAAGTAGAATACAGTGACAGTCTGTAACTTTGAATAAATTTAGTCTTACCAGTACCGGTTTTTTTTTTGAAAAAACGCTTGGGCACGTATATTAACATTTTAAGCTGTGGTATTTATTATAAAAAAGGAATAATAATACAGTGTGTCCCAAATTATAGATATGAGGATATTGATATTTTTTTAAATGCCAACAATAAATTTAGAAAAGAATAGAAAAATTTAAAATAGAAATAGAATGTTTCTTTTTTTAATTAACTTTTTGTTTAATATCTTATAAATAAAGGGCGGAATATATGCAAAATGCATATATATCCATTTTTCGCATATTTTGTCAATTTTATAATAAAATGCATATTTTTCATAAATTAATATTTTAAGAGCATATTTTTATGTTTTCGGCTTTATCAAAAAATTGAAAACGTTAAAGGTTTAATGTCCAGTTCGGTACTTATTTCAGGGATTTTCCAATTTGAAGATTATAATAATTATATTTACATTTTGGTTATACACAAGGTATTTATTGGGGGTTTCCGGGGTTTGCAGGTATATTGTTAGGTGTTGTTTATTAATAATGCGTTATTATTACCTGCTTAACAAGCTGTATTTATATCGATTTGTTATACATACTTCCGTTTTAGTTTGTCGAAAGATTTCTTTTTCTGCTAAAATTTCCCGGTAAAGAGGAAGTAATGAACAAATTGGATGAGACTGTAAAAAAGAATTTAAATACTTAACTGCAGTAAAAAGCATTTATGAGGGTAAACCATCCAACATAGTTGTATCTTAGCCTTATATTTTGCTGCCTAAGTTGTAGTATTGTCCACTTACATCAGTAGATGTTGAAAGAAGCTTCTCTTTGTACAAATAAAACATGCATATTTGAAATAAAAATGCAAATAACTGCATATTTGAAAGGCAAACATGGCATATCTATATGCGCATATTTTGGCTGAATTTAGGTGCATATAAGCCGTCCTTCACTTATCAAGGACAAGGAATAAAAATTTGAAATTTGATACTTTGTATAACTTACTATGTGCTAGAAATGCCATAAAAAAATTATCGATATCGTCATAGCTCTAATTTGGGACACACTGTATCATCTTTTTTTTTATTGAAATGCCAACCATTTTTCCAAAAACAAACTGTACTGGATTTGCTGAATTGATTCCAAGTTACACAATTACAATACATGACTTTTAAACTTGCCTAAAGTAAAGTCAATGTAAAACATTAGCTAATGATAAAACAGAATAAAACCGCATAACGACAATTTTTTTTATTTTTTTTTCTTCTTTTTATTGTGTTTGTGTATGGGTGTGTATGTATATTGTGTATTATGTGTGCGTGTTATCAGGTTGTGTCATATGGAAAAAGAGTCTTAAAAGCTACATATTATTGTATAAAATAAAATCATTTACATGAAAATATTTTAGTGTCCCAATCGTGTTAATGGTATCCCAACGAGAATGGACAACTCGAAAAACTAAATTATTTTCATCAAAATGTAAATTTTTATGGCCCATTCGACGACAACTATTTTACATAAGTTTTTGTTTAGCGCATTCAGGACAGATAATATCCTCTTGATCGGTGATAAATCCACGGCCAACTAGACTAGTACGGCAACTCGCGCAGAAGAAGCAATCATTGTGCCAATGGCGATCTTCAAATGAGATGAACTAAAAAAAAAAAAGATATGATAGTTTAATAGTTATTGTGAAATATGTTGTATATCAATGACATACGTGTGTACGTATGCGTATCACTTTATAGACACTAGGTTGTTAATGTTGGTCTCTGAATAAAGACAGTTCTACCTGAAAGGTTGTTTCAACCTATACTTAACATGGCGCAGTCAGTAGGACTATACACACCTATACTTAACACAAATAATCTAGTCTGCAAAATACTACTTTAGTGGTCTACCTATAGATGAAACAATAACAAATAATGATCCTATTGACAAAATCGTATTCCATTCTGAAGTAAATGAACATACAAATTTCACCCCTCCACTATGTTTGCCAAACTAACGCTATTAAAAGTATTAACATGATGTGGGAAATTTAAATATTTGTCTAAAACACTATTAAAAGTCTGCAGTAAGAGATCCGCCCCTAAAGGTGTGACCGCTACGACATTGGTCTGAGGCCAATAATGACGTTGTTTTATTCATTTCCGTTTAGGGATGTCCACAGAAAATGTATCGCGGAGGAACATCGATGTTTGCGATGCATCGAAAAAAACATTTTAATAGAATTAGAATTACAAAACAAATCAAAAATCTAATTATTCTAAGCTCTCACCTTAACTGAAACCAAAGGTAAAAGGTATAATCAAGATCGAGAGGCAACGGCAAAATAATTATTTTACGAATAAAATTAAGGCCTAATACATCAATGCATCGAAAATATCAAATGGCCTCGATGCATCGCTTAAAAACGATGCATCGCATTAAAAGTATCGATGTTTTCAATGCGTCGATGTATATGGAACATCTCGATTTTCGTTTCTTTGACAGCGGTCTGAAATTTTCTTCAATTTGTCAGTTTTGTATAATAATTGTGTTTTTAGTGTTTTGTGATATTTTTTGGAGGCTAATTAAGATGAGTCGCCAGTGTCAAGTATCCGAGAATTCGGAAAATAATAATTCTGCAGTTACTTTTTATAGGTGAGTAAATAGAACGGGTTATTTGTAGGTTAGGTTTAAACTATAGTAGCAAGGTCACATTCAAAGGTAAATCCACTGTAATCCCTACTCCCTCACCAAGCTATTTACTCCCTCCCTCCTACAAACGACGTTGTCAATACATTTTAAGAGCGTTTATGAATTACCTGTGCCATCTAACCAGATCATTGGTCGAGAATAAACCTGTTTCGACGTATGTTTAGTTTCTACAAAAAATAGCTCATGTCCGCTAGGAGTAGTAGGGAAGGCCGGGTCCGAGGACCGTATAGTGCCTTTTTGACACCCTGATGGCATCATCCCCTTCGACCACAATTCACCCCCTTTGATTACTAAGGGTTTTCTACAAGAAGTTCGTTTTTGACGACCAGAGACTGTTGACCAGAAGGTCTTTGGCGTGTTAGATTAAGGCCTTTTCGTTCCCAAAGATTTCTTTGAATATCATGGTTGATATTCAAAGGCTAGATTAATTTCTGCTAATTTTAATAGTAACTGGGAAGCCCTATAAAAGAGTCGAAATTGGGGACCATAATCTTATTTCGGACGGTGTCAACATCCTTTTCTTACTTTTAAAAATAAGCATAAATTTGGAGGATTTTTGAAAAGGCACTGTGACTGATGATCTAGAGTTATTCGATCTTATGGAAAAAAATATATGTTGTATAAATAACGGAAACTTAGAGCTCTTCTCATCCAGAATTTCTCAAACAATCAACAAGTCTATTAAAAAAAATTGGAAGTCAGCCAGAACTTCAAAAAAAAACTGCGCGTGTATTTTTAGAAATTATCAAAAAATAAATGAAGAGAACCCTTTTTTACAATGGATGTTCGTAGTGTGCTACAATTCCTTTAAAAATTATGTTTGATGTAAGATCCTACACCTCTTATACTTCACATGCTTTCTTTCTTTCTGGGCGTAGATGTAAATAAAACAGTGGAAGGGACACAATAGCAGGGTTTAAAAAAAATTAAATAAGGTACAATATGGGTAATTTACAAAATCTAAAGTATATGGTCAACAGAATAAATTTAACAAAGATGAACTATTTAAATCTAATTGATCATTAAGTAACAGGTCCGTATTTTTAAGTTTATTTATTTCCATAGATTCTAACAAATTTAGTTTTAAGCCTTTGTTTTCTGTATGTAAGATTTTAAAGGAAGGATCGAAATTATGTTGATTATCAAGTAAATTGTTAGCATAGTTTGGGTCTGTTTTGTTTTTTAGGAAACTGTTATAATGTTCCTATTATATATTATTTTGTTAAAATGTCTACCCGTTTGGTCAATGTATGTTTTAGGACAATCTTTGCATTTTAATTTATAGACGCCTGATTTTTTGTTTTTATCGCTTTTGGTTTTATCGTTTTTGATAAATTTGCCTAAAGAGTTATTAGTTCGATCGTTCCTTTAAAATACAGAAAACAAAGTCTTAAAACTAAATTTGTTCGAATCTATGGAAATAAATAATCCTAAAAACACGGACCTGTTACTTAATGATCAATTAGATTTAAGTAATTCACCTTTGTTAAATTTATTCTGTTGGCCATGTAATTGTAAAGTACCCATATTGTATCTTATTTAATTTTTTAAACCCTTCTGTTGGATTTTCCCGCTATTGTACCCCTTCCACTGTTTTATTTACATCTTCGATAATTTAATTTTATTGCACCATTTTTATTTTCAACTTTTATTAAATCATTATCATCTGACGAAGCTACAGTGTTACCTAAACATTTAATTTACTTGTTAATATAGTGGATATTTACAAGTTCAACTTTGTTATACTGTATCCCATAATACTATAATTATGGATTTCCACCTAGTATCAGCTGAATCAAGTTATTTTACTTGCAATTGCACCTAATGTAAACAGGCTATAACGAATACTCGAGTGCTTTGATATGTGTGTTAATTTACCGACTCAAGACGGAAAATAATCGTATCAAGCTTCTGCTAAATATATCGAATATTCATTAACAAATACGAATTCTTTATCCACATAATATGCGGCAAAAAGCCAGAATAGTAAATATTGCAATATTTGTAAAGATATAAGGGTCGTAATATCAAATGTAGTGTCTCACGCTGCAAATTTATGTTCCTATCGATAACTTTATTTTTTATGTTGCTGGCCAAAATTGGAAACAACGAAACAATTGGAATTACTTCGGTGTTTGTTGTTAGTCCGTATGTTTGTTTCCGGACATCGTTTGACATAGAGAAAAACCTCTCATTCGCATCTACGATACGAATATCTAGAACACAAATGCGTAGTGATTGGTGATTGGTGACCCCCCCCCCCCCCCCCTAGTTTTTATCGTTTAACTTTCAAGGTACCAAATCCGAACAAACCCGTGCGTGGGACAATGAGCCTATTGAATGAAAATTAAGCGATTACTTGAAGCAATTACTTTTTAATAAAAGAAATTGCTTGACTAGCAAATGCTATAAGTAAAAGCAATTGCTAGATCTGGATATCAATAAAATTTTGAAGCAATTGCTGTTCTCCCTACACCTCTGTAGCAAATGCTTATTCAACACAAGTTCAGACGTGGCTTATCCACTTGTTCAGATTATAGATTTCATGTTCAGTTTGGTGCCTAATTTGCAAAAGAGTTGACGTAAATACAACAACGTTGGTCTATTTCTTTAGTACAATAGTAATCTGTTACGTTTTTGTGGAAAATAGGAAACTTATATTTGTGATATGGCAGATTTAAGTGAAAATGAGGAAAGTGATAGTAATGATGAAGAAATTAAAGACAAGCAATTGATATTCGTTCACAAATTGAAGGAACATAAATAAATATCTCTGACCACAACCGTTTAGCTTCCACAACAGCTTCAGCACTTGTAGGAAATTTAATAAAAATATTGGCCTTCTCCAAAACTGCATTAATTACAGTGTCTTACAGACAGTAGTTTGGTGAACATTGAGTTCTTCACCTACAGAATTTTGAAAGCTCGGATCCGACAATTTCCGCAGAAAGACTTTAATCTTATTTAAAGGTGACAGTGCACTCCTCGCCTTATACCAGTATCAGTCAAAAAATAATTTGCCAACCACTCAACATTTTCGCAGTCAAATCGATAAAACTTTCTGAAATCATCATATCTGCAATTTTTACGTAAACTGTAGATTTTTCTTTTACGGACGTTCATATATTCAGCCATAATTGGAGACACAAATTAAGAGCAACGCAGGTGTATGCTGCACAGAACTAAAGTTGACTGCTACCAAGCAAATGATGCAGGGGTCGACCTACCTTAAAAAGTTAAAAGCAATAGCTACACTAGAAAAAGCAATTCCTTAATTTATTCATCACATTTTAAGCAAACGATAGCAATTGCTTCTAGTTTTTAAGAAAAAGCATTGACTAGAAGCAATTCCTGCACTTTTAAGCAATCGCTGGACGCAAAAGCAATTACTTTAGTTTTTATTCATTGGCTTTCAAGAAATTACTTCGATTTTATAAGAAAAAGCAATTGCTACATTTTTATTCATTAGGCTCAGTAACTAGCACCTAATTCTTTTTCTACTTACTTTAGTTCCACCAATTCCGGTGATAGGCCTGTTGCAAGCAAAGCAACGCTTGGCAAAAAGTTCGCCAAAGCAATCGGCACAATAGGGTTTTTCGTCGCGACTAGTGAATCGTTCGCCAGCCAGGCTCTTTTGACAGTTTGTACAGGTAAAACACTCACGATGCCATGGTTCGTTCTTGTAGGTTACGCCTCCGCTGGTGATAACCTAAAAAATATAACGGGGTAGATACGTACAGGGTGGTTGTTTAGTGCGAGAAAGTCCAATATCTCCGTTGTTCTTAGAAATATCAAAATGTATTAAATACAAATGGTATAGGACGCGCACATTTTAAAAATATTTTGAATTATACAGGGTGCGCCCAAAAAGCGAAACAAAAAAAAATGTAGTTTTTTCAAATGGAACACCCTGTATATTTTTACATTTTTAAATTCCACATAAAATTATAATTATTTTTTTATTAAATGCATTATTAGTCTATACTTCATAGTTTCCGAAATATATACTCTCGAAAAGTGACATTTTTGAACTTTGACAGCTTCTAACTTTCTAACAGTACGTCTTAGAGCAAAACGGCTTACATGTCCCTGTCTTCAATTTTTATTATCTTCCAAAAAAAATCAACTTCCGGTTAAACCGGATGTAACTCGAAAGCAGGAAAGATAGTTGTTCCGGTTTAACCGGAAGTTGATTTTTTTGAGAAGATAATAAAAATTGAAGATAAGGACATGTAAGCCGTTTTGCTCTAAGACGTACTGTTGGAAAGTTAGAAGCTGTCAAAGTTCAAAAATGTCACTTTTCGAGAGTCAATATCTCGGAAACTATGAAGTATAGACTAATAATGCATTTAATAAAAAATAATTATAATTTTATGTGGAATTTTAAAATGTTAAAATATACAGGGTGTTCCATTTGAAAAAAGTACATTTTTTCTTGTTCCGCTTTGTGGGCGCACCCTGTATAATTCAAAATATTTTTAAAATGTGCGCTTTAGATTATCCTATAACCTTTGTATTCAATACATTTTGATATTTCTAAGAACAACGGAGATATTGGACTTCCTCGCACAAAACAACCACCCTGTATATTAAAGGAATTGATCATTAAAGTAGCGCACAGACTACGTACTTGTTGACCATTTTGTACACGACTAGTGCTTATTTTTCTTACATTCGTGAACTAGATGAGATAGTAAATTTGCGTCAATAATAAATGCCATATCATTTTACCAGTCAAATAAATTTTAGTCATTTTTAATCAACGTTATTTCAAAAATATCACGATATTGTAAAAAGAATAAGCATTAATTTTTGATATCTTTAAAGAAAAAGTGATGCCGGTAAGACCCTTTAACGCAGTTTACGAGGTAAGTAGATGTAATAACGCAGGAATTGTGAGAACATAAATAATAAACATGAACAATATATGGCAATGGTTTTATACACCTATCTGTTTTAGAGAATTTTTGATGCTTTGGGAGTTTCAGGTTCAACAATCCTACGAATTAAGGCAAAGGGAATAGAGAAGGATGTAGATTTTAAGAATTGCAATAATGAAGCCATTTTGTCATCCCGTGGTCGACAACTTCACGAAATTTATGAACATACCATAAAAGAGTGTATTTATGAGATGTATAGAGCAGGTGAACACGTTACCTACAATTCGCTCAATACAACTAAACCTTACAATCATTGACGGTGTTGAAATATTCACTGGTTCATTAGCGAACTGTTTAAAAAATTAAAATTTAAATGGCGTAAATGTACTGTATCAAACAGGCGTTTTTTAATAGAGCAACCTCATATAGCCCAAAACCGAGTAGAATTTTTAAGAGAATTTAAGAATAACGGCAACTCTAAATTCCTACTAAAACCTATTTTTCTGGATTATACCTGGATATCAAGTAAATGGGCTTTTGGGCGAAGTTGGCAAGATGATACTCTTCATACAGTAAAAAATCGTCAAAGGGTGTACGGTATATTAGATATTAGATATGTACATGCTGGCTCAGAAAATGGATTTGTACATAAAAGTTTGATATTCAAGTCTGGCCTGAAATCTGGTGATTATCAGGATTCGATGAATAGTGAAAACTTTGAGAAATGGTTTGAAGAAAAATTGTTACCAAACTTGGAAGAACCGTCGCTTATTATAATGGATAACGCCACCTATCAGCTGGGCTTATTGAAAAAATTCAAAATACAAGTTGGTCAAAAAGACTACTTGTTGCATGGTTAGAATAAAGACAAATTCCGGTTGCAATGAAGGATCAGATCTGGATAATAGTGAAGCAGTATATCTCACCCAAACGTTACAAGTAATCTGGAAAGCGCTAATTATTATTTTTTAATTATTTTAATAGGTTGGATGAACTAGCATTGCAACATGGACATCGAGTTTAAACACTCCATAGCATTGCCACTTTAATCCTATTGAAATGGTTTGGTCGGAATGTATGCACTATTATGATGCAAAAATAAGGTCTATGCATCCTGTAACAAATGACGTAGGTTTCAGTTTGTGTGGAATGAAGCCATAGAAAATGTAACAGTGGAAAAATGGAAAAATTATGTAAAACACTAAAAAATTTATAAATGATGTGTGGGAACGGGAAACATTTATCGATGTTTCAGATACTCTTTCCCTGATTATTAACTTTGATGAATCTGATAATGATGATTCTTACGGACATGATTGATTTTAATTACTAAAAAACTGTATTTTGTTGTGTTGTCATTTTTATAATATTTTCTTCTTTATGATTTCATAAATAACATGAAAATATTTGAAACAAAATTTATAGACTGATGCACTAGAGATGCACAAAAAATCGCAACCTTACCACCGGTAAGTCAAACTGACTGAATTAATTTACGACGTACCGGGAGAATATGACGTAACATCAGCCGTCATTGAACAGACTATACAATTGGTTTAAATCTTTAGTAGCCTAGTAGTACCGTGCGAGCAAAATATATTTGCATCAAAGAGGGCTTGGATTAAAAAAACGTAGGGCTTGGTTTAGATCACAATGATATGGGGACGATATATCTAACCAAATCTAGGTTAAAATTTTGTCAAATTCATATTATGACATGATATGTCAAACTAATGAGTAATAAAATAAGTAGACAAATACAATTTTTTTTTTAAATTACCAAAGTAAGAATATACAGAAAGAAAAATTCACCCGAAAAAATGTCAGGTATAATAAATCATTTATTTCCAATAAATTTTGGGTAAACCATTGAGAGTAATTTCTGCCTCTTTTAAAATCTGCGGCTTGTATTTCTTGGAATACTTGCACTTTATAAGGAAATAAATTTCCCACTTCTTGGGACAGGTGTCTTATACAATTTGTCGGCGTATTTTGCATTATTTCACGAACGTTTGCAACAAGTTCTTCTGTTCTTACAGATTGTCTTCCTGCTCCTTTTTTGTGTTGTATAGAACCTGTTTCCCTAAACACAGCCACGGTTCTTTTCAGGCAATGATAAAAATCCCCAGCAATAAAAGCAACGTTAGGAAAATGTTCGAGAAAATCGTCCATGCATGCACAATGCCGGATTGTATTGACACTCACCATTTACTCTAACCCCGTTTCGAAAATACGCTTCAACAATGAATGTTTTGTGTTCCGTAAAGCCCATTGTGTGAATTGTTCAAGAAATTGGAAAAATTAGCGATGAATCAAATTACTTGTCTTGTAACGACTGTCAAAGATTATAACTGATAATAAAATGAAGATAATAACTGATTGATTGTTAATTCAGGTAGTTACTGACACCCAACAGGTATTAAGCTTTACGGTTAAGCATTACGCCCTTAGATGCAAGGCCCTCTTTGATGCAAATAATTTTTGCTCGCACAGTAGAACACTGTGTCGTGAATATTAAAATTTCACCTGCTTTTTTTAGTGAACAGGCCTGTATTTTGTTTTACTTACTCCTTCCCTCATTCCAGAAGGTAAGGGTAAATGAATTAATCACACAAATAATAGCAAAACTAACCTTGTTACACTTAATACACCTAGTAGCGAATTTTTCCTCGTAGCACTTGGCGCAAAAGATTTCTTGTTCACGGGGAATGAAGCTTTGAGTTCCAATAGGGACTTTACATACACAACAACAGAAACATTTTTCGTGCCATTGCCTGGTCTTATATTCCATCTTCTTGGTTCCTGTAATTAAAAAAAAAGTTGGTTTAATTTAATACTACCACTGTTTTTTTCTTTAAAGGATGGGTTTTGGGTAAGTTTGCAATTATCAACGTCATTCAATTTATTGCCAACCTATAACTTATTTCGCCTTGTTTTTCTTAGTTTATTATTTTATTGACTAAAATCAATATCGTCTGCACATTATTTAGGTAATATCTGATATATTACAAAAATATCAATTTATTTCATTGCTTATTTTGGGAGAATTGTATAGTGAAAGAACAATGACATAATAATGTTAAAAAAAATCTTAACCGATATTTTTCGATTAACAATTCTCCTTAAATAACTTATGAAATTCCTTGATATTTATTTAACATGTTAATTATTACCTATAGAATATGAAGACGATATTGATTTTATTTAAATTTTGTGTGAGTTAGAAAAAATAAATAAATCTACGCGAAATAGGTTATACGTAGGCAAGCATGTTGATACTCCCACCTTAAACGTTGTAAGGATCAAATTCCTGTCGCACAATTTGACGTTCACCATTTTGACAAGAAATTATATTGCACATTTAATAATTATTATATACCTTGTTTCAGGGTTAAAAATTTGCAAATTTCATCTTTCTAGCAACATAGTTACATCATAGAGCAATAAAACCAAGAGAAACCATCCAATGTAAACATTTTACCGCTCATAATTGTATACGACGTACAAATCTGTAACAAGTTACGCCAAACGTTGCCTGTGATGGACATTTAGGGAACGTAAATATCGTTCTAAAACCACTTCGCTTCTCGGTATTCACATCGCGACCTTGCCTTCGCCCCGTTAGATGGGATGTCTAGGTTTACTTAGTTTATGGTTACATTTAGCTTCAAG
Organism: Polydrusus pterygomalis; assembly: GCA_963969555.1. Taxonomy (NCBI): domain Eukaryota; kingdom Metazoa; phylum Arthropoda; class Insecta; order Coleoptera; family Curculionidae; genus Polydrusus; species Polydrusus pterygomalis. Next base: position 73,742,297 of record OZ018376.1, on the reverse strand, counting down.
AAGGCCATGATATCCGAATCTAACACCAATGAACAAAACAAAATTGCTCCGATTGATGTTAAATTCGGCTTGTTGCCAATTGCTTGCATAATATTTGGAGGATTTTGCGAAAAGCCGTAAACAAGTGTAAAACTATTCTAGTTAGGTATAGGGACATTCAGTGGCGACGGTAAACATTTGCCCCCCCCCCCCCCCCCCGCAAAATGATGTGATAATATACATAAATACTAATTTTTATTGTTTTTTTTTATAATATTAATCTAAAATTTAGAAATACGTCAGTTAGGCAGGCGGAGTGGGGCCCCTATGAAGCTGGGGGTCCCCCTGCGTTGCGGGGCTTGCGGGGGCCTTATCGCCGCCACTGGGGACATCCTATGTGGACATAGAGGAAATGTTCTCGCTTATCCATTGCCATTAAATGAACCAGCACCGTAGCATCGTAATTAAAAAAAATGAGGTTTTTTTAAATTTGTTTATAAAGATTCAAAAAATTGATATTTTTCGATTTAAAGCATTTTCCGACAATTCATTATCGAGAACAATAATATCTAAATCCACAACCGGAATTTCCACTTTCACTATTTCATCTGTGAAAAGATATCAAATTTTAGGCGACACCCTGTTCAAAATCAAAATTTGAGAACAATGTTTTTCTCAAAAACGGATAGAGTAGAATACAAAATATTAATGGAAATGAAGAAAGGAACACAAAAAAATATATTATACAAGGTGATCCATATAAAATAAGCGAGTTTGAGATAACTTCCGGGATAACCGGAAGTCGCTCATTATGGTCGCGGTTATTTCAATTAAAGAAGGCCAATTATCCAAATTTGCAGAATTTCAATCGCATTACTATCCTAAATATTCTAATAAACAGTTACCCTGTATAGATAGATAGAATGTTATTCTATTTACAATATATACTATACAGGGTGATCCACGACGGGTGGCGAGCGGCTGTATCTCGAAAACCATACATGCTACGACTTTGGGGTAAAAAAATTGTTATTAAAAATGACCCAAAAAAATTGCTAGAAATAATTTTTAAATCGCTAACTTTACCGCTAGGGTGCGTAGTCGCTACGCTATGATACAAAGTCCTTAATTTTTACCAATAATTGCAATGTTGTGGAAATTAGGTTTTTATATTATGGTCTGTAATATCTTCTATAAATTTTGTAATAACATTTTTTTTGTAGTTACCATGGTAACAGCGTGGAGAAGGGTAACGACTAAAAGTACTTAAAAAGCTGTAACTTCGGTCTGCGTTAACCGAATTTAACAAAATGTTGCTTATTTTAAAGAACGTTTTATCCTGATTGAACGATGATATAAATATTATTAAAATTATTGCGCGATGTTGATAATAGAGGGCACTTTTAAAAAAATATGTTTTATTCAAAAGGATAACGTTATTGTCGTTTCACCTTCTAATAATATGTGACAGTTACTATTACTATCGTGATCATTATCAAGTCTAATTTTGTGAAATAAGAAATATTAAAAAAAAAATACTTTTTACGAATGAGGAAGTCTATGATATGACGATATTTTCAATTGTTTCAAAACGCCGTTTTGGCTTCAAGAGAATACGCTATGCGTTATCCTCATAGAGTTCAACATTCAAAAAAGTGTTTCATGATTTTAATTACATAAATTATTTATTTATTCCTTTTACTAACTAATAACCTAAAAAATAGAGTAAAAACCATCATTCCTGTTTTATCAAGCGCTTGAAACTATGGGAAAGAAAGAAAAACTCAAAGTCTTCCTCCACAAAGTTTAATAGAATAAAAATATTCAACACAAGTCTCTACATGTTTCGAACGTAGAAACGTTCATCATCAGGAGACAGAAATTATATTTGGTGCTGATGGTTTTAGCAAAAAAAAATGGTGTCGAACCTTTATGGAGCTTTTATTTACTAAAACTTAATGTTTTAAGTAGACATGATATAAAGAAACTTGAAGTTTAACCATACTGAGTATGTGAGAAGTCAGCAAATGGGGTCTAGACCAACCAAATAAACTGGGAAAGAAAAAACCTTTTCTAAAAAGGTGTCGAAAGTTATTTTTTTTTAAATTTGTTATTTTATAAAAAAAGGGACATTTAAGTGGGTATGTCTATATGACATTGTGGGGAAAAATTTTTTAAAGAAAGTAAGGTAATAAATGGAAGAACCATAAGGTGCTGGTTAGTGGGGTACTGAAACATGTAGAGACTTGTGTTGAATATTTTTATTCTATTAAACTTTGTGGAGGAAGACTTTGAGTTTTTCTTTCTTTCCCATACTTTCAACTCCACTTTAAGCATGGACTATTTCTTCAGCTTGAAACTATGTTTAATTTCGTAATTGTCCACGGCTGCCTTGACAACAAATTTAATGTAACATTTATATTATTATTGCATTTTTAGATATACATAACTAAAATCAATAACAAAATATCATAATTTATTTTTTTTAAACGCCTAGGATTAATAAATATAGCCAAAAAAGCTATTTCTGTAGGATTTCAACGTTTAATAAAAGGAAAATTGCAAAACATTGCTAAAAGCCCAAATCGAATTACACTCTTTCACTATTTTTGCGATAATTTTTAATAGGAAACGACTTGCGGTTTTTGCAGTTCTCCTTACTAATTAGTTAGCTATAGAATAGAGTTAAAATGGTTTGCATTAAAATTTTTTTTTAAATCGAAGCTAGAAATATTTTTTTTTAAAAGTGCTCTCTATTATGAACCGCGCGAATTATTTTTAATAATATTTCCACAAACGTTCAAACAGGATAAAACGTTCTTTGAAATAAGCCATAGTTTATTTTATTTAATTCATATATGAATATGAAGTTACAGCCTTTTAAGTAGGTACTTTTAGTCGTTACCCTTCTCCACGCTGTTACCATGGTAACTACAAACAAATTGGTTTTACAAAATTTTGAGAGGATATTACAGAGCATATAAAAACTTAATTTCCAACCTACATTGTATTGCAGTTATTGGTAGAAATTAAGGACTTTGTAGCATAGCATAGCGACTACGCACTCTAGCGGTAAAATTAGGAACTGAAAATTATTTCCGGTGATTTTTTTTTGCTTATATTTCATAATAATTTTTTACCCCAAAGTCGTAGCATGTATTGTTTCGGAGATACAGGCGCTAGCCACCCGCAATGGATCACCCTGTATAAAATATGCTTCTAAGGTACAAACTGTTCATACACCCATATGTTAATATGTACATAATATCCGTTCACTAAAATATGCATATTTTTTTTTTTTTTCACGTAATATACGATAAACACATATTTTAAGAGTTACATAGTTATTATTCATGTTTATTTTTAGTTTTTCATCTATTTTTCCTCTTTATTAAAATAATTTTAATTAATATATTAGTATGCTGGTTTCTAGTCTATACGAAAGAAAAATTAAAATTATATTATTTGTACAAGTATTTACGTAATAGTTTAAAATTGTTTAATTAATAATTAAAACCAGAAATCAAAACACTATCGGTAACATTCAGCGAAAATCAAAATTATTATATAATTCTATATTTACAAGCGCTAGATTAAATATAATTTTTCTCAGGGGTTATAACATAAGTGCATCTAATTTTTCCGAAAAAATTTGGAAAAACGAATTGACAAGTAGTTTGTTTCAAACAAATTACTTGTCAACGAGTTATTTGAATTTTTTCATAGGAAAAATTAGATGCGCGGATGATGTTTGGCAAGATTATTTCCTGACTGAACAAAAAAAGCCGATTTACTAGTAATATCATAATTTAATCAATCAAAGCAACGTACAAAGCATTTTACTGGGCAGTGGCGGCTCGTTAATGATGGGCTCTGGGGCGCCGCCCTCCCTGCAATTATTTCAAACGGAATCCAAAAATACTTTACTTAAAAAATCAATAACGCAATGTATGTAAGCAATCAATTCAATCAACTCCTAGACAAGCGAGTTGCGCGCTCTCAAGGTTTTACTAAGCGCGGGCGACCGATTATTCGTCCAGATTCAACGCGACTTCTCGTTTGGTTGCCATGACTACGGAGGCGTGACGTCACCTACACATCGTACAACGAGCTGCACGGATGATGAGCTCAAATTTTCCGCCCAAACCAACATGTTCGCGATTCGACCTATTGATGCCGCTGCTGTTTTGTTTATTTGTTTTGATTTATTTATTAGTTACATTATAAAGTTGGAAAATTTCGTCTAATATGAAGGTAGGTGATTTACAGAAAGCTTGTGTTTAGTTCTCTGAGCTTAAGTGAAAACTTGAATTAAAAAATGAAGAGCGGCCACTAGAAATTGAATATAGTACAAGTGCAATCAAAATGTAAAAGTAAGGCACAGTTTATGCGTAAGTTTGACAAAGAAATATAATAAAATATCCTGGATATGCGGTTGTGAGGACAAAAATTATTTTTTTGTTTTGCGTGTCTTATTTTTGGCGGGGATGCTAATTGGACTAAAAATGGGGTGCAGGACATGTGTCATATGTGGTACCTAAGTTTTCAGATGTTAGGACAAACTAATATTTTAACTTGTTTAAGTAGTGCTTATGATTAACAGCTTTAGCAATGCTGTCAATCGAAAAAGCGATGGTTCGGGACATAGATAACTTTAATAACAAAGTCACCGAGAAGTTTATTTCCGAAAAAAACGAAGATTTGAACTTTAAAATATAATATTTGTTAGTGCTATCATTTGGTATGTTTAACAAAAAGTGATTTGATTATAGTTATCCGCATTATTTAAAGCCATCAGCGTCCCCCCTGACTCGCTAGTCACGAGCCGCCACTGTTACTGGGTACTATTACTAAAGTTACAATTTACGTAAAATTTACAGTTATTGTATACTACGGGAGTGTTGTTTGATATATTGTTATGATTTTTTAGTACCTATCAAACATTTTTCCGGAAAAATTACTGACAGGAGCACTGTCATGCAATTTTTCCACTTGAAAATTAAATATGACATACGAATTCTTGTCAGTGATTGGTCAAAATTGATAGGAAGGAAATAATGATATATTATATTACAAGACCTATAAATTTAATGGATTAAAATATGTTGCATAGTTCGATTAAATTTATGAGAATGGGGGGCAATTGTCCCCCCCCCCCCGCTGAGGCACGAGACCCAAGCACGTCAATTATTACCGGGTTTGTTATTGTGCTTTTCTTGAGGATTTTGTGTTGTGTTTTTTATTTTTCCCACTTGAAACCCAAGCACCATGATTCAAAAAAGGGCGCGGCACCCAAAAATGTTTCGCCTGTGGCGCTTTTTTTTTTGCGCGTTCGGCGCGATCTCGGTGAACTTCCCCCGGAAAGAAACCCTGGCTACGTGCCTGGTTGAGAAATGTTTGAAAAATGAGTTGGCAGATTTTGGATAGCACCCCCCCAACAGAATGCACTTCGCTACGCCCCTGTAAGTCAGATCAGAAACCACTTAATCACCTAGTGGGGAATAAAACCAAAGTAGTAAACTGGTAAAAAGACACCTGTCATTAGGAGAATTGGGCTTCATAGACAAGGCCAAGTAGTCTTCTTCGTGGTAGTAAAGAGGTGTTTTTACCTGTATTTAACCTTTGTGGGCCTATGTTGGGCCTGTTATGGGCTACGAAGTTTATAGAAAACCATAACCACAATTTTACAAAAAGATGAAATTAGTATGTTGTTTTTATATTTATCAAAGCGCAAGAGGCAGGAGTTTTAATTAAGGAGAATTTAATTTAAATTTAATTTTTATAAAATAATATTAGTTAAAAAAATTGAAATAAAAAAAATGCTCTGGGTAACAACGAACAAACCGGTTGCCAATATACCTTTTAGACGGAATTTGTTCGTCTAGTTATCGCCTCCTAATGGCACTGGCTTTGATATGGACATTCGACAATCGACCGACCGATAAGTAGGCTATCGGGGAATCCCCAAAATTTGACGTACAATTCGTGGCGCGTTCAGATATTCTCTTTGAGAAATCCTTCGGTGCAATAATGATTATTATTGTGACGTTGTTTCTTTCTACGTATTGTATACAACGTGTACCTATATTCAAATTTTTCACCTGTAAAAAGGCGCCAAAAATAAGCTTTTTATTGAAAATCGCCGCCACACTCTCATAGAGACAAAAAGTCGTCATTTTGGCGACTTGCCGCCCCAAATGGCAACACTGAAAACATACCGACAACTTGGAATTCCGAGATGCAACTCGGAATTCCGAGATACAACTCAGAATTCCGAGTTACAACTTAGAATTCCGAGATGCAACTCGGAATTTCGAGATACAACTCGGAATTCCGAGTTACAACTCAGAATTCCGAGATGCAACTCGGAATTCCGAGATGCAACTCGGAATTTGGGTGTAAATTTTTTTTTTTATAAATTGTGGCCCTTCTACGCCTTCGTAGATCTTCATTTATTCGGGCATAGTTTTTTATCTTTGGAAATCATAGTTTTATGTATTTTTCTTTACTTTACTTGTTCCATTATTAAGTTAATTTATTGTTATATTTTTATTTAATGGTTTTAAGTGATCATGCATTGATGTACTGTTTGATTATTTAATTAGTAAATGGTACTTATTTGGCTACATCGGTACATAGTTCCATTAGGCTTAAGTAAGGTTAAGTGTAAGATCAACCTTTACAACAGTAACGCCTTTTCAGAGGTTGGATTATATTCAATTTTTTATATTTTATTAAAAAAAATCACTGATGTAACTTCTGAATAAAGATTTATTTATTTATTTTATTTATTTAATGTTTGCTGGGTTAGGTAAATAAAAAAAAAACAAGAAAACTCCCAAAAACAAGCCCTCATAAGCATTTGCTTAATTTTTACCCATTACATTGTGCAGGGATGTTGTTACTAAGGACTTTATTTAGTGTTGAAATTACGCAGCAAAATATTATTTAGTATTGTAAAAATAAATGTCACGTTAAAGGTTTAAAGTAAAATAACAAGGCACTAATAAGAAATTTAAAATTAAGTTTTTAAAAATTCAGTTTTTTGGTGCGCCTTGGTACAATCAACAAAAAAACTATTACCGGCCCCGTCCTCGCCAATTATATAGTTATAGTAGTTCACCTTGTGTCAAGTAGACTTAGATTCGTCATATATAGGTATAATAGATATACTATAAAATATACATATAAAGAAACATTCACAAGAAGATTTTTTTAAACTTTGACCCCAGTGGCTGGCCTAAAATATGTCCAAATTTATAAAAGTCAAACTTATTAAGCTGCTCCAAAATATTTTTTTTTTAAAAGTAATACTATGGAGGACTTGAGGTAGGAGGCCGATCGCAATGCATTGGATTCGGTCCCAAATTAGCATCGGTAATTCAGCTTTACGAGTCGCCGTAAGATGGCGCTCGTGTTCGAAGTGGGCTATCAAATAAATGGTTTCTTATGGACGCGATTACTATTTTTATTTAAATTAGTTCTTTAAGGAACAAATAAGGACTTTTATATGAATTTACACTTACTTTGTTATACTTATTAGTAAACTCGGCATGTATAAAGTTCCAACGATGCTTGGTTTTTAAAATACAGGATATTAAACATTCTAGCTATACCTTTGGAGCTGGAAAGAGACTTATTTGGCTGCGTTTCCTCTCTGAAAAATATTCCTGTCTTACATCCCGACACAAAGCAAACTCTACTTTTATAAATTGTACCATTATTCATTATAAATATGGAAATCAATTGACAATCAAAATACAACGTTATTTGTCTCGCCTTGTCTTCAAAAGTCCTCCATACTTCAAACGTTAATTGTTATTTCGAAAATAAAATGTCAATTTGTCAAAATTAAAAGTAAAAAACGAAGAAGAAGAAGACGACACCAGCCCACTTGCGACGCGAGAGCATCTATCGGCCAATAGCGAACTAACCAAAAAAACGGGACAGAATTTGAAAATGCTGCCATTGTCGATCGGCCTTCTACCCTCTAGTTCTTCATAAGTAATACCAAAGGACAATGAATATAAAATACTGAAATGGAATGTAAAATAGCAATTGCCATCGAAAAAAAACCTTACCTTGGAAACAAATAGATTGGAAGGTACCTATGGTCCAAATAAGTTTGCACATAGGAGTAGGTACCGATCTCACAATAATTTATCGTATTTTATTTATGGGGATATCTGAAGCCACATGTGTATAAAACCAATTTCAACAATAACTTAGATCTCTTGAAAGAAAAGATAAGTCTTATTTAATATGAGTAGGTATAGTTGTTGCAAATATCCCAATACAGCAAGTTAGTAACTGTTATCGGAATTCAGATGTCGAGTTCAACTACGCGCTAACTCGGTGGTACCACGTTTGAATAAAAGTTTTATAATTTATGATTGAATAAAGTGAAGAAATATGACATGTAATAATGAAAATACTTCAAAAGTAGGCAAATAAAAAATGGTTTCCTTACAATAAAATCGTTTTTAAGTGTAGAAAACGATTCATCTCGATTTCCGGTAAAACTACAAGCCCTATGGAAAAACGTTAAATAGTAAAGTTGTAAATCTTTAAAGATTTACAACTTTTGTATTTACACTTTTTTCACATAACCTCAAAATTTATGTAAAAAATTCAAATAACCAAGTTTTTGGTTTTTTATTTTTATCTTTTACAAAAAAAAATTTTTATCTTTTACAAAAAAAAATTTTTATACACGAAATATGGTGAAAACTTTCGTTTTTATGTCCCAAACACACTGTACTTTTTTTGATTTAAAATATTTATTTTTTAACCTTATTTTGACTTAATATCGAAAAAACAACCTAATTTTCAATCGAAAATTCTCACGTCAAAATATCTGCATTTTTAAAAAAGTCGTTGAAATCTCTACTTTCTGATGGTGTAAAAAAATATATACATTACTATGGTAAATGTTCTTAATTCAATTCAATTCCCCTTTAAATCCTGCCTTTAATTATATTTAGATCAATTATTTACGCATGTTTTTGGCGATCTTTGTGTTTTATGGATTTGTAATTTTATTGCTTATCAATGTAACATGGAATCTTACGTTTTTCGAGTATTTAAAGTAAATTTTAATAAATAGCTCAAAACTGTACATAATGATTAAAAAAAAATTCGGATTCGAGGTTTTTTGCATTTTTTGAGAACATTTATCATAGTAATGTATATGTCGTAGGCTGATAGTGAAATCCGTCATTTCATGAAACGCCTAGTCATATCTTGAAGCGTGGCTAAGAGGTATATAGCAACTGGTTTGTTCGTTGTTCCCCAGAGCATTTTTTTCAATTTTTTCAACTAATATTATTTTACAAAAATAAAATTTAAATTAAATTTAAAAAAAATTGAAAAAAATGCTCTGGGTAACAACGAACAAACCAGTTGCAAATATACCTTTTAGCGTGCAGCATGATATTAATAGGCTTTTCATGAAATGACGGATTTCACTATCAGCCTACGACATATATATTTTTTTAGATTATCTGAAAGTAGAGATTTCAACGAACAAAAAGCCCACCGACTTTTTTAAAAAAGCAGATATTTTGACGTGAGAATTTTCGATTGAAAATTAGGTTGCTTTTTCGAAATTAAGTCAAAATAAGGTTAAAAAATAAATATTTTAAAACAAAAAAATTACAGTGTGTTTGGGACATAAAAAGGAAAGTTTTCACCAAATTTCGTGTATAAAAAATTTTTTTTGTAAAAGATAAAAATAAAAAACCAAAAACTTGGTTATTTGAATTTTCCACATAAATTTTAAGGTTATGTGAAAAAAGTGTAAATACAAAAGTTGAACATGTTTTTATTACCTACAACTTTGCCATTTAACGTTTTTCCATAGGACTTGTAGTTTTGCCGGAGATCGAGATAAATCGTTTTCTACCCTTAAAAACTCACCCCTTTCCACTTCCCGACGTCGGATCGCCCGTAAATTATTTTTCCTTTAATTTTTGTTATATTCTCTTCCTTTTCCAATGGGTTTCATCCTACTATTATTTTTTTTGGTTTCAAAAATTATCGACCCTGGTCTATAAGAAAGCAACAATAGTTGTTTTTGACGAACCTATATTAATCGCAAATCTGATATTCCAAATTGTAGTTTCAGCACAAGCAGACGTTTTTATAATGAATGACTTTTTCTTCGACCGGGTGTCCACGGAAGGTGGTTCTCCCCTCTAACTTTTTTGTTTTTCAAGATAATGGAATAAAATTTGGGGGATTTGTATACGACATAAAACTGTATTTTTTGACAGGTGACTCAACATTATGAAACTTCCGGTTTAACCGGAAGTGACATAAACTTTCGATTTTCAAATGGGACACCTGGTATATTTTTCGTTTTTTTGACTCCATATGACATTCTAAATACAACGATGTGTCACTTGTCACCAAGAAATGTTTTTTTCCAAATTTATTGTTTTATCTAGGGGGCTATGATTAAAAATTCGCTTATTTCAGTTCTTTAATCTTGGGAAAAATGGCAATTTTACTATTTTTGGTCCAATGCCATGTGCTGTGTAAAATTTAATCTTTAAAGTTGTATAACTCATTTTTTTTTTAAACGGCAACATGGTGGCTCGTCGGGTTAAGAAAAAAGAGGATTTTATTACGATTATTTTGATACCACTTTTAGGTTTTAGAAAAGCTGCCATTAAAAAACTTGAAAAAGTTAAGTTGGGATTTTCCTAAAATGAAGCATCTTTTGAGAATAAATTTATATTTAAATGCATCAAGTAGCCTGTGACCAGCAAAACTGATAAAACAAAAATTGAAAATTAATTCTTTCTACATTCTCCAAACACTAATAACATATCAACTTTTTCACTCCTGGTAAAACTATTAATTTCCATGTTTTTTAAACAACAAACTAATTTACTTTGGCAGAAGCTGTCGGCATGTCAATTTTCTTCAAGGCATGATTTGATATGATACTTATACCGCTAAAATCCACCGGGCTCGAACCAGTTTTCCGGCAGTCGGATACGAACCCACAAACTCTCGTGCTAGAGTTCTCAGCGACTGTCACGGATCCACCAAAGCCGTTTTAATAGCCCTGATAATGAGATATTGGTTTCTATAACCTTAATAAACCACAAAATGACCTAGTAGGTACTTAGTTGCTTCTTTTAAACAGCAAAGCAAAGTAAACATATCTAAGGTGTTAAAGGAACGCTTCGCGAACAACTTCGTATACCTAGTCGGTATGCGAAATAGAAACCGCGGTAAGGGGGGAGAAAAAATCTTTGCTGTGTGTTAAATTTTTAATAAAAGAAACGCTCAACTTAGCCTTGCTTTGCTGTTTAAAAGAAATTCTGCTATAGTCGGATCTGGTCTTATCGTGCGGGTCATACGATTCAAGAAAGACATACTCCCAGTTTTTGTTTTCTTTACTTGCGTTTAATTTTACCCTCTAAATAAAATACGTAAGATAAATGAGACAGACTTATTCCATTTTGACATGAAAAAAAAGGATATGTATTTACTTTCCAGCGATTCTAAAAAAGCTTATAATAGCACCAGCTACGTTTTATTTTAAATATGCCAGTTTTGTGACTTTGACAGTTTGTGACGAAATGAAACAATTTTCTGGGTTTTTGCATCCCCAATCAAAAAAATGGTACTTAATCTGATAAACTTTTTCGAAAATGAAAGAAAAAGTGGAAATTCGCGATTTGTTGAAAATTTACGATTTATACAAATCAAAAACCTAACGCTCTTCCAGTTTTACAAAAAACATTAAAAATTCGGGGTGTTTTGGAAATAGGACTTAAAGCGTTATCAAAATTAATAAAAAATTTAGGTTTTCGCTATAAAAAAGACTGTAACCGAGAATTTTTATGTGAGCAGCCACAGATAAGGAGTCAGCGTGTTCAGTTTTTAAAAAAATATACGGACAATTACAAATCGAAATTTAAGAAAAGTGGTATTTTTAGACGAAACGTGGATATTTTCGAATGGAAGTGGTTCAAAATCTTGGCAAGATGAGTCTGTAAAAAGTGTTAAAAGGAAAAAGGGGTGCGGTACGGAAAAGCGTTTTATTATTTTGCATGCCGGTTCTGCAACAGGATATGTTGCAGGTGCGAGTTTAATTTTTTCTTCAACATCAAAAAGTGCTGACTATCATGATAATATGAATTGCGAAATGTTTGAAAAATGGTTAAAAGTTCAATTGATACCAAATTTGGATGCTCCGTCTTTAATTTGTATTAGATAATGCATCATATCATTCAAGAATTTTAAATAAACAGCCTACTTCATCTTGGAGGGAAAGTGATATTTATGAGTGGCTGGAAAAACACAATCAAAATCCTTTACCAAATATGCTTAAATCGGAACTCCTATCAATAGCAAAGTCTCTTAAAAAACCTAAAATATACGCGGTAGATGAAATACTGCGTGAATATGGTCATGAGCTTCTACGACTGCCGCCATATCATTGCCAGTTTAACGCAATAGAATTAATATGGGCTGGTGCAAAGTCTTATTATGAAAAACATGTAGGTGATGGTCTTAAATCCGACCAAGTACAAATAGTTTGGCAAGATTCGTTAGATCATATTACACAAGAGTACTGGAAGAAATCGGTGGAACATACAGAAATATTAATAAGGGATTGGTGGGATCGAGAACAAGTACTAGATGTCGAAGTAGCGCCAATGATAATTGCTCCATTCGAAGACGACTCAGACGACGAGGACTTTTCAGATTTTATAAGTGACGATGAGAGTTTTTAGGCTATAATTATAAACGGTGTTTTTCGTTTACATTTTTTAGTATTCTTGGGTATTATATTATGCTTTTTTTTCATGCACATTATTCTGCATAATTCTTAAACTAATTCCCAGTGTTTTCATTACGGTTTCCTGCATATTGGTTTGCGAATTTCCACTTTTTCTTTCATTATCGAAATAGTTTATCAGACTAAATGCCATTGTATTTTTAGGTTTTAGTAGTAAAATTGTTAAAATAAATTGCACTGTTTATTATTGTCGTTTTTAATTAAAGGGTACAGTAGGTATATAATTAACGATTATATAATTTTTTTGTAACTTTTTCAACTCCCCTGTACATAATTTTTACAAAACTAATAATATTAGGTATATGTGGCTATCTTCGCGATAGCTAAAATAATGAAACTATTTTTCCTTCCTTCCTTCCTTTGTAAATAATCTCACAACATTTTGATAGCCTCTGTGTTGTCTGATTTGAGGCATATGATCAGTGACCTTTGGACCGGCACGTTAAGACCAGATCTGACTATACCTCTTAACATTAAAAAGGCACCTCTTCAATTCTCAATCTTTTATTATTTAAAAATAAAAAATTCCTGTTCTAATTGTTTCTACAAATGAAATATTTCTCTTCTCTTTTCTACCGTATTTATTTTCAACTAAAATAAATATTTATTTAGCATCTTGTTACTAAACTGCCATACGTTTAACAAAAATCGCAACGCAAACGAAGCTACGGATACCCTCTAGTCAACGATAAAAATAGCATAACAGTCATACCCCAGGCCCACACAACCTATCAGGTGGCTTGACATTTAATTGGTTTTGCACTACCTACAACTTAAACAAAGGCATCGTATGGGCTCAATTTTAAGCAAATTACTTCTATTTCTTTACAACTATTTATTTTTCAAGATGAATTAAAAATTGTATGTGGGACGACATGACATCGTGGTTAAACGCAATTAGGTGTCCAAATCTGTAATGAAACGTGGGATGTATTATGGCAAGGAGGTCAATGTTAATAGGCAACGACTTTTCAATATTCCAGCAGATTTATCGATGTGGCAATGGAAAAAAAATGTAAAATATAATATTTATCTTTTTTGACCTTATACCTACCTATTTAATTAATAATTGAATGTTTTATTATAAATTCTGGAATATGCGGTGAGATTTGAAGGAACCGATCCCGTTTAAAGTGCATCGACTCTCTTGTATGACCTATTTTTAGCTTATAAGACGTTTAATCACGGTAGAATAAAGTACTCTGGTTTAATTATTACCGAAAAAAACAGAGATCTCAATTCGTCTGGTAGGTATGGGTTAGGGTAGGATGAAAAAATTATATTTTACAAAAACTTAGAAGTAGCACTGCGCTAGTTCGGGAAAGTTGCGAATATTTTCATTACTATTAGGTTTAGGTTTATACATTTTTGAAGTCGTTAATCGTGTAATAATGTAATTAGGCTTAAACCCACATTATGTGTTAAGTACCTACTATTAAAACAGCAAACAATTCAAATTTATTTTATAATCCTAGGTAGACTGGTAGACACAACATAGGTAGTTATTAAATCATTATACGTAATATTCCAGCAAACATGATGAAAAAATCAAAATTTTAAAACACCACTTATAATGTTGCTTATCATGTATCAAGGGCGGATTTAGGTCCAAATCATGGGGGGGGGGGGGTAATTAAAGACTTTTTTTTTAACAAAATCCATAGGTATTAAAGCGCCGCAGGCAAAAAATTTTTGGGGCCACGCCCTAATTTTGCTTTATTCCCAGTTTTTAAAATAAAGAATAATAATAAAACGCTTTTTACAGACGTTTACATATGTACAGGGTCTTCCAACGAGAACTGGACAGGGGCTCATTTTTGAGCTTCCTTGTATTTAAAGAAAAATCCAAAATAGCCAATCGATGTACTTTTTCCTGCAGAATTCAAAAATGAAACGAAAAATTTATTTGAACCAGAAACAAAAGAGTTACGCTATGGATAAGGTGTTTTTTAAATGGAACATAGCTTTTTTTATACGATTTTTGGAACGAGTGATTTTTTTTTTGTCCGTTCTGATTAAAATATTTAATATTGTGACAGCTATTTTTATTAAATTTTAATGTTTTATCCAGTATAATTTAACTTTAACCTGCTTGAAACATACACTAGGTAATAAAGGTATAATCACCTTTGAATCCTTCAAAGTCATTTCGGCAATATTATAGTAAATTTGTCAAATTTTTTGACTTTGAAGGATTCAAAGGTGATTATACCTTTATTACCTAGTGTATGTTTCAAACAGGTTAAAGTTAAATTATACTGGATAAAACATTAAAATTTAATAAAAATAGCTGTCACAATATTAAATATTTTAATCAGAACGGACAAAAAAAAATCGCTCGTTCCAAAAATCGTATAAAAAAAGCTATGTTCCATTTAAAAAACACCTTATCCATAGCGTAACTCTATTGTTTCTGGTTCAAATAAATTTTTGAATTCTGCAGGAAAAAGTACATCGATTGGCTATTTTGGATTTTTCTTTAAATACAAGGAAGCTCAAAAATGAGCCCCTGTTCAGTCCTCGTTGGAAGACCCTGTACCTATTTCGACCGTATGGTCGGGGATTGCAGACGTCGAGTTTGAAAATCTATAATTACGGAACCCCTAAAATTCATGGGGGGGGGGTAATTACCCCGTTACCCCCCCCCCCCCTCCGTAAATCCGCCCTTGGCATGTATGGTAGTAAACCGGGGGTAGCAGTGATCGAGCCTCATAGAATCCAAAAGACAAAAAACTGTAAAACACATGAACACTTAACAAGTCTGCACAAATATTATGTCACTAAGTACTATACAAGGTATTATACAAAACGACCAGATCGTCGAGAGTTTTTTTTGCAAAGTCGTTTATAATTTCGTCGATATTTAGTGTTTTAACAAACTCGTGTTCGATACTGATTAAGGATAAATCCAAAAGGCGTTGTTGTCCCATGGTGTTACGTAAATGGGCTTATACTATTTTAAGTTTGGAAAAGATCGTCCCGCTGATGCCACACTAACTGTAAAGTTACAAATAACATCACTGCACTAGATACATCTGGAAAATTTAAAGAACACACTAAATTTTTATTAATAAATGATCCGCAAGTTCACGCACTGTTTTTAATTTTAAAATCTCCCCTTTCTGAGGCTTAAAATTTGACTAAGAAAGTCAACGGACAAGTCTTTATGGCAAAGATATCGTTTATAATTTCGGCGCTTTCACGTATAATTCTTCTTCACTTAACGAAGTTAAATTCTCAGGATATAAAAAAATAAAATTGATTATGAAATGAAATACCTATGAAAGGCAAAGCTGGCGGCAAATTTTGAAGGGGCCGTTGGTGTAGCCCCCCCCCCCCCCCCCCCGCGGTGCGGGGGTCTGCGAGGGTGTTTGTTCCGCCACTCCAAAGCATCAATATTATGATGGACGAAAAATGTCATTACGTTTTGCTTTGGAAACTTGCAGAAGCGTAAAAGAATTACTTAATGTTATTAGGCAATTCCAGGATAAGAAAATTGTTGAAAAATTCATGCTACTTAAAAAAAAACTAATAGAAATGATGAAATGCCCTAAAGACTACAAAAATCGTTCCGTCGATCGTGAAGTTATTGTAAAAGTGTTTAAGAGAAAATAGACATATGTTAATCATCACAATGATTGCTTTGTAAAAGACAATGAACAGTGGCCATCTGGTATCGATAAAAATGTGTAAGAAATTGTTGTAAACTAGGGCTATTTATTGTCCAACAGCGTTTTTATTTTATTCTCTGCTAAAAGAAACCTATTGATAATTTTGTCCAGTTTTTTTAACACGAATAATGTGGCACAAGATTTAATATCTTCCAAAATGAGGTTTTTCCAGCAGAGTACTTCACATTTAAACTTCTATTGGCACGGACCCCGGGGCGCATGTACTGTACAAACTGTACATGCTGAGTATAGTATACAATTTTTATCATTTTTATAATCCTAACTCATTAATTTAAAACCTATACGCTTATAAGTATAAATATAAAATAATTAGAGACCGACCGAAGATTCTAGTTTCGGTGACAGTTTCGGTTTCGGCCAAAAATCGGCGGAAAGTTCGGGTGCGCCGAAATTCAGTGTTCGTGAATTGTCGCGCACCGTTCATCGACAAAGTTTACTTACAAGAGTAAGTCCTTAACATGTTTATTATTTTTCTTCATATTAAATTGTTAATATAACATGAATAAATATCTTTGTTATATTATATTTCAATTATTGTTTTTTATTTCATTTAACACGAGTTCACTGTCCGTATATGAGTAAAAAATACATTAGATTTCAGTATACAATAGAATTTTTAACATGTATAAATAAGCTTCGGTTTCGGCCGAAACTGAGACCAAGGCCGAAGCTTCGATTTCGTTTTCGGCTGAAAATCTTGTTTCGGTCGGACACTAAAAATAATATAATTATATGAATGAAAGGAGACGTTAGGTCTTTGTTTGGATTCTAAAGTCCAAGCAGACGATTGTGTAATTTGATAAATATCTGCAATTGGCCTTCTACAGGGTGTTTCATTAAGGGTGGCCACCGGCCTATATCTCGGACACTACTAACCATAGAAACTTGGGGGGAAAAAAATTCTGATTAGTGGGAAAATCCTGGAAATTATTTCCGCATTTCGCCGCAAGGGGGCACAATTGAAAATTAGTTTTTAAAATTTATAATTTCTTCGAAAATTCCCATATTAACGTAAATCTCTGGTTACATCATTAGAAAGCATAGACAATTCTGCATTATTTTGGTTCATGGCTTATTGTTAAGAGTGGGGGGAAGCTATTGAAAGTGTAATTATTTAAATCACTGTAACTTTTAAACGACTTATCCGATTTTACTAAATTTAAGGTTGTTTTGAAGAGAAAGGTAAGTACCTACTTTTAGTTGTCGTATCCAACGGTACGCGATAGTTTCTAAAAAAATTGCTAGGGGGCGCAATTTGTAATAAATAATAACAGTTTTTTTGGATTTTACAAAAAGTCGGTCACTTTAGTTTCTGCGTGGAAATCATTTTCGTTTCTGCGTGGAAAATTTTAGACTAAAAAAAAATAATACAGTTGACGACAAATAATTTCGTACAATAAACTGTGACACTAACTTTTTTACCTTTATTACCTTTGTAACGTGTTAATTGTTATCATGATATATGTCAAAGTATTGTCAGTATCTTATTTGATTTAAAAATGCCTCATTTAAGAATTATTGAAAAAGCAAGAATAATAGAGTGGTCTTAATATATAAATAGCTGATCATTTTAGAGTACCTAGAAGTACTGTTCAAGGAATTGTAAAAAAATGGCGCTATCATCAAACACTGAAAAGGTCTGTTGGGTCTGGTTTAAATAATAGAAAATAATCAAATGAAGAAGACCGAAATTTGGTGGAGTATTTAAGGCAAAGTCCATTTGAAACCTCAGTATCCGCTATGCACATAACAGGATTCCCCGTTTCATCTAGAACTGCGCAACGCCGAGTAATACAATGTTCCGAATTAAGAAATCGAGCAGCGGCATCCAAACCGTTTTTAAAAAATAGTGATAAGGAACAAAGAATTGGGTTTGCCATGCAATATTTACCAGAATTTTTTTTTTTGGCAAAATGTTATCTTTTCCGATGAGAAAACTTTTCAGTCTACATATAATGGAAGGATTCGAGTATATAAACTACCAAATTCCCGATATGATGAGAAGTATACTCAAAGAAAGCAAACCAGTGGACGTTTCTCCGTAAATGTGTGGGCATGGATAAGTGTTTACGGTGCAGGTGTATGCTGGAATATTGGTGGAATACTAAACAATAATATATATCTTCAGATTTTGGAAAATGTTTTTCCTCCTTCTGCCGCGATAGTTTTTGAAGGAAATAACCTTTATATTTCAGCAGGATAACTTCCCTGTGCATACTGCAAGAAATATATGAAACTGGTTTAGACAAAACAACGTTGGTGCTCAAGAAGTCCTGATTTAAATCCAATTGAAAATGTTTGGGGATTAATGGTAAAAAAAATATACAAAATAAATTTTAAATCACAGAATGAAATAGAGTTATTTGATAAAATAGAAGAAATTTGGAAAGGGCTAACTCCGGATTACACCAGAAGTATTATTTTGTCAATGCCAAGAAGATTACAATTAGTGTTAGAATCCAATGGCGCAGCAATTAAATATTAGTATTTTGTTTGTTAATAAATTGACCCTTTTCTTATTTCGTGGCTTTTATTTAAACACAAAAATATTTAGAAATAACCATTATTACTTATGGTAAAAAATCGTACATACAATAATTTACAGCTATGTAGCTGGTGTTCTATCCAGGTATAAGCAGCAAGGTGAGAAACCCGTTTTACCCAATTTTGTTGTAATTGAGTTATGTATGGGTGGAGTGTACGAATTTATATGTCGTCAACTGTACGTTAGTTATTCAAATAATATAACTAATCTAAAACAATAATTTAGGAACATTTTCTAAATATACAGGGTGTAACATAAAGGTTGGGAATAAATTAAACGGTGGATTCCTTAGTCAAAAATAATAGAAATTTTTCATATAAGGATATGCTCTACGGGATTTCGTTTCCAAGTTACAGGGTGTTGAATTTTTCTTAAAAATTTAGTTTTTGTTTAATATCTTTTGAACGCTGGCAGATAACAAAACGAAATTTTAGCAGTAACTTCACTTGATAATGCCATAGGAGAAGTAAAAAAATTGTCTTCCTGGGATACTCAGTGGCGTGCATACGGATATTGCCGTAGGGTTTTTTAATGAAAAATGTGGTACGCTACTGGTAGAATTATTTTTTTGTTAAAATTTATGAATTTTCCTTTTATTCTAAACAAAATTCCCCTCTTGCGTTTTCTTTGTATCTTTTGCCATTTTCCCGTAATTAAAAATTTTGCAAATATCAGTTTTTCCACAGTTTTCAGCAATTTCAGTACCTAACAGTAATAAAATCGAGTACCTACGTTGTGATCCAGTGTTTACAAAATGGCAGAAACGACATTGAAACTTTTAGATTTTTGAAACACCATACTAATATGTAATTTACAAAAATTAAAATACTAAAAACTTAGAAATTGAAAACAATTATTTTAATAAAGTATGTAAACCAACACAACAAACAAAATTACAAAAGGTGCTGAAAATGTTGCCCCTCAACTTCAATACATTTTTCAATGCGTTTTCTCATGGATTGTCTTACTCGTCCAAAAATTCCGGGCATCTCTCGAATTTGCTGACAACCCATTTCAACTCTTTGACGAAGAATCTGTACGTTAGAAATGGGAACGGAATAAACCATGTTTTTTAAGTGCCCCCATAAATAATAATCCAATGGATTAAGGTCGGGTAAACGAGGAGGCCACGCTCTTGGCCCTCCACGACCTATCCATTATTGTGGTACGTTTCATCAGCCCATAGATGCTTATTATGAAAATTAATTATGCCATCCCTTGTAAATCCAGCTTCGTCGGTAAATAAAACGGATGAGTGAAATGAATGGTTTAAATTGCATTTATTTAAGAACCATGTACAAAATCTAAGACGTGCCGCATAATCCTCGACAGAAAGAGCCTGCACTCGTTGTAAATGGTATATGGGTACAATAAATTATCATGTAGGATTCGTTGGACTGTCATATGGCTTACCCTTTCCATTCTTCCAATTCTTCTAGTACTAGATTCAGGATTCGCCTCGACAATCTGAAGGATTCGTTCCTCACGCTGTACTGTTCTTACGTATTGTGGTCTTCCACTGGAGGTGCAAGGCTTTAATGATCCGGTTTCACGTAAGCGAGCGTGAATCCTTAAAAAAGTCTTCCTATTCGGAATGCGTCGATTTGGAAAACGTTCAACATACAGACGTACAGCTAACACAGTATTCCCGTTGGCACGGCCATAAATAAAATGCATATCTGCTAATTCTTCAATTGGGTAATCCATTTTTAATAGGTTTATTACTTAAATTAAAAAGCCTAAGCAAAATTAAATAACTTAACTGACAATGACATTATCAGAAAATATCGTGGTCCAAGGCATGCTCGATTTTGTTCCTATTACCCTCAATTTCCTATGTAACCTGTGGAAAAACTGATATTTGCAAAATGTTTAATTACGGGAAAATGGCAAGAGATACAAAGAAAACGCAAGAGGGGAATTTTGTTTAGAATAAAAGGAAAATTCATAAATTTTAACAAAAAAAGAATTCTACCAGTGGCGTACCACATTTTTCATTAAAAAACCCTACGGCAATATCCGTATGCACGCCACTGAGTATCCCGGGAAGACAATTTTTTTTACTTCTCCTAGGGCATTATCAAGTGAAGTTACTGCTAAAATTTCGTTTTGTTATCTGCCAGCGTTCAAAAGATATTAAACAAAAACTACATTTTTAAGAAAAATTCAACACCCTGTAACTTGGAAACGAAATCCCGTAGAGCATATCCTTATATGAAAAATTTCTATTATTTTTGACTAAGGAATCCACCGTTTAATTTATTCCCAACCTTTATGTTACACCCTGTATATATTTTGTGTATTTTAAAATTTAAACATGTCGCACCTTTAAAAGTAAAGTGACACAACTCGAAAATTGCATATGTCTAGGTTTAATCATAAAATGGCACTAAATACCGCCCTCTATCAGCTGCCACTGGACCTAATAAAAAATCGCTTCTTCCCAATTAGAGGATCCTATTTATACCTTTCTCATATTAACGGTATTCGCGCGTCTTTTTAATACGAAAGAGTATCATTTCAGTATGTTGTCGCATGCGACGGAAAATTGACACTGCTTTAAGTCTAAACTGACTTGATTCTAAACATTTTACAAAAAAGTAACTGGTATTTAATAAAAAAAGGACTTATTCTAAAATGACTCGCTGAGTACAACAACAATTTTAATTTTAAAATGGCATAACTCCAAATAATTCGTTCGATGTTAAAAAAAATTTGGCAGTAAAAAGACCTAACTTGTTTTTTTTTTAATTTTTATTTTTTTTACTATTAAGGGTAGGTTTTAATATCAAATTTAAATAATTGTATTCTAGTAAAACCATTTAGCTAATGTTTCCCCAAATTTAACATTTAATTTAATTAATTACTTGGGCTTAGGAGACAAAAGAGTTAGAGGGGTCCAATATATTTTACAGTTTTTCCTGTTTTCTGCAAAACTCTATTTTTTGGATTGTGTCACTTTAATTTTAAAGGTGCGATGTATTGTCTAAAACCAAACAAACCCAGCCCGAGGCAACAAGGGGCGCGGGCGTAATTTATTTAAAATTGTCTGTAACTGTTATTTTTAAACAACAACTAGATAAACCTGTAACACCGGTAATAATAGTTTAAAAAAAACCGTAAATTTTATCCAATTTTTTTAACATTACTTTTTTGTATTATGATAAAGGCCTGGTAAAAATATATTTTTAAGTAAATCAAGTGATATCCTAATTTGGATTTTTAAACCGATTCAAGTAAAAGTTGGCTTATATTTAAAACTGATTTAATTTGTTAGGTGTATGAATTTGTAGACACACAAAATAGGGAACACTGACGGGCAGTTTTCCAAGCTCATTATGTTTTCTCTAAAATTTCAAATATAATTACCATTAATTAGTGGTCGACATCATAAGGACATTCCAGGGTTGTATTAGTACATCGGTTAGTGTTGCCGCCGAGACGAGAGATTCTCGTATCTCGTCTCGTCTGGCCCTCTCTCGACGAGACGAGAGATATTTTCTCTCGTATAAAGCTCCGAGACGAGAGAAGTACCCTCTCTCGCCGAGAAATTCTCGTCTCTTTTGATCTCTCTCGAGCAAAAAACGTTACTTTTTTGGGCTTTTTTAAATCTTCTTAAATTCCTCTTTGCAAAAATATACATAATGTCTATATTTGGACCAGCGGATTTCAAGTTATTTAACTGCAAATAGTTTCATCTAGCCTGGCCCTGGCCATTCAGAATAACATATTATTATGACGTTTTATTGCTGGATAAAATTATTTGCAGTCAAATAACTCGAAAACCGTCGGTCCCAATATGGACATTATATTTTTGATAAGAGGAATTTAAGAAGATTTTAAAAATCTCATAATAGACAGGGTGTCCAAAAAAAATATTTTTTTTTAAATTTGCCGATTCTACATAAATTGATAATTACTTTTATTAAATGCATTATTAGTCTATAGTTAATAGTTTCCAAGATTTACTTCTGAAAAATTATATTTTTGAGTTTCGACAGCCTATAGCTTTCTAACAGTACATCTTAGAGCAAAACGGTATATCTTCCATTTTCACTATCTTCCCAAATCAATCAAACTTCCGGCCAAACCGGATGTAACTCGAAAGCAGGAAATATAGCTCTTCCGATTTAACCGGAAGGTGATTTTTTTGGGAAGATAATAAAAATGGACGATAGGGACACGTGAGCCGTTTTGCTCTAAGACGTACTGTTAGATCTGTCAAAACTCAAAAATGACATTTTTTAAAAGTCAATATCTTGGAAATGGAAATTTCTTACCGTGCTGGTGTTTTGGAGCACCATGTATAGACAAAAATAATTTTATAAGAGGCACCTTTTAACCCTTAATAAGTTTCGTCGAAGTAAGTAAGTAAATACCAAGCAAAGTTTTAACGCATTTAGGTTAGGTTCTGTCATATTTGACATATATTGCACACAATTTATATCAAATATGATAGCACCTAACCTAAACGCGTTAAAATTTTGCTTGGTTTTTACTATATTTGGTTTAAATCACGAGAGAAGCGAGACGAGACGAGAGAAGGCCTTCTCTCGTCTCGTCTCGCGGCAACACTAACACCGGTAGTTTGCTGGTGGAAGGAAATAATACATTTATAAGATATTAGAGAGAAATCTGAGAAAATAAGGACTATTGTAAACATTGCTTTTTATTAAAAAAATTACGTTTTTTCACCAGTTTATATTAAAATGTATCTCAGAAATAAGAACCAAATTACCTTCTCCCTCAATTACCCCTAAATGGCCTAATATTATGTAAGTTTTAACCCTCTACCACAGAATAGAAGCTATATATGCTGTTTCTATAGGCCTACCATTTCTAAATTAATTGATTCAGTCGATACTAGGTGGAAATCCATAATTATAGTATTATGGGATCCAGTAAAACAAAGTTAAACTTGTAAATTTCCACTATATTAACAAGAAAAATGACATGTTTCGCTAACACTGTAGCTTTATTAGATGACAATGGATTTAATAAGAGGTGAAAATAAAAAGGGAGTGCAATAAAATTAAATTATTTAATAATAAAACCTCTTATTAAATCATTGTCATCTAACGAACCTACCGTGTTGGTGAAACCTGTCATTTTTCTTGTTAGTATAGTGTAAATTTACAAGTTCAACTTTGTTTTACTGTATCCCATAATACTATTACCATTTCTAAGTTGGCAAATAGGAAAAGGAAGATTTTTTAGTTTATGTTTTCGGTAAAATACCGTAAAGTGTAGGTTTATTTGAAAAGTTGGAATATCTATAAGCATAGATTATTACCTTACTTTATTATACCGTCCTGACCTCGGCCCTGACCATGTTGTTTATTGTAATCTATTTGGTTAGCATCATTATAACAGTGACGTGGATCATATTATCTTTGAATTTTCTTTTATTCTGATGATTAACAGTAGCGTACCTTGAATACCATGACCGTCCGCCACTGCGGTAAGAAAGAGGGGGGCACGAAAGGGCAGGGAGAGAGAATTTGTCTTATATCTACAGTGATGCAATCATCCACGTATTTTAAAAAGAAAGACAGAATGGCAGATAGGCAGTGAAGTCTCTAAATTAGAGGGCACAATTGCATCTATCGTTCCCCCAAGGCCATGGGTACAATAACATTGGAGATAAAAGATAGAAGAACCCATCGTGTAGCACTTGGACGTGAACAACCTCTTTGACCTCTAAGTTCTTAAAATGTGCAACTTTTTACTTAATTTTATTGATTTTAAATTAACCTCTTGTGGGGTTACTGAGCTTTAAACCTCAGTACCCCACAAAGCACTTTTGTTGAATGGAATTTCATTGTGACCTTGATAATTACTAACTTTATCCTCACAATGTCTTATAGACATATTATACTTAAAAATGTTTTATAAAAAATTTAAATAATCTTCGACACCTTCTTTTTAGTTTTTTTTTTGTCTTTCCCAGTTTATTTGGTTCAGAGTTTAGACCCCATTTACTGACTTCTCACATACTTAGTATGTTTTAACTTTTATCAATTTCTCCATATTATGTCTCTTTTACACATCATTTTTTAATTACATAAAAGCTCCATTTTCTCTTCTGCTAAAACCATCAGCAATAAATATATTTTCTGTCTCCTGATGATGAACGTTTACGTTCGAAACATGTAGAGACTCTTGAGGAATTTTATTCTATTAAATTTTGTGGAGGAAGACTTTTAGTTTTTCCTGTCTTTCCCATTCTTCTATTTGTTTATAAAAAATTTCCCTATATACAAAACATGCAGGTATTGTTTGATAGTAAATTTCTATTTTTTATGGTATTGAGGACTAACTGTATTAAAAACTTACGTATCAAGTACGATATAAGAAGGTAAGTACTAGAATAATGATGTTTTTAATTTTTTCTTTAAAATAGGAATATTTTCTAAAATCTTGATTTTTATATAAAATATTGCCGAGAATATTTTACAATTTTAGAGTTTTTATTTTGAGAACATGATAACATCGGTGGGCTAGAGGTAGAACAGAAAGATTGTAAGAATAACACCGCTACCCCACCGTTCGACAACTGTAGTTTTATTCTCGGTCTCCGCCTACTTGAACTCTGTGGCGTAGTGTACAATAACATTATTTATTTAATTGCAGGTAATTAAAATAAACTGTATTATATATTACAAACTAAAATAGCTTTAACTAAACTGCCACACGGCTATAAAAAGATAAAGAAAAGAACCAGACTACATAATGCAATAGTATAGCAATAAATGGCATAGAAAATAAATGGGGAGGGAGGCGCTTGGCTCCCATTCAACCGATGACGTTGCGGTGTTATTCCAACAGTATTACGACTCTATATCTTTATAAAATTTTCGTAAGTTAATGATTGATCAATGAGCATGTCGAATTTTTCGGTTTAGGCAATATTTTGTTTTATTTTTGAAAGACATTTGGGGAACAGATTCCTTTTGATATGTGATTTATGGGCTCTTAATTTTGATTGTTAAATGCACTATAGATGTTGCAAAAGATGGTTATAAATCTGTTTATTTTTTCCGTAGGAAAGTGATTGGCCAGCACAGTCACAGATGTAAATCGCCAATATGAATTAATTTTAAACTTATGGCATTTAAAGGAACATAATTGTTTATTTATTATCTTGTTTCTTTTTCTTTATATTATGTCGTGGGCGAAAGTGCTTGTTTGTACCGATACGAGTTTCCAAATTTTAAACCAGAATATGGCCTCTAATTTATTTTATACAGGGTGATCCACTAAGAGTGGCGAGCGGTTGTATCTCCAGAACCATACATGCTACTAGTTTGGGGTCATCAGTTTATTATAAACTATGGCAAAAAAAAAATAACCGGAAATTCCTAATTCTACCGTTAGGGAGCATAGTCACTATAGAGACAGAATTTCAGACGTTATGCTTATTGCTGAATTATATAAGTCACCATGAGACTATTTAATTTCTACACGAAGGTAGCAAAACTAAGTATATTGCGATAGCTGTTTTTAGCTTTTTTTGAGGTTTTATACTTTTTTCCCTTCGTGCTTATTTCAACTTTTTTACATACATTACAATAGTTTTAAAGAATTTAGAAGCTTGATACTTGAATTTGAAGATATAGAAAGCAAATGAATTCAAGAATATCAAGAAGTTTTAGAAACACAAACCGTTCCGTTAGTCGAAACAGTGAATGTTATTAAAAATCTTGAAGCTGCAGCACATAGTATTGCAGGATATATTGGTCAAACAATAAGCGAAAAATTGGTTTAGACCAATGATCTGCTAGCTATAGATGAAGCAATAACAAACGAACCTATTGCCAAAATCGTATACCATTCTGAAGTAACTTTTGTGGCAAATTGCGCCCCTCCACTTTGTTTGCCAAACGTACCTCTTAAAAGTAGGTATTAACACTCTTAGAGTACCAATATATAAATTACGGCTATAACAATATTTTAAAAGTAATAATAACAACACTTATTTAATAATTTTACATATTATTCATCCCTAAAGCCATAAATCTACAGGTTTTACCTTCCAGAAGAGAAAAAAATATGACGTTATGTGGTAAATTTAAATCTTTGTCTAAAAACCCATAGACATTTCCCTTAAAAATTATGCAGTTTGGCAAACACAGAAGACGTTGCGTTCCTATTGGTCAGAAGAGAGCCTGCCTTTTTTCATTCATAATTTCTTTGACGTATGGTCCACAGAGAAATTAAGGGTTTAGTTTGGTCGTTCTTCGTTCGAAAGTTGTTTGAAATTTGTTTCGGTTTATCGGTTTTGTGTATTAATTGCTGTGTTGTTAGTGTTTTGTGATATTTTTTTCAAGACTAATTAATATGGGTCACAGGTTTGAAGTGTGCAAGACTGCGAAATATAATAATAATAATTCTGCAGTTACTATTCATAGGTGAGTACATAAAAAGTTGGGTTATTTGTAGGTTAGGTTTAACTATTCATAGGCGTGGGTAGGTGGGGAAAAATAATTAAAACTTTACATTTTTATTTTATTAAACGTATTATTTATTTAAGGAACATTATGGATAGACTGTATAGGTATAACTTTTGCAAATGGTTTGGCTTATTGAATTCTTTAAACAACTCAGATACACTCTTAGTCTAAAATAAACAAGGAAGCCACTATTTGATCACCTTTAACCATAAACGTCATTTATGACGTTCGTGGGTTCGTGCCTTTAACTCTTCAATTTTGCATGGGATTTCATAATATGTTGTAGGTACCAGACAAAATACTTGTGTAAGTTTTCCATATGCGGCCAAATTTTAGCCGGCCACTATATTATTATTTTTAGCCCATTATTCAAAAGCATGTGGCAACAAATATCGTATTTTGGAAAAATAATAATTTTGTTTCATGGAATAGGACATTAATATAATAATTTACAGTCAGAGTCTCACGAATATTTATTTTCCAAACAGGTTACCTACATGTTTCGCTCATACCTGAGCATCATCAGACCAATGTTAGGCTTATTTTGTTCTGATGCTCAGGTACCTACGAGCGAAACATGTACCTAACCTGTTTGGAAAATAAATATTCGTGTGAGACTATGACTTTGTGAAATTTATTAGTTGTACTCAAATCAGGTCTCTTAAAGAAAACTTTTTTGAATTAGATATTTATGTAGGTATCTAGTACCTAGATAATGTTTGTTTTAATAAGTTGTTAATTCTTGAACCTACTTATTATTTGTTAAAAATACTTTACTTGGATATGTAAGTTAATTCCTGTAATAAACTATAGTTACTTGAGAATAAAGATATATACCTACCTAGGTACCTATGATTATTATTATATGCTGGTTTTATTTCTAAATTTTTTAACATTAAGTTAGCCGACATACAAGTTTAGAAATATAACCGTATCAATAAATTGCATTTTAAAGAAGAATTTCCATAAAAACCACTTTTGGGTATACGTACCTTATACGTAATAAGTCAAAAACTGTTAAAGTAGAGTTTTCACTGACAGAAAAATTAATCCCTGGCTAAATTGAAGCTTTTAATTTTATGTTAGCCCACATAAAAGTTTAGGAATGTAACTGTATCATAACCAACAAATTCTATAAAAACCGTATTTGGGTCTTCGTACCTTACGTAAGTCAAAAACTGTTAAATTGGGGTTTCCATTGAGAGAAAAATTAAATCCCTGGCTAAATTGAAGCTTTTAACTTTACGTTAGCCCACATACAAATTTAAAAATGTAACTGTATCATAACCATCAAATTTCATAAAAACCACTTTTGGGTCTACGTACCTTATGTAAGTCATATATGGGGATTTCCTCGACAGTAAAAATGTAATATCTGACTGATTTCAATTAGTTTATGTTGAACTGTAGGTATTGTATTTTACCTATAGATAGGTATAATCACAGAATATTAGTTGGCTCTGAGTTCTCTGGGTATAATATGAAGAAATAAAACAAAAAAAATTCTGTTGTAAATATGAGTGACAGAATCCTATTTAAAGTTGCGTTTCAGTTAATTTAGTATTTTCAAGGTTTGAATAGGTAATTGTAATATAATATAGTTTTTAAATCTATTTTGACACTTTATCTTTAAACCATATAAAAACTCATGTTTATTATTAGGTAAAGTCGATTCAGCCAGTAAACCTGCAAGATGGCCGGCATGTCATATGACAAAAGTCATATTCCAGCTAAATAAAATGGATTTTTGCATTTTCAATTACTTTTGTCATATGACAGGTCGGCCATCTTGCAGGTTTACTGGCTGAATCGACTTTACCTACCTTAAATTATAATATTTATAGAACAAAACTTTCAAAATAAATTATTATTATTATTTGGAAATATTAAAGCGGTAAAACCGATGAGACTATTGCATCAATTGTTTTAGAAGGTATCACATGTTAAATTTTCAAGTCCAATCCTGGAATTCATGCCAACTTATAAAAGTTTAATAGAGCAAAATTGAAAGAGTGTCACTTGACTTTACCTCCATCTTGCGAGAGTATTCAAAATTTTGACTTTACTTTCCATTTGCTGCTTTTAAACAGCTAAGCTAAGTAAATATCTTTGCTTAGCTATGTTAAAGGAACTTTGCGAACAACTTCGTATAGTTCGTAGGCATGATGGGAAATAAAAAGAGGCATCCTGCTTGAGCGCGGCTAGGGGGAAGAAAAAAATATTGTTGTGCTTTTTCGCTATTAAAAAGTACCTAACGTAAAAGGAACTTTGCTTTTCTTTTAAATTTCAATAAAACCGTAAAAACCGTGTTTTAAGTATACATAGTGTAATTATTTTTAGGTCAGCTCAGTTCACCAAATGTTATAATTATAGCTATCCAAAGTTTCTCTTATAATAATTATTACAATAAATAGTTATTAACTTAAATTAAATTTTACTGCTCCGCGGACCATTTTTTCTCTCATACATTAAACTTTACTGTTCTACAAACCCTTTTTTCACAAACGTTAAAAAATATTTGATTTCAGATTGGATAATTATATTTTATTGTGAACCCTGACACGAGACGCCGCTGTGACCATATGATAGCGCATAGTAACGAGGTAAAATTCTAATGGCGGCAACGTAATCCCCACTCCCGGCCGGGGGGAAGACTTCACCTCCTCTCTCCTACAAACGATTTTGGCAGCAGATTTAAATAGCGTTTATGAATGGCGTGCGGCATCTATAGCTAGCAGATCATTGGTTTAGACTATATCAAAGAATAAATGGTTCCAAACATTGTAAAAAATATCTACTATTTTGAGTGGTGGGCAAAATTTCGATTTTGAAATAGATCTAGCAATTATACCGAAATTTAAATATGCATCAATAACCAGGGTAGATGTTGAACGTAGTTTTTCGGCGTACAACAATATTCTAATAGACATATTATTTAGTATCATTAAAACTTATTTTAATTTTTTTTTTCATTAGCTGATAAATTACTTTTTTCTTAATTTGATTATTTAATGTTTTTTTGATAAATTTTGTGCTTTTTAAGCACTTTTGTTTAATATTTTTATGCTTTTTATCCGGTCTCTAGTTATGATACAAAGTTCTTAATTTTAACTAACTTTAATACCATGTAGGTAAGAAATTAAGTTGTAATATCCGCTATAAATTATGTTTTTGCAATTTTTTCATAATTACCAGTGGAGAAGGGTAACAATTAATAGTATATTATATTAACGTACACGTTTTATAAAGCATCATTTTATAGCACGCGTCCATGTTAAAAAACGAGCCGCTTGCGGCGAGTTTTATAACGGGACAAGTGCTTAAAACTGCTTTATATAACACGTACGTTATACTATTTTTTCTAATTTGTAGTTTTCTCAATAAAAAACACATATTTAAAAAGAAAATAAATCCTTCAAATTTTGTAAATTTTTATGTCTAAATTTTATGTTGGTAATACTATTTTTATCATAGTAGCCTCTGGACAACAAAAATTATTTTGCGAACTGTCATTTTTTGATTTATTGACCCATTTTCACCACGAGATTCTAAAGTTATTTTAGCGATATGAGATTTGAAATTGAACGGAATACGTTGTTTGATCCTTGTACATTCGGTACATATACAGAGCGTTCGGAAATTCGGGCGATTTTGCTACTTTCTTTCGATTTCAAAAGACGTAATTTTACGTCACGGCATTGCAATTTAGTATAGGGAAGATGGAAAATTCAAATAAAGTTGAAGTTAAAATCGACATTAGAAGGTTAGTAGATTGAATTTTGGATAGGATTTGGCAGAAAATGATAGCTTGAAGCATCTACAAAAGATTGATTTATAGATTTATGCAACCAACATACATGACTGTTATCCACACAGAATAAAAAAGTAGTATTTTTCCTCTGCGAAAAATGGGTTTTCTCGTAAATCACAAAGGCCGCGCAAGTCAATGAAATAAAACATTTAAATGTTACCAACATCAAATAAAGAAAAAACGCGTATCGAAATAGCTTCATTACGATA
Organism: Polydrusus pterygomalis; assembly: GCA_963969555.1. Classification (NCBI taxonomy): domain Eukaryota; kingdom Metazoa; phylum Arthropoda; class Insecta; order Coleoptera; family Curculionidae; genus Polydrusus; species Polydrusus pterygomalis. The sequence goes on along the minus strand of OZ018376.1, from coordinate 73,710,788 downwards.
CGGAAATGCGTATCGTAATAGATTTGTTATAATACAAAATTAGAAAAAAATACTTAAAAGTCTATAACCTATAACTTCGATCTGGGTTAACCGAATTTAATAAACTCTGGCTTAATTTAACGTTTATTCACTGAAATGAAAATAAACCAATGTTATTTTTTTTCCATGATTGACAGGACAAAATCGAAAAAATACGTTTTTGCCAGAAGCTAGCTGTTATAATGGTTTGCATCTGTATGCATGACTATATAAAAATATCTTAAACTAATTTAGAATTTATGTGTGAGCAGAGTACCTACTTATTTGCAACTATCGATAAAAATAGACTCTATAAAAGAAAAATAGTCATTTTCTAGGTAGCAAAACACAATTTTTTTAGAAAAAGTTGTTACAGTCATCAGACCAAACCATTGCAACAGTAAGCGTGCTGCAAAAAATGTTTTTTCGATTTTGTCTGGTCAATTGCAGAAAAAATTTCTACTTTTATTAATAGTCGTCCTAACAGACGGGATTTACATTAGCCGAGCTACCTAAAAGGAAAACCTGAAAACTTCGAAGACTGAGAAGTCGACAGAATTTATATTTTTTAAAATAAAATCTTAAATTTTGCATATGAACCTAGAATTTAAATCTAAACAACTTTTTAAATAATTTCTTTGATATCTCGTCACCTAACCTCACTTTTTGTAAATTCACAATTTTTTTTTAATTTGCCGCTATACTAGTAGTGACGTGACGTATGTCAAAATCGATTTTTAGGTTATCTCACATAGAGAACCGATCCTCCGGAAAAGGTTTTTCGGTACTTTACTAATCAAATTTTTGCCGGTTCTAGTTTCCTATAAGGCCCGTCGAATTTCATCATGATTTTTGTTTTATTACAAAGATTAGAATAAACGAAACATTTTAATGCAAAAAAAGTACGGATGAGGCCATTTTTTGCAAATTAGGCCAACTTTAAGATTTAAGGAGGGATTAACGATGCCATTTTCTATCGTCAATTCGATTTGCCTAACTGTTGACGATTCGCATGCGCATTGCAGTGCTGTGTTGGTCAGTGTTTTTTATGCTTCTGGCATATGTGGCCAAGCACGTAGCCAGGAAATGTATTCGGGGGGGGGGGGGTCCAGCAGTGGCCTATTTTGGATTTTGATGAGGGTGGCCTTTCTTTGTTTCTTTCTTAAAAAATGCGGCGCAGGCAAAAAATGTTTAGGTGCCACGCCCTTTTTTTGACTCTCGAAACTTGGAAATTCTTAGTTTCGATAGCCTAACCTGAAAAAACGTAGATATTATATATAGAAAATTTTTAATTTTTATTTTAAAAATTATTTTCTTTAAGTTATGTATAATATAATGTGCTATTTTCCTATTTTGCTGAAAAAAAATATATTTTCTGAGAATTTCGGGGGGGGGGGGGGGTCCGGACGCCCTGGTTCCACCCCCTGGCTACGTGCTTGTGTGTGGCAGATGTTAGTCAGCCGGTCATAGTTTTGTTGACTTTCGTGTTTTGTGCAATTACGACACCTTTCCTGTTAAAACAAACACATATTCTTCTTTCTCTAGAATTCTTAGGAGAGATGATATCTAGATAGACTAGAAAATATCGTGTTACCAGTAAAAATTGTTATTTTTACTTCAGTTCTGAAAATCGACGTAGGATTTTAAGGAAATTGTAGCAATTTTAGTGGTTTTAAAAAACTACTTTTTTAAAAGTTTCTGTGCATTTACTTATTTAAAAAAAAATACCGGCATAGGTACTATTCGTCAATGCCTCCCTGAACAGCCCTTTCAAAATTAGATACTAATTTTTTTTTAATAATTGAAAGGTTTCAGAAGTTACCCCTACATTCAAGCCATTTATAGGTATTTTATACATGATTGACCTTAAAAACTGTCAAACTGTAGGGACAGTAGCTTTGTCGATTTATCTTCATAATTTATCAAAAAGATAAGGTTTTATCTTCTTCACTTAAATAAATGCGAATAATTACAATAAAGAACGCAAATAAAATAAGTTTAAACATTTGATCAAGTAATTGAGATACTAAAGTAACATTCGGTTTATCGGCTCTAAAAGGTGTATCGGGGCTGGTTTGTACTTTGTTGTATAGTTGTTTTTGAAGAGTTTTGTGAAGAAAAATAAGTCCAAAATTTGCAAAAGACAATAATTTTTATAAATGTGTAAGAATACCTATAAAATGGAGAATTTTCGCATTAAAATGTTTATTGAACATCCCAATTTATAAAAATCTTTTTTTTGGGATCAAAAATGTAAAATCCGCAGATTTTTGGCTTTTAAGGCGGAATTATCAACGTCATTGAATTTATTGCCAACCTATAACCTATTTCGCCTTGTTTTTCTTAGTTTATTATTTTATTGACTAAGATTTAAATAAAATCAATATCGTCTGCACATTATTTAGGTAATATCTGATATATTACAAAAGTATCAATTTATTTCATTGCTTATTTTGGGAGAATTGTATAGTGAAAGAACAATGACATAATAATGTTAAAAATTATTTTAACCGATATTTTTCGATATACAATTCTCCTTAAATAACTTATGAAATTCCTTGATATTTATTTAACATGTTAATTATTACCTATAAAATATGAAGACGATGTTGATTTTATTTAAATTTTGTGTAAAAGTTAGAAAAAATAAATAAATCTACGCGAAATAGGTTATAGGTTGGCAAGCATGTTGATACTCACACCTTAAGGCCACTACCGGTGCTGGAATCGCTTGTTTGAATTTTACTTTACAATGATGCCAAAGTTTAGGCTATATGTCAAAATTTAAAAAAAATCAAAATTTGACGGGCCTTATATTATGACACCAGACCCTTTTTGCCTACATGTTCCATGTTGCGAACTTTTTGCCGGTCACTGTAAATGTCGGAAACAAGCTCAAAATTGTATTCTAAATATAGAATAAGGAACAATACACCATAATATACGCACCTAAAGGCAAGCTTGTGGGATCCCCAAATAGACAATCCTTTCCCCTACTACACTTAAATCCAGTTTTTTTTCCGGGCAACTCCATCGACAAAACGGCCACATCCTCGTTGCGCTGTTTCGCCCGCCTAATCCGATCGTCTCCGACAGTTTTTGTTTGTAAATTTAACCGTTTAAACTGATCACTTAAAACACCCGCCATTTTTGCGGTTTTAAAATTAAATCACTTAAAAAAAAACGGGCACCAAAACTTAAACGTCGTGGCGCGTTCTGTTTGTCACATTTGTTATTTATTTAAATATTATGCAACATATGTCTAATGATGCGGACCAGGTATGGACGCAGATGTGTCGCTTAGATTTTTACCACAAAATTTAATAATACACGTACTGACGTACTGCCGGTAATGCTTGCGGAGAAATATAGAAAGGTTGTTTTGAGTCATCGCGATCGTTCTGTTGGCGGGAGTATAAGCGCGACGAAATTTGTTTTATTTGAAGAAATAGGTACTGCTGCTGCTTCCGCCACCGTAGAGGACGCCTAAAATCGACTACGTTTTAAGCATAGACATTGAGCCTAATGAATAAAAATTAAGCAATTACTTTTTAGTAAAAGCAATTGCTTGACTAGCAAATGCTATAAGTAAAAGCAATTGCTAGATTTGGATATGAATAAAATTTTGAAGCAATTGCTGTTTTTCTTACACCTCTGTAGCAAATGCTTATTCAACACAAGTTCAGATTATAGATTTCACGTTCAGTTTGGTGTCTAATTTGCAAAAGAGTTGACGGAAATACAACAACGTTGGTCTATTTATTTAGTTCAATAGTAATCTGTTACGTTTTACGTTTTTGTGAAAAATAGGAAACTTATATTTGTGATATGGCAGATTTCAGTGAAAATGAGGAAAGTGCTAGTAGTGATAAAGAAATTAAAGAAAAGCAATTGATATTCGTTCACGAATTGAAGGAACATAAATAAATCTCTCTGACCACAACCGGTTAGCTTCCACAACAGCTTCAGCACTTGTAGGAGATTTAATAAAAATATTGGCCTTCTTCAAAACTGCATCCATTACAGAAGTGTATGTCTTACAGACAGTATTTTGGTGAACACCGAGTTCTTCACCTACAGAATTATGAAAGCCCGGATCCGACAATTTCCGCAAAGAGAATTTAATCTTATTTAAAGGCGACAGTGCACCCCCCTCGCCTTTTACCAGTATCAGTCAAAAAATAATTTGCCAACTACTCAACATTTTCGCAGTCAAATCGATATAACTTTCTTCTGCAATTTTTACGTACACTGTAGATTTTTCTTTTACTGACGTTCATATATTCAGCCATAATTAAAGACACAAATTAAGAGCAACGCACGTGTATGCCGCGGAGAACTAAAATTGACTGCTACCAAGCAAAGATGCAGGGGTCGACCTACCTTAAAAAGTTGAAAGCAATCGCTACACTAGAAAAAGCAATTCGTTTATTTATTCATCACATTTTAAGCAAACGATAGCAATTGCTTCTATTTTTTAAGAAAAAGCATTGACTAGAAGCAATTCCCGCACTTTTAAGCAATCGCTGGATGCAAAAGCAATTACTGTAGTTTTCATTCATTGGCTTACAAGAAATTACTTCGATTTTATAAGAAAAAGCAATCGCTACATTTTTATTCATTACTCAGGGTTCATTATACAGGGTGATCCACGACGGATGGAGAGCGGCTGTATCTCCAAAACCATACATGCTACGCTACGACTTTGGGGTAAAAAATCTATTATGTAATATGAGCAAGGGGGCGTAGTCGCTATGTTATGTTACAAAGTCCTTAATTTCCTCTGTAAATTTTGTAATAACAATTTTTTTGTAGTTACCATGGTTAAAGCGTGGAGAAGGGCAACGACTAAAAGTACTTAAAAGGCTGTAACTTCGATCTGCGTTAACCGAATTTAACAAACTATGGCGTGTTTTAAAGAAAGTTTTATGCTGATTGAACGTTGATATAAATATTATTAAAATTAACGCGTGAGGTTAATAATAGAGGGCACTATTTTATACCTAACTAGTTATTAAAGAGAACTGCAAAAACCGCAAGACGTTTCCTTTTATCTTTTAAAAGTTATCGCAAAAATAGTGGACAAGTGTAATTCTATTTCGGCTTTTAGCAAAGTTTTGCAAGTTTGCTTTAATTAAAGCATTGAAATCCTACATAAAAAGCTTCTTTGACAATATTTATTAATTTTATGCGTTTTAATATAATTAATTATAATATTTTGTTAGTGATTTAGTTATTTATCTAACAAATGCAATAATAATCCAAATTTTTTAGAGATAACATTAATGTGACGCCTTTGACGTCCTGGACGTCGCGAATCTTAAAAAATATAAATCGATCGCAGGACAAAAGTAGGAACATTGAAAAGTACTTTTAATTTAAAGACGTTTCTGTCGTTTACTCTAATTCGATTACTTAATTCGTTTTTAGGTAATAAAAGGACGGATGAATCAGTAGTAAAACTAAAATATTTGTTCACCTAATATTCAGTAAGTTTTGTTCAAAATTCATTCATTCCTTCTGTGCAATCACAACTGCCAATTTTTTTTTTTTAATTTGCTCTGGGTAAATTTTAAAAGCGTTCTTATTGTAGTAGCGAAACATGCTGCTGTAATTGTTTATTAGATCTGCCATATCTTTAATTGATGTTGCGTAGATAATAACCTATAGAACCCAGAGAAAAAAATCTAAGGGTGTTATATCTGATGACCTTACTGGCCATCTTATTGGTCTGTTGGTTCCAAACCATCGATTGGGATACTATCTGTTCAAATGATCCTTAGTAATTTGAGAATTATAAGCAGGAGCCCCATCCTGCTGCGTCCACATATTCGTTTTGTACTCAAAGGGTATCTTTTCTAACAGTAATTATACTATTCAATTATAGTGGGCATTATGATACCTGCTAAAATAAATGTATTGTTACAGTACTGTAGTCTGTATTGTAATTCACTTGTCTTTCCGCCACTAATACGGGGCTACCCTATATGCCAGGCAGCCGGGGTAGACCGGCTGAGGCTACTGTTGACCTGTTGACCCTTGGTAGGGGTTTCTCCACAGTCGATTTTTCGGTATTGTTTCGGTATTGTCCACTCGCGACTTGGCAAGATTAAACTTAAATGTACCTTAAAAAAATATCTAGTCAGTAAGGCGTTTTATATTATTAATGAAATCTTCAACGATCCAATACAATGCTTATAAATTTTAAATGTTTTTGTAACTGTACAAATTACTAAAATGTTTGTGATTATACGTTAATATGATTTTTTGTTCTTTTAAGCAGGTCAACGCTGCTGGTCATTGAATGCTAGGCGTTAAACCTGTCGCTACCATTTTAGAGTTTTTAAATTATTTGTTTTTCTTTTCTGTTTGTATATCTTGTGTAATTTGTCTCTTATATTTCGTTTATCAATTTTTAGTCTGATTAAATATTATTAAGCATTTGAAAATTATTTGATATTACTTTTTTTTACTTTTAGGTTATTCTTATTATAAATGTTATTTTGTAAATTGTGACTTTCAACTGAAAACGGCAGATAATTAAGTATAGTATTGTGAACTACGACACTGTTTTACACCCTCTGGGGTTTTTTTTTGTAAAAAAACATGAGCAAATAAATATTTATTCATTCATAGGTTTCTCTTTCCTGCAAACATCAGGATTGGTTGCTTTTTAAGTCTTGGGTCTGTTCGGGATTTAATAAACGAAATATTTGGAACAATATTTTTCTGTAGGGGAAGGTCACCATTGATGGCATACTTCCCATGATGGCATACCACAGGTATCTTTGTAATAAACCGGTTTTGCGTCATCCCGTATAGTTAGACGGGCACGCGTGACGCGTTTTGACCGTTCGGTTGTGAGTCGAATTTCAGTCGTGACGGACGTTTTTATGTAAAGTTATTTAATAGAACGGAAATTGTTAAGTGCCGAAGTAATATTAGCCAGTTTAAAAAAAAATATTATGTTAGGTGCATTAAATTAGAATGCGCGATTTTTTTCCGATAAATATATAATATAGATGTTACTTTGCTATGATTATTTTAAATCTAAGTTGTAGTTTTAATTTTTTATAATTTATTTACTAAAAGTGTGACATATTCCTAAGATGGCATATTATCCATTGGTTTCCTATGATGGCATACCTATAAATACATATAAATGGTAGATATGCCATCATAGGGGTCATATTCAAAACGGCGCTACTTTTACTTTTCTTTTAGATATGTCACTACTTATATGCTTTTTAAAGTTTTTAACATGTCTTTAGATTGTACTTTCCTGATGTTTTCATTATATTTTTTAAAAGTTTTAAACATGTTCCCTAGAATGTAATATATTATTTTAAGTTTTTTTAAACAGTTTTATGTGCTTAAAATTCTTAAAAATAAAAATGTGCAAACTGTAACAAAAATATTCCTTTTACATGTATGCGTCCTTCAGATTTTTGCATTTTACTGGAGTATGCCATCATAGGCAATGTAGTTGCCTATGATGGCATACTTGGTGATTTTTCTTGTCTATTTTTTTGCCAAAAAATAGTTTTTGTATATTTTTAAAGTTTTATAATGAATATTTAAGTAGTAACAAATATTTTAACATGGTTAAATAGGTTAAAACCGTTAAACTAAAAAATATATTAGGTGGTAAAAAAAAGGTGCCATCATAGGCGATCTTCCCCTAAATTGATATAACCACGTATTCATAATATAGTACATCAGCAATAAGTTCGTGAATATTTTGTTTTCTTTTACTTAGTTATAAATTGGAGGAGAGTGCGATTTTTCCACTTTAAAAAACTCTATATAATATCTGGCGTTCTAATGTCGGTGCTTGGCAACTTGTTTTTAGATTCAATTCGGGTCAAGCGTTGCGTTTTGCGTGGGAATTTGCTGGATTACGGATCCTCGAAATAAATCGGTAGCAGCGAATATATAGGTTTGTGCTCGACTCCGTGGATATCACGTATCCCGGTCAAATAATGGGTTAGCGTTGAAGATTGCGATTTTGTTCTGTAAAATTTTCCTGCGGCGGTGTTAAAAATGTAATCATTGAATCGTCGAGTGTCTGTAAAGTTGGGTCCAGACTTGAACATTTTAGCCCGAACGAACCGAACAAACTAAGCGCGCAGGAACAAGCAGAACAAATAGTCCGAACAAAAAATCGTTGCGTTCGTGCGAATATAGGTATTAATAAAATGTTCCAGTTGTTTGGAGCGTTTGTATGTGGAAAGCCAAAACATGAATACTGACTTGGCAGTAGCTTTCAGCTCTTTTTTCTTATCTGCCAAATAGTCAAAAATAAGAAGAAACGGTGAAGCCAATGGGTACGAAAATTGTTTCGGCATCGCATAGATAACTTGTTATTACGAGAAATGAACTACATTCAGGTAAAATTTTTTATTAGAATTACTTGTGAAGACTTTGAGGAGTTAAGTTCAGGGTTCCACAACACCGGGTACTGTTTATAAGTGACTATTAATTTTAAACATTTTTCTCTATCCCACTCCATATTGAAACAATTGTCTATATTTTATGTATGTCTAAATAATAAACTTTTCTTCTTGGCAAAATACAGCGCGAACGCTGCGCTGCGAACAACACAAACTTACTAAAATTCCCGTCAACTGAATAATTCGGCGAACAATAAATCCTTTTGAGCAATTCCGATTTACCGACAAGCCCCGGAAAACGTATGGCGCGTTCGGTTCGGCTCGGGGAAACGTCCACACTAGGCGAATTCGGTTCGTTCGCCCTGTTTGTTCGGGCTAAAATGTTTAAGTCTGGGCCCACCTTTAAAGGAACCGAACAAACTGAGCGCGCAGGAACAAGCAGAACAAATAGTCCGAACAAAAAATCGTCGCGTTCGTGCGAATATAGGTATTAATAAAATGTTCCAGTTGTTCGGAGCGTTTGTACAGGGTTTTTCCGTATATTTTGGAGCACCCCTGGAGCTTTTATTTGAAGACCTAGAAAAACCTTTAAATTACCAAAGTTGCATTATTTCTCCTGAACTGCCAGAATTTGTTATCGGACAAAACAAATGAAAATCGTAAATTTGTTTAATAATGCCAATGTCGATTTTTTTAAATGGTATATTAATTTTTTTTTTAACTCCTCACTCTTTTTTGATTCCAAATATCTATATAATATGTTATATGTTTGTTTCATAAATTATTATCATTATTTATATTAATTATTGTTACTGAATAAGCATTATGTTCTATCATGTTTTCCTCACACCAATATAGATTTTCTAATCCGCAATATTTTGAAATGCAATTTTGCCTAAACGACTAAAGTAAACATATAACATATATACATATTTGGAATCAGAAAAGAGTAAGGAGTTAAAAGAAAAAATAATATACAGGGTGTTCCATTTAAAAAAATCGACATTGGCATTATTAAACAAATTTACGATGTTCATTTGTTTTGTCCGATAACAAATTCTGGCAGTTCAGGAGAAATCATGCAACTTTTGTAATTTAAAGTTTTTTCTAGGTCTTCAAATAAAAGCTCCAGGGGTGCTCCAAAATATACGGAAAAACCCTGTATGTGGAAAGCCAAAACATGAATACTGACTTGGCATGCAGTAGCTTTCAGCTCTTTTTTCTTATCTGCAAAATAGTCAAAAATAAGAAGAAACGGCGAAGCCAATGGGTACGAAAATTGTTTCGACATCGCATCGCTAACTTGTTATTACGAGAAACGGACTACATTTTATATACTATATCTACATGAAAATTTTTATTAGAATGACTAGTGAATGATTTGAGGAGTTAAGTTCAGGGTCCCACAACACCGGGTACTGTTCATAAGTGTCTAATAATTTTAAACATTTTTCTCTATCCCACTCCATTTTGAAACAATTGTCTATATTGTATAATAATATGTATGTCTAAATAATAAACTTTTCTTCTTGGCAAAATACAGGGCGAACGATACGAACGCTGCGAACAGCACAAACTTACGAAAATTCCCGTCAACTGAATAATTCGGCGAACAATAAATCCTTTTGAGCAATTCCGACTTACCGACAAGCCCCGGAAAACGTTTGGCGCGTTCGGTTCGGCTCGGGGAAACGTCCACACTAGGCGAATTCGGTTCGTTCGCCCTGTTTGTTTGGTTCGTTCGGGCTAAAATGTTCAAGTCTGGACCCACCTTAAGGCGAACAAACCCGAACCGAACGCGCCATACGTTTTCCGGGGCTTGTCGGTAAATCGGAATTGCTCAAAAGGATTTATTATTCGCCGAATTATTCAGTTGACAGGAATTTTAGTAAGTTTGTGCTGTTCGCAGCGTTCGTGTCGTTCGCGCAGTATTTTGCCAAGAAGAAAAGTTTATTATTTAGACATACATATAGAATATAGGCAATTGTTTCAAAATGGAGTGGGATAGAGAAAAATGTTTAACATTAACAGACACTTATGAACAGTACCCGGTGCTGTGGAACCCTGAACTTAACTTAACTCCTCAAAGTATTCACAAGTCATTCTAATAAAATTTATCACGTGAATGTAGTCCATTTCTCGTAATAACAAGTTATCAATGCGATGTCGAAACAATTTTCGTACCCATTGGCTTCGCTTCTTATTTTTGACTATTTTGCAGATAATAAAAAAAAGAGCTGAAAGCTACTGCCAGTCTCCCAGTCAGTATTCATGTTTTGTTTTTCCCCATACAAACGCTCCGAACAACTGGAACATTTTATTAATACCTGCTCGAACGCAACGATTTTTGGTTCGGACTATTTGTTCTGCTTGTTCCTGCGCGCTCAGTTTGTTCGGTTCGTTTGGTTCGTTCGGGCTAAAATGTTCAAGTCTGGACCCACCTGTAAGATGGTGCAGTTCGTTAATGCCGGCATATCTGCCAAGACGTACCTTAGCAGTTTGAGTTGGAATAAATGGATTACCTCGCCTGTTTTGCTTAATATTCCATTTGCATTCCAAAATATTTAATTTTAATTTTTTAGATGTAGTAATCGATGGATTCTGTTGCCATTGCTGTCGCTTTGCATTTTATCAGCATGCTGATAAAAAACTTATACACTCCCGTGCAAAAAAAAAACGAGCATCATAAAATTTGGATTAAGTTTAGGGCATTATAACTTTTTTTTTTTGAAGAAGTAGTCCATACTCAAAGTGGAGTTAAATGTATAGAAAAAAGAAAAGCACAAAGTCTTTCTGCACAAGTTTATTCCATATGTTTCGAGTGTAGAAACACTCCTCATCAGAAAAACAAGGTAAATACTACAATGCTGATGTTAGCAATAGAGAAAATAATAAGTGGGATTGAGCCGTAATGAAGCTTTCAATGGTGTACACGAGGTGTAAAAATGAAAAGTCAGAAGACCGACAAGACTTCAGCATACTGGAAAGTCAAGGGCGAGAGTAAAAGAAAAATTAGAGAGTTTTAACAGACTTTGTGAAAATCATTTAGGTATAAGTAGTGAACAATCTTAAGTTTCATTAAACTTTGTCGGAGACATGTAAAAGTAGTGAAATGAGAGGAGAAAGAAAAAAGAAAAAAATTGTTTTTGTAAAAGTCAATGTCAATGTTTTTTATTTTACCTCCGCTTTAAGTGATTTTTTAGAGAGCTATAGATACATTTACTAGTTTTAACATGCCTATACAAATTTTAAGAGAAATTGGTTTTTTCATATATTATACAAGAATAATCAAAAAGTTTTTTTTTGCCTAGTGTCAAAACACCCTGTGGAGAATATGGAATAATTAAGAAGTAAAATTACTTTAAAATATCAATTTTCATTAGGCCGTAAATATTCTTTGCATTTTGATTTTTGGTTCATGTCAATGCGTGCATTTGTTCGCACCCAAATCCAAAATGATGATGTCAGTAATTTAGCTAACTAAAACTATTAATAATCGATTTATTGTACTTAAAACTCTTCGAAATCGTCGTTTTGACGTCAGTACAGGCAAAAACTAACTTCGAGAGGTTCGAGGTAAAAATGTCAATTCTTGGATAGTTCGTCGAAGATAACACGAGGGTAATTTAAACTCACGCAGACCAGCAACTGGACCTAAATTACCACCTCGTCATAAGAGTAGCAGGATTTGGTGGTGATCATTTAGATTGGAATTTCGAACAATGGAGCAGTGTACTCTTTATTGATGAGTCTAGATTCTGTCTACATTCACCAGATGAGTGAGGGTGAGAGTGTATATGGAGGCGAAGTGGAGAACGATTGATTGTACGTTCAGCTCTCGGCTTAGCTATGGAGGAGGTTCCGTGATGGTTTGGGCAGGAATATCAAGGGAGGCTTGTACTGAATTAGTGTTTATTGATGGAGGATCGCTGACAGCACTGAGGTATATTGAGGAAGTATTGGCAAATCATGTAGTTCCATTTACTATATTTATCGGAGACAATTTTATCTTGATGCAAGATAATGCCCGACCACATGCAACAATGGGCGTTACTGAATATTTGACAGAAAATGGCATTTAAAAAATGAATTGGCCAGTATGTTCTCCGAATTTAAATCCTATAGAGTCTTAGGGGGAGGGGGGGGGGGGGGGGGGGGTTATACTAGGAAGACGAATTAAAGGCCGAAAAGTGGCACCAGCTGAGCTTCGTGTGTCACTTCAGGAAGAATGGAGGAATATTACCCAGGACCCAGGATGATATTCGCGGGCTAATTGATGGCATGAACCGATGTGTAAAGGCAGTAGTAAGAGCTAAAGGAGGCAATAGAAATTATTCAGATGTGTTTAAGTGAAAAAATTGTTGTTGGTTCTTGCATTTTAATAGTCTATTTTATTCTGATTGCAATGGCAATGAGAAAATTATGGAAAAATTAAAATGATTAACATCATTAAGATAATTTTGCATTTGGGTAGAACAAATGCACGGATTGACATGAACCAAAATCGAAAATGCAAAGAATATTTACGGCCTTATGAAAATTGAAATTTTGAAGTAATTTTGCTTCTTAATTATTCCACAGGGTGTTTTGACACTAGGTAAAAAAAACTTTTCGATTATCCTTGTATGATACGTCAAAGAAACAATTTCTCTTAAAATTAGTATAGGCATGTTAAAACTAATAAATGTATCTATGGCTCTCTAAAAAAATCACTTAAATCGGAGTAAAAATAAAAAAATTATTAAGCCCTAAACTTAATCCAAAGTTTATGATGCCCGTTTTTTTTGCACGGGAGTGTATAAATAATTTTATAGCACGCGTCCATGTTAAAAAACGAGCCGCTTGCGGCGAGTTTTATAACGGGACAAGTGCTTTATATAACACGTACGTTATACTATTGGTTTAAAATAAAATAAAATGGGTTTTCTCGTAAATCACAAAGGCCGCGCAAGTCAATGAAATAAAACATTTAAATGTTACCAACATCAAATAAAGAAAAAACGCGTCTCGAAATAGCTTTATTACGATACGCAAATGCGTATCGTAATAGACTTGTTATGCTACCAAATTAGAAAAAATTATGCTGTATAAAACGTGTCCGTTAATATACTATTAAAACCCTAGAAATTTCTTTAAAGTTTTCTTTACCTTTATATTTTTCAATGTGTTTATGTAATCACCACTAACCTCAGCAACCACTGCCGGTTGTTGTGTGCTGTGGTTTTCAGTGCCGGGTGGTCAAATAACTAGAATTTATTTTTTAAGTTTCTCAGGTGTGCGCCAGAGGGCGTAATAGTAATTTTCAACTATGAAAACGATGGTTTCTCTTTAATATGCCTAGTTAAGCCGTGTTAAAAATGTTGTGTTGTAGTATTGATGTATTTATGAGCAACTTTGTTTTACCACTTATTGCTCCAGCTTCCCGAATAAAGGGGTAGGGGAAAGAGAAAAAAAAATCGGAGAAAATTAAGCAACTTTGGTTAGAGACAACGAAAAATTATTATCGCTTTATAAGTAATAAATAGATAGTTCATGATAATTATACGATTTTATTAACTTAAGTAGGTATAATTTATCCAAACTCAGTTTGAGGACATTCCAATCATTCCATACGGCGGTAAACAGTCTCAAAGAGACCGACCGCACAACCAGGGTTGTCAGATCTTTCTTCTTCAATTCTTTAAGTTTTTTTTATTAAAGATGTTTCATTTATACACCAGTCAAGTTATCAAAATTTTAGTGCAAAATGGAAAAAATTGATATCCAAAATTTTATTGCTGGAAACTGTTTATGGGGTAAGTATAAACGTAAAAAACTAAAAATAGACAACTGGATCGGTCATCCCTTCCCGTGGGGGGTCGAAAGGGGGTGAAAAATGGTGTTTCGTGATTTATGGTAAAAGGAGACGTCCTAGAAAAAAATGTTTTATACAAAACTTGTAGATCATGTAAAAATCTACTACTTTTGTGAAAAGCACTTTTTCACATAACCTCAAATTTTTTTAGATAAGTGCGAAAAATCGGTTTTTGTGTTTTTTAATTTTCATTTGAAAACGTGTCAACTAATATTTATGAAATTTTAGGGAGAAATAGCTTTTCTTATGACAAATAAGGGAAATTTTTTTTGTTTTTATTTCATGGGCTGTTTTGAAGATATTTGCTTTTTTTTTTTTTTGAATTTTTTTCAAATAAAATTTGTCCTTCGAAAAATCAATTTAAAAACTTTTGTTTGTGCTCATTTTTTTCGTTTTTAGTTGCACTTTAACATGAAAAAAAAAATAAGTCAGGGCGCAAAAACATCCTTTAAAATGCACAAGAAGCCAAAAGTGAGTTTTACGAAAACGAATATTTCAGTATAAGTTTATAATTCGTTTAAAATTACGAACATTTTTTAAAATCAAGTACTTATTTGTATTCTATGGGAAAAAATACTAAAAAAATTATTAAGAAATTTAGGTTAATTAAAATTTAAATTAGCAAGAATTTTAAAATACGAATTTTTGTAATTGATCGAGAAAAGTATAATTGCGTAAGCGAGTCACAAAAAAAATAATTTTAGGTAATTTTGAAGTACTCTGGTTCTTTTTAACTAATAAAAATAAACTTAAACTAGATTCAAATAACAAGTATATATTTTAACGAAATATAAATTATTAATTCAAAAAATTTCTTTATGTTAACATAAAGCATGGTAATGATGGTAACATTGAAAAAAGTGGTATACAAAACCTGTTTGGTCTAGTAGATACTTAACCTATAACTCACGAAAAACCCAAGAATTGCAAAATTATTACATTATTATATTTTAAATGCAGTCTACTCTTCAAAAAGTTTTTAACACCAAAATTTACGATCAAGTGTGACAGAAAAAAATAACAAGCCATTCGTTGTTATAATAATACATTCTTTAGTCCTTAAGAAACAATATAACTGAAATCAAGACAAAAAGTGTTTTCAGTGTTTAAAAACAACTAATTAACAAACCCTTGTTTCTCGTATACTTATACATAATATATTAACAAACCAGAAAATTTGGTAGAACTGGCAACCGTTCACAATTTATGCACGTTGTCAGGGGGTGATAAGCGTCAGTTAAAGCGGCTGGTATAAGCTGAAGCGGTCTCCAGCCCGTTCAACGATCGATTCTGTCAGACAGAGATAGGCCAGTGACCGCCGATGGCGTGGAAGAGACGAAGATAAAATATACGTGGTTTGGAACTCATGGACGGGCCGGGGAATGATCCCAGAATGGAGTTCTGGTAAAAAAATTAAAGCATTTTCTGAGCAGTGTCGTGCCGTGTCAGGTTTATTTTTCTGGTTTTAGTTTTGTGTATAGAATCTTTGAGTTACCTTATAATTATTATTTTAATATAATATTATTATATATACAGTGGGTTTATAAAGTATAGTATGTACAAACACCTAATGTTAAACAAACTTATAAGTGTGTATACGCATTTTAATTATTTGTTTGGGACGCCTATGGTTAGGAGTTTCATACTGTTTTATGTCATTAAATTGACCTACACGCGGTATTAAATTTATTATTACTCGGAATGTTTTGATAATATCTTGGGCTAGAAAACAGATATTAACTTGCAGTTTTCACTGACTTCTTCCAATTTTAGTTGTCCTTAAAATTATTTATTGTTCATTTATTTATCCAAAAATAAATTAAACGATATGATTTATGAGAAGAGTTTTTGTTTTCTTTCGTTTTGTCAAAACCATCCAATATGATACGATTTATATTTTGGGCAAGGCAGATAAAAAAAATTGTCTTTTGGCCGGACAATTATAAGGACGAAATATCCTAAGCAGCGAACACCCAGTCCTTGATTCTTAATATCGATAACTAACATTATTTTCATTTGTTTTCCATGGCTACTGAGATCTATTTTAAATGCTTCAAGCAAGAACTAAAAAAGTCATTTTTATTAAATCAATCTTACCAGCTCTAAAGATTTCGTGGCAACCATCACATTTGGAAGCAAATTGCTCATCGTAGCAACGGCCGCAGTAGATGCGGTCTCCTTTGGAACCAAACTGCTTGTCGACCAATGATTCCCCACAGGTAGTGCATAGAAAACAGGCTTCGTGCCAATGTTTGTCTTTGTATGAAAGATCCTGCAAAAATTAAGGTTGTTTATATCAAATTTTTCCGTCAGAGCGACTAGAAGAAAGATGTAACGAAATTAGTCATTAAAGGAGGCCATTTAATAAATTACAATTTTACTGAAATGACCCAATCGAAATAAATTTACAATATCTTCCTCCATATTACATAAACACGTGAACACTGTACACACGGTGAGACGGAAACTACATGTGTTTATGTAATTTGTTCGGAGGAGACTGTATATACAGGGTGAGTCGGGAGGAATGGACCAAACTCTAAGGGTGTAAT
The DNA here is from genome assembly GCA_963969555.1 of Polydrusus pterygomalis. Taxonomy (NCBI): domain Eukaryota; kingdom Metazoa; phylum Arthropoda; class Insecta; order Coleoptera; family Curculionidae; genus Polydrusus; species Polydrusus pterygomalis. Next base: position 73,693,971 of record OZ018376.1, on the reverse strand, counting down.
CTATGCATCAATATATTAAGAAAAACTCAAATGTTGTTATCCAATATTCATTTGTTTTTAAATTATAACGCAAAAACAAAATATTGCATTAATTTAGCTTTCCTGTAATAAATGGTATTATTGTCCGCTTTTGATTGTTGTGCTGTCACTATCCTGTTGCCTGTTGGCGTCAGTATAAATAATAAATAGTGTCAGTATAAAATTTTACATGATTCACCGTTAACTTTCGGATTTGTATCATTTAAATGCTCATACATTTATTCACATCTCGAATACGCCAATATGGTTTTTATTTATGGTTTGTGTAATGGGAATACTACAGCGGCTGCTGAAAAATATCGTCAACGATTTCCACATCAAAGAACAAACGCAAACATACCCGAACAGAAAGACCTTTATCAGCGTTTTCAACAAACTGTACGATACCGGAACGCTTCCAAGTGCTAATGTAACATTCAAACGAGCCATTCGACAGGATTTAGAAGAAATAGAAAATGTTCTAGCTTTAATAGAAGAAGATGCAACGACCAGCTCACGAAGAATTGGAACTCAGTTGGGGATTCCCCAAAAAAGAGTGATCAATACGCTTCACGAGCAAGGCTTATACCCGTACCATGTACAGCGTGTACAGAATCTTCAACCTGGAGACTACGCCAAGCGTGTGCAATATTGTGAGTGGATAATTAATAATCGTCATCTTGTACCGCCCATACTTTTTACTGACGAAGCTACATTCACCCGTGACGGCATCAACAATAATCCAAACTCCCTTGTATGGTCGGACGAAAATCCTCACGCATTAGTCGAAAATAATTTTCAACACAGGTTTTCAGTAAACGTGTGGTGCGGCATGATCGACAATAATTTAATTGGCCCCCTTTTCTTTTGGAAAATCGCCTTACAGGGGATCACTATTTAAGTTTTTTACAAAATGAATTGCAAGGACTACTGGAGGAGATTCCATTAAACATCCAGATCTCACACCATTGGGCTATAATTTATGGGGTTGGTCAAAAAATGAGGTATAGAAAGTAAAAGTAGATACTAGGGATGCATTAATTAGACGCATTAGAAATTCTGCACCCAATATTAAAGAAAGGCACGAATCAATTAGAAGAGCCACGCGCGTCCTTCGTAAACGCAGCAGGAAATGTTTGAAAGTCAATGGCGGTATTTTTGAAAATTTACTAAACCAATGATTTATTTAAAACAATGTTAATGTTGCATATTTTGGTTTAACAATATTATTATTTTATAAAAGATGATATAGTGTCCGCGAAAATAATTAAAAGAAAAAGAAAATATAGTGGCATATCGGACAAGTGTGTAACTATTTTTTATATTGGAATACACAGGGATCCAAGTTCAATGGATACCTTGGGGCGGGTAGACCACGACGGCCGTTTCGTCCTTGTTAGGACTCGACAGGCAGCCATAACCCAAGCAATTCCAAGAACGACGGAAAAATGTACTAAAAGCCTACTTGTAGAATCAAGGCGCCTTGATCGCCAGGGTCAAAAACAAATAAACTTTGCATCACATGCGAACAAATTTTAATAGCTTAATTTTGATTTTGTAGAAAAACACACATTTAATATGGCTCTACTTTAAAGAAAATGTATCTGAAATAAAGCATTGCCAAAACTAAGAAGTTTTATGTAGGTTGCGTTGAGTCTCATTTTGCAAAAGTGGTGCAATTTACAAAATATGGGTAAAAAATCAAAATTATCTTAAGCAGCTAAAATTTGGATGTGGGCTAGAAACTGCATTAAAAAAAACTTTTTCTAATAACTTTTCGATACTTTCAGAAATAACCCTACTTTTGAATAATTATTTTTTGGAAAAAATTAAAATTTGACCGATAATGCGAATCACGTGACTACTATTTATTTGCTTAATTTTCATCTCGATTGAAGCAGAACTTGATGCTAAAGTCAAATTTCGAATAAAGCTGTTAATAAAAAAATTGTGTGTGCTTAAGACCACACGACATAAGTGAAAACTTCAACAAGGTGAAATTAACAATATCAAATACACGAGTGTCTAGACAACGCACACTGACTGTTTCCACGTCGACACTGAATGCGACCGATGGCGGCATGCTCTTTCATATAACGTTCATTCGGGTCAGGGTCAGTTCGGATTGAATATAGCAGTTGAATTCGAGCGTAGCACACCCGAGTCTGACGCGTGACGGCTCAGTTTAATTCAGTGCCCACAAAAAGTGCTAAACGCGCCTAAAGAAGTTTTCAATTAAAAAAAAAAATTGTGTGTGCTTAAGACCACACGACAGAAGTGAAAACTTCAACAAGGTGAAATTAATAATATCAAATACAATTTTTCTTCACCCTACGTAAATATATAAATGAAAAAATGCCAGACAACGCACACTGTTTCTACGTCGATAAATGCGACTGGTGGCGGCATGCTCTTTCATATAACGTTCATTCGGGTCAGGGTCAGTTCGGATTGAATATAGGAGTCGAATTCTAGCGTAACACAGCCGTTGCCGTCGCGCGTGACGGCTCAGTTTAATTCAGTGCCCACAAAAAAGTGCTAAACGCGCCTAAAGAAGTTTTCACTTCAAAAATTCCATATGACGCGGACTTTACTGGTCACGCTGTATTTTGCATATATTCCGCCCTTTATTTATTAGTTATATTTCACAATCTCCTCCTCCAAATTAGGTAATCTGTCAGAAACAATTTTCTTCTTACCTTAGAATCGATTCCAATAGTTCTGCTACATTTCTCGCAAGCATTTGCAAAAACAGATTCGTAGCATGAAACGCAGTAAGGATGATCGTCACGCAGAACGTAGCGTTGCCCAGTCAGACTTTCATCACATTGCCAGCAGCAGAAGTGTTGTCCGTGAAAGTCCTTGTTCATGGCCTTGGTATATTCTCCACTAAAAATAAGCTGTAAACAAAAAATACGTTAAGACAAAATTATTAAAATGAGTTATTCGGTAGAGAATGGGGAGAAAAAGCACAGGGTTATAAAAATCTATGAGCGATTGACAAACAACGCCCAGAATATTACATTGTTTACGGTTTAAAGAAACCAAAGATTCCAGCATTCACAATTTGTCTGGTTAGCTGTATGGTTTATGTATGGTCCATTATACTTCACACGTGCATCAAACGAAGCGCTGTTATCATCGCTTTCCCTTTTCACGCGTCGGCCATTTACGGGTAGCAGCCAAAACAGCTGTAGCTTTTTTACTATCTGCTTCAGCCCTACCCTGCTTAAAACATTTTACAGATTGCTAAAGGCAGCAGTTACATCAACTAGGTTTATATTAAAACCCTAAGACAGAAGAGCTTGTCATATAAAGGCAAATAATTCAATAAAATATTCTTATACTCTTCAGTGGCGGCTCGTGATATTTTAGTGGAGTATGCCAAAAGTTAGTTACGCGCGCCGCAGGCAAACATTTTTTTGGACCACGCCCAAATTCTGACTACGAAAACACCACTTTTTGCCTTATTTTGACATTTTATATTTTAAATATCAGCTCCCGCTTTATTTGATGTCAAGGAATGGCTATTTAAAAACAGGTATCTTACTAAAAACCCGAAAATTGCAGACCATCTTCAAAATTGGAAATACGAATATATTATATCAGGTACATTTCCTTTATTTTTGACAAACTAAAATGTAGATATCCCAGGTAAATCACTTCGTTCAACATTTTCGTTCTAAAGGTTTATACAGTGTGTATCAGCCTAATGGATAAATTTCGATAGTAAATACAAAGGGGCGTGTCCGAAAAAATGCTCGGACACGTCGATTGGTATTTCTAGTTGCGCATTTTTTCAATAAAAACTTTTTATGCAAGGTGTGTCATGTAACTATGGCCAATACCAATTTTCTTATTTTAAATGCAATACCCTATAAATGATTCAATTTTTGGATTTTCAGAAAATTTTAGAGATGTTTCCTATCTTATACCTATCTTCAACTGTTTCGGAAATATTAAGGGTTTTCAGATTTATTGCATTTCAGCGTTTCTTTTTACTGATATCAAATCTAAAAAAAAAGGTATAAATAGTTTTGTTTAAACCTCCTGACCTTAGCAAATTGTTGTCTGTCTGCATGACAGTACCTAGTTGTCAGTGTTATAGTCGTTTGAATTTCGTTAACTGCATATCAGAAGAATGGTTTATATAATTCTACAAATGATTGGTTATGGAGATAAAACACGGACACAAACGGGTTGCTCGCTTATTTCATGAAAAATTTCCAAATTTGCCGCCTGTAAATCAAGAAAAAATTAGCAAAATAGAAAAGTAGTTTCGCCAGCTTGGACATGTAATCATGTAAAGCAGATAAAAAAAAGTAGCTGCCAATGCAATAAGTGATGATGCCAAATTAGATATTATGCTTGAGCTTGAGGGAAACCCACATACTTCTAGTCAAAAAACAGCCTTAATGTTCGATGTTAGCCATTCATCGATAATTTGAACATTACAAGAAAATAAAATGTATCCCTATAAAATGATACGAGCTCATGGAAGACGACTTTGATAGGAGAACGTGTTTTTGTGGACAAATTGTGGCAATGTTAGATAACAATGTGATCCAATTAGAACATGTTTTGTTTTCTGATGAGTGCAAGTGTAAAACTTCAAGGTCATGCTAATCGTCAGAATTGCCGCTATTGGTCTAGGAAAATCCTTACTGGATTAGAAAAACACATACGCAATATCCTGAAAAGGTTAATGTTTGGGAGATCATATCCTATAGGTCCCTTATTCATTAATGGCAAATTATTTAGCACTGCCCCCAAAATAATGTCTTGCCGACTTTAACAATCTTATGTCCTGATCCAGCAAACCCACAACTTCTAGCGAATATGATATGGTTTCAGCAAGATGTTACCAAATCAATGTCCGGCAGTATTTCCAAATCGGTGGATAGGGAGGCGTGGATCGATGGAATAGCCAGCACGATCCCCTGATCTGACGGCCTGACGCCATTAGACTTCTCAGGGGTTTACGTCAAAAATATTGCATACAAAACTAAACCCCTCGACTTAGCTGACTTAAGAAGACAAATAACGCTTGCGATTAGATCGGTCACGCATGAGATGTTCAGTAACAATAGAAGACATTTCTATTTAAGATTAGAATGTTGCCAAGACTTTTTAACATCTCCTACATTAAGTTTTTTACATTATTAAGAAATAAATAGTATTACTTATTAGTTTTTGAGTGTGTTGTTAATTTTTGCAATAAATCTGAAAACACTTAATATTTCCGAAACAGTTGAAGATAGGTATAGGATATTGTACATGAAATATGTAATATAATTTTTTGAAGAATCCAAAAATTAAATAATATACAGGGTGTTGCCTTTAAAATAAAAAAGTTGGTATTGGCCATTGTTACATGACATACCCTGTATAAACATTTTTATTAAAAAAAAATGCGCAACTAGAAATACCAATCGACGTGTCCGAGCGTTTTCTCGGACACGCCCCCATGTATTTATTATCGAATTTATTACATTTGGCTGATACACACTGTACAGGGTGTTTCATTAAGGTCGAAGAGCGGCCATATCTCGGAAACTACTGGGCATAGAAACTCAGGAAAAGAAAAATGACAATAAAAGTGGCCATGAGAAAATTCTGGAAATAATTTTCAAGTTCCGCATTTTGCCGCAAGAGGGCGTAATTGAAAAGTAAATTTTTAAATTTTACATAACTCCGAAAATTCCACATTAAGGTATATGTTTGATAACACCATTTTAAAGCTTGGACAATTATGCATCATTTTGGTCTTATGCTCATTGGCGTACCGACTTTAATAAGAGTGGGGGAAGCTGTTAAAAGTGTAATCATTTAAATCGCTGTAACTTATAAAAGACTTATCCGATTTTAGCAAACTAAGACTGTTTGGAAGAGAAATGTATGCACTTTAACCAGTCGTATTTAGTTGTCCATAATAGTTCTAAAAAAAATGCTAGAGGGCGCAATTTTCAATAAAAATACATTTTTTGATTTTACTCCGAAAAAATAAATCATACGGTATAATTATGATACCATAATCGAGAAGGAGATGAAATTTGCTAGAAAAAATATTAAAGCCGCAGCTCGATATCTCCGTTCGTTTCAGAGTTATTGCCAAAACAATAATTTTTAAGACAAATTGCGCCCTCTAGCAATTTTATTAGAAACTATCTTGTACATTGGATACGACAATTAAAGGTACTTACCTTTCTCTTCCAAACAAGCTTAAATTTAGTAAAATTGGTTAAGTCGTTTAGAAGTTACAGCGATTTTAATGTTTACAGTTTCACTTGATAAGAGTGGGAGAAGCTATTGAAAGTTTAAACATTAAAATCGCTGTAACTTCTAAACGACTTATCCGATTTTACTAAATTTAAGCTTGTTTGGAAGAACCTTCAATTGCCGTATCTAATGGTACAAGATAGTTTCTAATAAAACTGCTAGAGGGCGCAATTTGTGTTAAAAATTATTGTTTTGGCAATAACTCAGAAACGAACGGAGAAATCGAGCTGCGGTTTTAATATTTTTTCTAGCAAATTTCATCTAATTTTCGATTATGGTATCATAATTATACCGTATGATTTATTTTTTCGGAGAAAAATCAAAAAATGTATTGTTATTGCAAATTGCGCCCTCTAGCATTTTTTTTGAGAACTATTATGGACAACTAAATACGATTGGTCAAAGTGCATACATTTCTCTTCCCAACAGTCTTTAGTTTGCTAAAATCGGATAAGTCGTTTATAAGTTACAGCGATTTAAATGATTACACTTTTAACAGCTTCCCCCACTCTTATTAAAGTCGGTACGCCAATGAGCATAAGACCAAAATGATGCATAATTGTCCAAGCTTTAAAATGGTGTTATCAAACATATACCTTAATGTGGAATTTTCGGAGTTATGTAAAATTTAAAAATTTACTTTTCAATTACGCCCTCTTGCGGCAAAATGCGGAACTTGAAAATTATTTCCAGAATTTTCTCATGGCCACTTTTATTATCATTTTTCTTTTCCTGAGTTTCTATGCCCAGTAGTTTCCGAGATATGGCCGCTCTTCGACCTTAATGAAACACCCTGTATAGGTACATTTTTTACATTTGGAAAAAAACTCGAAATATCCTATTTTGGGCTCTTTTGACAGCGCAAATTTTAATAATAATTGCAATCGAGACCTCGGATCGAGGACTTCTGGGATTTAGGTAGGAGTGAGTGAATTACGAATTCATAATCAACTATACTTGTTGTTTTATGAGAAGTTATGACTGCCCTTGTATTATGCATAGCATAATGCATTATCACAAGTATAAAGCGCTATATATAGTATAATAGAGAACTTGCACAATTTTTTTTGTTGCATAAATATGTTTAGCAACACCAAAAAATAATATACACAAAATATTACTTAAATATAACTCCCTAATTTTGTATAAATAGTTAAATTTTGTTGTGTGACGTCACGTATTATGAATAACCCACCTCGCGCTATGTATTGTACTACGCGTTGACGTCACAAGCAAACTTTAATCGCTTCTATTTAATCCAGAGGATAAAACAATTCTTTGTGAACTGTGGGTCTTTTAATGATATTAGCTTACGCTTAAGAACGTTATTTTTGAAATTTAATTTTCATGATTCATAGTTCTCTATTGTAAAATTTTTTTTAATTGTTTCCTAAAATTGGTTTCAGAGAATTCCGATATGGAGGTATTTTAAATCCACACTTTTCAGGATATTCCGTATACCTAAAAATACTTTAAAATATTTTTAAAAATTCTCCTTGTCGGAATCCTACGTTCACCCTGTAATCTTTTAAAAGGTCAACTATTTTTCAAAATAAACTGCATTTAATTTTATATAAGGCAATGTTGGCTGCGACGCGACGCGACGAACATACTTTTGTCAGGGTTTTTACCTTGAGTTGCTTCTGTATCTCAAGATTTCGATATTTGTTTTTTTCAATTATTAGATTTATCAACATTTCTTTCCGTGAATACCTGATCTTACAGTTACTCCGTTATGGGTTGCAAGAAAAACAGGAATCAACGTATCGCCTACACGACCAATTAAAAGATATTCAAACGTTTACTAAGGAAACAAATTTTTAACTTGTCTAATTTAAAGAAACAGCGGTCGTTTTGCTATAAAACTAATATCACGTTGATTGAAAATGACTCAAACAATATAGTGACCTCCCACGAAGGCAACGCTTTACGCAAAAAGTTGACCATGTAACCAAAGCGTCTCACCTCGCTCAAAATACAGTACACCTCTGCTGAACAATAGGGTACTTGCACGAAATTTAAATATTGAAAATGTTTCTATTTTTTAATAGTAAATGGAAAAATAATGTATACATATAATTTCTTTTTGCCCTAAATCCAAATATTTTTTAAAATATTCAAGATTGAATATTACTAAAACTGTAAATATTTAAAAATAGTATTATGGGATATAGTACAGGAAATGAAGCATTTTGGCTCGCAATTTTTTCGTCCAGCATGGATTTACTTGAAATTTTAACAGAAGGTAGGTAATAGCCCAAGGATCAAAATCTATATCGAACCGAAGGGCGCCAAAGCCCTGGGGGTGGTTGCCACCCCATCTCGGGGGTGGGAATTTTTTATTACATTTTAACCACAGGAATCGATCGAAAAAGTGATTCTAGGCAAAAAATGTTCTATACATTTTTTTCGTAAAACTAATATTTTCAAGTTATTCGCGATTGAAAGTAACAATTTTTAGACGAAAAAATCGACGTTTTTACTGGGTTTTTCGCGAACAATTCGAAAATTATGCATTTTATCAAAAAAACTGTAGAAAGCAATATGTAAGCTTTGAAAAAAACAAACAAAAATCTTTTTTTATAATTTTTCTACGACCAATGCGAACTGAGATATGGCGTGTTAATGGTTAGCTTTTTTCGTCAAATGCAAAATTTGATAAATTCAAAGTCAAATAACGGAAACAGGCTGCATTTTTCGAGGAAAACTTATGGAATCTTTTTTTAAAGTACGTAATTAGACCTTTCTTTTTAAAATAAAAAAAGTCTCTAGCATGAAAATTGAGCGAGTTATGTTAAAAATAAGGTCAGTGCCTAATTTTTTCTACGAAAAAATCAATGAAAACAACCCCCTAACTACCCCCCTAATTAAAATTGATCTTCACCCTTCTGCAATTCTCTTTATAAATGTATTCTTAATACGTCCAAAAAGTTTGACCAATTTAAAATGCCTAATTTTTGAAAAATTGGAGCTTAAGTGAAAAACGAGTTTTCACAATTTCGAATTTTTCACCCTTTTTCTCAAAATAACTCCGAAAATACTGGAGATACGAAAAAAATTATTGAGTACTAAATTGTAGCTTTTTTAATGACTAAAATTTTCCTGTGTGTACATTTTCTGTACAGTGAATGTTTGGCGAGATATAACCGTTCAAATCCTCTATTTACGAACGAGCACCACCTTTTTCTAGCCCTTTAAACTCACCCCATTTAAAAACCAAGGGATCTTAAGGGATTCAATTCACAGAACCTTGTAGCTCTTGAAAACCCCTATAAAACCGTTTTTGAAAAAACTTTCTAGCATGAAGGAGATACGTTAAAAAAACCAATCAATTTTTTTACGAAAAATTCTAATAGCCCACTTTGGAGCATAATAATCTACATAACCGGTATATTTGGCAGTAGGCGTAGACGTGGCCATTTTTTTTGGAATTATTCAATTGTCTTTATTATAATTATGATAATAAATCGGTTAGTGCATAAAAAATTCATTATATTTTTGTGTGTGCCTGAGTTATATAATTCTTTTCTAATTTAATTGATATAAAATTATATATAAAAATTGCAATGTTGTGAAGGGTGGTTTTCAAAGGTTGCAAAGTTGCAAAATGCACTTGATACATATCTTAAACAACAGAATTCTTGAATTGACTCACTATGATAATTAAACATTTTTTTTGTAAAAAAAAAATTTTTTGCATTAAGCTGTAACAAGGGTTGATTTTTAAGGGTTGAAAAATTATGAAATTGTATTTCATAAGATAATCATTATTCAACTAATCCAAACCAAATTTCACGCTATCTTAAGGTTTACAATGTTATTTTATAATTTTTTACAATTAGGGGTTATTTTCACCCCTAAGAATCAGCGCTCATCGGCATGATATAAAATATAAAGCAGAGGGTGAGTTTAGCCTAATCTCAAATTTTTATGCAAATCGATCCAAGGCGAAATCATTTTTTTAGAATTAATAATTTTTCTATACATTAAGCTCTAACAGGGTTGCTTTTTAAGGGTTGAAATATGATGAAACTGTATTCCAAAGCACGAAACAATCATTATTTAACTAATCGAAAGCAAATCTTTCCCATATTCAGGTTAAAAATGTTATTTTATAATTTTTGACAATTAGGGGTAGTTTTCACCCCTGAAAAACGTTCAGCGCCCTTCGGTGCGATATAGATTTTGATCTGTGGGCTATTCCCTACCTTCTGTTAAAATTTCAAGTAAATCCATGCTGGACGAAAAAATTGCGAAGTTCTACCTTTTTTTGAGCTTCACTTTTTCCTGTACTAATACAGTAAAACAAAGTTGAACTTGTAAATGTTCACTACACTAAGAAAAAAATTACATGTTTTGCTAACACTGTAGCTTCGTCAGAATGATGACACTGATTTAATAAAAGTTGTGTGAGTTGAAACAGTGGAGTGGGTTAAAATAGCGGGAATATCCAACAGAGGGTTTAAAAAATTAAATTATGTACAATATGGGTAATTTACAAAATTTTAAGTATATTATGGTCAACAGAATAAATTTAACAAAGGTGAATTTTGAAGAAGTAGTCCATACTCAAAGTGGAGATGAATAATATAGGGAAAAGAAAAGCATAAAGTCTTTCTGCACAATTTTAATTCAGTAGCTAGGCTAGAATCGACATGTTTCGAGTGTAGAAACACTCATCATCAGGAAATTGAAGCAAAAATAATTAACAGTTGATGTTGTTAGCAAAAGAGAAAATATAATAAAATTAAAGGTGGAACTAATCCATAATGGAGCTTTCAAAGGCACGCATAGGGAGTGAAAAACGTTTGCAGTCAAAAGACGGAAAATATATCAGCACGCTGAAAGGTCAGGGACCAGTAAAAAGCCTCTGTGGGCGGGAAATGAAGAGAAAAACAGGACATATCAAATAAAGCACTTTGTAGAAAACAGTTCAAGTTTGTGTGATAGAACATTTTAGTTTGATTCAGCTATGTCGAAGAGGTGTGAAAGGTGTTAGATATGAGGTGGAGAGAAAGAAAAAATGTGTTTTTTATATTAAAGTAGTGTAGATGCTTTCTGTAAAAGAAAAAGAAAAAAGGGATGTAATGAATGAAGTGTAATAAAATAAGTTAGATTAGCTTACCATTTAGCTTGAAGAAAAATGCTGTTGGGGCACCAAGCTTGTTACGGCCCAGTGACCCCAGCAGGAGTCAAAACTGACACATATGATTTAGAATCGAAAATAAAAAAGTTTACGGCATTTTCACAGAAAATTTTTTGATAATTTTAAAAAAACTGTTTAGAAAATTTTTATTCGTTTTTCATGAACATCTGAAGAAGAAGGTCGCTGCGACCAGCACGTGTCTAACCCAAACGGGAAATGAACTTGAACTTGACATTGAAAGGGGGGAACAAGTGATATATGTTTCAGCGGTCAAATTAAAGTTTTTCAGAATGCTAATAAATTCCACCTGGATTAATAAAAAGGTATCGAGGGAAAGCTCAATTAAGGTTCACAATAAATAGGTGAATTATTTTAATCTAATTGATTATTAAGTAACAGGTCCGTATTTTTGATAAATTTACTTAAAGATTTATTAGTTTTATAAGACAAATTTATATCAAGTTTGTTAAGAAAATTGCCAATTACTTTGCTATGTTGTCCAAAGAAAGTGTTTTAGTTATATCGGTTATTAACTGCAATTTGTTTTATAATGTTTAGTTATTTTTGAAAATTGATTTTATTTAGAGGGAGAGTTACTAGTCTATGGATCATACTGTGAAAAGAAGCTAATTTCTGTTGTGTTGTATGGGGTGGCACAAAGAGTTGTGTAGTATGGCTGTATCAATATGAGATGGTTTCTGGAAAACGGAGAAAACGTGTCTATATTATTTTCTCTCTTAATATTTAAATCAAGAAAATTAATAGAGCTGTCACTTTTGTATTCTATTGTAAACTTGATATTGTGTAGGCTGGTAATATATTCTAAAAAGACTTGCAACTGTCGATCAGTTCCGAGAAAACAAGAGGTCATCAACAATACGATACAACAATACAGCCAATATATGCCAATACAGAAACTGGTTGAAAAGAGAATGATTGCTCATTTTATCTTCTAAAAAATCCATAAATATTTCAGCCAATAAAGGACTAAGAGGGTTACCCATATTAAGACCATTTTTGCTAGTGTATATTTTGTCGTTGAACTCAAAATCATTTTATTCAAGGCATATTGTAAGAGAATTGATAATTTCTTGTTTTTTGATCAGATTTACATTTTTTAAGGTAAGAAGTTGATTAACCAAAGTAATAGTTTCATCGGTAGGTACGCTGGGAAACAAATTAGTCACATCAAAAGAAAATAGCTTACCAATATTAGGTAAATTAATATTAGATATTAATTTGAAGAAATGGTCCATACTTAAAGTGGAATTGAAAGTATGAAAAGGAAAGAAAAACACAAAGTCTTCCTTCACAAAATTTAATAGAATAAAATATTCTTAGTTTAAAGGTCTCTACATGTTTCGAACGCAGAAACGTTCATCATCAGGAGACAGAAAATATATTGCTGATGTTTTTAGCAAAAGAGAAAATGATAGGTGGTAGGCATAAAACCTTAATGGAGCTTTTGCGGTGTCAAAAATTCGATATTAAAATTACATTATGTGAAGACATTAGAAATAAACATAAGTTAAAACATACGTAGTATGTGGAAAATTCAGTTGAAATGGTCTAGGTTTAGAACCACCAAACAAAAAGAAGAGGTAGAAAAAGTACTTCTAAAAAGAAAATGTCAAAAAGGTTCTCTTAGCAAAAACATGTATTGAAGACATAGTAAAAAATGGGAAGTTATTTCATGTACAGGTGACCCTATATAGGTGTATTGTGTATTCGATTCGCTTGTTTAGATCGATCCGGATCGATCTAACTGATTCTAACTGATCTGAGCTGTGTCCGATTGGCAAATGATCATTGTTCCCCCACTACCGTCAAAGTGATCCCAAGTGAACCTAGGAAATTGTTTTACTTTAGTCCCCCGCTTTATAAAATACTACTATACGCTACTCTCGAATAATTTTTGAACATGAAATGAGGTTAGGTCAAAATCGAAACCCAAACGTACAACTGACATAAAAATCCGTGCTTCAAATAAAACATTGTATTAGCGAAAACAATTTAAGGAGATTTTAAGAGGTATGGTATCTACATATAAAATTCAAACTCTCTTACATGAAAATGATTACTATAACCGCCGCGCCTGCGCCGATAGCAATAATAGTTTTAGATTAAAGAACTCCGCACATCTCTTATGGAAAATGGCCCTCGGTTAAATTTTCTAATTTTTTAGTATGTTGTAGAGAATGCCATTCTGATCAAAAGTGTTCATGGCCACAACAATATCTGCCGATCAGTTTTTGAGATACAGGGTGTCCAAGTTGCAAAATATGAATTTTCAATACATTATATTTTCGTAGTTTATAATATGAATTCGTTTTGTTTTTCTAAATGTTTGTTGGCCCTGTCGTAGATAGGATAGAATACTATAAAAATAGTTAAAAAAATTTTAATATATACCGGGTGAGTGACGAAAATTATTTAATATTATTTGTTAAATCATTGTATTTTCGGCATTAAATTAAATGTAAACAAAGTAATACTGTAGATGACATTAGCTTGGAGAAAGCTATCAGAATTTATATTATTTATATTATACAGGGTAACTCAAAAAAGTTATTTTTTTTTTATTAGTTTTGAAAGAAGTTTTGTAGATATTTCTTTATGTAGGTACTACTTGTCGCTTATCGTATGCTTGCAAATATATATAATTATCAAGGTTATACAGGGTGTTTCCGATGATAAGCGATAGAAAAATAACATAAAAATGCATGTATTTATAAATCACCCGGTACATTAAAAATGGATCGGTTAAATTTCGTTATTTTTTAATATTTTTTGCTTGAAGTGTCATACTTACATATTTGCTATTGATTTCCCTTTTCCTATGACCAGTTCTGGAGATATACAGTGTCGAACAGACTTAAAACTCAAAAAATAAGCAAATAAAATAACAATTTTCTATTAATTTCAATAAAATTTGTTATGTAAGTACATTTTATGGTTAAAAATAAATATATTTAATGCTATATAGGGTGTTTCGTATAATTAGGGTATTCTAACACTGTATTGCAAATAAGAAATATATATAAAAACTATGAACAATTTATTATATCCAAATTATTTTATCCAAAAATAATAAGTATGCCCCTAATTATTTGAAACACCCTGTATAGCATTAAATATATTTATTTTTAACCATAAAATTAACTTACATAACAAATTTTATTGAAATTAAAAGCAAATTGTTATTTTATTTGCTTATTTTTTGAGTTTTGAGTCTGTTCGACCCAGAACTGGTCATAGGAAATGGGAAATCAATAGCAAATATGTAAGTAAGACACTTCAAGCAAAAAATATTAAAAAATAACGAAATTTAACCGATCCATTTTTAATGTACCGGGTGATTTATAAATACATGCATTTTTATGTTATTTTTGTATCGCTTATCATCGGAAACACTCTGTATAACCTTGATAATTATATATATTTGGAAGCATACGATAAGCGACAAGAAATATCTACAAAATTTCTTTCAAAACTAATAAAAAAAATATTAACTTTTTTGAGTTACCCTGTATAATATAAATAATATAAATTCTGATACCTTTCTCCAAGCTAATGTCATCTACAGTATTACTTTGTTTACATTTAATTTAATGCCGAAAATACAATGATTTAACAAATAATATGAAATAATTTTCGTCACTCACGCGGTATATAATAAGATAATTAGACTAGTATCTTATAGTATTCTATCCTATCTACGACAGGGCCATCAACAATTTAGAAAAACAAAACGAATTAATATTATAAACTACGAAAATATAATGTATTGAGAATTCATATTTTGCAACTTGGACACCCTGTATCTCAAAAACTGATCGGCAGATATTGTTGTGGCCATGAACACTTTTGATCAGAATGGCATTCTCTACAACATACTAAAAATTTAGAAAATTTAACCGAGGGCCATTTTCCATAAGAGAAGTGCGGGGTTCTTTAACATGTCGGATACTTTGTAATGAAATAAACATTTAACAAATAGGTACCAATATTAATACGTAACTATAGTACGTACTATAGTTACAACTACATATTATAAATTTAAGATACCCCCATTTACACTGCAGTATTTTTTAATTTTCTAGCTGTTCTGCTGGCCGGAGTGTCGTCTCCGAGAGTGACGTCCGCCACTGATGTTAGGGAGGAAGACGATCAGTGGACGACTGAGAAGGATTACTAATTAGGCTTAGAATTAGACAAAACTGTCGTCCTAGGCCAAAAAGCCTCAACTCTAGTTTTCACTACTTTGAGATATTGATCATTTTAATAACTTGATAACCGCACCCTTTTTTCAAAGGAATTTTGTAATTTTTTTTTTCGCAAATCTATAAATATCTTGCAAAGAAACGATAAAATGTTTTTTAGCTTGTAGGGTAGTATTTGAAAAAAAAACTGAGATGCGTCGTATTCGCTTAGGAAATATCATTGACTTGGTTCAATTCCCTAAGTAAATTTTTTAACGACGATCATTTTGCTAAATCTCCATTGCCATAGATAATAAGGTGTAGAAAATGTTCACAAACTAAGATTTATTAATTTCTTGTTAACAATCCAGATAAACAAATAACATAAATAAACAAAAAAGCAAATTATTAAATCCTAAGCAAATAGGCATATTACATATTATTTTATACAGGGTTGGGCAAATGTTCCGGAACGGCTTAATTACAGGCGAACGAAAAGTGATATCGAATCCGGGTTTTGGGCAATCTATAGGACTAAAATTTTACTATTTGACTATTATACCATATGTCAGTAATGTCACTAACTGTCAAAGTGTTGACGTTATTTTTTTTTTAAATGGAACACCCTGTATATTTTTACATTTTTAAATTCCACATAAAATTATAATTATTTTTTATTTAATGTACTATTAGTCTATACTTGATAGTTTCCGAGATATTGACTCTCAAAAAGTGACATTTTGAACTTTGACAGCTTATAATGCTTGCTTTATACCTCTCATTTAAGATTTAATTTATCATTTAAACTAAACTAAGAAATAATTTTGTTAATTTATACCTCGAAAACGTGCCACTAAATTAAATTAAATGAAGTGCAAAAAAAAGAAGATTTGTCCAGCTGTTGTTACAACAATTAAAGCAAGTAGTAAAAACAAATCGTAGTCTTCCATTACAAATCACAAGAATTTAGATCAGTCAAAATAAATAGAGGAAAACCACTTTATTTGTTGATAAAAATAAAAATTCCAACAATAATTTTAGGTTATTGTGACCGATCAAAATATTCATCTTTCTTCCTGGCCAATCACGGACAGTTGTGGAGAACGATTTGACGCGATTTAGTACGATCTGGCACGATCTTTTACCTTAAGTTGAAAGTTGGTCAACTCTTAAATTAAATTAAATGATAAATTAGTTTAAATGAGAGGTATAAACGTATGCATAAGAAAATTAACTTTCAACTTTTGATTTCTTAGTTTAGTTTAAATCTTAAATTAAATTAAATGTTAAATGGGAGGTATAAAGCAGGCATAACTTTCTAACAGTACGTCTTAGAGCAAAACGGCTTACATGTCCCTATCTTCATTTTTTATTATCTTCCCAAAAAAAATCAACTTCCAGTTAAACCGGAACAACTATATATCCTGCTTTCGAGTTACATCCGGTTTAACCGGAAGTTGATTTTTTTGGGAAGATAATAAAAATTGAAGATAGGGACATGTAAGCCGTTTTGCTCTAAGACGTACTGTTAGAAAGTTATAAGATGTCAAAGTTCAAAAATGTCACTTTTCGAGAGTCAATATCTCGGAAACTATCAAGTATTTGATAAATAGTGCATTTATTAAAAATAATTATAATTTTATGTGGAATTTAAAAATATAAAAATATACAGGGTGTTCCATTTAAAAAAAAAATAACGTCAACACTTGACAGTTGGTGACATTACTGACATATGGTATAATAGTCAAATAGTAAAATTTTAGTCCTATAGATTGCCCAAAACCCGGATCCGATATCACTTTTCGTTCGCCTGTAATTAAGCCGTTCCGGAACATTTGCCCAACCCTGTATATGCCTATTTCGCTTAGAAATATAAGATAAGCCTTAGTTGCTTAGGTTTTGCATATTTTTTTGAGATGTGGATATTTTTATTATAATTTTTTTGGTGTTTTGCGTTTAACTTACGTCTATTTTGCCAGTTTTGCCTAGTATACAGGGTGGCCCTTTAGTGTGGCAAAGTACAATAGCTCCGTTACTATTTCAAATACATTAAAAATATTAATACAAAAGTTGAAGGGCAGTAAGTGACTTATAACGTAAAATTATTTTTAACTCTATAGGGTGACTCAAAAAAGCGGAACAAGAAAAAATGTACTTTTTTCAAATGGAACACCCTGTATATTTTTTCATTTTTAAATTCTACATAGAATTATAATTATTTTTTATTAAATACATTATTAGTCTATACTTTATAGTTTCCGAGATATTGACTCTTGAAAAGTGACATTTTTGAACTTTGACAGCTTCTAACTTTCTAACAGTACGTCTTAGAGCAAAACGGCTTACATGTCCCTATCTTCAATTTTTATTATCTTCCCAAAAAAATCAACTTCCAGTTAAACCGGAACAACTATATTTCCTGCTTTCGAGTAACATCCGGTTTAACCGGAAGTTGATTTTTTTGGGAAGATAATAAAAATTAAAGATAGGGACATGTAAGCCGTTTTGCTCTAAGACGTACTGTTAGAAAGCTAGAAGCTGTCAAAGTTCAAAAATGTCACTTTTCAAGAGTCAATATCTCGGAAACTATAAAGTATAGACTAATAATGTATTTAATAAAAAATAATTATAATTTTATGTGGAATTTAAAAATGAAAAAATATACAGGGTGTTCCATTTGAAAAAAGTACATTTTTTATTGTTCCACTTTTTTGAGCCACCCTATAGAGTTAAAAATAATTTTACGTTATAAGTCACTTACTGCCCTTCAACTTTTGTATTAATATTTTTAATGTATTTGAAATAGTAACGGAGCTATTGTACTTTGCCACACTAAAGGGCCACCCTGTATATACAGATAATACCTTTAGGTATCCATATTAATGAAAATATCAAAATCAGACAAAATTGAGATAAGCCTTTTTGGCTTAGGACGGCAGTAAAGTCCTCTTAAATTTTATTTTTTCTTATTAATACAAACAATCTACAATATTTACATAAAGGCATTCAAACACTGAAATGTAAAAAAACTTACAAAATTACATTATTCTATTAAATGATAAAATTTTTGACCCCTTGATCACGGCATAATTAAATTATTTTTTCTTTCTCTTTTAATTCGGATTTGAAGCATTTCTAGAGTTGGAAGTGGTGTCGATTGTAAGAAGTTAAATCATGTGTGATCTAGCAGGCTGCCTGACTGAAAGATCATTAAAAAAAGTTTTGTATGTTTTGACGAAAAAGTACATTTCTCCATTCACGAGTTAATTAAAGTTTTGGTGCCATATTATGGGTTCTACCTTCGTCATTAATGCCAACTCGTTATTGTTTCAAAAAAATTGGGCTGAAAAGTTTACAAATTTCCCGACAATATGGCGGACACGTAAATAAAATTATTTACTAATTTATGACACTATGATAAATACTTTAATACACTCACCGACTTTAAATTCGATCCATCCAAAATTTTGTTCAAGTTTAATGTATGGTAACTTTTTTTTCGTAGTCCGATTTAAATGATTTTTTTTTCAATTATAGATACATGCCTCAGCTTTAATGGGATTTTTTCCGTTTTTTAAAAAGCTGCGTACTTGGTGAAATATACAGGGAAATAAAAAGTATGTTTTTTCGCTTTAAGTTTGTAACACCCTGTAGAGTGATTTTGCAATATTAACTCAAATAAAGAAGCAAATTTGCGAAGTTTAATCTATTCCTAACAGATTGCTCTTTTATTTGGCTTGATATCTTTCTCGGTTCAAGAGATACGATTTTTTTAAGAAAACACTACACATTTTATTAAAAGATTTTAATTTTCAAATTTTTTGCAAAATATTTTTAATTTAAAAAAATAATATACCTAGCGGTAAAGAACTAAAAAAAAACATCAATAGCGGGTATTACCACCCCGAGCACGAACAACTGCATCCATTCGCCTTAGCAATCCTTGTAGACTTTGATTGATTTGACCCCATACTTCGATTAGTTCTTCTTTTAACTGTTCTAAATTATTCAGAACAGGAACTCGTTTTCGAATCCTTCTACCCATCATGTCCCAGACATGCTCTACGGGGTTAAGGTTTGGGCTAAGTGATGGTCAGTCCATTTTTCGTGCTTCTACGTCTTCTAAATATTGTGTAACAATTATTGCAGTATGAGGACGAGCATTATCTTGCATCAGTATGAACTTGGTGTTGTAGAGAAATGATTTTGTAAAAAGCGCTCACCTGATCTACGATATATTCTCTGACGACCATCTCTGGCATTTGTACATCGTTTTTTGCCAGTTCATATTCTCCTCGAAAAATTAAGTTTCGTTAAAACGTTTTACTGCTCTCTGAACACTGGATCTTGTACATCCTAAAACTCTAGCGGTATAATACTGCGACTTTCCATCATTTACTAAAGCTAATTCTCTTGCCGCATCATATTGACCATAATTTTCAACTCACAAAAATTTAAAAACAGCAGAATAATAATTCCATAAAAATTGTCAAGATATGACTTGTTTTATAAAACCATAGCACCCTTTGTTTTATGTTACAATTTATAATTAAAATTTTGTAATAAAATGTGTAGGTTTTCTTAAAAAATTCGTATCTCGTGAACCGAGAAAGATATCGAGCCAAATAAAAGAGAAATCTGTTAGGAATAGATTAAACTTCGCAAATTTGCTTCTTTATTTGAGTTCATATTGCAAAATTACTCTACATGGTGTTACAAACTTAAAGGGAAAAAACATACTTTTTATTCCCCTGGTATATTTCACCAAGTACGCAGCTTTTTAAAAAACGGAAAAAATCCCATTAAAGCTGAAGCATGTATCTACAATTGTAAAAAAAATCATTTAAATCGGACTACGAAAAAAAAGTTACCATACATTAAACTTGAACAAAATTTTGGATGGATCGAATTTAAAGTCGGTGAGTGTAGTATTACCAACATAAAATTTGAAATTAATGTACAAAACTTTTTATGGCATATTATATTTTTAACCACTATTATCAACTTGTATAAACAAAGTATTGTTAACAAACGCCCAGAGAAATAATACACCTATTATTCTAGGTAGCAGTGTTATTTTAAAAATAAAATAAAATTTCTCAGTTCTCAGGTTTTTAAATTCATCATGAACTAGATTTCTTAAAATATCTATCTATAACATCATTAACATACTCATCACTATTCTTAATTAATTTTCTAATATTTTTATATGTTTGTGCACTAAAAGATTCTTGAATTATGTAACGTTTATCATTTTTTGGACACAAAGCCAATGATCTGCTACTAGATGGAGAGCTCGTGGACCCTCCTAGTAACGGTCGTCCTGTAAGGCTAGTAATTTTTTTAGTAGCTAATCGTAGCATACTAAGTACGATAACCACGACCTGGCAGGCATCAGCCCTGCACGTCATCAGCCCCTATATTTTTGAAAGTGTGAATAAAATTGGAAAAAAAAAACTTGTCGCTGTAAACTTCAAATTTTAATATGATTTAGTTCATTTACTGAAAAGTATAAAAAAAAATTGACAGGCGATTTCAGCAAGCACAAATACCTGACAGGTGATTGAAAATAAACTTTGTTCTGTAACGTATATATGTTTAAGTAATGGACAAATTGAAAGGTTATATACCTGCTTTCGTACAAAGATTCAAAAAAAAAATTTCAGTCGTGATAAGGATTTATCCTCGTGAAGTCTTATTCTACTATATTACCAAAATATTATTGTGTATGTGATTTTATTTTGTGCATTATTTCAACGTGTAAAATTTAAACTATATATTAATTGTGCAGTTTTCGTTGTGCACTGTTATACATTATATTATTATTTAAGTAAACAGTGTGCAGAATGGAATCCGAACACGTTATAAGTTTATTTTCAATCATACACACCTTTCGATTCACCTGTCAGGTACTTGTGCTGGCCGAAATCGCCTGTCAATTTTTTTTTTATACATTACAGTCAATGAACTAAATCATATTAAAATTTGAAGTTTACAGCGACAAGTTTTTTTTTTAATTTTATTCACACTTTAGAAAATTTAAGGGCTGATGACATGCAGGGCTGATGCCTGCCAGGTCGTGGTTATCGTACTTAGTATGTTATGACTCGCTACTAAAAAAATTACTAGCCTTACAGGACGACCGTTACTCGGAGGGTTCACGAGCTCTTGGACTATACCTATAGATGACATGTAATTTATAACTTCTAAACTACTAAAGCAAATTCAATAAAATTATAACTAGTTTATAAAGGACACTGATACAAACCTAAAAACACAAAAAATAGGGTGTCCGATTTAAATAAATACAACTTTATGGTATCATAATTTTTTCAACATCCATCTGTTATTTCATTGCTACTGTTAAAAAAATACCTGTACCTTAGTATAATTTAAAACTTTAGGATATGATATATTTAGATCTTGTGCAATTGAATTATTATAGATAAATAGTTTTTCTATTTCACTTTCATAATAAGCTCAGTACGATCCGCATTTGCGTATCGTAATGAAGCTATTTCGATATGCGTTTTTTCTTTATTTGATGTTGGTAACATTTAAATGTTTTATTTCATTGACTTGCGCGGCCTTTGTGATTTACGAGAAAACCCATTTTTCGCAGAGGAAAAATAGCTTGATAACTTACTTTTTTATTCTGTGTGGATAACAGTCATGTATGTTAGTTGCATAAATCTATAAATCAATCTTTTGTAGATGCTTCAAGCTATCATTTTCTGCCAAATCCTATCCAAAATTTAATCTACTAACCTTCCATATACTAAATTGCAATGACGTAACGTAAAATCACGTCTTTTGAAATTTGAAAAAAAGTAGCAAAATCTCCCGAATTTCCGAACGCTCTGTATATGTACCGAATGTACAAGGAACACACAACGTATTCCGTCCAATTTCAAATCTTATATCGCTAAAATAACTTAAGAATCTTGTGGTGAAAATGGGTCAATAAATCAAAAAATGACAGTTCGCAAAATAATTTTTGTTGTCCAGAGGCTACTATAATAAAAATAGTATTACCAACATAAAATTTAGACATAAAAATTTACAAAATTTGAAGGATTTATTTTCTTTTTAAAATGTATTTTTCCTGATTATAAAAGGTAAAATAGAAAAAAATGTATAAACCACATGTTTCATAAGGCGTCTTAGCGCACGTGTCAATAAAAAAAACTCGCCACTTTGTGGCTCGTTTTTTAAAATAGACGCGTGCGCTAAAACCGCTTCTTATGAAACGTGTACTTTAATATACTATTATGAAGAACTCTAGTAAAGAGTGGATACAGTTTTTGGGTAGCTCTACCTGTTTGTATCCTTAATTTCTGAATCAGCAAATAAATATCCTTATTTTTTTATAAACCGATATTGGATTTTTAATATCGCCCAGCCCTAGTTTGCCAAATTTGAAATTAAATCGAAAGAAAGACTTATCGCAATAAAAAAATATACACCGAGTATTTTGGTTATACACAAGGTATTTATTGGGGGTGTCCGGAGTTTGCAGGTATATTGTTAGGGGTTGTTTATTGTCACTACTTAATAATGCGTTATTATTACCTGCTGAACAAATGGCATTTATATCGATTTGTAATACATACTTCTGGTAAATAAACCTTTGGTAAATAAAGTAGTTGCAAATGTAAAAAAAGTGTTTCTAAAAGCACCTCTAAGTGGGCAGTTGTATAAGGAGAGATTACCAGAAGTTAGTTTACCTCCAGAACCCAGAACCTGTAATTACCCGGTGAGAAACATGGATTAAGGCCGCAATATTCTACGCAGAGCATTTCGAAGCCATTAAAGAACTAATTTTGGATTTAGATGACGATTCGCAGTGTGTTGTGCAAAGTAAAGGAGTTGTTAAAAAGTGCAAGTGTAGCAAAATATCTTGTTTATATTAAGGTTAATTTCAGTTTTATACCGGACATAATATCGTCATTGGAGAATAGAAATTTAAGTTTAAGAGACTCAATTATTAGTATTGTTGAAACTTTTTCCGCTAAATGTAACAACATTTCCGGTAATGTTAAACACACCTAGGACTGGGAGTCAGACTGCACGAATATTTAAATGAAGAATGACCTAACCAGTCAACTTGATTGTGACAAAATATAAATGACATTAAAAAAATATTTTCTCACAATTGAAGTAACTTATTTAGCATTTGAATTTATTTAAGAATTTGAAACAACTTTCGTTAATAGCATTTAATGGAAAGCTATTATTAAAGGCAATCTGTTTCATTATATGTAGCTTTGTAGTTTATTATTAAAAGCATGTCTAGACAAAGGAGGTTTAAACAATCTGTAAAAAATTAATTAAGATCAGGAAATTTTTGACAGTATGGCGAACTAACTTAAAAATTGAATGATATTATTATCTTTTGCGGATAGTTTTGTAAATATTTTAAAATTTAGGAAATAAAGTTTGCTCACGCAATAGAGCATATTATGTGCTATCACTCTCCTCTTTTTACGTAAAAGTAATTTAATAATAATAATAATAATAATAATAATAATAATAATAATAATAATAATAATAATAATAATAATAATAATATGAAAATTAAAATTATGTTATATTAATTGACTTTCTAAGTTTCACAAGCGTTTAAAAAATGAAATTTTGTTTTCTTGACGTTTACTCCATTTTTCCAAATGGAACAATGGTAGTTCACTAGGATATATTTAAAACGAGCATTTTTTTCCTACAATTTGATACCATACACTCCTATGCTATTTTAAAATGGACACTGAAAAATTTGCTTAAATCCCAATCGCAAATTTAAAAGCCTTATGCATTATGGAATGGAATGGTTTTGAAAAGCAATATGGCTTTAATTTAAAGTTGTAATGCCATTAGTTTATAAAACACGCACACTTGCGGCTTCAGAAGAATTTTTTTGATCACTCCAAAAATTAGGAACATATCAATTTGTTCATTGTTAGTAAAACTAACCATTTTATCTGATTTACAATGTAAGTTTAATAAACGAATGATATTACAATTTTAATTTAAAACCATATTGGTTTTCAAAACCATTCCATTGGTTTTCAAAGACGCCTTTATATTTCTTTAGAAAAGACATTATGCAATAATGCATAACGCTTTTAAATTTGCGATTGGGACTTAAGGTTGAATTCTCAAAGTCATTCAATCTATTGCCAACCTGTAACCTATTTCGCGTTGATTTTTTGAGTTTATTATTTTAATAACTAACATTTAAAGAAAATCAATATCGTCGGTACATTATTTAGGTAGTATCTGATATATTACAAAAATATCAATTTATTTCATTGCTAATTTTGGGAGAATTGTATAGTGAAAGAAGAATGAGTGACAATGACATAATAATGTTAAAAAAAACCTTACCCGATATTTTTCGCTATACAATTCTCCTAAAATAAGTTATGAAATTCCTTGATATTTATTAAATATGTCAATTATTACCTATATAATATCAAGTCAATACTGATTTTCTTTAAATTTTGTATAAAAGCTAGAAAACATATATAAATCTACGCGAAATAGGTTATAGGTTGGCAAGCATGTTGATACTTCCACCTTAAGGCAAATTTTCTCGCGTCAATTTTAAAAGGGCATAGGAGTGTATGGTATCAAATTGTTGTTGATGAAAATGGTCGTTTTAAATATATCTTAGTGAACTACCATCGTTCCATTTGAAAAAATGGAGTAAACGCCAAGAAAACTAAATTTCATTTTTTAAACCCTTGTGAAACTTAGAAAGTCAATTATTATCACATAATTTTAATTTTAATTTTTATATACTACTCGACTATAAATTGACAGATTTAATTAATTTGTAGCACTCTAGATTACACACAACACGTCAAAAAATGACAAGTGAGGTGTCATTTTACTAAGAATGCTGAATTCCAATTAGGGAGTCCTATGGAGAACTAGAGGGTAGGAGGCCGATCGACAATGGCAGCATTTTCAATTTCTGTCCCGGTTTTTTGGTTAGTTCGCTAGTTGGCCGATAGATGCTCTCGCTTCGCAAGTGGGCTGATGTCGTCTTCTTCTTCTTCGTTTTTAACTTTTACTTTTATACTTTTGACAATTGACATTTTATTTTTCGAAATAACAAATAACGTTTGAAGGCAAGACAAGACAAATAACGTTGTATTGTAATTGATTTCCATATTTATAATGAATAATGGTACAATTTATAAAACTAGAGTTTGCTTTGTGTCGGGGTGTAAGACAGGATCTTCTTCAGAGAGGAAACGCAGCCAAATAAGTCTCTTTCTAGCTCCAAAGGTAAAACCCTTTGTAGCTAGAATGTTCCTGTATTTTAAAAACGAAGCATCGTTGGAACTTTATACAGGCCGAGTTTACTAATAAGTATAACAAAGTAAGTGTAAATTCATATAAAAGTCCTTATTTGTTCCTTAAAGAACTAATTTAAATAAAAATAGTTATCGCGTCCATAAGAAACCATTTATTTGATAGCCCACTTCGAACACGAGCGCCATCTTACGGCGACTCGTAAAGCTAAATTACCGATGCTAATTTGGGACCGAATTCAATGCATTGCGATCGGCCTCCTACCTCAAGTCCTCCATAGGGAGTCCAAACCAAGAACTGTAAACAAGAAGGATAGCTTATTGCCATAAGAGCAACGTTGGATTTTTAACGGACGGTGGACTGAACGGTTGTGACGACACGACAGTACCGAATTTGTTTTTATCGGTGAAAGCCTATGTGTTTTTGTTGCGATTAATTGTATTTTTTTGTTAGTTTTCTCCGACTATTTTTTAATTTTTAACTGTTTTTTAGTAATAATAAACACTTAAGAACATCGAACAATCAAAATTTTATAATTTAAACCTAATTTTGCGTATTTTTTTGGTGTTTACCCGGACTTGATTATTTATCAGTATTTGGACATTTTTGCATTCGAATCAGTTTTTTAACAGTGTTGGTAAGTTTTCTCAAGAAAATACTCAAAAAATATATCTAAAATACTATTTTGTTGTTATAGATTGCGATGCCTGGGCAGATTTTATTTTTTATACTATTATTGTATTGTGCCGAGTTAAGGTATATAGTCGTAAATGGCTTGTCCGTTAATAAATATTTTATTTTATTATTGAATTGTAAATAGTATAGTTTGGAAGTATACTTTTTTCTAAATTTCTACTAAAATTTTATCATATTCAAATATAACACTCGGAACCAAAAAAAACTGCGCAAAGTCTATATTCGTTGATATTGCGATTTTTGAAAAATAAAAAATACTGTAATATAGTTCTTGACAAGTGAAACATTTTCTTTCCTATACAAATTTGCGTTAGACGACCGGTAATGTGCCAAAAAAATTATTACATTATTGCGCGCTAAGTAACTCGCGTAATTTTGCGATTTTTGAAAAATAAAAAATACTGTAATGTAGCTCATTAGAAGGAGAATAACCTACTTTCTATACAATTTTTACGTTTGACGACTAGAAATGCTTCAAAAAAATTATTGAAATAAAATTGCTATGTATTACCGTACATTTTAAACGGGGCACGTCTGAAAGTGTACTGATGTGACGTCACTGCATATTTGACCTTCGGCAGAGAAATCGGGCGAAGTAAGCAATCCTTCTTGTATATAATCGTTGGTCCAAACCACGTGCGAAATTGACATTTTGCCAACAAGCGCCATCTTGAATATCCCTAACGCCACAAAAGAAATATAGGTTAGGTACTACTCAAAGGTAAAAAACCATTGTTTATTATTCTTCTTCGTTTTTAATCCAAACCACGTTATCCAATGTGGCGGTGTAGGCAAACAAGTTTGACGGGTCATTGGATTCCCTAATAAGTAAAAATATACAAGATGTCCCGTTTAAAATACCAAAGTCAAGGTCACTTCCGGTCAAACTGGAAGTGCTAACAACTTGAAAATTATGCCAATAAATGCAGACTCATCTCGTATGCATAATCTCAAAATTTCATTTTAATATCTATGAATAGAGAAAAGTTATAGGGGTGAACGTTTGGAAGCATTATCTATACAGGGTGGCAAGACCATAATTAGGGTAAATATTTTATTGTAGGTTATGAAGGTTCGTCAGGAGCACGTTATAAAATTAATTTGAACTATACAGAGTAATTAAAAAAAAATTGTAAAAATTTAAATGGATTACCATGTATGTTATTACATATTTCGATAGCGCGGAGTGAAGAAAGGCAAGTTACTATTATAATACTTAAGTATACCTAAAACATGACGTTTCTAATTTAGCTTTTTTTGAAAATGTAGACCATAATTCAAGAAGCATACTTGCCGTACAATAGTAGAGATGGGTGTTTCAAATTGTATTGATGCTTTAGCAGAAATATCAGATAGAGGGTGTGTGAAATGTACTATTGAGTTTCTTGGAACACCCTGTATTTGTTATCGGAATTCGTTATTCGTTTAAGTACACTTTGCACATGGGCGCACTAGGCGACCAGAGTCGCGATGCCCGAAAACACTATACAGTGTGTCCCCGGATGGAGTTGACAAGAGGAAAAAGATCTTTATTATTGATTTTACGACGAAAAGTTATTCTTTATAAAAAATTCTGATTGTCGAGAAAATGAATTTACCATATAAAAATTTTAGATCAGATCGTCGCCTTTCTAACGAAAATGAGTTGGGTTTAAGACAACGCAGTCGATTTAGCTTTGAAGCTATGAATTGATTTCTTTTGTATTTAGTTAGCTAATATAGCTTACAATAAGTCAATGATAGTGTCACCTATAAGAAGTTACACACAGTTTGTATTTTTGGTTATGTTTGTAGATATGCCACTACGTGAGAAATATTTGTCGGGTTATGTTAGTTAAGCCGCAGTTTTGTAAAATTTTAGAAATTTATAAATTGAAATGAATACAAGTGGCTTGCAGTGAAGCAAAAAAATTATATTCTATTGAATAATAAAACAACAGTAATTTTCGTATTAAACTTTAATTAAAATAAACAAAACCATAAAACGTTGGGTTTACAAAACCAAGAGCTCTTTAATTTATTAGTATTAGGTTTAATTTTATAATTAAAAAAAAAACGATCATAAGTAACTAATTTTCTTCATGGGATAAGTTTTTATAAAATTGTTGAATTTCGGGCAGACAAATCACTGACGTAAGGCCTTCACATAGGGAAACTAAATCATTGTATTTTTTTTTGGTAAGTTAAACAGGCCCTTTATTTAATGGTTGAAGCATTGATTTCTTTACGTTTATTTTTAGTCTCTTAAGTTCTATGGCATCATAATTATCATCCCAGTGACTGTACTTAAAAAAAAAGTTCCGTGGGTTCATCTTTTGTAACCATAAACTCTCTCATTTCCGTGCATTTGACATTTTGACCTCTTTCACTCATTCTAACACAGAGTATTCTTAATTCTTGCGATAGTTTCTTAAAATCAATAAAGTCTAAAGAATTCATGGGCTCTACTAAAGAAGGCTGCTTTCGTCTTGCTAATTTCATTATGGGATGTAACTGTAAGGGATCAAATATATCCCCAGCTCCAGATATTGCCGTATGGATCGAGCTGTGGACACAGTCTCCTTCACGTTGTCCGTGATTGGACTCAAAAAATCTTAAAGAAATTAGAAGAATAAACGACAAAATAAAAACAAATACCAATACCAATAATTAAACACCGCAGAAATAAAACAAACACTGCTCTCTTCCTTAATAGCTCTCGACAACTGAACCTGTAATAAGTGAATAGTTTTTCTCAGGAATAGACCTTTCTGAAGATTGGCCTGTTCGTGTTATTATTAAATTATGATATTTTAGGAGGAACCTAACACACGAAGAGACCTAACTTTAGATAGGTCGGTACGTGTGAATATTATGTTGGGTTTATGCAGATAGTCCATATTGTATTTTAATTTGTGCAGGTCCTACTATCAGACATGGAGATAATATGCCACTTTGTGAGACAAAAGAGTTACCTGAGAACAGTTAGACCCCAAAATATCTCAATTTTTACAAATATGTTAGTTAGGTCACTTCGTGAGAAGGGCGACGAAATGTACAGGGTGTTGATAAATTAAGAAAACATGAAATTCTTTAAGATAAAAGTGCCATTATCTATTATTTTAGACATAATATTTATGAAACAAAGTTGTTTATAATCCAAAATAAAGCCTAAATACAAAATTTGAAATGTAAATTCTAATTTTTGTTTTTTATTTTTTACAATAGAATTATTTATGAACATTCAAAATGAAAACCTAAGAGTGCTGACCTATTTATTTAATTGATTTCTAATTTGGAGAAATGTGTGCAGGTTGGAGGAGGATAATATCCTCTTCTACATGTTATGTAGAATAATAACTTTTCCCACAATTGTACATTTTTTTTTTTTTTATTTATTTATTTTACGTCGGCCTTTTTTCCGCAACGAGGCCAATCACCGACGCCAGGGAATTTGTCACACACTATCTGGTAATTTTGCCGAATCCCTCTTTGTCGAGGGTGGGGTTCTTTAACGTGCCTACATCCATGACACGGGGCCCACAGTTTAACGTCTCTTCCGAAAGACGGCGCAACCTCTTAAACCAAATTCCAAATTTAACATCGACGTTGCCGGCAGTGGGAATGGAACCCGGGCCTACGATCTGTGAGGCCGCTGCGCTGACCATAGACCACAACGTCGATGTACATTTTGAATGTTCATAAATTCTATTGTAAATAATAAAAAACAAAAACTAGAATTCAGAATTCAAATTTTGTATTCAGGCTTTATATTGGATTATAAACAACTTTGTTTCATAAACATTTTGTCTAAAATAATAAATAATGGTACTTCACTTTTAAAGCATTTTCATGTTTTCTTAATTTATCAACATATGATTTAAAATTTCTATATGGTAAATTAATTTTCTCGACAAGCAGAATTTTTTATAAAGAATAACTTTTCGTCATAAAATCAATAATAAAGATATTTTTCCTCTTGCCAAATCCATCCGGGGACACACTGTATAATGCCTGCGTTGTTTGTCGGGATCTATAGACATTTACCTTTAGATACGTAGAACTTATCTCGTGCGCAAACAAAAGTTATGTTTTATGGGTGAAAAATACGTCTGAGCGCACGGCTAGTCGGTCAGCTGCCTTCCCTCCCAGCAGCATCGGGCATGCGCACAAACCTCTTGTTATCGGCCTGTCCTTCTTTAGCGACTTGCTCAAAATACATTCCAGGACCGGCTCGGCGCCATTTTTGTTGTTGTGTTTTAAGTTTTCTCTGTGGATTTCTTGCTGTTTATTGTGGGCGTTTAATATTTACGGATTTCTAGTTTTTGTGTAGTTTAACGAATTGTGTTTGTACTTTTAGTGATTAGGATTGGAATATAAACAATGACTAGTAAACACCGTTGTATGATTTTATTATGCACAAATAGGGGTAAAATACCGGATTTTTCGTAGTATCGAGTAGTGAATTATCTTGATATATAACTTTATTTTATTATTATCAATTTAAACACATCTAACTAGGCCTAGGCTACACAAACAATGTATGAAAATAAAGAGAACCACACACCAAGACAGATTATCCCGATGCATGTTTTGGTATATTTTATTTACAGCTCTGCAATCTAATTAGGTAGGTACGCCTATTTTTCGGGCAATATATTGCTTCAAAAAGTGATACTTGTCTCTATACTTATATTATAGAAAAAAAAAGTGAATACCCAAGTACGTTTATATTAATCCAAGGGTGAAAGTATTCCACGGGTTAAGTTCTCGGGCAAAAACTTTTTCAAAATCTTGAACAAGAAATTGTGCTTGAAAATATTTTACACGTACCCAAGTTTTTGCCAAATTGTAAAAATCAATACAATTTATATACCAACTAATATTTGGCTTGAAGTTAGGTACGCGATAACATCGAAGATTGCTTATTTTGCTGGTTTTGTTGTTTTTTATATTCGACTTTATAAGTTTAATAGTTTAATTGACTTGTTCTCTTCCTTTTTGAACTAAAAACACTACGACGAATCATTTTTAAAGAAATTTCAGAAACAAACCCTTAAAAACAATTTCCTTTCATCAATTTCTGATAGGTTTGCAACTACTAGAAATGCCAGAAATCACTATACCTTATTTCCTAAATTGATCAAAAATGGAGAAGAAATTCCAATTTTTTGGCAAGAAGTTGGGGCCAATTTTAGCTGCTTACATGTAAAAATAAATTGAAGGTCAACTTTTACAATTTTTTGAGCAAGAACTTAAATTTTAAAGCCCGGACCTGTCTATTTTCCCATGCGTCAAATGATAATGTTGTAGTGCGCATGTCTACTCGTGTGTAGCTTTGTTTACATGCGCGAGGCCATAAATCTCGTGATTATTGTTTGCTTATCTAAATGTCTGGTCTATGCCAGTACGCCCCCACGCTTAAGTATACTTATTTCTGACGAATAATGTTAAAATGTATTGAATTGTTACATTTGATTGTTTTTCCACGGCCGCCTAGCTGTTTATAAAACTTTATTATGGATATAGCGACATTTATGTAGGTACTGTCATAAATATTATAAAAACGGCTTGAAACTGTAAATTAATTGCAAATACAAAAATTTATCGCCTTGAAATTATCCAGCAAATAGTAAAAATACCATGTGAGTGTTCCACTTGAAAACCTTGAGAAAAATTAATTTAAAACGTGTCATTTTTGAAACCGTACGTTGAACAACCTGTATAAAATAAATAAAATTTATTTAATTTATAGTATTTCTTGACCCCTTGCCACTAATCTCATATTTAATAATATTATGTAATAAAAGATAGAATAAATTATTTTCATTTTATTTCTCCTAAAGCCAATTCAATAAAATTAAACATTATAAAGGACACTAAAACAAACATAAAAATAAGAACTACAGGGTGTCGCATTTAAAAAAATATAACTTTATGTTATCATACTTTTTTGGACCACCTCGTATATGCGAAAATATGTTGAAATACGTTTACATATTCCAGTATAAGTCAGCATATGAATGAAATTGTAAATTCGTACAGTAGCTATGGAAGTCTGGCGCACTATTGCAGGATCCTGTACAGTGTGCCTAATAAAGTCCACATCATATGGGATTTTTTTTTATTAATAGCTTTATTCGAAATTTGACTTCGGCATCAAGTTCTGCATCGATCGAGATGAAAATTAAGCAAAAAAAATAGTATAGTCACCTGATTCGCATTATCTGTCAAATTTTAATTTTTTTAAAAAATAATTTAAAAGTGGGGTTATTTCTAAAAACATCGAAAAAAATTATTATGCAAAAGTTCAGCTGCATAAGATGATTTTGATTTTTTACCCACTACTAAAATTTATTTTCCACTTAATGAACACTTTACTGATGACACTGTGTTCTTTTTTGTCTTAATATTAAGGTGTATTTCTTTAAGACACAAACTACGTTTTCAAAAATACTTATTTTATGAAGTTACCTTATACAGGGTAAAAAACAAATAAACTTTGCATCACATGCGACCAAATTTTAATTGCCCCATTTTGATTTTGTACAAAAACACACATTTAATATGGCGCTATTTTAAAGAAAATGTATCTGAAATAAAGCATTGTCAAAACTAAGAAGTTTTATGTAGGTTGCGTTGAGTCTTATTTTGCAAAAGTGGTGCAATTTACAAAATATGGGTAAAAATCTAAATTATCTTATGCAGCTGAAATTTTGCATGTGGTCTAGAAACTGCATTTAAAAAAAACTTTTTCTAATAACTTTTTTCGATATTTTCAAAAATAACCCCACTTTTGAATTATTTTTTGGAAAAAATTTAAATTTGACAGATAATGCGAATCACGTGACTACTATTTTTTTGCTTAATTTTCATCTCGATCGAAGCAGAACTTGCTGCCAAAGTCAAATTTTGAATAAAGCTATTAATAAAAAAAATCCCATATGATGCGGACTTTACTGGTCACACTGTATGTATTGATATAAATACCGGGTGTCCACAGAAGGTGGCTCACCCCTCTAACTTTTTTGTTTTTCAAGATAATGAAATAAAATTCGGGGGATTTGTATACGACATAAAACTGCATTTTCCGGTTTAACCGGAAGTGACATAAACTTTCGATTTTTAAATGGGACACCAACCTGGTATATTTTTACCTTTTTTGACTCCATATGACATTCTAAATACAACGATGTGTCACTTGTTACTTTTTGTCACCAAGAAAATATTTTTTTTCAACTTTTTCACTCCTTGTAAAACTATTATTTTCCATGTTTTTTAAACAACAAACTAATTTACTTTGGCAGAAGCTGTTGGCATTTTAATTTTCTTCAAGGCATGATTTTGTTTTATCAGTTTTGCTGGTCACAGGCTACTTGACGCATTTAAATCTAAATTTATTCTCAAAAGATGCTTCATATTAGGAAAGTTCTAAGTTAACTTTTTAAAGCTTTTCTAAAACCTAATAGTGTATGGTATCAAAATAATCGTAATAAAATCCTATTTTTTCTTAACCCGACGAGCCACCATGTTGCCATTTAAAAAAAACGAGTTATACAACTTTAAAGATTAAATTTTACATAGCACATAGCATTGGAACAAAAATAGTAAAATTGTATTTTTCCCAAGATTAGAGAACTGAAATAAGTGATTTAAAGGTATTCATAGCCCTCTAGATAAAACAATAAATTTGGAAAAAAATATTTTCTTGGTGACAAAAAGTGACAAGTGACACATCGTTGTATTTAGAATGTCATATCGAATGAAAAAAAGGAAAAATATACCAGGTGTCCCATTTAAAAATCGAACGTTTATGTCACTTCCGGTTAAACCGGAAGTTCCATAATGATGAGTCACCTGTTAAATAATGCAGTTTTATGTCGTATACAAATCCCCCAAATTTTATATCATTATCTTGAAAAACAAAAAAGTTAGAGGGGCGAGCCACCTTCCGTGGACACCCGGTATACGGAATCCTAAAAACGATTTAATCAATATTTTTAGTGACGAATTATTTGAGATAAAACAATTGGTAGGTTTTGTGGTTTAACACAAAATTTCTTTGATCCCATTTATATACAGGGTTGCCCAGAAGTCCGGAATAAAATTAATATAGCCTTAACCTGTAACTTTTGGGGAAAACGCTCGGACACATTTTTTTAAAACTTTTAACAACTTTTAACAGTCGCCATTTTGAAATAGCTCGACAGAATCGCGCCTAAATTTATGAGCATACTGCACGAGATATTAGCTTTCAAATGATGTATTAAAAGCTGTATGTTTCCATTTAAAAAAAAGATCGATGTCGTCATATCTTTGACAAATGTCTATAAAAAAAACAAATAACGTCAAAATGTGAGCATATATAAAACTAAACTGACGTGTCCGAGCGTTTTTCCCAAAAGTTACAGGCTAAGGCTATATTAATTTTATACCGGACCTCTACGCAACCCTGTATATACAGTGTGGTTGTTTAAGTGTGCAACATACGGGCAATTTTTTTATTACCGATTTCTCAGAAAATTTTATTCTTGATAAAAGTTGGTGCATGTTCGATAATCATATTAGGTGCACTTGGAATGGTTGCAAGTCAAAAAATATAAAATTTGTACAAGAATAAAGTATCCCTATTTAAGAAAATTTAGCAAAATGTTATTAAGAAAAGTTGTTTAGGATTAAAAGTTATGCATAGATTGAAAAACGTGACCTCCTAAAATAAAAATATATTTTTTTTTTATATTTACCATAAAGAACTTCAAAAAGTAATCAAAATCAAATCAATTTTACATATCTTTGTTCAAATTCAACCATATTTGTAAAATTAACTTGACTTTTTAATTTATGAAGGAATCACAAACTTCATGTTTGTTCCAACGACATTAAACACAACTTTAAAATATCCTAAAAACTCTTCTTAAAAAAATAAAAGATTAGTAATAATAATATGCAAATTAAAAAACTCTCATTTAAAGTGCAAAATTTTTATTTTAAATGTTTATTAAAAAACGTTATTCTTGTAAAAGTTTTATATTTTTTGACCTACCCTGTACGCCGTTTGACTTGCAACCATTTTAAGTGCACCAAATAATATTATCGAACATGCACTAACTTTTATCAAGAATAAAATTTTCTGAGCAATCGGTAATAAAAAATGCCCATATGTTGCACACTTAAACAACCACACTGTATATGGCTATAGAAAAATAGTTCCGGCATGTTATTATTATAAATGCGAGCATGATTGTTTTAAACATAAAATAAAGACGTACACAAGTAAAAAGAATAAAAACACAAATATAAAAACACGACCACAATAAAAAAAGGTAAAACAACATATAATTATAATGAAATAACATCAATGACTAATCGACATATTATTATTATGTAGGTAACATATATTTTTATTATCTTATGCTGGTTAATATGTATATTTTTATTTATATTGTATTTATTTGGAAAAAATATGTACCTGTATTTAATACAGGGGGTATGTAATTGGCATGTCTTCTTGGGAAGTGGTGGATAATATTTTATGTGACAAAGTGAAAGCGACTTGGAAAGATTTTTTTACGTTATCCTAAATGTAAATTTAACGTACCTATACAGTATTATAAAGCGTTTAACTAAGAGTCGTATTACCAGCATGACTGTGATCGCATCTATAACTGCTGTCGCAAACACAGACATCTAATATAAGGAGAGACAAAATATTCCATTCATAAAACACCATTTGTTTACAATTATAAAATACATACTTCCACGGTTTCAAATAAGTTAGAAGAAGACGGCTTTAAATAATGGCAACGTTGTAGCGTTGCGTCCACTACCAGTACGGTGGCATGTGGTTTTGAAGTTCGCTATTATCAAAAATTGGGAACATCTACCGAACAAACAATTATAGTCTAAATAAATATAGTTAAAAAAAAATAAAAAACACGCTTTAATAATAATCAAACTAAAAAGCGGAAAATAGATATAGTTTAAAATAATTCTTGAAATTCTTAATATAGGCAGAAAATAATAATGAACGATAAACATTAGTATTATTATGATAAACGCGTGGGGTGCTCGATATACGAAAAATATAGCACAAAACGCCCCACGCTTTTTTTTTCACTATAATACTAATGTTTATCGTTCATTATTATTTTCTGCCTATATTAAGAATTTCGAGAATTATTTTAAACTATATTTATTTTCCGCTTTTTAGTTTGATTAATTCGTGTTTTTTAATTTTTTTAAACTAGGTATATTAATTATTTTTCATTTTTTAGTTTGAGTGATTGTTAAGAAAAAATTTTTTTGAGTAAATTGAGTTAGTACATTATTGTACTGTCAGCGGTTCTTGATAAGTCTACAAAATTTAAATTAAATCTGACCGTTTAAAGTGGGTCAAAATCGGGTTCAAAGAAGTCGGTTACAAACAAACATACATACAAACGCGAACAAACGACAAATATTTTCTCAAAATTTTATTGACGGGTAAAATTTTTTTAAAAATTTTTCTCTATTTTTAGCGACAATATCTATACGACCCCGCGTTTGTTTTATTACTATTGGTTATTGTAATAATTCTGACATATTGACAGGTGTCAAATTTTGACAAGAAATTTTTTTGCGTATTTTTTTCAACTTTCCACCGTCAATATACATACGACCTTATAGTTTTTTCATTAAGGTGGGAGTATCAACATGCTTGCCAACCTATAACCTATTTCGCGTAGATTTATTTATGTTTTCTAGCTATTACACAAAATTTAAATAAAATGAGTTTCGACTTGATATACTATAGGTAATAATTGACATATCTAATAAATATCAAGGAATTTCATAATTTATTTTAGGATAATTGTATAACGAAAAATATCGGGTAAGATTTTTTTTAACATTATTATGTCATTGTTCTTTCACTATACAATTCTCCCAAAATTAACAAGGAAATAAATGGATATTTTTGTAATATATCAGATATTACCTAAGTAATGTGCCGACAATACTGATTTTATTTAAATGTTAGTCAATAAAATAATAAACTTGAAAAAATAACGCGAAATAGGTTGGTAACGGATTAAATGACGTTGAGAATGCCACCTTAATATCATTTTTTTAAACGATTCGACATATTGACAGCTGTCAAATTTTGAAAGGAGAATTTTTTGCTTATTTTTACCGAAGTCTCCGGAGTCTACGACCCCATAATTTGTTTCGTCAAAATCGCTTCTTCGTTTTATACCTGACAGCTGTCAAAATTTGACAGGAGAATTTTTTGCGTGTAGATTATTGTATTGTCAGCGGTTCTTGATAAGTCTACAAAATTTAAATTAAATCTGACCGTTTAAAGTGGGTCAAAATCGGGTTCAAAGAAGTCGGTTACAAACAAGCAAACAAACAAACATAGCGATACCCTACTTTGAAAACCTGGTAAGTGCATTTTCCTATATTTTGCAGTAGCAAAGAAAAACTGTTTTGTATTAGTTGTAAATAGTGGTATGTAAAAACCTCTTAAGTTTTTAGTAATAAACTATGAATGACTAACGTTTTACAATGTAACGGAGCTTAAATTTTATTAGTAGAACATTATGTAGCAATCCTTAGATTACACATAAAAATAACAAAAGTACTTACCTACTCTTATTTATCTAACCAAAATCTAAAACTTACGAGGTTTTCAGTTAGAAATATTAAACTTACGAGGTTTTCAGTTAGAAATACCAAACGGGTAACTTACGAGGTATTTAAATTCGCCAATAGGTGGCGTATTATTCATGATGACCATACGAGGTTCTCACATAACATAAAATATGACACCTTTAATGTAATGACGCATAAAGTTCAATTTTGCAAAAAATTGCACTTACGAGGTTTTCATAGTAGGGTATCGATAGGTACATACATACAGGTGAAGCTAATAAAAGCGTGTTAAAAAACACCTGTCATTAAGATAATTGGGCTTCATAGACGAGGCCAAGTAGTCTTCTTTGTGGTAGTAAAGAGGTGTTTTTCACCTGTATTTAACCTTTGTGGGCTTATGTTAAGCCTGTTATGGGCTACGAAGTTTATAGAATACCCTAACCACAATTTAGAAAAAGATGAAATGATTACGTTGTACGTACTAAAAAAACAGTGAAAGGGTGGTGGTATTTGCTATTCAGAGGACGTCTATTCTTGAAATAGGCGAATGATCATTTCAAGAGAAGTGATTACTTTTTCTCTTAAAAATGTTTCTATTTCTATTCTTGAAACTTAAAATGACTATTCATTTCCATGACGATGTGAGCATATGATGTGAATTGTCCCTTCTCGCGAGAGAGCATTCACTTCTCTTAAATTGGAGAATAGACGTCCAGGAGTAGTTCGAGAGGGGTAAGGGAGTTTTATTAACGGCATTGTGTTCCCCCCACCTCCAAAACGGGAAAAAGAATGTATTGTGTTATTGCAATTGCAATACTTTTGAGTATTCTTTCTTTTTTACGTAAGTCGACTTGACTATCATTCATTTTTAAAGCTCGGTTTATAAGTTGCTCCTAATAAAATGAAATATGTGGTTGGTCTTAAAATAAAATGTTTATTAATATAACGTGTATTTTCTGGGAACGATGTCTAATTGTCATAGTATTTTATGTTGAAACGGGTAGGACTCGTTTTATAGATAAAATTAATTTTTTTTTAAATAGGTTTTATATGCAGATTGAGTAGCATGGCTTGGCAGATGACTTTATACAGGGTGATCTCCAAAACCATACAAGCTACAACATTGGGGTTAAAAATTAATTATGTCGTCGCTCGCATCACGTAGGGGCCTATCTCGATTTTTGGCAAAAATGAGTTATACACATATCAAGTCAGGGAAAGACTGCCTTAACGTTATCACAAACTGGCGTATTTCTATAATACATGGTTTTTGTTTTATAGGATTATTATAGTCAGGCCTATCTTAAATTATCGATAAAAATACTTTTACGTAAAGACCAAACTTAAGATTGGCCCCCATGCTATATTTTTTGTATGGGTCTTACTGGGCGAATCTCAATATATTCCTTTACGTTATAAAATATTTTTAAAGGATGAACAGTACTTTGCAGATAGGCCTTATTAATTTATTATTTATTGCAATTTTATTTAACACATAAAATACAATTCGTAAAAAATAAAATAAATACCAATCCCATTTTTAATTTGTTATACCCCTAGAAAATAAATAATTAAATATTACACTAGCTGTTTTTAATTCTTTTGAAATTATAAGTTTAGAATTTTTTTTACCGTTTTTATAAAATAAAGATGTTTAAAGTTTAAAAATTTCGCTCCCTTTTCTTTGAAAACAAAATGTTTTATTAATATCACAGGGGCCTATCTGATTTCATGTACAAATCAGAATTTATTATTGTTTTTACGAAGGGGCCTATCTTGATTATTATTTATTTTTTACAAAACCCGTAAAACTTCATTAAAAATTATTATGTCTCATCATTCTAGATTGATTTATCTAGGAAACTGTAAAAAAATGAACCTAAATAAAAAATTCCTGTCAATGCTGTATCCAAAATAAGCAACATTGATTTCTTTAAATCGCTCTACTGAAAAACTACAAAAACCGAGTTAGGCCCCTACGTGATGCGAGCGACGATATGAGCAAAAAAAATCACTGGAAATAATTTTTAAGTTCCTAATTTTACCGCTAGGGTGCGTAGTCGCTATGCTATGATACAAAGTCCTTAATTTCTACCAACAACTGCAATACAATGCAGGTCAGAAATTAAGTTTTTATATTATGCTCTGTATTATTCTCTATAAATTTTGCAATATCAATTTTTTTGTAGTTACCATGGTACCAGCGTGGAGAAGGGAAAACGACTAAAAGTACTTAAAAAGTTGTAACTTCGGTCTGCGTTCACCGAATTTAACAAACTATGACTTATTTTAAAGAACGTTTTATCCTGTTTGAACGTTTGTATAAATATTATTAAAAATAATTTATGCGGTTGATAATAGAGGTCATTTTTCAAAAAATATATTTCTAGCTTTAATTAAAAAAAAAATTAAATGCAACTATCAAACCATTTTAACTCTATTCTATAGCTAACTAGTTTGTAAAGAGAACTGCAAAAACCGCAAGTCGTTTCCTTTTCTCAATTAAAAGTTATCGCAAAAATAGTGGAAGACTGCAATAGTTCGATTTGGGCTATTAGCAACGTTTCGCAATTTTCCCTTTATTAAAATGTTGAAATCCTACAAAAATAACTCATGATATTTTGTTATTGATATTACTTATTTTACTTATTTATTTAAAAAATGCAATAATGATCCAAATGTTACATTTGTTGTCAAGGCAGCCGTGAACAATTACGAAATTAATAGTTATTTACACTACAAGGGATGCAGGTGATACTTACTAGCCAAGGACATAGTTTGCGCCCGAGCGACAGCGAGGGCTTGCAAAATAGGCCGAGGCTATTCAAGAATACTGCCTCCTGAGTTTTGTATTATATTTTTTCTACTCCATTTCCCTCAAATTAAAAAAAAAAAGTTTTTTAATTTTATAATTTGAGCTATCCAACTGAAATACCCTGTAT
This sequence comes from Polydrusus pterygomalis, assembly GCA_963969555.1. Lineage (NCBI taxonomy): Eukaryota > Metazoa > Arthropoda > Insecta > Coleoptera > Curculionidae > Polydrusus > Polydrusus pterygomalis. The sequence continues at coordinate 73,652,758 of OZ018376.1, read as the reverse complement.
GTATGACAGGTTTCCTAGTGTTGACACGTTAATTGCTATGGAATTCATAATGTTTATAATCAAACAAACGTTCTGTCTGTCAGTTTTTTTAAGAAATCGAAAAAATGGATATCGATGCAGTTGCGAGTGATGAAAGAGTCACCGAGAATTCTATGCTGGCGTACTTTGTACTTCCCTAATATTTTTCTACTCCTTACTCGGTAAGTACTTCATTTTGATACTGATTTGAGGGAGGTAAGTATGTTTCATCTCCCGAGGGAGGTAAGTAAATACGTACCTCCCTAGGGAAGTACAAAGTACGCCAGCATAGAATTCTCGGTGACTCTTTCATCACTTGCATTAATACTGCACCAATCCTTGAAGTTCTTGTAACACCGATTGTACCGTTCCTTCGATTTCTGAGGTAATAGAGCAGCGCAAGCTGCATTCGCAACTGCATCGATATCCATTTTTTCGATTTCTTAAAAAAACTGACACTGACAGAACGTTTGTTTGATTATGAACATTATGAATTCCATAGCAATCAACGTGTCAACACTAGAAAACCTGTCATACATACAGGGTATTTCAGTTGGATAGCTCAAATTATAAAATTAAAAAAACATTTTTTTCAAATTTGAGGGAACTGGAGTAGAAAAGATATAATACAAAACTCGGGAGGCAGTATTCTTGACCAGTCTCGGACTATTTTGCAAGCCCTCGCTATCGCTCGGGCGCAAACTATGTCCTCGACTAGTAAGTATCACCTGCCTCCCTTATAGTGTAAATAACTAGTTTACACAATTTTTTTAGCTCATTAGTAAATAAAAGGAATAAATAAATAATGTATGTAATTAAAATCATGAAAAACTTTTCTGGAATGGTGAACTCTATAAGGATAATGCATGGATAATATCGATACGATAATAACAACAAACAACTACTAATAATAACATAGCTAGTAAAAATTACTTACATATTATCGGTTTCATAATCAAATTATTATTGTAGTGCACTATAATATGTTAGTAATTTTTACTAGCTATGTTATTGTTAGTAGTTGTTTGTTATTATCGTTATCGATACTATTAGGTACCTTATGTCTACCAACCTTCCTTTTCACATTATTTGAAACGTTTTTAAATGGAAATAGATTGGATTTTTTATGGTTAGAGTTGTAACTAATTAACTTTTTTTCCCATAGAACTATTTGAGATAAAAATTTGATACTATCAGGAAATGGTAATGTTGATGGGAGGAATCGAATTCAATAAAAAAAAATAGGTTCTTAGTGTTACATTTGAAAAAAAAAACATTCCATGAGTTACAGAAAAAACTAATAATCTGGCAACGTCGCAATTGTCAATATTCAATTCAATTTTTTAAGTTATCCACCTGTATAAAAATTCATTGATTTAGCCCTGGTAGTTTTAAAGAAAATTAGCCGTTCCGGTTATTTCAACTAACCCTGTATACTGACTCCTACCCGCCTACCCCCTTAAACAAAAAGGTAAAGCAAAAACTCAAATATAGAAGTTATTCAGAATTTTTGTGATTATACAACTTAATGTACATAATTCCCATATAGCTCGAGAGGCGTAACAAGTGATAAGCCTTTGGGATTATCGATTTTGGTGGAACGATTGTTACTGTCATGGTAACACATAATCAAATATTCAATTGTGACAATTTTAAAAAAATGTCAAACCAAAGGAGATTTGGAAGTGTGTCGTACTGGAGTTAATAATATTTATTATTATAATTGTAACTTTGTTATCAATAATAATAAAAATGAATAATTATTCAAATTATGGTTCGTTATATAATCTTTTGAATACCACTCGATGTTTTGGGATTACCTAATACTTTTACCTGGCACTCAACGAGTTACCATCAGCAACACCACTCGGGGGTAACACGTTTCGTGTCAGGTAAAAGTATTATTCGGTAATCCCGAAACATCTTGTAGTATTACTATGGAGAACTATAGGGTTTGTTCGGGTTTGTTCTGGTTTGTTCAAGTCCTCCATAGGTAGTACATTCGAAAATCCCGCTTTTTGTTTGGTCACTATAGTTACGCCTTCTAGCGGCCAACCTAAAAACTTAATAATTTCCAGCAATTTCTCTTAGTCACTTTTGTAGTAAGTAAATATTTTTTCCGCAAATCGTACGGTAGTTAGTTTCCAAGATACAGCCGGCGTCCCTTTTTATCAGTACACACGGTATATACAGTGTGACCAGTAAAGTCCGCATCATATTATGGGATTTTTTTTTGTTAATAACTTTATTCGAAATTTGACTTTGGCATCAAGTTCTGCTTCGATCGGGATGAAAATTAAGCAAAAAAATAGTAGTCACGTAATTCGCATTATCTGTCATAATTTTAATTTTTTCCAAAAAAGAATTCAAAAGTGGGGTTATTTCTAAAAGTATCGAAAAAAGTTATGAGAAAAAGTTTTTTTAAATTCACCCACATGCAAAATTTTAGCTGCATAAGATAATTTTGATTTTTTACCCATATTTTGTAAATTGCACCACTTTTGCAAAATAAGACTCAACGTAACCTACACAAAACTTCTTAGGTTTGACAATGCTTTATTTCAGATACAATTTCTTTAAAGTAGCGCCACATTAAATGTGTGTTTTTCTACAAAATCAAAATTGGGCTATTAAAATTTGGTGACATGTGATGCAAACTTTATTTGTGTTTGACCCTGTATAATGTAACTTCATAAAATAAGTATTTTTGAATACGTAGTTTGTGGTTGAAAGTAATACACCTTAATATTAAGACAAAAAAGAACACGGTGTCATCAGTTAAGTGTTCATTAAGGTGGGAGTATCAACATGCTTGCCAACCTATAACCTATTTCGCGTGGATTTATTTATGTTTTCTAGCTTTTATACAAAATTTAAAGAAAATCAGTATCGACTTGATATTCTATAGGTAATAATTGACATATTTAATAAATATCAAGGAATTTCATAACTTATTTTAGGAGAATTGTATAGCGAAAAATATCGGGTAAGATTTTTTTTAACATTATTATGTCATTGTCACTCATTGTTCTTTCACTATACAATTCTCCCAAAATTAGCAATGAAATAAATTGATATTTTTGTAATATATCAGATACTACCTAAATAATGTACCGACGATATTGATTTTCTTTAAATGTTAGTTATTAAAATAATAAACTCAAAAAATCAACGCAAAATAGGTTACAGGTTGGCAATAGATTGAATGACGTTGAGAATTCAACCTTAAGTGAAAAATAAATTTTAGTGGTGGGTAAAAAATCAAAATTATCTTATGCAGCTGAAATTTTGCATGTGGGCTAGAAACTGCATTTAAAAAAACTGTTTTCGATATTTTCTGAAATAACCCCACTTTTAAATTATTTTTCGAAAAAAAATTAAAATTTGACAGATAATGCGAATCACGTGAGTACTATTTTTTTGCTTAATTTTCATCTCGATCGAAGCAGAACTTGATGTCAAATTTCGAATAAAGCTATTAATTAAAAAAAATCTACACTGAATATATGTATGTATATATTTTTTTTCTGTACAGTTAAACTATTATTTTAATATTTTGAAAATACCACAATATCAGGTGACGTTTAAATTATTTCGTCACGGTTCGGCAAATGTGTTGCTAAGCAACATTTTCCGACCTTGGTAACGTGATGAGCTGTTCGCCGAACTCTAACTAATGACCTAATTTAGAATATTATGCTCAGAGACCGAGAGTATGAAATAAAAAACATTGTGATACCAAACACCGGGTTGTCACGTCACAAGATAAGGCATTATAACTTTTTTCAAAAAAATTTTCGCTTTGACCTCTAAATATCGTAACAAGAAAATCCTATTGCTGAAGACTAGTGTAAAAAAAGCTGACCACTATTCAAGGTGGAAATAAAAAAAAATTAAAAGAAAAGAAAAACACAAAGTCTTCCTCCACAAAATTTAATAGAATGAAATTCTTATTTCAAGGGCCTCTACATGTTTCGAACGTAGAAACGTTCATCCTCAGGAGACAGAATTTTTTTTATTTTATGCTGATGTGAGCAAAAGAGAAAATTGAAAATTATAACCTTAATGGAGCTTTTATGGACTTAAAAATTGAAATTGAAATTGAATGTTAATTTTCAATTTTCTCTTTTGCTAACAACATCAGCATAAAATAAAAAAATTTCCGTCTCCTGAGGATGAACGTTTCCACGTTCGAAACATGTAGATACCCTTAAAATAATAATTTTATTCTATTAAATTTTGTGGAGGAAGACTTTGTGTTTTTCTTTCCTTTTAATACTTGCAACTCCACTTTAAGTATGGACTATTTCTTCAAATTAAAACAAAATTCTTTCCCCCCCTAATTTCCGCCCTAACGTGCGATTCGCTTTATCAATTTCACTTTGTCACATGATATAAAATGTAGTATGGGGTGAGTTGGATCCGTGCAAGAACAAAAACTAGTGTCTCTCGGTGGTCCATATAATGCCAACACATACCCCCTGGTTCCGTTGGTTTCGGTGATGGTGGTGACTTCATTTCCAGTGACGTCACTGTCCTGTTGTTGACGTTTCGTGACTTTCTTGACCTTTTTGGTTTTCTTTTCGGTAATGGTGAAATTGGCGGTGGAGTATGCATCAACGTCACCCATTTTGTCGATTTTTATTTATCGATTTTTCGGTGTCGAAAACGGAACTAGCCACACACGTGCACGTACCGACCTGACTTGGTTTCGCGACTGGATTCTGTAAAAGTGTGTGAATACGGCCCGAGAGATAATTTTCTCTGCGGTATTTTTAGAAAATGATAGAAGAACGCCATGTGGTGCCGGGTGCAATTGATTTTGGTGGCTGCTTTGCGAAGACAAAAATAAATTAAATGCGTTTTGACGTAATCGATTAATAGGTATGTACGGATTTTCTAGCAAAATTCGGGATTTTTCCTTGTATTTGCTATTAATTCGTAACCCCAACTGAATCATGACAAATGTAACTATTAATAAAATAAGGTATAATTAATGTATTATAAATAATGTAAGTTTGTAATTTGGAATACATTCAGCAAATTCAGTACAGGTACGGCTATCAACATTTTAAGTTGTGGTCTATTACAAAAGTCTTGATCTAAACAGGGTGTCACTAAAAGGTGCGAGCCACTCTGTATTGAACTTTTAAATAAACATTCTTATTCTCCAACGTCTTTTACCTAAAAAAGGTATACGTGGCAAGAGTTGATTTAAGCGGCAGTTTTTGAGATATCTGGATAAAAAAAAATTCACTTCGCTTATGGTTATGGCCATGTCTAAATTGTTGTAATAACACAATTTAAAGCGAAAGCGTTAAATCATAATATCTCTTATTGAGTGTTTTACTAGAGAATAAAATTAACAACACATTTATGTAATTGTTTTTTTTTTAGATTTTAATGAATGTTATTTTTATATAATACATTTTATTTGTAAAAAACAGTTTGGGTTTCAAACAACATAAAACGCTATTTGCTATCTAACAGAACAAATATATGATGCACTAGAAGATAATAAAAACCTTGTACTAGTATTTTTCTAGATTTAGCAAAAGCCTTTGATACAGTTTAGCCATAATTTACTGTTAAAAAAGTTTGAAAATATCGGATTCAGAGGAAAGCAATTAGAATTAATTAAAAATTATCTGAAAAATGGACCAACTCATGTTCAAATAGATAAAGAAAAAAGCTATCCAAAGGTATTTAAGTATGGTGTTCCTCAAGGAACAATTGTAGGTCCATTATTTTTTAATATTTTATATTAACGACTTATTTAGTATAAATTGCGATGGACAAATTCATAGTTTTGCAGATGATACTACAATTTTTTATACCGATACAAATTGGGAAAACTTAAATAATAAAATTAAAAAATATTTTAAAATTATAAAAAATTGGTTTGATAACAATTTGTTAATAATTAATTTTAATAAAACAAATTATATTCCTTTTACTTTAAACCTAAATAACCCACCACAAAATATGAATAGTATTCAAATAAATGAAGACATTCAAATTTTTAAAGTTAATAAAATAAAATATTTAGGAATTATTTTTGACAGTAAATTAAATTGGAATTTTCAGATAGAATACTTAATTAAAAAATTAAGAAGTTTACTACCGATTTTTAAAAACATTAATTTTTTTTTTAATGTAAGACATATGGAAATATTAAATTACGCGTTAGTTAAAACTCATTTAAATTACGGAATTTTAGGTTGGAGGGGAATAAATAGAACTTTAGTTAAAAAATTAGAAATATTACAAAAAAGGTTTCTAAAAATTATATTCAACAAAGATTATCTTTATCCTCCAAAAGAATTATATTCAGAAACAAAAAAGTTGAACATCAGACAACTTTACATTTACATATAACACCTTAATATATATATTTAAAAATAAAAACCTTAGAAGTACAATTTAAAACCCATAATAACAATACACGTCATAAAAATGAAATAACCATAAAACCTAAAATAAATAAGTCCATAGGACAAAAAAATTTCAAATATTTATGTTTTTATTTAAACGATTTTATTTACCAACAAAAATTAAAAAATTGATTTCATTAAAAAAATTTAAAGTCGAAATAAAACATGGATATTAAAAACAGACAATTTGAAAATATTTTTAGAAATGCTTTAATTAATTAATATTGTTCTGAATAATTTATATAAGTAAGTAATATTTTTTACTTAAAAATTATAAATTAATAATTTTATTATAGGTAATATAGGGTGTTCTCAAAGTTGAGTCATTTATTTTACCAGGTTGTAGAACTCGTAAAAATAAGTAATTGTACCAAAAATCATTTATATAAAAGTTGCAGAATAAAGAAGTTATTAACAATTAAAAAAATGTAAAATTTAAAAACTGTAAGACCTGATTTTTTGATATTCTTGACCACTGCATTATCAATGTTTTTTTTTACTGGCGATACTGGGTATGGCTTACTTTTTTGTAGGATACAAACTACTTATCATTCATTCATTTTACGGGTTTTAGTGGTCGAGAATACCAAAGAGCAGGTCTTAAGTTTTTAAATTGTACATTTTTTCAATTGTTATGACTGTAATGACTTCTTTATTCTGCAACTTTTATATAAATGATTCTTGGTACAATTACTTATTTTTACGAGTTCTACAACCTGGTAAAATAAATGACTCAACTTTGAGAACACCCTGTATTTCTTCAAAAAAGCTGCGTTTATATTATAAATTAACATTTTCACTTTAAAACTTGATTTTTAATGTATATTTATGATTTATGATTTTACATACTAAAACAAAAAATTAGATTTGCCCCTAACAAGCTCAGCTTCAGGGGATTGAAGAATAAGCTTATCAAAGACAACATAATCATATTTATTATATTATTAAATTTTAAATAAACTTATTATTATTATTATTATTATATAACGCCTTCGCTTCAAATTGTGTTGTTAATGTTATTTTCGGATTTTTTTCTCTTCGATCGGGGTTGTGGGCTCCGAACCACGATCCTTAGTTATTAGAAGAACCCCTTAAGGGCTATCAACTCTTGGTTTCGCGCTTTCTATGACCTACCGATTGAGGAGTGTGTTCCATCCCCCGCACCGCACGAGATATCCGATCTCATCCGGTCTGGTTACCGGCGTGAATGGGGTGTGTTTGGGGTACCCGGTCAAGACTTACCACTAAAATCCACCGGGCTCGAACCAGTTTTCCGGCAGTGGGATACGAACCCACAAACTCTTGTCCTAGAGTTCTCAGCGACTGCCGCGTTAACTACGGAGCCACTGATGCCGTTAAGTCAAATTCAGTCAATTCAGTGGCGGCTTGTGACTAGCGAGTCAGGGGGGGGGGGGGGGGGGCGCTGGCTTGAAATAAAAAATATTTTAAATGTCTATTATTTTCAAAAGTACCTGTCTGTTTTTTCCAACTTTCTCGTTGTGAATTTTAATTTCATCAGCATAAGCACTACTTAAACAAGTTAAAATATTAGTCCTAACATCTCAAAACTTACCACATTATGACGATGTTTTGCACTATTTTCATGTTTTTTTATTTTCTCTGAAAGATGTTTTAAGTCCTGCACCCCATTTATAGTCCAATTATCATCCCCGTCAAAAGGAAGACACACAAAACAAAAAAAAAAAAAATTGTCCTCACAACCGCATACCTATTCAGGATTTTTTATTATATATTTCTTTGTCAAACTTACGCGTAAACTGTGCCTTACTTTTACATTTTGATTGCACTTGTACTATGTTCAATTTCTAGTGGCCGCCCTGCATTTTTTGAATCAAGTTTTTCACTTAAGCTCAGAGAACTAAACACAAGCTTTTGTAAATCACTGACCTTCATATTACACGACATTTTCCAACTTTATAAGTTTTATAACGTAACTAATAAATCAAATCAAAACAAATAAACAAAACATTAGCGCCTAGCGGCATCGACAGGTCGCCTCGTCAGAGCACATAATATCGATTATTCTACCGTGGCATCGCGAACAGCTGTTGTTGGGCGCGGAAAATTGGAGCTCGTCCGTGGCCGCTCGTTGTGCGATGTGTAGGTGACGTCACGCCTTTGTCGTCATGGCAACTCATCGAGAAGCCGCGTTGAATCGGGACGGATAATCGGTCGCCCCGCCCGCCCGCGGCCCGCGCTTAGTATAACATTGAAAGCGCGGAACTCGCTTGTCCATAAGTATAACCTGCCCGTTGGAATAGGGCTATGTTTGATTTATGCCCGCGCTTAGTATAACCTACCCGCTGGAATAGGGCTATGTTTGGTTTGAATTATTTTAATGGATTGCTTACATAGATTGCTTTATTGGTTTTTTAAGTAAAGTATTTTTGGATTCTGTTTGAAATAATTGCAGGGAGGGCGGCGCCCCAGAGCCCTTCATTAACGATCCACCACTGGTCAAATTGTGTTCAATTATTACAATAATTTAGACCTGGCCATACACGAAGTGAATTTTTTAAATCGAGATATCTCAAAAACGGCTGCTTAAGTCAACTCTTACCACGTATACCTTTTTTAGGTAAAAGACACTGAACAATAAGAATGTTTATTTAAAAGTTCAATACAGAGTGGCTCAAAAAAGTTATTTCGTTTTAAATGTGTGCAAGGTACCGCAGGTGGCGCCCTCTAAATTTAACAACAAAAATGAGAGCAGATTTTAATTTTTCGCCCCACAAAATCGCCCCTAGCCAAATATTGTGACAATATACCATATTTATCAAAAACTAAAATCAAATTGAACTTTTGACACTCTGTATCTCCGAAATTATCCACTTTTGAACTAAGGTGAGTTGGGTTAGATCGTCATTATTCAACACACCTGTATATGTGTCCCAAATGAGATATATGATGATATCGATAATTTTTTTAAATGATTTTTGACGACTATTTTAAAGTTCATATTAAGTTATACATAAGTACCAAATTTCAAATTTTTATCCCTGTCAAATGTTGAGCAGTTAAAAGCACGAATAACACCTAACCTACACATTAGTGTAGGTTAATTTCTCTCGAAGTAATATTAGAAATGTTGAGACCGAGTTTTAATTGCGTTTAGGATATTGCCAAATAGTGAATGGACAACATTTTCAGCATTTTTTATTGATGAAAAAGTATTAAACATGGATATTTTTGTTCAATTAAATTATTTTTAAAAGGGAAAGAAATAAGACACTTTAAGTCTTCCTTCACTGGTATATTAAGATAAATATTAATTAAGGGTAAATTCTCTACATGTTTCGACTGTATAAACAGTCATCATCAGGAGAAGAGAATAAGGAAAATGAGAAATACCAGGTGCAAACAGTCCAAACGGAGCTGAAAGATGATGGAAAGAACTGTTTGCACCTGTTATTTCTTTTTCCTTATTCTCTTCTCCTGATGATGACTGTTTATACAATCGAAACATGTAGAGAATTTACCCTTAATTAATACTTATCTTAATCTACCAGTGGAGGAAGACTTAAAGTGTCTTATTTCCTTCCCTTTTAAACATACACTCCACCGGACTCCACTTAAAGTATGGACTATTTCTTCAAGTTAAATTATTATTTTTGTTTGTTTATTATGTTATACCTAAATGACAAGGAATAAAAGTTTAAAATTTGGTACTTACTGTAGATTCTTCATTATAAAAAATACCACAACTTTAAATGTTAATATCCGTATCAAAGCCCTTTTCCAAAAAAAAAATTGTACTGGATTTACTGAATTTATGCCCATTTAACTTTCAAAATGTCTTTATTCCAAACTTACACTTTATATTTACATATTATATTCCCCTAATCTTCACTAATCTCACCAAAATGTAGTTTCAATTATTCATTATATTAAAAATCCTTGCCAAACTCTTAGCATTCTAATACCGGGTTGGCGTCGGAATTTAAACGCTTCCTCTCTCTCTTCTGCCTTTGTTGCGAAAACATGTACGAACATTTGATGCAAACAAACAGGCTATTCATGATTAAATTGTTCGGTCTATTCTACAAGAGGTCTTTGATTTAAACGTTGTTTGTCTTGTAAACATATTTTTAATTTCGGACTCTTATAATTCCTAAAGATGGCCTTCTTGCCTACCATAAAATTGTATATTTCAATATTTTTAAGCTAAAGTATCGTATGTCCGAATTTGCAGAAACGCGGTGACAGCGGAGGCCAAAAAATGGGTTTATGTTACATGCACTCATAAATTTACGGAAAGCCGTAATACGCGTTAAAGGTTATACTGAATGAACTGAATATAGAATTAGTATTGCTTAAGAACATAGACTATTTATTAGACTTAAAAATATTTTGAAGCATTGCCAAGTTATCGCAACATAACATTCCTTGAAATATCTTTCTTTACAGGATTTTTAAGTTGTACGTGTTAATTATATTTAAAAATATGGAGCACAAAGAAAAACGCAAAGTTTAAATTAAATCGAACTTGACATGCATCGCTATGACAGCAGCTTCGTAAAAATAGTACATTATGATATTAGGAGAATAACAGAAGATACTTTATGTGCTGAGCGTGGAAACGTAGTGAGTCAGACAATCCATCTGATCTTCGAATATCATATACAATTTTTCTTCAAACGTGCATCACATTAAGTATTCGAGATAAAACAATAAAATAAAACGAATTTTTAAATGATTATTTCCCTCATTATCAAATAGACCAATCAGACACCATCATTTTTTGAATAAATTTTGTTTAGATAACTGATTAAATCCCAAGACCAGTTTAACCGCGGTTAAACTTTCGTCCTCCATATTGGTTTTTGTTTTATCGTTTATCACTAATTCTTACAATTCTCGGCAACAGATTATAAAGAAACATTAATTTCTTAGTCGTCTGAATAACCTAATATTGGTTTTTACCAGTAAATACGCCATTTTCGATAGAATTTTTATACAAATATTTTGACATAAGGCGATGAAAATATGTCAGAATTTGTAATATTTACATACACACTTTGCTAAGCAAGCTTTTTCAATGCATTTATGGGATGCGTAACTTATTATTCGGGAAATAATCTAGCCGTATACCACTCGACCTATAAATTTAATCGAACTATGCAACATATTTTGATCATGATTTTACTTTTTGGTAAATAGTTTCATGCACAATAATTTGAAAATAAAAACCCTCGACCGCTTCGCAGTCTCGGGTTTTTATTAAATTATTGAGCATTCAACTATTTTCCAAGTAAAATCATGATCAAAATATGTTGCAAAGTTTAATCGATTAAATTTATAGGTCTTGTGATATAATAAATGAAGATAACAAGATTGAATTTTTAACTTATTTCACTGTATATCCCCTTTTTGGTATCGTTATCATGGATACGTACCATCGTGCCGAGAAAAAACTGGTACACAGGAAAATGTGTGTGTTTTCTCCTAGACTATTAGAAATTTTTTTATATAAAGCCTGATACCAGTAAAACTTCATATGAAATTTGAATGTCACTTAAGATTGCCAGTTTATGATTAACTAATTTTCTTTGTATAAATATGCCACAATTAACCCCCGAGCAAAAAGCAATTATTTATAGTCGGTTGCGAGATGGTGTTGCTATTAGGGATATTGCAGCCGAATTAGGTATAAGTAATAGTACCGTGCTATTGGAAAAACAAAAAATAGCAAGACATGGGACTATTATTAGAAAAGCAGGCTTAGGACACTCTAAAATTTCTACTGAAGATGATATAGTTAAATCAGAACAATTTCCGCTGCACGTCATACCTTCGAGTATCAGCAGTGTTGCCAGTTTGTAATCAAAATACCCCAGTAAGGAAATGCTTCGGATAAAGGTAAACAACGTAATCAACAGAAATGTGTATGTATCCCTTTGTTGTTCTTAAAAGAACAGTTTTTAATCCTATTTATAAAAGGATTTGCAGTTTTAGTTAAAAACGACTTAAATAAACTCACGAAAACACGAAATAAAAACAATAAACGTCAATCAAAATTCGCCAAGAAATAAACTGGCATCACCGATGCGTTGACACTTCTGTTGCCAACTGTCAGCCCAAAAAATTCAAATGATATTAATTTTTAAAAGGTTAAATTTAAAAAAACATTTCCTTTAAGCGGCTCAGTATCAAAGAAGAATACATTAAGTTTCTTTTACATTCAATATAGCATGAAATTTATATATTTTTTGCCCAAATTTAATATTCTTATGTTTCCTGACCGATTTTCAATTATCAGCTGATTGATGACGTGCAACGGAAATTGTTTTGATTTAACTATAGAAGACTGGTTAATTATCTAAGGGATTCTTTTTTTTGAAACAGCAATAAAGGCGAAAAAAGAAACGGCCTTTCCAGGTTCTGCAAATACTGCCAGAGAAAGGCTTCGAAATTCCGATACCTATACGAAGTCGTTGTGCTGCCAATAAAATTTTATTAACGGAAAGAAATAAACAGGACAGGTTAGAATTTGCACATGAATATGTAAATCAAAATAATTTATGGGAAACAGTCATATTTTTTGACGAGAAAACTTTTCAGTCATGCAATAATGGGAGAATTCGGGTGTATAGGCCTTCTGGCATGCGGTATGATGAGTGATACACCCACAAAACCAACCAAAGTGGGCGTTTTTTCTCTATAAATGTTTGGGGTCGGATTAGCGCTAGAGGACCAGGAGTTTGCCAAATAGTAGAAGGAATACTAACTGCAGCCGTATACGTTAATATACCTACTTAATGAAACTTAATGCTGTATATGGTCATGATTATGCTCCATATATATTCAGCATGATAATGCTCCAATACACACAGCACGCATTGTAAAAAATTACATTCAAGAGAATAATATTGTAGTTCTTCCCTGGTCTTCGAAGAGTCCCGATCTCAACCCGATCGAAAACATTTGGGGTTCAATGGTCAAATCTATGTATGAAAATGATTTTCGACCAAGAAACAGGGATGAATTACGCTACAGAATAAATCAAGCTTGGAATGAAGTAGTAACGGGCGAATTATGCAGAAACCTAGTTTTAAGTATGCCACAAAGGCTCCAAGAAGTAATAAACAGAAACGGTTCTATGACCAAATATTAAAAATTGTGTGTTGTTTTGACAAATTTTGTATTTGTATTTTATTCTTTTTATTAAATTTATTTTATTACCTACTATCTTTGTTTTTAAATTGAAGTAGTCCATACTTTAAGTGGAGTAAAAGATTGAAAGGGAAAAGAAAAACTCTAAGTCTTCCTCCACTGATATATTCAAAATAACTTTAGTTAAAAGATAACTCTACATGATTCGAATATATAAATGTTCATCTTCAGGAGAATTAAGATGTTATAAAAGAAAAGTAACTAGTGTCACAGAAAATATAGCTACGCAACAGAACGATGGAGACGTGGCAACAAACCGCCCCCGAAAAAAGAAGCCGGCTGCCGGCAGCGGGCTTCCCTACAAGATTCAGGCGGTTTCTATGGGAAGATTTCCTAAGAGATGTCGTGCGTGCAAGTCCCACGTTGCCAAACGTACCATTGTGTATTGAAATGTGAGGAAAAGTATTTTAATAAATCAAAGTACATCTTATAGAAAATGTAGAATTATAAAATTTAAAGGGCTGATTTTAAAGAGTATATTAAATTTATGTATTACCAACATTAAAGCCTTGATACAACATATTTTATTATCATGGAAAAGATTTAGGCGATAATTAATGCCAACACAGACTAAGTAGTGGCGCAGCGAGAAATTCCACCTAGGGGGGGTTTTTACCACAAAAAATGTTCTTATTATATAAGGTAGGTGTACTGCAGGCAATGCGGTGTAGGCGACATATGTGTTTGTCTATTATTAATGGGTACCTACTTCAATAATAACTATTAGGATTAATTTTTTAATAAGTCTTTGGAGGGGTTGGTTGTGATGAAAACGAATTTCTTGGTTCACTAAGTTTACCAATTATAAGTGAAACAAAACAAATATATTATAATATAGTACTTCCAAAATGTTTGTTTTTAAAAATATATCGAAAATGTAATTAGGTACAGGGCCAGTTAAAGGATGGGGATGTTCCAATGGAATTATTTAGATCATTAACGATAGGTAAGTAAAGTCAACTTTTTTATTTCTACGTTAAATGTATATACTTACATATAACTTTTGTCAGTTTTGTTGAAATATAAGTATATAGGTAGGTGTACTTTAGGATTATTATGCTAATTTTTATTCTTTTAACGTCAAACTTACTGACAATTTTAAATTTGTAAAAGCAAGCAAATTTTTTGCAGAATTTCCTACCAAATTGAATTACATAAACATCGATTTGTTAGTGCCTAAATTGTGTACAGGATAAAATTATGCAGTTTCTACATTTACTTTTTGCTTATAATATGATTTTCGAATTCGCGATCCGGCACTTTCCCTACTAAGCAGCTATCTTTTAAATCGTAGACAAAAAGTTGAAGTAAAACAAGAATTTAGTAGTTTACAGGAAATTAAGTATGGTGTACCGCAAAAGGGACAGTATTGGGTCCAATACTGTTCAACATTTATATAAATAATTTGTTAATTCAGAATTATACTGGTGAAGTAATATCTTCTGCGGATGACACAGTTTTGTTTGTTGAAAGTAACACATGGAAAGGAGTCGAACAAAAAATTAATTGTAATTTACAAAAAATTGTGCGGTGGTTGGATGATAATTTGTTAACCATCAATTTAAGTAAAACCAAGTATTTACCCTTTGCAAGTAATATCTCAGGCCTTCCGCAAAATGAGCAAATAAATGTCGACTTACCATTTAGAAAAGAAAAGATTTGGAACTTAGAAAAATCTGACTCTGTTAATTATTTAGGAATATTATTTGATAATCATTTAAAATGGAACAATCATATATAGCAACTTACTAAGAAACTTCGGTCCTTATTTTATCTGTTCAAACATATCAAAAAAATATCTGACATAAGTTGTATGCGAACAGTATATTTTGCTTTAGTTCAGTCTCTGTTAAGCTACGGAATAACTGCATCGGGAGGAGCTTACGAAAATACCCTTAAACCTTTGGAAGTTGCGCAAAAAAGAAATATTAAAACTATTTATGGTCTAACTATGAGATTCCCCACTGATCAGCTGTTCGAATTTACAAATTTTTTAGACGTTAGAAATATTTATTACAAAAATTCCCTACCATATTTAATTAGAACTAATTATTTTGACTTGCCACATACACCAAGCTATCAAACTAGGTTTCACCTTGATAATAAAAAATTGCCTAAAATGTCCACGTCGTTGGGACAAAGAAGTTTTTTTTTATATGTGGGATCCAGGTTGTTTAACATTATTCCACAAAATCTTAAAAGTATAATTCGTCAAGTAAGATTTAAAACTGGATGAATGAAATGGCTTATTGCTAATTCTCCAATAATTATCTAGAAAACAAAATTGCGCTAAGATTCTTTGCTCCTGTGCGTGCAATATTGATTTCGCTTATTTGCTTACTTTGCAATTTTTATATTTTTTAAATTAACGAAGTTAAAAAATACCATACTTAAAGTAAATAGATAGTTCCTTATCACAATTAAAGATATTAGTAAATAACTCATTATTATTATATTAAATTCTGTAGTATCCAAAAATATATCTATACATTTTTTGATAAATTGATACTCAAAATCTTATGTATTAGATTTGGAGTACGCGCATTAACTTAACACAAACACACACAGATTAGCAGTTAAGCATTATGCTTTGCAAATCTGCTGATGTGTGCTCTTACTTTTCACACATTTTTTTTATTGATGATCGCAATTTTCAATATATTTGTTTATGTTATTTACTTATTGTTATTCATGTATTTATTGTTTAATGAAAATAAATATATTTTTGAATTGAATTTAAGGAGTGCCTATATAATATGAAGATTTCATTTATTATTAAGTGTTAAATAGTTTTCACTATGTTTCACAGTGTTTCACTAGAAACATATTTCTAGTTTGTGGTGTTTACGTTTATGTTGTTTAGGAGCAAATCGTAAACATATAGAGAACTATATAATATGTTATATATGTGATGATACAAATGTGTATTTTACTTTTATATTAAAAAAATTATGAATCGTTTATATTTTACTTAATTGTTTACATTCCTCCTCGTCAGTAAGGCTGAACAGGTACTATATTTTTACATGGGAAAAACTAATTTCAATTATTCTGACCAATATAATAATTACTAAGGTAAGAGATTAACAAGGTTATATGGTAGTTTTATTATTTTAACAATGTATGAAATGGGACGGCTTAAGTTAACAAAATATTTAAAAGCCATATTTTTGTATACTCAGTAATTATCGAATGTAATATCTACCACAAGATGTTTCGGGATTACCGAATAATACTTTTGGAGGAGTGGTGTTGCTGATGGTAACTCGTTGAGTGCCAGGTAAAAGTATTAGGTAATCCCAAAACATCGAGTGGTATTCAAAAGATTATATAACGAACCATAATTTGAATAATTATTCATTTTTATTATTATTGATAACAAAGTTACAATTATTATAATAAATATTATTTACTCCAGTGCGATTTTTCTGTATTTTTTGGCCTCAAATTCACTTCGCACAACGAAACACTTCCAAATCTCGTTTGGTTTGACATTTTTTTTTTTTAATTTTGTCACAATTAAATATTTGATAATGTGTTACCATGACAGTAACAATCGTTCCGCCAAAAGCGATAATCCCAAAGGCTTATCACTTATCATAAGCCTCTCGAGCTATATGGGAATTATGTACCGGGTGGTCAAATAAGCGAGGACGTCAGCTTTATCTCGGAAACCATTAATCGTACTACTTTCGGAAAGATTTTTTTATGAGTAAAGTGGTCAAGAGAAATTGCTGGAAATTACTTTTAAGTTCCTCATTTCGCCGCAAGGGTGCACAATCAAAAATTGTTTTTTTAAATTCTACATTTCTCCAAAAATTCCCGTATTAAGGTATAACTCTAATTACATTATTCGAAAGCCTAGACAATTCTGCATCATTTTGGTTTAAGGCTCATTGGCGTACCGACCTTGATAAGAGTGGGAGAAGCTATAGAAAGTGTAAACATTAAAATCGCTGTAACTTCTAAACGACTTATCCGATTTTACTAAATTTAAGCTTGTTTGGAAGGGAAAAATAAGTATCTTCAATTGCCGTATCCAACAGTACAATGTTCTATATATTCTTCTATAAAATTGCTAGAGGGCGCAATTTGTAATAATAACAGTTTTTTCGATTTTATCCCGAAAATTCAAATCATACGGTATAACTATGACATCATAATCGAAAAGTAGATGACATTTGCAACAAAAGATGTGAAGACCGCAGTTCGATATCTTTATTCGTTTCAGAGTTATTGCCAAACCAATAATGTTTAATACAAATTGCGCCCTATAACAATTTTATTAGAAACTATCGTGTACCATTAGATACGGCAATTGAAGGTACTTCCAAACAAGCTTAAATTTAGTAAAATCGGATAAGTCGTTTAGAAGTTACAGCGATTTTAATCTTTACACGTTCAATAGCTTCTCCCACTCTTATCAGGTAAAATTGTAAACATTAAAATCGCTGTAACTTCTAAACGACCTAACCGATTTTAGTAAATTTAAGCTTGTTTGGAAGAAAAAGGTAAGTATCTTCAATTGTCGTATCCAATCGTACAAGATAGTTTCTAATAAACTAATAAAATTGCTAGAGGGCGCAATTTGTATTGAAAATTATTGTTTTGGCAATAACTCTGAAACGAACAAAGATATCGAACTGCGGTCTTTACATCTTTGGTTGCAAATTTCATCTACTTTTCGATTATGATGTCATAGTTATACCGTATGATTTGAATTTTCGGGATAAAATCGAAAAAACTGTTATTATTACAAATTGCGCCCTCTAGCAATTTTATTAAACACTATCGTGTACTGTTGGATACGACAATTGAAGATACTTGTTTTCCTTTTCCAAACAAGCTTAAATCTAGTAAAATCGGATAAGTCGTTTAGAAGTTACAGCGATTTAAATGTTTACACTTTCAATAGCTTCTCCCACTCTTATCAAGGTCGATACGCCAATGAGCCTTAAACCAAAATGATGCAGAATTGTCTAAGCTTTCCAAAGATGAAATCAGAGTTATACCGTAATATGGGAATTTTCGGAGAAATTTAGAATTTAAAAAAACAATTTTTAATTGTGCCCCCTTGCGGCGAAATGAGGAACTTAAAAGTAATTTCCATCAATTTCTCTTGACCACTTGACTTATAAAAAATATTTCCGAAAGTTGTGCGAATAATGGTTTCCGAGATAAAGCCTACGTCCTCGCTTATTTCACCACCTGGTACATTGAGTTGTATAATCAGTAAAATAATTAAACTACAATTTAAAGTTGCGTTCTAGAACAAGCAAGTTCATTATTTTGGAAAATTAATGTTCATTGAAAGTAAATATAAAATAAAAAACCTACTGGAACTGCATAAAACGGAAAGTTTGTGTGTGTCAAACTATTATATACATTTTAGACTTTTCACCGATAACGATTGAACGTTGCATTTGTGAGAATTTTAATATTTTATATAGGTACCTATAAAGCTGACTGAATTATTTCCATGTTCACTAAATAGATCCAATCTCTTATAATTACAATCCTTAAAGTTGCCACGTTAGTGAAAAAATGTCGGACATTAATGTAACAGTATAAGGCCACCTAATTTCAAGAGCCAAAATATTTCTCATTACGGATCTCCTTTAAATTTGTGGTATTTTAATAATGACATTAGGAAAGCCTTAAATTGAATATTCCTCCAAGTTTAAAATAAATACATGTTATGGGTATTTTGAAAGGTAGTTATTTACAGTTTACCTGACTATTTTAAAAATCTTATCTAGGTATAATGTCTCTTTGCCCTTAAAAAATAACATTTTATTTTAGAGATTGCAGGTTTAAAATTCAGATTTTTTAAATCTTAGTTTTTAAGTCTTAGTTACCGCTTTACTTGAATTGCGAATCCGAACGCATAAAAAGTGCTGGTGATATTTTATTTCTGGGTATTTATCTATATTATAGATATACAGGGTGTCCGCTAATTAATGGTATACCGAAAAACCACAGACTCATTACGTAAAAATATTATCATTAGCTTTTTTCGGGTTTCGAAATTTTGATGGTTCAAGAACTGTTCCTGGATTGCGCAGGACTGTTGCGCAATAGCATAAATTCTAGAACGGTTTCGAAATTATTCGCGAATTATCAGAGAAGTGCGTAAACCCGAACGAACTTTGTGTTTTCTGAAAGTGAACCTAACCTAACCTAACTTTATTTTCACATTTCCTTCATTTGTTTACAGTTCTTTCTTGGATTTAACTTTATATTCATAAATTAAATTAATTTGAAATGGCTAGTGAAGGTAGGTTCTCCTTAAAATAAGGCTATTTTATTAGCTCTTATCTTGTTTCAGATAGTATTAACGTAAAAAGAAAATACCGGCCAAAAAAATACAATTTATAAACCAAACAATAATTAAAAATAAATTTTGGGTTACACTTGCGAATTTTGACGTTTTAAAACTGCGACAAATCGAAAATATGTTTTACACATGCGTCGTAAAATTATCCCAAACCAGTTCTTACTCTGGACCAAGGACTGTTTCTGATAGTTCTCGAACAGTCCCAGAACAGTTCTTATTTAAACCCGAACAACAAACTGCTGTCAAAAATCAGTTCTAAATCAGTTCAAAATAACCCGAACGCGAGGAATTAGACTGCGCACACTCGTGACAGTTCTAGGACCGTCCCAGACGAAACCCGAAAAAAGCTATTTAATCAAACTTAATTATCTACATCCGAAAGTTGATATTGACTGAGATACAGGGTTACAAGTTAAAACTTAATTTTTGATTGTGTCCAATAGCTTTGAGAAAAACGTTTTTTCACAAAATTTTGCAATTAAGTTTTTTTTAGAACGAGAAGTTTATTTGAGTGTGAAATTTTAATGTACAAAGTAGGTGGCACT
Source organism: Polydrusus pterygomalis (assembly GCA_963969555.1). NCBI lineage: Eukaryota > Metazoa > Arthropoda > Insecta > Coleoptera > Curculionidae > Polydrusus > Polydrusus pterygomalis. The sequence continues at coordinate 73,632,230 of OZ018376.1, read as the reverse complement.
GTTTGCGGTATTTTTCGCACATTTATTAGGTCATAACTTTTTTGTGCCTCAGTGTATTTAAGTTTTTAATGAAAATAATACTTTACAGAGTTACCGTTTCAGAGATATTTGCATTTAAATTATAGTGTACTAGCTCAGGCAAGTAAAATATAATGTTTTTATTATCTTCATTAAAAACTTAAATACACTGAGACACAAAAACGTTATGACCTAATAAATGTGCGAAAAATACCGCATTGCACATTAAAATTTCATAAAAAAAATAATTTCTCGACCTAAAAAAACCCTTAATGCAAAATTTTTGAAAAAACGTCAGTTTTTCTTAAAGTTATTGGAGAAAAACGAAAATAAAGTTTTCTTTAACCTACCTCAGTTAAAATCAACTTTCGGATATATGTATGTATGAATAAATCCTAATATTTTTACATAAGGAGTCTGTGATTTTTCTATGTACCATTAATTAGCAGACACCCCGTATATAATAATAACTTAATAATTTTTGGTAGTAGGTAATTTCGCAGTCTGTAAGATCAAGGAGCCTTAATTGATTTGGTTGATTTAAATTTATAGAGGTGGCTTTCGCATAAAATGTATGTTTTTGTTGTAGCGGGGGCGAACCTTGGTTTGTCTAAAAGAGGGTAAAAGGTAAACCTCTCTGATCTACCACATTAGCCGCCGGAAAAAACGCCGATAGGAAGCGGCATTCCGGCAAAACGTTGGAAGTCTCTCCGACATTATTAGCGGCAAGGTTTTAAACTCTCATTATGAAGCAATGCCAAAATTAGAGACCAACCGAAGGTGTGGTTTCGGCTAATTTCGGCCAAAAAATCTAGTTTCGGTGACAGTTTCGGTTTCGGCCACAAATCGGCCGAACCTTCGGCCGCGCCGAAACTCAGTGTTCGTGAATTATCGCGAACCGTTCGCCTAAATGAGGGTGAGTTCGTAGGCAGTGTTGTCTATATAAATAATGTTTTTTCGCTGTTGACCTTTTTTTTTAGGTGGGAAGAGTTCAATCCGTTCCCAAGATCGATCTCGTCCTATATAAAATAAATTAGATTTTAGTATACAATAAAATTTTTAACATGTATAAAAGTTTCGGTTTCAGTCGAAACTGAGACCAAGGCTGAAGGTTCGGTTTCGGTTTGGGCTGAAAATCTTGTTTCGGTCGGACACTAGCCAAAATATAAAAAAGTATTTATTTTTACAGGGACAAAATAAAATGCTGTGATTTTAAATAACTAAATTCATAAATTAGAAAACTCGTCATTAAAATCTTTCAAATAAACCACTGTTTTTCGTAATTAAAAAAGAACTTCTACAAAATATTTTATGTTGGTTAACATAACTTTTTACACTATATACAGGGTCTGTTGAGATTAAGTGGTGGTACTAAGAGAAATAATTATAAAACTCAGGTAAAATGTAAAATACTTTATTACGAACAAAAACGAATGGTTACAAAGACCGGGCTTGTGAATTATTGTGATAGACAATAATTGAACTGTAACTTACTGTTCTTTCTTAAAACAAACAGAAAGAACCCTTGACAAATATTACGTCTCGAATTACGCCATGAAAATGGAAAATGGAACCGCCATCGTCGAAACATAAACAAATCCGTTCGACATTCAGATAAACCATAAACAGAATAAGCTCTTAGTCAGCGTTACTTTTATATTTCAACAGGGTCGCTAATAATCGATGTCGAATATTTTTTAAAGATAGTTAAAACGAAAAGTGTAAAAAACAAAAGTTTGATCGGTTTTTAGTCTATTAAAATAACAAAAATAAAATAAAAAAGTTATTCCAATTTAAAAAATTGCCAAATACCCACCTTTGCCCAGCACTTTATTTGTCGCTCGATAGTCGATATACATTTTTAGTTGTTTACCCTGAATCTACTAGACTCTGATCACAGAATACCCATATAACGCGCTGGTATAGCACAATCAAATTACTTATAACAGGTTTGAAGCAGTGTTAATTCTTAATCCATATACAAAATTTTATCATTCTCCGTCATCTAGGGACCCCCAAAACATCGACATCTCATAATGTAAAAAAAAATTTGCGACCTTTATTATTATTATTATTATTATTATTATTATTATTATTATTATTATTATTATTATTATTATTATTATTATATTATGTGACCCTTTCTGTTATTTTTTTATTTATTTTATAGGCCTGTCATTCAATAAACCGCATTATGATATAAAATAATAAATAAACTTGCGAAAATCCAAGTAAGTGTAAATCGAATTGCAAGAGTGTATCTGAACGGCAACATCACCAAATAAATTCTTTCTCAGAACAGCGCGAAATCGGCGAAATACGATAAATGCTTGTACTGTTACTCGCAGCGCCACCTCGAACCTTTCCAGTAACCATTCGCGGCCGTTTTCGTTTGTCGCCTGTCTTCCTATTCTCATCAGCGTTCTGTTGCGGTTAGCTATATTTTCTGTGCTAGTGTTAACGCTTTAGACTAGGCTTTAAGATAGTGAGAGGGACATATTAACATTCTAAGTCATAAAAGCACCACAAGCTACCAAAGTATTAATTTATCAGGTATAGGGTAATGATAGTAAAAGTTAAAGGAAGCAAGGCCCATACGTGAAGCAAAATGATTAGTAAAGCAGTAGAAGAAAGAATAAATTGGGTTTAAACATGCTGATGAAAAGGAAAGAAAATGTGGTCAAGTGTGAGAAAAAAGTAATGAATAAAACAGTAAAATTAAGAGTAAAAAACGAAATTTTCTGTTTTTACAGAATAAGCCCTTTACGACTAACCTTTTCTAAGGTACCGTACTGGGACGCAAGATGTCGCACCGGGTTCTATAATTCCCGTCGATAATCGATCCTGACAAGTGATTTGTCTTTGAGCCCTGTTTCCTTCTGCCAAACTGAGCCTCACTGATGAGCTGTAATAACGGCGAAACGCGTCTGGGGATGGGCTTGGCAGAAGGAAACAGACCAAACTCTTTTGAATTAATAAGAAATATATTTTTTCTACGATCGTTTAAAAAATTTCATTTTGTGTATGAATTTCTAATTAGAGGTGGATCCGACCCGCTATTTTTGTTTAGCAGCTGCTGCTGCTATTGCTAAACAAAAATAACAGTTACAAATAGCTGCTATTTTAATAGCAGTTGCTATTTCAGCATTATTCGTGTCGAAAATAAAGGAAAACGACACGTCCAGCAAATAGCAGTTCGAAATTAGCATAGCAATGATAACCTCACCTACAGTATCAGATAAAAATAGCAGTTGCTATTTTAGCACTATTCCACCTCATAATAAGTTATGTTTTTGCCTTAAAAATTCTGATTTCTAAAAAAAAAAAAAAGTCGCCACTTCCGTACACTAATTACTCTAGCCCCAACACTATACTCACGAACGCTCATTTCGCTTTATCAGCGCCAGTACCCAGTACGTTTTTTTTGTTTACCAATAGCACAAGCAGCTGGCTAAACAAGACAACAAAAATAGCGGGTCACACAAATAGCAGCTACAAATTAGCAGCTAATTTTAAAGCTCGTAGCATTTAGCACTGTATCGAATCAAATAGCAGTTAAAAAAAAGCAGGCTGCTATTTAGCAACCCATCTCTATTTCTAATGACAAAAGTAGGTCTTTATTGCATACTATGCAATAAAGTACTTTTTGCCCTAGTGCAATAAAGTAAATAACCTAGGAAACGAACAATTTGTTTATAGTATGTGTATTGTGTGTTGCACACCGTCGATACCCTATCGAAATAAAATTCACGTTGACAGGGCGCCATAATTTTATTATGTTAATGTTGAAGTAAAAGGTATCTATGATCCCTTGTCAAATTTGAATTATAACTTTTGCACACAAAGGAAAGGTAATACAGAGCGATCTGAAACTTTTTTAGTAAATAAAAAAACGATCGTAGAAAAAATAGTGTATGTAACATGTGCAAAAATAACTATTGTTCTACCCCGTATGGCAAAATAAAAAACGTTTTATTATGTAACCTAGGTTACTTTTTAAAAATTAGATATTTTTACCTTTTCAGCTCTAGACACCTTTTATAGTCTAGGAGATATGTTATGTCGTTCCTCAGTTTTTCAAATTTGCTGTATCAGTTTTTTCTCGGCACGATAGTACTTGTTTGGCATGTATCAAAACAAATATTTCAAATTCGGTGTCGCGTCAGTTGAGACCGAATAAATCTACAGAAAATGAGTTTAGAAGTGCTTGATCATACTCCCGAGGTAGTAGAGGCAGCTAGAATAGCTATTCACAACTTGCTGCCGACGAAATCTGGTGCAGTATATGAAGCTGCCTTTATCAAGTTCAACAAATGGTGCACTGGAAAAAAAGTAATGCAATACTCTGAGAACGTTTTATTGGCATATTTTACCGAAATGGCACTGAAAATTAAGAGTTCTAGATTATGGGCTCATTATTCAATGATAAGGTCCGTGTTAAATTTGAAGCATAATGTGAACATTGAAAAATACAATAATTTGCGTGCTTTTTTAAAAAAGCATGGAGAAGGTTATAAGCCAAAGAAATCGAGTCTTGTCAAGAGAACAGTTCAGCAAATTTTTGTCTGACGCCCCAGATGAAAAGTATTTGGCGATGAAGGTAATAAAATTACATATTGTTTGTTTCACAGTGTGCTAACCAAACCTTAATTTTTTAGGTTAGTTTTGATATTTGGAATATCTGGGGCATGTCGTTGCGACGAATTAGTGAATATGACAGTTGACGATCTTAAAGATATGGGTTCTTTGCTGCTAACAAAAATTCCCAACACTAAAACTAATAAAAGTAGGTAGAACTTTCAACGTCCTGGGAAATGAATATTTAAGCAAAAATAGAAACTACGTTAAGCGTCCTGCCGATTTTAAGGAACGACGTTTTTTTTTTGAAATATCAAAATGGGAAATGTTATATAAAGCTGTTATGGGTATCCATAAAATTGCTAGTGTAGCAAAAGATGTGGCATTGTATCTGAAGATTCCAAATTGGAAAGAATATACAGGGCAATGTTTAAGAGGAACTTCCGCAACAATGCTTGTTGACAGTGGGGGGGCTATTACTATGCTGAAAAGGCATGGGGGTTGGAAATCTGATCTGATGCAGTTGCCGAAGGGTACATTGAAGATTCTGTGCAAAGTAAAACCAAAATTGCTAAGAGAATTCTTCAACCTAGCTTTGCGGAAAATCTCGAACAACCTCCATTTAATGGACCCTTAAATGGATTTTTAAAAGAATTTCTCGCTGGAAAAATTGTTATGTGCAGTACTGATATTGCAAGAAGTGGAGGATTATACAGGGTGTTTCAGAATAAGATGCTGATCCTTAACGGTGTGAATCCTTAGGTGATTTTAAGAAGAAAAGTTCATATTAATATATATCCTTAACCTATCAACTTTCGAACTACAGGGCGTTAAAGTTTTAAGAAAAAAAATCGTTTTTCTATCATAACTTTAAAAAATTTCTAGCTATTTTTAGGAATTTTTCACACATGCCCTCTAAGCATCAATAGCCATTTTTTGGTGTAGAAAAATTTTAAAATTTTTTAACCAGTGGCGTCCTGAAAGGGTTTGCACTAGACATTTTGGAAAAATATTATGTACGCCACTGCTTTTTCTCAAGATAAAAATTATTTTTAAAATACTCATTCATTTTAGGCCAAATTTAATACCCTGCCTTTTTATCGTCCGATAAACAGTTTCCGACAAAAAAAATTAAAACATTAAATGCGCATTCGCTATGTGCCTATGGTTTGTTTTGACACTATCAGGAATACTCCAAGGAATTTTTCAAAGGGTACGAGACTCAATGAAGAGAAGAGCTGAAGCATGCATTTTTGCAAGTGGTGGCCACTTTCAATAGCTAATCTAAATTTTTTTCGTTTTTGTTCACACGTTATTTAAAGTTAGCTGTTTTAATTTATTGTTAAAAAATAAACCATAGGCACATAGCAAATGCGCATTTAATGCTTTTTATTTTTTTTTGTCGGAAACTGTTTATCGGACGATAAAAAGGCAGGGTATTAAATTTGGCCTAAAATGAATGAGTATTTTAAAAATAATTTTTATCTTGAGAAAAAGCAGTGGCGTACATAATATTTTTCCAAAATGTCTAGTGCAAACCCTTTCAGGACGTCACTGGTTAGAAAATTTTAAAAATTTTCTACACCAAAAAATGGCTATTGATGCTTAGAGGGTATGTGTGAAAAATTCCTAAAAATAGCTAGAAAGTGTTTAAAGTTATGATAGAAAAACGATTTTTTTCTTAAAACTTTAACGCCCTGTAGTTCAAAAGTTGATAGGTTAAGGATATATATTAATATGAACTTTTCTTCTTAAAATCACCTAAGGATTCACACCGTTAAGGATCAGCATCTTATTGTGAAACACCCTGTATATTTATTAATATTACTGAATTACTGAAGTGAATACCTCCTGCATTTTTGGAGCAGAAAATAAATTATCTCCTTTCTGTTTAACTCCAATATAAAAGGCAGTCACACGGTGAATAAACCACGAAGTGCATCACAATCCAGTATAGGGAACGCTATTTGCGTTTTCACCGGAACATCTGCCGTTTTGCAGATTAGAAACAGATCAACGCTGGCACCCACTAGAATGCGCGCAATCCGTTTAAGAAAAGCCATAAAAATGTTTAGAAGATAATATAGTGTCCACGAAAATAATTAAAAAGTGAACATTGTGGCATATCGGACAAGTGTGTAACTGTTTTTATATTGGAATACACATCAGGGATCCAAGGTTAATGGATACCCTGGGGCGGGTTAACACGACGGTCGTTTCATCATTGTTAGGACTCTACGGGCAGCTATAACTCAAGCAATACCGACAACGGCGGTAAAATGTATTAAAAGCCTTTTGCAAAATCATATGTGTATTGATGCCCCGCCGATGCCCGCTTTGCAAAGGTTTTTAATACATTTTACCGCCGTTGTCGGAATTGCTTGGGTTATGGCTGCCCGTAGGGTCCTAACAAGGACGAAACGACCGTCGTGGTCTACCCGCCCTAGGGTATCCATTGTGCTTGGATCCCTGTGTATTCCAAAATTTAAAAAAAACAGTTACACACTTGTCCGATATGCCACAATATTCGCTTTTAAATTATTTTCACGGACACTATATAATATTCTAAACAATTAATTTTTCTAATTTTAGATTTTTTTAAGAAATCACCGAATTTCGCGAATCAAAAACAATTCGGCAATGCAGTTACTGGATCTTAAAAAAGCTTTAAATATAACACATTTTCTAATGTGACTCAGTCGCCTACAGAAATAGAAAGAACGGCGGCGAGCGTTTTGGTGTCGACCCACAGGCCTATAAAAGAAGTAGAATGCTTATACCCCATAAGGCATCTCTAGGAAAGGCTGTCTAACGGGGAATTAATTTTTTTCCCCTAGAAAAAAGTTGGCAACCATTTGAAATTATATTAACGCCAGCCAAAAACACGAGTTTTTTTGTTGAGCGCACTTTTCCTATTATTTTTTTATGCCTAATCGACATGCATTTTAATGCAATATTAATTATACTGAGGGTTCCCTGTACCACAGAATGTATAGCTACGCAAAGCTATATATTCTGTGCCTGTAGGTACCTATCATTTACGGTTTAACCTGTGTGTGTAAGTGTGTGAGTAATTTTCAATGGCACTGGAAAACTTTTAACGACGTGTTGAAATCCGAGATAAACTTAATTATTCTAATAAACTTTTGGAGAAAGACTTTGTGAATAAAACATTATTTTGGGTATTAATACACAAAAGAATGTTTCATTTGTTAAAATACGGCGTACAACCGACCCTTCTTTTGATATAAAGATTTTGGTGCTTTTCTTCTCGTTCCTATGTTACCTTACTTTAGAATTAAATGAGAATTGTATACCTAACAGCATGTTGTTATGTGCAAAATGTTTTTAGATTATTAAATAATGAATTTGTTCCTTACTTTATGTACACACTGTATAACAGCAAGAAATTATTTTATCATCTGCCCCCTTCGTTTACGGAATATTATTTGCGACAAGAAGTTTCGGAGAGAGAGGTAAAAAAGCTATTAATTGAGAAAGCATTCTATTCAATAACTGAATATTTCGAGTTATCACTAACTTAAAGTAGGTAGATGTTCTGTTGTATTTGTACGGTGTTTTAACTGGATTACGTCGTCTGTTGTGTGTGTGTTCTGTGACGCTGGTTGAAACTAAATGGCCAGCTTCCATCTGCTATATTGAAGAATTGTAACTGTAGTTGTGTTCCGATTTTTAAAATGTTTGTTCGGGTTTGTTCGGTTTGCATCAAAGGGGGCTTGGATTAAAAAACGCGGGGCTTGGTTTAGATCACAATGATATGGGAACGATATATCTAACCAAATCTAGGTTAAAATTTTGTCAAATTCATATTATGACATGATAATATGTCAAACTAATTATTAATAAAATAAATAGACAAATACAAATATATTTTTGTTTACAAAATTAACAAAGTAAGAATATACAGAAAGAAAAAATTTTTGAGGGTGCAATGTGGACTCTACAAAAAATGAGAATTTTCGCTACTCCACATGCGTGTATTCTGAGAATTCACATGACCGGAGAGGTGGAATCAGGCTTCATCCGAAAAAAATGTCAGGTCTAATAAATCATTCCTTTCCAATAAATTTTGTATTACTTCGAATACTTGCACTTTATAAGGAAATAAATTTAGCTGCTTCTTAAGAATAGTCCTGCGTGTTCCACAAGATCTCCCCACTTCTTGGGACAGGCGTCTTATACAATTTATTGGCGTATTTTGCATTATTTCACGAACGTTTGCAACAAGTTCTTATGTTCTTACAGATGGTCTTCCTGCTCGTTTTTTGTGTTGTATAGAACCTGTTTCCCTAAACACAGCCACGGTTCTTTTCAGGCAATGATAAAAATCCCCAGCAATAAAAGCAACGTTAGGAAAATGTTCGTGAAAATCGACCATGCACAAACCCGGATTGTATTGCCACTCACCATTTACTCTAACCCCGTTTCGAAAATACGCTTCAACCATGAATGTTTTGTGCTGTTCCGTAAAGCCCATTGTGTGAATTGTTCAAGAAATTGGAAAAATTAGGGATGAATTCAATTACTTGTAACGACTGTCAAAGATGACGGAATAACTGATTGTTAATTCAGGTAGTTACTGACACCCAACAGGTATTAAGCTCTACGGCTAAGCATTACGTCCTTAGATACAAGGCCCTCTTTGATGCAAATAATTTTTGCTCGCACGAGTCGCACGGCACTTGAAATGTTTCATTTTTCGGGTTTGTCCGTTTGTCCGAAAAATACGTGTACAGGGTCATTCCCTATATATTGACCCATATGCTAGCCGCTTTATTATTAGAGATATCAAAAAACTAAAATGAGGAAAGTTGTAGATCTTGATCTTGACTTTTTTTAACAATTATTAGAAAAAACAAAAGACTGTTGGAACTTTAAAATTTTAGCACAAATTTTGTTTTTTAAATGGGACACCCTGTATATTATTACATTTTTAAATTCCACATAAAATTATAATTATTTTTTATTAAATGCATTATTAGTCTATACTTCATAGTTTCCGAGATCTCTCTCGAAAAGTGACTTTTTAAACTTTGACAGCTTATAACCTTCTAACAGTACGTCTTACATGTCCCTATCTTCAATTTTTATTATCTTCCCAAAAAAATCAACTTCCGGTTAAACCGGGTGTAACTCGAAAGCAGGAAATATAGTTGTTCAGGTTTAACCGGAAGTTGATTTTTTTTGGGAAGATAATAAAAATTGAAGATAGGGACATATAAGCCGTTTTGCTCTAAGACGTACTGTTAGAAGGTTATAAGCTGTCAAAGTTCAAAAATGTCACTTTTCGAGAGTCAATATCTCGGAAACTATGAAGTATAGACTAATAATGCATTTAATAAAAACTAATTATAATTTTATGTGGAATTTAAAAATGTAATAATATACAGGGTTCATTAAAAAAACAAAATTTGTACTAAAATTTTAAAGTTCCAACAGTCTTTTGTTTTTTCTAATAATTGTTAAAAAAAGTTAAGATCAAGATCTACAACTTTCCTCATTTTAGTTTTTTGATATCTCTATTAATAAAGCGGCTAGCATATGGGTCAATATATAGGAAATAACCCTGTACAGCTTCTTTAATGACAGGCTCCTCTGTGACTCATAGATCGATTCAATCCAATTTTTTTAAAATTCAAAATGACCTCGTTTACACGATCAACTTTTTTCTTTGGCTTTTCCCAAATTTCTTGAAAACGTGCCAATTGATTTTAATGATTTTTCGTGTATACTCCAACACTATAAAATGACGTTTTTTGTAGTACAGCTCCGGCTATAAATGAGTGGTATATGGTTATAATAGGTCACGTAACATATTATAAACATTCTTGCTACAAGTTCGCTCGCGTAATTTAGATGTTATAAATTCGCTGTTGAAATAAAGCAGCGGGTACCATATAATATAAGTACTACCCAATATAACCTTTAATATGTACCCATGTTATTTCTTAAAAGAGATTTCTTTGGTGCTTTCTTATATTATTTCTTTCTCTTTCAATAAAATTTTCATTTATCTCCCAACTTTGTTCATGAAAATAATACCAAAAATATAGATTTATCATCAAAATCATTAAAAAATATATCTACAGTGTGACCAGTAAAGTCCGCATCATATGGGATTTTTTTTTATTAATAACTTTATTCGAAATTTGACTTTGACATCAAGTTCTGCTTTGATTGAGATGAAAATTAAGCAAAAAAAATAGTAGTCACGTAATTCGCATTATCTGACAAATTTTAATTTTTTCCAAAAAATAATTCAAAAGTGGGGTTATTTCTAAAAGTATCGAAAAAAGTTATTAGAAAAAGTTTTTTTAAATGCAGTTTCTAGCCCAAATGCAAAATTTTAGCTGCATAAGATAATTTTTATTTTTTACCCATATTTTGTAAATTGCACCACTTTTGCAAAATAAGACTCAACGCAACTTACATAAAAGTACATTTTCTATAAAGCAGCGCCATATTAAATGTGTGTTTTTCTATTTCTAAATCAAAATTGGTCTATTAAAATTTGGTCGCATGTGATGCAAAGTTTATTTGTTTTTGACCCTGTATAAGGTAACTTCATAAGATAAGTATTTTTGAAAACGTAGTTTGTGTCTGAAAGTAATACACCTTAATATTAAGACAAAAAAGAACACAGTGATCAGTAAAGTGTTTATTAAGTGGAAAATAAATTTTAGATGTGGAAAAAAAATCAAAATGATCTTATGCAGCTGAAATTTTGCATGTGGGTAGAAACTGCATTTAAAAAAACTTTTTTTTATAACTTTTTTCGATATTTTCAGAAATAACCAAATAACCCCACTTTTGAGTTTTTTTTTGGTAAAAAGTAAAATTTGACAGATGATGCGAATCACGTGACTACTATTTTTTTGCTTAATTTTTATCTCGATCGAAGCAGAACTTGATGCTAAAGTCAAATTTTGAATAAAGCTATTAATAAAAAAAAATACCATACGATGCGGACTTTTTACTAGTCACACTGTATAGTTTTAAGATATCTCCTAGAGGACACTAGTTAGACAATATAAATTTGGTAAATTCTCTGGCTTTTTACTTTTTTTACCGCTTCACCTCAAATTATGAAAGGGTGGTCTTTCATACGTAAAAAAGTTGTACTTCATTAATTCCATATTTCAAATAGTCTTTGAGATATTTGCGTTTAAATTCTAGATTAAAAGAAATATCTAAGTAAACACATTTCTTAACAAAATTTCGCAAAATTTATTAAAAATTAACCGTACATATTTTATGAAAAAAAAATTAAGCATAAATGACCTATTTTCAAGTATACTATCTCCTGTTGCTGTATGACCCCCTTAGCCATGGGACACTCTGTATAATTAGTGGCGGAACTACCGGTGTTCAATGTGTGCGAAGCACACGCGCCCGGGCTAAAAGGGGCCCGGGAGCGGAGCCACAAAAATATAAAAATGCAAAACAAAATGTTCTCATAGAAAAAAAAATGCAATAGAAAAAAAAATCGAAGTTCTGGCCTTTACAAAATTTGTTCTTATTTTCGCGTTTTGTTCCCCCAACGTTTTACGAGATTCTTCTCTTTCTGATAAGGATATTAACGATATGAGTCAAGCCCTGCATCTTCAATATCTAGAATATATCGCTGATACAATTTCATCGCAAAGTGCTTTCATTTAGAGAATGCTTTAAGAATGATTTAGATAATGTAACTTCTATTTTTGATTTATTAGATTTTATATTGGTAAAAAATTATTATTCATCTTCCCGTTTTAGTGAAATTGTAACTGCCTGCATTATTTTTTTGACCATCCCTATTTCGGTTGTATCAGCTGAACGGTATTTTTCCAAGTTAATTAAAACTTATTTGAGAAATTGCATGACCGATAAAAAATTATCAGCTTTGGCAATGATTTCTATCGAAAATGAGGAAGCTCAAAAAATAGACATTTCTAATCTGATTTCAAACTTTGCGCATGCAAAAGCAAGAAAAAAATATTTTTTTCTGCAATCGTCCATAAACATCATTGTTTTTGATTTGTACTTGCAGATATTTTTCTATGTTCAGGAACATAACTACCTACTTATTAGCATAACAATAATTGCATTTTTGTGTACCTACCTACTCAAAATTCATAAATTACTATGGTTATCAATAATAATACTCCGTATCATAATGGGGGCCAGGCAAAGTTTTCGCACACGGGCCCGTGGCTACGTTGTTCCGCCACTGTGTATAATGAATGGGTTTAAGAATTTATCTTAACAAAACTTTTTCTTAAACAAAGCGTTTCGACAGAAGACAACAATATTTGACACTAACAGCTGATCTGGTTTCGTCGTTAAATTTCCCAGATCAGCAGTGGGCCGTAGCAAGCACTATGGAGGACTTGAGGTAGGAGGCCGATCGCAATGCATTGGATTCGGTCCCAAATTAGCATCGGTAATTCAGCTTTACGAGTTGCCATAAGATGGCGCTCGTGTTCGAAGTGGGCTATCAAATAAATGGTTTCTTATGGACGCGATAACTATTTTTATTTAAATTAGTTCTTTAAGGAACAAGTAAGGACTTTTATATGAATTTACACTTACTTTGTTATACTTATTAGTAAACTCGGCCTGTATAAAGTTCCAACGATGCTTCGTTTTTAAAATACAGGAACATTCTAGCTAGAGGGTTTTACCTTTGGAGCTAGAAAGAGACTTATTTGGCTGCGTTTCATCTCTGAAGAAGATCCTGTCTTACCACCCCCACACAAAGCAAACTCTACTTTTATAAATTGTACCATTATTCATTATAAATATGGAAATTAATTACAATACAACGTTATTTGTCTTGTCTTGCCTTCAAACGTTATTTGTTATTTCGAAAAATAAAATGTCAATTGTCAAAAGTAAAAGCACAGAAAAATAAAGGGTTTAAGTAAAAGTTAAAAACTATGGAGGATCTAGTTTTCCATATTAAAAACGAAGAAGAAGAAGACAACATCAGCCCACTTCGGACGCGAGAGCCATCTATCGGCCAATAGCGAACTAACCAAAAAACCGGGACAGAATTTGAAAATGCTGCCATTGTCGATCGGCCTCCTACCCTATATTTCTCCATAGCAAGCACACGCGTCAGGTTGTGTCATATTATTTGCTTCCGATTTTGGTGTTTTTTTAAGTGTTTCTGTGGCTGGTGTTTTTTGTGTAATGTGTGTTTTAAACATTTTACTTTTGGATTTTATACATTTCAAAGACAGCCCAGCTACAAGCAATAGATAATAAATAAAGGTTACCTTTATTTTTATCTGCTGCTTTGCTAAAATTTTTATTAATATTCAGTTCATCTGCTATTATTACATCACAGCCCCTCTTAATCGTACTGTTATTAATGGCTTTCTGTCAAGCAGTTAGAATCGGAGTTTTTAATAAATAAAGACGTTGACAATTTGTTCATGGCACTTTGCCATCTTTGTTTTAGGACAGAAGCTATCATTACATTTTTTAGTTGCGATATGGTACACGAAAAATAATAATACATATTTTGTAGCATGTATTAATTTTGAAACCGCACTAAGTCCACAACATATGTGTTTTTCTCTTGTATTATTTTTAATAAAATATATTATTTCTAAGAAAAAACGATATGTATACCGGGTGTCCACGGAAGGTGGTTCGCCCCTCTAATTTTTTTGTTTTTCAAGATAATGGAAAACAATTTAGGGGATTTGTATAGGACATAATACTGCATTTTTTGACAGGTGACTCAACATTTTGGAACTTCCGGTTTAACCGGAAGTGGCATAAACTTTCGATTTTTAAATGGGACACCTGGTATATTTTTACTTTTTTTGACTCCATATGACATTCTAAATACAACGATGTATCACTTGTCACTTTTTGTCACCAAGAAAATATTTTTTTTCCAAATTTATTGTTTTATCTAGAGGGCTATGAATACCTTAAAATCACTTATTTCAGTTCTTGAATCTTGGGAAAAATACAATTTTACTATTTTTGGTCCAATGCTATGTGCTATGTTAAATTTATTTTTTAAAGTTGTATAACTCATTTTTTTTAAATGGCAACATGGTGGCTCGTCGGGTTAAGAAAAAAGAGGATTTTATTACTATTATTTTGATACCATATACTATTAGGTTTTAGAAAAGCTGCCATTAAAAAAAGTTAACTTTGAACTTTCCTAAAATGAAGTATCTTTTAAGAATAAATTTAGATTTAAATGCATCAAGTAGCCTGTGACCAGCAAAACTGATAAAACAAAATCATGCCTTGAAGAAAATTGAAATGCCAACAGCTTCTGCCAAAGTAAATTAGTTTGTTGTTTAAAAAACATGGAAAATAATAGTTTTACAAGGAGTGAAAAAGTTGATATTATGTTATTATTGTCAGGCTCATTTCGCATTTTCGGAACCAGTTTTGGGTACCTAATAGTGCCGGGTTGGATGACGCCCATTAAAATATCTTTGTGCGTAAAGTCGTGCAGCATCGGTTGAATTATTTCTACTTTCTCCAAATACTAATAACATAATATCAACTGTTTCACTCCTTGTAAAACTATTATTTTCCATGTTTTTTAAACAACAAACTAATTTACATTGGCAGAAGCTGTTGGCATATACATTTTCTTCAAGGCATGATTTTGTTTTATAAGTTTTGCTGGTCACAGGCTACTTGATGCATTTAAATCTAAATTTATTCTCAAAAGATGCTTCATTTTAGGAAAGTTATAAGTTAACTTTTTAAAGTTTTTTTAATGGCAACTTTTCTAAACCCTAATAGTGTATGGTATCAAAATAATCGTAATAAAATCATCTTTTTTCTTAACCCGACGAGCCACCATGTTGCCATTTAAAAAAAATGAGTTATACAACTTTAAAAATTAAATTTTACATAGCACATAGCGAGGCACATAGCATTGGACCAAAAATAGTAAAATTGTATTTTTCCCAAGATTAAAGAACTGAAATAAGTGATTTTAAGGTTTTCATAGCCCTCTAGATACAACAATAAATTTGGAAAAAAAATATTTTCTTGGTGACAAAAAGTGACAAGTGACACATCGTTGTATTTAGAATATGATATGGAGTCCAAAAAAAGTAAAAATATACCAGGCGTCTCATTTAAAAATAGAAAGTTTATGTCACTTCCGGTTAAACCGAATTTTATTTCATTATCTTGAAAAACAAACAAGTTAGAGGGGCGAGCCACCTTCCGTGGACACCCGGTATCTGTTTAAAAAAAATGTCACTTTTTTCCTCTTGACAGGTAAATGAAACATCACTGAATTTCAAATTTATCTAAACCCTAGTTTAGATAACATATTGTAGCCGCCACAAAAAAAATTTATTATAAACTACTCAAAACTGAATAGGGAACTAACATTTTTTTGCATCTTTTTGAGGATAGATATTTTATAGCAGAAATCAGTGAGGGGATCGCTCAACCAGGGTTGGATAGGGAATTTTATCGACTTTAACATGAGCCGAAGTTATTATTAAAAAGGGCTATGTTTCTGTGTTATACAGTGTGTTTTAAAAAGTATTGCAAATTTAAAAATTTTTGATGTGCAACAAAATTTGATTACATGATTTCTGACTTATTCTAGGGTATTTTTTTGGAAATCTTACTAGATTCTGCCGAAACGTTTTCGGAATCATCAATTTATTCTGTAAAGTCAGAAAGCTATTAATTTTTAAATTAATATAAACCATACATTTCCAAAGCTGTTTTGCCTTGAAGTTTCCACGGAAACGAGTTTAAAATGTGAAGTTTTATGAATGCGATTAAAATTGACGTTATTTGTTAAGTTTAAAAATATGGAAAGAAACCATTTATCCAAAGAGCAACTTAACTTTATTGTCACGTTCCATCAACGTGGATACAGACAAAGTGAAATTTCAGTAATTTTGGTAAAAGTAAGAGTGTGATTTCAAGAATCATTAGTCATTATCGGGAGACTGGAAGTGCTAGCAGAAGACCCGGTAGCGGATCTGTAAGGGCTACTAATGATAGAGAAGATCGACACATTAGAATAGACGTAAGTAGAGCCCCCTTTAGTACAGCCCGACGAATTCAACAAGGGCTACAAAATGCAATAGGAAGATGAGTTTCTTACCAGACAGTAAGAAACCGACTCGAGGAAGCCGGAATTAAGTCTTATAGGCCGCTAAGACGGATAGCTATAACAGCGAATCATCGACGACTTAGGCTTGCTTGGAGCTTGCTTGAAAGAATTGAAGAAAATTTTAATTGGGACCATGTATTATGTATTATTTACTGACGAGTCAAGATTCTGCTTACACAATGATTCTCGTCGTAAAAGAGTGTACCGAACTGTAAATATACGAAACTTGCCAGCACATATGCAGCCAATTCATAAATTTGGAGGAGGTGGTGTCATGGTTTGGGCTGGTGTTGCTATGGGGTTTCGAACTGAGCTGCACTGTTTTGATAATACAGTAACTGGTCAAATATACAGGGATGAAATTATTACACATTATGTGACAGGGGCTAGAGGTCAAATTGGTCACAATTTTGTATTTCTTGACGATAATGCTCGCCCTCATAGAGCTCGAGTGGTAATGGAAGAAATTAATAACTTAGAGTTAAATCATTTACCATTACCACCATATTCTCCAGACTTCAACCGATTGAACATGTGTGAGACAGGCTTCAGTACCAGCTGGATCAACATTTGCCTCAGCCAGAAAACATTGGTCAGTTGCGGCAGCTACTTCCTATCTTGTGGCAACTAGTGTCACAAGAACACATCGACAACATCATTCAGAAGTATGCTTCGGATGTGTCATGAAGTTATTCAAAGTCGAGGTCACCCCCCTAGATACTAGTTTTATTTTTTTACGATACAAGCCCCTGGGAGGGAGGGGGGGGGGGGAAGATCTTAATCTTAAATGGATACCCCTATTTTATATAATTTTTTTGGATTCTGCATAAAATTCTGAACATTTTTTAATAAAAGCATTATTAGTCTATACTTAACAGTTTCCGAGATATTGACTCTTGAAAAATGACATTTTTGAACTTTGACAGCGTCTAGCTTTCCAACTGTACGTCTTAGAGCAAAACGGCTTACATGTCCCTATCTTCGATTTTTATTATCTTTCCAATAGTGTCAACTTCCGGCCAAACAGGAAGTACTATATTTCTTACATCCGGTTTAACCGAAAGTTCACACTATTGGAAAGATAATAAAAATCGAAGATAGGAACATGTAAGCCGTTTTGCTCTAAGAAGTACAGTTGGAAAGCTAGACGCTGTCAAAGTTCAAAAATGTCATTTTTCAAGAGTCAATATCTCGGAAACTGTTAAGTATAGACTAATAATGCTTTTATTAAAAAATGTTCAGAATTTTATGCAGAATCCAAAAAAATTATATAAAATAGGGGTATCCATTTAAGATTTAGATCTTACCCCCCCTCCCTCCTAGGGGCTTGAAGTAACAAGATTGACAATATACGCAAAAGATGTCCCCCTCGAAATAAAAATCGACGAGTCCGAGCGATTTTCCACATTTTCATTCTAAAGCAGGAAAATCGAGGTGGGAAGTTTTCAAATGAACACCCTGTATAATAAATACCTATGTAACTATTTTTGCCTTCTTCTTAATGTATATAAAACAAAGTCTCTGTCGCTGTCTGTGTGCTTAAATCTTTAAAACTACGCAACGGATTTTGAAGCGGTTTTTTTTAATAGATAGAGTGATTCAAGAGGAGGGTTTTTATGTATAACTAGCGGCGACCCGCCCCGGCTTCGCACGGGTGCAATTTCAGAAAGTGGCATGCCGGGTACTAATATATCGGGTTTGTTCGGGTTTGTATTTATACCAGCGGGTTGCAACGCATGCCGGGTACACGCTAGTTTATAAATAAACACTAAATGAAATAAATGTTGTTTTATTTTTTCCTTATCTGTCAATATATTATTTTATAGATAATGACATTAGTACGCTACGTACATCTTTAAAAAATATTTTAAAAATCGGACAAAATTTTAAATATGGCAAAGGTAAAAAGCTTAATCCGGTCCTGCATCTGTAGCCAACCGCCTAATTTAAAATAGACGACCTCAGCAGGGTGCCATAAATGACAAGTGATGCGGCGAGTTCTTAGATAAATTTGACTTTATCAATACAGCTTAAGTTCATTACTACAAAATTGCAGTAGGGGAGGCCGCGCCTTTGCCTTGTAACAAATGTGATAAGAATTGGTGATTGTGACTTCGTTTCGTGATTTTAAAATCAAAAACTAAATAAAGAAATAAAAAAAAATTAAATGTGGATGAATATAGCAACAAACTAATGAAACGCATATTAGAAAACCAGTAAACAAATGTAACAAAGTAGCCTTATCGACAACCGACAAATACACAAAAAAAATACACAAAATCACTGCAAAGTGCATCTATTTTAATAGGTTAAATAAGCATCTTCAACACTAAAAATGTTCAGCGATTTACCCAAAACGGTTCTCCTGGTTTGGCAATGCTCGTATGTTCATTTAAACTTGTCGCATTTGTCAAATTAATCGTGTTTGCATTTTTTTCAGCGGGCAACCGTGTAGATTCTACTGAATTATTGGCTTCTACCAAATCTAAGGGTTAAAAAATAAATTAACCTTGTCAGCTCTTTTTATTAATCGTTTATAGTACCTGATTTATTTTCATAAATAAGTCTAGTCTGAACTAGTTCTTGTATGATAACCTCTTTTGTACATGCCTCGCCTTTATCTAAATCACCAAGGTTATTCTGTGCTTCTTTTGCATCTATATCAACATTAACTAAAAAGTTATTTTCATCTTTACTTTCACAATTTATTCTGTTTTCATCTCGTTTCAATAATTCCAAACTGCAACCTATTTCCGAACAAGTTTGAATATCTGATGCAGATAGTGAGTCTGACTCGGATTTTGACTTATGTCTTTGTAATTCTGACTTTGTTAAATCTTTTGACTTTTTAAAACTTTCCAAAGATCCAAATCTACATCCCTTTGATGGCAGTACACAATTTTTATTGCTCCAATATTCCGTCGAATTATATGTAGCACTTTTTAATACTATATCACTTTTTTCAAAGTTGTTATTTATCTCTGGAAGATCGTCTTCTTCGTATATTGCCTCGCCGTCTACACATGATTGCAAATTTGATCTAGGATATTCATTAGCTTCAGCGACACTCACAGAATCATTTAATAGTTCACTGCAAACACTGGCACTGCTTCGGCGAGCAGTCGCATCAAAACTTGGAAAAGGAGAAGGAGATCTTCTATAATATAGTTCCCCATCAAGTTCGATATTACTGTGACCCATTTTTTTCTTAAATACATCAGCCTTAAAAGAATGTTCATCTTCTGGGTTCCTTAACTTTTCTGGTGACGGTAACGGACCATAACCGTTGTTATCTTTTAAAACATATCTAGGTACATCCGATGTAGTTAGTTCTTTGAAAAGATATTCTGGGAGGCATTCTTGAGCTCTGGACTTTTGAATGCCTTGTGGCTGTGTTGTTTCAGATTCTAAAAACAGTCCTATCGGAGTAGAGCTGGTGCTATTTTTTTCGGTATCTATAAACTGTCTCGATAAAGGAGATTCTGATCGCGCTTCATCTTGCTCAAGGACTTTAGTATCGTTATCTTCATATCTATTGAGTCTAAACGCAGAGACATTTGTTTCAGTAGAGACAATATCAATATGGTTAAGTCTATGTAATTGATCTGTTAAATAATCTTTTCTTTTTTCTAATTCTTTTATATATTGATCATGAACGGTAGTAAGACTAGGTTGGATTGGTCGTAAATTTACACGTCTTTGAAGATTGTGGTAGAAAGTGAGAAGTTCAATAACACCCACACAAGTCACTAAAACGGAGAGCAGTAACCCCATTTTATACGATTTACGTTTCTTACGTTAGATATGTTCGCAATAAACATTTATTAGCGAAGATTTTAAAACAATTTTTTAATATTACATTTTATTAAAAAGAAACACGCACACATCTTTCGCCCAGACACTAAACTAACTGTGCCAATTACTTGGCTGGTGATCTAAATAAAACTCCGTTACTTAATCGTTAATTAGTAATAAATATATGATGCGAATTTCTAATTCAATATCGAAAACAGTGCCTAATAGATTAAAGTTCAGTTAAAAAAAGCGAATTAAAAAGCAACACTAAGGTTAAATAATGAACAAAATTAGCGATTCTATCTGGCATCAGTTCTGACGTGCTACTGTTTATATAAAGAAATATAAAAATATTCGCGACAAACGCGTTTTCGCTTTAAGGGGAAACACCACTATAAAATTACTATTTTTATAGAAATGATCGCTAGAATTTTAAGGATAAGGTAGGTGCACTTGGCAACATTTATCAATGTAATAGTAGTTTGTACAACAACAGCAGTGGCGGATTTAGGAGGAGGGCGCGGGAGTCGCCCCCCCCCCTTGAAATATTTGCATAAACAATTTGAAAATAATAATTGTAAATAAATTAATATATTTAATACCTACACTGAGAGAGTTTAAGTAATCAAAGTTTTATACAGCGATAACATTACACTAAGGAAAATGATCGAATACAACAGGTTTGCTAAGACATAGTTTGTATTAATGATAGCTTATTTTTATTAACCCATATTATATAAATTAGAGGCCCTAAAGTGGATTCATACACAGCAAAACATTGAAAATATTGTCATTTTAACTGACTCATTATCTGTACTTAGAGCTTTGGAAAAACTTAGCGACTGGAGATATACAACTTCCCCCATTTTACTAGAAATTAAAAACATTACACGAAAGATGCAACTGAATCAACAAAGAATCATTTACATGTGGATAAAGGCTCACACAGGACTTACACACAATGAACATGTGGATAAATTGGCAAAACAAGCTACATTATTAAGCAGCAACGTAAACTATCCCATACCAATAATAGACACTTTTAATATTACTAAAAATAAAATAAGGCAAAAATGGCAACAGCGTTGGTTCAGTTGTGGACAAGCGAACAACACTAGATTATTTCATATAAGCCCTCAAATTCCTACAGCACTATGGCACGACAGCTTTAACGTTTCCAGAAAATTCATAACAACAATATCTAGATTAAGATTTGGTCATGCTTGTTATCCGTCTCATCTTCAAAAAATCAAGGTTTTACCAACTGCTTTGTGTGAACATTGTAATGAAGTCGCCAATTTAGATCACATTTTCTTTAAATGTAGAAAATACACGAACTGTCTCTACACGACTCTCCAAAATTTGGACAAAATTGATGCACCGATAAATTTATTGTAGGTACTAACTACACAAAATAAAGAAGCTATATTCATGATTATGAGGTATTTGCATAAAAATAATATTAAGTTGTAGCATGTTTTCTTTAGGCTTAGAAGTCAGTATAGGTTTACCCTAAAAAGGGTCTAGTTAGATTGAGTTCCTATTGTGATCCTAGTGTTTTAAAAACCCCCTTGGCCTACCTGTTTGTTATACAATGTTCTGATCGGCCCAGAACGAGAAGAGTGTAACCCTGTCTATTTCCCTTCGTTTTCAAAATTTTGTTTGTTAGGTTAGGACCTAGACTTAATTGGCTTTGGAAATTATTTGGTTGAAGAATATATCTATATGCGACTGGCTGAATAGCTGCACAGCTCAAGCCAAAAAAAAAAAAAAATTATATAAATTGCTAGTGTATCAAACCCGCTATAGTGTTATATCAATTCCAGATTTACTAGAACAGTGTTTTTATTGGTAGTAATCAGTTCCATTAGCAGCACAGTCTTGTGGAATAATGAACTACTTTTATAGGCCATTGATATTAGTATTAAAATAGCCAAATAGAAGAAAAAAATTATAAACTGTTGCCACTTTGGAATTAAACTTGTCAAGAGATGTACTTTAAAAATCAAAAAAGTTCCCAAGCCCTAAGGGCGAGCTTCATCCCCTAAACCCACCCCTAACGTGCAATTTGTCAGTTTTTTCCGTTTTTCTCGAATACCGTTCGTCCCACAAAAAAAAATTTACTTACCAAACATGTTCCCCATAAAATTTTGCATAAAAAAGGTTCTATAATCTAAATTGTTTAAACCAGAGGTTTTCGAGAAATCACTCATTAAATTTAGGGGTTGTTTAACATGGACCAACGAACACGGTATAATCACGTAATTTACTTTTAATTTCGAAACTATGTGATTTCATGAGGTTGAATTAGGGTGGAGAAGGGATTTTTAAAAAAGTTTTATGACTAATACAAGAGCACTCGTTTCCACACCACCATTGAGGGAGAGTTATCGGCGCGTTTTTTTTAAGTGGTTTCGCCTGAAGACCTAATCCACTAAGTAAAAATAAATCATACTTCTTCTGTAGTATCCACATCATTTGTAAAATCTATATTGATACAGCTCTGGCCACGGCAATTTGTGCACATCGTTGTGCAACGTAAGCCTTAGTACAGCTGCATCTATTTCCACAACCTTGTTTACAACTGCAGGTAGTTAATTTTAAAATAGAAGCTGGGGCGGGTGGCTCAGTAGTAAAGATAGGTGACAGTGCATTATAGTTTTTTTCCACCCCCATAACTCAGGCTGCAAATGTTGTCCATGCCATATTTGCACTTGAAGGTAACTACGACGGGAATGATGTTGTAGTGCTGCCGACGTTGGAGGTAATTTCGAAAGAAACACGGCTTTGCCCGCTTGGGCAACAAATTTATTAAAATAAGCAAATCTTTGCTCACTGAGACTGCCCTCTAATAATTTAGCCTTATAAAGCTCCATTATAAATCTTTCCCCAGCTTGCTCAATTTGGTCTAAAGTTGACTCAGCGTTGTTGAAAATCGGAATTACACTATCGAGGTCTTTCTTCTGATTAAATAGTTGTACAAATTGTTGTTTGCCCTTTCCAAATAATCCTGACGTGGTATCGCAACCACTAATTGCATGAATGAGTAAGATAGATTCTTTACAATTGCGGACAATATTAGATGACTGTAAGTTCTTCGAACTATACAGCCGTTTTTTAACATTACCTTGAGCCTCCTTTTGGAATATGATATCTGTGTCCTCTGGGGTAAGTGCAATTATTAAAACAAGTAGGTCGACGTTAAAATTAATTACCTGCAGTTGTAAACAACGTTGTGGAAATAGATGCAGCTGTACTAAGGCAGGCTTACGTTGCACAACGATGTGCACAAATTGCCGTGGCCAGAGCTGTATCAATAGAGATTTTACAGATGATGTGGTTACTACAGAAGAAGTATGATTTATTTTTACTTAGTGGATTAGGTCTTCAGGAGAAATCACTTAAAAAAAAAACGCGCCGATAACTCTACCTCAATGGTGGTGTGGAAACGTGTGCTCTTGTATTAGTCGTAAAACTTTTTTAAAAATCCCTTCTCCACCCTAATTCAACCTTCATGAAATCACATAGTTTCGAAATTAAAAGTAAATTACGTGATTATACCGTGTTCGTTGGTCCATGTTAAACAACCCCTAAATTTAATGACTGATTTCTCGAAAACCTCTGGTTTAAACAATTTAGATTATAGAACCTTTTTTTATGCAGAATTTTATGGGGAACATGTTTGGTGAGTAATTTTTTTTTGTGGGATGAACGGTATTCGAGAAAAACGGAAAAAACTAACAAATTGCACGTTAGGGGTGGGTTTAGGGGATGAAGCTCGCCCTTAGGGCTTGGGAACTTTTTTGATTTTTAAAGTACATCCCTTGACAAGTTTAATTGCAAAGTGGCTACAGTTTATAATTTTTTTCTCCTATTTTTCCTAATATCAGTGGCCTATTAATACAGCAATTTTGTTAAGAAATAAATTCCCAGAAAGTTCCCAGTAAAGCGCTTTCTCTATAATAAAGAAAGCAGAACAGCGTCCCCAAAAACGAATTGTATCCGTTAGAACTTATAATCCACCAAGACGTTGGTGGGGGTTCGTGGCGATCAGCAATCGCCGCGCGCCCTAGTATTACTTTTAACTTTAACGTATTTGTTGCGCAGGTCTTATCGTTGTTCGGAGTCTTCTAGCTGTCCTGTCTGAATTTGAATTTTATTGATCGTACCTGTTTTAGTTTATTTATTTTTACGTATTTAAGTTTTTTTAGACTTTGCAAGTCAGATAAAGCAATAGAAGATTCTTATTTCGCACAACCCATCATTAGTATTGGACTTTATAATCTATGGACGAATTTCACCTTTTTAGGAAACCATGTTGCATAATAAATAATTATAGACAATGTTAAACAACAAGAACGATATCACAATAGAAACTATTTAAATTGAGAACTACAGTACTGATTTTTATTGGCAAGTACCTATATGCTTTATTAACCGTAACAAGCAAATATTATTATGATTAATGTCAAGATTCATTACAACTGCTGTCGGAACTAATATAGTATATAAAACCAGATTACACCCCCATTAGAACTTGATCATTACTGTGAGTATTTAGAGCAATAATGACTTTAAACTATTTAACGGTAGTCCGGTAGTCCTAATTCTTATTATCTAAATTACCGTGACATTATCACTGCACAACGGTCTAGCAATTTTTGTTGTCTTACAGTAGGAAACCGCGTCGCTGTTACATATTATAGTATTACACAGTGGTATAAAGAGTATGTGAATTCTTATAAGGAATAGAAGGTTTTTTTATCAGTGTAGTTAGGACAATAAAAAAAATAGCATTACTATAATATTTAAGTGAAGTTATGATAACTAAACAAATCTTACAGAAACGTTTTAATTACTGTCCTTAAATTATTGGTTATTGCAATAAGTCAGTTTAGTTATGCCTGGTAGTTTGTTTGGTAAATCTTTCACCTAATTTGTAACGAAGTTACCTAAGTTTTACCGAATTAACGACAAGTAATTAACACCGAATTACTAGAAAGTAATTATCTCCGTAATTTTTCAATTGATTTTTTCGTTTCTTTCATGCAACCGATTTATTGAATATTTTTCTAACCGCTGGTAACAAAAGGTTTTGAATTTAATCAGAGAAATTAATTAATTACCGCTATCACAGAAACCGTCTTAATTGGCAAACCAATATAGGGCATTCCGATACAGGTAAATTCAGCGTTATCTCCGGTACCGATTCGAAAAGATAGCGAACGCGCACCGTTCTTAAAATCCCCAGATCTTGGACCATTTCCGTGGTGGGAGATAAAAAGTTGAAGTCCGAGATCGAACCAAAAATACGAGCCCTTCTCGATCCAGCTTTGCAGCCGACCAAAAGTGATTTTGAAAGTGCTTAGTTTTCAGCTAGTGAACCGTTTACCGTTTCATTTTTTTTATTATTCTTTTCCGCCGTCGTCGAACACCGTTATTATCTGTGGTAAGCAACACTGATTTTTTTTATATATTTGAAAATTATTTCCTGCTAAATTTTTCCGCCGCCTTACAATCATTTTCATTTATCCGTATTTAGAACTAGATTTATTCGATAGTTTGCCGAGCTTGCTTTTGCTTAATACCGCCACGCTTTAATCATTTTTCATTTGCCTATATGCATGATTATAGTTGCTCGATAATTACCACCGCATTCACCAGTAGTTAGAACCGCCGCTGTAATACCATTTTCATACCGCCCGCTTATAAGTTTTCCGTTCTTAAAATTATTACCGGACTTCGTCTTATGTAACACCGTCGCATGAAACCCACTTTAATACCGTTTGTTTGAAATTTGTTCCACCGAAAAGCTTAACTGTAAATTACCGCCAATTTTCCGAGAAATTTTGATTTTTTTATTACTTATAGGGAAGTATTTGTAACGTGATATTGTAACCTGTACATTTGTTTTAATTTCTGTTGTTACAAAAATAAAATTATTTTACATTTCCCGACATAAGTGTGTTTTATTTCCCATAGGAACTTAGAGGCGTGAATGACTGTTATCTGTATGCGCTAATGGAACTCTGTCTCCAACTGTTTAAAGGTTACCCAGGGCTCCGGGGGTTCTGATTTTCCCTAAAAATTAAAATCAGTGGCGCTCGAGTAAAACTCCGTTCATTTTTGTATATTCTCTTTAATTCCGCCCACAGAACGCTTTAGAAGTTATTCAATTCAAACCCGACCGAATTTACCGCCGAATACCCGAAATTGAATAACTTCCGCGTCTGAGGGATAACTTGATAATTGAGATAAAAATAGAGACTCTTTACAAAAAGTATTTTCTAATCCGTACAAAAATATAATTTTTATTAGCCGGTTTCAAAAAGCAATTTTTATTCGCCGTTACAAAAAGTAGCGCACCAAAAAGTGCCTTACAAATTACAGGTTTGGTTACCATAATCCAATACACCTATTATTATAAACAGAATATTTAGTATAAAACTACTAATTTATCGTCATAATGCAGATTGGTACATTACCATTATGTAGGCATTTTGGTATTCGTAACTCAAAAAACTGCATTAAATGCGTTAAGTCAATATCGGTCAGCTATTCGGAAGGTATTCAACAAACCCGAACAAATCTTACAGAAACGTTTTAATTACTGTCCTTAAATTATTGGTTATTGCAATAAGTCAGTTTAGTTATGCCTGGTAGTTTGTTTGGTAAATCTTTCACCTAATTACAGGTTTGGTTACCATAATTCAATACACCTATTATTATAAACAGAATATTTAGTATAAAACTACTAATTTATCGTCATAATGCAGATTGGTACATTACCATTATGTAGGCATTTTGATATTCGTAACTCAAAAAACTGCATTAAATGCGTTAAGTCAATATCGGTCTGCTATTCGGAAGGTATTCGTATCGTCCTTTGTGCGTGTCTCAACGAGAGATCGAGATCATACTTATTGGTGTTTTTAGCCTTATTCGATTGGGAAGTGATTTGGAACGATCTGATCTTCAAAATCAGTTCGGTGATCAAAGGTGAAACACGGATTTTTGTGTCAGTTGTTCGTTTGGGTTTCGATTTTAGGGTAACCTCATTTTATGTAAAAAAATTAGTCGAGAGTAGCGTAGTAGCAGTATTTTATAAAGCGGGGGACTAAAGCATAGGCGCCGACTCCATGAGTGCTATGGGTGCGTAAGCACCCATACTGAATATATTATGGGTGCTCCGCACCCATACAAATTAATAAAATTTCCGTCAAGATAAGGATGAAAAAAATCACAACAAAAGCTATTATTTAAAACCGCACATATTGAGAGCGTTACTTAGTTGTTTTATCCGCACTGTCTGATCAGCGAGTCGGGTAGCTGTTTAATTGGCGAATATGGGGGCGGGGCGCTGCTCTGTTTCACGCACTTTGGATTTCGGGGAATCCCAGACTCAGTTCATGTCAGTCATGTGTTCGATTTTTTTTCTGTGTCTGGAGTACCAGCGATATCATTATCTGAAGTTATTAAATTAGTAAAAATCGTTTTAACTATTCCAGTATCGACATGCACCGCCAAACGATCATTTTCAGCATTGCGGAGAATAAAAATTTATTTAAGAAGTACTATGACCCAGCAAAGAC
This sequence comes from Polydrusus pterygomalis, assembly GCA_963969555.1. NCBI lineage: Eukaryota > Metazoa > Arthropoda > Insecta > Coleoptera > Curculionidae > Polydrusus > Polydrusus pterygomalis. The sequence continues at coordinate 73,604,117 of OZ018376.1, read as the reverse complement.
TGAATGATCAAATGGTAGTCCACGTATACCGAGAAATAGCAGATGATTTGGACCGTGTAGAATTAACTGATATAAGTATTTACAAATCGAGCTTTAGTTCGCCAAAATACGTTTGCATTGCATTAAAAAACAGTTGATTTCAATAACACCATTTTGAAAAGTTTAATGTTGATAGTACACAATACCTTCTTAGTATAGGTAGGTACTACAGTATATTTGTGGTAATAAATACTTTAAAAAGTCATAGTGTGTTTCATTTTTAAATTTTTGATAAAATTTATTTAGCAAAAAATATTTAAAATCTCGTTTTATTTGTGCAAAATTTCTTTATTTTTACGTTGTTCGGGTCGGGCTATGGAAACGTAGAATTTAATTAAGATTTAATAGTCCAAAAAAGGGCGTGGTACCTGAAAACATTTTTGCCTGCGGCGCATCTTTTAAGAAAGAACTATAAATATACATGCTTCAGCACCCATAAACATTTTTAAAAGTCGGCGCCTATGCTAAAGTAAAACAACTTTAACATATCTTATGTCCACTCTTCTCATTCACGTACGTTTTAAACATTCATAGCTTTTAAATTTCATTGTTCTTTTTTCTTTTCTTGCTTTACCACTAAACTATTCCAGTGATCTGATCAAATATATTTTATGATACATAAATACTTGACAGATGCCGTTAAGTTATCAAAACCTCCATTAAGAGCAACCACTGGTAACGCATTCGCCATTTAATTTTCTTATCGATATCTATGTAACAAAGATGAAAAATGTCGGATAAACATGAGTTTTTACAGATTTTCTATGTTATCATTTGTTGGCCTTCCGATTTTAATCAAACCTCAATAAAATCATTGTCCCCAAAGTCAAGGTTTTCTTAAATATTTCCCATATGATGCGGGTTTTACCAGTGACACGATATATGCTAATTATAAGGAGTTTTCCCAATTCAAAATAACTTTGGCTTATAAAATAGACAATAATTTAATTTTTAAACACAAAATCAGGTTTATTTCGTGCATTTATGCCACATTAAATGATAAACCCACGCCTACTTTGTGTTAAACTGGGTTGACAGCAGTGGCGGATCTATAGGGGGGCTAAAGGGCATTTAGTCCCCCCCCCCATGGCCCAAAAATAAATAAAAATAATGATAAATCCCCCCTATGAAATGTGTTTTTTTGAAATATTTTTTTTAGGCTATTGAAGCACAAGAAAATATAAACAACAGCTTTTTAGGGCTGTAGCCAAGGGGGAGGTAATGGGGATTCTGACACACCCCTCCTCCAGAACTAGTCACAAGGATCTATTTAAAAATTGAAAACTTTAAGTACCAAAAACAATTTTGCTGTTTTAATTCATATAATTTTACAAATTTGTCATTATGCTGACCAGCTGTCCTGACACTGCGTCATTTAATGCTGTAGCTAGGAGGGGATAAATGGGGTTTAACCTCCCCCCGAAATGTTTACTGGATTTAAAGAGCAAACACTTGACACACGTTAATTTAATATATTATTAAAAATATTAATGTCTTGTCAGTTACCCCCCCCCCCCCCCCCAATATCATCAAGAATATTAGGATAGAACATATTGAAAATTATAATAAAGAAAAAAGAAAACTTATTACCGCTGTATATTACATTAGTTTTTTTAAATTTACTTTGCCATTAATCCTATTTTGTCCCTTTTAATGCAAAATTTCTTATTAGCTAAATTCGTAATAAACTTGGGAGTGCCTGCGGCGCAGTTCCCATTAGTGTTGCCGCGAGACGAGATAAAATGGGTCTCTCGTGTCGTCTCGCTTCTCTCGTGATTTAAACCAAATACCGGGTGTCAACGAGATTATTGTACATAGCACCACAGTGTTATGTTAAGAGATATTTTAATCAAATTTGGGTTACTGTAATGTTTGAAAGGGATCTTTATTTTTACCTAGAAACCAACTGAATTTCACTTCCGGTTTAACCGGAACTACGCCATTTATGTTTTTTTTAAATGACAACCTATATATTATATTGCACAGTCAAATTCTCCTCAAAATTCTCTTTTCAACGACATACAACAAGTTGACATTTACTTTCAAAATGGCGGCGTAGGACTCATTTTACCAAAAACAAAATGGTGTCTATAAAACAACGTATGCAATTGATACGGGAAAAATAGTGATAACATCTTTTAAATTGGTCCCTTTTGCAATTCTTTAAGCACTGACATTTAGATTTTCTTCTTTTGTTTTTAAAGGAAGGTATTTTTTTAATGTTTAAAAAAATCTTAACTTTAACCCTATTTTACAGTGTTTTTTTAAATGTTATCATATACTTTTAATTATTTAGTATGAAAGTCTAAAGTATCATTAAGCACCTAGGGATATTTTCGAAATCAGAATGCGTTTTGCTTCAGTTTTAAACAAGAAAAAAAAAACGTGCATTTTTCAATAAAAACTGAATAACTTAGTTCCACCTAAGTTGGCTTAGGATAACAAAATTGGTATTTGTCAACGCCATTATCAGACTATTAGTTTGTAATGAAAATTTTGTAGTGTATTGTGCTTTTGGTCGTGGGTCTGATTCATATTTCGTTAAATAAGAATAAAATGGTTAAGTTTACAAGAGAAGAACAAATTAATTAATTAACATGTTAATTATTTAACAATTAAATTTTTATTATTGAAGCAAAACGCATTCTGATTTCGAAAATATCCCTAGGTGCTTAAGGATACTTTAGACTTTCATACTAATTAATAAAAAGTATATGATAACATTTAAAAAAACTCTGTAAAATAGGGTTAAAGTTAAGATTTTTTTTAAACAATAAAAAAATACCTTCCTTCAAAAACAAAAGAAGAAAATCTAAATGTTAGTGCTTAAAGAATTACAAAAGGGACCAATTTAAAAGATTTTATCACTATTTTTCCCGTATCAATTGCATACGTTGTTTTATAGACACCATTTTGTTTTTGGTAAAATGAGTCCTACGCCGCCATTTTGAAAGTAAATGTCAACTTGTTGTATGTCGTTGAAAAGAGAATTTTGAGGAGAATTTGACTGTGCAATATAATACACAGGTTGTCATTTAAAAAAAACATAAATGGCGTAGTTCCGGTTAAACCGGAAGTGAAATTCAGTTGGTTTCTAGGTAAAAATGAAGATCCCTTTTAAACATTACAGTAACCCAAATTTGATTAAAATATCTCTTAACATAACACTGTGGTGCTATGTACAATAATCTCGTTGACACCCGGTATAGTAAAAACCAAGGAAAATTTTAACGCGTTTAGGTTAGGTTCTATCATATTTGACATAAATTGTGTGCAATATATGTCAAATATGACAGAACCTAACCTAAATGCGTTAAAACTTTGCTTGGTATTTACTACAGGGTGTGACAAAGGTCAATATCTCCTGTACCACTAATATAGCGGAAAACTTTTGACGAAGCTTATTAAGGGTTAGGAGATGCCTCTTATAAAATTATTTTTGTCTATTCCAAAACACCAGCACGGTAAGAAATTTCAATTTCCAAGATATTGACTTTTAAAAAATGCCATTTTTTAGTTTCGACAGATCTAACAGTACGTCTTAGAGCAAAACGGCTCACATGTCCCCATCTTCCATTTTTATTATCTTCTCAAAAAATCACCTTCCGGTTAAACCGGAAGAACTATATTTTTTGCTTTCGAGTTACATCCGGTTTAGCCGGAAGTTTGATTGATTTGGGAAGATAGTGAAAAGGGAAGATATAGACATATGCGCCGTTTTGCTCTAAGATGTACAGTTAGAAAGCTATAGGCTGTCGAAACTCAAAAATATAATTTTTCAAAAGTCAATATCTTGGGAACTATTAACTATAGACTAATAATAATGCATTTAATAAAAGTAATTATAAATTTATGTAGAATTAGCAAATTTAAAAAATATTTTTTTTAGGACACCCTGTCTATTATGAGATTTTTAAAATCTTCGTAAATTCCTCTTATCAAAAATACATAATGTCTATATTTGGACCGACGGTTTTTAAGTTATTTGACTGCAAATAATTTTATCCAGCGATTAAACCTCATAATAATATGTTATTCTGAATGACCAGGCTGCCAGGCACGGCTAAGTAGATGAAACTACTTGCAGTTAAATAACTCGAAAACCGCTGGTCCAAATATAGACATTATGTATATTTTTGCAAAGAGGAATTTAAGAAGATTTAAAAAAGCTCCAAAAAGTAACGTTTTTTGCTCGAGAGAGATCGAGAGAGACGAGAATTTCTCGACGAGAGAGGGTACTTCTCTCGTCCCGTCTCGGAGCTTTATTCGAGAGAAAATATCTCTCTCTTCTCGTCGAGAGAGGGCCAGACGAGACACGAGAATCTCTCGTCTCGGCGGCAACACTAGTTCCTATGACACTTTCCCACTGCATTGACAGGATATCAAAAACAAACTCGTTCTAAACCCCCTCCGCCCAATTTTCTCGCTGGCTACGCCCCCCCCCCCCCTCCCCCCTCGTGACTTTATCCTAGATCCGCCACTAATTGATGAAATGCCAAACATTACCCAACATTTAAAAACCTATAATAACCTGGGTATCAAACACAAACTAAGATTGGTCAGTTTAATTTCCTAACCATGGTCGACATGAAATTGTATGATTCTATGCAGCCAATACAAAACAAATTCGTGTGATGGTTAAATAGAAGCAAAGTTGCGTATTTTGGGGCTTAATAATATGGTGAAAGAAAATTTTAAACCTTCGGAAATATCCGAAAAAAACGAAATTTTCAGTGTGGGTTTTTAATTTTTTGCCCCTTAATTTTTGACTTCGGAAACGAACAAAAACACTTTTTTATAGCCGTTTTTGAAGTTCTACAAGATTACATTATTAGTTTCGAAATTCGACGTTTCGTTCTTCCAATAGGTACCACCGTCAAACAATTTTTTTTTAACCACGGACCTGGAATTTTAAATATGATTTTAGGGACTTCTAAACTTTGGTAATTTACAGCAAGTCAAAGGTTATTTTTAATTTTAACGTTTTGTTCTCAAATAATACAAATCAGTATTTCAAAATTTATCCTTCTTTTACCATTACGGTCCTAGCAAATTTTATTGCCTTTAGGATTAAATAATTAATTTTTTATTCGGAAGCAAGCAAGATCCCGACTCATTGACTCCACTAAATGCAAGTTATCTAACTCACTAAATGCAAGTTATCTAACTCAATGAGCAATTTTTTCAAAAATATTTAAAAAATTATTTTCTATGTACAGGGTTTTTACGTATATTTTGGAGCACCCCTGGAGCTTATATTTGAAGACCTAGAAAAACTTTAAATTTGCATGATTTCTCCTGAACTGCCAGAATTTGTTATCGGACAAAACAAATGAACATCGTAAATTTGTTTAATAATACCAATATCGATTTTTTAAAATTGAACAACCTGTATATTAATTTTTTTTTAACTCTTCACTCTTTTCTGATTCCAAATATGTATATATGTTATATGTTTACTTTAGTCGTTTAGCCAAAATTTTATTTCAAAATATCGCGGATTAGAAAATCTAGATTGCCCTGAGAAACAATTTGGTTGTTATTAATCGCTTATGGCAACTGACTTATGTCTCAAAAATAATATTTCATACCTTGAATGGTCTTGTCTTGGTATAATGGGTTACTCTAAAGATGAAAAATTCGATGTAATACGACTATATTATGCGAATCGCAACAACATTAAAACGGCACGGCAAGAGTATAGACGCTCATTTCCAAAAAGACAAACGCCGTCCATTAACACAATAAGCAAATAGCCGGTGTAGCCTGTAAAGGATCTCCGGAGAACAGGACTCAAGTTAAGGGCAGAGATGTTTTAGAAAGAAAAAAATCGAAATTAGCTCAATGTTAAGGACTTACAACTCATTAACTATTCGAAATCTCTCTTGAAAATGAATCTTAAACGTGGATGTCGATGCCTGATCAATATATTATAGATGGACAAGTAGAAAAAGCAAGCAATTGCAAAAGCAAAACCGGATGCTTCTCGACTCAATGGTGAAAGCCACTTAGAAATTAAGAATTTGGGGTCACGCCATTATGTAGGCATCAAGTTTTGGCACCAACAAAACCTACCTATCATCTCACTTTTTTATAAGTTTAATATCCTACCAATTAAATTTACAAGGATTATCACATTTTGACACAAGCGTGATATAGGGGATATATCCCCCCCCCCCCATAGTTACGAAAAAAAATAATTTAATTACGTAATGTTACATGATCTGTTACAAATCACATCAACAACATTTCACCCACCCCCGTGAAAGTGTAAATTAGCCATCCTGCATCACAAGGTCATTTCTATGTCAAGCCGCGCAGCTGGCCATCAGAGTCAAATTGGCGCTGTCGCCGCTTGATGATTCTGTTATAATAGTAAACGGCACGAATTCTCTCGTTTTAAAACAGATGACAGCAGAAATTTGTCATCGATCAGCTGATATTGGGATATAACTAATATCCCCAGATTTCAGATTAGTAGTGGATCGTAATGAGCCCAAACACGGAGTTATTAATTGCGGTTTTGTGCTTTCTGTTACATTTAATTGCGTTTTCAAAATATTTAGTGGTTATGGTGCCTTTTATTTTTACTATCATTGAATTTTAATTACTTTTGTGTGACCTACAATTATTATTCATTTGACCAATAATGTACAGGTTTTAATTCTTTTTTATTAGGGATCATATTAATTAACATATAATTATTATTGTGTGCCTTGTATTTCATCGGTAAGTAATAAGTTTCATTTCATCTAAACACCGTTTTTGTCGAAAAATTAGTTTGTGAAATTTATGTTCTTAAAATATTTGTTCGTAAAGGTTAGGTTTCTAATGTATAATTTTTGCATTTTGCATTATCTAGGTATCCTTTTCTATTTCAAGAAAAATAAGTAGACATTATTTCTCTGACTAAGGTAGGTAGGGGACAGTTGGACAAAACTGGGTAGGTTGATAAAACCGGGTACCGCCTAGTTCTGTCAAATGTCTGTTACCATGCATCTATCAGACTGATACCCGATTTTGTCCATCTCTCCCCCTTACCTACACCCCTGGCACTACCGTATAGTCTTAAAAAATAAAAATAGCTTTCCATATTATTAACCTTTAAAAATCAGCCATTTGATTTCAAAGGAATTACTTTTCTTATTGTTAATATTATTATTGTTTGGCAATAGTAAGGTTGAATTAATCTATTCAACATTATGTTAGCCTATATAGTAGTTTAAAAAGGTAGGTAACTATATTAATATGTAATAAGATAGCGAACAATAGTTATTTGTTTCACTAGGCAGAAAAGCACAAGATTTAATGCCGCGGCTGGTGTTTCATAGACGAGGCGCAGCCGAGGCTAGGAAACCAGCCAAGGCATTAAATCTGCTTTTCTGCCTAGTAAAACATATAATTTTTTCTCCAAATTTGTTCCAATTTCACGCAAAATCGTATTTTTTATATTTATGTATGTTATTTATGACATTTATTGAATTTGTTGTGTTTACTTGTCATTTTAAATTTTAATTTTTAATGACACCTGACAGGCTCGAAAGGTGTATTTTTTCTGCCTAGGCATAAAAAGTCCACTTTTTCTGACTAGGCAAAAAAATACACCTTTTGAGCCTGTCAGGTGTCATTAAAAGACCGCTTTTAATGTCATTTGGAGAAAAATATATAATTCTATTTCCTGGGTATACGTACCTTACATAAGTGAAATTATTATTAGATATTACTATTATTATTGTTTGTATGGCAATAAAATAAAGTTTTTAACATTAAGTTAGCCTACATACAAGTTTAGAAATGTAACTGTATCAATAAATTGCATTTTAATGAACAAATTGGAGTGGTTTCGATCTTTCCTTGAGGGACGTACCCAAAAGGTCGTAGTCTGCTCTAAGACATCAAAAGCTATAAGTAGGTAGTAATAACTTTAAAATGAATAAAAAACTACTTTGACCACTTGGGTGTCCTTTTCCAGAGGAAACCTGGACACACCAATATTATCATGGTATTGCAAAATTATTATCATAGTAATGATAAGGTAGATTCTATAATATATAATCGAAGCATGTATGATAATTTATGGTGGCTTTTAAATATCTACTAGCAAACTTGGAATATACTAGGCAAAATAGAGTAAGAAATTTATTAAATAAAACCATGCTTTTTAAAGGACCGTAGGACTAAACTAGTTATTTTCCTTTTTAGATAATAATAATATATAAATATATCTTTTTGTATTAAAAAGTGCAGAAAGTCACAAACAATAGGTCCTGTTAAGATTGTGAATTTATTGTTGGCCTTCCATGTTCGTATTCTATGTAATCTTTGGTATTACATAATACTATTATGGTTGCCACTTCTCCCGGTTTGGCCTGCAAATTCCATGTTTGAGCCATTAGGCCCCATGCTACGAGACATATTATGTCAATTTCTTGAGGTAAAGTATTATTTAACACTACTTAGCAAAGCAAATTCCGAGCAATTTCGACAAAATGGTGAACGCACAGAAAAAAAAACCACACATTTTCTCTCATATTTTTGGAAGCCACGAGTTGCCACAATCTAGTCTGCAGATCAACAAGAATAAAAAGGTGGCAACCCTAAATAACATTAGGTATTACTATGACGGAATAAAACGTAGAATATTTCGAAAAATAATACTTCCGGTTATATCGGAAGTTGCATATGGTTGCTGTTCTTTCATTTGAAGAAAGCGTCTCTAAAAACCCTATTATTCAAATTGCATTACTTCCCGAAATATTCTAATGGTGTTGCAAATAAATGCAACTTAATTTTTCTCGACTATTATCGATATCTAAAACCATTCTGCCGATAAACGACATTACTTACCTCATCACAGCCTGCACACCTGGGCTTCATTTTCTCCGCGAAATGACGTTCACAATAAATCAAATCTTCGTAGGCACAGTACGCCAAGTCTACAAGAAGATCATCACATTCTGTACACTTGAAACATCCGGGATGCCAGACAGAATTACCTACTCTCGGCGCAGTCACCACTATCTGTTGAAGTGAAGCTGGGCGATCGCAGCTTGCACATATGCTATTTAGAGGCGCTGGTTCTGCCACTCCAACGTCTAGGGCAACTTGATTCCTGCCCGTGACAAAATCCTATAAAAATAAAGAGTTTTGCGAAAAATATTTACAGTTGCTTGTAAAGTTGAACTCAACCCAACTAAAAGTACTTTATTGTCTGAAAAAACAATATTTTTGTTGACAAAGTAAAATCATTATTTGCTAATACAATCAACGCAATACAATCTAAAGGTCCTAAACAAATGTCATTAAATAAAAATAAAACAAAACATGTACCGTGCGAGCAAAAATTATTTGCATCAAAGAGGGCTTGGATTAAAAAACGTAGCGCTTGGTTTAGATCAAAATGGTATGGGGACGATATATCTTACCAAATCTAGGTTAAATTTTTGTCAAATTCATATTATGACATGATATGCCAAACTAATATGAGTAATAAAATAAGTAGACAAATACAAATTAATTTTTGTTGTTTACAAAATTAACAAAGTAAGAATATACAGAAAGAAAAAGAAAAAGAATTACATAAATTGCTGCAATTTATAAATCAATAAATTTTGGGTAAACCATTGAGAGTAATTCCTGCGTCTTTCAAAATCTGCGGCATGTATTTCTTGGAATACTTGCACTTTATAAGGAAATAAATTTAGCTGCTTCTTAAGAATAGTCCTGCATATTCTATAAGATCTTCCCACTTTTTGGGACAGGCGTCTTATACAATTTGTTGGCGTATTTTGCATTATTTCACAAACGTTTGCAACAAGTTCTTCTGTTTTTACAGATGGTCTTCCTGCTTCTTTCTTGTGTTGTATAGAACCTGTTTCCCTAAACACAGCCACGGTTCTTTTCAGGCAATGATAAAAATCCCCAGCAATAAAAGCAACGTTAGGAAAATGTTCGTGAAAATCGTCCATGCACAAACCCGGATTGTATTGCCACTCACCATTTACGCTAACCCCGTTTCGAAAATACGCTTCAACCATGAATGTTTTGTGCTGTTCCGTAAAGCATATTGTGTGAATTGTTCAAGAAATTGGCGATGAATCAAATTACTTGTAAGGACTGTCAATGATGACGGAATAACTGATTGATTGTTAATTCAGGTAGTTACTGACACCCAACAGGTATTAAGCTCTACGGCTAAGCATTACGTCCTTAGATACAAGACCCCCTTTGATGCAAATAATTTTTGCTCGCACGGTACCTACTACTATACCAAGGCTGTTAATTAAATAATATAAAAATAAAAGAAACACACGCAAAGTACAGACTAAAACTGGCACATTTGTTTTAATAAGGGTGACATTATCTTCAGGGCCGTTTCTGGCCTGTTGGCCGCCCTTGTGCGACATATGAACTGGCTGCCCTTTAAATCAAATCAGTTACTATTTTACAATTACCTACCTGAAATTATGGCGCAAAGCAATTGTCAGAAAAATAAATCTTTAATAGGTGCCTATTTTTAATATTTTTCTTTTACTCATACTTACCTACAGAGGGGCTCAGCAATTTGGCTTTCAATGGCGATAAGGGCCAAGCCACTAATCCTTTCTTGGGACATAATTGACCGCAAGTAATTTTTAATTAATTTTAACTTTGAAAAACTACGTTCGATAGATGCAACAGTAACCGGCAGAGTAATAAAAATTCTCAGCGCAACACAAAGATTTGGAAATGATAAGATTAAATCTTTTTCAGCTATGAATTTTAGCGTATCTACAATTATTATTTTGTACGTTTTATTGGAAAAATTTCTCGGAACGACAAAATTTCCTGGTCGAGCTCTGAGCGATCAATATCTTTGTTTGTGGGACATCCTTGCTATTGAAGCGCTATATCGAGATCTTTGCAGGATTTTAACAATTTCTCGTCATTTATGGCATTAGCTTCATAGAAGTTCGACAAAAACCCAAAAGTTTCATTACACTTATTAAGTGAAACGAATCTCTCCTTAATTGATTCTATCGCAATATCCAAAGAACAAGTAACCGGTGCCCATAAAGGGTTTCCTCCCTGGCAAAAAAAAAAAAAAAAATCCAAAATCGAAAAATAAAAATTCACATTGAAACTCTGTTTGGCCTCGACGATGGGGTCATCCTTTAATTCGTAATCAAAATGTCTGGGTACTTTTTTTCGGCGTTGGAAAAGTTAGTTGTAACAGCATTTGAAACCGGACATCGGCGGCAAATTTAAATAGGGTGCGTTCTTTTGCCCTGTGAGTATTTGTGCCCCCACCTACCCTACTACCAAATTAATAAGACCTATAGTTAAATTCACATAAAGTTTTAATGCCAAATGTCAAGACTTGTCTTTGTCTAGTTACTTTAGATTGCACCAACTTACTAAATTTCTTATACAGCTGAGATTGGTCAGTGTTTTTTCTTTTTCTTTTCTGGAATTGTTCGGCCAACTCTTTTTATTTCTATCTCTTTTTAATCGTATGAAATAATACAAGATAGACATACTTTGTGTGCAGTACAATTATACTAATTAAATTTAGCCATTAGAAATTTATATTTTATGAGTTGCTGCAGTATTTGACAAGTATGACATAACTGAAATATCACGGCATTAAAAGTTTATGTGAATTCAACTATACCTACATAATTATTCAAATAATATCAATTAGTTTTAATTTTTTGAGTAAACCTAAGACAAAATGTAATTGACGTGGGTTGCAGGGCGGCCACCTCCGTTGAGAATTCTTTTTATTTTTCCGATACTTATCTATCTAAAAAGAAATCTCTAATTAACACAAAGGGCGGCTGCCTTATTCTTGACAGCTACTGCATAATTTTTTTTTGAAAACTGAATTTACCATTTTTATTTGACCCTTCATATTTATGAAATCTCCTAGAATTTTTTTTTACGTCTAACATTTTTTTCTGTGAAACTGCAGGCGGCTTTCGCCGCCCTATAACTTTGGCCGCCCTTGTGCACTCCCAGCACACCACTCAGAAACGGCCCTGATTATCTTAAGAAGACATAGGTATCCATGGTTAAAGTAGGTATACAAAACAATAAAAAACGATCATCAAAAGTATTTTCACAGCTGATTTAAACATTCTAAAGGTCCCTAGAGTCCCTAAAGACCCATGTGAGCCGTGAGCTGGCAAGGGCAGAACTCCTACTTAACTAGTATTGTAATGGTTTACTCTTACATTATCTTGGCTCTTAAACTTTTTATACATTAAGCAGACCCTTTTTAACATATAAATACCACACATTTACCTTTAGATACGTACAGCTACCTTATCTCGTGCGCAAACAAAAGTTAAGTTTTATGGGTGAAAAAATACGTCTGAGCGCACAGCTCTCCGGTCAGATGCCTTCCCTCCCAGCAGCAGCGGGCATGCGCACAAACCTCTTGTTATCGGCCTGTCCTTCTTTAGCGACATGCTTAAAATACACTCCAGAACCGGCTCGGCGCCATTTTTGTTGTTCTGTTTTAAGTTTTCTCTGTGGATTCGCCGTTGTTTTCTTTGCTATTGTGGATTGTGGGTGTTTAATATTTATGGATTTCTAGTTCTTGTGTAGTTTAGTGAATTTTGTTTGTAGTTTTAGTGACTCCGATAATCGGATTGGAATATGAACAATGACTAGTAAAAATTGTATGATTTTATTATGCCCAAATAGGGGTAAAATACCGGGTATTTTGTATTTTCAGTAGGTATGTATCTTGATATAATATAACTTTATATTATTATGATCAATTTAAACACATCTAACTAGGCTACACAAACAAGGTATGAAAATAAAGAAAAACACACACCAATACAGATTATCCCGATGCATGTTTTGGTATATTTTATTTGCAGCCCTGCAATCTAATTAGGTACGCTTACTTTTCGGGCAATATATTGCTTTAAAAAGTTTGAAAGATACTTTCCTCTATACTTCTATTATATAAAAAAAAGTAAATTACTAGGTATGTTTATATTAGTCCAAGGGTAAAAGTATTCCACGGGTCAAGTTTTCAGGCAAAAACTTTTTCAAATTCTTGAACAAGAAATTGTGCTTGACAATGTTTTACACGTACCCAAGTTATTGCCAAATTGTAAAAAATCAATAAAAGTTATATACCTACTAATATTTGACTTGAGGTTAGGTATTTAAGCGATAACATCGAAGATTGGTTATTTTGCTGGTTTTCTTTGTTTTTTATATTCGATTTAATACGACTAGTTTAATTGACTTGTTATCTTCCTTTTCGAACTAAAAACACGACGACAAACAAATTTTAGAAACAAAACCTTTATCCTCAAAATATTTTTTTGCAACTAAAAATGCAAGAAATCTCTACCTTTTCCCTTTTTGATCAAAAATTGAGAAGAAATTTCAATTTTTAGGCAAGAATTTGTAGCAAATTTTGGCTCTTTAGACGTAAAAATAAATAAAGCTTTTATTTCTGACCGGGATATTATAAGTTTATATCATCATGGTTACGCTATCAATAAAGAGAGTTATAACTCCCTTGGGATATTAAAGATTCTCTAATTCCCTCTACCTTTTACAGGTAAAATAAAACTAGAAATAATGCTAAAATAACTATTTTTTATTCATGCCATTACAACGTCAATGTCATTATTGACGGCACCTTATTCAAATATACCGGAAAGGTAATAAATTGAAACATTTAATCCGGTTTAAAAATGAGCAAAAATTTAAATCGGTCAGAAATAAAATTATCTATGTATCACGGGAATTATAAGAGTCTCAATTACCTCGGTCAATTGCTGTCCCTCGGACCAAAGGCCCTCGGGAAGTAAACTTTGCCCTCGGCAATTAAGACCCTTATAATTCCCTTGATACATAAATAACTATTACAATTTCTTAAGCAAGGACTTAAATTTTAAAGCCCGGACCTAGACAGGTCCGTCTATTTTCCCATTCGACAAATGATAATGTTGCAGTGCGCATGTCTAATCCGGTGGAGCTTTGTTTACATGCGCAATGCTATAAATTTGCCACTTTCGTGATTATTGATTGCTATCTAAAGGTAAATGTCTATGATAAATACCCGTAAGCGTTAATAACTTATATTGTATAATCATTGTCTGCATGGTTCCCTTGCTCCCGCCCTGCACACATACCTCACTGCTCGTATTTGAATAATAAAAACTGAATTAACAAGATGCTGGTACTGTTTTTCAATTTTTTTTTATGGATAAAATGTAGCATTATTATTTCAAATTGTAAAAAAGGCAAATATGTAAAGTGTAAGTATATGTGTTAATTACTGTATAAGAAAATTTCAAAGTATATAAACCCATACACTTTTTAAAATATTTTGATACCTGTGTAATAGATAACCTATTTACTTTGGCACTGGGCTTTGTCACTAATTGAATGTATCATTGACATTCTAAATTATAATCTATTGATACAGATTCCAATGATAAAATTTGGCCTAAAGTGACACAAACCTTTCCTAGAAATAATTAAAAATATCAGCTTGCCAGGTCTAGGGAATTTTCCCTAGATCTATGGATTTTTGGATAATCTACGGATTTAGGGAAAAGTTTTGTTAAAATACCCAAATCTAGAGATTTTTAAGAGGCTTTATAGAAGCCAAAAGAAAAATTAAACTAAAATATGTTTATATTATGCTATTATACAAAATCTTCGTCACATCAGAGCAACGAAATATAATAACGCGGATACAGCTAAGTTACTACCGGGCGTACGTTTGAAATTGCCCAAGCCGGGGAATCCCACGCTAATTTTTGTGTTCTGGGTATCTACTTTTGACGGTAATAGGATAGAACAACCAATAGAATGTGGGCTTGGTTCTCTTAAAATCACAAAAATCGTATTCTAATAGAAAGTTGTTCCCTAAAATAGAGTAAAATCTTTCTATGAATCAAGAATATGGTTTTTAATTGGTAGAAGAAGCAAGAACACTCCCTGGGGAGCTTTCTATTCTATTACCGTCAAGAATAGATACCCCGTATGGGTGTGGTCTCGCGATTCGCATAAGGGGATTCCCATAGGCGTTGAATGGGGACATGTGGTGACTCCCACCTCAAATCCTCAATTTTAAACAGCTTTTCGCTTGCGATAGCCGGCAGTTGTTTTTCTTTTTATGTTTGAGACAAAGACAGGTATGTACTTTTGTTTATTTTATACGAGCACCTATCCTTCCCACATTTTTAATGTTTCATAAATGAAGGTTTTGCAAAAAGTTTAAGTTTTGTTATTCTTTGAATAGGTATTACACCCCGAAACAAAATACCAGTTTTTTTTTGGTAATCAATTGTCAAAGATCTCCCCCCCCCCCCCCCGCCCCAATTTTTGGATATAAAAATATCTAGAGAATTTTTTCCGATCTAGGGATTTTTTTAACATATTTCTAGGGATTTTTATTTTTTTGACCTGGCAACCTTGTAAAAAAAAATCAGCATATAGTCAACGACAGTCTAACAAGGCGGATGTATAATCCTATCAGCGACAAACTTTTATAATATGGTTTTTGCCAAACATACGCATTAATGATTTGATTTTATTTTAAAGCACATCATAAGACAAGTGAATAGGTTTTATAGGCTTTTGTTGGTCAAGGCAGAGAACCACATTGGATTTACGTACAAACCTCAAAACTAGTTGCATATTCTTGTTCCACGAATTTACAAGCGCTCAGTGAAAGATCTTGTTTGGGAAGTTGCCTGACTATTCGTTGTGATCTTAATATTTCTCCTTTTGATCCTAGTTTCGGAACTTCATCTGATGGTAGTGTTGAATAATATTGGTCAACCTACAATACAATAGTACATTTATATTATATACCTGGGTTGAGAAGTAAGCTATTATAATATTGTATATACATAATATTACATAATTTATAGTTATTGTCATAATAATTGACTTTCTAAGTTTCACAAGCGTTTAAAAAATGAAATTTTCTTTCTTGACGTTTAATCCATTTTTCCAAATAGAACGCTGGTGGTTCACCAGAATATTTAAAACGAGCATTTTTTTTAACGATTTGATACCATACACTCCAATGCTATTTTAAAATTGACACTGAAATATTTGTCTTAAATCCCAATCGCAAATTTAAAAGCGTTATGCATTATTGTCGCCCTCCTCTTTTCTAAAGAAATATAAAGGCGGCTTTGAAAAACAATGGAATGGGTTTGAAAAGCTATATGGCTTTAATTTAAAGTTGTAATGTCATTAGTTTATAAAACATAATAATATACAATACATACAATCTTGCGGCTTCAAAAGAATTTTTCTGGTCACTTCAAAAATTAAGAGCATATCAATTTGTTCATTTCTAGTAAAAATAACCATTTTATCTGATTTACAATGTAAGTTTAATAAAAACGAATTAAAAACCATATTGGTTTTCAAACCCATTCCATTGTTTTTCAAAGCCGCCTTTATATTTCTTTAGAAAAGACAGCTAGAGCGGCAATAATGCATAACGCTTTTAAATTTGCGATTGGGACTTAAGGCACATTTTTTCGTGTCAATTTTAAAATAGCATAGGAGTGTATGGTATCAAATTGTTGGAAAAAAAGGCTCGTTTTAAATATATCCTAGTGAACTACCATCGTTCCATTTAGAAAAATGGAGTAAACGTCAAGAAAGCAAAATTTCATTTTTTAAACGCTCGTGAAACTTAGAAAGTCAATTATTATGACATAATTTTTATTTTCATATACTACTTGACTATAAATTAACAGATTTAATTAATTTGTAGCACTCTAGATTAAAAATAAAAAATAAACATAAACATGTTATAACACGTTAAAAAATTACAAGTGAGGTGTCATTTTACTCAGAATGTTATGCTGAATCCCTATAAGTAAAAATATACAAGATGTCCCATTTAAAATAACAAAGTCAAGGTCACTTCCGGTCAAACCGGAAATTGAAAATTATGCCAATAAATGCAAACTCATCTCTTATGCATAATCTCAAAATTTCATTTTAATATCTATAAATACAGAAAAGTTATAAGGGTGAACATCTTTTGAGAAACACCCGGTATAGGTTTCTTTGAAACGTCACGTATGCCAAAAACTCTCCTGCTCAACATTGTTAAAAGTTCATCACACAAAAAAAGTACAAGTGTTGTAAATGTAATAAACAATTCAACAATACACAGTGTCTTTCAAGGCATGAAAAGAAGCAACATAATATTACATACGTTACGAATAATCAGATTTACAAGTGTACACACTACAAATATCAACATTACAGAATCAAAACAACACTTGGGCATTTAACAATTATATGTCACTAGCGTGTACCCGGCATGCGTTGCAACCCGCTGGTATAAATACAAACCCGAACAAACCCGATATATTAGTACCCGGCATGCCACTTTCTGAAATTGCACCCGCGCGAAGCCGGGGCGGGTCGCTAGTTATACATAAAAACCTTTCCCTTGAATCACTCTATCTATTAAAAAAAACCGCTTCAAAATCCGTTGCGTAGTTTTAAAGATTTAAGCACACAGACAGCGACTTTGTTTTATACAGGGTGTTCCGATGATCATGTTACAAAATTCTAGGGTAGATAAAACACACGAAAATAAGAAAAAAAGTTCATGTGAACATGGGTCCGGAAACGCTTCTTCAGGGAGCTAGGGCCCTTCGAAGATGACCTTCAAAAACTACTTTTCGTTTTATAGCTTCGGTACTACTGCAGCTATCGCAACCAATTTTGGGACATGAAATCTAGTTCGTAGGTTCATCAATTTGAGCCTTCCGGATTTTGTCACCTTTAACCAGGGGCGTACAAACCAAGGGGGTATTTGAGTAAATTTGACCCTACTCCTCTTAGGCTTTAATTTCTTACCATTTTTATATCTGATTATGATTCTCCAATGCCTTTTACATAAAAAAGGTACTCTTAGTAAAAATCGCTATCTGTCACAGTTTCCTCCGAAAATGGCTAAATCCAATCAATAATAAATTATTGGTCTTAAACCAATTATTACGTTGAAATATGAAAATGAGGTTCAGTACAGATAGTTGTCAAAAATCTGTCAATAAAATATTGTGTCGCCAGTGAATCATGGATTATAGTTTCGCCGAATATGCCGATATGCTATTAATTTATGGCGAAGTTCATTGCAATGGAAGAGCCGCTTCAAGATTGTATCAGGAGCGGTTTCCTGAGAGGCGTGTACCTGCTCACACGCTATTCGAGAGGGTAAATCAGCGCATAAGGGAAACTGGCTCCGTGAAAATAACGAGGCCAGATAATGGCGCTCAAAGAACTGTACGAACTCCAGAATTTGAGGAAGAGGTACTCCGACAATTCGAGGAAAATCCTAGTGTTAGTACCCGAGCTGTTGCAGAATCCATGAATGTAAGTCATGTACGTGTATGGGAGATTGTTAACGAACAACTTCTTCAGCCTTACCATCGCCAAAAAGTACAGGAATTGAGACCAAATGATTATGCACCCCGCGTAGAGTTTTGCGAGTGGTTTCTTCAACAGTGTACACAAGAACCCCAATTTCCGAAATTTGTGCTTTTCTCTGATGAGGCTGTTTTTACGAGAGAAGGTATTTTTAATTCACGGAATAGCCATGTGTGGGCGGAGGAAAACCCTCATGCTCTTTAAATAAGAGGGTACCAACATCGATTCTCGGTGAACATGTGGGCTGGAATTGTTGGAGAACGTCTAATTGGACCAATCATGTTGCCTCCTCGACTAACTGGGACGGTGTACCTCAATTTTTTAAGATACACCTTACCTGAGTTATTGGATGAGCTGTCCCTCGACATACGTCGGAATCTATGGTTCCAGCATGATGGAGCACCCGCTCATTTTGCACATGTCGTACGTGAGCACCTCGATGATCGTTTTAGAGGACGTTGGATTGGACGTGGAAGCGATGTCAACTGGCCAGCCCGGTCCCCAGATTTAACTCCTATGGATTTATTTCTTTGGGGACATATGAAAAGCCTTGTATATGAAACTCCAGTTCAGTCGGAGGAAGATTTGGTGGCTAGGATTTCTGTTGCGGCTGAAATGATCCAAACCATGCCTGATGTTTTTACTGACGTCAATTTAAATATGCTACGTAGGTGTAATACATGTATTGAACGTGGTGGCAGGCATTTTCAACAATTGTTATTTTGAATTTATTTTGGTACGTACAGGGTCAGTCAACGACAGCGTTAGTAAATTCATCTTCAAGACAAAAATTTACTCTGCCTTATCCTTGACTCACTCGTTAAACCTGTTTAATTGTTTTTTTTTTTGAAATATTTTGTATACGTTCCCTTTTACTTTTTATACCCCCAATTTCGAAAAGGCAATAAATCTCTCTAATCTAATTTATTTTCATTAAAGAAAAAGATTTGACTAACTTATAATGCTCACTATCTGTACTGAACCTCATTTTCATATTTCAACGTAATAATTGGTTTAAGACCAATAATTTATTATTGATTGGATTTAGCCATTTTCGGAGGAAACTGTGACAGATAGCGATTTTTACTAAGAGTACCTTTTTTATGTAAAAGGCATTGGAGAATCATAATCAGATATAAAAATGGTAAGAAATTAAAGCCTAAGAGGAGTAGGGTCAAATTTACTCAAATACCCCCTTGGTTTGTACGCCCCTGGTTAAAGGTGACAAAATCCGGAAGGCTCAAATTGATGAACCTACGAACTAGATTTCATGTCCCAAAATTGGTTGCGATAGCTGCAGTAGTACTGAAGCTATAAAACGAAAAGTAGTTTTTGAAGGTCATCTTCGAAGGGTCCTAGCTCCCTGAAGAAGCGTTTCCGGACCCATGTTCACATGAACTTTTTTTCTTATTTTCGTGTGTTTTATCTACCCTAGAATTTTGTAACATGATCATCGGAACACCCTGTATATTATATAAAAAGATTAAGATAATTTGAATTTAACCACAGAAGATAAACAATAATGTTGTTAAGTAATGAGAATATGTTAAAAGAAACCGAAAATTGTAATGTGTTCCTTTTTTTGTTTTATTAATTATTTTGTATTTTGCAATAACATTTCTCAAAACAAAAAGAATCAAAACCTGTAAAAGTTGTAAGTACATTATTAACGTAGGTTAGTAGTAGATTTAGTCAAACATACTAAATATTTCCATATTTACTATTTTTCGTCTGCGAAAATCAAGGTAATTCGTTCAGTTTATTATTTTATTTCATTAATTTTTTCACCTCAATTTAATAGGAAATAATACAATGATTTATGTGCGTAATGTGCGCATTCTAACACATTTATTTTTAACCCTAGAACCACAAGGTGGGGTCGCCGGCGACCGTCAAAAGGCAATATCCCCACTCGTATTGACGTCAAGAACCTTCCGCATTTTTAGCAATCTTTTGATGGCTTAGTAAGACGGTGCGTGTAGTTTTGATAGTTTTGAGTTATTTCGTCTTAGTCGCAATTTCGAAGGTATGTGTTATGATTTATTGCATAGGTATTTTTTTTTCTATTTTATTTACCTGCGCTAAAATGGAGTTAAAAAAACCTCGATTAGATGATCCCCACTGGCGGATCCAAAAATACTCCTAAGGGGGAGGTATGCAAAAAATCAAGAGAAATCAGTATATTTATATTTTATATTGTGAAAAACGTAACACAAATTTTTGTAACAGGTATTCTATTCAACTAAAAAAGAATTTTCAATGTTTCAACGGGCTTTAGGGGGGGGGGGCATTGCCCCCCCCCCCCATCCCTGGATCCGCCTCTGATGATCCCGGAACAAATTCTGGTACCGGGTGATTGGTTATATTTTGCACCCCCACCTATCTCATTTATTTGAAGAGGTATCAAAAAACTTTAAATACCAAAGTTGTAGGCCTTTTGATGAATTTTTATTATACAATATCAGAAGAAAAAAAAGATTATCGCATAACTGTGAAATACGTACAAATTGTGTTTTTTTAAATGAAACACCCTGTATAATATATGATATTCTTGTAGAAAATCTTCTTCTCATTTCAAATATATATATTTTATATGGTCTATTTTGAACGCTTGGGTAAATAAGTATAATTTAAAAACATAGCATAAGTAGGCTTAGACAATATGGCCGATTGAATATAAGGCAATTGTTTACCTATTATTGGTCTGCTATATGAATATTAATGTTTATAAACAAATTAATATTAATTATTCTTAGAAATAAAACCACACAATTAATATAATATGTTTTAGTTAATATTTATTATATTAAAAAAAAAAACTTACTAAACTTTAAACTACATTTAAAATGCCCAATTCTTACAATTATTTATAGAAACATATTTTATGTAAGACGATTTTATGGGGAATATCGCGGTAATAGCCGACATTCAATCTAATGAATATGTTCGAAATGGCCCCCATTCGCTTCTATACATTTTTGGTAACCTGCTTTCAATTTGTCTATAGCCATGGACATCCAATCTGGATGAGTATTTCTAAGAATAATTAATATTAATTTGTTTATAAACATTAATATTCATATAGCAGACCAATAATAGGTGAACAATGGCCTTATATTCAATCGGCCAAATTGTCTAAGTCTACTTATGCTATGTTTTTAAATTATACTTATTTACCCAAGCGTTCAAAATAGACCATATAAAATATATATATTTGAAATGAGAAGAAGATATTCTACAAGAATATCATATAATATACAGGGTGTTTCATTTAAAATAACACAATTTGTACGTATTTCACAGTTATGCGATAATTTTTTTTTTGTCTGATATTGTATAATAAAAATTCATCAAAAATCCTACAACTTTGGTATTTAAAGTTTTTTGATACCTCTTCAAATAAATGAAATAGGTGGGGGTGCAAAATATAACCAATCACCCGGTACATATTATGAAAGAACACGCCCCTTACGAGATTCTAAACTGGAGAAATACCTGTATGAAGAAGAATATATAAATAACTGTGACATATTGGAAAGCGAGGAGAGTGAAAACGAAGATTCTACAGAAACTGATGATATCGCCGATGATGGGTTTGATGCTATAATACCAGATATAGACAATCCACCATTTTACCTGACCCAGCTGTGAAAGCAAAAAGTGTGATGTACTCTAAAATTAAGCATAAATGGTACCTAACTAGTTTTCATGCCAAAACCACCTGAACTTCCCAGAAAAATATAGTTAATCATTTGCCTGGTACAAAAGGCAAAGCTAAAAATATTACAGATACAAAAAAAATCTGGCATTTATTTTTTACAGATGAACTTTTAGATTTTATTGTCAAAGATACTAACAGTGAAATTGAAATTCAAATATACATATTATATATCATACACTTTTTAATTTTACAATGTTATTTGAATTTACTATGCCATAAATAAAATAAAAATATATATTTTTGGTGGCCATTTTTACGTAATATGTAGAAAAAAGGCTATTTCATGTAGGTGTCGCATACGACGCCACCTTGTGGTTATTGTTCCATTTCCATTAACTCCACCTTGTGGTTCTAGGGTTAAGTTTCCCGCGTTTTATTGCGAACGTTGATTGGGTGGTTGAAAAGTCCACAGCCAGACTCTAGACGCTTGTGAAAAACCCTTTATACAAATCGTTACGACATTATATTTAGCTACTTAGAAAAAAGTATTTAGTGTTTTTTTTTTTCATTCGGAAACAAAAAAATCGTACCCTTGGGGGTGGTTTTGGAGTAGTTTCGCCACCAAGATTTTTAGTCAGTTAAGGACACATTGCCTAAACATAATGACGCAAAAATCAGCTTGTCACAAATTTGTTGTAGGTCATCTTTTAATTTTACTATACTATAAATAAACTAACAGCAATATGGTTGCCAATGATACGAAATTATTCCTATTTATATAGACATCCAATACATTTTAGTACCGCAAATTTTAAATGTGCATATTTTCTCGTTAAATTACAAAAACAATGTAATTATAATTATGCAGTAACCACTTATATTTGTATTAATTGGTCAAAATATTTTTGCGACCTCAATTTTTAGACTTAAAAAAATGTTATCCTCTTAAACTGGATTGTTAATGTTGTTTAGTTAGTCCCAAAGACATGTTTCAGAATGTGGGCCATTGTTTACCCGTTTTCAGAGCCGGATTAACCACATATCCATAATAAACCTAGGGGCGCTTGGTTGGTTGAAGGTGGGGATCTGGTGTGTGGCCCAAGCTTCGTGCACTAGAGCCTACTATCTTATTGTGCGTCACAGGCTTGTTAGAAAATATTTGTTCCTTCTACAGTGTCACCAGTAAAGTCCGCATCATATGGGATTTTTTTTTATTAATAACTTTATATGAAATTTGACTTTGGCATCAAGTTCTGCTTTGATCGAGATGAAAATTAAGCGAAAAAATAGTTGTCACGTGATTCGCATTATCTGTCAAATTTTAATTTTTTCCAAAAAATAATTCAAAAGTGGGGTTATTTCTGAAAATATCGAAAAATGTTATTAGAAAAAGTTTTTTTAAATGCAGTTTTTTGCCCACATGCAAAATTTCAGCTACATAAGATAATTTTGATTTTTTACCTATATTTTGTAAATTGCACCACTTTTGCAAAATAAGACCCAACGTAACCTACATAAAACTTCTTAGTTTTGACAATGCTTTATTTCAGATACGTTTTCTTTAAAGTAGCGCTTTATTAAATGTGTGTTTTTCTACAAAATCAAAATTGGGCTATTAAAATTTGGTCGCATGTGATGCAAAGTTTATTTGTTTTGTACCCTGTATAAGATAACTTTATAAAATAAGTATTTTTGAAAACGTAGTTTATGTCTGAAAGTAATACACCTTAATATTAAGACAAAAAATAACACAGTGTCATCAGTAAAGTGTTCATTAAGTGGAAAATAAATTTTAGTTTAACTTAACGTAAAGTTTATCTATTTTCAACGATTTAATTAAAAACCCCTTTATTTTATTTTTTATTTTTGACTTTCAGACACAAACTACGTTTTAAAAATACTTATTTTATGAAGTCATCTTATACAGGGTCAAAAACAAATGAACTTTGCATCACATGCGACCAAATTTTAATACCCCTATTTTGATTTTGTAGAAAAACACACATTTAATAAGGCGCTACTTTAAAGAAAATGTATCTGAAATAAAGCATTGTCAAAACTAAGAAGTTTTATGTAGGTTGCGTTCGGTCTTATTTTGCAAAAGAGGTGCAATTTACAAAATATAGGTAAAAAATTTAAATTATCTTATGCAGCTGAAATTTTGCATGTGGCCTAGAAAATGCATTAAAAAAAACTTTTTCTAATAAAATTTTTCGATGTTTTCAAAAATAACCCCACTTTTGAATTATTTTATGGAAAAAATTAAAATTTGACAGATAATGCGAATCACGTGACTACTATTTTTTCGCTTAATTTTCATCTCGATCGAAGCAAAACTTGATGCCAAAGTCAAACTTCGAATAAAGTTATTAATAAAAATAAATCCCATATAATGCGGACTTTACTGGTGACACTGTGTAAGGTTCAATAGTTTTCTACCAAGTTCGTTATGCCGAAGTGAACAGTCCTGAAGATTTTAAATATTTTGCGACTTGCGGATTAGTTCTTTGTAGCTAGTAGTAGTAATAACATGATTATTTAGCAAAATATTTTTTAATACATTTTTTAACATATTTTTATAGATTTATTTTTAAATTTTAAAACGCAACCTTTTTTTAACAAAAACAGACAGAAAAGTTACATTTTGCAAATTGTATCAAATATTACGTATCATTTTGTTTTTTAATTAAATGTAATTTTAAAGTTTTTTAAAACAATCTTAATGATTTTTGAGATTTAATAGAATTTTCCAAATTAATCTATTCTATCAAACCTTTATAAAAAAATAGATTTATAAGCTAATGTTTTAGAGTTTTAGACTATCCACATAAAAATGTTGATTAGTTCTTGTTTTATAATTATGATGGTCATAATTAAAAGAACAAACAATTTTTTAACAATCATACAATAAGTTATTTTTAATTTTATGTATAAAGATACATACTAAATAAAAAATTAAATTTTTTAACATTCAACCAATCTAAATTTTTCAACATAAAATTAATTTTTGTATATTTCTCACAATTTAAAATAATCCGCATTGCCTTATTTTGTAAAATTTGTAATTTATCAAATATTTCCTCACTAGCACAATATAAAATGGAAGAACAATAAAGAAAATGTGGTAATATAACAGTATTAAACACAGTTTTTTTTAGAAAACAAACTTAAATTAGAACCGATTCTTTTAAAATAAGCTACTTTTCCGGCAATCTTCGATATACTACTTTCAAAATAATTTTAAAAAATTAATTTTGAATCAATGATTATCCCAAAATATTTAAAACTGTTCACTAATTCCAATTTTTCACCATCAATTACAACATTTATATTTTGACAATTTAAATTAGTACCCATAACCATACATTTCGTTTTTGAAATATTTAATTTTAATTTATTTACTTTTAGCCAATTTAATAATATATTTATCGCAGAATTTAGAGTATTTAGACCATCAAAAATATTTAAAACATTAATGTAAATTAAGGTGTCATCAACAAACATTTGTAACTTACACATTTTTAAAACCAAAGGCATATCGTTGATGTATAAAATAAATAATATTGGACCTAGTATGCTTCCTTGAGGAACTTCTATATTATTTATTTTTTTATTTGAATATGTTTTTGCTTGCCACGAGTGTTATATAATATAATCATCCGAGTGTATTATGGTTCATCATACGCGAGTCAAATGCTATGCTTTATCTACAACCATCCATCGTAATTCATTTTCACTATTTTCAAAATCCATTAGTAGGCTTATTAAACACACAAAACGAAAATTTAACATTTAAATCAAGATACCTAGGCATATTGACATTTCACGCTTCCACGGTAAATGACATTAGATAGTCCGGGAGTCTGCGAGTGATTTTGGTCAGCTGTTTCGCTGTAGATAACTCAAAAATAAAGTAACTTTTCAGCACTTGTTGCGATAATTACTATGGTAATGTTATGCATGAGTCATTATTATGTGGAAGTATTTTAGCTAATTTGCATGTCATTTAACTCGTTATGTAATATAACCACGAAATATACAGGGTGTCCTAAAAGGTATGGTCAATGATGTGTAGATTGGTTAAAAATAAAGTAAGAATCTCATAATATGTCCTATGAAGATGGTTTTTTCTAAATATTTTCGAAACCTTTGTAGCTACAAATTTAAAATTAAGATATTTTGGTAAACTTTGTACCCCGAATAGAACTGTGGTCTTAAAAATGTCGATATTTAAGAAATGTGGTCAGAAATAGGCTAGGTTAGGTTAGGTTAGGTTAGGTTAAAAGTGAGTGGGTTACAGCTAACCCTCCACTGCGACCATGCGATCTATTGTGGCTCACACCTTATTTATATTTCCCCCAATAGGCCTAACTTTTTGATGAAGTTAATGATGGTATTGGGAGAGACATTTTTCATGTCGTCCGGCAGCATAGTCCTCTCGCCGAATAGAGCGAATCTGATTCTTCCTGCTGCGGGGCAGGCGCACAATACGTGTTCTGCTGTTTCTGCATCTTTCATGCAGAGCCGGCATTCATCAGTTAGGGCTAATCCAATTTTATACATATGGTGTCGCAACCTGCAGTGGCCGGTGTACAATCCTACTAGTGCTTTAAGGCATGATCTGTTGAGCACAAGTAGTTTGTCAGTTAGTTGTTAATTTATATGGCTGTATATAAATGCTTTAGAGTGTGTTAGACCTGGTAGATTTAACCAGTGTCTTTCCCATTTGCTTTTTGCTTCGGCTATTATTGTTTTCCTGGCCGTAGCATGAGATATGCCTATTACCAGCTCGGGTCCGGTGAATTTCTGTGCTGCCCCTCTCTTAGCGAGTTTGTCGGCAGCCTCATTACCCTCCAGGCCCATGTGTCCCGGTATCCACACTAGGGTTATTCTGTTATTCAGACTTAGTTCGGATAGTGTTTCGTGACAGCTCGACACTGTTCTTGAGGTACACCATCTCGATTCAAGAGCTTTTAATGCAGCTTGACTGTCGGAGAATATCTTGATTGATTTGTGTGCATACCGTCGGTCTATCAGCAGTCTTGCACACATTTCAATTGCATGAACCTCTGCTTGAAGTATGGTTGTCATAGTTCCCAGGCTGACAGTTATTTCTATCTTTGGGGTTTTGCCATATATTCCGGCTCCAATACCTCCTTTAGTTTTGGAGCCGTCTGTAAATATTCCAAATTCCGCCTTTAGCAAGTCAGCAGTGTTCTTGACCCATTCCTCCCTTCTTGGGTGGATGATTTTATAAGGCGGTTCGTTAATGGACTTTCTTGTCATTATGTCAGAGGGCATATTTAACATGCCACAGGCTAGCGTGCCTTCCAACATGCTAGTGCTCTCCATAATGCATGACTGCGGCTTATTAGTAGCTGCTTGATATAGTCTGTAGGTGGCCCATTTAGCCTTCTTCTCCAGATATATATGAAGTGGTATAAGTCCTAACAGGACCTCCATGGATGTCGTTGGTGTGGTGCGAATAGCTCCAGTGATCGCAAGGCATGCTTGCCTTTGCAGTCCGGATAGTTTTGCTTGGGCCTGTCGTTGCTGGCCTTTCTTCCACCAGACGACAGAGCCGTACGTGATCATTGGTCTGATGACCGTCACATAAAGCCAGTATAGTTGTTTTGGTGCCATGCCCCAGGATTTTCCGCAACTTTTACTACACTCCCGTGCAAAAAAAAACGAAAAAACGGTCATAATAAAATTTGGATTAAGCCTCGGATTAAGCTAAGTGCTTTATTACTTTTTTATTTTTCCAAAGTGATTTTTTAGAGAGCTATAGATACATTTATTAGTTTTAATATGCTTATACTAATTTTAAGAGAAATTACTTTTTTGACATATTATACAAGGATAATCGAAAAGAAGTGTTTTTGCCTAGTGTCAAAACACCCTGTGGAATAATTAAGACGCAAAAGTACTTCAAAATATCAGTTTTTATTAAGCTGCAAATATTCTTTGCATTTTGATTTTTGGTTCATGTCAACACGTGCATTTTTGTTCTCACTCAAATGCAAAATGATCTTAATAATGTCAATAATTTAAATTTTCCATAATTTTCTCATTGCCATTGCATTCAAATTAACATAGACTATTAAAATGCAAGAAAACAAATAATGTTATTGTAATAATCAAGATTTAATAAACAAATAAATTTACAGAAAAAGGTGCGTATACCTAAGACTTCAAAAATAACATTTTCGCAAGACAAACTTAACAGCAGTGGCGGCTTCTCCTATGAGGCAGGTGAGGCAGTGTCTCACCAATAATTTTGCAAATTAAATAAATTACAAATTTATATTACTTTACTATTTGCATAAATATATTATCCATTAGAATTAATGCCGTCAATCTTAACGCGCTTCGCTAGAAATATCATCTATCATCCATCTCAATTCTGCATGCGCTCGTATATGGTTAGTGGCCCGGCCTCCCGCTTCCTTGTCTAGCGTATTAATGAAAATATCTGTGATGTATGCTCAGACCATGAGGATGTATGATACCCATAATAGTCCAGTCGAATACTTTAAATAGCGCATAAAAACATTCTTCTGAGGCCAGCCTCAACTCTCTACGTAAATTTAAAGCGAAAACGAGGGGACTAATCTAATATATAAAGATGAACGCCGCGACACGGTATTTGGAGAAATGCTATTATTAGATCAGGTTGTCTGTTGAAAGTTTAGAGAGAGTGCATAGTGCATTGTATTTTATTATAGTTTTCGGTAAATACTTTTGTGGTTTTCCGTACTGATTTTTGTTTTGCTTTTTTTCCAACAGTGGGCAGTGATTTTTCTAAAATATTAATATTACATTACTTTTATTACTTATTAGTTTATTTGTTTTGTGCTTACTAGCGAAAAATGGATTCAGCGGCACCTAGCACAGCGTCACAACTTCCCCAGGTAGATGTAAATATTCGCAATCCTACTTGTTATCTTGTTAATTTTTTAGTAAATTAGCAGAATTTTTCAAGTATTAATTCCGATGAAGATAAATTATTGTACATAGTAAAAGAAGTAAAGCGACCTGTTCCACTGTTCCAGATTTGAGTAAACGTCTTGTTACTATCGGTGGGGTGGGGAAATCAAATCGGAGCTTTCAAAAACTTGGTACGAAAAGTACGACTGGCTTACTGGTAGTGTAACGTTAAACAAATTATCTTGCTGGCCGTGTATTCTGTTTGCAACAAATAATAGCGACAAAGTTTGGTCAAAATGTGGTTATAGCGATTTAAAAAACTTGTCTAAACTTTAAAATCCAACCTTGCTAAAAAAAAATTTTTCAACCGTGCCTCACCACTTTCAAATACCACGAGCCGCCCCTGCTTAACAGGTACCAACAACAACTTTTTCACTTAAAAACATCTCAATAATTTCTATTGCCTCCTCTAGCCCTTACTACTCTGTACACGGTTCATGCCATTAATTAGCCTGCGAATATCATTTTCAGTAATATTCCTCCATTCTTGACTCTTATGACGCGGTAGTAATTTGGGTCCAGTTGCTGGCCTGCGTGAGTTTAAATTACCCTCGTGTAATCTTCGACGAACTGTCCAAGAACTGACATTTTAATTCGAACCTCTCGAAGTTGGTTTTTCGCCTGTACTGACGTCAAACGACGATTCCGAAGAGTCTTAAGTAGAAGAAATCGGTCATCAATAGCTTTAGTTTTGCGTTTCCTAAATCATCCAAGATCATTTTGCATTTGGGTGAGAACAAATGCACTTATTGACATGAACCAAAAAGCAAAATGCAAAAAATATTTGCCGCTTGAGGAAAACTGATATTTTGAAGTAATTTTGATTCTTAATTATTTCATAGGGTGTTTGACGCTAGGCAGAAAAAAACTTTTCGATTCCCCTTGTATATTATGTCAAAAAACCAATTTCTCTTATAATTTGTATAAGCATGTTAAAACCAATAAATGCCTAAAAAATTACTTAAATCGGAGTAAATATAAAAAAATTATAAATGCCTAAACTTAAATCTAAATTTTATGCTGCCCGTTTTTTTTTGCACGGGAGTGTAAATAAATTTAGTTAACGTTATTTACAAATTACATCGCTAACAAATCCTAAAATGTTATTCAATTTAATTTAATTTATTCAATAAAGCAAAACAATTTAAATACCCTTAGACGATTCAACGTTAAATAAATGTTATTAAGTAAAATAGCAATAACCCATTACTACGTATGAGTAAGGCGCATCCATCCAATCATACCAATAGTAGCTACCTTTTTTCGTAAAATATGTTAAGTTTACCAAAATACCTAAATTTGAAATTTGTATCTACAAAGGTTTCGAAAACAGTTAGAAAAAACATCCTCAGAGTACCCCCCCCCCCCCGTTTAGAAGTCTGTAGCTTAGTAATAAGTGGACATAGGACACAATTTTATATGACGTTCTTACTTTATTTTTAACCCATCTACTCAATCCCATTACTGACTATATCTTTTAGGACACCCATATGATTCTGGACTAAAACCCTTCCTAGTAAGTATCTAATAAAATAAAGCGCTTCAGCGGTTTCGGTTCGGGATGATGAATCAGTCAGTCAGTCAGGACAATCAGGAAGTTAATTTTACTCTAAATTTCATTACCTGTCTAGCAGTGGTTAGGCCAGGAGGCACAAAGGTGTATCCAAGTGTTCTGGCATCCAATCCATCATGTCCCAAAAAACCCAGGCGAGAGCGAGCTCCATGTTCTACTACAACCTCGTGGCCATCTCTCAAACATTTGCAGTTTTTGCATGTTTTTCTAAAAACAAAAATTGATGTTAAAATAAATATGAGCTTCGTTCATATAGCGGTAAGAAATCGTCAGCAAATCGTAATGTAAACGCAAAGCAAAAAAATTCCCACGAGTTCGCAACCAGTTAAAAACCACGCATGCGCATTCGAACGACAGTAGTTTTACTAACCTGGGAGTGTTTAATCGCAACAATAAAATATATTGGGCACAAGATAATCTACTCCTAATGCAGGAAGGTAATTTTCAAACGAGGTTTGGATTTACCTATTAGCTTGGAGTTATTGGAGATAGAATGATAGGGCCATTTTACTTACTTGCACTTAACTGGTGAAAGATATCTATGAGTTGCTGCTACAAAACAGATAACATTATGTTTCAGCAACCGACACTCTCCCCAGTTGACCTACACAAACTAGTGGAAGGAACTGCAATAATTATTAATGAGTGGATGTACCGTGCGAGCAAAAATTATTTGCATCAAAAAGGGCCTTGCATCTAAGGACGTAATGCTTAGCCGTAAAGCTTAATACCTGTTGGGTGTCAGTAACTATCTGAATTAACAATCAATCAGTTATTCCGTCATCTTTGACAGTCGTTACAAGTAATTAGATTCATCGCTAATTTTTCCAATTTCTTGAACAATTCACACCATGGGCTTTACGGAACAGCACAAAACATTCATAGTTGAAGCGTATTTTTGAAACGGGGTTAGAGTAAATGGTGAGTGGCAATACAATCCGGGTTTGTGCATGGACGATTTTCACGAACATTTTCCTAACGTTGCTTTTATTGCCGGGGATTTTTATCATTGCCTGAAAAGAACTGTGGCTGTGTTAAGGGAAACAGGTTCTATACAACACAAAAAAGGAGCAGGAAGACCATCTGTAAGAACAGAAGACCTTGTTGCAAACGTTCGTGAAATAATGCACAATACGCCAACAAATTGTATAAGACGCCTGTCCCAAGAAGTGAGAAGATCTTATGGAACATACAGGACTATTCTTAAGAAGCAGCTAAATTTATTTCCTTATAAAGTGCAAGTATTCCAAGAAATACAAGCCGCAGATTTTGAAAGACGCAGGAATTACTCTCAATGGTTTACCCAAAATTTATTGGAAATAACTGACATTTTTTTCGGATGAAGCCTGGTTCCACCTCTCCGGTTATGTGAATTCTCAGAACACATGTAATTCTTTTTCTTTTCCTTTCTGTATATTCTTAATTTGTTAATTTTGTAAACAGAAAAATAAATTTGTATTTGTCTACTTATTTTATTACTCATTAGTTTGGCATATCATGTCATAATATGAATTTGACAAAATTTTAACCTAGATTTGGTTAGATATATCGTCCCCATATCATTGTGATCTAAACCAAGCCCTACGTTTTTTAATCCAAGCCCTCTTTGATGCAAATAATTTTTGCTCGCACGGTAGAACAGGGCCAATTTTTTTTTGATGGGCACTTAACTGGTGAAATATATCTATGAGTTGCTGCTACAAAACAGGGATGTTTCAGCAACCGACACTCTCCCCAGTTGACCTACACAAAGCAAGGAACTGGAATTAATGAGTGGGATTAAGACTAACGAGGGGGAGCACAATGAGCAATGAGCCAATCCTGGCTGACTTGCATCCTGCAAATGAACGGACACTCAGAAAAAAAAATCGTCCAGCAAGATGGTGTGCCGGCACATAATGCTCGTGCAGTCCAAGACTATCTAAACTATAGATTTGTAGAAAATTGGATTGGTGCTACTGACACTGTTAGATGGCCTCGTAGATGTAACAAATAATTTTACTTATTAACGGTGACTTAAATAACTAATAATTTTATTTATCAGGTCGCCAGATATTACCCAGTTGGATTTTTTCGCATGGGGCACAATCAAAAATAAGGTAGTCTGTTCGTTAGGTCACGACTAGTGCTTATCTGTCTAACATTCGTGAACTAGGTGAGATAGTAAATTTGCGTCAATAATAATAAATGTCGTATAATTTTACCAGTCAAAAAAGTTTTATTGTCATTTTTAATCAACATTATTTCAAAAATGTCACGGTATTGTGAACAAGAAAACAAGCATTAATTTTAAATTTATTTAATTATTTTTAAAGAGAAAGTAATGCTGGAAAGACTCTTTTACCCTTTAGCGCAGTTGATGAGATAAGTAGATATAATAAAGCAGGAATTGTGAAAACATAAATAATAAACATGAAAAACATATGGCAATGTTTTTATAAATACCTATCTGTTTTAGAGAGTTTCTGATGCTTTGGAAGTTTCCTGTCCAACAATCCAACAAATTAAGCCAAAGGGGATAGAGAAGGATGTAGATTTTAAGAATCGCAATAATGTATTGCTATTTTGTCATCCCGTGGTCGACAACTTCACGAAATTCATGAACATACCATAAGAGAGCGTATTTATGGGATGTATAAAGGTGGGGACACACCTATCATGCACCCTTCCGATCCGACTCCGATCAAACAGTCGGACGAGTGCCTGGACCTCTATTCTCCAATTTAAGAGAAGTGAATGCTCTCTCGCGAGAAGGGACAATTCACATCATATGCCTCGGAATGCTGGAGAATACGGTATTTTTACAGTGAGAGAACGATACCAAACGATGTGAACATATGATGTAAATTATCCCTTTTCGCGAGAGAGCATTCACTTCTCCTAAATTGGAGAATAGCGGTCCAGGCACTCGTCCGACTGTATGATCGGAGTCAGATCGGAAGGGTGCATGATAGGTGTGTGCCTTTAAGCAGGTGAACACGTTACGCTCAATACAACTAAACCTTAAAATCAGTGATGATGCTGAAATATCCACTGGTTCATTAGCGGACTGTTTAAAAAAAAATTGAAATTTAAATGGCGTAAATGTACTGTATCAAACAGGCGTTCTTTAATAGAGCAACCCAATATAGCCCAAAAACGAACTCGCAAATTAAGACGAGACTTTTTCCAAATCTCCAAATCCAAGTTACAGGCGTCAGACTTCTAAAAACACGTGTCTTGTTTATCTGCCCATTTTTTGGTAAAAATGTGTGTAATTTATTTTAAATATAGTGTAAATTATAGTTTAATGTTGTGTTAACTGGACAATTATTAAATTGGGACGTTTCCTTATGTTTTTTTTCATAAACGATTGTGAAAATTTAAGTTTTTAATGCTCGTTGCAATATTCGTTTTGTTCTTGCGATGTGTAATAAATAACCTAACAGCAAACAACAATGTCGGTGTAATTTGCAATATTGTAATTTGCCATCATATTATTGTCTGTATGTAAATAGTGAAAATTAATCTAGAATGTTTTGATTGATAAAATGATAAAATAATCATACCGAATTCAAAGGGTGCAAATCAAATTACCATAGCTTCCCAAAACAAGGTAAAAAACTTTATCTACCTTAAAATTTCCGACCACTTATGATTTATAGAAAATAAATGAATAAAAGCCTAGAGAGACCATTAAAATAGTATGTATATACAGTGAGAGCAAAAATTATTTGCATCAAAGAGGGCCTTGCATCTAAGGACGTAATGCTTAGTCGTAGAGCTTTAATACCTGTTGGGTGTCAGTAACTACCTGAATTAGCAATAAATCAGTTATTCCGTCATCTTTGACAGTCGTTATAAGTAATTTGATTCTTTGCTAATTTTTCCAATTTCTTGAACAATTCACACAATGGGCTTTACGGAACAGCACAAAACATTCATTGTTGAAGCGTATTTTCGAAACGGGGTTAAGATTAAATGGTGAGTGGCAATACAATCCGGGTTTGTGCATGGACGATTTTCACGAACATTCTCCTAACGTTGCTTTTATTGCTAGGGATTTTTATCATTGCCTGAAAAGAACCATCGCTGTGTTTAGGGAAACAGGTTCTATACAACACAAAAAAGAAGCAGGAATACCATCTGTAAGAACAGAAGAATGAAATATGAAGAGACGTGTGAATTTATGCTTGAAGCATGGCGGTGGTCAATTTCAGCAATTTATGTAATTATTTTTCCTTTTTTTTTCTGTATATTCTTACTTTGTTAATTTTGTAAACAACAAAAATAAATTTGTATTTGTCTACTAATTTTATTACCCATTAGTTTGGCATATCATGTCATAATATGAATTTGACAAAATTTTAACCTAGATTTAGTTAGATATATCGTCCCCATATCATTGTGATCTAAACCAAGCCCTCTTTGATGCAAATAATTTTTGCTCGCACGGTAGTTTACTCCCCACATTTTGCTGAAAGTGGTATAATATTATATTTAATTCGCGAAGACGATTATCGTTTATCAAATGGTTCTCTTCTGTATTAAGATTACCACTTTTGCATGGTTGCAAATAAAATATACCAAAACATGAACCGGGATAATGTGCCTTGGTGTTTCTATTTATTTTTACATCTTGCCTGTGTGGCATAGGCCTGTTTAGATGTGTTTTAATTGGTCATAATAGACGAAAACTACATATCGATGACTAACAGTAATCCATTTCTACTGAAATTACGAAATACCCGGCAATTTACTATTTACTCCTAATTGGGTAAAATAAACTCATACACTATCAGTACCTACTAGCACAGATAACCTAATACAGATGATTTATGGATTGCGAAAACTACGGGACAAGAAATGATATCGCGGCTCGACTAAGCGGGTATCCCTCGAGATTTTTACTATGGAGGACTTGAGGTAGGAGGCCGATCGCAATGCATTGGATTCGGTCCCAAATTAGCATCGGTAATTCAGCTTTACGTGTCGCTGTAAGATGGCGCGCGTGTTCGAAGTGGGCTATCAAATAATGGTTTCTTATGGACGCAATAACTATTTTTATTTAAATTAGTTCTTTAAGGAACAAATAAGGACTTTTATATGAATTTACACTTACTTTGTTATACTTATTAGTAAACTCGGCCTGTATAAAGTTCCAACGATGCTTGGTTTTTAAAATACAGGGTATTAAACATTCTAGCTATACCTTTGGAGCTAGAAAGAGACTTATTTGGCTGCGTTTTCTCTCTGAAAAAGATCCTGTCTTACACCCCGACACAAAGCAAACTCTACTTTTATAAATTGTACCAGTATTTATTATAAATATGGAAATTAATTACAATACAACGTTATTTGTCTTGTCTTCCTTCAAACATTATTTGTTATTTCCAAAAATAAAATGTCAATTGTCAAAAGTAAAAGCACAGAAAAATAAAGGGTTTAAGTAAAAGTTAAAAACTATGGAGGATCTAGTTTTCCATATTAAAAACGAAGAAGAAGACAACATCAGCCCACTTCGGACGCGAGAGCCATCTATCGGCCAATAGCGAACTAACCAAAAAACCTGGACAGAATTTGAAAATGCTGCCATTGTCGATCGGCCTCCTACCCTATAGTTCTCCATAATTTTTACTAAGCAGGTCGCGGTCAATTTGTTCAAGCAGAGATGTCGCTAGTTACTGGCGTATAGTGGCCGGCTTGTTTCCATTTTCCCCTCTTTTTGTTATTTTATTAACGTCTCACTCCTTTACGTTTACTATATTTGGAAAGTATAAATCTATTGTTTACAACTTTAAACATAGCAAAATAAGGAGTATTTGTAAAAAAGGGACCCTACAGGGCACATGCAAAAAGTTACACCCGAACAAACCCTATTTTTTACCAATCGACGTTGTACTTTATCTATTGATTTAAAAAAAAACAAAAACAAATCGAGAATTTAGTAAAAACCAGAGACCACTGCGACTTTCAAAAAGTTATTTTTATTAAAAACTGTAAGTAAGACAACGAAAATTGCCTGACCGGTGTGTATCATGGTAATTTAGCCAATAGGAGTTAATGCTACCATAGAATGGTTTATAGCTATTATTGCTCTGAATACTCAGAGTAATGATCAAGTTCCATTCGGGGTGTAATCTGGTTTTATATCCTGTATTAGTTCCGACTGGCAGTTGTAATGAAACTTGATATTGATCATAGTAATATTTGCTTGCTTACGATAAAAAAAGCATATACTTCACAACTAAAAATCAGTACTGTAATTCTCAAAAATTTAAATAGTTTTTAGAGGGATATTGTTCTTGTCGTTTAACATTGCATATGATTATCTGTTATGCAACATGGTTTACTGCGATAGTTAAATTCGTTCATAGATTATAAACTCCAATACTAATAATGGGTTGTGCGAAATAAGAATCTTCTATTGCTTTATCTGACATGCAAAGTTAAAAAAAAACTTAAATACAAAGTAAAAATAAATAAATTAATTGAAACATGTATTGGTAGAATCAATAAAATTAAAATTCAGACAGGACAGCTAGAAGACTCCGAACAACAATGTGACCTGCGCAACAAATACGTTGAAACGAATGCTACGGCGCGCGGCGATTGCCGATCGCTATGAATCCCCACCAACGTCTAGGTGGATTATAGGTTCTAACGAATACAATTAGTTTTTGGGGACGCTGTTCTGCTTTCTTAATTGTCGAGAAAGCGCTTTACTAGGAACAAAACGCGTCGCATTGAGAAGATACCATTTATTTCTTAACAAAATTGCTGTATTAAAAGTGGTTCATTATTCAACAAGACTGAGCCGCTAATGGAACTGATCACTACCAATAAAAACACTATTCTAGCAAATCAGGAATTGATATAATACTAAAGCGGGTTTGATACACTAGCAATTTAGGTATTTAACATTAATAATAAGTTAATAAAAAATAAGCTATCAATACAAGCTATGTCTTATAGCAAATACCGTGCGAGCAAAAATTATTTGTATCAAAGAGGGCCTTGCATCTAAGGACGTAATGCTTAGCCGTAGAGCTTAAAACCTGTTGGGTGTCAGTAACTACCTGAATTAACAATCAATCAGTTATTCTGTCATCTTTGACAGTCGTTACAAGTAATTTAATTCATCGCTAATTTTTCCAACTTCTTGAACAATTCACACAATGGGCTTTACGGAACAGCACAAAACATTCATGGTTGAAGCGTATTTTCGAAACGGGGTTAGAGTAAATGGTGAGTGGCAATACAATCCGGGTTTGTGCATAAACGATTTTCACGAACATTTTCCTAACGTTGCTTTTATTGCTGGGGATTTTTATCATTGCCTGAAAAGGTGGCTGTGTTTAGGGAAACATGTTCTATACAACACAAAAAAGGAGCAGGAAGACCATCTGTAAGAACAGAAGAACTTGTTGCAAACGTTCGTGAAATAATGCAAAATACGCCAACAAATTGTATAAGACGCCTGTCCCAAGAAGTGGGAAGATCTTATAGAACATGCAGGACTATTCTTAAGAAGCAGCTAAATTTATTTCCTTATAAAGTGCAAATATTCCAAGAAATACAAGCCGCAGATTTTGAAATACGCAGGAATTATTACTCTCAATGGCTTACCCAAAATTTATTGGAAAGAAATGATTTATGAGACCTGTCATTTTTTTCGGATGAAGCCTGGTTCCACCTCTCCGGTTATGTGAATTCTCAGAATACATGTAATTGTATTTATTTTTCTTTCTGTAGCTTACTTTGTTAATTTTGTAAACAACAAAAATAAATTTGTATTTGTCTACTTATTTTATTACTCATTAGTTTGGCATATCATGTCATAATATGAATTTGACAAAATTTTAACCTATAAATTTGGTTTGATATATCGTCCCCATTGTGATCTAAACCAAGCTCTACGTTTTTTAATCCAAGCCCTCTTTGATGCAAATAATTTTTGCTCGCACGGTATGTTGTATTAGATCATTTTCCTCAGTGTGTGTACTTTATAAAAAGTCTAGTACTGTATTAAGAAACACATCAGATTAGGTATTTGAATACATACTGTATGGGGTACAAGTCCCCCTTATCTCCATTTTCGACAAATAAATAAATCAGTTGGAATTTTTAATACCATTAGGTTCTTTACATTATATTATAGCTAACATCGATTCGTTAAAATTACGGTTTTCAATGAAAGTAACTTTTTGAATGTATCCCAAATATTTTTTTTAATAGATTCTGGATCTGTTGTGTTTTTTAATGTCATAAGGCTTTTATAAAATATACACAGAGGACAGAGGCACACACTGATTGGAAGGAATTATGGTTATTGATAAAAAATAAGTTCTTGAATGTATCCCGTATAGTATTCCACGAGACGAGAAATCTCGCACTTTTTAAAAAACTATCGTCTCGTTTACCAAATCGAGACGAGCTTTTTCCAAATCTCGCCTCGCTAACATCTCGCAAGATGTTTTCTCGTCTCGTCTAGCGAGAGTCTTATAATTTCTCGTTCACGCAATATGACATCATAAAAAAAAATTTAAATTTCAAAAGCTCCAAGTAGGTATGTACATACGGATTTTTATTATTATATACCATTACCACATGAGTATTATAAACGCATCCTTCTAAAACGATTTTCAAAGGTGTTTCTAAAGTTGAAACCTGGCAGTTCTGGCACAGTGTTGCTAACACTCAACTCCCACATGACCAAAATAATAGTACTTATATGACTTAACAAAAATACGCATGCGTCACTGGAACCGAATTCAAACGAAACGGTGCCCCTTCGCGCCGTTGCCTCTAAATTTGAATCATGTTTTTAGGGTTGCATAGTATGTTCTGTAGTAGTGTAAAAGAGAATTTTAGATGTTTAAAAGTAAGATAGACTCTTTTTCAGTATTGAAGGCACCAAACGGGACCGCTGGTTGCCCGCACGTGGCGGAACAGAATGCACGCAAGTGCAAAAATAGGTCACTTCTAAAAACACGTGTCTATTTTGTTTATCTGTTTTTTTTTTGGTAAAAAATGTATGTAATATGTTTTAAATATAGTGTAAATTAGAGTTTAATGTTGTTTTAACTGGATAATTAATAAACAGGGGCGTTCCTTGTGTTTTATTTTTCATAAACCATTGTGAAAATTTAAGTTTTTATTGCTCGTTGTAATATTCGTTTCGTATTTATGTGTGTAATAACCTAACAGCAAAAAACAATGTCAGTGTTATAATATTGTAGTTTGCGTTAATAATATTGTCTGCATGTAAATAGTGGACGAAACAGGAGCGGCTGTGGGTAGAATGATCTCACGTTGCCAGATATCTTCATATTTGAATGTCCTTTGTCATTTTTCCCGCTAAAAGGTTTTTTGGCTTTTGCAAAATTGCGCTTCACCCTTTTTGTATATGAGTGCTCTCTGATTTTCCTCCTAAAGTATCCGATTGTATTCGTGTACTTCAAAAGGTTCATATCTATTTTAAAATTGCCTTGTTCTTTACTATGGCGTTTAGTTCTTATTACTGTGAAAAATCCTATTCTTCTCGAAGTAATTTACATAGACATATAAAAGAAGTCCATAACATAAACAAAAACAGTGTTTTAAACTACTTAAGTGCCTTGAAGGATGTAATGTGAGTTTCGCGTTTAATGAAGATTTAAGAGATCATCCAAGTAGAATAGGTACATGGGCAT
The DNA here is from genome assembly GCA_963969555.1 of Polydrusus pterygomalis. Classification (NCBI taxonomy): domain Eukaryota; kingdom Metazoa; phylum Arthropoda; class Insecta; order Coleoptera; family Curculionidae; genus Polydrusus; species Polydrusus pterygomalis. The sequence continues at coordinate 73,563,745 of OZ018376.1, read as the reverse complement.
ATAGCAGAAAAAGAATGTTTAATATTTAACACATTAGAAAGTTAGTAAACAAAACAGTCAATGTCCAATTGATATTATCAATAAAGCACATTATAAATAAATAAATATATAAAAAAAACTGACTTTATTGGATACATTTGTAGTCTTCGATCCGAATGCAAACCAACTATCCAATATATAAACCTGTCTCAATAAAATAATTCGGTATACAGTGTGGTTTTTTAATTGTGCAACATATGGGAATTTTTTTTATTACCGATTTCTCAGAAAATTTTATTCTTGATAAAAGTTGGTGCATATTCGTTAATCATATTAGGTGCACTTGGAATGGTTGCAAGTCAAACGGCGTACAGGGTAGGCCAAAAAATATAAAACTTGTACAGGAATAAAGGACCCCTATTTCAAAAAACTGAACAAAATGTTATGAAGAAAAGTTGTTTAGAATTAAAAGTAATGCATATATTCAAAAACGTGACCTCCTAAAATAAAATAAAATTTTTTTTAAAAAAACAATAATAATTTCTTAAAATTTTTTTTTTATATTCACCATAAAGACCTCGATAAACACATTTATAAATTAATTAAGATCAAATCAAATCAATCTTTGTTCAAATTCAAGCTTATTTGTCAAATTTACTTGAATTTTTAATTTATTAAGGAATCACTAACTTCATGTTTGTTGCAAGGGTATTAAACACAATTTTAAAATATCCTAAAAATTATTTTAACAAGATAAAACATTAGTAATAATAATATGTTAATTAAAAAACTATCATTTAACGGGCAAAATTTTTATTTTAAATGTTTATTAAAAAAACTGTACAAATTAAGCGACAAACATGAAATTCTTGGTAAAAAAATTGGTAAATTGGTAAAACCATTGGTACCATATAATAATGTTTACTTTTAACCCTTATTTGTTTTTTTCCATAGGTATCTGCGATTATTTTAGTAGGATTTCATGTTTGTCGCTTAATTTGTACAGTTTTTTTAATAAACATTTAAAATAAAAATTTTGCACTTTAAATAATAGTTTTTTAATTAGCATATTATCATTACTAATGTTTTATCTTGTTAAAAAGAATTTTTAGGATATTTTAAAATTGTGTTTAATACCCTTGCAACAAACACGAAGTTAGTGATTCCTTAATAAATTAAAAATTCAAGTAAATTTTACAAAAATGCTTGAATTTGACAAAGATATCGCACCTTTAAAATTAAAGTGACACAATCCAAAAAATAGAGTTTTGCAGAAAACAGGAAAAACTGTAAAATATATTGGACCCCTCTAACTCTTTTTTCTCCTAAGCCCAAGTAATAAATTAAATTAAATGTTAAATTTGGGAAAACGTTAGCTAAATGGTTTTACTAGAAGACAATTATATAAATTTAATATTACAACATACCCTTAATAGTAAAAAAAATAAAAATAAAAAACAAGATCGATCTTTTTACTGCCAAATTTTTTTTAACAACGAATGAATTATTTGGAGTTATGCCATTTTAAAATTAAAATTGTCGTTGTATCAGCGAGTCATTTTAGAATAAATCCTTTTTTTATTAAATACCAGTTACTTTTTTGTAAAATGTTTGGAATCAAGTCAGTTTAGACTTACAGCAGTGTCAATTTTCCGTCGCATGCGACAACATACTGAAACAAAGTTTTATACGACAGCTGTCAGATTTTGACAGGTAAGTTTCAATTTTTTTTTAGCTTTTTCGTAGCGAGAGTTACTACTGTAAGAATCCTAAATTGAAAATTTTTTCAGTTCCTAAATAACAAAGTTTTATACCATAGCTGTCAAATTTTGACAGGTAAGTGTCAATTAGAACAATATATTTGAAAAAAGTAGTATTTGAGATGACCTAAGCGAATCTCCAAACCAAAAATATGTGGGACGCACGCAATTCGATTTATTATCGATCCAACATGCCCCTACATTGATTTAAAAAAAATCAGAAAATTGACTTCCCAACTTCCGATCGCCTTGGCAAACAATAGGCTTCTGTAGCCGACGGTCGTCTATGCGCCGAAAAAGTTTAAATCAAAAAAACTAATTTTTACGACCTGTGTCGAATGCCAACGAGATCCCGATATTTCTCCACTTTAAAAATTAATAACTTTTTTTCGGCACACCCTGTATATTCGAAATTTTTACACAATGTACCCCCACAATTCTTATCTAAACCCTAAAAGTTTCAATCGTCCCACTCTAACCGTTTCCGAGAAAAAAAAAATCGCAACTGTGAAAATGTCTTACATAGACGAAATTGTTCAAGAGCTGATCGGGGTTTTCGAGATTCCGCGCGGAAGAGACGTATATAATACTAGACTGGGTACATATCGCTAATCGTCAGCCGAGAGTGCATCTAATATTAGTACTAAAAAGATTTACAAAAATTTACAATAAAAAAATACTTTTCTTTTCTTTTTTTCTATTTACTATTGCTTTTTTTGCCTCACCTTCCTGCGGAACGTGAAGGGAAAACATATCGCCAAATTGTCATTATAACAACTGACCAAAACTACACAATGGTGCAAAATTTCCGTTTTCTCGTATAGATAGGTAGTTTTCTGAGACGGCGCCGTATAGGTGCTCTTTAAACTCGCACACCTTTGTGCAATGTGGGATATACTTTCCATATTTGCTCTATAAAAATATGGAAGTATTCAATCGATTAAAACATAAGCAAAAAATTATTCTTACATGGAAGCTATCAATTATCAGCTAATAAATTTGTAGAAATATTATTGTGCCGAGCCAATACGTCCCTTATTATCGCTTTTAGAATAGAAATCAATATAACCTTTTATCTGGACCATAGAAAAATGCAACTTTTTTATTTGAAGAGGTTCTATCTAAGCTTTATCAGTTTCGAGATATTGGCTAATATATGAAAACCACTTTTAATTCCATATCTCAAAAACTATAAGACCTACAAAAAATTTCTAAGAACTTAAAGTAAAGATCTCTTAAGGATGCTACTTATAAGTTATATACATTGTTGCCGTATCTCTTTCAATTTCCGAGGAAAATGGTATTTTATGGATTTCATAGCATTTTCCTGAGCATATACATGGAAAAAATGCCAAAATTTAAAATTCGCAAATATGCCAATTTTTCGGTACATTTCCATCAAAAATAACGTAAAACCCGAAAATAGCGAAGAAAATATGATAATTAACAATTCTATGAATTTTTAAAAAAATATCCAGAAAACTCGGATTTTTTTGTCGGTTTTCAAAGTTTCCTCAATACGTCCCTTATTACGGCCTTTGGAACAAAAGTTAATATAACGTTTTATCTGGACAACAGAAAAAGGCAACTTTTTTATTTGAAGAGTTTCTATCTAAGTTCTATCAGTTTCGACATATTGGCAAATACATGAAAACCACTTTTAATTCCATATCTCAAAAATTTTAAGACGTACAAAAAATTTCTGAGAACTTAAAGTAAAGATCTCTTAAGGATTCTACTTATTAGTTATATACATTGTTGCTTTTTTTGCCTCACCTTCCTGCGGAACGTGAAGGGGAAACATATCGCCAAATTGTCATTATAACAACTGACAAAAACTAAAAAATAAAAATAACGGGTGCAAAATTTCCGTTTTCTTGTATAGATAGGTAGTTTTTGAAGACGGCATCGTATAGTGCTCGATGTCCCGTTTCCAATTCCGTCTCGCTCGATTCGCTACGACTTTTCGTTACGAAAATATATGATATTTAATATTATGATATTGATATTAACATTGAACTCATCAGCACCGGTTTTTTTTTTAAATCGCACAGCAAACGTATCAATGTAGAATATACTTTCCAAGTTTGTTCTATAAAAATATGTATTCAATCGATTTAAACATAAGTAAAGAAACTATTCTTACATTGATAGCTGATAAATTAGTTTAAAAGCTTATTTTGCCGAGCCCTTCCGGCACGGCACTGTTCCAATTCGTTTATTTTATTTCATACTTTTTACAAAACCATTTGTTAGCAACCTTTAATAATTGCCTAAAGGATTATCCAAACCGAATGTCGATCGGATGGACCCAATTCGACTTATTAACGATTCAATAGGTGCCTGTTTAGTCCCATATTTAACTTTGAAAAAAATTTAAAAAATTATTTCCAAACTTTCGATTGCGCTCACAAACAATAGGGGTCTGTAGCCTACGGTCGTCTACGCGTCGAAAAAGTTTAAATCGAAAAAACTAATTTTTGTGGCCTGTACCGAATGACAACGAGACTCCGATAATTATCAACTTTAAAAATTAATAACTTTTTTCCCGTACACCCTGTATATTCAAAATTTTTACACATTGTACCCCCACTATTCCTCTCTAAACTGAAAAAGTTTCAATCGTCCCACTTTTACCGTTTCCGAGAAAAGAAATCGTAAATGTGAAAATGTCGAAACTGACGACGACAACTTACTTTAAATGTAGCCGCCGTATATAATACTAGACTGGGTACATATCGCTAATCGTCAGCCGAGAGTACATCTAATATTAGTACTAAAAAAAATTTACAAAAATTTACAATAAAAAAATACTTTTCTTTTCTTTTTTTCTATTTACTATTGCTTTTTTTGCCTCACCTTCCTGCGGAACGTGAAGGGAAAACATATCGCCAAATTGTCATTATAACAACTGACCAAAACTACACAATGGTGCAAAATTTCCGTTTTCTCGTATAGATAGGTAGTTTTCTGAGACGGCGCCGTATAGTTGCTCTTTAAACTCGCACACCTTTGTGCAATGTGGGATATACTTTCCATATTTGCTCTATAAAAATATGTAAGTATTCAATCGATTAAAACATAAGCAAAAAATTATTCTTACATGGAAGCTATCAATTATCAGCTAATAAATTTGTAGAAATATTATTGTGCCGAGCCCTTCGGGCACGGCACTGTTCTAGTTCGTTCGTTTAATTATACGAGAGCTGTCACTTTGACAGGTAAGTGTCATTTTTTTTAGCTTTTTCGTAGCGAGGGTTATAGCTGTAAGAATTCGAAATTAAAAAATTTTCAGGTACCTAAATAAGAATGTTTTATACGATAGCTGTCAAATTTTGACAGGTAAGAGTCAATTCTTTTTTAGCTTTTTCGTAGCGACGATTATAGCTGTAAAAATCCTAAATTAAAAACTTTTTCAGTACCTAAATAACAAAGTTTTTTACGATAGCTGTCAGATTTTGACAGATAAGTTTCAATTTTTTTTTATCATTTTCGTAGCGAGAGTTATAGCTGTAAGAATCCTAAATTGAAAAATTGTTCAGTTCCTAAATAACAAAGTTCTATACGACAGCTGTCATTTTGATAGGTAATTTTTAATTTCGGATTAAAACGGTATAATTCTACAAATGCTATACTTATATAACATTTCGATGAAAAGTTGTTTTTCGTACGAAAAACAATGAAAACCGTAAAAGAATCGTGCCTTAAATAGTAATTCTTACTTTTTTATAATTTGCACCCTTTATATTACCGGTAGGTATAGAACAATATATTTAAAAAAAGTAGTATTTAAGATGACCTAAACGAATCTCTAAACCAAAAGTGTGTCAGATGCACCCAATTCGATTTATTAACGATCCAACATGACCCTACATTGATTTTTAAAAAATCAAAAAATTGACTTCCCAACTTTCGATCGCGTTCGAAAACAATAGTGTTTTGTAGCCGAACGTCGTTTACATGTCAAAAAAGTTTAAATCGATTAAAATGATTTTTGCCACCTGTATCGCGCTATAACGAAAAAAAACATATTTTTCAACTTTGACTTTAATAACTTTTTTCCGGTACACCCTGTATATTGGAAATTGTTCCCAGAACGTGCCCCGACTATTCCTCTCTACGTCCAGAAAGTTTGAATCGTTTTGCTCTAACCGTTTCCGAAGAAAAAATTCGCGAATATTGAAATGTCGAACAACCTCCTACCACGTGGCGACGGATTATCAATGTCGGAACGCCATCTTTAAAATCGAGATTATAACTATTTCTAAAACATTTTGGGCAAATATTTTGGTCAATAAAATTAGAAGAAGGTTCAAGGTAGATATTCCATCCAATTTAAAATCAGGAAATGTTCTTATAAGACTAGCAAGTCAAGCTCAAAACACCCATTTTTTGCCATTTTTGACAGCCGGATTTTTAGAATTATAATTTACATCAATATCAAGGCACTCTCGTTAAAAGAGAATGGTGTTAGAATTTGTAAATTGTGCCTGTTTCCGTACCCAAAAAAGCGACTTTTCTCAAATTTGCGAATATATTTTGATAAGTTTGGATATGTAGAGTTATTAAGAAGAAATCAACGCGTGATTTTAGAGAAAAATAAAACGTTTTTGTTAAAAATTAAATTAGTTACAGTCGATATAGTAAAACGTCTGGTGAAGAAACCTATAAAAACATTATAAATTAATTTTTTTGAGCCACAAAATATGATTTTCCAGGGTGCGCTTACTATGCAAACTAAAGCTTGTTTATCCGTCGATATGGTGGATCAAGAAAAAATTCAAAATGTTATATATTATAGACACTTGCAGAATTATTTAAGCAAGCCAGTGCAACGCCAACAGAAATTACGGGAAAAAGTTCATAAGCTGCCGTTTTTTCCGTATTAAAGATAAAGAAACGAAAAAATATCTCTTAAATACAATTTGACGGCTCTATCCGCTAAAGTATACAACGTTTCGATTAAAAAACGTTTTCCGTAGGAAACGAGAGGAAGAAAAATAAGAACGGGGAAAAAATCACGCCTTACTCTGTGGTTTCCAGTTTCTTACAATTTTTGATAATTTCCATTCCAGTTAGGTATAGAACAATATATCGGAAAAAGGTAGTTTTTGAGATGGCCTAACCGATTATCCATACTGAATGTCGATCGGATGCACCCAATTCGACTTATTAGCGATCCAAGAGGTACCATTTTAGACCAAATTTTGACTTTTAAAAAATAAAAAAAATTATTTCCAAACTTTCGATCGCGCTCACAAACAATAGGCTTCTGTAGCCGACGGTCGTCTACGCGTCGAAAAAGTTTAAATCGAAAAAACTAATTTTTGTGGCCTGTATCGAATGCCAACGAGATCCCGATATTTCTCGATTTTAAAAATTAATAATTTTTTTCCGGCACACCCTGTATATTCGAAATTTTTACACAACGTACCCCCACTATTCCTCTCTAAACCCAAAAAGTTTCAAGCGTCCCACTCTAACCGTTTCCGAGAAAAAAAATCGCAAATGTGAAAATATCTTACATAGACGAAATTGTTCAAGAGCCGATCGGGGTTTTCGAGATTCCGCGCGGAAGAGACGTATATAATACTAGACTGGGTACATATCGCTAATCGTCAGCCGAGAGTGCATCTAATATTAGTACTAAAAAAATTATTTTCTTTTCCTTTTCTCTATTTACTATTGCTTTTTTTACCTCACCTTCCTGCGGAACGTGAAGGGGAAACATATCGCCAAATTGTCATTATAACAACTAACAAAAAATAAAAAATAAAAAAACGGATGCAAAATTTCCGGTTTCTCGTATAGATAGGTAGTTTTTGAAGACGGCATCGTATATTGCTCGACGTCCTATTTCCATTGCCGTCTCGCTCGATTCGCTACGACTTTTCATTACTGAAATATATGTTATTTAATATTATGATATTGATATGGACATTTTTTATAGGTGCTTTTAAACTCGCACACCTTTGTGCAATGTGGGATATACTTTTCATATTTCATTATCACATTATCAGCTAATAAATTTGTGGAAATATTATTGTGCCGAGCCCTTCGGGCACGGCACTGCTCGAGTTCGTTCATTTAATTTTATACTTTTGACAAAACCATTTGTTAGCAAGCCCTAACTGTTAAGCACTTCGATTCGTGTTCAATAAAATATGTGTAATTTCTTCACAACTCATGTCGCAATAAAAATATAAGTATGTGTAATTTTTTACTGCTCAAGTTCGTTTGTTTCGTACTGATGATTGACGCTGTAAGAATCTGAAATTCAATCATATTTATGATTATTTTGGTAAATAAGAAAGTTTTATACGACAGCTACCATTTTGACAGGTAAAAGTCAAGTTTTTTAAAGCTTTTTTTTGTATCTGAGAGTATAGCTGTAAGAGTCCAAAATTTAAAAAAATTTCAGAGGTAACAAAGTTCTACACAACAGCTGTCAAATTTTGACAGGTAAGCGTCAATTTTTTTTTAACCTTTTTCATAGCGAGGGCTATAGCTGTAAGAATCCTAAGTTGAAAAAATTTTCAGTTAATAAATAACAAAGTTTTATACGACAGCTGTAAGATTTTGACAGTTAAGTGTCAATTTTTTTTTAGCTTTTTCGTAACGAGGATTATAGCTGTAAGAATCCTAAATTGAAAATTTTCTCAGTTCCCAAATAACAAAGTTCTATACGACAGCTGTTATTTTGACAGTTAATTTTCAATTTAGGATTAAAACGGTATAATTCTACAAATACTATAATATATAACATTTCGATCAAAAGTTGTTTTTCGTACGAAAAACAATGATAACCGTAAAAGAATCGTTTCTTAAATAGTAATTCTTACTTTTTTATAATTTGCACCCTTTTTATTACCGGTAGGTATAGAAAAATATATTTGAAAAAAAGTAGTATTTAAGATGACCTAAGCTAATCTCCAAACCAAAAGTGTGTTAGACGCACCCAATTCGATTTATTAACGATCCAACATGACTCTACATTGATTTTTAAAAAAATCAAAAAATTGACTTTCCAACTTTCGATCGCGTTCGCAAACAACAGTGTTTTGTAGCCCAACATCGTCTACATGCCAAAAAAGTTTAAATCGATTAAAATGATTTTTGCCACCTGTATCGCGCTACAACGAAAAAAAAACATATTTTTCAACTTTGACTTAAATAACTTTTTTCCGGTACACCCTGTATATTGGAAATTGTTCCCAGAACGTGCCCCTACTATTCCTCTCTACGTCCAGAAATTTTTTATCGTTTTGCTCTAACCGTTTCCGAGAAAAAAATTCGCGAATATCGAAATATCGAACAGCCTCCCACCACGTGGCGATGCATTTTCAATGTCGGAACGTCATCTTTAAAATCGAGATTACAACTATTTCTGAAACATTTTGGCAAATATTTTGGTCAATAAAATTAGAAGAAGGTTCAAGGTAGATATTCCATCCGATTTAAAATCTGGAAATCTTCTTATTAGTCTAGCAAGTCAAGCTCAAAACACCAATTTTTCGCCATTTTTGACAGCCGGTTTTTTAGAATTAATTTACTTACATTAACCAAAGCAGTCAAAGCACTCTAGTCAAAATTGAATGGTATTAGAATTTGCAAATTTTGCTTGTTTCCGCACTCAAAAACTCGATTTTTCTTAAACTTACGAATATATTTTAATAAGTTTGGATATGTAGAGGTGTTGAGAATAAATCAGCGCGTCTTTTGGGAAAAAATAAAACGGTTTTGTTAAAAATTGAATAAGCTAGTCGATATAGTAAAACGTCGGATAAAAATATCTCTTGATAAAAAAAAAAATAAATTATAAATTAATTTTTTTGAGCCACAAATGATGTTTTTTCAGAGCGCGTTTACTATGCAAACTTAAGCTTGTTTATCGGTTGATATGGTGGATCAAGAAAAAATTCAAAAAGTTATATTTATAGACACTTGCAGAAGTATTTAACAAACCAGTGCGACGCCAACAGAAATTACTGGAAAAAATTCATAGGCTGTCGTTTTTTCCGTATTAAAGATAAAGAAACGAAAAATATCTTTAAAATACAATTTGAAGAGCTCTATCCGCTAAAGTATACAACGTTTCGATCAAAAGTCGTTTTCCGTACGAAAAAAAATAAAAACTGCGAAAAAATCACGCTTTCCAGTTTCTTACAATTTTTGATCATTTGCATTCCAGTTAGGTATAGAACGATATATTGGAAAAAGGTAGTTTTTGAGATAGCCTAAACGATTATCAAAACCGAATGTTGATCGGATGCACCCAATTCGACTTATTAGCGATCCAAGAGGTACCATTTTTGATCAATTTTCAACTTTAGAAAAATCAAAAAAATTACTTCCAAACTTTCGATCGCGCTCACAAACAATAGGGTTCTGTAGCTCACGGTCGTCTACGCGTCGAAAAAGTTTAAATCAAAAAAACTCATTTTTACGAACTGTATCGAATCCCAACGAGAATCCGATAATTATCGACTTTAAAAATTAATAACTTTTTTCCGGCACACCCTGTATATTCGAAATTTTCACACAACGTACCTCCACTATTCCTCTCTAAACTGAAAAAGTTTCAATCGTCCCACTCTTACCGTTTCCGAGAAAAGAAATCGCAAATGTGAAAATGTCGAAACTGACGACGACAATTTATTTAAAATGTAGCCGCCGTATATAATACTAGACTGGGTACATATCGCTAATCGTCAGCCGAGAGTGCATCTAATATTAGTACTAAAAAAATAATTTTATTTTCCTTTTCTCTATTTACTATTGCTTTTTTTTACCTCACCTTCCTGCGGAACGTGAAGGGGAAACATATCGCCAAATTGTCATTATAACAACTAACAAAAACTAAAAAATAAAAAAACGGATGCAAAATTTCCTGTTTCTCGTATAGATAGGTAGTTTTTGAAGACGGCATCGTATATTGCTCGACGTCCTATTTCCATTGCCGTCTCGCTCGATTCGCTACGACTTTTCATTACTGAAATATATGTTATTTAATATTATGATATTGATATGGACATTTATAGGTGGTTAAGTGTAAATTTTTTTTTTAGCTTTTTCGTAACGAGGATTATAGCTGTAAGAATCCTAAATTGAAAAATTTTTCAGTTCCTAAATAACAAAGTTCTATACGACAGCTGTTATTTTGACAGTTAATTTTCAATTTAGGATTAAAACGGTATAATTCTACAAATACTATAATATATAACATTTCGATCAAAAGTTGTTTTTCGTACGAAAAACAATGATAACCGTAAAAGAATCGTTTCTTAAATAGTAATTCTTACTTTTTTATAATTTGCACCCTTTTTATTACCGGTAGGTATAGAAAAATATATTTGAAAAAAAGTAGTATTTAAGATGACCTAAGCTAATCTTCAAACCAAAAGTGTGTTAGACGCACCCAATTCGATTTATTAACGATCCAACATGACTCTACATTGATTTTTAAAAAAATCAAAAAATTGACTTCCCAACTTTCGATCGCGTTCGCAAACAACAGTGTTTTGTAGCCCAACGTTGTTTACATGCAAAAAAAGTTTAAATCGATTAAAATGATTTTTGCCACCTGTATCGCGCTACAACGAAAAAAAACATATTTTTCAACTTTGACTTAAATAACTTTTTTCCGGTACACCCTGTATATTGAAAATTGTTCCCAGAACGTGCCCCTACTATTCCTCTGTACGTCCAGAAATTTTTTATCGTTTTGCTCTAACCGTTTCCGAGAAAAAAATTCGCGAATATCGAAATATCGAACAGCCTCCCACCACGTGGCGATGCATTTTCAATGTCGGAACGTCATCTTTAAAATCGAGATTACAACTATTTCTGAAACATTTTGACAAATATTTTGGTCAATAAAATTAGAAGAAGGTTCAAGGTAGATATTCCATCCGATTTAAAATCTGGAAATCTTCTTATTAGTCTAGCAAGTCAAGCTCAAAACACCAATTTTTCGCCATTTTTGACAGCCGGTTTTTTAGAATTAATTTACTTACATTAACCAAAGCAGTCAAAGCACTCTAGTCAAAATTGAATGGTATTAGAATTTGCAAATTTTGCTTGTTTCCGCACTCAAAAACTCGATTTTTCTTAAACTTACGAATATATTTTAATAAGTTTGGATATGTAGAGGTGTTGAGAATAAATCAGCGCGTCTTTTGGAAAAAAATAAAACGGTTTTGTTAAAAATTGAATAAGCTAGTCGATATAGTAAAACGTTGGATAAAAATATCTCTTGATAAAAAAAAAAAATAAATTATAAATTAATTTTTTTGAGCCACAAATGATGTTTTTTCAGAGCGCGTTTACTATGCAAACTTAAGCTTGTTTATCGGTTGATATGGTGGATCAAGAAAAAATTCAAAAAGTTATATTTATAGACACTTGCAGAAGTATTTAACAAACCAGTGCGACGCCAACAGAAATTACTGGAAAAAATTCATAGGCTGTCGTTTTTTCCGTATTAAAGATAAAGAAACGAAAAATATCTTTAAAATACAATTTGAAGAGCTCTATCCGCTAAAGTATACAACGTTTCGATCAAAAGTCGTTTTCCGTACGAAAAAAAATAAAAACTGCGAAAAAATCACGCTTTCCAGTTTCTTACAATTTTTGATCATTTCCATTCCAGTTAGGTATAGAACGATATATTGGAAAAAGGTAGTTTTTGAGATGGCCTAAACGATTATCAAAACCGAATGTTGATCGGATGCACCCAATTCGACTTATTAGCGATCCAAGAGGTACCATTTTTGATCAATTTTCAACTTTAGAAAAATCAAAAAAATTACTTCCAAACTTTCGATCGCGCTCACAAACAATAGGGTTCTGTAGCCCACGGTCGTCTACGCGTCGAAAAAGTTTAAATCAAAAAAACTAATTTTTACGAACTGTATCGAATCCCAACGAGAATCCGATAATTATCGACTTTAAAAATTAATAACTTTTTTCCGGCACACCCTGTATATTCGAAATTTTTACACAACGTACCTCCACTATTCCTCTCTAAACTAAAAAAGTTTCAATCGTCCCACTCTTACCGTTTCCGAGAAAAGAAATCGCAAATGTGAAAATGTCGAAACTGACGACGACAATTTATTTTAAATGTAGCCGCCGTATATAATACTAGACTGGGTACATATCGCTAATCGTCAGCCGAGAGTGCATTTAATATTAGTACTAAAAAGATTTACAAAAATTTACAATAAAAAAATACTTTTCTTTTCTTTTTTTCTATTTACTATTGCTTTTTTTGCCTCACCTTCCTGCGGAACGTGAAGGGAAAACATATCGCCAAATTGTCATTATAACAACTGACCAAAACTACACAATGGTGCAAAATTTCCGTTTTCTCGTATAGATAGGTAGTTTTCTGAGACGGCGCCGTATAGGTGCTCTTTAAACTCGCACACCTTTGTGCAATGTGGGATATACTTTCCATATTTGCTCTATAAAAATATGTAAGTATTCAATCGATTAAAACATAAGCAAAAAATTATTCTTACATGGAAGCTATCAATTATCAGCTAATAAATTTGTAGAAATATTATTGTGCCGAGCCAATACGTCCCTTATTATCGCTTTTAAAATAGAAAGCAATATAACCTTTTATCTGGACCATAGAAAAAGGCAACTTTTTTATTTGAAGAGGTTCTATCTAAGCTTTATCAGTTTCGAGATATTGGCTAATATATGAAAACCACTTTTAATTCCATATCTCAAAAACTATAAGACCTACAAAAAATTTCTAGGAACTTAAAGTAAAGATCTCTTAAGGATGCTACTTATTAGTTATATACATTGTTGCCGTATCTCTTTCAGTTTCCGAGGAAAATGGTCTTTCATGGATTTCATAGCATTTTCCTGAGCATATACATGGAAAAAATGCCAAAATTTAAAATTCGCAAATAAGTCAATTTTTCGGTACATTTTCATCAAAAATAACGTAAAACCCGAAAATAGCGAAGAAAATATGATAAATAACAATTCTATGAATTAAAAAAAAAATCCAGAAAACTCGGATTTTTTGGTCGGTTTTCACAGTTTCCTCAATACGTCCCTTATTACGGCCTTTGGAACAAAAGTTAATATAACGTTTTATCTGGACAATAGAATAAGGCAACTTTTTTATTTAAAGAGTTTCTATCTATGTTCTATCAGTTTCGAGATATTGACAAATACATGAAAACCACTTTTAATTCCATATCTCAAAAACTATAAGACCTACAAAAAATTTCTAAGAACTTAAAGTGAAGATCTCATAAAGATGCTACTTATTAGCTATATTATACATTGTTGCTTTTTTTGCCTCACCTTCCTGCGGAACGTGAAGGGGAAACATATCGCCAAATTGTCATTATAACAACTGACAAAAACTAAAAAATAAAAATAACGGGTGCAAAATTTCCGTTTTCTTGTATAGATAGGTAGTCTTTGAAGACGGCATCGTATACTGCTCGATGTCCCGTTTCCAATGCCGTCTCGCTCGATTCGCTACGACTTTTCGTTACGGAAATATATGATATTTAATATTATGATATTGATATTAACATTGAACCCATCAGCACCGGCTTTTTTTAAAATCGCACAGCAAACGTATCAATGTGGAATATAATTTCCAAGTGTGTCCTATAAAAATATGTATTCAATCAATTTAAACATAAGTAAAGAAACTATTCTTACATTGATAGCTGATAAATTAGTTCAAAAGCTTATTTTGCCGAGCCCTTCCGGCACGGCACTGTTCCAATTCGTTTATTTTATTTCATACTTTTTACAAAACCATTTGTTAGCAACCTTTAATAATTGCCTAAAGGATTATCCAAACCGAATGTCGATCGGATGGACCCAATTCGACTTATTAACGATTCAATAGGTACCTGTTTAGTCCCATATTTAACTTTGAAAAAATTTAAAAAATTATTTCCAAACTTTCGATCGCGCTCACAAACAATAGGGGTCTGTAGCCTACGGTCGTCTACGCGTCGAAAAAGTTTAAATCGAAAAAACTAATTTTTGTGGCCTGTACCGAATGACAACGAGACTCCGATAATTATCAACTTTAAAAATTAATAACTTTTTTCCCGTACACCCTGTATATTCAAAATTTTTACACATTGTACCCCCACTATTCCTCTCTAAACTGAAAAAGTTTCAATCGTCCCACTCTTACCGTTTCCGAGAAAAGAAATCGCAAATGTGAAAATGTCTTACATAGACGAAATTGTTCAAGAGCCGATCGGGGTTTTCGAGATTCCGCGCGGAAGAGACGTATATAATACTAGACTGGGTACATATCGCTAATCGTCAGCCGAGAGTGCATCTAATATTAGTACTAAAAAAAAATTTACAAAAATTTACAATAAAAAAATACTTTTCTTTTCTTTTTTTCTATTTACTATTGCTTTTTTTGCCTCACCTTCCTGCGGAACGTGAAGGGAAAACATATCGCCAAATTGTCATTATAACAACTGACCAAAACTACACAATGGTGCAAAATTTCCGTTTTCTCGTATAGATAGGTAGTTTTCTGAGACGGCGCCATATAGGTGCTCTTTAAAAGTTTTATACGACAGCTGTCATTTTGACAGGTAACTGTATTTTTTTTTTAAAGCTTTTCTTGTATCTTACATTATAGATGTAAGAATCCGAAATTTAAAAAAATTTCAGTATCTAAATAACAAAGTTTTATACGACAGCTGTCAGATTTTGACATGTAAGTTTCAATTTTTTTTTAGCTTTTTCGTAGCGAGAGTTACTACTGTAAGAATCCTAAATTGAAAATTTTTTCAGTTCCTAAATAACAAAGTTTTATACCATAGCTGTCAAATTTTGACAGGTAAGTGTCAATTAGAACAATATATTTGAAAAAAGTAGTATTTGAGATGACCTAAGCGAATCTCCAAACCAAAAATATGTGGGACGCACGCAATTCGATTTATTATCGATCCAACATGCTCCTACATTGATTTAAAAAAAATCAGAAAATTGACTTCCCAACTTCCGATCGCCTTGGCAGACAATAGGCTTCTGTAGCCGACGGTCGTCTATGCGCCGAAAAAGTTTAAATCAAAAAAACTCATTTTTACGACCTGTATCGAATGCCAACGAGATCCCGATATTTCTCGACTTTAAAAATTAATAACTTTTTTTCGGCACACCCTGTATATTAGAAATTTTTACACAATGTACCCCCACTATTCCTATCTAAACCCTAAAAGTTTCAATCGTCCCACTCTAACCGTTTTCGAGAAAAAAAAAATCGCAACTGTGAAAATTTCTTACATAGACGAAATTGTTCAAGAGCTGATCGGGGTTTTCGAGATTCCGCGCGGAAGAGACGTATATAATACTAGACTGGGTACATATCGCTAATCGTCAGCCGAGAGTGCATCTATTATTAGTACTAAAAATTTGTATTTAAAAAGTATTTTTCTTAGTTTCTTTTTTCTATGTTTTCTATTGCTTTTTTTACCTCACCTTCCTGCGGAACGTGAAGGGGAAACATATCGCCAAATTGTCATTATAACAACTGACAAAAACTAAAAAATAAAAATAACAGGTGCAAAATTTCCGTTTTCTTGTATAGATAGCTAGTTTTTGAAGACGGCATCGTATAGTGCTCGATGTTCCGTTTCCAATGCCGTCTCGCTCGATTCGCTACGACTTTTCGTTACGGAAATATATGATATTTAATATTATAATATTGACATTGAACCTGTCAGCACCGATTCTTTAAAATCGCACAGCAAAGGGTGTAATGTGAGATATATTTTCCAAGTTTGTCCTTTAAAAATATTTATTCAATCAATTTAAACATAAGGAAAAGAAACTATTCTTACATTGATAGCTGATAAATTAGTGAAAATGTTATTGTGCCGAACCCTTCGGGCACGGCACTGTTCGAGTTGGTTTATTTAATTTCATACTTTTGACAAAACCATTTGTTAGCAACCTTTAATTGTTATTGGTAAAGCATTTCAATTCGCGATAAAAAATAAATTTAGTTTCTTCACAATCCCAGTTCGTTTATTTCGTACCGAGGATTGTCACTGTAAAAATCCTAAATTTAAAAAACTTTTAATAGGTACCTAAATAACGAAATATTAAAAAAATAAAAAGACGGGCCTGGAATTGAACCCGGTATCATCGCGACCACAAGTCGTAACCTATTATATACCTACCTTCCACTAGGCCCGACCACTTTGAAAATAAATTATAATATAGAATATTTATATTGCCGTATTAAAAATGAAAAAAATACGATTTATTTAAGCTTGACGAGCTCTTTCCGCTAAGGTACATTACATTTCAATCAAAAGTTGTTTTCCGTACGAAAAACAATGAAACCCGTAAAAGAATTAAATAGTAATTCTTACTTTTTTATAATTTGCACCCTTTACATTACAGGTAGGTATAGAACAATATATTTGAAAAAAGTAGTATTTGAGATGACCTAAACGAATCTCCAAACCAAAAGTGTGTCAAACGCACCCAATTCGATTTATTAACGATCCAACATAACCCTACATTGATTTTAAAAAAATTTAAAAATTGACTTCTCAACTTCCGATCATGTTTGCAAACAACAGTGTTTTGTAGCCCAACGTCGTCTACACGCCAATAAAGTTTAACTCCATTAAAATGCTTTTTGGCACCTGTATCGCGCCACAACGAAATAAAAACATATTTTTCAACTTTCACTTTAATAACTTTTTTCCGGTACACCCTGTATATTGGAAATTGTTCCCAGAACGTGCCCCTACTATTCCTCTCTACGTGCAGAAAATTTTAATCGTTTTGCTCTAACCGTTTCCGAGAAAAAAATTCGCGAATATCTAAATGTGGAACAGCCTCCCACCACGTGGCGACGGATTATCAATGTCGGAACGCCATCTTTAAAATCGAGATTACAACTATTTCTGAAACATTTTGGGCAAATATTTTGGTCAATAAAATTAGAAGAAGGTTCAAGGTAGATATTCCACCCGATTTAAAATCTGGAAATGTTCTTATTATTCTAGCAAGTCACGCTAAAAACAACCATTTTTCGCCATTTTTGACAGCCGGATTTTTAGAATTAATAATTAATTTAGATATATCAATATCAAGGCACTCTTAGTCAAAAGTGAATGGTGTTAGAATTCGTAAAGATTGCCTGTTTCCGCACCCAAAAAGCGACTTTTCTCAAGTTTGCGAATATATTTTAATAATTTTGGATATGTAGAGGTGTTGAGAAGTAATCAGCGCATTTTTTGAGAAAAAAATAAAACGGGTTTGTTAAAAATTGAATAAGCTACAGTCGATATAGTAAAAAAAAACCTGCCGTTTTTTCCGTATTAAAGATAAATAAACGAAAAAATATATTTTAAATACAATTTGACAAGCTCTATCCGCTATAGTTTACAACGTTTCGATCAAAAGTCGTTTTCAGTACGAAAAAAAATAAAAACCGTGAAAAAATCAGGCCTAACTTTATGATTTCCACTTTCTTACAATTTTCGGCAATTTCCATTCCAGTTAGGTATAGAACAATATATTGGAAAAAGGTAGATTTTGAGATGGCCTAACCGATTATCCAAACCGAATGTCGATTGGATGCACCCAATTCGACTTATTAGCGATCCAAGAGGTACCATTTTCGACCAAATTTTGACTTTGAAAAAATCAAAAAAATTACTTCCAAACTTTCGATCGCGCTCACAAACAATAGGGTTCTGTAGCCCACGGTCGTCTACGCGTCGAAAAAGTTTAAATCGAAAAAACTTATTTTTGTGGCCTGTATTGAATGCCAACGAGATCCCGATATTTCTCGACTTTGACGTTTAATAACTTTTTTCCGGCACACCCTGTATATTCGAAATTTTCACACAACGTACCCCCACTATCCCTCTCTAAACCCAAAAAGTTTCAATCGTCCCACTCTAACCGTTTCCGAGAAAAAAAATCGCAAATATGAAAATGTCGAAAGAGACCACGGCGACAACATACATACATTTTTTTCACCGAAGCGCCGTATAACATATCGCGATGCAGCGCGATATGTAACTAGACTGGGTACATATCGCTAATCGTCAGCCGAGAGTGCATCTATTATTAGTACTAAAAATTTGTATTTAAAAAGTATTTTTCTTAGTTTCTTTTTTCTATGTTTTCTATTGCTTTTTTTACCTCACCTTCCTGCGGAACGTGAAGGGGAAACATATCGCCAAATTGTCATTATAACAACTGACAAAAACTAAAAAATAAAAATAACAGGAGCAAAATTTCCGTTTTCTTGTATAGATAGGTAGTTTTTGAAGACGGCATCGTATAGTGCTCGATGTTCCGTTTCCAATGCCGTCTCGCTCGATTCGCTACGACTTTTCGTTACGGAAATATATGATATTTAATATTATAATATTGACATTGAACCTGTCAGCACCGATTCTTTAAAATCGCACAGCAAAGGGTGTAATGTGAGATATATTTTCCAAGTTTGTCCTTTAAAAATATTTATTCAATCAATTTAAACATAAGGAAAAGAAACTATTCTTACATTGATAGCTGATAAATTAGTGAAAATGTTATTGTGCCGAACCCTTCGGGCACGGCACTGTTCGAGTTGGTTTATTTAATTTCATACTTTTGACAAAACCATTTGTTAGCAACCTTTAATTGTTATTGGTAAAGCATTTCAATTCGCGATAAAAAATAAATTTAGTTTCTTCACAATCCCAGTTCGTTTATTTCGTACCGAGGATTGTCACTGTAAAAATCCTAAATTTAAAAAACTTTTAATAGGTACCTAAATAACGAAATATTAAAAAAATAAAAAGACGGGCCTGGAATTGAACCCGGTATCATCGCGACCACAAGTCGTAACCTATTATATACCTACCTTCCACTAGGCCCGACCACTTTGAAAATAAATTATAATATAGAATATTTATATTGCCGTATTAAAAATGAAAAAAATACGATTTATTTAAGCTTGACGAGCTCTTTCCGCTAAGGTACATTACATTTCAATCAAAAGTTGTTTTCCGTACGAAAAACAATGAAAACCGTAAAAGAATTAAATAGTAATTCTTACTTTTTTATAATTTGCACCCTTTACATTACAGGTAGGTATAGAACAATATATTTGAAAAAAGTAGTATTTGAGATGACCTAAACGAATCTCCAAACCAAAAGTGTGTCAAACGCACCCAATTCGATTTATTAACGATCCAACATAACCCTACATTGATTTTAAAAAAATTAAAAAATTGACTTCTCAACTTCCGATCATGTTTGCAAACAACAGTGTTTTGTAGCCCAACGTCGTCTACACGCCAATAAAGTTTAACTCCATTAAAATGCTTTTTGGCACCTGTATCGCTCCACAACGAAATAAAAACATATTTTTCAACTTTCACTTTAATAACTTTTTTCCGGTACACCCTGTATATTGGAAATTGTTCCCAGAACGTGCCCCTACTATTCCTCTCTAGGTGCAGAAAATTTTAATCGTTTTGCTCTAACCGTTTCCGAGAAAAAAATTCGCGAATATCTAAATGTGGAACAGCCTCCCACCACGTGGCGACGGATTATCAATGTCGGGACGCCATCTTTAAAATCGAGATTACAACTATTTCTGAAACATTTTGGGCAAATATTTTGGTCAATAAAATTAGAAGAAGGTTCAAGGTAGATATTCCACCCGATTTAAAATCTGGAAATGTTCTTATTATTCTAGCAAGTCACGCTAAAAACAACCATTTTTCGCCATTTTTGACAGCCGGATTTTTAGAATTAATAATTAATTTAGATATATCAATATCAAGGCACTCTTAGTCAAAAGTGAATGGTGTTAGAATTCGTAAAGATTGCCTGTTTCCGCACCCAAAAAGCGACTTTTCTCAAGTTTGCGAATATATTTTAATAATTTTGGATATGTAGAGGTGTTGAGAAGTAATCAGCGCATTTTTTGAGAAAAAAATAAAACGGGTTTGTTAAAAATTGAATAAGCTACAGTCGATATAGTAAAAAAAAACCTGCCGTTTTTTCCGTATTAAAGATAAATAAACGAAAAAATATATTTTAAATACAATTTGACAAGCTCTATCCGCTATAGTTTACAACGTTTCGATCAAAAGTCGTTTTCAGTACGAAAAAAAATAAAAACCGTGAAAAAATCAGGCCTAACTTTATGATTTCCACTTTCTTACAATTTTCGGCAATTTCCATTCCAGTTAGGTATAGAACAATATATTGGAAAAAGGTAGATTTTGAGATGGCCTAACCGATTATCCAAACCGAATGTCGATTGGATGCACCCAATTCGACTTATTAGCGATCCAAGAGGTACCATTTTCGACCAAATTTTGACTTTGAAAAAATCAAAAAAATTACTTCCAAACTTTCGATCGCGCTCACAAACAATAGGGTTCTGTAGCCCACGGTCGTCTACGCGTCGAAAAAGTTTAAATCGAAAAAACTTATTTTTGTGGCCTGTATTGAATGCCAACGAGATCCCGATATTTCTCGACTTTGACGTTTAATAACTTTTTTCCGGCACACCCTGTATATTCGAAATTTTCACACAACGTACCCCCACTATCCCTCTCTAAACCCAAAAAGTTTCAATCGTCCCACTCTAACCGTTTCCGAGAAAAAAAATCGCAAATATGAAAATGTCGAAAGAGACCACGGCGACAACATACATACATTTTTTTCACCGAAGCGCCGTATAACATATCGCGATGCAGCGCGATATGTAACTAGACTGGGTACATATCGCTAATCGTCAGCCGAGAGTGCATCTAATATTAGTACTAAAAAGATTTACAAAAATTTACAATAAAAAAATACTTTTCTTTTCTTTTTTTCTATTTACTATTGCTTTTTTTGCCTCACCTTCCTGCGGAACGTGAAGGGAAAACATATCGCCAAATTGTCATTATAACAACTGACCAAAACTACACAATGGTGCAAAATTTCCGTTTTCTCGTATAGATAGGTAGTTTTCTGAGACGGCGCCGTTTAGGTGCTCTTTAAACTCGCACACCTTTGTGCAATGTGGGATATACTTTCCATATTTGCTCTATAAAAATATGTAAGTATTCAATCGATTAAAACATAAGCAAAAAATTATTCTTACATGGAAGCTATCAATTATCAGCTAATAAATTTGTAGAAATATTATTGTGCCGAGCCAATACGTCCCTTATTATCGCTTTTAGAATAGAAATCAATATAACCTTTTATCTGGACCATAGAAAAAGGCAACTTTTTTATTTGAAGAGGTTCTATCTAAGCTTTATCAGTTTCGAGATATTGGCTAATATATACCACTTTTAATTCCATATCTCAAAAACTATAAGACCTACAAAAAATTTCTAAGAACTTAAAGTAAAGATCTCTTAAGGATGCTACTTATTAGTTATATACATTGTTGCCGTATCTCTTTCAGTTTCCGAGGAAAATGGTCTTTTATGGATTTCATAGCATTTTCCTGAGCATATACATGGAAAAAATGCCAAAATTTAAAATTCGCAAATATGTCAATTTTTCGGTACATTTCCATCAAAAATAACGTAAAACCCGAAAATAGCGAAGAAAATATGATAATTAACAATTCTATGAATTAAAAAAAAAATATCCAGAAAACTCGGATTTTTTTGTCGGTTTTCAAAGTTTCCTCAATACGTCCCTTATTACGGCCTTTAAAACAAAAGTTAATATAACGTTTTATCTGGACAATAGAAAAAGGCAACTTTTTTATTTGAAGAGTTTCTATCTAAGTTCTATCAGTTTCGAGATATTGGCAAATACATGAAAACCACTTTTAATTCCATATCTCAAAAACTATAAGACGTACAAAAAATTTCTGAGAACTTAAAGTAAAGATCTCTTAAGGATGCTACTTATTAGTTATATACATTGTTGCCGTATCTCTTTCAGTTTCCGAGGAAAATGGTCTTTTATGGATTTCATAGCATTTTCCTGAGCATATATACATGGAAAAAATGCCAAAATTTAAAATTTGCAAATAAGTCAATTTTTCGGTACATTTCCATCAAAAATAACGTAAAACCCGAAAATAGCGAAGAAAATATGATAAATAACAATTCTATGAATTTTTTTAAAAAATCCAGAAAACTCGGATTTTTTGGTCGGTTTTCACAGTTTCCTCAATACGTCCCTTATTACGGCCTTTGGAACAAAAGTTGATATAACGTTTTATCTGGACAATAGAAAAAGGCAACTTTTTTATTTAAAGAGTTTCTATCTAAGTTCTATCAGTTTCGAGATATTGGCAAATACATGAAAACCACTTTTAATTCCATATCTCAAAAACTATAAGACCTACAAAAAATTTCTAAGAACTTAAAGTGAAGATCTCATAAAGATGATACTTATTAGTTATATACATTGTTGCTTTTTTTGCCTCACCTTCCTGCGGAACGCTGCCAAATTGTCATTATAACAACTGACAAAAACTAAAAAATAAAAATATCGGGTGCAAAATTTCCGTTTTCTTGTATAGATAGGTAGTTTTTGAAGACGGCATCGTATATTGATCGATGTCCCGTTTCCAATTCCGTCTCGCTCGATTCGCTACGACTTTTCGTTACAATGTATGATATTTAATATTATGATATTGATATTAACATTGAACCCATCAGCACCGGCTTTTTTTAAAATCGCACAGCAAACGTATCAATGTGGAATATAATTTCCAAGTGTGTCCTATAAAAATATGTATTCAATCAATTTAAACATAAGTAAAGAAACTATTCTTACATTGATAGCTGATAAATTAGTTCAAAAGCTTATTTTGCCGAGCCCTTCCGGCACGGCACTGTTCCAATTCGTTTATTTTATTTCATACTTTTTACAAAACCATTTGTTAGCAACCTTTAATAATTGCCTAAAGGATTATCCAAACCGAATGTCGATCTGATTGACCCAATTCGTCTTATTAACGATTCAATAGGTACCTGTTTAGTCCCATATTTAACTTTGAAAAAATTTAAAAAATTATTTCCAAACTTTCGATCGCGCTCACAAACAATAGGGGTCTGTAGCCTACGGTCGTCTACGCGTCGAAAAAGTTTAAATCGAAAAAACTAATTTTTGTGGCCTGTACCGAATGACAACGAGACTCCGATAATTATCAACTTTAAAAATTAATAACTTTTTTCCCGTACACCCTGTATATTCAAAATTTTTACACATTGTACCCCCACTATTCCTCTCTAAACTGAAAAAGTTTCAATCGTCCCACTCTTACCGTTTCCGAGAAAAGAAATCGCAAATGTGAAAATGTCGAAACTGACGACGACAACTTATTTTAAATGTAGCCGCCGTATATAATACTAGACTGGGTACATATCGCTAATCGTCAGCCGAGAGTGCATCTAATATTAGTACTAAAAAAATAATTTTCTTTTTCTTTTCTCTATTTACTATTGCTTTTTATACCTCACCTTCCTGCGGAACGTGAAGGAGAAACATATCGCCAAATTGTCACTATAACAACTGACAAAAACTAAAAAATAAAAAAACGAGTGCAAAATTTCCGGTTTCTCGTATAGATAGGTAGTTTTTGGAGACGGCATCGTATAGTGGTCGACGTCCTATTTCCAATGCCGTCTCGCTCGATTCGCTACGACTTTTCGTTACTGAAATATATGATATTAACTATTCTTACATAGATAGCTGATAAATTGGTGAAAATTTTATTGTGCCGAGCCCTTTGGGCACGGCACTGTTAGAGATCGTTCGTTTCATTTTATACTTTTGACAAAACCATTTGTTAGCAACCTCTAATTTTGAAACATTTCAATTCGTGGTAAAAAATAAATTTAGTTTCTTCACAAACCTAGTTGATTTTTTTCGTACCGAGGATTGTCGCTGTAAGAATCCAAAATTTAAAAGACTTTCAGTACCTACCTACCTAAATAACGAAATATTAAAAAAATAAAAAGACGCGCCTGGAATTGAACCCGGGATCATCGTGACCAAAAGTCGTAATCTAATATATACCACTAGGCCACCGACCACTTTAAAAACAATATAGAATATTATTGCCTTATTAAAGATAAAGAAACAAAAAAAATACTTTTTATTGTAGTTTTTTTTTTATGATCCAAAGTAGTATTTGAGATGACCTAAACGAATCTCCAAATCAAAAATATGTGGGACGCACCCAATTCGATTTATTAACGATCCAACATGTCCCTACATTAATTTTTAAAAAATCAATAAATTGACTTCCCAACATCCGATTACGTTGGTAAACAATAGGCTTCTGTAGCCGACAGTCGTCTACGCGTCGAAAAAATTTAAATCGAGAAAACTTATTTTTACGACCTGTATCGGATTTCAACGAGAAACCGATATTTTTTGACTTTGGGGTTTAACAACTTTTTTTCGGCACACCCTGTATATTCGAAATTTTCACACAACGTACCCCCACTATTCCTCTCTAAACCCAAAAAGTTTCAATCGTCCCACTCTAACCGTTTCCGAGAAAAAAAATCGCAAATGTGAAAATGTCTTACATAGACGAAATTGTTCAAGAGCCGATCGGGGTTTTCGAGATTCCGCGCGGAAGAGACGTATATAATACTAGACTGGGTACATATCGCTAATCGTCAGCCGAGAGTGCATCTAATATTAGTACTAAAAAGATTTACAAAAATTTACAATAAAAAAATAATTTTCTTTTCTTTTTTTCTATTTACTATTGCTTTTTTTGCCTCACCTTCCTGCGGAACGTGAAGGGAAAACATATCGCCAAATTGTCATTATAACAACTGACTAAAACTACACAATGGTGCAAAATTTCCATTTTCTCGTATAGGTAGGTAGTTTTCTGAGACGGCGCCGTATAGGTGCTCTTTAAACTCGCACACCTTTGTGCAATGTGGGATATACTTTCCATATTTGCTCTATAAAAATATGTAAGTATTCAATCGATTAAAACATAAGCAAAAAATTATTCTTACATGGAAGCTATCAATTATCAGCTAATAAATTTGTAGAAATATTATTGTGCCGAGCCCTTCGGGCACGGCACTGTTCTACTTCGTTCGTTTAATTATACGAGAGCTGTCACTTTGACAGGTAAGTGTCATTCTTTTTAGCTTTTTCGTAGCGAGGGTTATAGCTGTAAGAATTCGAAATTAAAAATTTTTCAGTTCCTAAATAACAAAGTTATATACGACAGCTGTCATTTTGACAGGTAAATTGCAAGTTTTTTTTAAGCTTTTCTTGTATCTAGGATTATAGCTGTAAGAATTCGAAATTTAAAAAAAATTCAGTACCTAAGTAACAAAGTTCTATACGATAGCTGTCAAATTTTGACAGGTAAGTTAAAAATTTTTTTTTAGATTTTTCGTAGCGAGATTTATAGCTGTAAGAATCCTAAATGAAAAATTTTTCAGTTCCTAAATAACAAAGTTATATACGACAGCTGTCATTTTGACAGGTAAATTGCAAGTTTTTTTTAAGCTTTTCTTGTATCTAGGATTATAGCTGTAAGAATTCGAAATTTAAAAAAAATTCAGTACCTAAATAACAAAGTTCTATACAACAGCTGTCAGATTTTGACAGGTAAGTGTCATTTTTTTTTTAGCTTTTTCGTAGCGACTGTTATAGCTGTAAGAATCCCAAATTTTAAAAAAATTCAGTACCTAGATAACAAAGTTTTATACGATACCTGTCAGATTTTGACAGGTAAGTGTCAATTTATTTTAACTTTTTTCGTAGCGAGGGTTAAAGCTGTAATAAAACTAAATTAAAAAAATTTTCAGTACCAAAATAACAAAGTTCTATACGACAGCTGTCAAATTATATATACTTAAATAGTAATATTTATTTTTTATAATTTGCTACCATTTCTATGCTGTTTAGGTATAGAACAATATATTTGAAAAAAGTAGTATTTGAGATGACCTAAACGAATATCCAAACCAAAATTATATCGGACGCACCCAATTCGATTTATTAACGATCCAATATGACCCTACATTGATTTTAAAAAAATCAAAAAAATTACTTCCCAACTTTCGATCGCGTTCGCAAACAACAGTGTTTTGTAGCCCAACGTCGTCTACATGTCGAAAAAGTTTAAATCGATTAAAATGATTTTTGCCACCTGTATCGCCCTACAACGAAAAAAAAACATATTTTTTAACTTTGACTTTAATAACTTCTTTCCGGTACACCCTGTATATTTGAAATTGTTCCCAGAACGTGCCCCGACTATTCCTCTCTACGTCCAGAAAGTTTGAATCGTTTTGCTCTAACCGTTTCCGAAAAAAAAAATTCGCGAATATCGAAATGTCGAATAACCTTCTACCACGTGGCGACGGATAATCAATGTCGAAACGCCATCTTTAAAATCGAGATTACAACCATTTCTGAAACATTTTGGGCAAATATTTTGGTCAGTTAAATTAGAAGAAGGTTCAAGGTAGATATTCCACCCGATTTAAAATCTGGAAATGTTCTTATTATTCCAGCAAGTCACGCTGAAAACACCCATTTTTCGCCATTTTTGACAGCCGGATTTTTAGAATTAATAATTAATTTAGATACATCAACATCAAGGCACTCTTAGTCAAAAGTGAATGGTGTTAGAATTTGTAAAGATTGCCCGTTTCCGCACCCAAAAAAGCGACTTTTCTCAATTTTGCGAATATATTTTAATGATTTTGAATATGTGGAGGTGTTGCGAAGTAATCAGCGCATTTTTTGAGAAAAAAATAAAACGGTTTTGTTAAAAATTGAATAAGCTACAGTCGATATAGTAAAAAAAAAGCTGCCGTTTTTTCCGTATTAAAGATAAAGAAACGAAAAAATATCTCTTAAATACAATTTGACAAGCTCTATCCGCTAAAGTTTACAACGTTTCGATCAAAAGTCGTTTTCAGTACGAAAAAAAATAAAAACCGTGAAAAAATTAGGCCTAACTTTATGATTTCCACTTTCTTACAATTTTCGGCAATTTTCATTCCAGTTAGGTATAGAACGATATATTGGAAAAAGGTAGATTTTGAGATGGCCTAACCGATTATTCAAACCGAATGTCGATTGGATGCACCCAATTGAACTTATTAGCGATCCAAGAGGTACCATTTTGGACCAAATTTTGACTTTTAAAAAATAAAAAAAATTATTTCCAAACTTTCGATCGCGCTCACAAACAATAGGGTTCTGTAGCCCACGGTCGCCTACGCGTCGAAAAAGTTTAAATCGAAAAAACTAATTTTTGTGGCCTGTATCGAATTTCAACGAGATCCCGATATTTCTCGACTTTGACGTTTAATAACTTTTTTCCGGCACACCCTGTATATTCCAAATTTTTACACAACGTACCCCCACTATTCCTCTGTAAACCCAAAAAGTTTCAATCGTCCCACTCTAACCGTTTCCGAGAAAAAAAATCGCAAATGTGAAAATGTCGAAAGTGACGACGACGACGACGACGACGACGCCGACAACATACATACATTATTTTCACCGAAGCGCCGTATAACATATCGCGGTGTAGCGCGATATGTAACTAGACTGGGTACATATCGCTAATCGTCAGCCGAGAGTGCATCTAATATTAGTACTAAAAAAATAATTTTCTTTTCCTTTTCTCTATTTACTATTGCTTTATATACCTCACCTTCCTGCGGAACGTGAAGGAGAAACATATCGCCAAATTGTCATTATAACAACTGACAAAAACTAAAAAATAAAAAAACGGGTGCAAAATTTCCGGTTTCTCGTATAGATAGGTAGTTTTTGGAGACGGCATCGTATAGTGGTCGACGTCCTATTTTCAATGCCGTCTCGCTCGATTCGCTACGACTTTTCGTTACTGAAATATATGATATTAACTATTCTTACATAGATAGCTGATAAATTGGTGAAAATTTTATTGTGCCGAGCCCTTTGGGCACGGCACTGTTGGAGTTCATTCGTTTCATTTTATACTTTTGACAAAACCATTTGTTAGCAACCTCTAATTTTAAAACATTTCAATTCGTGTTAAAAAATAAATTTAGTTTCTTCACAAACCTAGTTGATTTTTTTCGTACCGAGGATTGTCGCTGTAAGAATCCAAAATTTAAAAGACTTTCAGTACCTACCTACCTAAATAACGAAATATTAAAAAAATAAAATGACGCGCCTGGAATTGAACCCGGGATCATCGTGACCAAAAGTCGTAATCTAATATATACCACTAGGCCACCGACCACTTTGAAAACAATATAGAACATTATTGCCTTATTAAAGATAAAGAAACAAAAAAAAACTTTTTATTGTAGTTTTTTTTATGATCCAAAGTAGTATTTGAGATGACCTAAACGAATATCCAAATCAAAAATATGTGGGACGAACCCAATTCGATTTATTAACGATCCAATATGTCCCTACATTGATTTAAAAAAAATCAAAAAATTGACTTCCCAACATCCGATTACCTTGGTAAACAATAGGCTTCTGTAGCCGACGGTCGTCTACGCGTCGAAAAAATTTAAATCGAGAAAACTTATTTTTACGACCTGTGTCGAATTTCAACGAGAATCCGATATTTTTCGAGTTTGGGGTTTAATAACTTTTTTTCGGCACACCCTGTATATTCGAAATTTTTACACAACGTACCCCTACTATTCCTATTTAAACCCTAAAAGTTTCAATCGTCCCACTCTAACCGTTTCCGAGAAAAAAAAATCGCAACTGTGAAAATGTCTTACATAGATGAAATTGTTCAAGAGCTGATCGGGGTTTTCGAGATTCCGCGCTGAAGAGACGTATATAATACTAGACTGGGTACATATCGCTAATCGTCAGCCGAGAGTGCATCTAATATTAGTACCAAAAAGATTTACAAAAATTTACAATAAGAAAATACTTTTCTTTTCTTTTTTTCTATTTACTATTGCTTTTTTTACCTCACCTTCCTGCGGAACGTGAAGAAAAAACATATCGCCAAATTGTCATTATAACAACTGACCAAAACTACACAATGGTGCAAAATTTCCGTTTTCTCGTATAGATAGGTAGTTTTCTGAGACGGCGCCGTATCGGTGCTCTTTAAACTCGCACACCTTTGTGCAATGTGGGATATACTTTCCATATTTGCTCTATAAAAATATGTATGTATTCAATCGATTAAAACATATGGAAAAAATTATTCTTACATGGAAGCTATCAATTATCAGCTAATAAATTTATAGAAATATTATTGTGCCGAGCCCTTCGGGCACGGCACTGTTCTAGTTCGTTCGTTTAATTATACGAGAGCTGTCACTTTGACAGGTAAGTGTCATTTTTTTTAGCTTTTTCGTAGCGAGGGTTATAGCTGTAAGAATTCGAAATTAAAAAATTTTCAGGTACCTAAATAAAAAAGTTTTTTACGACAGCTGTCAAAATTTGACAGGTAAGTGTAATTTTTTTTTAGCTTTTTCGTAGCGAGGGTTATAGCTGTAAGAATCTGAAATTAAAAAAAAATCAATACCTACCTAAATAACAAAGTTCTATACTACAGCTGTCAAATTATGACAGGCGGGTGTAAATTTTTTTAAGCTTTTTTCATATAGAGGATTATAGCTATACGAATCCGAAATTTAAAAATTTTTTAGTACCTAAATAACAAACTTTTATACGACAGCTGTCAAATTTTGACAGGTAAGTGTCAATTTATTTAAACTTTTTTCATAGCGAGGGTTAAAGCTGTAATAATCCTAAATTAAAAAATTTTTCAGTACCCAAATAACAAAGTTCTATACGACAGCTGTCAAATTATGACAGGCGGGTGTAAATTTTTTTAATCTTTTTTCATATAGAGGATTATAGCTGTACAAATCCGAAATTTAAAAATTTTTCAGTGATTAAATAACAAAGTTCCATACGACAGCTGTCAAATTTTGACAGGTAAGTGTCAATTTTTTAAAAGTTTTTTCGTAACGAGGATTATAGCTGTAAGAATCCCAAATTGAAAAAATTTTCAGTACCTAAATAACAAAGTTCTATACGATAGCTGTCAAATTTTGACAGTTAAGTGTCAATTTTTTTTTAGCTTTTTCGTAGCGAGAGTTATAGCTGTAAGAGTCCGAAATTATAAAATTATCAGGTCCCTAAATAACAAAGTTCTATACGATAGCTGTCAAATTTTGACAGGTAAGTGTCAATTTTTTTTTTAGATTTTTTGTAACGAGGGTTATAGCTGTAAGAGTCCTAAATTTAAAAATTTGTCAGTACCTAAATAACACAGTTTTATACGATAGCTGTCAAATTTTGACAGGTAAGTGTCAATTTTTTTTAGATTTTTTTTAGATTTTTTGTAACGAGGGTTATAGCTGTAAGAATCCTAAATTAAAAAATTTCTCAGTTCCTAAATAACAAAGTTCTATACGACAGCTGTCATTTTGACAGGTAAATATCAAGTTTTTTTTAAGCTTTTCTTGTATCTAGGATTATAGCTGTAAGAATCCGAAATTTAAAAAAATTTCAGTACCTAAATAACAAAGTTCTTTACTACAGCTGTCAGATTTTGACAGGTAAGTGTAATTTTTTTTTAGCTTTTTCGTATAGATTATTATAGCTGTAAGAATCCAAAATTTAAAAAATTTTCAGTACGTAAATAACGACATTAAAAAAAAAATTAAAAAAAAAAGAAACAAAAACACTGGGGTTTGAACCCTCGACCTTCGTCTCCAAAATCAACAGTCTTTAGTAGTACGCCACCGAAGCTTATAGATGGATTTGTGGTAAATAGGATATTAATGACGTATTCGATATTACATAGAACGTTGAGTATTGAAGATACACACAAATAATACACTTTTTTCAATTATTTTTGGTCAACCGCAAAGAAAAAGGTCCAAGACAGGTGTTTCATACATTAAATACTCCCCAAATATTATTAAAACTATAAAAATTGAAGTTAATATGCCTCCTGCAAGCCATTTTTATTATTACAAGTACGGGATAAATGCGATATTTTCCCCCTTATTTTTGGTCAAACGAAAAAGATAAAGGTTCAAGGTAGGTATTTCCCACAAAAGACGTAATCTAAATGGTCTTATTCCTCTAAAAAATCAATTTGGAAATCGCATTTTTCACCTATTTTTGACAGATGGTATAAAAGTTAAAGTTCAGGAAAACGCACGTGGTAAAACCATGGCCAACTTTTTCTAAATCGAATGGTGTTAGAATTTGAAAATTGTGCCTGTTTCCGCACCCAAAAAAGCAACTTTGCTCAAATTTGCGAATATATTTTGATAAGTTTGGACATGCAGGAATATTGAGAAGTAATCAGCCCATATTTTGAGAAAAAAATAAAACGGTTTTGTTAAAAATTGAATAAGCTACAGTTGATATAGTAAAACCTCTGGTGAAGGAACCTATACAAAAATCATAAATTAATTTTTTTGAGCCACAAAATATGTTTTCCCAAAGATCGCTTATAATACAATTTAAAGCTTCTTTATCCGTTGATATAGTGTACCAAGAAAAAATTCAAAATGTTATATATTATAGACACTTGCAGAATTATTTAAGCAAACCAGTGCAACGCCAACAGAAATTACGGGAAAAAGTTCATAAGCTGCCGTTTTTTCCGTATTAAAGATAAAAAAACAAAAAAATATCTCTTAAATACAATTTGACGGCTCTATCCGCTAAAGTATACAACGTTTCAATCAAAAGTCGTTTTCCGTACGAAAAAAAATAAACGGAATAAAAACGGAGAAAAAAAATCACGCCTTACACTGTGGTTTCCAGTTTCTTACCATTTTTGGCAATTTCCATTCCAGTTAGGTATAGAACGATATATTGGAAAAAGGTAGATTTTGAGATGGCCTAACCGATTATCCAAACCGCATGTCGATTGGATGCACCCAATTCGACTTATTAGCGATCCAAGAGGTACCATTTTCGACCAAATTTTGACTTTGAAAAATTCAAAAAAATTACTTCCAAACTTTCGATCGCGCTCACAAACAATAGGGTTCTGTAGCCCACGGTCGTCTACGCGTCGAAAAAGTTTAAATCGAAAAAACTAATTTTTGTGGCCTGTATCGAATTTCAACGAAAATCCGATATTTTTCGACTTTAAAAATTAATAACTTTTTTCCCGTACACCCTGTATATTCGAAATTTTTACACAACGTACCCCCACTATTCCTCTCTAAACCCAAAAAGTTTCAATCGTCCCACTCTAACCGTTTCTGAGAAAAAAAATCGCAAATGTGAAAATGTCGAAAAAGACGACGGCCACGACTGCCACGACGGCGGCGACAACATACATACATTATTTTCACCGAAGCGCCTATATAGGCAGAGTATCAAGAGCAGTCAGGATTGTCGTGATTTCGCGCCGAAGCGCCGTATAACATATCGCGTGTTTGCGCGATATGTAACTAGACTGGGTACATATCGCTAATTGTCAGCCGAGAGTGCATCTAATATTAGTACTAAAAAAATTTACAAAAATTTACAATAAAAAAATACTTTTCTTTTCTTTTTTTCTATTTACTATTGCTTTTTTTGCCTCACCTTCCTGCGGAACGTGAAGGGAAGACATATCGCCAAATTGTCATTATAACAACTGACCAAAACTACACAATGGTGCAAAATTTCCGTTTTCTCGTATAGATAGGTAGTTTTCTGAGACGGCGCCGTATAGGTGCTCTTTAAACTCGCACACCTTTGTGCAATGTGGTACTTTCCATATTTGCTCTATAAAAATATGTAAGTATTCAATCGATTAAAACATAAGCAAAAAATTATTCTTACATGGAAGCTATCAATTATCAGCTAATAAATTTGTAGAAATATTATTGTGCCGAGCCCTTCGGGCACGGCACTGTTCTAAATCGTTCGTTTAATTATACGAGAGCTGTCACTTTGACAGGTAAGTGTAATTTTTTTTAGCTTTTTCGTAGCGAGGGTAATAGCTGTAAGAATTCGAAATTAAAAAATGTTCAGGTACCTAAATAAGAATGTTTTATACGATAGCTGTCAAATTTTGACAGGTAGGAGTCAGTTTTTTTTTATCCTTTTCGTAGCGAGGGTTATCGCTGTAAAAATCCTAAAGTGAAAAATTTTTCAGATCCTAAATAACAAAGTTCTATACGACAGCTGTCAGACTTTGACAGGTAAGTTTTAATTTTTTTTTGTTTTTTCGTAGCGAGAGTTACAGCTATAAGAATCCTAAATTTAAAAATATTTCAGTTTCTAAATAACAAAGTTCTATACGACAGCTGTCATTTTGACAGGTAAATGTCATTTTTTTTTTAAGCTTTTCTTGTATCTGGGATTAAAGCTGTAAGAATCCAAAATTTAAAAAAAAATTCAGTAGTTAAATAACAAAGTTCTATACGACAGCTGTCAAATTTTGACAGGTAAGTTTAAATTTTTTTTAGATTTTTCGTAGCGAGATTTATAGCTGTAAGAATCCTAAATGAAAAATTTTTCAGTTCCTAAATAACAAAGTTATATACGACAGCTGTCATTTTGACAGGTAAATTGCAAGTTTTTTTTAAGCTTTTCTTGTATCTAGGATTATAGCTGTAAGAATTCGAAATTAAAAAAAAATTCAGTACCTAAATAACAAAGTTCTATACGACAGCTGTCAGATTTTAACAGGTAAGTGTCAATTTTTTTTTAACTTTTTCGTAGCGACGGTTATAGCTGTAAGAATCTCAAATTTAAAAAAAATTCAGTACCTAGATAACAAAGTTTTATACGATACCTGTCAGATTTTGACAGGTAAGTGTCAATTTATTTTAACTTTTTTAGTAGCGAGGGTTAAAGCTGTAATAAAACTAAATTAAAAAAATTTTCAGTACCAAAATAACAAAATTCTATACGACAGCTGTCAAATTATATATACTTAAATAGTAATTCTTATTTTTTATAATTTGCTACCATTTCTATGCTGTTTAGGTATAGAACAATATATTTGAAAAAAGTAGTATTTGAGATGACCTAAACGAATATCCAAACCAAAAGTATATCGGACGCACCCAATTCGATTTATTAACGATCCAATATGACCCTACATTGATTTTAATAAAAATCAAAAAAATTACTTCCCAACTTTCGATCGCGTTCGCAAACAACAGTGTTTTATAGTCCAACGTCGTCTACACGTCGAAAAAGTTTAAATCGATTAAAATGATTTTTGCCACCTGTATCGCCCTACAACGAAAGAAAACATATTTTTTAACTTTGACTTTAATAACTTTTTCCGGTACACCCTGTATATTTGAAATTGTTCCCAGAACGTGCCCCGACTATTCCTCTCTACGTCCAGAAAGTTTGAATCGTTTTGCTCTAACCGTTTCCGAAAAAAAAATTCGCGAATATCGAAGTGTCGAATAACCTTCTACCACGTGGCGACGGATTATCAATGTCGGTACGCCATCTTTAAAATCGAAATTACAACTATTTCTGAAACATTTTGGGCAAATATTTTGGTCAATAAAATTAGAAGAAGGTTCAAGGTAGATATTCCACCCGATTTAAAATCTGGAAATGTTCTTATTATTCTAGCAAGTCACGCTGAAAACACCCATTTTTCGCCATTTTTGACAGCCGGATTTTTAGAATTAATAATTAATTTAGATACATCAATATCAAGGCACTCTTAGTCAAAAGTGAATGGTGTTAGAATTTGTAAAGATTGCCTGTTTCCGCACCCAAAAAAGCGACTTTTCTCAATTTTGCGAATATATTTTAATGATTTTGAATATGTAGAGGTGTTGCGAAGTAATCAGCTCATATTTTGAGAAAAAAATAAAACGGTTTTGTAAAAAATTGAATAAGCTACAGTCGATATAGTAAAAAAAAAGCTGCCGTTTTTTCCGTATTAAAGATAAAGAAACGAAAAAATATCTCTTAAATACAATTTGACGAGCTCTATCCGCTAAAGTTTACAACGTTTCGATCAAAAGTCGTTTTCAGTACGAAAAAAAATAAAAACCGTGAAAAAATCAGGCCTAACTTTATGATTTCCACTTTCTTACAATTTTCGGCAATTTCCATTCCAGTTAGGTATAGAACGATATATTGGAAAAAGGTAGATTTTGAGATGGCCTAACCGATTATCTAAACCGCATGTCGATTGGATGCACCCAATTCGACTTATTAGCGATCCAAGAGGTACCATTTTCGACCAAATTTTGACTTTAAAAAAATCAAAAAAATTACTTCCAAACTTTCGATCGCGCTCACAAACAATAGGCTTCTGTAGCCGACGGTCGTCTACGCGTCGAAAAAGTTTAAATCGAAAAAACTAATTTTTGTGGCCTGTATCGAATAAACATGAGAATCCGATATTCTTCGACTTTAAAAATTAATAACTTTTTTCCGGTACACCCTGTATATTCGAAATTTTCACACAACATACCCCCACTATTCCTCTCTAAACCCAAAAAGTTTCAATCGTCTCATTCTAACCGTTTCCGAGAAAAAAAATCGCAAATGTGAAAATAGCAAAAGCCACGCCGACAACATACATACATTATTTTCACCGAAGCGCCGTATAACATATCGCGGTGTAGCGCGATATGTAACTAGACTGGGTACATATCGCTAATCGTCAGCCGAGAGTGCATCTAATATTAGTACTAAAAAAATAATTTTCTTTTCCTTTTCTCTATTTACTATTGATTTATATACCTCACCTTCCTGCGGAACGTGAAGGAGAAACATATCGCCAAATTGTCATTATAACAACTGACAAAAACTAAAAAATAAAAAAACGGGTGCAAAATTTCCGGTTTCTCGTATAGATAGGTAGTTTTTGGAGACGGCATCGTATAGTGGTCGACGTCCTATTTTTAATGCCATCTCGCTCGATTCGCTACGACTTTTCGTTACTGAAATATATTATATTAACTATTCTTACATAGATAGCTGATAAATTGGTGATAATTTTATTGTGCCGAGTCCTTTGGGCACGGCACTGTCGGAGTTTATTCGTTTCATTTTATACTTTTGACAAAACCATTTGTTAGCAACCTCTAATTTTGAAACATTTCAATTCGTGTTAAAAAATAAATTTAGTTTCTTCACAAACCTAGTTGATTTTTTTCGTACCGAGGATTGTCGCTGTAAGAATCCAAAATTTAAAAGACTTTCAGTACCTACCTACCTAAATAACGAAATATTAAAAAAATAAAATGACGCGCCTGGAATTGAACCCGGGATCATCGTGACCAAAAGTCGTAATCTAATATATACCACTAGGCCACCGACCACTTTGAAAACAATATAGAATATTATTGCCTTATTAAAGATAAAGAAACAAAAAAAAACTTTTTATTGTAGTTTTTTTTATGATCCAAAGTAGCATTTGAGATGACCTAAACGAATATCCAAATCAAAAATATGTGGGACGAACCCAATTCGATTTATTAACGATACAACATGTCCCTACATTGATTTAAAAAAAATCAAAAAATTGACTTCCCAACATCCGATTACCTTGGTAAACAATAGGCTTCTGTAGCCCACGGTCGTCTACGCGTCGAAAAAATTTAAATCGAGAAAACTTATTTTTACGACCTGTGTCGAATTTCAACGAGAATCCGATATTTTTCGAGTTTGGGGTTTAATAACTTTTTTTCGGCACACCCTGTATATTCGAAATTTTTACACAACGTACCCCTACTATTCCTATTTAAACCCTAAAAGTTTCAATCGTCCCACTCTAACCGTTTCCGAGAAAAAAAAATCGCAACTGTGAAAATGTCTTACATAGACGAAATTGTTCAAGAGCTGATCGGGGTTTTCGAGATTCCGCGCTGAAGAGACGTATATAATACTAGACTGGGTACATATCGCTAATCGTCAGCCGAGAGTGCATCTAATATTAGTACTAAATAGATTTACAAAAATTTACAATAAAAAAATACTTTTTTTTTTCTATTTACTATTGCTTTTTTTGCCTCACCTTCCTGCGGAACGTGAAGGGAAAACATATCGCCAAATTGTCATTATAACAACTGACCAAAACTACACAATGGTGCAAAATTTCCGTTTTCTCGTATAGATAGGTAGTTTTCTGAGACGGCGCCGTATAGGTGCTCTTTAAACTCGCACACCTTTGTGCAATGTGGGATATACTTTCCATATTTGCTCTATAAAAATATGTAAGTATTCAATCGATTAAAACATAAGCAAAAAATTATTCTTACATGGAAGCTATCAATTATCAGCTAATAAATTTGTAGAAATATTATTGTGCCGAGCCCTTCGGGCACGGCACTGTTCTAGTTCGTTCGTTTAATTATACGAGAGGTCACTTTGACAGGTAAGTGTAATTTTTTTAGCTTTTTCGTAGCGAGGGTTATAGATGTAAGA
This sequence comes from Polydrusus pterygomalis, assembly GCA_963969555.1. Lineage (NCBI taxonomy): Eukaryota > Metazoa > Arthropoda > Insecta > Coleoptera > Curculionidae > Polydrusus > Polydrusus pterygomalis. The sequence continues at coordinate 73,525,640 of OZ018376.1, read as the reverse complement.
ATTCGAAATTAAAAAATTTTCAGGTACCTAAATAAGAATGTTTTATACGATAGCTGTCAAATTTTAACAGGTAGGAGTCAGTTTTTTTTATCCTTTTCCTTTATCCTATCGCTGTAAAAATCCTAAAGTGAAAAATTTTCAGTTCCTAAATAACAAAGTTCTATACGACAGCTGTCAGACTTTGACAGGTAAGTTTCAATTTTTTTATATTTTTTCGTAGCGAGAGTTACAGCTATAAGAATCCTAAATTGAAAAATATTTCAGTTCCTAAATAACACAGCTGTCATTTTGACAGGTAAATGTCAATTTTTTAAGCTTTTCTTGTATCTAGGATTAAAGCTGTAAAAATTCAAAATTTAAAAAAAATTCAGTAGTTAAATAACAAAGTTCTATACGACAGCTGTCAGATTTTGACAGGTAAGTGTCAATTTTTTTTTAGATTTTTCGTAGCGAGATTTATAGCTGTAAGAATCCCAAATGAAACATTTTTCAGTTCCTAAATAACAAAGTTATATACGACAGCTGTCATTTTGACAGGTAAATTGCAATTTTTTTTTAAGCTTTTCTTGTATCTAGGATTATAGCTGTAAGAATCCGAAATTAAAAAAAAATTCAGTAGCTAAATAACAAAGTTTTATACGACAACTGTCAGATTTTGACAGGTAAGTGTCATTTTTTTTAGCTTTTTCGTAGCGACGGTTATAGCTGTAAGAATCCCAAATTTAAAAAAAATTCAGTACCTAGATAACAAAGTTTTATACGAAACCTGTCAGATTTTGACAGGTAAGTGTCAATTTATTTTAACTTTTTTCGTAGCGAGGGTTAAAGCTGTAATAAAACTAAATTAAAAAAATTTTCAGTACCAAAATAACAAAGTTCTATACGACAGCTGTCAAATTATATATACTTAAATAGTAATTCTTATTTTTTATAATTTGCTACCATTTCTATGCTGTTTAGGTATAGAACAATATATTTGAAAAAAGTAGTATTTGAGATGATCTAAACGAATATCCAAACCAAAATTATATCGGACGCACCCAAGTCGATTTATTAACGATCCAATATGACCCTATATTGATTTTAAAAAAATCAAAAAAATTACTTCCCAACTTTCGATCGCGTTCGCAAACAACAGTGTTTTGTAGCCCAACGTCGTCTACATGTCGAAAAAGTTTAAATCGATTAAAATGATTTTTGCCACCTGTATCGCCCTATAACGAAAAAAAACATATTTTTTAACTTTGACTTTAATAACTTTTTTCCGGTACACCCTGTATATTTGAAATTGTTCCCAGAACGTGCCCCGACTATTCCTCTCTACGTCCAGAAAGTTTGAATCGTTTTGCTCTAACCGTTTCAGAAAAAAAAATTCGCGAATATCGAAATGTCGTATAACCTTCTACCACGTGGCGACGGATAATCAATGTCGAAACGCCATCTTTAAAATCGAGATTACAACCATTTCTGAAACATTTTGAGCAAATATTTTGGTCAGTAAAATTAGCAGAAGGTTCAAGGTAGATATTCCACCCGATTTAAAATCTGGAAATGTTCTTATTATTCTAGCAAGTCACGCTGGAAACACCCATTTTTCGCCATTTTTGACAGCCGGATTTTTAGAATTAATAATTAATTTAGATAAATCAATATCAAGGCACTCTTAGTCAAAAGTGAATGGTGTTAGAATTTGTAAAGATTGCCTGTTTCCGCACCCAAAAAAGCGACTTTTCTCAATTTTTCGAATATATTTTAATGATTTTGAATATGTAGAGTTGTTGCGAAGTAATCAGCGCATTTTTTGAGAAAAAAATAAAACGGTTTTGTTAAAAATTGAATAAGCTACAGTCGATATAGTAAAAAAAAAGCTGCCGTTTTTTCCGTATTAAAGATAAAGAAACGAAAAAGATCTCTTAAATACAATTTGACGAGCTCTATCCGCTAAAGTTTACAACGTTTCGATCAAAAGTCGTTTTCAGTACGAAAAAAAATAAAAACCTTGAAAAAATCAGGCCTAACTTTATGATTTCCACTTTCTTACAATTTTCGGCAATTTCCATTCCAGTTAGGTATAGAACGATATATTGGAAAAAGGTAGATTTTGAGATGGCCTAACCGATTATCCAAACCGCATGTCGATTGGATGCACCCAATTCGACTTATTAGCGATCCAAGAGGTACCATTTTCGACCAAATTTTGACTTTGAAAAAATCAAAAAAATTACTTCCAAACTTTCGATCGCGCTCACAAACAATAGGCTTCTGTAGCCGACGGTCGTCTACACGTCGAAAAAGTTTAAATCGAAAAAATTCATTTTTACGACCTGTATCGAATTTCAACGAGAATCGGATATTATTCGACTTTCAAAATTAATAACTTTTTTTCAGTACACCCTGTATATTCGAAATTTTTACACAACGTACCCCCACTATTCCTCTCTAAACTGAAAAAGTTTCAATCGTCCCACTCTAACAGTTTCCGAGAAAAAAAATCGCAAATGTGAAAATGTCGAAAGCCACGGCGGCGGCGGCGGCGGCGGCGGCGGCGACAACATACATACATTATTTTCACCGAAGCGCCGTATAACATATCGCGGTGTAGCGCGATATGTAATGATACTCTTTAGTATTAAAAAGACGCGCGTATATCGTTAATATGAAAAAGGCATAAATAGGTTCCTCTAATTGGAGTGAAGCGATTTGGTATTAGGTCCAGTGGCAGCTGATAGAGGGCGGTATTTAGTTCCATTTTATGATTAAACCTAGAAATATACAATTTTCGAGTTGTGTAACTTTACTTCTAAAGGTGCGATATGTTAAGTTGATTTGATCTTAATTAATTTATGAAGGTCTTTATGGTGAATATAAAAAAAAAAAATTTTTGGGAAATTATTAATGTTTTTTAAAAAAAATTTATTTTTTATTTTAGGAGGTCACGTTTTTGAATCTATGCATAACTTTTAATTCTAAACAACTTTTCTTAATAACATTTTGCTAAGTTTTTTGAAATAGAGGTACTTTATTCTTGTATAAGTTTTATATTTTTTGGCCTACCCTGTACGCCGTTTGACTTGCAACCATTCCAAGTGCACCTAATATGATTATCGAATATGCACCAACTTTTATCAGGAATAAAATTTTCTGAGAAATCGTTAATAAAAAAAATGCCCATATGTTGCACACTTAAAAACCACACTGTATATGGCAACATCGGATTTTTCTACCCACAGCCGCTCCTGACGAAACTAGATTGTTTTGATTGACAACGGAATTATTTTGAAATAATCATACCGAAAACAAAACTTGTAGTGTTCCAGGGTAACGTTTTATTTTCACTTTTGGTCTTTTTTCTATTGTTTTTCGGCAACGTGTCCCGATTTTTCCCTGGCCACCTTACAATATCGGTAATAAAGACTGCTTTTTTATCCTGTAAAACTAACTGGATTATTTTTAAAGTTTATCGCAAATTCTAATCAAAATCTTAAGATTTTGCGAGATTTCTCGTTCTCGCATATTTTTATTTCGTCTCGCGAGATTCTCGCAGAAAAATATCTCGTCTCGTCTTGTCTCGCAGGAGATCGAACCACTCTCGTCTCGTTCTCATTCTCGCAAGACGAGACAAGAAAAAGCGAGACAAGAGTGAAACACTAGTACGGGTCTAAAGGTACACGTCTATGGGATGAGGTTAGCGTTTTTCACCAAATTACCTTATGTTACATTTCTATAAACACAATTGTGTAAATCTAGATTTAAAAAAAAACCAAAAACAAAACCATTCTAACATCAAACAACACTTAAAACTGAAAACAAACATACTTGGCATTAAGGTTGGATATATCCTGCTCGAACACTTTCGCATACAGCTGAAGAACCTTTACACAAACTAGCGTCAATCCTGACCAAGGATATACTGCATCATGCTCCTGTTCTTTGTTGCTCTTATTTTTAGTTAACATAGTTTACATAATACACCTTCATGGTATAAATTACCAGTATTGTGAGGCAGGTCCAATTTTTTTTTATTTAGGATCCATTAGATAAGGGACTTTTTATCAGTTTACATCTTGTTCTGTAATCTTTCTGCGCCAAAACTTTATAATCCAAAGTCTAAGCCTTATATCTCTAGAAAGGAAACAGATAGCAGGTACTATTAAGTGTTTTTATACATTTTTTAAAGCTATAGTAGTTATCACGTCAGTTTGTAATGGCCGCCGTTCTCATATTTATGTGAAATATATTTTCCTACGATAGTGAGGAAAAGTTACTTTTCGGCACGATTTATCGTGCGGAAAGTACCACTTTTCCGCACGATTTTTTCCCGCACAATTTTTACTTTACCACACTATTTTTAAAATTGTGACAGAATTTATATAAAATGTTCTAATTTGACACCCCTGGTATACAGGGTGTTATTTAATAAGTGTCCGATATTGTACAGGACGATTCCCCAGTTGGTGAAAAGTTCATATAAGCATGGGTTCGCAAGGCCTTCATATTTAGGATACAGGGTGTTAAAAATTTCATTTTATTTTTGTTATTCGTAAATAATTTTTGAAATAATGTCGATATTTGGAAGAAAATTAGTATTTGTGGATTTTTTACTATGAGAAATTCAAATTTGATCTTAGTTTGGCCAACAAGCATAGCTTTTTCGAATAAAAATGATAGAAAAATTGATTTTTCATTTAAAAAATGTGATACATACACGCACAAGAAATTTGTGACTCCCAAAAAGAGAAATAGGCCTGTGGGTGGCGCCCCATACAATTAAGGGCCAAACTAAGATCAAATTTGAATTTATTATAGTAAAAAATCCACAAATACTAATTTTCTTCCAAATATCGACATTATTTTAAAAATTATTTACGAATAACAAAAATAAAATAAAATATTTTTAACACCCTGTATCTTAAAAATAAACGCCTTGCGAACACATGCTTATATGAACTTTCACCTTATAAAGAACTGGGGAATCATCCTGTACAATATCGGAAACTTATTAAATAACCCCCTGTATATTACAATAATGAGGTGCAGGTTGTAATTAAAATGTCAAATACCAGTGTAGCCAAATCATATATTGAAGATTCGCTAGCGAATAAAAGCAAAATTGCCGAGAATATTTTAAAAACGTCTTCGAGAATACCCATGGATCCAGTTTTGTCAAAAAGTAGAATGGAAAATGTAATACCTAGTTGCTCTACTCAAAGTAAACTCCAAATACAACGTTCGGTAGAATGTGTTTCCGAAGGAGGTCAGACAGTAGCAAGCGCACATCAAATTCAAGTAAAAACCAACGAAGTTCTTCAAGATATGACATCTGCAATAAATCTACAATATGCTACAAATACCAATTGCACATTTAACTTTAATATTTATCGTTAATTTGTTTTTTGTTATCCTAACTTTAATAATATGCTTAATTTGTTCTCCGTTCTCTATTCTCCTAGTCTAAAATAAAGATTTTTGTAATATGTATAATGTAAATATGTGTTTATATGGAAATCGTGCGGAAAAGTAACTTTTCAGGACTACTAGCACTAGTAACTTTTCCGCACGATTTGTTAAGTTAATGAATACCTTATCTAAAACACTCAATAAAGTGAAATACTTGCAAAATAAATATTTTTTTTTGCCAGAAGCTCAATAAAATTACAGTATATTATTACGAACCTAATTGATGTTTATCTGAAAACTATATCGATCGTAGGAAAACTTTTGTACCTAACACATGCGGAAAGTGTCTTTTCCGCCCTTGACGGTTTGCCCGCAACTGCCGTCGCGTGCGGAAAAGCCCCACTTTCCGCACTTGTTAGGTATATAACTATTGACAACCTTTAATTTAAAAGCCACTCATTGAGAAAACACCCCACTCCATTGACACATACAATCGTTGCATTGATGAGAGAAGGATATATTATAAATGGCCATTTATTTATATGTACAGGGTGTACCAACTTCAATGCTCACCATTGGGATCTCACATAAACCAATAACATTTTGCCAAAATGTGCAATACTAGTACTAGCCATAAGAAAACACACTTTAATAACAAGACATTATATTCCTGAAAGATTATGTAGTTAGTTTAAGTAAATATTGGCATTCTCGTTTTTATTATGTTACCAAACGCTAAAGTTAACTTTTTCTTAAAACAAAGCGTTTCGACAGAAGACAACGTCATTTGACATTAACAGCTGATCTGGTTTCGTCATTAAAGTTCCCATTTCAGCAGTGGGCAGTAGCAAGCTCACATGTCATATTAGTTTCTTCCGATTTTGATGTTTTTTAAATGTTTCTGTGGCTGTTTTTTGTGTAGTGTGCGTTTTAAGCATTTTACTTTTGGATTTTATATATTTCAGAGACAAATTTTCTTGGTGTTTATTATTTAAGTTTACTAGTGGGTACAAGCATCATTTTGGTAAACTGATCTATTATCCAATCAATAAAGTGCTTAGTTAAACAATTTATAGGAATGAAAGAAAAAACTCAAAGTCTTCCTCCACAAAGTTTAATAATAAATTAAATTATTTAGGAAAAGTCTCTACATGTTTCGAACGTAGTGACGTTCATCATCAGGAGACAGAAATAAAACTTAGTGCTGATGGTTTTAGCAGGAGAAAAAATGGTGTCGAACCTTAATGGAGCTTTCATGGAATTAAACATCCGATATGCATGCACAGTACAACCACACACAAAGTAATTTTAGGACACCTTTCTCCAACCATCTAAATGGTTTTCTCTCACATTAAAAACAATTTTTCCTTTCACTACTTGGTTTTTGAGTTGTATTGTTTACTTTAGTTACTTAATTGGTTTGTAGTTTATATCCACCCAACCTTGATTGAGCTTTTTCTCTTTGAACAACTTCTCTTGTTTTCTCTTAAATTCTTTTTCCGCCATACTAACTGTCAGTGAATATGTCAATCAACCCTTCTGTCATTTTTCATTCACTTTGTTCCAAGCACGTGGGTGTGAACATCTGCTTCTCTGCTAATTACTGAAATGTTAAATATTTTAATGAACTTTACTAATTTTAAATTAAAAACCTGCGGGGTTACTGAGTTTGCAACCTCAGTACCCCACTAAACAAAATTTTTTGACTACAACTTTAGTAAGTATTTGCCTTTTATCAAAATGATACCCAAAAAAAATTTTTCTTACTTCAATTCTTAACTTTAATTTCAACTTCACTTTTTTTTTTTTTTACAGACTACCTACATGTAATTCTGGTAAATTTTGTCCTCACAATGACAATTTCCTACCTAATTATGCTTTTTTAAAAAAAGACCTTTTTTAAATATTCTTCGACACCTTTTTTAATAAAAATTTTTTCTTTTTCCCCCCAGTTTATTTGGTTGGTTTAGACCTTATTTACTGACTTCTCACATACTCAGTATGTTTTTAAATTTCATCAATTTCTTCATAATATTATGTTTGATATGCATATCGGATGTTTAATTCCATGAAAGCTCCATTAAGGTTCGACACCATTTTTTCTCCTGCTAAAACCATCAGCACTAAGTTTTATTTCTGTCTCCTGATGATGAACGTCACTACGTTCGAAACATGTAGAGACTTTTCCTAAATAATTTAATTTATTATTAAACTTTGTGGAGGAAGACTTTATAATAATAATAATAATAAACGTCTTTTATTCAAAGAAAAGTTTACACAAAATCAGAACTTAACAAAGATATTTTTCGAGGCGATATTTAGCCGTAGTGGCTAGTCTTACATAGAACCTCTAACTAAAATATATAAATATTATTGAGATATCCTATAAATAAACAAAAAGCTATACAATAATTAAAGAACCATTTTTTATTTTTTCTTTTCCTTCTTCCACACCACAAACTTTACAATTAGGGTTGTGAGTATTTATTGGCCAGCAAGTAAATGAGATTTATACCTCCGTTTAAAAGAGAATGGGCTTGACAGTTTAAGTTCATTTGGAAGTTTATTATAGGTGTGAGGAGCCTGATAACTAAAACATCGCCGAAACATGGCTGTAGAATGTTTGGGAATGCTAAAAAGGTCATTATATCGTGTGTCTCTGTTATGTATAGCGTTTCTAGAAATAAGCCTATCCCTAAGGAAAGTAGGCAATCCAGTATGAACAATTCTATGTAAAAAAACTGCAAAATGGAGCTCTCGTCTATTATTCATATTAAGCCATTTCAGTTCACGAATTGAACTTGAAACATGGTCATATTTACGCAGAGAGAAAATAAAGCGACAACAAGAATTTTGCACTCTCTGAATTTTTCTCTTTTCCAAAAGGTTAAGATAGGGACCATAAATAAAATTGCAGTAGTTAAAATGACTCAATACTAAAGATTCAGATAAAACAATTCTCATCCTTCTAGACAAAACGTGTCTGTTTGCATAGAGAAGCCTAAGATGATGAAAAGATTTTTTAAGGAGAGCATTGACCTGATCTATAAATTTTAGCTGATCGTCAAGCAGAATTCCCAGAGACTTAGCGACGTTTCTCGCTGGAAAAGGTACTCCCCCGATGTGCAACTGGACAGAATGATTAATATCACAAATTCTCCTTTTTCCAAAGTGAACCACAATGGATTTCTTGGGATTTAGAGTCAAATTGTGACCCTTTGCACATTCGTATACTTTTTTCAATTCATTGTTCATAATAAACTCACCAATATGATGTTCCTTAGGCAAGTAACCGAAGGAAATCTGTGTGTCATCCGCATAGGTTTGTTTTGAGCAGTTCTCTATATCTGTTAGAACATCAGAGGTATAAATAATAAAGAGAAGAGGTCCCAAAATCGAGCCTTGTGGCACACCCGATATAACAGACTTCAACGATGAAGTACTGTCCCCTAGCACAACCCTCTGGGATCGATCTCTCAAATATGACGCTATGAAATTCAGTGCTGAAGGGTGAAACCCAAAGTATGACAATTTAACGCAGAGAAGTTCATGATTTATGGTGTCAAATGCCTTCGAGAAATCCAGCTGCACCAAAGAAGATATCTTCCCATCATCAAGATCCCTCCCAATCCCATCCAAAATACCAGCAAGCGCCGACGCTGTACTGTGAGATTTTCTAAAGCCAGACTGAAAGCTAGGTATTATTTTATGTTCATTGACATATTCACTCATTTGAGTATAAACAATTCTTTCCAATACCTTGGACATTACAGGTAGAAGACTTATCGGGCGCAAGTCCTCATATGAATCTGGATTAGATGTCTTTGGGATGGGTTGAATAATTGACATCTTCCAAGAACCTGGAAAGTAGCTACGTTCGAGACAGACATTAACAATGTGGGTGATATACGGAAGAATAAAAGGTCCACAGTATTGAAGCATCGTTCGTGTGATACCGTCAGACCCAAATGCATTAGATTTGATTCTATTTATGGCATTCGAAACTTCCTCGATAGTTGCAGCCTTAAACTCAAAAGAGTTTTCATATGGGGAAGTCAAATTTGAATATTTGTTAACCATATCCTCACATTTACCAGGATTAAAAACAGAACTGAAAAAGGTATTGATTTTCTCAACATCCTGCAAATGATGAGGAATATCCTGAACTTTATTTTGCTTTATATTTAAATCCTTCAGAACATTCCACACTCTTCCTGAGTCACCCCCCTCAATCACACCGTCAACAAACGCCCTTTTGCGTCCACGAACTAAAGCCAGAGTTGAGTTTCGTAATCTTTTATATAATTCCCAGTCATCATTAGATCTTGATACTTTATACCTGGCTAAAGCATTATCGCGGTTTTTAATAACAATCTTTACATCCTCTGTTAACCACTGAGCTTTGGGCCTGGTAACCCTTGAAGTTTTAAGTGGAGCATGATGGTTGAACAAGTTTGTGACTAACTCGTTAAACAATCTTATCTTATTTTCAATGCAGTCAATATATAGAACATCATTAAAGGGTAAGGATATTAGATCATTGTGAAACAAGGCATGATTAAAACGTTTGAAATCTCTATACTTAACGATTTTTGGTTTAAACTTAACCACCTTAACATTAAGTTCACAGAGAACCAATCGATGGTCCGAGATATTCTGTGCATCAATAACGTGTGAGTTTTTAATTATATCTTTATCGGAAATATAAATTGGATCCAAAAGCGTAGAGGTGCTACCAGATATTCTCGTTGGTTCATTGACAACTTGGGCAAAGCCGTACGCCTCAAAGCAATTTGTTGCTGGATTTTCATGTCTAAAAAGGTCAATATTAATGTCTCCCATACAAACAACACAATCGACAGACGGCAAAACAACAGACATAACATCATCCAGCTCATCCAGTCCATTAATGACATTAGCAGACGGTGGCCTGTAAAAAACAGAAAGTGCAAAACTCCTGCCGTTTACCCTCCTACTTTGAGTTTTTTCTTTCATTCCTATACTTTCAACTCCACTTTAAGCATGGACTATTTCTTCAAATTAAACAATTTACTTACCGTTATATACAGGATGCCTCATAACTAAGAGGCAAATACAGCAACAGGAAATAGTAGACTTGAAAATATGTCATTTTGTTTAAGAACGCACGGTTAATTTTCAATGGGTATGTTTCGTTAAGAGGTGTATATTTAAATGTTTCTTGTCATCCAGCATTTAAACGCAATTATCTCAAAAAATAATTAAAATATCGAGATTAATGAAGTACAACTTTTTTAAGTATAAAATAATATGTCTCTCTCATAATTTGAGGTAAAGCGCTTAGAAATGTGAGAGACAAAAAATATATGCGAGAATTTATCAAACTCATAACGTATGTCCTAAAAGTTTTGGCACAAAATATTTATCGGATTTTTTTTTTAATGCCTGCTTTATACCTCCCATTTAACATTTAATTTAATTTAGGATTTAAACTAAACTAAGAATTTAAAAGTTGAAAGTTAATTTTCTTATGCGTGCCTTTATACCTGTCATTTAAACTAATTTATCATTTAATTTAATTTAAGAGTTGACCAACTTTCAACTTAAGGTAAACTGGTAAAAGATCGTGCCAGATCGTGCTAAATCGCGTTAAATCGTTCTCCACAACTGTCCTTGATTGGCCTGGAAGAAAGATGAATATTTTGATCGGTGACAATAACCTAAAATTATCGTGGAATTTTTATTTTTATCAACAAATAAAGTGCTTTTTCTCTATTTATTTTGACTGATCTAAATTCTTGTGATTTGTAATGGAAGACTACGATTTGTTTTTTACTACTTGCTTTAAATTGTTGTAACAACAGCTGGAAAAATCTTCTTTTTTTTGCACTTCATTTAATTTAATTTAGTGGCACGTTTTCGAGGTATAAATCGACAAAATTATTTCTTAGCTTAGTTTAAATGATAAATTAAATCTTAAATTAACTTAAATCTTAAATGAGAGGTATAAAGCAAGCATAAGGAAGAAATTTATTTGAACACTAACTAGTTATCATAAATTACAACTCAATACTTAACTAAACTATTCTTTCGAATTATGTGGAGTGGCCCATTCTGCTCTACCAGACGCAAATTTCTTCGAATGTTTCTCATGAGGCCCTGGACGGAATTTAGATCAATTTCTCTTAGTTTTTCGTAAATTCGCCGTCTTAATTATTGTTCTTCATCTTGGGCTTCCCAGCCTCCATGATAAACTTTCCTAGACAGTAAAGCCCAAAAATCCTCTACTGGGCGAGCCTGCGGCAAGTTTGGAGGATTATCTTTTTTGGGAACAAAAGGTATTTGGTGTTGTCGAAGCCAGTTTTGGGTATCTCTTGAGTAATGGCATGATGCTAGGTCTGGCCAAAACATGATATCGTCATTAGCATGATGTTCGTGGACAAACTGAAGTAATTTGGACAGGCAATTATTAATATAGCTCTGACTGTTCAAAGCTTCACCTCTCACTCTTCCCACAAAAGGTGTGCCAAAACTTTTAGGACATACGTTATTGTGTTGAAAATGACAATTTTGGTTTTTTCCAGATATCTCAGGAAGTAGTCGGAATTTTATTGATTTCCCACTAGCTTTAATTTAAGCTCCAAATTATCAACCTTCTACATTATCCCAAATTTAATTAATATTGTACGAATTGTATGTTTTAGGACGTAGGTACATTACTTCTTTAGTATTAAAGCTTATAATTTTTATAATACTTGTGAACTACGTTTATTTGTTAATTTTGCCCTTGTCCTTTATTCTGCCACAGATAAGTATATTTTAAGATGACCTTCAAGTTGTCAACTACATTTTAAATCTCCCAAACACGAAAATAAAACATCGTATAAAGAGCCTATACTAGAGAGTATGTAAAGTCCTACCCTGACTAATACTCAAGTTGTGTAAACATAACGTTACTAGAAATGACATATTATGACAACGGAGACCATTACAAACAATCTAACGTCATAACTACTATATTTAAAAGCTTAACGTTTTATCCCGATGATATGATTAATTCAAAAATAAAACCATAATGTATTTTTTTAACCTACTTATTAATATCTTACAATAATTGTAAGCCAATAATATTTTTTTAACTAAAATAAAGATAAGGCGGTTTATTTTTATTACTAACTGTTTTCTCAACAGTAATAAACTATGAGAGAAGGCGTCTTCTTAGTTATTACTATTACCAAATTTTTCAAAAGAAACCGATTAGCTAAATTGATAATTTTGTTCATAATTGATAATCTTATTGATATTTGATCTTTGATAATAATACAGGGAGCTTAAGTCCTGGGGTATTTTATCTTATAAGTAAAAAAATCATTGAGTAGGATTTTTTTTAGGAAATTAAGGTTCGAGTGAAAAACAAAGATATAAAAAAAATATTTATATATTTTCAATCCCAACCAACGGTACAAGTGTACCGGGTGTTCCACCTACGGAGGTAATCGGCTATATCTCAGGAAGTAATAACACTAGGACTTTGGGAAAAATATATATCCATAAAAGCGGCCAAGAGAAATTGCTGGAAATTATTTTCAAGTTCGAAAAATGACCGCTAGGGGGCGTAAGAGAACTTTCAAAATAGAAATGCCTATTTTCTCTTTATTTTTCTTAATAAAAATATGTTAAAAATATAAGCATTGTATTCTTCATAAAATTATGCAACTTTATGTTAGGAATCGTTTTTTTCTATTTTCAATAATAAAGTGGTGGGAGAAGGTCAAACCTTTTTACTTTCAAACGCTGATATCTCTGCTTTGAATAAACCGATTTTATTCAACTTGGTCTAGAAAAAAAGCCCTTCTTTTCCTCTATACGTAGATCTATTAACTATACCATATTGATTCTGATTGTGGCCACTAGATGGCGTTTTTCCGGAATTCCTCAATGAATAAGGATTTTCTCAAAAAAATCAAATGTTATGATGACTTTTTCATCATATTTTATTTTAGGCTTATAAAGGCTATTCAATAGTAGAATAAAAAATCCAGGTCCGTATTTAAAATGAAAAAGTTGATGATGGTCCCTCGAATCCTAAACGTCGGCTTAAAAAACTAACCCCATCAGCTTGTAGAGGAGGAAAAGTTACTATAAGGAACTGAAAACCGCAACGTGATATCTTTTGTTAAACTAGAGAAAAAACCAGTAATTTAATTGATTAATGAATGTTTTTAAAAAATGGCCTATTTTTTCATATTAATTATTATTATCCCTAATTTCTCTAGTTTAACAAAAGATATCACGTTGCGGTTTTCAGTTCCTTATAGTAACTTTTCCTCCTCTATAAGCTGATGGGGTTAGTTTTTTAATCCGAGGTTTCGGATTCGAGCGACCATCATAGACTTTTTTATTTTAAATGCGGACCTGGATTTTTATTCCACTATTTAATAGCCTTTATAAGCCTAAAATAAAATATGATGAAAAAGTCATATCATAACATTTGATTTTTTTGAGAAAATCCTTATTCATTAAGGAATTACGGAAAAACGCCATCTAGTGGCCACCATCAGAATTAATATGGTATAGTTAATAGACCTACGTGTAGAGGAAAAGAAGGGCTTTTTTTCAAGACCAAGTTGAATAAAATCGGTTTATTCAAAGCAGAGATATTAGCGTTTGAAAGTAAAAAGGTTTGACCTTCTCCCACCAGTTTATTATTGAAAATAGAAAAAAACGATTCCTAACATAAAGTTGCATAATTTTATGAAGAATACAATGCTTATATTTTTAACATATTTTTATTAAGAAAAATCAATAGAAAAACGGCATTTCTATTTTGAAAGTTTCCTTATGCCCCCTAGCGGTCATTTATTGAACTTGAAAATAATTTCCAGCAATTTCTCTTGGCCGCTTTTATACATATATATTTTTCCCAAAGTCCTAGTGTTATTACTTTCTGAGATATAGCCGATTACCTCCATAGGTGGAACACCCGGTACTACAGGGATAAATAGGTATATAAAAAAAATAAATTTACATTAGGAAATATTTTTTAAATTAAATTTAAATAAGGGTAGTTTTTTTCATGTTTTAATATTTTTGGGTAAAATATTATATAATATTAATCCATTATAATATATAACAATGACCGTTTCCCAAAGTTGCTGTTTATTTTAATAGTTTGTAAAAAATTAGTTTGTCTAGTATCGTGTCTGTAAAGATCGTAAACTTTTGTAAACGTTATGTTAAACATTTTTTGTTTTAAAAGTAAAGAATGAATAAATATGCAAATTTTTAAATTATATAAATTATTTATATGCCGGTATTTATTCGGTTTATATAAACTTGTTGTTGGTTCTAATTAAGTGCGGAAATCTATGAATACATTTAATAATTTTATTTTGTAGTTATTGTAGTGATATGAAGATTTATTTTAGAGGTAGATTTTATTCTCGATTTTATTACATAATTTACTGACGTGAAGAAAAAAAAAGGTAAGCACCCCAGCAAAATTTTAAAAAATGATTTTTATTAAATTTGATAGCCACATTTATTTTATAAAGCTAGAAATACGTTTTATATTTAAATAGCCAGTTTCCTGTCGCTTCGCTGCCGGCCTCCCGTTAGTCTTCGAGTTTCGAGACAGATTTACATAGTATGTACTAGCCGTGCCCCGCGCGCTTCGCTAGCCGTGATTCCATGGTGTAACTTTTCTTTGGAAATTCCGTCACCATTTTGTCAAGAAATATATCGCATTGTTTAATAACTCTGCTTAAAATTAGAAAATTTGAAATTTCAGATTATCTAGACATGCGGAAAATTTGAATATTCCACCTTATCTGGAAGTAGGTTATTTTCTCTTCCGAAAAAACACATTTTTTTTGTTACATTTAGTTTTGTATATATGTATAGATTATGATAGCGAGATAGATTGATAATAAAAATAATTTCACGGGCGTGCCTAGGTAGTATAATATGTATTAAAATTCAATTTAGCAGTTTTTAAAAATGATTAAAAGACCATTCTGTAACTGTAACTCTCTTGGCTCAAAATATATTATATATTTTAAAAATTACAAAATAAGCTCTCCACAAATGGCTTTTCTCTTCTAGGTAATACTAAAGCAAAAATTATAATAATTTGATTGTTGCACAGGTACACAATCAAAATATTTCATCGAATTGAAATCTTGTAATACACTTTGACTTTCCTATCTTCCAAACGGTATATTTATTTCTCAAACGGCACAGTATTTCCTTTGTTTCAGTGGCGCATCGAGAATCTTCGCCTGAGAGGGGTGCACTTAATGCGTTGATACCATAGACAATTTACCTTTAGATACGTACAGCTTATCTCCTGCGCAAACAAAAGTTATGTTTTATGGGTGAAAAAATACGTCCGAGCGTATGACTCGCCGGTCAGCTGCCTTCCCTCTGGACACCTTCGTGCATGCGCACAAACCTCGTGTTATCGGCCTGTCCTACTTTATCGACAATGATCAACATGTTCAAGACACTGTACAGAACCGGCTCGGCCGTCATTTTTGTTGTTGTGTTTTAAGGTTTCTCTGTGGATTTCTTGTAGTTTTCTTAGCTATCGTGGATTGTGGGTGTTTAATATTTACGGATTTCTAGTTTTGTGTAGTTTAGTAAATTGTGTTTGTGCTTTTATAAAGTGCTCGGATTGGAATATAAACAATTACTAGTACTATAGTAGCAGCCGTTGTATAATTTTATTATGCCCAAATAGGGATAAAATACCTGGTATTTCGTATTTTCGGTAAGTATGGAGTAGTGATGTATTGAGGTTAGGTACGCAATAACACCGTAGATTGGTTATTTTGCTGGTTTTGTTTGTTTCTATATTCGATTTTATAAGACTAGGTAGTTTAATTTACCTGTTCTTGTTCTCTTCCTTTTCGAACTAAAAACACGACGACGAATCATTTTTAAACAAATTTTAAAAACAAAACCGTAAAAACAATTTTCTATCCTTAAAATCTGATGGGTTTGCTACTACTAAAAATTCCAATTTTTTGGCAAGAATTTAAATTTTAAAGCCCGGACCTGTCTATTTTCCCATTCGTCAAACGATAAGGTTGCAGTGCGCATGGCTAATAGTGTCTAGCTTTGTTTACATGCGCGAGGCCATAAAACTGCCACTTTCGTGATTATTGTTTGCTTATCTAAAGGTAAATTGTCTATGGTTGATACATTCACAAACCCAGATCTGAGATAAAAACCTTTTGTAAGTCGAAATTTCCTAAATTTTCAGTCGAACTAAACTTATATTTTTCGTCACCTGGCCCTGATAGAGCCCCCCCCCCCTTCGGTACGCTATCGCTTTATTTTAGGTTTTAATCATGATCCTTGTAAAAAAATTAAAAATCCACAAAATACGATTAAATTTTACAGTTTAACCGAACTAAGCTAAAACGGTTACTTGGGTCACAGAATACAAACTAAACTAAGCAAATTCAAAAATAATAGTTTTTCCATATGTTGCGCATTTTCCGGCGGTCACGGTATATCGAATTAGAAATACATTTGGTTTCAAGTAGAATGCATGCCTAACCAATATCAAGATGTCGTTCTTCCCTACAAAGAGGTCCACTATATCTTACTTGGTTGACCAGTCAGCGATTTTTTCATTTTGTCTAAGAGGGAATGGAAGTCTAAAATCTACCTCTTTATAACACTATAAAAAAAATACGTAAATAATCGACAAGCGTGCTTTTCACAGTCTTTTAAATCTGTAAATACGTCAGCTACATGCCATAACATAGCAAACATGCTCCATTAAGAACTATTTCAATGTTTTTTCTAATTTATCGTAATTTGGCGAAAGTTTTATAGCCTTAAAAAGCATATTAAAGAAATAACAACCTTCGTAGTTAGGCAATGGTTTATAAAATAAATGATTTGGTCTATTTTATCGAAAACTAATTTTTTTTTTCTTGTGTGATGTTTGTGGATATCAGAGTATTAAATAATTTTTTTTAAACAAATCTTAACATAGTATAAAACAAAGTCGCTGTCGCTGTCTGTCCGTCCCCTACCAGCTATATATGCTTAAATCTTTAAAACTACGCAACGGATTTTGAAGCGGTTTTTTTTAATAGATAGAGCGATTCAAGGGGAAGGTTTTTATGTATAATAGCGACCCGCACGCTTCGCACGGGTGCAATTTCAGAAAGTGGCATGCCGGGTACTAATATATCGGGTTTGTATTTATACCAGCGGGGTGCAACGCATGCCGGATACACGCTAGTTTTATATAAATTATAGTAGTCAAAATCTCATTTCTAATAATTTATTTAAAAATTTTTTTAACTCTAATAATAAGAGATTGAAAATTAGGCATAACAAATAATATATTTTAAAAAATTTCCTTGTCGGACTTCCATTGTCTTTTTTTTTTGTTACTTAACACAACGTTTTGGTTAGTAAGTATCTCTAGCCGTTTTGTCCGTTTTCATGTGTAAACTAAATTATAATCCTAATGCTACTGTCTTAAATACTATCCGTGTGCAATGAAGCTTGATGACTCCGCCTACGTGTTTATTGGAGTCTGAAGTTTGAGCTGTTGGTTTTGGGAGAGGCTTCCAGATATTGGGGATATCTACAACGTGTCCAAGATAAGAAGGGCCAGTACAGGGATCTCGGAAACCGTAAGAGTTACGAAGTCGGTTAAATGGAGGAAAAGTTGCGCATTTACGTGCCTAATAACATGCCGTTTAGAAAATTTTAAAATTCCGAATAATGTCGGAGATATCCGGAAAAAACCGAAATTTCGTAAAATCGTTTTATTTTTTCCTGGCTTTATTTGAGAACGAATTCTAAAGTAAAATGCATTTTTACATTGCCACTTTCTTCGCTCTATCTAACAGCGTTAATTGTTTTGTAATCTGAGTCGTCTTCGAGGGGCCACTATCAACTTTCTTTTTTTAAATACGGTCCTGTTTTCCTGATATCGGAATTTGAGAGCTTTTTTTCTTCCGAATGCACACATTATGGTTTCATGACGTTTCGAGGGTTTTTTAAACAACATCCGGAGATTTTGGGATACGGTCCTGTATTTCTCCTAATTTTATAAATAATATCTCATAAGTAAACTCTAAATTTTACATATGTTGGACTAGTTTAATAAATAACAAATAATTCGAAAACAAACAAATAATTTATTAATAAAACAACAATAAGTGAACACAGAACATACCAAAACAGTAGGTAATAAAACGAACAACGAAAAAAGTTAGAACCTACATCATCAGTTGTTCGAAATGGTTTCCGTTATTTTCTAAGCACAAATAACATCTTCTAACTGTCGATTCTAAAACATTTGACAACATTTCTGGTGTAATACGTTGAAAGGCTTCGAGTACCAACCTCCTAAGTTCGTCTTCTGTTTCAAAGTTATGTTTGTAAACATAATTTTCGACACAACCCCAGAGGAAAAAATCTCACGGTGTCATATCAGGTGAACGTGCTGGCCATGGTCTTTCAGAATACGTGCCAATCAGTTTTCCAGGAAAGCGCACAGAAAGGTACTCTCTAACTGCTCTAGAATTATGTGCAGGTGCACCATCCTGCTGAAACCAACACCCGTAAGATTCCATTAGAGGCAGATTATCCAGAGCTTCTTCCAAATCGATTTGCAGTAAGTTTAGGTACCGCTCAGAAGTTAAATTTTGATGATAAAAAAATGGGCCTAATATTTTTGTACCTAAAATTCCAGCCCACATATTAAATCCAAACCGATGTTGGTGTCTGGACTCTTTGTATAAATGCGGATTTTCTTTCGACCAATAATTTCTTCCATTAAAAATTCCATTCTTGGTAACCATGCTCTCATCGGACCATATTACCCTGTAGAGAAAATTGTGGGTCTCCTGACATTTTCTATTGTACCACTCGCAAAATATTCGCCGTCTTTCTGCATCACCTGGCCTTAGTCCTTGGCAAATTTTCGAGTTAGCACTAGTTTTTTAAATGAACCGTATTGTTTGAGATTAGTAACTAACTTACTAAATGTTCGTTTATTTGGTTGTCTCCTTTCTGGATACTTCTCCAGATGCATGCGCTCTGCCACATAACAGTTTTTGAGATAAAATAAAACAAGATAGAATATTAAACTTTTCAACATTTGTAAAATTATGTTCCATATTTCCTGGAAAATACAAAATCTCTAAAAACGCTTTCAAATGTTGACAACGATCACAATGGAAATGTCAAATGAAACAAATACCATACGTTACCATATTTTTTTGGTTCAAAGCCCACTTTTCTTTTAAATCCCGAACCAACGTACACTACCTATAGTTTAAAATAAAGTTTCTGGAATATTTTGTTTAATGTTCACTTATTTGTGGTTTATTATTAAATTATTTGATACCCTTTGAACTAGTCCAACATACGTAAAAATTTAGAGTTTACTTATGAGATATTATTTATAAAATTAGGAGAAATACAGGACCGTATCCCAAAATCTCCGGATGTTGTTCAAAAAACCCTCGAAACGTCATGAAACCATAATGTGTGATACATCGTTGCATTCGGAAGAAAAAAAGCTCTCAAATTCCGATATCAGGAGAACAGGACCGTATTTAAAAAAAGAAAGTTGACAGTGGCCCCTCGAAGACGACTGGTCGGATTACAAAACAATTAACGCTGTTAGATAGAGCGAAGAAAGTGGCAATGTAAAAATGCATTTTACTTTAGAATTCGTTCTCAAATAAAGCCAGGAAAAAAATAAAACGATTTTACGAAATCTCGGGTTTTTCCGGATATCTCCGACATTATTCGGAATTTTAAAATTTTCTAAACGGCATGTTATTGGCACGTAAATGCGCAACTTTTTCTCCATTTAACCGACTTTGTAACTCTTACGGTTTCCGAGATCCCTGTACTGGCCCTCCTTATCTTGGACACGTTGTATACGTGGTTTACTAAATATATGGGTATTTTAAATTATGAAAGCTGGTTCTTTGAATTTTCGTTTTCTCCAGCGCTGTTCCATGTCCAAAACCTTGGCTTCTGATTTCTGATCACTGTATATTATGTTGGTTGGTCCATGTTCCGCTATACCTGATCTCGAAGTTTAACCTCTTTGAGTATGTTTCAGATGTTCTTTAACTCGTACGGGAAGAGGTCTTTTTGTTTCTCCAATGTACGATTCGCCACACTCGCAAGGGCTTTGATAGATACCATTTTTTGTGATTTCAGTATGGGCGGTTTTTACTTTTGTAAGAAAGTTTCTAACCGTATTTCCGAATTTGAAGGCTGTTTTGATATTATAGTTTTTGGTTATGCCTCTAATATTTTCAGAAATCCCCTTAACATAAGGTATTGTAAGAAATGCTTGCTCCTCTTTCGTTTCTGTATTAGTTTTTACTTCGCGATTTTTGAGTTTTGAGATGGTATTAGTTACGAAGGTTTCAGCGTAATCATTGCTTTAAATCTTTTTTGATATTTGAAATTTCAATATTAAGGTCTTCGGGATTGTTGCAAACGTTAGAGTTTGAATTATGCCCTGTTTTATGGAGTTTGAATGATTCGATCCGTGATTAAGGTATATTGCCCCGTGTGAGGGGGTTTCCTGTACACTGAAGTTTTTATGTTTTCAGCACTTCGTTTGACATGAACATCGAGAAAAGGTAGAGTGGAATGTATTTCTGTTTCCATGGTAAATTTAATGGATTGTCTTATACTATTAATATGTTCCAAAAACCGTATCAGCTCTTCGTTGCTGTCTGTCCAGATAATAAAGGTATCATCAACATATTTAAGCCAAAGTTTAGGTGTAATGTTGGCAGTGTTAATAGCGTATTACTCAAAACAGCAGATTTTAATTTTTCACCCTCACAAAACCCTTAGCCATTGACAATATACCAATTATTTAAAAAAATATTTATGAAAAACTAAAACCAAATTGAATTGTTGACACTCTGTATCTCCGAAATCATTCACTTTTGGATTGAGATAAGTTGGGTTAGATCGTCATATTTAAGCCTCAGGAATTTGTGGTAGCTTTAATTCCGCACCTTTTAAAGACACCCTATATATTTTATGGTAGTTACAAATAGGGCTGGGCAAAAATACGATATATCGATATATCGAATAACGACATTTAAAATATAAAATATCATATTATCGATATTTATCGAAATTTATTGATATTTATCGATCATCGACATTACAGCCCTACTTATAACACATTTAAGGACCAATATTTAATTAAATATTTTTTCTTCATGTTTTCATAATTAGAGTCTCCCCTTGAAATGAAGGTACGGAGTTTTACAGGGCACATAAGAAAATATTGATATATTTATAATATAATATTTTTATGTTTTATCGATAATATTATGTATTATCGATATATCAAATAACGATATTCAAAAAATAAAATATCGATATTATCGATATATCGACTATATCGATATTTTTTTAAATATCGATATTCGATATTAGAATTTCAATATCGCCCAGCCCTACTTACAACCATAAATGTAAAGACGCCTAATTAAAAAAAAAATTGGCGAAATAATTGCATAATATCTATTCCATCAGAGGAGTGTCAAAAAGCGGAAGGCTTTCAATCTAAATGTATAGTTAGACTTTTATCACCGTATAAAGGCCGCACTATTAGAATAAGTATTACTGATAAGACGCCTTCTCCACCAATTTACATATTAGTCATATTAGTGTTAATACATATTACGAGTTTACAAGTTTTAGATAGTAATAGTAAGTAGATACACTCCAGTGCAAAAAAACCGGCCTCATAAAATTTGGATTAAGTTGAGGGCTCTATAACATTTTTATTTTTACTCCTATTTAAGTGATTTTTTAGAGAGCTATAGATACATTTATTAGTTTTAACATGCCTATGAAAATTTTAAGAGAAATTGGTTTTTTGACATATTATACAAGGAAAATCGAAAAGAAGTTTTTTTTGCCTAGTGTCAAAACACCCTGTGGAATAATTAAGAAGGAAAACTACTTTAAAATATCAGTTTCCATTAAGCCGCAAATATTCTTTGCATTTTGGGTTTTGGTTCATGTCAATAAGTGCATATTTGTTCTCACCCAAATGCAAAATTATCTTGATGATGTCAATGATTTAGGAAACGCAAAACTAAAGCTATTGATGACCGATTTCTTGTACCAACTTCGAGAGGTTCGAATTAAAAATGTCGGTACTTGGATTAGTAAGGGCTAGATGGGGCAGTAGAAATAATAGAGATGTGATTAAGTGAAAAAGTTGTTGTTGTGCCTGTTAAGTTTGTTTTGCGAAAATGTTATTTTTTAAATCTTAGGTACACACCTTTTTCCGTAAATTTATTTGTTTATTAAATCTTGATTATTACAATAAGATTGGTTTTCTTGCATTTTATTAGTCTATTTCGGTCTATTTTATTTTGAATGCAATGGCAGTGAGAAAATTATGGAAAAATTTAAATTATTGACATCATCAAGATCATTTTACATTTGGGTGAGAACAAATGCACGCATTAACATGAACCAAAATGCAAAGAATATTTGCGGCCCAATCTAAACTGATATTTTGAAGTAATTTTGCTTCTTAATTATTCCACAGGGTGTTTCGACACTAAGCAAAAAAAACAACTTTTCGATTATCCTTGTGTAATATGTCAGAAAACCAATTTCTCTTAAAATTTGTATAATCATATTAAAACTAACTATTGAGCCTAATGAATAAAAATGTAGCAATTGCTTTTTCTTATAAAATCGAAGTAATTTCTTGAAAGCCAATGAATAAAACTAAAGTAATTATTGCTTTTGCGTCCAGCAATTGCTTAAAAGTGCAGGAATTGCTTCTAGTCAATACTTTTTCTTGAAAAATAGAAGCAATCGCTATCGTTTGCTTAAAATGTGATGAATAAATTTATTCATTTAATTTTATTCGTTCATAATATATTTACATAGACATTATTTGTAAGTATTACACATTCTATACTTTTAGACTAAATTTAGAAACACCTAGGTGTGAGACACCTGTATGTGTTTGGTTTAACCTAAAATATAAAGAAAACAATATGCAAATGACAAAATATGTTACACAGTTACACACAGAGAAAATGAAATAATAAGGAAATACCAAAAACACTGAGAAATCGATACTGACTTTAAAAGGAAAAACACATAATAACTACAGTACCCGAAGAAAGTCAACAATATTTTCAAAAAGATAATTGCTGAATTGTTTTTTAAATTGTTTTTTGTTTGTTAAAGTTCTAATACGTTTAGGAATTAAGGTATATAGCTTTGGACCATAATACGTTACAAAATGTTGCATCATCGTAGACCTGGTTTTACAGATGTTTATTAAGTCATTTGTTTTTCCTCTAGTTTGGTGATTGTGCGATATTTTTAATTTTATGTGACTGTCATTAGAGTAAAAGAAGTTACACACCACCATAATGTACAGAGTTCTAATATTACATACTTCTCGAGAATAGAGTTGATTAGTTGGAAAAAGTTTTGGTTTTTTAAGACAGCTTTTTACAATACAATTTTGAACAACTCGAAGTTGCTCAAGATTACTGCCATACATTCCACCCCAGATCAGAATACCATATCTCAGAAGAGGTTCGACAAGCGCCCTATAAACCATAATGATGAGCTTTTTGCTTGGAATCTCTCTCAAGATATAAAACTTGTGTATTAGACATCTAACTTTTTTACATAAATATAAGACATGTTGGTCCCATCGGAGATGCATGTCAATGACTATACCCAAATATTTAACGTGCGTGACCTCCATGAGTGGTTCACTAATACCAGGTATCGCAATGTGATTAAAATTTGGTCTATTTTCAGCATTTAGAGAGAAAGCAAAGTAGTGAGACTTTTTGATATTTAAAGTTAATTTGTGATTGTCTAGAAATTTTTTAATTTTAATGAAATTTGTTTTTATTTTTTGTTGTAACAAATACCAACTCTCATCATTAAAAATGATAACAGTGTCATCAAGGAATTGCTTTTTCCAGTGTAGCAATCGCTTTCAACTTTTTAAGGTAGGTCGACTCCTGCATCATTTGCTTGGTAGCAGTCAACTTTAGTTCTACGCGGCATACACGTGCGTCGCTCTTAATTTGTGTCTTCAATTATGGCTGAATATGAACGTCCGTAAAAGAAAAATCTACAGTGTACGTAAAAATTGCAGATATGATGATTTCAGAAAGTTATATCGATTTGACTGCGAAAATGTTGAGTGGTTGGCAAATTATTTTTTGACATACTAGTAAAAGGCAAGGGGGTGCACTGTCGCCTTTAAATAAGATTTCTGCGGAAATTGTCGGATCCGGGCTTTCAAAATTCTATAGGTGAAGAACTCGGTATTCACCAAACTACTCTCTGTAAGACATACACTTCTGTAATGGATGCAGTTTTGGAGAAGGCCAATATTTTTATTAAATTTCCTACAAGTGCTGAAGCAGTTGTGGAAGCTAAACGGTTGTGGTCAGAGAGATTTATTTATGTTCCTTCAGATTGTGAACGAATATCAATTGCTTGTCTTTAATTTCTTCATCACTATTCACTACTATCACTTTCCTCATTTTCACTGAAATCTGCCATATCACAAATATACGTTTCCTATTTTCCAGAACAGAACAGATTACTATTGTACTAAATAAATAGACCAACGCTGTTGTATGTACGTCAACTCTTTTGCAAATTAGGCACCAAACTGAACATGAAATCTATAATCTGAACAAGTGGATAAGCCACGTCTGAACTTGTGTTGAATAAGCATTTGCTAAAGAGGTGTAAGAAAAACAGCAATTGCTTCAAAATTTTATTCATATCCAGATCTAGCAATTGCTTTTACTAAAAAGTAATTGCTTCAAGTAATTGCTTAATTTTTATTCATTAGGCTCAATGTGTCTACAGCTACAGCTCTCTAAAAAATCACTTAAATCGGAGTAAAAATAAAAAAGTTATAAAGCCCTAAGCCTATAATCCAAATTTTATGATGCCCGTTTTTTTTTGCACGGGACTGTATTTTAAATCCTAAAAATACTACCGTTTTATGATTATTTATTAGGAATGAATATCTCAAATTTTAAAAATTGTCAGAACTATTCAGTCAAACTTATTAAATAAAGCTTTAAAATAATGCATTTTAGTAATACGGAGTGTTTTACTTACATAAGTACAAAAACAAACTATGTTATTGGTACGGCATCACAAAGTTCGATAAATTGTTTTTTTAACACTTTTATTACAGGTTTGTAGTTCGGAAACGACATAACGGATTTTAAAGTGGTTTGCAGAGCTTGAAAGATTGTTTCTTATAGATTAATAATGTGTATTAAAGGTGTTAAAAAAAGGATTGATCGAACTTTGTGATGAACAGTTTAGTATAATAATTAAATTCCATTGCAATTTTGGCTTTAAACAGGCAAACAGTACGATACAACCGTTAGGTATATGCAAATAATTAGTATTTTAAACAAAACAAGATATATAAAGAGCGCCGAGCGGGTGTATCTCCAAAATGCAACGACTTTGGGGTAAAAAACCTAATATAAAATATGACCAAAAAAAAATTTGCAGGAAATAATCTTTAAGTTCCTAATTCTACCGCTAGGGGGCGTAGTCGCTATGCTATGATACAAAGTCCTTAATTTCTACTAATAACTTCACGAACATTTTCACGAACATTTTCACGAACATTTTCCTAACGTTGCTTTTATTGCTGGGGATTTTTATCATTGCCTGAAAAGAACCGTGGCTGTGTTTAGGGAAACAGGTTCTATACAATACAAAAAAGGAGCAGGAAGACCATCTGTAAGAACAGAAAAACTTGATGCAAACGTTCGTGAAATAATGCAAAATACGCCAACAAATTGTATAAGACGCCTGTCCCAAGAAGTGGGAAGATCTTATGGAACATGCAGGACTATTCTTAAGAAGCAGCTAAATTTATTTCCTTATAAAGTGCAAGTATTCCAAGAAATACAAGCCGCACATTTTGAAAGACGCAGGAATTACTCTCAATGGTTTACCCAAAATTTATTGGAAAGAAATGATTTATTAGACCTGACATTTTTTTCGGATAAGGCCTGGTTCCACCTCTCCGGTGTGAATTATCATAATACACGCATGTGGAGTAGTGAAAATCCCCATTTTTTGTAGAGTCCTCATTGCACCCTCAAAAAATTGGTGTCTGGTTAGCTGTTTCCCGAAGAAGAATTGTTGGTCCTATTTTTATCCATGACACAGTTACAACACAGCGGTATAAAGACAATATTTTGAATCCATTTGTGAAGTAATTACTTAAGAACGAACTACGTTTTGGATATTTTCAACAGCCGCCGCCTATTAACTACTTACGCAATTTTTTCGACGACAGATTGATCAGTTTTCGATCAGACATTGAATTCCCACCTAGATCACCTTGTTTAACGGTTATGGATTACTTCGTTTTTCCTCATTTAAAGAACACTATTTTTAAAACACTAGTTGCAAATTTAGAACAATTACAAGGAAGGATTATCCAAGAATGTGGTAAAGTCGATTCACTCAGTAAATCTGCAAGATGGCCGACATGTCATATGACGAAAGTCATTGAAAATGCAAAAATTTATTTTATTTAGCTGGAACATGACTTTTGTCATATGACATGTCGGCCATCTTGCAGGTTTACTGAGTGAATCGACTATAACATTTCTCCAGAGATGCTGGTCAACACTTTCGAAAATATGAAGAGACGTGTGAGTTTATGCTTAGAGCATGGCGGTGGCCAATTTCAGCAATTTGTGTACTTATTTTTCTTTTTCTTTCTGTATATTCTTACTTTGTTAATTTTGTAAACAACAAAAATAAATTTGCATTTGTCTACTTATTTTATTACTTATTCTTATTAGTTTAGTATATCATGTCATAATATGAATTTGGCAAAATTTTAACCTAGATTTGGTTAGATACGTCGCCATATCATTGTGATCTAAACCAAGCCCTACGTTTTTTAATCCAAGCCCTCTTTGATGCAAATAATTTTTGCTCGCATGGTACAAAGGTCAGAAATTAAGTTTTTATAATCTTAATAATATCCTCTATAAATTATTTAATTACAATTTTTTGTAGTTACCATGATAACGGTGTGAAGAAGGATAACAATTAAAAATACTTAAAAGGCTGTAACTTTGGTCTGTGTTAACCGAATTTACCAAACAATCGCTTATTTTAAAAGACGCTTTACCCTGATTGAACGCTTATATAAATAATATTAAAATTAATTCGTGCGGTTAATAGTAGAGGGCACATTTTAAAAATATATTATTTCGATTTTATAGCTATAACTAGTTACTAAAGAGAACGGCAAAAACCGAGAGAAGAAACTTAATTTCTGACCTACATTGTATTAAAGTTATTAGTAGAAATTAAGGACTTTGTATCATAGCATAGAGACTACGCCCCCCAGCGGTAGAATAACGAACAAAGATTATTTCCAGCATTTTTTGGTCATATTTTATATTATATTTTTTACCCCAAAGTCGTAGCATGTATGGTTTTGGAGATACAGCCGCTCTCTACCAGTCGTGGATCATCCTGTATACAACGTCTCGGGAAACAGGAGGTCAATTCGTTAACCATTTATTCCTTAACCAAAAATAATATGACTTTTGTAATGTCATTTTTCATTTTTGACTCTCATGTTCGATATACGCGTCACAGTTTAAAATTAAAAACTGCTTTTTTTGAATAATTAGAGTTTTTTAATAACATATAAATTTTAAATTTAATAATATATCGCTTCACCATAAAGAGTTACATCTTTTGAAAAAAATAAAACCAAAAACAATTGTCAAATATTCAAAATAATGGGGACCAGAACCTTCCAAAAACTTAAACTGCTCTCCAGCTTGAAAGATTATTTTCATTAAATCATTCTCGCTCAAAATCGGAACCATATACATAAAATCTTTAATATACCCCCAGGCTGAATATTCCAAGGGAGTAAGGTCTGGGGAACGGGGTGGCCATTTAACAGGAACGTCTTGGTCCCAACTAATTCAGCGATTAGGAAAGATTTGGCATAAATAGTTTCTAACTTTTCTAGCAAAATGCGGGGATCGCCGTCTAGTTGAAATCAAATATGTTGTCTTACCATTAGATACAAATCATAAAGTAAATCGGGCAGTTTAGAAGAAATAATATAATGAATGAATAGTCAAAATTCGTGATTAAAACGACTGAGAAGATTAGCGATAGTAATATAGTAAGTTCTTAGTATAGGGCAATCAAATAATTTCATTTACATGGTTTAGTACTACAGGTTTTTATCTGTACGCCACTGTCCTTACATTATTTTTGACTAAATAGTCTTTTGCTTTCGGTATTGTCACCTATTGCAAAGATTAACCTAATTATATCTTGTATCCATGGTAATGCTACAACGGCATTAGCATTTGAAAATTATGAGATTACCGTAAGCCGCGTCGGTATCAGTTAAGCACCCATACTTTTCATATCATCTCCAAAACGCATCATTTTATCGGAATTTTATTAGAGTCAAAAAATAATCAAAAATAGGGCAGACTATTTTGAATATTTGATGATTGTTTTTTGTTTTGTTTTTGTCAAAAGATGTAACTCTTTATGCTGAGTAATGTACCAAATTTAAAATTTATATCTATATTAAATACTGGAATTATTCAAAAAAATCAGTTTTTAATTTTAAACTTGGTACCTATACGGAACATGAGGGTCAAAAATGAGACATGGCTTTATAAAAGGCATATTATTTTATGTATATGAAGTTAGCAAAACAACTCCGGACAACCAAGTTAAGTGTAACGGTAAAATTTACCGCTAATTAGCCGCTAATTAACCGTAAAAAAATTAATTTTGCCGCTCGTCTTTTTTAAAAAATACGAGGTGTTTTGCCAAGTTCTCGAGAAGTTGACAAAACAACTTTTTCAGACTAGCTAGTTAAGATTTATTTTTATACTACCTGAACAATCCCGAACGTGCAATATTTTTGGGTGTTCAGGTTTGTTTGGGTTTGTTCAGGTAGTATAAAAATAAATCTTAACTAGCTAGTCTAAAAAAGTTGTTTTGCCAATTTGTCGAGAACTTGGCAAAACACCTCGTATTTTTTTAAAAAGACTAGCGGCAAAATTAATTTTTTTACGGTTAATTAGCGGTTAATTAACGGTAAATTTTCATAGTATTGAACACCCAAAAATATTGCACGGTCCAAAGTTGTTTTGCCAACTTTATATGAACTTGGCAAAACATCTCGTATTTTTAAAAAAAGACGAGCGGCAAAATTAATTTTTTTACGGTTAATTAGCGGCTAATTAGCGGTAAATTTTACCGTTACACTTAACTTGGTTGTCCGGAGTTGTTTTGCTAACTTCATATACATTATTATTTTTGTCTAAGGCTAAGGAATTATATGGTTAACGGATTTACCTCCTTTTTCCGGAGTTTGTAACTCGGAATTAATTCAGTAATTCCAGTACAATTTTTAATGCTTGGACAGAGGGGTGTTGTGGTCTTTTTTATAAAAAAAATATTGATACAGTGTGTCCCAAATTAAAAATATGCGATATTGATCATATTTTTAAATGAGTCCCTAGTTTTTATTGAATATTTTTAAAGTGCATATTAAGTTTGGAGTATCGACATGCTTGCCAACCTATAACCTATTTCGCGTGTATTTGTTTATTTTTCTGGCTTTTACACAAAATTTAAATAAAATCAGCATCGACTTGATATTCTATAGGTAATAATTGATATTATTATATTTAATAAATATCAAGGAATTTCATAACTTATTTTAGGAGAATTAGATAGCGAAGAACATCGGGTAAGATTTTTTTTAACATTATTATGTCATTGTTCTTTCACGATACAATTCTCCCAAAATTAGCAATGAAACAAATTGATGTTTCCGTAGTATGTCAGATATAACCTAAAGAATGTGCCGACGATATTGATTTTATTTAAATGTTAGTCAATAAAATAATAAACTAAAAAATACAAGGCGAAATAGGTTATAGGTTGGCAATAGATCGAATGACGTTGAGAATCCCACCTTAAGTTATACATAAGTACCAAATTTCAAATTTTTATTCCATGTTATTTATAAGATAATAAACCAAAATTACTTAATTGTATATTCACTTTAAATTTTTAAAAAAACATTGAGAAAATAATAGAATTCAAAGCGTCTCCTTCTACCAATCCATCTGCCTGGAAGTACTGCATCCAGATATTCACGGACAGTATTGAAACCAGGACATGAGGATATGAGAGGCAAATCGGGATATTTCTCTCTGAATAAATGAATAACTTCATTTTGTGTTTTTGTCCTATTTCCACATCCAATCATCATTAACATTTCAATCTGGTGTTTTTCAGTTAAGTAAGGCATTAAGTTGGGCAAAATAAAAGTATCCACGTTCAAGATGTGTCGCGTACTAGTGTTTAAATACGATATGTCATTGTCATTACTTATTTTATCAAGAAATGTAAAAAGGTGTTGCTTGAAATTGACACAAAAAAATGAACAAACCATGAATACTACCTTCTTTCCTGAATGTTTTTTATTATTTAAAGCGAATACAACTTATTTTTAAAAGTGAAGTGTGTAGCTGTTTTTTTTTATATTGGGATAGCAGCACAATGGATACCCTGGGGCGGG
The DNA here is from genome assembly GCA_963969555.1 of Polydrusus pterygomalis. Lineage (NCBI taxonomy): Eukaryota > Metazoa > Arthropoda > Insecta > Coleoptera > Curculionidae > Polydrusus > Polydrusus pterygomalis. The sequence continues at coordinate 73,494,586 of OZ018376.1, read as the reverse complement.
TAGACCACCACGGCCGTTTCGTCCTTGTTAGGACTCTACAGGCTGCCATAACCCAAGCAATCCCGACACAGCGGTAAGATGTATTAAAAGCCTTTTTATAAAAGCAAAGCTGCCATCAATACACCGTGGCGCCATCTCAGCGGAATTAACTCCAATATAAAAGGCAGTCACACTGGTATAATAATCGAAAGGTAGACAACTAAATAAACTAGAGATGCAACGGAGGTCCGGCCAACTTACTGACTCCGCCGACTCCGGCTACTTTGCCGGAGTTACTGACTCCTGCCTAAAATGGCAGGAGGAATAAGTAGAAAAAGAAAATATTTTATTTATTTTTTTCCTGTTTATATTAAAAACCTTAATACAAAAAATCTTACTCAATATTCATAACAAACTTTTGTTAAGTTGTGGTGGATGAATATTAATTTCTGAGCATTCCTTGGTGTCAATCTATTCAGCTTCTCTTCACAGGCGCGTATTCAGCTGTCAGTTAAGGGGGCGGGGGGTAAGGTAAAAAAATAGCGCCGTAGGCGAAAAATTTTTAGGTGCTACGCCCTTTTTTCAACGATGTGACGTGGTTTTGAAGCAGAAAAAAGGAATAGTAGCGCCGCAGGCGAATTTTTTTTGGGTGTTACGCCTTTTTTTACTGATTTGTCAGTGCTTATTTTTTGGGATGGGGTAGTTACCCCCCCCCCCCCCTCAAATACGCGCCTGTCTCTTCATATATGTTTCCAGCCTCGGAGAAAGTTCGCTCGCTATAAACACTACTAGGAGGTGCCGACAGAAATCTCACAACAAGCTTGTAGAGTTATGGGAATAAATTTGTATGTTCCCTCCAAAATACAAGTGGATGGGCTTGAAAGTTCTTCTTCTTCTATTATTTCAAGCTATATGACCAGACTTGCTTGAAAGTTGAAACTATTGACTATTTTGACAGATCAGTAACTCCGGCTCCGGCTAGTGGCCGAAGATACTAACTCCGGTCTCCGGCTAAATCATGGCTCCGTTGCATCTCTAAAATAAACCACGAAGTACATACATCACAATCCAATATAGGGAACGCTATTTGCGTTTTCACCGGAACATCTGCCATTTTGCAGACTACAACGCTGGCACCCACTAGAATGCGCGCAATCCGTTTAATAAAAGTCATAAAAATGTTTAGATGTTTAGAACATAATATTAGAGTCCGCGAAAATAATTAAAAAGTGACTATTGCGGCATATCGGACAAGTGTGTAACTGTTTTTTATATTGGAATACACAGGGATCCAAGCACAATGGATACCCTGGGTGGGTAGACCAAGACGGCCGTTTCGTCCTTGTTAGGACTCTACAAGCAGCCATAACCCAGGCGATCCCGAGACAGCGGTAAGATGTGCCTTTTTACAAAAGCAAAGCGGCCATCAATACACCGTAGCGCCATCCCAGCGAAAATTAACTCCAATATAAATGGCAGTCACACTGATAATAATCGAAAGGTAGACAACTAAATAAACCACGAAGTGCATCACAATCCAGTATAGGAAACGCTATTTGCGTTTTCACCGGAACATCTGGACGAAACGGCCGTCGTGGTCTACCCGCCCCAGGGTATCCATTGTGCTTGGATCCCTGTGTATTCCAATATAAAAAAACAGTTACACACTTATTGTCCGGTATGCCACAATATTCGTTTTTAATTATTTTCGCGGACACTATATTATATTCTAAACAATTAATTTTTGTTTAATATCTTATACAGTGTGACCAGTAAAGTCCGCATCATATGGAATTTTTTTTTTATTTACAGCTTTATTCGAAATTTTACTTTAGCATTAAGTTCTGCTTCAATCGAGATGAAAATTAAGCAAAAAGTGTAAGTCACGTGATTCGCATTATCTGTTAAATTTAAATTTTTTCCAAAAAATAATTCAAAAGTGGGGTTATTTATGAAACTATCGAAAAAAAATATTGGAAAAAGTTTTTTTAAATGCAGTTTCTATCCCACATGCAAAATTTCAGCTGCATAATGATACTTTAGATTTTTTACCCATATTTTGTAAATTGCACCACTTTTGCAAAATAAGACTCAACGCAACCTACATAAAACTTCTTAGTTTTGACAATGCTTTATTTCAGATAAATTTTCTTTAAAGTAGCGCTATATTAAATGTGTGTTTTTCTACAAAATCAAAATTGGACTATTAAAATTTGGTCACATGTGATGCAAAGTTTATTTGTTATTGACCTTGTATAAGGTAACTTCATAAAATAAGTGTTTTTGAAAACGTAGTTTGTGTCTGAAAGTAATACACCTTAATATTAAGACAAAAAAGAACACAGTGTCATCAGTAAAGTGTTCATTAAGTGGAAAATAAATTTTAGTTTAACTTAACGTAAAGTTTATCTATTTTCAACGATTTAATTTAAAACACCTTTATTTTATTTTTTATTTTTTAACTTTCAGACACAAACTACGTTTTCAAAAATAGTTCTTTTATGAAGTCACCTTATACAGGGTCAAAAACAAATAAACTTTGCATCACATGCGACCAAATTTTAATAACCCAATTTTGATTTTGTAGAAAAATACATATTTAATAAGACGCTACTTTAAAGAAAATATATCTGAAATAGAGCATTGTCAAAACTAAGAAGTTTTATGTAGGTTGCGTTGAGTCTTATTTTGCAAAAGTAGTGCAATTTATAAAATGTGGGTAAAAAATCAAAATTATCTTATGCAGCTGAAATTTTGCACGTAAGCTAGAAACTGCATTTAAAAAAACTTTTTCTTATAACTTTTTTTGATATTTTCAGAAATAACCCCACTTTTGAATTATTTTTTGGAAAAAATTAAAATTTGACAGATAAAGCGAATTACGTGACTACTATTTTTTTGCTTAATTTTCATCTTAATCGAAGCAGAACTTGATGCCAAAGTCAAATTTCGAATAAAGTAATTAATTTAAAAAAATCCCATATGATGCGGACTTTACTGGTCACACTGTAAATAACAAGGAATAAAAACTTGAAATTTGGTATTTATGTAGGTATAACTTAATATGCACTTTAGAGTTAGTAAAGTCAATAATTTTTTTATAAAAAATAGGTACCCACAACTTAAAATGTTAATTTTTCCAAAAAAAAACCTGTACTAGTTTTACTAAATGTATTCCAAGTTACAAACTCACACTGTTAATTGAGACAGTTATTAAATCCATTTAAATCTCAACATAGTCCACTTATTTTTAACGCACAGTGTATAGTTACATGTATACAAACGTTTACGTCCTTCAATAACAAATTAAAGCGATTCACAATTTGCGCGACTCCGTTTTTTGTAAAAAAAAACACTCGCTACGAAACGCGGTATTTTAAATTTGGCGGTCCGCGGAAAGCGTGCGAGTCACAGGCGGTCATTGCGAAAAATGACGGAATTGGCGCTTGCATTGGTAAAACAGCGTGGTTGCCACGCACTGGGATGAATTCGTTTAACGATCATATTGGAAGAAAAATCCTGCGCTGATGCGAAATTTAATGATAGATTAAATAAACACATTTTTTCTAATTTTGACATATAAAGTGACACTTTTTAAAACTGATTGACATTATGAAACGTCTTACTTTTTGTAACTAGTTGCATAAAGTAAAATTTTATCCAATTGGTGACGAAAAATGTATTTCAAAATTAGTGACAAAAATAATTATTCTATTTATTAAACTGTTATAATACAAGTTAAAAACATAAATTATAAATTAATTAATTATTATAAATATTGATAACACAATTATTGCAATTATTCAAATTAATTCCCGACGACATATTTTTTTCATTACTCGAACTTGCTGTTATTTGGGAAGCGACGCACATTGCATTAGATGTTTCACCAAATATTTCTTGCGCTATAAGTTTTTTATTATTCATGGAATTTTCAACATATCCCTCCGCAACAGAACTAGATTTCCAACCTCCGGTGCCTTTTTAATTTTAAAAAATCAGCGCCACTGTCTGCTAGGAAAGTGGCAGAGCTTCTTCTGAAGCAGTGGCCAGTATATAGAACAGGATTTGAAAGACCAAGAAATTGTGCAATAACTTTTGGCAGACTGCTAAATGTGTTAATTCCCACAGGATTTCTGGTACATTTTCCATTCGCATATTTTACAAAAAATCTATTGTGTTTAAGAATCTGGGGACGCAACTTAATATATTTTTTTAATATTTCAACAAGATTCGTATTTTCAATGTCTCCAGTGGTAATTGCACACTGCCGTATAACTTTTGTTTTTGAAGGTGGGATATCAACACGAAAATGGCTTCCTTCGTCTATAACATTTTCAACTGGAAGAAAAGTTAATTCTGCTTTTCTGCATGCTCCTGCCATTCCAATTATCATTGCAACCTTAGCCATTAAGTATTCTTTGTCATCAGCTTCCAATAAAAATTTGGCAAAATCTTTTTTAATAAAAACTTTTGACTTTTTAGCACTGTACCCGTCCGCTTGCCTTTTAATATATGCTACCAAATTTGTATATTTTTTAATATCAATATTCCATTTCTGATTTAGTTCAGAACTTAACATTGAGTAAAGTCTCCATAATGTGGAAACTTTTAGATCTTTCTTACCCTCGAAATATGCAAGTAAAACTTTCTCATTAACATGTTTAATTTTCTTCTCATCACACCACGTAACAAATTTTTCGTATGCCAAATTATAAACTGCCTTTGACTTTTTGGGAATTACTGATAATAGAGCATTACCTGCTGCCTCTTCAATATCGCTTGGTAGCTTTTCAGAACTTGAATGACTCATTTTTTAAAAATAAAACTAAAAATATATCAATCTCGATAAAAACCTTCCGTCTAGACTTTTTTACAAAATGTCAAACTGACAACTAACATAAAGTAACAGCAACAATAGCTATTTATGCCATCAGTTATATGTCAAAATTAGAAAAACTAAATTTATGTTTTCCAAATTTTTATCAATTATATTAAATTTTATTTTTTTATTACTTTCTTCAAAATTAGAAAAAATCTTGTATGCAATACGTTACGAAATGAAATTTTGTGTAACTTGTGAGTTTTTGCGAAACTCACTTCGTTCGTTCCGCAAAAATCTCACGCGTTACACAAAATTAGGCATTTCGTAACTGATGGCATAAATAGCTATTATTATATTTGGCATTTTTAACGAAGGGATTATTTATTTTATTATTATTTTATTTATTGCAAATAAAACCCCAAAAACATTTTATGTCCATGCGGGATTCTCTCCTTATAACAACATTTAAAAATATAATTATTGTTAAATATATAACTAATTAAAATACAAAGTATGTCAAAATAATACTTAAAATGTTAATATTCAATAAAAAAAATAAAAATATTTAAATATGTATAAAATTATTCAATTATTATTTATTTTAATAAAATAATATAACTAATAATATCGTTTAGATATCATTTATAAATAATTTTAAAAAGAATAATTAATCCTAAAATAAGTGCACGTTTAAATAATTTTTAGTTTAAAATTTAGCTTCCCCTTTAAGTATTTTCTTAGTTATAATTTTAAAACGTTTCATAATCAAAAATTTTAATTCTTGGGGTATTTCGTTGTATAATTTCATACCTTAATAATGAATGGAGTTCTGACCTGCCCTAGTGTGTATTAAAGGTAAATTAATATTGAAAACAGTTCTAGTTAAATGATCATGTACGTCACGTCTGTGATTGAACTTTATATTTGAATGTTTATTTTTTGGTATAATTTGGTGAACGAAAACAATATTTTGCATTAAGTGAATATCCTTAATTGACATAATATTAAAAATTTTATATAAAAGTTTAGTTGAATATTGTCTATCCAAGCAATATATACAGTGTCACCAGTAAGTCCGCATCATATGGGATTTTTTTTTATTAATAGCTTTATTCAAAATTTGACTTTAGCATCAAGTTCTACTTCGATCGAGATGAAAATTAAGCAAAAAAATAGTAGTCACGTGACTCGCCTTATCTGTTAAATTTTAAATTTTTCCAAAAAATAATTCAAAAGTGGCGTTATTTCTGAAAATATCGAAAAAAGTTATTGGAAAAAGTTGTTTTAAATGCAGTTTCTAGTCCACATGCAAAATTTCAGCTGCATAAGATAATTTTGATTTTTTACCTATATTTTGTAAATTGCAGCACTTTTGCAAAATAAGACTCAACGCAACCTACATAAAATTTCTTAGTTTTGACAATGCTTTATTTCAGATACATTTTCTTTAAAGTAGCGCCATATTAAATGTGTGTTTTTCTACAAAATCAAAATTGGGCTATTAAAATTTGGTCGCATGTGATGCAAAGTTCATTTGTTTTGTAGAGCTTAATACCTGTTGGGTGTCAGTAACTACCTGAATTAAAAATCAATCAGTTATTCCGTCATCTTTGACAGTCGTTACAAGTAATTTGATTCATCGCTAATTTTTCCAATTTCTTGAACAATTCACACAATGGGCTTTACGGAACGGCATAAAACATTCATGGTTGAAGCGTACTTTCGAAACGGGGTTAGAGTAAATTGTAAGTGGCAATACAATCCGGGTTTGTGGATGGACGATTTTCACGAACATTTTCCTAACGTTGCTTTTATTGCTGGGGATTTTTATCATTGCCTGAAAAGAACAGTGCATGGCTGTGTTTAGGGAAACAGGTTCTATACAACACAAAAAAGGAGCAGGAAGACCATCTGTAAGAACAGAAGAACCTGTTGCAAACGTTCGTAAAATAATGCAAAATACGCCAACAAATTGTATAAGACGCCTGTCCCAAGAAGTGGGAAGATCTTATGGAACATGCAGGACTATTCTTAAGAAGCAGCTGGATTTATTTCCTTATAAAGTGCAAGTATTCCAAGAATTTTGTAAACAACAAAAATAAATTTGTATTTGTCTACTTATTTTATTACTTATTAGTTTGGCATATCATGTCATAATATGAATTTGACAAAATTTTAACCTAGATTTGGTTAGATATATCGTCCCCATATTATTGTGATCTAAACCAAGCCCTACGTTTTTTAATCCAAGCCCTCTTTGATGCAAATAATTATTGCTCGCACGGTACTTGTATGTACATGTTTAAAGATTTACTATATAGTTATCAATAAGCAGCCACCTGTTTTCTCCATCCAATTACCATCATCAGATGTCAATTAACTTCGATCCAGAATCAGGATAGTCTGGCAAATGCAAGAACTACTTCAATCAGCGGCGAGGATCAGGTTCCTTATTGTCACTTAACCTAGTTTTATATTATTCAGCCAATTATACAGAATACATAAATTCTTATATTTACAAACTTGTTTTAATTATCAACGAAAATTTCTTTCCGGATGTTTGCGGTTTCCGCTAAAGCAACTCGCAAATATGGGACTAACCAGTTTACGTGGAAGCGAATCTGGCTCAAGTCTTTAGGATGGCGTAATCCATACTGACAAGCAAAGAAAATTTATAGGGTTAGAAATGTTAGCTCCTTGTTAAAAAATCGCAACACAGTAGAGGGAGAAAGAAGAGAGAGAGAGAGGGGTGTTAGTGTGCCCGCCGGCCATCAGAGGCGCAATGGCGGGAAATTTGAACAGCGGTTTTAGGACTTTTCAATTTAATTATTAACTTTTGAACGAATTTTTATTGATTTCATTTGTGATTCAATATAAATATTATTACATCACAAATTAAATCAATAAAAAGACGCACAAAAGTTCTTTTTTATGGAATAAATAATGCACATTATTTTTATATTAACCAAGATTTAGAAAATAAAGATGGAAGCACTTTATCGTAAATAATGTTTTCTACGTTTATTTATAAATAAAAACTGCATTGACAACCGTAACAAAAAATAACTGTTTAGAATAAACTAATGTCCTTAGGTTACGTCTCACAGGTCTCACTCATCTGGAATTGACTCAATTCATATAATATTATCACAAATACTGTATAAACACAAGCACTAGGATGCATTGAGACACGTACTAAAAGATCCATAAACTATCAGGTGATTCTTACAGCGTTCTTTGAAACAAAAGAAACAGTATCGGGTAGACATAAAATTTCTCTGTAAAATATGGCCGATGGCCAAGTATCTACTTATCGAGTTAGCTCAAACCATTATCTTTGTGCCATTATGTTATAATTTTTAATCCACTCAGTAAAACAAAAATGTTAAAATTATCATTTCAAGAGACTAAACTTATCTGTTCGTAACTGCTAGATTGTTAGGTATTACCTCGGGCACAATGTGTTACAGTTATCTGCAGGTTGCCCAGTGATATTTTGTTAAGATTGGCTTGTTAACCAACACCTATTATGTATGTGAAACATTTCATGTTAATTTATTTATTGTAAACTTACATTTCCTATATAAAAAATAGGTAAGGAAGAAGGAAGTGTAAAATTAATTTGATAAATAATAAAAAATAATTACCTGCATAGTAGGCTGGAATAATAACTGAAAGATTACACACATTGGCGAAGTTTTCTAGAATAGAAACTAATAGAATTGTATATTAAAATGATAATAAAAAATTAATTAATTTCCTCAGAAAAAAACGTGGACAAGAAAAATTGACAGTTGTGACATGGATGGATGGCGGGCTGGCTGGTTTGTTCCAATTAGCACCTGGCGCAGTTTGGGAAGCGTTATAGTAGGTTAGAATATAACTGTCCTTCTCTTCTATACGTCAAAAATATGCGACAGAACCCGGTTACACGGCCAGCTGGCGACAACAGCGCTAATTTGCCCTGATGGCCGGCAGGCACACTAACACCCCTCTCTCTCTCTTCTTTCTCTTTCTACTGTGTTGCGAAATCGTCCATTTAAGCTTCACCGGGGTGCTGACAAGCCTAAAGTTACAGGACGGCTTTTAAGGCAAAAAAATTAATACAAAATGGACTTGATGCGAGTTAAAAAGAGATCGATGACGTTGCTAACTTCTGTTTTCGCTGAATTCCCCCTCGATAGGCATAGCAGCAAATACGTTCCGATAGCGAAGCAGCTTTTTTTACCAAGTTTATATCGATGACTTCAAGCTGGATTGAGTCAAAGCGGCTTGTACCGGGTGATTCAATAAGAAAGGCAGCCGGCTATATCTCGGAAACTACTAAACGTAGAAACTTGGGATAAAAAAAATTATGATTAAAGCGGTCCTGAGAAAATTCTGGAAATAATTTTTAAGTTCCGCATTTTGCCGCAAGAGGGGGTAATTAAAAAGTAAATTTTAAAATTTTACATAACTCCGAAAATTCCTTACTAAGGTATATGTTTGATAACACCATTTTAAAGCTTGGACCATAATGCATCATTTTGGTCTTATGCTCATTGGCGTACCGACTTTAATAAGAGTGGGGGAAGCTGTTGAAAGTGTAAACATTTAAATCGCTGTAACTTCTAAACGACTTATCCGATTTTAGCAAACTAAAAACTTTTTGGAAGAGAAATTCACCAATCGTATTTAGTTGTCCATAATAGTTCTCAATAAAATTGCTAGAGGGCGCAATTTGTAATAATAATAGTTTTTTTGATTTTATACCGAAAATTCAAATCATACGGTATAATTATGATACCATGATCGAAAAGTAGATTATTATGATACCATAATCGAAAAGTAGATAAAATTTGCTAGCAAAAATAATAAAACCGCAGCTCGATATCTTTGTTCGTTTCAGAGTTATTGCCAAAACATTAATTTTTAATACAAATTGCGCCCTCTAGCAATTTTATTTGAAACTATTGTGTACCATTGGATAAGGCAATTAAAGGTGCTTACCTTTCTCTTCCAAACAAGCTTAAATTGAGTGAAATCGGAAAAGTCGTTTAGAAGTTACAGCGATTTTAATGTTTACACTTTCAATAGCTTCTCCCACTCTTATCAAGTGAAAGTCAAAACATTAAAATGGCTGTAACTTCTAAACGACTTATCCGATTTCGCTCAATTTAAGCTGGTTTGGAAGAGAAAGGTAAGTACCTTTAATTGTCATATGGTACACAATAGTTTCAAATAAAATTGCTAGAGGGCGCAATTTGTATTAAAAATTAATGTTTTGCCAATAACTCTGAAACGAACAAAGATATCGAGCTGCGGTTTTAATATTTTTCTAGCAAATTTCATCTACTTTTTGATTATGGTATCATAATTATACCGTATGATTTGAATTTTCGGGATAAAATCAAAAAAACTATTATTATTACAAATTGCGCCCTCTAGCAATTTTATTGAGAACTATTATGGACAACTAAATACGATTGGTGAAAGTGCATACATTTCTCTTCCTAACAGTCTTTAGTTTGCTAAACTCGGATAAGTCGTTTAGAAGTTACAGCGATTTAAATGTTTACACTTTCAACAGCTTCCCCCACTCTTATTAAATTCGGTACGCCAATGAGCATAAGACCAAAATGATGCATAATTGTCCAAGCTTTAAAATGGTGTTATCAAACATATACCTTAATGTGGAATTTTCGGAGTTATGTAAAATTTTAAAATTTACTTTTCAATTACGCCCTCTTGCGGCAAAATGCGGAACTTAAAAATTATTTCCAGAATTTTCTCATGACCGCTTTAATCATAATTTTTTTTATCCCAAGTTTCTACGTTTAGTAGTTTCCGAGATATAGCCGGCTGCCTTTCTTATTGAAGCACCCGGTATAAGCGACTCGAGAAAACTGATAGATATAAACGAGCTTCAATCCGACTTAAAGTATTCAAGTCAATCCTAAAAGTAATTGGGGTCGACTTTATTCAAGAGGTTTTAAAACATGATATAAACGGTTTAAGGCTGCTGCCTAACTTCAGATTACTACGTCATCGCCATATGATTTTGACATTTGAGCCCGTTGGCTTAAAATTTAAAGGTTAGTTTGGTTTTACCGTGTTTTAATAACAAAAACTATTATATTATTATATTCTATGAAAAGGAAACAAGCAATTATTATTTATATGTATATTATATTTACGACACATTACACAAACATTTCGGCAATTGGTTCTACTAAAATGGTTAGTTAGATGACACAAAAAGAAAACACATTTAAATTTCTATATTTTTTACCATCTAAAATGGTTAAATTTTTTTTTCCTTTAAAATATTTAAAAACGCTTTCACTTCTTCATTTGACCATACATTTCTTTTTACTTTTTGATCAATGGCAAGTTTTGGCTTTAAGTAGACAAACCGGAAAGTGAGGTTATTAACGGCAACGGTATTTTATTTAAACTGAAGTTAGCTTCAAAATCAGGGCATGCATATTGTTGTTGTTATAAAATTGAGCTTGAAGCTGAATTTCAATCCAAATTGAAGTCGCTGAAATAAACGTGTGAGCCTAACCTTAAACTCTAAGCCGCTTTAATTTCAAAGCGGCTTGAGGCCATTGATATAAACTTGGTAATTATTAGACATTCGCCTTTAGATACGTACAGCCTATCTCGTGCGCAAACAAAAGTTACGTTTTGTGGATGAAAAAATACGTCCGAGCGCAGGGCTCGCCGGACAGCTGCCTTCCCTCCCAGCAGCATCGGGCATGCGCACACACCTTTTGTTATCGGCCTGTCCTTCTTTAGCGGCATGCTCAAAATACACTCCAGAACCGACTCGGCGCCATTTTTGTGGATGTTTTTAAAAGTTTCTCTATGTATTCCTTGTAGTTTTCTTTGCTATTGTGGATTGTGGGTGTTTAATATTTACGGATTTCTAGTTTTTGTGTAGTTTGGTGAATTGTGTTTGCGCTTTTAGTGGCTCGGATACTCGGATTGGAATATAAACAATGACCAGTAACAGCTCTTGTATGATTTTATTATGCCCAAATAGGGATAAAATACCTGGTATTCTGATATTCAGCAAGTATGGATATTGACATAACTTTATTTTATTATGAATAATTTATACCGGGTGTCCACGGAATGTGGCTCGCCCCTCTAACTTTTTTGTTTTTCAAGATAATGAAATAAAATTCGGGGGATTTGTATACGACATAAAACTGCATTATTTGACAGGTGACTCAATATTATGGAACTTCCGGTTTAACCGGAAGTGACATAAACTTTCGATTTTTAAATGAGACACCTGGTATATTTTTAGTTTTCTTGACTCCATATAACATTCTCAATACAACGATGTGTCACTTGTGACTTCTTGTCACCAAAAAAATATTTTTTTTTAAATTTATTGTTTTATCTAGAGGGCTTACCTTAAAATCACTTATTTCAGTTCTTTAATCTTGGAAAAAATACAATTTTACTATTTTTGGCCCAATGCTATGTGCTATGTAAAATTTAATCTTTAAAGATGTATAACTTATTTTTTTTTAAATGGCATCATGGTGGCTCGTCGGGTTAAGAGAAAAGAGGATTTTATTACGATTATTTTGATACCATAACACTATTAGGTTTTAGAAAAGCTGCCATTAAAAACATTAAAAAGTTAACTTAAAACTTTCCTAATATGAAGCATCTTTTGAGAATAAATTTATATTTAAATGCATCAAGTAGCCTGTGACCAGCAAAACTGATAAAACAAATTTATGCCTTGAAGAAAATTGAAATGCCAACAGCTGCTGCCAAAGTAAATTAGTTTGTTGTTTAAAAAACATGGAAAATAATAGTTTTACAAGGAGTGATATGTTATTAGTGTTTGGAGAATATAGAAATAATTCAACCGATGCTGCACCACTTTACGCACAAAGATATTTTAATCGGCGTCATCCAACCCAGCACTATTCGGTACCCAAAACTGGTTCCGAAAATGCGAAAGCCTGACAATATCAACATATCAACTTTTTTACTCCTTGTAAAACTAGTATTTTCCATGTTTTTTAAACAACAAACTAATTTACCTACTTTGGCAGAAGCTGTTGGCATTTCAATTTTCTTCAAGGCATGATTTTGTTTTATCAGTTTTGCGGGTCACAGGCTACTTGATGCATTTAAATCTAAATTTGCTCTCAAAAGATGCTTCATTTTAGGAAAGTTCTAAGTTAACTTTTTAATGTTTTTTAATGGCAGCTTTTCTAAAACCTAATAGTGTATGGTATCAAAATAATCGTAATAAACCTTAACCTTAACCCGACGAGCCACCATGTTGTCATTTAAAAAAAATAAGTTATACAACTTTAAAGATTAAATTTTACATAGCACATAGCATTGAACCAAAAATAGTAAAATTGTATTTTTCCCAAGATTAAAGAACTGAAATAAGTGATTTTAAGGTATTCATAGCCCTCTAGATAAAACAATAAATTTGGAAAAAAAATATTTTCTTGGTGACAAAAAGTGACAAGTGACACATCGTTGTATTTAGAATATCATATGGAGTCAAAAAAAGGAAAAATATACCAGGTGTCCCATTTAAAAATCGAAAGTTTATGTCACTTCCGGTTAAACCGGAAGTTCCATAATGTTGAGTCACCTGTCAAATAATGCAGTTTTATGTCGTATACAAATCCCCCGAATTTTTTTTCATTATCTTGAAAAACAAAAAAGTTAGAGGGGCGAGCCACCTTCCGTGGACACCCGGTATACAAACTATACTACCTAGGCTATACAAACAAGGTATGAAAATAAAGAGAAACACATACCGAGACAGATTATCCCGATGCATGTTTTGGTATATTTTATTTGCAACCCTGCAATCTAATTAGGTACGACTATTTTTCGGGTAATATATTGCTTCAAAAAGTTTAAAAGACACTTTTCTTTATACTTATATTATATAAAAGAAAAAAGTAAATACCTAGGTATATTTATATTAATCAAAGGGTGAAAATATTCCACGAGTCACGTTCTCGTGCAAAAACTTTTGGAAAAATCAATAAAAGTTATTATACCAACTAATATTTGACTTGAGATTAGGTACGCGATAACATCGAAGATTGGTTATTTTGCTGGTTTTGTTTCCTTTTTATATTCGATTTTATAAGTTTTATAGTTTAATTGACTTGTTCTCTTTCTTTTTAAACTAAAAATATTACGACGAATCATTTTTAAACAAATTTTAGAAACAAACCCTTAAAAACAATTTTCTATCCTCAAAATCTGATAGGTTCGCAACTACTAAAAATACCAAAAATAACTACCTTATTTCAAAACTTAATCAAAAATTGAGAATAATTTTTTGGCAAGAATTAGGGGCAAATTTTAGCTGTTTACACGTAAAAATAAAATGAAGGTAAACTTTTACAATTTCTTGAGCAATAACTTAACTTTTAAAGCCCGGACTTATATATTTTTCCATTCGTAAAACGATAATATTGCTGTGCGCAATGCGCATGTCTAATCGTGTGTAGCCCTGCGAGGCCATAAATTTGCCACTTTCGTGATTATTGTTTGCTTACCTAAAGATAAATATCTATGGTGGCTGCAGTCCACCAGTTTCCTCAATAACCTGGTATTTTCGTTCGTATACAGAGTGGATTAGGTATACCGCCAAAAGTTGCTGCATTTAGTAGCCTATTTAGTTATTTGATTTATTTATTTTATTCCTTTAGAGTATACCGGGTGTCCACGGAAGGCGGCTCGCCCCTCTAACTTTTTTGTTTTTCAAGATAATAAAATAAAATTCGGGGGCTTTGTATACGACATAAAACTGCATTTTTTGACAGGTGACTCAACATTATGGAACTTCCGGTTTAACCGGAAGTGACATAAACTCTCGATTTTTAAATGGGACACCTGGTATATTTTTACTTTTTTTGACTCGATATGACATTCTAAATACAACAAATTTATTGTTTTATCTAGGGGGCTATGAATACCTTAAAATCACTTATTTCAGTTCTTTAATCTTGGGAAAAATACAATTTTACTATTTTTGGTCCAATGCTATGTGCTATGTAAAATTTAATCTTTAAAGTTGTATAACTCATTTTTTTAAATGGCAACATGGTGGCTCGTCGGGTTAAGAAAAAAGAGGATTTTATTACTATTATTTTGATACCATATACTATTAGGTTTTAGAAAAGCTGCCATTAAAATAAGTTAACTTGGAACTTTCCTAAAATGAAGCATCTTTTAAGAATAAATTTAGATTTAAATGCATCAAGTAGCCTGTGACCAGCAAAACTGATAAACCAAAATCATGCCTTGAAGAAAATTGACATGCCGACAGCTTCTGCCAAAGTAAATTAGGTCGATGTTTAAAAAACATGGAAAATAATAGTTTTACAAGGAGTGAAAAAGTTGATATGCTATTAGTGTTTGGAGAATGTAGAAATAATTCAACCGATGCTGCACGACTTTACGCACAAAGATATTTTAATCGGCGTCATCCAACCCGGCACTATTAGGTACCCAAAACTGGTTCCGATAATGCGAAATGAGCCTGACAATAATAACATATCAACTTTTTCACTCCTTGTAAAACTATTTTTTTCCATGTTTTTTAAACAACAAACTAATTTACTTTGGCAGAAGCTGTTGGCATTTCAATTTTCTTCAAGGCATGATTTTGTTTTATCAGTTTTGCTGGTCACAGGCTACTTGATGCATTTAAATCTAAATTTATTCTCAAATGATGCTTCAATTTAGGAAAGTTCTAAGTTAACTTTTTAAAGTTTTTTAATGGCAGCTTTTCTAAAACCTAATAGTGTATGGTATCAAAATAATCGTAATAAAATCCTCTTTTTTCTTAACCCGACGAGCTACCATGTTGCCATTTAAAAAAAATGAGTTATACAACTTTAAAGATTAAATTTTACATAGCACATGGCTTTTGATTAAAAATAGTAAAATTGTATTTTTACCAAGATTAAAGAACTGAAATAAGTGATTTTAAGGTATTCATAGCCCTCTAGATAAAACACTAAATTTGGAAAAAAAATATTTTCTTGGTAACAAAAAGTGACAAGTGACACATCGTTCTATTTAGAATGTCATATGGAGTCAAAAAAAGTAAAAATATACCGGGTGTCCCATTTAAAAATCGAAAGTTTATGTCACTTCTGGTTAAACCATAAGTTCCATAATGTTGAGTCACCTGTCAAAAAATGCAGTTTTATGTCGTACACAAATCCCCCGAATTTTATTTCATTATCTTAAAAAACAAAAAAGTTAGAGGGGCGAGCCACCTTCCGTGGACACCCGGTATATGTGATGTTTACCTAAGATGAGTCAAGTTTTTCTAAAAACAAAGCGTTTCGACAGTTGACACCCACAGGTGAGAATACCAGCTGATACTGATTTCTTCCTAAAAATTCTCAGTTCAATAGTGGGTCGTAGTAAGCTCACGCGTAACATTTTAGAGACTAAATTTTATTGGTGTTTATTATTTAAGTTGAACGGTGAGTATAATAATAATAATCCAGTTTAAGTTAATTAACTCTCCTATTTCCAATAAAAAACCATTTCATTTATCATCATTTGCTATTATAAATTGAATATTGTTGGTTTATCCATCTTGATCACGGTACAATAGGTTGCCAAACCTTGCGTTCAGTGAGAACTAATCCAGCTGTTTGTATTTAAAAACACATAGTATTTCGGCGGTTTTGTACTACGCCGCTAACGTAAATTATACAATGGCAACGCAGCATTGAACGCGATATATGCGCACCGCTTGGCGCTTGATTAGCTCGTAGCTACAATATTTGGTCAGCAAAACAATTGTATGTGTCAGGGTTGTTCATAGAGTTTTTTTTATTGGTAAGTTAAGTACATGTCAAATGTATTTCTATATTTTACCAATGAATAACGCCATAACTTTTAATCTATCGCACGTTGAGTTCGATATTTTAATTGTAAATAAAATTAACGCTGTATTTTGGCAAGCCATTGTTCTAACAAACCAAGTGCAAGTTTAAAATATGGTGAATGCGACGGTAAAAGAACTTAGTCCAGTCCTGTCTTTGTCGCCAACATTTCAACGTAAAATAGACCAGACTTCAACAGGGTGCCATAAATGACAGGTGACTTAGCCACAATGTTCTTAGATACATCTGACTTTAGTAGAATGCACAATGGACAGGTAGTCTGTGAGCGCATTTGGAATAATTTACATTGAAAATTTCATAAATTTATTTTCAACCAATTAGAAGGCTCCTTTTTGTTTGCGTTGCTTATAGCGACGGGTTACTATCGCGATAATCTATAGCCTATTAACCTAATAAAATTAATAAGTGATAATTTTTCTGTCAAAAATGAAGTGCTTTATTTTTTATGGCAAACGTCACTCAGAATAAAATCAAAATTAATTTTGTTGCTAACTTATAATTTTTATTGAGAATAGGTCGTAGGTCTCATTATCTCATCATATTAAAAGAAACTCCAATTTATGAAATTTTCTTACCGAATCTCCCACGCAGCAGAATTAATTCCCGATAATTTTTTTCTCGGTTTCACTCATGTTTTTATTGATAGAAAATTTTCCTCGTCAAACCATTCGTGACCTTGAAAAAAATTATCGGTAATAATTCTGCTGCTAGGGAGATTATGAGTGATAATTACACACTCTTTTTTATGGAATAAAATAGAAAAAAAAATTTTTATTGTTTAAATAATAAAAACCATAATAAAAGAACCAAAATTTTTTTTAAGATTATATAAAACTAACAAAAATATATGAAAACTTTAATAATAGAACATCATAATTATCTCATTTCCTCAGTGAGAAAGTATTTTATAGTTCACTGTATTACTCAGTGCTGAATAGCGTTCACGCTTTCCTTTTAGCGTTTAATTTCTTGAAAACCATAATATATTATTCCCTATCAGCCAAATTCAGCCAAATGGTCAGCCTGTTTTCAATTCTATTAAAAGGCTTTTCCCTTAATGCAGTTGATAGCATGTTAAATATTTTCTGAGCTGTATATTTATGCTCGGTTGACATTTAGAGTATTTTACCCCCAAGGCTGTTGTCTTTATTTGACGATCGTCTAGTTTTACCACCAGTAATTTTGTAAAAATAATGATGGTTTTTTTAGAACTACATGTGACAATGTGACATACATTTGATTTAACCTTAGGGTATTACCACAACCACCTTGAAAGAAGCCGTGAAACAGAAGCATCGACAACACTGCTTGAAGATCCATGTGTCACGTGACTTTTTTGAGGTTAGCCATGTTTTAGTACGTAATTTACACGTGAAGTATGTGTAACTTTGCGGAATTTGTATTTTTATCCGGTTTTCGATTGATATCTAATAGAAAATTTAAATGACATGATTGCTAAGAACCTTTACAAAGTATTAGGGAACATTTTTGGTGCGCGTTTGCTGTAATAGCATTAATAAAGTAAAAAATCCAACAGCCTGGCCGGCCCAGGGCGGTTTATTTACTGGTCTTATAATGGCGGCATAATTTTATTTGTTTTAATTTAAAAGTTGTGATTTTTTGTATTTTAGTTAGCTCTTTGGGAAAAACTTTATTGTTTTCTGGCTACAGTTAATTTATTAAAAATTGAAGTGTTTATTTGGCTTGAAGGTATATGTGAATAAGTTTAAAAATATCACTAGTAGAGATAGTTCGTAAGTAGGTTGGATACCACTAGATTCCTAGGTATTTAGGTACCTAAGTACCATTTTTTCTCTTATAGTTTGTTGATTTATCAACATGCCAAGCCCCTTCTGTATTCCTGGGTGCAACTCTTACTATAATAGTGTTTTAAAAACAGGTAAAGAGAGTGTATCAGTTTTTCACTTTCCAAAAGATGAAAATCTGAAAATTCTATGGCTAAAAGCCATTCCAAGAGCTAATGGGCATTTTGTCCCCAGTGATATTTTGCCTGATGGCACCACAAAAAAAAATGCAACTAAAGTGAGACTAAATTTAACAGCTGCGCTTTTATTCCAATTTGCCTGCATACTTGTCAAAAACTGTTCTCATTCCTAGAAAAAGTCCAGCGGAGAGAAACGAGGAACAACAAGAGCGTACCTACGTCTCAACTTAATCAAGCTTTCGAGCAATCAGATTTTATAAAAAGTTTTGACGATCTCAGTAATTATTCACAAAAAATCAATACTTCTGAATTTTGGGAAATAAAAATTGTAAGTGACTCAAAAATATATTTTTATAGTTTAGATTTGACCAATGACTGTATAAATATTGTTAATCAGCTTTCAGTGGACATTGATAATTATGAAGGTAAAGGTTTTTTTAAAAGGTAATGAATTGGCTTACAATGATTGGAAATGGATTTTTACCCTTTGAAAGAATAAAAAACTCGCCCGTTGCCCCGCGTCATAGTAATAGCTTGTGGATCCGCAACTCCCAGCTGATGCCACTTCATGGCTTCTTTTTAAGGTGGTATTACCCTTACTTTATTATAACATAAAAGTTCAATTGGGATTGGCTTTTTTTTTTATTTAAATTACCTTGAGAATATAATTGTGCGACAGCCAAGGGCTGCAGAACTGCTCTATTTGCCACTCCCATAGATATTTACGTACAGCTTATATCGTGTGCAAATAAAAGTTAAGTTTTATGGGTGAAAAAATACGTCCGAGCGCACGGCTCACCGATCAGATGCCTTCCCTTCCAGCAACATTGGGCATGCGCACAAATCTCTTGTTATTGGTCTGCCCTTCTTTAGCGACATGCTCAAAATACACTCCAGAACCGGCTCGGCGCCATTTTTGTTGTTGTGTTTTAAGTTTTCTCTGTATATTCCTTGTTGTTTTCTTTGCTATTGTGGATTGTGGGTGTTTCATATTTACGGATTTCTAGTTTTTGTGTACTTAGTTTAGCAAATTGTGTTGGTGCTTTTAGTGACTCGGATTGGAATATAAACAATAACTAGTAAAAACCGTGGTATGATTTTATGCCCAAATAGGGGTAAAATACCGTATTTTCAGTAAGCAGGTATGGAGTGGAGTAGTGATGTATCTTGATATATAACTTTATTTTATTATGATCAATTTTAACACATCAAACTAGGCCTATGCTACGAAAACAAGGTATGAAAATAAAGAGAAACTCACACCAAGACAGATTATCCCGATGCATGTTTTGGTATATTTTATATGCAGCCCTGCAATCTAATTAGGAACGCCTATTTTTCGGGCAATATATTGCTTCAAAAAGTTTAAAAGATACTTTCCTCTATACTTATTGCAGAATAAAAGAAAAAGTAAATACCTGAGTATGTTTATATTAATCCAAGGGTGAAAGTATTTGGCTTGAAAATGTTTTATACGTAGGTACCCAAGTTTATGCCAAATTGTAAAAATCAATACAAGTTATATACCAACTAATATTTGACTTGAGGTTAGGTCCGCGATAACATCGAAGATTGGTTATTTTGCTCGTTTTGTTTGTTTTTTATATTCGATTTTATGGTTTAATTAACTCTCTCTCCTCTCTTTCTTTTTGAACTAAAAATACGACGACGAATTCTTTTAAAACAAATTTTAGAAACGAAACCTTAAAAATAATTTTCTATCCTCAAAATCTGAGGTTTGCAACTACTAAAAATGCCATAATTTACTACCTTTTTCCCAACTTGATCAAAAATTGAGAAGAAATTCCAATTTTTTGGCAAGATTTATAGGGACAAATTTTAGCCGTTTACACGTAAAAATAAATTGACGGTCAACTTTTACAATTTCTTAAGCAAGAACTTAAGTTTTAAAGCCCGGACCTGTCTATTTTCCCATCCGTCAAATGATAATTAGTGATGCCGCCGAGACGAGAAATTCTCGTGTCTCGTCTAGTCTCGACGAGACGAGAGTGAAATTTTTTTCTCTAGAGAAGTCACGAGACGAGACGAGAGAAGACCGTTTCTCGTCGAGAAATTTCTCGTTTGTTAGAACACTGAATTTTAGGTATCTCCTAATATATAGACAGAAAAATAATGGGTTTAACGTTCTCACTCTATCGTATTGTGAAGGCATTTACCTTAAAACAGATATTCAAGAGAACAGAATCAAATTGTCTAGCCTCTTTCTTCTGTCTACGGTTAGTAGTTGACATTTTTAAATAATTAACCAAATCTGAAAGAAAGCATTTTCGATTGAAAACACAATATCGAAAAGGACCCCAGTCAAATTTCATTCACAAGGCGAAAGGCGATAGATTTTGAATAAATTTAACAATTTTGTATCAAAAATTCGAAATTCGCCAAAAACTTCTCACATAATCATCATTAATAAAAGTGTGAATTTCATTTCATATCTCTCTTACCAGTTTTAATATTTGACATTACTTTCATAACACCCTGTATATCAACCGAAACTTTATTAGGAAATCACAGATAAAGACAACGGAGGGCCATGAAACTAGTGTTATTGAAACAATAGCATTAAGTTAATAGTCTCAATTATGACATTAGTAAATAAATTAAAAATAAAAAGTCTAATATAATAGGTAAAGTGACATTCAGTACGAATGATTCAAGTGTATGCCTTATTTTGCCCCATTTTATTACACAGGTCTCAGACATAAATTTGGCTATTGAAAATAATTATAAATGATACTTTTCCGCACGAGGTGGCAGTTGCACGAACGGCTCGAAGCAAGTCCGGGCATGCCACTAAGTGAGTGTGGAAACGGAACTTTTCGCACATGTTACTTACAATATTTTTCCTAATTGCGTAAAATTAAGCTTGTTCGTAATAAATTTTTGTATTTTTTGGGTAAAAGGAGCAAAAAATAAAGTGAATTTTTAAATTTTGATATGTCAAATAGAGCATTTTCGGAAATACTTCTTTAAGTTCTTTCTCTTGCACTTTCTATTAATGTAATAAAAACATTAAGGTTTTTCCCCGGATGACATTCTGGGCTGATCCCTTTATTTAGTCGAATATTTTCCAAACTATTGCAGTTAATTATGCCCCGAATTATGCCAAAAAATAAATAATAAAAGAAGGGTAGTTCCATTATGAATCAATTATTATTATTATAAATCGTTCTCTATTCTGTATCTTTTACCGCCCAGTATATTTTGGACTGAAAATACCTCGGTGCCAAACCTATTACATTACGTGAATTATGTCTTATGGCCGCTTGCAATATTTTGTTGATCTAAGAAAAATAGTATCTAAGTCACATGACTAACAAACCGACTTATATTAAACCCTTCTGCGAGACGACCAGATACTTTTAAATGTTTACCCCCTTTAAGATTCGTATAAAAAAATATTTTTTATGATTCCCTACTCACAAAAAAAAAAACGAGACGAGACGAGACAATGGCACTCTCGAGCGAGAAAACCGCGTTTCTCGTCGAGACGAGATAAAAAAAAATTCTCGCCTCACGAGACGAGACGAGAATGGGCCAATTCTCGTCTCGTCTCGCGGCATCACTAATGATAATGTTGCAGTGCGCATGCCTAATCCGGTGTAGCTTTGTTCACATGCGCGAGGCCATAAATTTACCACTTTCGTGATTATATCTAGAGCCGCTCCCCACTAGGCAAAGCAATATGCCATTATAGAGTCAATAAGTGCATAGTAAACTGTCTGCAAGATTTTTTTTAGTATTTCCCGGAGGTGATAAAGTTTATATACCAGCTTTCAAACTTTATTGGATATGAATCTCCCATCTCATGTACATATCGATATACACTCCCAAATGTTTGGTTTGATTAACTTTGTTGCATGTGCATGGAGCCCCTCTGCCATGCGCTGTCCAGTGAACCGTGATGTCATTCACAGGCGCTTCCCCAACCCTGCTAACAGAAAAGCTGACAAAATACGATTTTTCAGCAATCAAGGTCAAAAGTTTGTTATCAAACCACGTTTGGAGTGCCTTCTCTGCCTTGTCTATATATTGCCGTTTTCCAGCTATTTTTTTTATTACTATGGTCGTATCATCTGCAAAGCCTGCTATTAAAAAAAAATATTTGTTTAAAAACTCTAAATTAATCACAATCAAACCACTTCTGAACATCTATCATTAAATTATCACGTATAATCTCTCTAGCAGCAGAATTATCGGGAATTAATTCTACTGCGTGGGAGATTCGGTAAGAAAATTTCATAAATAAGAGTTTTTTCTAATATATTTTATTTTAATTTTTTTGCTAAAATACTACAAAACATATTTTCCTACGACCACCTACGAAAATGACAATAACAGCACGGTTAACTTGGCTAGAAAGTGCTAAATATCACACGCGTGTTGAAAAAAAATATTTCAACACGAGTGTGGAAATACCAAGCACACTATATTTACTTTAAACAGGTGTCAATTTGACAACAAAACTATTTATTAAAAATAACAAACTTACGGGACCCGTGGAGCGAACTGGGTTGCTGGGTGGGGTAAAGCACACGAACGCATTATTAATTTTCAAAACCGAGTTATATACACAGATTATACTCTACGTTTGTGTCTGTTTCTATTAATTTCTGAAAATAAGAAAAGCACCATTACACATGTCAACTTGTCAAATGTCTGGACACAAAGGAATAATAGGTTTACAGTTACAACAAAGAAGGTTACAAGGCGCTCTCGCTGGACGTTTGGCATGATACAATGTTTTCTTTGTTTGGTAGAACAGAAAATGGATTGCAATATCGATTTATTTTCGATATTTAAAATAATAATTAGGTATGTGGTATGGAATATCCATACAATGTTTGTTAATGATGCGGAGTAAGTAAACGTATTTTATGTGATTAAATTTAATTTAATTAACAATGTAAGCAAACGTTCATAATTATAACATGTTATCGATATTTATGTCCATCTTTAATTCTCTTTCGTTATTGATTGAGGTTATGTTATTGTTTAGTCTTGAATTTACGATCGTTTGAATTTTGGTGCTTTTTAGTTTTTGTTATATTAGGTATTTGCTAAAAAAATGTAAGGAGCTAAAAAAGTCAGAAACTAAGTTCTATATAGTACATAGATACTATCATAGTAATGAGCGTAATAAAATAAGAGAAAAGCTAATATTTTGATTTAAAACTAGGTAAGTAAAATATGTAAGTAGGTCTTGTTTAAATTTGTTTTCATTTGTTTTGAAATTTTGTTGAAACATGCAAAACTGTACTTTGTCGGCGTCACCGTCTTTATTTTACACTGATTTTGTAAAAACTGAACAACAATGGGAGACAGCGACAGTGATATTGTACTAACTCCACCGGATGTATTAGAAGCAGCACAAGATGCATTATCAAAACTACTTCCCGAAAAATCTAAAAAGAGGTATGAGTATGCCTACAATCAATTTTTGGAATGGCGCAAGACCAAGCAAATCAAAATATCTTTCTCGGAAAATGTTCTTATGGCCTATTTTAATGAAACTTCGCGCAACGTAGCTCCGTCTACACTGTGGACACAATATTCTATGCTGCGCAGTACCTTGCAAGTTAACCATAATGTGGATATTACCAAGTACCTAAAATTAAAGGCCTTTTTAAAAAGACAATCTAGTGGATACCGACCCAAAAAAACCAAACCGTTCACGCCAGAAGAAGTACAAGAATTTCTTGTGAATGCTTCAGATCAAAAGTATCTTTTAACCAAGGTAAGATAGTATTTTTTTTAAATAACTTTTTTCAAAAAAATATTGAATTTTATATTTGTTTTGTAGGTACTACTAATCTTAGGCATCTCAGGAGCTTGCCGGAAGCAGGAACTATGCAAACTTACCATAGATGATATAACAGATATGGGTTCGGCAGCAGTGGTTAAAATTAAGGATTCAAAGAATTACATGCCTCGAAGTTTCAGCAATAACAAGTACATTTTATGAAATATTTAAAAAATATAAAGGACTAAGACCAGATACAAACCAAAAACGTTTTTTTTTTTGAATTATCAAAATGGGAAATGTACCCAACAAGTGGTGGGCATAAACAAAATTGGCAGTGTCCCAAAAACTGTAGCTACATTTTTAAAACTTGAAAACCCAGAGCTGTATACAGGACATTGTTTTCGAAGGTCGTCTGCAACAATTCTTGTTGATGCTGGTGGAGACCTAGCCACACTTAAAAGGCATGGTGGCTGGAAATCTTCGGCTGTTGCAGAACAATACATCGATGATTCTGCAAAAAACCGATTGAATATTGCTCATAAAATAATGGGTATAAGTGGTCCACCGCAACATCAACCGCCCAGCCCAAAGCCATCAACCTCCAACCAATGCCAAGTGCCTGAGGATGAAGAACTAGAAACACCTCTAACAATTCAAAATACTGAAAACTTACCACCAAGTATGGGAAACGAACAGAAAGCACTACACCAAAAGCACCAAAACTTTTACACAAACACCAGTAGTAATTTTGTTTTTAATTTTTATAATAAGTAAAATATAGTAGTTTTAATAATGTTAGTTTTCTTTTGTAAAAGTACATAAGTAGTAAAATATAATAAGAAATATTTAAAACATGAGATTTTAATTCAATGAATGGAAAACAATTGTACATAATATGCAGATGTAGGGTGTAGTTTAAATACTTAGTGTGCATGTGTAGATTGAAATGAAAAAGTTAAACAACAAGGAAAAGCCTATTGACCAACTATGAAACATGATATTAAAGAAAACAAAATTTTAAGTATGATAATTTTTTATATGGTAGGTATCAACTATACAATAAATATCAAAGGATTTTTTGATAATTCTATTCTATGGTCGTAGGAAAAGTTGTGTACCTACATTACTCGTGTGAAAGTGATTTTCTCAAACTCGGAGAATTTCCGCACTCGTTTGAAAAGTGCCACTTTCAACACTTGTTATGTAATATACCATTCCGGCGGCTTTAGTTAATTGTAACTAATTAGAGTTGTAGAAATGAAGTTAATTTTAGCCGTTAGTAACTCATTTTTATTACTAAAATGTGAGAAACATTAGATAACAAATTTGATATCTGAAATCCAATGTCTTTATACTTTTAAATTCAAATAAAACTTTAAAAAACATATTTCCGATGTGTTTAGTTTAATATGCGACGCACTATATTTTTACAATAAAAGTTGATTTTACTACACGTGACCGTGACTTTGTGTCTTTTTCAATTCAATTTACATTCAAAATCAGGTCTCTTTGAGAAAAATGGACGATTTCTTCGAATTGATTTTACTTGTTAGTAACAAAAATGTGAGAAACATTAAATAACAAATTTGATATCTGAAATCCAATGTCTTTATACTTTTAAATTCAAATAAAACTTTAAAAAACATATTTCCGATGAGTTTAGTTTAATATGACGCACTATATTTTTACAATAAAAGTTAATTTTAATTGTTAGTAACTAAGGTTTATTACTAAAATTTCAGGAACATTAAAAACATTAATTCGTTTTGAACCATAACATCTGAAATGACATGTCTACATAGTTTCAAATGAAACTTAAAAAAACATATTTCCGATATGTTTAGTTAAATATGACGCACTATATTTTTACAATAGAATTTGATTTTACTTGTTAGTAACTAAGGTTTATTACTAAAATTTCAGGAACATTAAAAACATTAATTCGTTTTCAACCATAACATCTGAAATGACATGTCTACAGTTTCAAATGAAACTTAAAAAAACATATTTCCGATATGTTTAGTTAAATATGACGCACTATATTTTTACAATAGAAATTGATTTTACTTGTTAGTAACTAAGGTTTATTAGTAAAATTTTAGGAACATTAAAAACGTTAATTCGTTTTCAACCATAACATCTGAAATTACATGTCTACATAGTTTCAAATGAAACTTAAAAAAACATATTTCCGATATGTTTAGTTAAATTTTTGATGTGTCCCTTTTAGCCCCGGTGTTCGAGATGTAAAGGAAATTGGTTAGTATCAATAAAAATTATAAGTTAGCAACAAAATGTATTCTGATTTTATTTTTAGTGACTTTTGCCAATAGATATTAAGCACTTTATTTTTGACAGAAAAATTATCACTTATTAATTTCATAAAGTTAATACTACAACTAACAAAATTATCGCGATAATCTTCCGTTGCTAGTTGCTATAAGCAACGTAAACAAAAAGGAGCCTTCTATAATTGGTTGAAAATAAATTTATATAATTTTCAAGCAAATTTGTAATATTTACTTAGATGTATTATTATTTAAGTAACCAAAAACTTAATGTTTGCTGCAAGGTTACGACAAACAAGTTCCGAATTTCACTAATATTCCTAAACGTAAGAGATACACTCTTCGAATATTAATGTACATACGTACAAAGTAAAAAACTAATGACCATAAAAGTCGATTCCGTGTTGTGGAATATTAAAAATAAACAAAGAAGACAAACAATCGAAACCTACTAAAACGATCCCGGTTGGCAATAAAAAAATAAATGAGAGCAACTCTTGGCTTTAGAATTATCCATTTAATAAAATGATTTGCTTACAAAATGGCTGCTCAAATAATGAATGAATAAATGGACGAAAAAAGCAGAACTAGTTTTATTCTGTGAAGATATGTAGTTATAAAACAGACCGTGAAGTTGCAGATATTTTTAAAGAATGACATCTCCAAATAAACGAGTACACAAATCAAACTGTCTTCCTATGATTTTGTATTGAATATATTTTAAAATGTAAACAACTTTTCTTTCTTATTTTCGATATAAGGATGTTACTCTACGCTTGAACAATTTGCATGTGTGTTGCCTTACCCTGCACACTTAATCGACCACACTGTATAAGGATGCAGGATGGAATTTTTAACTGGAATAAAGTCAGTAGTAAAATAGAAAGCCTCTTTATTTGCTGAAAAAAATACAGAACTACGGCTGCGTTTATTTTTAGTTTGGCAACTTTTTTCGTATCCATGAAATGTATCCCTCTTTTGGGGGTAGAAACCGCCCCCAACTTGTTTTTTCAAGTGTAAAGGTACGCATTGTGATTGGAAAGGGCATCATAAAAAAGGAACACGACCCACTATTTACTTTTGCAATTTGGTAATGTACACGCGATTCGTTTTATTGTAAAAATTGTTGAAAATGTTGGCCAGCTTTTTCTTGACAAATCCCTAATCTAAAGTAAAATTCATTCATGACATTATGTACCATATCCAGGGTTATTCAGCGAATTTCGTGTATAAGTCGTTGCCTAAGTTCCTCTAAATTTTCTGGTTTTGTTACGTAAACTTTGGTTTTTAGGTGACTCCAAAGGAAATAATCTAGAGCCGTGGTTCCCAAATGGTGGTCCGCGGCGTATTTTTTGGGGGTCCGCAAACCCCTTTCCCGAGTGAGTGGTTTTCAATCGGTTGCGAAGCTTGCTATGGACAATGTCCCATGAGGACCAATTTCTTTCAGAAAAGGCTGCAAAAGTTTTTGACCGAATTTGACCCGGTCAAAATCTCGGTCAATTGACCGCGGTCAATTGACCAGGCACAACCCTACGTGCGAGCAAAATTATTTGCATCAAAGAGGGCCTTGCATCTAAGGACGTAATGCTTAGCCGTAGAGCTTAATACCTATTGGGTGTCAGTAATCAGTAACTACCTGAATTAACAATCAATCGGTTATTCCGTCATCTTTGACAGTCGTTACAAGTAATTTAATTCATCGCTAATTTTTCCAATTTCTTGAACAATTCACACAATGGGCTTTACGGAACAGCACAAAACATTCATGGTTGAAGCGTATTTTCGAAACGGGGTTAGAGTAAATGGTGAGTGGCAATACAATCCGGGTTTGTGCATAAACGATTTTCACGAACATTTTCCTAACGTTGCTTTTATTGCTGGGGATTTTTATCATTGCCTGAAAAGAACCGTGGCTGTGTTTAGGTAAACAGGTTCTATACAACACAAAAAAGGAGCAGGAAGACCATCTGTACGAACAGAAGAACTTGTTACAAACGTTCGTGAAATAATGGAAAATACGCCAACAAATTGTATAAGACACTTGTCCCACGAAATGGAAAGATCTTATGGAACATGCAGGACTATTCTTAAGAAGCAGCTAAATTTATTTCCTTATAAAGTGCAAGTATTATAATTTTGTAAACAACAAAAATAAATTTGTATTTGTCTACTTATTTTATTACTCATTTGACAAAATTTTAACCTAGATTTGGTTAGATATATATCGTTCCCATATCATTGTGATCTAAACCAAGCACTACGTTTTTTAATCCAAGCCCTCTTTGATGCAAATAATTTTTGCTCGCACGGTACAAAGATAGAAAGTAGACAAAAAGCTGTAGTTGGTTGACAAAATCTAAAGTAAAACTTTTAAGTAATTTTTGTCTTCCGGTGATGCTTAATGACTGATGGATGTACGGTGTATGGCGTAGTGACAGTGATACAACGGGCGAAAATTATATTCCGTCCGTGATGTGATGTTAAGCCCGACATGCTCCCCCTTTAGTCCGCCACTGCTTAAAGTTATTTATAGGCCAATTTCATTCGGTTTTAATGTTCTTCGAAATGACATTTTAATGTTTGAATGACCGTAAGAAAAAACATAAAGCATAGAAAACTTGAATCTTACACCTAAACATACGTTATTACCTAAATTTTAATTTTTTTTAATTAGCTAAAAATAATGGAATTTTAGAACACTTTCAGAACTTTTACTGTTTACTTCTGTGTTAAAATTTAATTGCAAATCGATTTATTTAAATGTTATTATTATACAATAAAGTGCGAGTTTGGAACTTAGGCCTCTTTCACACTATCAGGTTTAGCCGGTCCGGTTTCGAACCTGAAGCAAACCGGACAAGTAATGGACCATTCGTTTAAATATAGCTCTTCACCACAGAATATTACAGCCAACTTCAGTTCTCTGCTCTTCACACTATCAGGTTCAGGTTCGGCGACCGGTTGCAGCCGGATGGGTCGACTGGAGCATCCGGTTCCCTGACGCCGGACGAAGTGATGGTGGGGTATTGCAGCTTATGTGCGCGTTCACACTTGTCCGGTTATGGTCTTCAGGTTTAGTCTGTGCCCTGTGGTAGTTTATTATTTGTTTTAACTCTGGCGAGGAAGGTGCGAACGCTTACCTGATAGTTAAGCTAAGCATTTCTTTTGGACTGATGCAATTCCTCATTTTTGTATTTTGACGCTGTAAAACTGGCTGTAATTTAGTATGTAGTTCTCCAAAAGACGAAACAGACATTCTAAAGTAATTAAAATTTTTTTTCGTCACTTCTTAATTCCTCATACAAAATTTGAAAGGCACCGATCTCGTCACGTGTTTGAAGTAGAGGGCGTACCCAAAGTCCCCTTCCCTTTTACCATTTCTTTGCTTTTTTACGCTTTCTATGCCAATACCACATAGTATATTACATAACAAGTGTTGAAAGTGGTACTTCTCAAACGAGGAGGTACTTAGCACGAGGCGTCAGCCGAGTGCGGAAATTCTCCGAGTGTGAGAAAATCACTTTCACACGAGTAATGTACACAATTTTTCCTACGACCATACAATATAATCAAAAAGAGTTTGATTTGTTTTTAATAGTTTGTAGGTATCACCATTGTGTTAATCAAATTTTTTCAACACTAGAGTTGAAAAATTAATTTCAACTCTAGAGTTGAAAAAAATAAAAACAATGCCCACTTTACACATTTTAACTTACCTAGATTTAAATAAAAATAATAAATTTTTCTCCTATTTGCCTACGCACATCATACCTACTATCTATGTAAACTAAATAAATTTCGTTTCTGAACTTTTAGCTCCTTGCATTCTTTTAATAAAACAATAATATAGGTACCTACGAAAACAACATAACACAAAACTACAACATAACCTCAACATTTGCTCATCATTGAGTCAACATTATAGAAAGATAGAGATGGAGTTAAATATCGATAGCTTGTTAATTATAAAAGTTATATCTTATTCGATTTGTTTTAAACATAGCTAAAATAAATTTACTTACATAAAGCGTATTCACTTGTCCCATATCCTTAAACATTGTATGGATATTTTTATCCGAGATATGGCAAAATCATAAATCGGTATTTCCTAGGGTATTCTTTTTCTGCTCTATAGCTGCCCCTTTTTGTTTCTGTGATTCAACTCAGTTGACATGTAAACATGACAGTTGGTGGGTTGCTTGACATATTATTATTTTCCCTTTTTGATAATATTATTTTTGTCATAAATACTCTTAGACCAAAATGATGCATAATTGTCCAAGCTTTAAAATGGTGTTATCAAGCATATACCTTAATGTGGAATTTTCGGAGTTATGTAAAATTTAAAATTTTACTTTTCAATTACGCCCTCTTGCAGCAAAATGCAGAACTTGAATATTATTTCCAGAATTTTCTCATGGCCAATTTTATTGTCATTTTTCTTTTCCTGAGTTTCTATGCCCAGTAGTTTACGAGATATGGCCGCTCTTCGACCTTAATGAAGCACTCTGTATATTTAATATCTGATTGAATTCAATTAATTTATGTTGAACTGTAGGTATAGGTTTGACTGATAGGTATAATCTGAACAAATAAAACCAAAAAACTGCTGCTGTAAATATGAGTGAGAAAGTCCTATTTAAAATTGCGTTTCACTTAATTAGTATTTTCGAGGCTTGGATAATTATTAATTATATAATACGGATACAGAACAGATAGTGTGTCCCCGGATGGAGTTGACAAGAGGAAAAATATCTTTATTATTGATTTTACGACGAAAAGTTATTATTTATAAAAAATTCTGCTTATCGAGAAAATGAATTTACCATATAAAAATTTTAGATCAGATGTATGTTGATAAATTATATTATATAATTAACAACTATATTTCCTGCTTTCGAGTTACATCCGGCTTAACCGGAAGTTGATTTTTTTGGGAAGATAATAAAAATTGAAGATAGGGGCATGTAAGCCGTTTTGCTCTAAGACGTACTGTTAGAAGGTTATAAGCTTTCAAAGTTCGAAAATGTCACTTTTCGAAAGTCAATATCTCGGAAACTATGAAGTATAGACTAATAATGCATTTAATAAAAAATAATTATATTTTATGTGGAATTTAAAAATGTAAAAATATACAGGGTGTTCCATTTAAAAAAATATCAAAGTGACCCCTAGTACTTTTGTTTGATGTTTAATTGTTTTTTGCTGAAGATATTCGAATTCGCGGGAGAAAATGACTTAAGATGGCTATTTCAGTTTTTTTATAAAAGTACAGGAAAAGTCAAAAAATCGCCTTGTCTAGTCTTGGTTGGATAACCCTGTACATTTTGAATGTTCCTAAATTCTATTGTCAAAAATAAAAATTAGAATTCAGATTTCAAATTTTGTAATTAGGCTTTATTTGGGATTGTAAACAACTTTATTTCATAAACATTTTTTCTATAATAATAAATAATGGCACTTCTCTCTTAAAGCATTTTCATGTTTTCTTAATTTATCAACTGATCTAAAATTTTTATATGGTAAATTCATTTTCTCGACAATTAACATTTTTCGAATACATACAACATAATAAAAATTATGTAGTTGAAATATTTTTATCGGATTGGAAAAGAATATTTTTTTCAACCACCACTGCCATTTTCAGCTCTTTCACAATTTAATTTTTCGAATTATTTATACTTTTAAAGTGTGACATGTAACACATTTTTGGTACTTATAAATAATCATAGTAACAACAAAAAAGACATAAATCTGATAAATATTTATATAAAAATTTGACCGATATGTTGAATGGTTTATTTTTTTCATATAGCACATACCTAATTCCTAGAATAATTTATGGATGTATTTTTTTTACCGAATATAGATCTGCTCCTTTAATTTTGAAGAAGTAGTCCATACTCAAAGTGGAGTTGAATAATATAGGGAAAAGAAAACCATAAAGTCTTTCTCCACAATTTTAATTCAATAGCTACGCTATAATCTACATGTTTCGAGTGTAGAAACACTCATCATCAGGATGTTGAAGTAAAAATTATGAACAGCTGATGTTGTTAGCAAAAGAGAAAATATAATAAAGTTAAAGGTGGAACTAATTCATAATGGAGCTTTCAATAGCACGTATAGGGAGTGAAAAAAATTTTTGCAGTCAAGAGGCGGAAAATCTATCAGCGCGCTGAAAGGTCAGGGACCAGTAAGAAGCCACTATGGGCGGGAAATGAAGAGAAAAACAGGACATATCAATACAATTCCATGTCAAATGAAGTGTTTTGTGGAAATCAGTTCAAAAGCACCCAAACTCAAATATAAAAAACACATTTTTTTCTTTCTCCCCCCCTCATATCTGACTTATTCTTTCACACCTTCTCGACATAGGTGAATTTTTCAAATCAAATCAAACTATAATGTTTTCATCACACACACTTTGAACTGATTTCCACAAAACACTTCATTTGACATGGAATTGTATTGATATGTCCTGTTTTTCTCTTCATTTCCCGCCCATAGTGGCTTCTTACTGGTCCCTGACCTTTCAGCGCGCTGATAGATTTTCCGCCTCTTGACTGCAAACATTTTTTTCACTCCCTATACGTGCTATTGAAAGCTCCATTATGGATTAGTTCCACCTTTAACTTTATTATATTTTCTCTTTTGCTAACAACATCAGCTGTTCATAATTTTTACTTCAACATCCTGATGATGAGTGTTTCTACACTCGAAACATGTAGATTATAGCGTAGCTATTGAATTAAAATTGTGGAGAAAGACTTTATGGTTTTCTTTTCCCTAGAATATAGATCTGTTTAAAATAAATCTGATATCCAAAATAAATTGCGTTAAAAACGAAAAATACAAAAACAATTATGTAAAAAGAAACCACCTGAAAATCTTCTGATGTCGCGAGTCGATTCCTCAAAATTATCAAATTTTAATTAGGTATATCACTATAACCGAGTTATTCATATTCAGCACTGACATACCGAATAATAGCCTATAAAAGAACCTATAAACAATATATCTCAATAATCTAAATCTTCCTAGAGTGTCACAAACCCCTCCCCTTTGTTTGCCAAACTTATGCTGTTAAAAGTATTAACATAATGTGGAAAATTGAAATATTTGTCTAAACCTTATAAAAAGTCTGCAGTATGGCAACGCAGCAGTAGGAGATCCGCCCCCAAAGATGTAACCGCTACGACATTGGTCTGAGGCCACGATAACGTTGTTTCATTCGTTTCCGTTTAGGTATGTACACAAAAATATATCGCGGAAAAACATCGATGTTTGTGATAAATCAAAATTTTAATAGACAAAACAAATCACAAAGAAGAGAAATTCATTTTTTATTATCATTTTAATATTTAATACAATTCTATTAGTTGCTACTCTAGAAATGTTCGCCGATATGTATAATATATGTATAATATAATTATAGGCCATTGATATTAGTATTAAAATAGCCAAATAGAAGAAAAAAGCTTCATCCCCTAAACCCACCCCTAACGTGCAATTTGTCAGTTTTTTCGTTTTTCTCGAATACCGTTCATCCTACAAAAAAAAAATTAATTACCAAACATGTTCCCCATAAAATTTTGCATAAAAAAGGTTCTATAATCTAAATTGTTTAAACCAGAGGTTTTCGAGAAATCAGTCATTAAATTTAGGGGTTGTTTAACATGGACCAACGAACACGGTATAATCACGTAATTTACTTTTAATTTCGAAACTATGTGATTTCATGAAGGTTGAATTAGGGTGTAGGGAGGTTCTTCTGTAGTATCCACATCATCTGTAAAATCTCTATTGATACAGCTCTGGCCACGGCAATTTGTGCACATCGTTGTGCAACGTAAGCCTACCTTAGTACAGCTGCATCTATTTCCACAACCTTGTTTACAACTGCAGGTAATTAATTTTAAAATAGAAGCTGGGGCGGGTGGCTCAGTGGTATAGATAGGTGACAGTGCATTATAGTTTTTTTTCCACCCCCATAACTCAGGCTGCAAATGTTGTCCATGCCATATTTGCACTTGAAGGTAACTACGACGGGAATGCTGTTGTAGTGCTGCCGACGTTGGAGGTAATTTCGAAAGAAACACGGCTTTGGCCGCTTGGGCAACAAATTTATTAAAATAAGCAAATCTTTGCTCACTGAGACTGCCCTCTAATAATTTAGCCTTATAAAGCTCCATTATAAATGTTTCCCCAGCTTGCTCAATTTGGTCTGGAGTTGACTCAGCGTTGTTGAAAATCTGATTTACACTATCGAGGTCTTTCTTCTGATTAAATAGTTGTACAAATTGTTGTTTGCCCTTTCCAAAGAATCCTGACGTGGTATCGCAACCACTAATTGCATGAATGAGTAAGATAGATTCTTTACAATCGCGGACAATATTAGATGACTGTGAGTTCTTCGAACTATACAGCCGTTTTTTAACATTACCTTGAGCCTCCTTTTGGAATATGATATCTGTGTCCTCTGGGGTAAGTGCAATTATTAAAACAAGTAGGTCGACGTCTTGACCAACCACGACGACTTGTTCATTTTCCTGTGATTTTTTTATAGCAGTGGTAACAATTTCGACATCAGCATCAATCAGGCAATACATTTGCCTACATTTTGGTTGTCCAGATGTTCAGCAAGCTGTGAAATAAGTCGTTCCTTATTGTTAAGATTAGTTAAAAATTTACTTTGCGTTTCAACTAATACCGTGTTTTTGTTAACAAGAATATCAGGCGCAGAGCATTTTAACATTCTTCTTTGACGTTCAACACTTTTTGTGCTGACACTATTTTCGGAGTAACCGTCAAATACAATAGTAGCTTTGTTGCCATAGCGTTTATGAATAAAATTGGTATATGCAGAGTAGACATCTCCAAAGTTACCTTCTTTTGGCCAAACCATGCGATGAAGAAGGCAACCACCATCAAGAACGAAATGGTAACCTGCTGTGCTTACTTCTTGCTCAGCCACTTAAAAAAAACGCGCCGATAACTCTACCTCAATGGTGGTGTGGAAACGAGTGCTCTTGTATTACAACATTTGCAGCCTGAGTTATGTGGGTGGAAAAAAAACTATAATGCACTGTCACCTATCTATACCACTGAGCCACCCGCCCCAGCTTCTATTTTAAAATTAATTACCTGCAGTTGTAAACAAGGTTGTGAAAATAGATGCAGCTGTACTAAGGCAGGCTTACGTTGCACAACGATGTGCACAAATTGCCGTGGCCAGAGCTGAATCAATAGAGATTTTACAGATGATGTGGATACTAGAGAAGAAGTATGATTTATATTTACTTAGTGGATTAGGTCTTTAGGAGAAACCATTTAAAAAAAAAACGCGCCGATAACTCTACCTCAATGGTGGTGTGGAAACGAGTGCTCTTGTATTAGTCGTAAAACTTTTTTAAAAATTCCTTCTCCACCCTAATTCAACCTTCATGAAATCACATAGTTTCGAAATTAAAAGTAAATTACGTGATTATACCGTGTTCGTTGGTCCATGTTAAACAACCCCTAAATTTAATGACTGATTTCTCGAAAACCTCTGGTTTAAACAATTTAGATTATAGAACCTTTTTTATGCAGAATTTTATGGGGAACATGTTTGGTGAGTAATTTTTTTTTGTGGGATGAACGGTATTCGAGAAAAACGGAAAAAACTGACAAATTGCCCTTTAGGGATGGGTTTAGGGGATGAAGCTCGCCCTTAGGGCTAGGGAACTTTTCTGATTTTTAAAGTACATCCCTTGACAAGTTTAATTCCAAAGTGGCAACAGTTTATAATTTTTTTCTCCTATTTTTCCTAATATCAATGGCCTATTAGATAATAATTATTCCAAGCTCACACCTTAACTGAAACGAAAGGTAAAATGAATAATCAAGATTGAGAGTCTATGGTAAAATAAGTATTTTACGAAGAAAATTAAGGCCTAATACATCCATTAAAATACATCGATGCATCGACAAATATCAAATGACCTCGATGCATATCGAGTGTTTTCGATGCGTGGATGTATATCGCACATCCATATTTCCATTGGGTGTTTCTTTAACAGCGGTCTGAAACTGTCTTTAGTTTATCTAGGTTAAAATTTTGTCAAATTCATATGATGACATGATATGCCAAACTAATGAGTAATAAAATAAGTAGACAAATACAAATTTATTTTTGTTGTTTACAAAATTAACAAAGTAAGAATATACAGAAAGAAAAAGAAAAAGAATTACATAAGTTGCTGAAATTGGCCACCGCCATGCTCCAAGCATAAATTCACACGTCTCTTCATATTTTCGAAAGTGTTGACCAGCATCTCTGGAGAAATGTAAACACATTCTTGGATAATCCTTTCATTGTTCTAAATTTGCAACTG
Organism: Polydrusus pterygomalis; assembly: GCA_963969555.1. Lineage (NCBI taxonomy): Eukaryota > Metazoa > Arthropoda > Insecta > Coleoptera > Curculionidae > Polydrusus > Polydrusus pterygomalis. The sequence goes on along the minus strand of OZ018376.1, from coordinate 73,457,485 downwards.
GGTGTTTTAAAAATAGTGTTCTTTAAATCAGGAAAAACGAAGTATTTATAACCGTTAAACAAGGTGATCTAGGTGGGAATTCAATGTCGGATCGAAAACTGATCATTCTGTCGTCGAAAAAATTGCGTAAGTAGTTAATAGTTTCGGCGGCTGTATGGGCGGTTGCACCAACTTTTTAAGGGTGCAATGTGGACTCTACAAAAAAAATGGGGATTTTTACTACTCCACATGTGTGTATTCTGAGAATTCACATAACCGGAGAGGTGGAACCAGGCTTCATCGGAAAAAAATGTCAGGTCTAATAAATCATTTCTTTCCAATAAATTTTGGGTAAACCATTGAGAGTAATTTTTGAGTCTTTCAAGATCTGCGGCTTGTATTTCTTGGAATACTTGCACTTCATAAGGAAATTAATTTAGCTGCCTGCATGTTCCATAAGATCTTTCCACTTCTTGGGACAGGCATCTTATACAATTTGTTGGCGTATTTTGTATTATTTCACGAACGTTTGCAACAAGTTCTTCTGTTCTTACAGATGGTCTTCCTGCTCCTTTTTTGTGTTGTATAGAATCTGTTTCCCTAAACACAGCCACGGTTTTTTTCAGGCAATGATAAAAATCCCCAGCAATAAAAGCAACGTTAAGAAAATGTTCGTGAAAATCGTCCATGCACAAACCCGGATTGTATTGCCACTAACACATTTACTCTAACCCCGTTTCGAAAATACGCTTCAACCATGAATGTTTTGTGTTGTTCCGTAAAGCCCATTGTGTGAATTGTTCAAGAAATTGGAAAAATTAGCGATGAATCAAATTACTTGTAGCGACTGGCAAAGATGACGGAATAACTGATTGATTGTTAATTCAGGTAGTTACTGACACCCAACAGGTATTAAGCTCTACGGCTAAGCATTACGTCCTTGGATGCAAGGCCATCTATGATGCAAATAATTTTTGCTCGCACGGTACAAACGATGTTGTCAACACATTTTAATAGCTTTTATGAATGACATGTGCCATCTATAGGTACCAGATTATTGATAAAGAACACTTTATCCTAAATAAATTCTGGATTAAAAGACATTACCACAACCCGAGATAGGTGCAAACTACACATTTTTTTCTTGATTTTATACGCTTAACATTTTCCTCCCGACCCGACCCCGAGGAAAAAGGAAAAAGCGTATCTGATAATGTTCTGAACGCCTTCGTTAAAATGCAATTAATTTCGCGTTTACCTAGTAATAAAATGATGTTTTATGTATCCAAATATAGTTTTTACGGCCTGTGAAATCAATACAGGGATAAACAATCAAATCTTAGGAAACGTTTAGTTCGTGGCATTTGTTCAAGTTAAATTTGATTTATGGACTATTATCCTAGCGAGGCTTATGGCTTATGGTTTATATCGTATTTCGCATTTACCCTGACATTTTCACAGTTCAGCTGTTAAAGAGGTATATAGCTACTTTTATTATTACATGTATAAACATAACAAAGGGTTACGTAGACGCGGGGCGGATTTCGGATGTAGCTGTTCGGCTCCAAAAAAGTGTTGAGAGGGAGGGGGAGTTGAGCCGCCATAATTAGAGCGTGGTAAGGGCGGCACCTGCCGCGGGCGCGAGCTTTTTGGGGGCGCCGAATACCTCTTTAAAAAAAGCTTTTCAAATTAAAAAAAAAAAAAGAACAGAACCATATTTATTTACGCAGTTTACAGGTTGGGGACGATAATAATTCGAGTTCAGATTTTAAAAATTTTAGAAAACCCTAACACTGTATTTAAAATCCCAGGTCCGTATTTAAAAAAAAAATTGACGTGACGGTGGTATCAACAGAACAAAATATTGAATTTCGATACTATAGTGGATTTCACCTTAGTTTTTAATGCTTTGACGTCTCTCTTGTCAAACATATTAGCCAACACGTGATTTTAAAATCCCTAATTCTATAAACGGCTTTCAGGCACGGGCATTGGCTAGATTAACAAGAGATGGATATATAACTGACCGTAGAGTTATATGTACATGACGAAGATGCACACTACACAGTTCAATACGTTGCCCTTCAATGAGCTTAAACTCGTCAAAAGCACAGCATCTCTCGTATATGCCGTTAGTATGTGCATCTTTGTCTTACGCATTTGCTCTCGCATATCTCTTTTCGTAATTCATTAATTCGATTGTCTCGTCGCGTTCTTTAAATATCACAGAGCCGCATTGGGACACACCGCGCACCGCGGTGGTATTTTTCAGACAGCATTTTGCTTATATTTGTGCGTATTAGACTTTTTGGTTTTAAACTGCTGGACTGTGTGTATCTGTGACGTGTTTCTTTTTATGCAAAAGTAAGTAAATAATTATTAATGTCTCGGACGGTGACGACGACATCGACAGCTTGTCAGATGAAGACCAAAAATAATAGGGAACTTGCAACAAAATTAAATTTGAAAACCACAGTGAACCATTATGCTAAAATAAGTTTTACATACAGTTGTATTGAAGAGTGCTTGAGGTAGCTGTTCTGCTAACGCATGGACAAAAATCTTTTTTTGTAGTATCTACTTACATTATTTTTTCTTTATTCATTAAAAAAAAATACCTAATTCGATAACATTACAAACTTTTGTTGTTTTATTATAAACCAACGAAAAGTTAGACCTATTGTAAACTTCAAACTCTTTAGAACCTAGTCTAAAGAAAAAAATATCTACCCGTGAGTATGAAAATAAAAAAGTAAACAATAAGCTATTAAATATAATATATAGATTTTTTCAACTTAACTCTGCATGGTCTAAAATCAAATTAAAAAACAAAATAATTCTTTAATAAAAAAGTTAATTATTGATGATACTAGATTCACGACTGCCCCTTGTATATTTTTTATTGTACTAAATTAAGAATGTGTTTTTACCAAAATAACAGCACTTTATTATATTATGAATAAAAATGAAATATAATTGTTTTTCTGATATTCTATCCTATTTCCATTCCCCTTCAATGTTTTTTTTTTTAAATATCCTAAAAATTGCTTAGGTAATTCTCGTTTCCATCCATAATTACAACTACAAATAAATTGACCCATGTTCACACATAATTTTTAAGTCCGGCCCTGGCCAATCCTTAAGTTCTGTAAAAAGAAATGTTATAAATGACATGTGTCAGCGGCGGCCATTAAAAACTAAGGTGAAATCCACTATAATAACGCCATCTTGTAGAACATAAAAAACGGTTAAAAACATTTTCTTTATCTTCTTGCAAAGTCAAAAATTAAAAACAAACTGAATTTTTCGGATTATCTCCGAAGTTATGCGGACTATTTACAACGTTCTTTTATCAAATTATTAGCACAAAATTTTTTGCCTCGATTTAACCATCTTTCATTCTCTTACCGCTTTTGAGATTCCCAAGTACGCACACGAGTTTGTAGCACCTTCTTATTTTTGGTAAAATTCTAATATTTATGGGTTTTTAACAAAACCTTTTAAGGGCAATCTGTCATCTATATGAACACAAAACTTACTTAGGGGTTGAAAAAGGGGGTGTAGCCTATTTTGAGGTGGGTACCTGTAACTTTCTATAATTTTAAGCTATATTGCTAAAAATTGGTACTATACTTACTCTGTTAAAATAAGCAAGTACGTGTTTGAAGATTTTTGAGAAATTTTGCCCCTGGGGGTAGAAACAGATGTTTCTAACGTAACCGTTAGAGAAAAATATACAAGGTTGGGCAAATCTTCCGGAACGGCTTAATTACAGGCGAACGAAAAGTTATATCGGATCCGGGTTTTGGGCAATCTATAGGACTAAAATTTTACTATTTGACTATTATACCATATGTCAGTAATGTCACCAACTATCAAATGTTGACGTTATTTTTTTAAATGGAACACCTTGTATATTTTTACATTTTTAAATTCCACATAAAATTATAATTATTTTTTATTAAATGCACTATTAGTCTATACTTCCTAGTTTCCGAGATATCGACTCTCCAAAAGTGACATTTTTGAACTTTGACAGCTTATAACTTTCTAATGGTACGTCTTAGAGCAAAACGGCTTACTTGTCCCTATCTTCAATTTTTATTATCTTCCCAAAAAAATCAACTTTCGGTTAAACCGGATATAACTCGAAAGCAGGAAATATAGTTGTTCCGGTTTAACTGGAAGTTGATTTTTTTGGGAAGATAATAAAAATTGATGATAGGGACATGTAAGCCGTTTTGCTCTAAGACGTACTGTTAGAAAGTTATAAGCTGTCAAAGTTCAAAAATGTCACTTTTCGAGAGTCAATATCTCGGAAACTATGAAGTATAGACTAATAGTGCATTTAATAAAAAATAATTATAATTTTATGTGGAATTTAAAATGTAAAAATATACAGGGTGTTCCATTTAAAAAAAAAATAACGTCAACACTTGACAGTTGGTGACATTACTGACATATGGTATAATAATCAAATAGCAACATTTTAGTCCTATAGATTGCCCAAAACCCGGATCCGATATCACTATTCGTTTGCCTGTAATTAAGCTGTTCCGGAACATTTGCCCAACCCTGTATATACGCAAATATTGTTAGACAAATTCTTTGCTTCAAACAAAATGCATTTACGAAAATGTTGCCGCTAGGGGGGTGAAAAAAGGGGATGTAAAAATTTATTATATTGAAGAAAATATTTTTGGTCTGATGTCTCAAAACTGAATGTACATACTCTATCTAATATACAGGGTGTTTCATTAAGGGCGACTACCGGCCATATCTAGGAAACTACTAAGCATAAAAACTTGAGAAAAAAAAATTATGATTAAAGCGGTCATGAGAAAATTCTGGAAATTATTTTTAAGTTCCTAATTTCGCCGCAAGAGGGCACAATTAATTTTTTTTTTAATTCTAAATTTCTCCGAAAATTCCCATATTAAGGTATAACTCTGATTACATCATCGAAAAGCTTAGACAATTCTGCATCATTTTGGTTTAAGGCTCGTTGGCGTACCGACCTTGATAAGAGTGGGGGAAGCTATTGAATGTGTAAACATTAAAATCGCTGTAACTTCTAAACGACTTATCCGATTTTACTAAATTTAAGCTTGTTTGGAAGTACCTTCAGTTTGTTGTATCCAATGGTACACGATAGTTTCTAATAAAATTGCTATAGGGCGCTATTTGTATTAATAATTATTATTTTGGCGATAACTCTGAAACGAACAAGGATATCGAACTGCGGTCTTCCCATCTTTTCGTGCAAATTTCATCTACTTTCCGATTATGATGTCATAGTTATACCGTATGATTTGAATTTTCGGGATAAAATCGAAAAAACTGTTATTATTACAAATTGCGCCCTCTAGCAATTTTATTAAGCACTATCGTGTACTGTTGGATACGGCAATTGAAGATACTTACCTTTCCCTTCTAAACAAGCTTAAATTTAGTAAAATCGGATAAGTCGTTTAGAAGAGCGATTTTAATATTTACACATTCAATAGCTTCCCACACTCTTATCAAGGTCGGTACGCCAACGAGCCTTAAACCAAAATGATGCAGAATTATCTAAGCTTTTCGATGATGTAATCAGAGTTATACCTTAATACGAGAATTTTCGGAGAAATTTAGAATTTAAAAAAAAAATTTTAATTGTGCCCTCTTGCGGCGAAATTAGGAACTTAAAAATAATTTCCAGAATTTTCTTATGACCGCTTTAATCATAATTTTTTTTCTCAAGTTTCTATGCTTAGTAGTTTCCGAGATATGGCCGGTAGTCACCCTTAATGAAACACCCTGTACAACAAAACAAAACAAGTATTTCTTATTTTTTTTTTTAAATCAGTCCAACCGTAAAGGGGTGAAAAATGGATATGAAAGTTTAAATTGGAAAGTCGAAACTTAGCAGGAAATACTCTGCAACGCAAATCATGAGAAACGTATTTCTTAATATTTTTTTGGAAGAAAAGTCGTTATTAAAGTTTATATTGGAAAAAATATTTTTTGACGGCTTTTCTTGACGTACCGAATTCAATAATTTAATAAAATCTACCCCTAAGGTGTTTATAAACGCAAAGTTCGTGGAACGGTTCTGTGAGCGTTATTAGAGATCTGTAATAAAATAGATATGTTTTTAATAATGATGATAAATCTACAGTGTGACCAGTAAAATCCGCATCATATAGGATTTTTTTTTAATAGCTTTATTCGAAATTTTACTTTGGCATCAAGTTCTGCTTCGATCGAGATGAAAATTTAGCAAAAAAATAGTAGTCACGTGATTCGCATTATCGGGCAAATTTTAACTTTTTCCAAAAAGTAATTCAAAAGTAGGGTTATTTCTGAAAGTATCGAAAAAAGTTATAAAAAAAAGTTTTTTTAAATGCATTTTCTAGCCAAAATTTCAGCTGCATAAGATAATTTTGATTTTTTACCCACCACTAAAATTTATTTTCCACTTAATGGACACTTTACTGATGACACTGTGTTATTTCTTGTCTTAATATTAAGGTGTATTACTTTCCGACAAACTACGTTTTTAAAAATACTCATTTTATGAAGGTACCTTATATATACAGGGTCAAAAACAAATAAACTTTGCATCACATGCGACCAAATTTTAATAGCCCAATTTTGATTTTAAAGCATTGTCAAAACTAAGAAGTTTTATGTAGGTTGCGTTAAGTCTTATTGTGCAAAAGTGGTGCAATTTACAAAATATGGGTAAAATTTCAAAATTATTTTATGCAGCTAAAATTTTTAATGTGGGCTAGAAACTGCATTTAAAAAGCTTTTTCTAATAACTATTTTCGATACTTTCAGAAATAACCCCACTTTTGAATTATTTTTTTGAAAAAATTAAAATTTGACAGATAATGCGAATCACGTGAATACTATTTTTTTTGCTTAATTTTCATCTCGATCGAAGCAGAACTTGATGCCAAAGTCAAATTTCGAATAAAGTTATTAATAAAAAAAATCCCATATGATGCGGACTTTACTGGTCAGACTGTATACTTTTGGTATTATTTTCGTGGACAAAGGTACGACATAAGCTTCATTTTTATTAAAAGAAAAAGAAATAATATAAGAAAGCACCGAAAAAAATTCTTTTTAAAAATAATATTGGTATTAAAGGTTTTATTGGGTATTATGTATTGCTTTGTTCCGAGAGCGAATCTATGACAACTGAATTGCGCAAGCGAAGCTGCGGGTATCCGCTAGTAAACTATAAAACAGTTTCACGTACCTACTTTGCCTTTTCTGTCCTCGTCATGAGAGTATGGTTCGAGAAATAAAATGAAATATACACACACTACATTATAATGGAATTGTAAAAAGGTTTTGGTGGTTTACAACCACCCCGGTGAAACTGTAAATTAGCAATCCTGCATCACAAGGTCATATTTATCTCAAGCCGCGCAGCTGGCCACCAGAGTCAAATTGGCGCTTTCGTCGCTTGATGATTCTCCAGCTGGCCGAGGAATCGGGTTCTGTCCATAGGCAATTTACCTTTAGATACGTACAGCTTATCTCCTGCGCAAACAAAAGTTACGTTTTATGGGTGAAAAAATACGTCCGAGCGCATGACTCGCCGGTCAGCTGGCTTCCTTTTGGACACCTTCGTGCATGCGCACAAACCTGGTGTTATCGGCCTCTCCTACTTTATCGACAATAATCGACATGCACAAGATACTCTGCAGAACCGGCTCGGCCGCCATTGTTGTTGTTGCGTTTTAAGGTTTCTCTGTGGATTCCTTGCAGTTTTCAGTTATATCGTGGATTGTGGGTCTTTAATATTTACGAATTTCTAGTTTTTGTGTAGTTTGGTGAATTGTGTCTGATTGTGAGAAAATTAGTTCTGTCAAAGTTGCTGGTTGGTTAATTTTTTGGTTAAAATCTGTACATCTCGACATTAAGCTTTTAATAAAGCCAAAACGGGTCAATAGTTCTCGGGCAAAAACTTTTCAAATTCTTGAACACGAAATTTTGCTTGAAAATAATTTACACGTACCCAAGTTTTTGCCAAATTGTAAAAATCAATACAAGTTATATACCAACTAATATTTGACTTGAGGTTAGGTACGCGATAACACCGTAGATTGGCTATTTTGCTGGTTTTGTTTGTTTTTATATTCGATTTTATAAGACTAGTTTAATTCACTTGTTCTTGTTCTCTTCCTTATCGAACTAAAAACACGACAACGAATTATTTTTAAGCAAATTTTAGAAACAAACCCTTGAAAACAATTTTCTATCCTCAAAATCTGATGAGGTTTGCAACTACTAAAAATGTCAGAAATCACTAGAAGAAATTTCAATTTTTTGGCAAGAATTTAAATTTTAAAGCCCGGACCTGTCTATTTTCCCATTCGTCAAACGATAATGTTGCAGTGCGCATGGCTAATAGTGTCTAGCTTTGTTTACATGCGCGAGGCCATAAAACTGCCACTTTCGTGATTATTGTTTGCTTATCAAAGGTAAATTGTCTATGGTTCTGTCGCATAATTTTGACGTATAGAAGAGAAGGACATTCTGACCTACTATAACGCTTCCCAAACTGAGCCAGGTGCTAATTGGAACAAACCACTCAAACCAGTCAGCCCGCCATGTCAAAACTGTCAATTATTCTTGTCCACGTTTTTTTTTCTCAGGAAATTAAATTCATAAAAGTGGAAATTTGACAAAATAAATTGTCTCTCATTGAATTTTTCATTTTTATTATCATTTTAATATTTAATTCAATTCTATTAGTAGAGTCCGATATGTTTAATTTTTCAATGATTATTCCAGCCTACTATGCAAGTAATTATTTTTTATTGTTTATCAAATTGATTTTACACTGGTACAAACAACTTTTTATATCGGAAATGTAAGTTTACAATAAATAAATTAACATGAAATGTTTCACATATTTATTATTAGTTTACAAGCCAATATTAACAAAATATCGTTGGGCAGCCGGCAGACAACTGCAACAGATTTGTGCCCGAGGAAATACCTAACAATCTACTAGTTACGAACTGATAGTTTAGGCTCTTGAAATGATAATTTTAACATTTTTTTACCGAGTAGAAGTATATTTTATACTACTTTAGAGTAATTTGTTTGTTTTAAGGAATATTGTACATCGAGCAAAATGATGGCACAAGGATAATGGTTTAAGCTCAGTGGCGGCGGTGAACATTTGGGCCCCCCCCCCCCGCAAAATTATGTGATAATATACATAAATACTAATTTTTATAGTTTGATTTTATTTATGTTTTTTAATATTCATCTAAAATTTATAAATATGTCAGCTAGGCAGGCGGAGTGGGACTCCCATGAAGCTGGGGACCCCCCGCGTTGCGGTGCTTGCGGGGGCCTTATCGCCGCCACTGTTTAAGCTAACTCGATGAGTACATACTTGGCCACATGCCCCTTTTTATATAAAAATTTAATGTCAACCCAATACTGTTTCTGTTTCTTTTGTTTAAGAGAATGATGTAAGAATCACCTGACGTGTCTCGTTGCAGCTTAGTGCTTGTGTTTTATACAGTATTTGTGATATATTATATGAATTGAGACAATACCTGATGAGTGAGACCTGTGAGACGCAACTTAAGGACATAAGTTTGTTCTACAGCTATTTCTTGTTATGGTTGTCAATGCAGTTTTTATTTATAAATAAACATAGAAAAAAGTATTTACGTTAAAGTGTTTCCTTATTTATTTTCCAAAACTTCGTTAATGGAAAAGTGTGCTTTTATTCTATGAAACAAAAACTTTTGTGCGTCTTTTTATTGATTTAATTTGTGATTCAATAATATTTATATTAAATCACAAATTAACTCAATAAAAACTCGTTCAAAAATTAATAATAAAATTCGAAAGTTCTAAAACCGCCGTTCAAATTTCCCGCCATTGCGCCACTGGTGGCCAGCAGGCACACTAACACCCCTCTCTCTCGCTCTCTATTCTTTCTCTCTTCACTTTGTTGCGATTGTTTAACATGGAGTTAGCATTTCTAACCCTATAAATTTTCTTTGGTTTACACCATCAATTTTATAATTTACAAATCATTTCATTAAAGCAAAACTCCTTTAGATTGATTTACAAAATTAGTTTACTGACAAATTTGTATAAGAGCAAAATAGCTGCTAATTTTGGGTGACGTAAAACTTGTGTACTCTATCTATTTTCGCGGTGTTAGTCTGCATAAATTAAATAAATGTTTCGGTCCGTAAAATTCAAATAATGTATATAAATTCATGCCAAATTCCCAACATCCTCATACCTAAAATAATTTGACAAACCCTAAGAATGGCTATCGAACGGCTATTTTTAATCAGCAGCCCTCCAATGCCACACCAGAACCACTGACATACATAGGTGCGGTCGCACGAACGGTTGTTTTTCAGGAAATTACCCTGCCCTATAAATGATACGCAAAGTTGCTTCCTAAAGTAGAACACAATGCTTTAAAAATTTGCTTAAAATTGCCTAGTTGGAGGCAAGTAGTTTTTAAAACTTAAAATAATATTTTTTTGGTAAAAAAAAAACGTATTTCCGAAAATATCGTTTCCAATTATTAAGATCAATAATTAATTGATGAATTAATAAAAGCAAAAAACGAGATTCTATTAAATTTGCCCTTATTTCTTTTTCTGCTTTTATTATTTTATAAATCCAACCTTTTTAACGTAAAACTGTAGGTATACAAAACGCCACGAATTCTCTCGTTTTCCGACAGATGACACCAGGAATGTGTCATCAATCAGCTGATATTGGGATATAATAATATCCCCCAGATTAGTAGTGGACCGAGTTATGAATTGCGTTTTGTGTGCTTATTGTTTCATTTGATTACGTTTTAAAAATGTTTAGTGGTTTTGGTGCCTTTTATTTTTATATTGTTTGAATTTTAATTACTTTTGTGTGGCCAGCAAGTATCTACAATTATTATTCATCATACCCAAAATTTATAGGTTAAAATTTTATTATTCTTTTTTGATACGTTAAATCATTATGGATCATAATTGAAGACATAAGTGAATAAAGGTGTTATGTCGCGTGTTTTTTAAACTACTTTTTCTACTTTTTGAGCATCCCTGGTATAGATCTTACTATTAGTAAACCTTAAATGCAACTTTCTTCATAATAGTTGAAGCGCATAGGGATTTTCGTGGAAACTTAGTGATTAAAGTTGGCAAAGTAATTTTTTTTTTAATTGTATCATATCAAATAAGAAAATGTTTCTTGCCACCCTGAGCTACGCGTCGTTCAGCCCCCACACCCCGGAAGGGTTGAAAATTTCAAATGGCTCTATCTCCGCAACGAATAAAAATACAAATTTCGTTCATGCGGCAAAATTTATGTCTCATAGTATAGAATAAAATGGTTTACTAAGTATTTTTTGAAAAATAAAAAACTTTCAGAATTACGCATATACAGGGTGGTCCAATAAGCGCGCGTCGGTCAATAGTTGCTAATCCGTTAAACTTATGGGAAATTTTTCTTAATAAGACTTTTAACGTTTGATCTCTGCTACAACCCAAAATTATTTTTAAGTATACAGGGTGTCTCAAGAAAGAGAAATTCCAAAAAATTATGTTTTTCTTAAATGGAATGCCCTACATTTTTATGTGGCGTATAATGACTCTATAGCTTCTGTATTCAACTGCAAATTTATTTGTTAGTCGAAAACAGCGTTGCCAAGTTATGAATTTTTTTTTTTTTTAATTTAGTCAAAAACATACTTTTTTAATCTGTTATATCTCCGCCACTGTTTATTACCTTCCCTGACATATTTATACGTACCTTATAGTTGACCTAGTTTATCGGAAACTATCTTCACTTTTTGATTTAATCATACAGTGTGTCCAAAATATTTGTTGAAACATCTCTATTTTCAATTCGGTTTTAAATTCTTATATTAAATACAACACCCTGTATATTATTTTCCCGTTGAAGAGCCCAAAATATGCTCCTTCAGAAAATATTATGTTTGCCGTATGTATCTCATTATCATTCCGAGACATTAAGGTTTTTCCGTAACTTTACACAGAAAATGGGAAAAATCGTAGGCTCAAGAAATCGAAACAATTGCTACTCGATGGCATGTCCGTCAGTGTTAGTAATTATTTGTGTAGTTTTGTGACCTTTGGTGACACTTTGTGTATTATTTTGCTTTAAAACGATTTTTTGTAATAAAAATAAAATATACAAACCAGGAATCAATTGATATGATTTATATCCTTGGAGAATGCATAAAGAATTGTCTTCTGGCATCCCGAATGTACGGCGAGAGGTTTCCTGATAGAGGGCATCCAGATGCAAGATTATTTCAATTATTGATGTATAGATTTGATAGGACATCGGTAAATAAAATCAATAATTGAAATGATCTTGCATCTGAATGCCATGGAATAGTCAAAACAGTCGTCGATAGAGCATTCACACTTTGCAACTCGCAGGGAACTTTGACGAAAGAACTTAACAACATCAAGCAAGACCTTGGCATGAATAATTACCCTACGAAACTAGTGGATCAGGCCATCAAAAAGCGTCACAATCACAAAACTAGAACGAACAAAGATAATGAATCTGGACCCACCCTGAATGTACCTTTTGTCAAGGGAATCTCCGAAAAAATTCGAAGGATAGGACAACAGTACAACATCCGAACAGTCTTCACCTCCAAAGATTCCTTAAGAAGCCACCTGACGAAGACAAAACCAAAAAATCAAAAGGACACGAAGAATTGTGTATACAAAATACCTTGCAAATGCGGACAATCCTATGTTGGTGAAACCCTACGACCTCTCCAAACAAGGATCAAAGAACATCGAAACCACACACTGAAAGGAGAAACAAACAGATCCGGTGCAGCAGACCACGCTTGGACCCACGGCCATCATTTACAATGGGCGAACGCAAAAATTATACTTAAAGAAGAGCATTGGCGGAAGAGAAAATTCAAAGAAGCAGCTGTCATAATCCAGAACCCTGACTGTTTCAGTAAACCTTCTGCAGATATAAGAAACATTTGGAAGCCCTTGTTAAATAGGTGTAGGCTCAGATTGAGTAGTGATGCAAACGTGATGACGTAAGCGGATGACGTAACCAGATGAATAAGCATGGTGACGTAAGCAGATGACTCACGACTGCACCCGATCATACGTCACTAGCTCCGCCCCCTCCCCCCTCTAGGTAGTATAAATAGGCTCGTAGCTTTGTAACTTGTTTATAGTATTCACCTGAAGACGACTGAAGATACTTACCAGTTGAAACGTTGTGATATGAAAAACTAAATGCAATGGAAGTCCAGAACGCATCTATTACTCATTATACATTATTGTCTACAAGCTTCAAACAAACATAGGTATTAAACTTGCTATACAATAATAGTATGTAATTCTCCATTCTCTCTTTTTTGGACTGTTGTGATCAACTATCCTCTCCCTAGGAAACGCGACCCTTTTAACTGACGTTTTAACTTATTTTCATTTCTATTTTCCTCATATTATGTCATCTCAACAATCCAATTTTTGATGCCATAAAAGCTCCATTAGGGTTTTATACCACTTATCATTTTCTCTTTTGCTAAAACCATCAACAATATATTTTTCTGTCTCCTGATGAACGTTTCTACGTTCGAAACATGTAGAGACCTTTGAACAAAGAATTTTTATTCTATTAAATTTTATGGAGGAAGAGTTTTTTCTATCCCATTTATTTACTTTAGTTAAATTATTTGTGTTGCTAAACCTTCCAATACGTATTTGGTAAAAAAAATAGTATTTTCTCCTGTAGTAATAGTAGTAGTTAAAGGGAGGCTTAGCGCCAGCAAGTAAATTGGCAGAAAACAAAAGAAACGCGGATTATGTCTCCGATGTGTCGGTAAATGAGGAAGCACAATCTTTTAAAACATGACTCATGGGTCCTAGGCTTGCTACGTTGATATGTTTTAAATATATTAGAAATAAGAAATCCTACAATAATAATTGTATTTTATATATGAAGGTAAATATTTTTATGAAATTTTAAAAAAATCATTTTTTACATCATGCCGTTTTTTACCTATCTATTATAGCAAAGCGAAAAGTTCTACGAAACATAAATTAAAGTTGAGATGGTTTGCAACGTATTTTCGATTTATAGTTACCGAAATGACAAATTAGTACCAGCCAGAAATTTCTTAAATTTTTTATTATTGAATTAAGATATCGACGTGTGGTTTTCACTATAGGACAAGCTCTTTCGAATGAGACCAGGTTTGTCAAATTTGGTTAAAGCAAATCAGAGTTAAGTATTTTTTGCAGAAGAGGTTCCTCCTCCCCTCGGTCCACTTTACGAGTAAAAGCAAAATTGTATTAAATCAAAATTGTACCTTATATTTAAAAAAAAAGACACTTAATTTTTGATATAACTTTTTTAGCATATTATCGATAAAAACCCGATAATCTTCTTAGTCATAGGTTGAACGCTTTCTAGCGGTAAATTTAGGAACTTGAAAATAAATTCCAGCAATTACTCTTAAGTCGGTTTTGTCATCAAAAAATGTTTTCAAAACTTTGTGACAAGCGATTCGTGACCTGGCCGGCATCCATTCTTATTTGGCCACCCGGTACTGCAAAGATGGATATTTGGCAGTCTTTTAAATAAAATGAAGAACTAACAAAATATTGACCAAAACACGAAATGGCGGATGCGTCACTAGTGTTTACTCTTAACCTATTGGAAAGCAGCTAATTTGATTTGGTTTAAGTTTTAGAGAGTAATAATAAGTTGTGCAATTATTGGGAAAAATATGGGATAAAAGCTAGTATACCTACCGACAGCTTCGTGCAGTGCCAAAAGCTGTTTTGCTTATCTCAAAAACTACCCAACCTTCATGGCTCAAATTTTGTGTTAAATATATGCATAAACAGATGAAAGAATGTGAGACTGTGGACGGGTTCATACATTGTTGCCGTAACACTCTAAGTACTCTAATTGCGATACTTCATTTGTTAATATTCAATTTAGAAATACTTCTCCAGTTAGGTATTTTGTCTGTATATTATATATGTATTTCGTATATTTTCTTTTTAAATTACTTAATCAATACATCGATCGTATGTAAGTAAATTCAGTTTGCGATAAGCGCAATATTTTAACTAAATCGTAAAATAATAGTAAGTAAGTAATCTTTTTATTATTTAACCTGGCAGCCCAGGGCGGCTTTTAAATTAAATGTTAATTTACGTTTGGCCAACGTTCTCTCGCTTTTCATTGTGTATTATATTCAATATAGGTTTCTTTGTCACACCGTTTTACTCACTGATAGCAAAGAACGCGTGGCTTTCAGTGGCGTAGATGTAGGTTTTTTATTGCTACAAAATAAATAGGTATAGGCAGGGAGAATCGCCAACGTTTATCGGGTGTCGAAGCCACCAATAATCAATTTAAAATAACCAATAAACGCAAGATCGAACGTACCGCACTTTATACGGGAGTTAGCGAAAGTTAGAAGAAGAACAAAGGTTGGTAACATTATACATTGAATATCAAACTATAAGAAGGCCATATGAGCCGATTTCCTAACTCTGCTACGTTAAATTCATAGATGACACAATGAGTTCACCAACAAGAAAGCGACTAACCCTTTTACTGCTAAATTAAAACATTATTACCGCCTGTCTGTTTGACTTGCTGCATGCATTTTTTAAATTTATTTTTATAGCTTATCGTAAAAGTTGATTTCACATAAGTACCTACACCTATCCTAGATTCAAGTAGCTTACATTTATTTTCCTACCTATAGTATAATAGTCTAGATTGTCTATATTTTTAATTGCTGTGTAGCTTATAATATTTTCAACCTTTTGACGTCCCAACGTTAATTACCTATATGAAAACATATTGACCACCATGTATTCTATTTCTAACAGAATTAAATGACGACTCTCACTATTTAATACATACCTAGGCTTCAACGTATATATTGGGTAAAATATGAATGATGTGCGGTTTGTTTGTATAATTTGGTTTTAATTTGCAATTATTACTACTTTTCAAAATGGTTAAAATAAGTAGGTTTTACTTTCTTACTTAAGAAACATCCAGTTTGTTTGTATTAGTGTATTACGCATTTTGCTATTTTTCGACGAAATAAAACCTATTTTAGTTATACTTGCTGTCGCTTTTTATCTACTTTTATTTGTTTAACATTTAACACCCAATGCAACGGTAAAATCATTGTGAAAATCAGTCCAATTACCCCGGAGTAATCAGTGTACATATTATTATCAAAAACATACATTCGGCTGGAATTGAGAACCTCCTATTTTATTGTCTGTTAAAAATGCTTAAATTCTTAAAAATTCCAATAAAATACGATATGCGACAACACCACGACATCACATCAGTGAATTTGAGACATCTGTTGCCGACGCGCTGTATTATAACGACAGACAGGCGACAGATTTAAGGTTAGAGTTACGATCAACTCCACAATGGCGGCCAAACCAGCTCCAATACGTCAAAAAATGGGTTGTCAACTTTTCTCGGACATCCGTCATTCTTATATAGTTTGATATTCAATGCATTATAACATTAGCCAAATACCTACCCTAAATTTTCACCTGTAAAGGGCGTCTCACGCTATTTAAATTGTTACCAATGCCAAATAAACTGACCTGTCGCACGTATCAACCTAACGTATTTTTTTATATTGTATGTTATTATTATAATATTATTTTGGATTTATCTTGGCTGCATTAAGCATAGCAAATCGAATGATGTGTTGTTTATTTATTTTTCACTATATGGTTATAATTTCTAGTTGGTTGTTATGTTATGACTTCAGTAGTGATGTGAGAGGAGAATATTCTCGAGAGAATATTCTCGAGAACGGGAATATTCTCGAGAATATTCTCTGTAAGAAAATTCTCCCGAGAATATTCTCTAGAGAAGTTTTTCTACATAATTTACACCGCCTCGATTTACACTGAAAAATTTTGCAATGATTTTTAAAATTTTGAGTTTTTCTAACCTTTTCTATAACTCTGGCAACAGTGTTTTATGTCTGGCAACAGTGATTCAGGGACATCCCCTAGAAGCGCGAACGTATACTCGTATGTTTTTAATAGTTAAATGCGAGGGGTAATTCACTGAGAAAAATTTGTACACCATTTTCCATATTGCCGAATTTTCTTCGTATTTTCCTTGTATTTTCTGTATTTTTCTCGTATTTTCTTTATATTTTCCTAATTTTTCTCGTATTTTCTGTATTTTCCTTGTATTTTCTTAATTTTTCTCGTATTTTCTGTATTTTCCTTGTATTTTCTTAATTTTTGTCGTATTTTCCTGGTATTTTCTAGAACTTGTACACCATTTTCGCCAAAAAAATTACAAAAAATTGGCTTACTAAATCAACATCCATTGGAAAAAACGTTTTTTTTTAATAATAACGGAACTGGCGACCTTTTTTTTTTTAGAAGTCAAACAAATTCTCGGCAGCGTCGTTCTTTCCAGAATCTTAAGTCGGTTATTCCCATCACTAAAACCGTCGAAAACCCGGCAGCGTTGTCAAATCTTCCAACGATTTTACGTCATTGGCAAATTGATTGCCACGCGTATTTTCTATATTTTCCTTATGTTGCATATATTTTTCTCGTATTTTCTGTATTTTCTTCGTATTTTCTGTATTTTCTGTATTTTCTTCGTATTTTCTGCATTTTCCTTGTATTTTCTGTATTTTCTTTTGTATTTTCTAGAAGTTGTACACCATTTTCGCCAGTGAATTACCCCTCGGTTAAATGTGATCTTTCTTTATTTGACTGTTGGAAGGTATGTTATGTTTTTTAAATAAAAATTTTATTTCTTTACGTTTTGTTTGATTAACGCCGTTTGACATTTGCCGAAAATAAGCAGAATAGGTAATTTTTAATTTCTTTTTATTGCCATTTCTAGTGGTTTTCTTACCATTCTCAGAAAATTCTCTAACTTAAGAATATTCTCGAGAATATTCTCGAGAATATTCTCCAAAAGATTATTACCGAGAATTTTACATCACTAGACTTCAGTATATTTTATTTATAGTATTATAGGTACCTTCGTTTGTCGTTTATATTATATTAAAACGTTAATAAATCGAACTATTTTTTTTTCACTTAATCATCGAACAAATTATAAAAATTATTTTATACTACGCCTATGCCCACATAGTAAATGGATTTTACGTCCCTGCTTCCTCAGACGTCGCGCTGTTTAAGGACGGTGCTTCGGACATTAACTACTTACAGATGTGTAGGTACGTCGTACACAATCGAGCGGTAAAAAAACATATTGAATGGTTTCTCTTGGTTTTATTACTCTCTGGTATAAATCCAGGCTGAAATAGTACTTTAGGCTTCTATAGCTCATAAACGACTTAGGTAAGGAATTATATTCATAATGCTGACTTTAACGCAACACGGGATGTTTTTCAGGAAAATATTTTCGCCCAAAAAATGATTATAGCATAAAGTTCAATTTTTTTTAAATGGGACACCCTGTTTTTTAGGTTTCTATTATTGTATATGTGTATTATGTTAATTTGTGTATAATTTTATTGAATTTGCTTTTGTAGTTTACGAGTAATAAATTAAAGACTAAAAAAACAAATTTTGCAGCCTTAGAAAAAAAATCAAATAAACAATCTAAAAGCATTTTTTAATTATGGCATTATGTGAGATTAATGGCAAGGGGTCAAGAAATTGTATAAATTAAATAAATCATATCTATTTTATACAGAGTGTTTAAAATAAGGTTTTAAAAATGAGACACTTTAAACTAATTTTTCTCAAGTTTTTCGAAGGGAACAACCTGTATATTATTTTATTTACAACCATACATGTAATGTTGACATAACTGACATTATTGAAGGTTGGGAAGTGTCACATTACCTACCTCTACTTCCCGCCCTGACTTCCCACCCTGATTCCCCGCCCTCATTTTCAGTCCACTAAAATGTGATATTTTAACTAAAATTTTATCATTTCATTCAGCGGCTCCCCTTATTTCCGGCGGGGTACACTCCATTGATTCTTCTTCCATTAATTTTTAAACTTTATTGTATTGATCGCAAAAGATCAGACTTGAACTGACGTTTGTTTTAATTTGAAACAAACGTTTCCTTGACAACCGTCGCCTAATTTGAAAATATGCCTACTTGTAAATTTATTTGATTTTTTTAATATATATTTTCTATAATACTACGGCAAAATGACATTTTTCTTTTAATAATGTTTTTAGTTAAAAATTATAAGAAGTGGATGTAGGATGTGGTTGTAAATAAAATAGTATACAAACCTCGGTGAAAAGTTTCATTACTGTCTCCGAGATATAGTTTACCTCGACGCTTCGCGTCTCGATAAACTATCTAATCTCTCGACAGTAATGGAACACTTTCCACCTCGGTGCGTAATATACTATTACTACGAGTATTTCATTACTCATTTCAAAACAAACAATTTTTGAATTTATAATTTATTTAAATTTCCAAACCATTTTCAAAATATTTATCAAAAAACATAAATATCGCTGTACAGAAAAACCAGGAGTGAGGATTTCGGTTAAGGAGCAGAATGCTCCCACCTACTGAAATAGCGTAGGTCATGCGAAAAGTATTATCTAGGCCGCCAGCTGGACCCTTGCAAAGAATAAATACAACTACTAGATGGTTTTAAAAACAACATATATCTATTTAAAAAAATATATACAGTGTGGACTAGTAAAGTCCGCATCATATGGATTTTTTTTTTATTAATAACTTTATTCGAAATTTGACTTCGGCATCAAGTCCTGCTTCGATCGAGATGAAATTAGGCAAAAAAATAGTAGTCACGTGATTCGCATTATCTGTCAAATTTTAATTTTTTCCAAAAAATAATTCAAAAAAGGGGTTATTTCTAAAAGTATCGAAAAAAGTTATTAAAAAAAGGTTTTTTAAATGAAGTTTCTAGCCCACATGCAAAATTTCAGCTGCATAAGATAATTTTGATTTTTTACCCATATTTTGTAAATTGCACCACTTTTGCAAAATAAGACTCAACGCAACCTACATACAACTTCTTAGTTTTGACAATGCTTCATTTCAGATACATCTTCTTTATTGTAGCGACATATTAAATATGTGTTTTTCTATACAAAATCTAAATTGGGCTATTAAAATTTGGTCGCATATGATGCAAAGTTTATTTACTTTACTTTTATTTCAGTACACCACCGGACAATTTTCTTCGTTTATTCATCACCTACTTACTTCTAATTTTTTTCCCCACAATGTCTTTTAGACACATAACTTTTTAAGAATGTATTTTTTTTAAATCTTTAAACAATTTTCGACACCTTTTCAGAAAGGTTGTTCTTTCCCAGTTTATTTGGTTGGTTTGAACACAATTTACTGACTTCTCTCATACACAGTATGTTTTAACTATCATCAATTTCTTTATAGTATGTCTATTTTACACACCAAAAATTTTTAATTACATAAAAGCTCCATTAAGGTTCTACAACTTTTTTCTCTTCTGCTAAAACCATCAGCAACAAATATATTTTCTGTCTCCTGATGATGAACGTTTCTACGTTCGAAACATGTAGAGACTCTTACTACTGAATATTTATTCTATTAAACTTTGTGGAGGAAGACTTTGAGTTTTTTTTCCCATACTTTCAACTCCACTTTAAGCATGGACTATTTCTTCAAATCAAAGTTTATTTGTTATTGACCCTGTATAAGGTAACTTCATAAAATAAGTATTTTTGAAAACGTAGTTTGTGTCTGAAAGTTATACATCTTAATATTAAGACAAAAAAGAACACAGTGTCATCAGTAAAGTAGAAAATAAATTTTAGTTTAACTTAACGTAAAGTTTATCTATTTTCAACGATTTAATTTAAAACCCCTTTACTTTATTTTTTATTTTTTTACTTTTAGACACAAACTATGCTTTCAAAAATACTTATTTTATGAAGTTACCTTGTGGTCCAAAATAAATAAACTTTGCATCAAATGCGGCCAAATTTTAATAGCCCAATTTTGATTTTGTAGAAAAACACACATTTAATATGGCGCTATTTTGAAGAAAATGTATCTGAAATAAAGCATTGTCAAAACTAAGAAGTTTTGTGTAGGTTGCATTAAGTCTTATTTTGCAAAAGTGGTGCAATTTACAAAATATGGGTAAAAAATCAAATTTATCTTATGCAGCTAAAATTTTGCCTGTGGGCTAGAAACGGCATTTAAATAAACTTTTTCAAATAACTTTTTTCGATACTTTCAGAAATAATTCCCCTTTTGAATTATTTTTTGAAAAAAATTAAAATTTGACAGATAATGCGAATCATGTGACTACTATTTTTTTGTTCAATTTTCCTCTCGATCGAAGCAGAACTTGATGCCAAGGTCAAATTTCGAATAAAGTAATAAAAAAAAAATCCCATATGATGCGGACTTTACTGGTCACACTGTATGTATGTAGGTATATACAAAAACTCATCGAGTCAAAAGACAAAGGTTTAAAACTTAAAACTAAATGTAAACTGCATACTCTCTCATTCATTCGCTCTTGCTGTTACAAATAATCGTAATCAACAAGATAAAATTAAAATTAATTAAACATAATTATGAAATATTTGAATTATAATAGATAAAAATTTATAATAGATTAGAATGTAGTGTGTCGTCTTCTCCGTAGGTATCACTATAAAGTTTATACCCGTTCTGTCCCCTGTCGCTTGTAAAAAAAAAACGTGGATACTGAGATAATTATTTATAGTGACAACAGTGAATTTGGCCGATGCGTCCGGTCAGTGGAATAAAAATGTAAATTAAGGATTCGGCGGCAAACGCTCAATAAAGGTTACGATACTTGCGGCTGCTGTCAGTGCTGTCCAAAACTAAGCTAGCTGGAACACCTTTGAATTGCTCAACTTACGTAAGCAGGGGAGCATGAACTTGTATCCTTGGTGGGTTCCGTGGCACAAAGGCAACGCAAACTTTTTGTACCGTGCGAGCAAAAATTATTTGCATCAAAGAGGGTTTGGATTAAAAGACGTAGGGCTTGGTTTAGATCGAAATGATATTATGGGGACGATATATCTAACCAAATCTAGGTTAAATTTTGTCAAATTTATATTATGACATGATATGCCAAACTAATGAGTAATAAAATAAGTAGACAAATACAATAGTATATTAAAGTACACGTTTCATAAGAAGCGGTTTTAGCGCACGCGTCTATTTTAAAAATTTTATTGACACGTGCGGTAAAACGCCTTATGAAACATGTGCTTTATACATTTTTTCTATTTCACCTTTTATAATCAAGAAAATTACATTTTAAAAAGAAAATAAATCCTTCAAATTTTGTAAATTTTTATGTCTAAATTTTATGTTGGTAATACTATTTTTTATCATAGTAGCCTCTGGACAACAAAATTAATTTTGCAACCTGTCATTTTTGATTTATTGACCCATTTTCACCACGAGATTCTAAAGTTATTTTAGCGATATGAGATTTGAAATTGGACGGAATACGTTGTGTGGTCCTTGTACATTCGGTACATATACAGAGCGTTCGGAAATTCGGGCGATTTTGCTACTTATTTTCGAATTTCAAAAGACGTGATTTTACGTCACGGCATTGCAATTTAGTATAGGGAAGATGGAAAATTCAAATAAAGTTGAAGTTAAAATCGACATTAGAAGGTTAGTAGATTGAATTTTGGATAGGATTTGGTAGAAAATGATAGCTTGAAGCATCTACAAAAGATTGATTTATAGATTTATGCAACCAACATACATGACTGTTATCCACACAGAATAAAAAAGTAAGTTATCAAGCTATTTTTCCTCTGCGAAAAATGGGTTTTCTCGTAAATTACAAAGGCCGCGCAAGTCAATGAAATAAAACATTTAAATGTTATCAACATCAAATAAAGAAAAAACGCGTATCGAAATAGCTTTATTACGATACGCAAATGCGTATCGCACTGAGCTTATTATGAACATGAAATAGAAAAATTTATTTTTGTTGTTTACAAAATTAACAAAGTAAGAATATACAGAAAGAAAAAGAAAAATATTTACATAAATTGGCCGCCGCCATGCTCCAAGCATAAATTTACACGTCTCTTCATATTTTCGAAAGTGTTGACCAGCATCTCTGGAGAAATGTTACCACATTCTTGATCCAAAATCTGCGGCTTGTATTTCTTGGAATACTTGCACTTTATAAGGAAATAAATTTAGCTGCTTCTTAAGAATAGTCCTGCAATCCTGCATGTTCCATAAGATCTTCCCACTTCTTGGGACAGGCGTCTTATACAATCTGTTGGCGTATTTTGCATTATTTCACGAACGTTTGCAACAAGTTCTTCTGTTCTTACAGATGGTCTTCCTGCTCCTTTTTATAGAACCTGTTTCCCTAAACACAGCCACGGTTCTTTTCAGCTAATGATAAAAATCCCCAGCAATTAAAGCAACGTTAGGAAAATTTTCGTGAAAATCGTCCATGCACAAACCCGGATTGTATTGCCACTCACCATTTACTCTAACCCCGTTTCGAAAATACGCTTCAACCATGAATGTTTTGTGCTGTTCCGTAAAGCCCATTGTGTGAATTGTTCAAGAAATTGGAAAAATTAGCGATGAATCTAATTACTTGTAACGACTGTTAAAGATGACGGAATAACTGATTGATTGTTAATTCAGGTAGTGTAGTTACTGACACCCAACAGGTATTAAGCTCTACGGCTAAGCATTACGTCCTTAGATGCAAGGCCCTCTTTGATGCAAATAATTTTTGGTCGCACGGTAATATTCAATTAAATTTCCAAAAATTAAATTTTCTAGTAAGTACCTACTTGTAAAATAATTACTTATTGCTTTGGAATTTAATACTTTGTAGTTTCGACACGTCATCGGTAAATATCTTAGGTTAAGTCTTTCGCAATGAAAAAGAACATCACTGTTAAAGTTTTTGATCTATAACGCTCAGAGAAAAGGGATATTCTTCAATCTTTTGTTTTTGTATGGTATTTTACCTTGAATCTATATTTGATATATCTAGTCAAAATAAACGAAGATAAAAATATAGTAGAGTAAAAAATGCCAATTGTTAGTTTACCGAAATGTTCTTATACTAAAGACCCTAATCTATTATCTTACCTCCAGTTATGAGGTTTGAAACCTTCCCTGCATTCACTACATTCGGTGCAAGGTTGGCCAACATCGGTTTCTTTGATTTGTATACCCTGAAACATAAATTAATAAATTAATTGCTGACTATTTATTTAGAAATTAAAATAATTTACAGTGGAATAATGGTGATAATTTATAATGATAGATAAGTCAGTAAGCCACTTCTACCAAAAATTGGTTGTAACTTCGATATTTCAAACGGAACACCCTGTATGTAATTTAATTTTCGAACCCCCTATTAATTTCCTAATAACTTTCTTAAACATTATCCTATACCTATCTCTTGCCGTTTCTAAAATCATAATTAAATTCCACTAACAGACACGTTAATTTAAAAATGTTGATATTTTTTAACACTAAAATATTAAGACCCTGAAATTTGGTGGACAGTTAAATAATACCAGTGGGCTTTTAACACTATGTCCCAATCTTAGTTGTGATATACAGGGCGGTTTAAAAATACATGTCATTTGGTTACTTGAAAAGGTGACCCTCAGTATATTTTTTTAAATGTAACACCCTGTATATTATCACCGATTTTAAAAGCTACTTAAATTGGCATTTTATTTTTGAATTTATTTTGTTTTATTTGAACAGTGTGGTAAAATTATCGCTAGAACATGTATAAAGTTTAATGGAATATACCCAAATTTACCTCCAATGAACCTCAGAAAATTTGTACGCATCCACAAAAAAATTTTGACTTTGGTTCAACTTTAAAAAAAAAACTTAAGGTATTCAGCACCTGTATCGGTAATAATTAACAAAATACCACAACAATAACGAAAGTGACATAATTTTTATGCCAAACAAGAGTTTGCCTTGGCATACTTACTAAAAACCGAATGGAAATTAAATTGTTGAGAACATTTTACAAATAATCGCATATAAGTCAAAAACTTGACTACTTAGATTGAATATGATATACAAAAATAAAGAGCCCATTTAAGTAGCTTTTCAAATCAGTGATAATATACAGGGTGTTAATATATACTTATATAAAAAAATATAATTTTGATCACCTTTTCAAGTAACCAAATTAACTGTATTTTTAAACCACCCTGTACATCGCAACTTAGATTTGGGCATCGGGTTAAGAGCCCCCTGGTATTTTTTAAGTGTACACCAAATTCTAGAGTCTCAATATTTCAGTCAAAAAATATTAACATTTGTTTAAGTTAATGTTTTCCGGCCAAAAAATTGGATTTTAATTATTATCTAAGGTAGGTATAGGATATTGCGGGGGATATTGTTAAAGAAAGTTGATAGGAAATTAACAGGGGATTCGACAATAAAACAAATACAATATCGAAGTTGCTTCTAATTTTTGGTAGAAGTGACTCAACATCTTTGCTTAGTTAAGTTGTTAAAGGAACGCTTCATAAACAATGTAAAATTGTATGAGAAATATAGATGGGCATACTTAACCGCGGTTTGCTATTTCAAAGTAACATAAAAGGAATTCGGCTATTATTTTAGATAACTGCCTAGAGCATGTCCACTTGTCCACATGTCCAAGAATCAACAGTAGACAAAGTGTAACATTCTTATGCGAAAGGGCCAGGACCAGGACAAATCGCCAATTAATTTTATGTACTATAACTAAAATAAAATATTATGATGCAATCATTGTGATATTTTTACGTGCAACCTGCATGAATTAAAAGCTGTGGCAAAACTATTTAAAACTTTTTAGAGTATTTTTTTAATGGGTTATTTTTCTTGGCTAATGTAATACGGTGATGGCAACATCTGCTTTTATTATTGTTATTATTATTATTATTGCTTTTTTTCTATAGTTTCGCACGCGGGTCTAAAATGTGTTTATTTACGACATCACATTAGAAACCTCTAAATTTATCAGTGTTATGCATGTATTATACATACAAACCTTCCTCTTGAATCACTATATCTATTAAAAAAAACCGCTTCAAAATCCGTTGCTTAGTTTTAAAGATTTAAGCATACAGAGGGACGGACAGACAGGGACACCGACTTTGTTTTATACTATGTAGCAGGGTTGGTTGAATTCGTCCAAGTGGACATAATTGGACGATTTTGTCCAATTATGTCCGTCCGGACAAAATCAATTGTTCTGGACAAAATGGACAAAATTGTACAAAATCAATTAAACACATATAAAATTAAAAAAGCTTTATTATATTAGGATTAGGGTGTCAAACAAAACTTAAACAACAATAACGGGATACCGTCGGATCATCGTGCCGTCGGATGACGGACGCATGAACATTCACCTTAAGGCCCCATAATGAAATAACAAATACCCATTTTCTGGAATTTTCAATTTGGCATTTATTGTTTATACAGTGACCGGCAAAGAGTTCGCAACATATGGGAAAAATTTTTATTAGCGGAATATTGAAAAATCTTTTTTGGGGGATTGGATGTGCATGTCCCATAACCTTAAAATTGATTTTGACATACGTTACGTGACCAATGGTATGGCGGGAAAGTTGAAAAAACCAATATGAAATCATCATAAATCAGATAAGTTGATGAGATATCGAAAAAATTCCAAGAATAAAAAGTATTTAGAATTCCATTATAACTTTAAAAACAATGTTTGGGATATCTACTTGAAAAAACATAAAATCGAATATTTTTGTAAATATTTTTTTACCGAATTAAAAATTTCCATATTTTTCCTTTCCTAAAGCTTCATTAAAGTAAAACTGACATCTGGTGACCACAACTAGAAATATTCTTTTGTTTTTCTGACAATTTGGAGCAATAATTCAAAAAATTCGTTTACACTTGGATACCAGCTGTTGCAATAGTCTATTTCTAATAACCTTATCGATATTTTTTATATCGAAATATTCTATTATGTTAAGAAATCCTTAAATGTATTAATCCAAAGCAAATTTTATTTATAACCGTAAAAAATAATTTTGAATTTTGCAGAAATCTTTAAAAAAATCTAAAAATTAATAAAAATTTAAATTATTTTATTGAGCCAAATAAACAACAATTTATACATATTATACCAAACAAAAGAATGACAAAGTAGGCGTCGAAATTAAAACAAGACACTTCTAATAGGAATCTGCCATTTTGTTCTACATAAATGTATTATTATTTTGACAACTATTGACAAAATTTGGCTTAATAAAATAATTTAAATTTTTAATAATTTTTAGATTTTTTTAAAGATTTCTGCGAAATTCAAAATTATTTTTTACGGTTATAAATAAAATTTGCTTTGGATTAATAAATTTAAGGATTTCTTAACATAATAGAATATTTCGATATAAAAAATATCGATAAGGTTATTAGAAATAGACTATTGCAACAGCTGGTATCCAAGTGTAAACGAATTTTTTGAATTATTGCTCCAAATTGTCAGAAAAACAAAAGAATATTTCTAGTTGTGGTCACCAGATGTAAGTTTTACTTTAATGAAGCTTTAGGAAAGGAAAAATATGGAAATTTTTAATTCGGTAAAAAAATATTTACAAAAATATTCGATTTTATGTTTTTTCAAGTAGATATCCCAAACATTGTATTTAAGGTTCTAATGGAATTCTAAACACTTTTTATTCTTGGAATTTTTTCGATATCTCATCAACTTATCTGATTTATGATGATTTCATATTGGTTTTTTCAACTTTCCCGCCATACCATTGGTCACGTGACGTATGTCAAAATCGATTTTAAGGTTATGGGACATGCACATCCAATCCCCCAAAAAAGATTTTTCAATATTCCGCTAATAAAATTTTTTCCCATATGTTGCGAACTCTTTGCCGGTCACTGTATAATACACAATACAAACGTGTATTTTGGGTTGCCTAAATCAACAAATTTAATAAAATGTAATGAAATTTGATTTTGTCCAATATTGTCCGATTTTGTCCGTTTTTGTCCAATTTTGTCCATGTCCTGGACAAAATCAAAAAAAGTGGACAAAATCACAACCCTGCAGTATGTAGTGATAGGTATGTTTTATACAACTTGATATTTATTTATTTATTTATTTATTTATTGATAGTATCAACAACTTAAAAAGTTAATTATAGATACATAACCTATTTCTAAAAACTTATACCTAAGCTATAATACTAATTCAATTAGCATTACAATTACAGTAATTGCCTAAGCAGTTCATTCCTTAATTTTAATTTGAATTTTTCACAGTTTACATTATATATGTCAATGTCTCCACAATATTTATTAAAATAGGAGCACAGTCTTATAAGTGGTGAGTTTTTGTATAAATTTGTCCTTGGTGCAGGAACATAAAATATATGTGCGGATCTAGTATTGACTAAACCTATTCTAAATGGAAGCTGTCCTAAGAACTCTTTATTATCTATTTTGTCTGTAATTATTTTATATAGGAAAATAATTCCTGCTTCTAGACGCAATAGTCGTAGAGAAGGGAAATTAAACAAATTACACAAGAGCCTTTGATCTGCACCTCTTGGCGGATAAACTGAAAATGACTTATAGTACAAAAATTTTAAAAATTTACGCTGAACAGATTCCAAGAGAGTAATCTTATTGGCATACTGAGGATCCCAATAGTGCATGCATACTGAAGTTTTGTAACTACCAGGGATTTATACAAAGTTATTGATGAATTATTGTTTTAATTTTCTTTTCTCTAGGTATATTGCTCTGTAAATGGATAAGTACTTGTTGGGCAATAAAGCTAATATTGATGATGAATGACCATAGACAATTTTAAGGTATATTGTCTATGTGAATGACCAAAATTCCAAAACGATTCGATAGCTGGTTCAGTGGTTCGTCATATACATCTAAAGTACCATCCACAGTGAATCACTGTATAGCTATATACAGCGTGTTCACTTAAGAGTACGGAACGGTTATATCCCGAAAACCATTTATGTTAAAGGTAAGATTATGGACTAAAATGTTTTAATAAAAATCGGTCAAAAGACTAAGAGGCGCATTTGCTGTCATATATAGGTAACATAACTAAAAGTGGTTAGGAGAGAAAGAAAAACTGAAAGTCTTCCTCCACAAAATTTAATAGAAATAGATTCATTAGGGGTCTCTACATGTTTCGAACGCAGAAACGTTCATCTTCAGGAAACAGAAAAAATGTATATTGTGCTGATGGTACTTTTAGTTTTTCTTTCTTTCCTACATTTTCAACTTAACTTTAAGTATGGACTACTTCTTCAAATTAAAAGTGGTTAATTTGGCTATATATTTTATTTACAATTTATTTACAATGTAGACCTGAAACACGCTACATTATAAGGGCGGTTACAAAAATTCAATGTTCAAATTTAGGGGGAGGGGGTTCTAAAAGTTGCCAATTGGCTAAGAAATCAGATTGGTGAAGTTTCGGCTTAATTGGATAACGTTAACACGTGCCTCATCAAGGTTGAAGTCTCAAAAAGTTATGAAAATGCATAAAACCATTGCAAGATTCAATTACATCTACTGTCCTAATTTATATTTTGATTTAAACATAGAAAGGGTTTAGGTAAAGCTATTAAAAGTAAATACAGCAAAATACCAATTGAAAATGAAGAATTTAGGAGAAAATAAAAACAAAAAACGTACTTATATAAATAATGACAAGAAATAATGTTTACTAAATGGATTTAAAAAAGAAGCATTGTTTTATCTAATCCAAGAGATATATTCAAGAACGTCATTAATAAATAATAAATAAAATAAATAAATATATATATTATACCGGGTGTCCACGGAAGGTGGCTCGCCCCTATAACTTTTTTGTTTTTCAAGATAATGAAATAAAATTTGGGGGATTTGTATACGACATAAAACTGCATTTCATGACAGGTGACTTAACTTTATGGAACTTCCGGTTTTGCCGGAAGTGACATAAACTTTCGATTTTTAAATGGGACACCCGGTATATTTTTACTTTTTTGAACTCCATATGACATTCTAAATTCAACGATGTGGCACTTGTCACTTTTTGTCACCAAGAAAATATTTTTTTTCAAATTCATTGTTTTATCGAGAGGGCTATGAATAACTTAAAATCACTTATTTCAGTTCTTTAAACTTGGGAAAAATACAATTTTACTATTTTTGGTCCAATGCTATGTGCTATGTAAAATTTAATTTTTTAAGTTGTATAAATAATTTTTTTTAAATGACAACATGGTGGCTCGTCGGGTTAAGAAAAAAGAGGATTTTATTACGATTATTTTGATACCATAAACTATTAGGTTTTGGAAAAGCTGCCATTAAAAAACTTTAAAAAGTTAACTTAGAACTTTCCTAAAATGAAGCATCTTTTGAGAATAAATTTAGATTTAAATGCATCAAGTAGCCTGTGACCAGCAAAACTGATAAAACAAAATCATGCCTTGAAGAAAATTGAAATGCCAACAGCTTCTGCCAAAGTAAATTAGTTTGTTGTTTAAAAAACATGGAAAATAATAGTTTTACAAGGAGTGAAAAAGTTGATATGTCATTAGTGTTTGGAGAATGTAGAAATAATTCAAACGATGCTGCACGACTTTACGCACAAAGATATTTTAATCGGCGTCATCCAACCGGGCACTATTGGGTACCCAAAACTGGTTCCGAAAATGCGAAATGAGCCTGACAATAATAATATAATATCAACTTTTTCACTCCTTGTAAAACTAGTATTTTCCATGTTTTTTAATCAACAAACTAATTTACTTTGGTAGAAGCTGTTGGCATTTAAATTTTCTTCAAGGCCTGATTTTGTTTTATCAGTTTTGCTGGTCACAGGCTACTTGATGCATTTAAATCTAAATTTGTTCTCAAAAGATGCTTTATTTTAGGAAAGTTATGTTAACTTTTTAGAGTTTTTTAATGGCAGCTTTTCTAAAACCTAATAGTGTATGGTATCAAAATAATCGTAATAAAATCCTCTTTTTTCTTAACCCGACGAGCCACCATGTTGCCATTTAAAAAAAACGAGTTATACAACTTTAAAAATTAAATTTTACATAGCACATAGCATTGGACCAAAAATAGTAAAATTGTATTTTTCCCAAGTTTAAAGAACTGAAATACCTAAAGCTGTAATTACACCTGTGAAGTTCTTCGTGAATTTATTCACGAATTTATTCGTGAATTTCTTCAGGAAGTCGGTAGCATTTAGACTCTGTGCATTAGCTGATTATTTTGCATGTTAAATTTTCGTAAATAACTTCACTAAGAAATTCACGAATTTATTTGACGTCCAAGTTGGCCATTTACATTATCAAAGTTAGCCTTGAAGTGACTTCATGAATAAATTCACGAAGAACTTCACAGGTGTAATTACAGCTTAAGTGATTTTAAGTTATTTATAGCCCTCTACTTAGATAAAACAATAAATTTGGAAAAAAAATATTTTCTTGGTGACAAAAAGTGACAAGTGACACATCGTTGTATTTAGGGTATGGTCCGAATATCACCACCAGTAACCACGGTTAACCTCGACAAATGACAGATCAACCATAAAAATCCGGTTATATTCGGGACGAAAAATCACCATGTTCGTTAAAATCATAACCTTTAATTTTGAAAAGTTCACGACAGACTGATAATTTACAGAAATGCTAAATACACTTACTCATAATTTCATTGAGATTAATTCTCTTAATAAATTACCAACCATCGGCCAAATATTTTGAAATTAAATTCATAACAATATTTTATAATGACAAGTGACAGGAGAAACCACTTGTAACCGGCGTTTAAAGCCGGTGAGCATTTTGACATTTGGGTGACGTCGTATCCGAAAACCGTGTTCCAAAATAAACCTATTTTTTGGTTACCGCTATCATCTGGTTAAATACGGAACGCTAAACCACGACACTAGTTACTTTCGGACCATACCCTTAGAATGTCATATGGAGTCCAAAAAAGTAAAAATGTACCAGGTGTCCCATTTAAAAATCGAAAGTTTATGTTACTTCCGGTTAAACCGGAAGATTCATAATGTTGAGTCACCTGTCAAAAAATGCAGTTTTATGTCGTATACAAATCCCCCGAATTTTATTTCATTATCTTGAAAAACAAAACAGTTAGAGGGGCGAGCCACCTTCCGTGGACACCCGGTATATACATAACGTATTGTATCTTTGTATACTATAGTGATATAAAATACACCAATAAAATATTGTCATATTCCTTTTATATTATAATCTAGTTGTGCCTAATTTATGAAATATATTCTTGACATAAATATAATAATAATAATAAATTTATTTATTGCTGACCCAAAAACAGTAAATTTACTTCACTGGTATCAGGGCCTACTTTTTACATTAATATAATTTGTTACAATCCTATATCGTAATATCATATTTTACTTCTGAGTTCGGAATTGATAGTTTATACCTCGGTTTATACAAAAAAAATTATATATTACTTAGCATTAAATGTCAAAAAATATTTGAATAAACTTTTATTTATAGGTATTATTATTATTATTGTAAAGGAAAGAAATAATTTAAATTTACAAAATTACTCAGTAAGCAGACTTTGCTGAAATATTCCTGCTTAAAAAGCAAACGTTAACTCTAAAACCCTCTGACCTCACAAGGAATCATGTCGCACAAAATATTGCAGCTGCATAGAATACAGTTTGATAACTAAAATAATGGATATCTTTAAATTACAAACTTTTAACAAGAAAGTGGTAGGAATAATTTAAGACAACATTCCCATAAAATAAAAAAATAATCCGGTACCTATATAGGACCAATAGTTTCCATTTTATGAGGGAAAACAGGCTTTCTTTACAAAAAATCAATTTTTTTACCTTTAACCTTGATGAGATGACTCACAGGTTAACATTATCCAATTGAGATGAAACTTTGCAAATTTTTAGACCAATTATTAAAACAAATCCTACTTACCTCCTCGGAAAAACATTCATTTAGAGTCCTGGTTACTAGCATTATGGAACTAAAGAAAAGAAAAATGCAATAAAGGCATATAGATGATACACTTTAAAGAACAGCCACGACGAAAGAAACTTAGAAACCAAAAGTAACTAACTCTGCTTATCCGTATCAAACTCAGACCTGTATAGCTTGGGGTAACTATTATAGGTAGGTAGGGCCTATTCTATTAAAATGTCTTGTTTTCTGTTATATATGAGCTACGTGTGTTAAATATCTCAAGTAAACAGTAACATTAATATAATACTATTCTCGGGATACAAAAACGAGTAAAAACACAGGCCTTAAAGAAGTATTCTACCGAAAAAGTTTGTAATATTTTTCACATTTTTTTCAGGTTAGTTCGTCTTTTTTCTGAACCGAATTAATTAAGCTAATGGACAATTGGACATAAGGCTATTTCGCCATCTCATCTGTGCCTCCGTTCTGCGTTAACAATTAGCCAGCACAGAGAAATGATAGGTTGACACAGTCTGTAGCCAGCATTATTTCTTGGTTTAAATTGAACTTTGCGTTTCCTTTCTTTAGTCGAATCAAGGGCGAATCCAGAAATTAACTCTGGGGGGGGGGGCGCCGCAGGCGAAAATTTTTAGAGGATTTTAGAGGAAGAAGATGAAACAATTAAAAATATGATAAACCTTGTGCCGAAGCTGAAATGATATCCGCAGGCCGACCATTAGTTGAGAATCTCTTCGGTTTAGAGGAAGTGTCCAATTTTGCGACATCCGTGTGTGATTGCTGGCCTTTAATTCAAGAAATTTCAGACATTGATACCTACTCCCGATGAAGGCACCAGACTCGTTATTGCTAATAAGTCCTCATTCAATGACTACTGAGAGGATTATTTCCCATTACAACAAATTAAAAACGCCAGGAAGAATTTCATTAAATGAAGATACAATGAATGATCGCCTCTTAGTGTCATTAAATGGAGTTGGAACAGCCCATTTTGATCCAAGACCGGCAGTCGCCGAGTTTTTAATGAAAAAAGAACGTAGGTTTAGAGAATCAACTCCTGAAATATACAAAACTGGAGATTTTATTAGTACATTTTACATCCTTAATTATAATCGTATTAATGAAGTTCCTTTTACAATGAAAATGAGTGGGTAACGAGTTCCTTTTTGCAAGACGCCGTAAAATAAAAGTGTTTTCATTTTGTAGAAAAAATGTGCACTGGGTTATGAACTCACTCTTTTTGACCACAATAGTTTGCACGTATGTTGAAATGTAAACCGCCCAGGGGGGGGGGGGTGTCATGACCCCCCCTGGATCCGCCCTTGAGTCGAATCCTACCCTCACAGAAAAATAAAGGGTTTGTCCGAATGAGACAAAACTCGTCTGAAGATGTATATGACCCTGACGAGATAAAAAAAAATTATTATCTTCTTGCAGTTACTACCATGGCCCTCTAGGATATTTAAGAGTAGACAAAGATAGATATCCGGCCATGGCATAATGGCGTTTTGACGGATCCCGGGATCAGTGAGCTTGGGGAGATGAGCGACAAAAAAACCGGACGAGAAAATATTACTGCATACTATATAACGACGGTGACTTGGGCGATCGAACCAATTCTTCATTGAAAAATATTACCTCCTATCAGTTCCGTATGCGTCAGCTATGCTAGCAAGTTTGGTGGCATATTACGTTAATGCTATACGTTTTGAGAGTTAATAGATACATCAATGGTTAGAGTATAATATATTTTTAAAAGAAAAGCAAAACACGACAAAGATTTTTTTCCTCCCCCCTTGCCACGGTTAAATATCATGCATTTCTCATGCGACTATTGGAAGTTCCTTTATCAACTTATTAGCTAAGCAAAAATATTTACTTTGCTTAGCTGTTTAAAAGAAGCAAATAAAAAGTATACCTACCTAATTATGTTAGTTGATTTATCGTCCTTAATAGTTTAATTATTTCAAAGTCTTAGTGGGGAAGAGGACTTCAATTAAAAACACCTTTCTACTCTTTACTCATTCCCAACGTTTCGGTTTTTATTTAAACCTTTATCAAGGGCTAAAAAATAACGACTCAAATTGCATCTACAGACACAATGTAAGATTGTAAACAACAAGTGGTATATAATAATAATAAGTATACCTAATATTATTTTTCGTTGCGGAGGACGTTACTGATGATTAGTGTTTGGGCGTTTTCACACTAGCCGACACGATACCGGTACGACAACGACAACGACACAGGTGGACGCGTACTCTCATGTAAGTAAAGGGAATGCTTTCACACTTGCCGATATATCGTTATCGTGTCGTTACAGGCGCCGACAGGTCGGCGAGCAGCAAGCGCTCCACTCGTGTCGTTGGCGGTTTTTCCTTTTCCTAGTTGTTTCTGTTCTGGTTTTTGATTTCGTCAATTAACTTGCTCAGCACATAGTTAAATATTTCATGACTCATTCGAAAGTAGTTGAAAAATTTGTCAGATTCCTTAGTCAATTTCTCAAAAAGAGTGTAATAGGTGCATTCTAAGTAGCGCACCTTTATTATTAGATGTATCCAAAATTTTCGTTGCGGTCTTCGCTTTTTTGAGTCTTAAATGCAATGAATGTAGCAAATACAATTTATTTACAGGAGACATGTCTGCGAATACCGACACAACACTACGACACGACAGCTGGCTGTCGGCAAATGTGAAAATACTCGCCGATTTATCGTGTCGGTGTCGCTACCGTGTCGTGATCGTGCCGGTATCGTGTCGGCTAGTGTGAAAACGCCCTTTATTGGTTAATATAGCATGTATGGGAATAGAGCCATGGGTAGGCGTTAACAGATTTTTCTTTTCCTGTTAAATTGAAATTTAAAAAAATATTGGAAAAATTAAGAATTCGCCTTTTTCTTTAAAGAATCTCTTTCTGTAACATGAAAAAATGTTATTTTTATCAGAACATGTTTAGTTTTGGTAACATTACCTAACGTGTTATGGACTCGAAAGCTTTGCTATATTTTGTTATAAGTCGGTATATGGAAGCCAGTCCAAACCATAGATGTATAGCTTTAGATCAGCAAGTGGCAAATTTATTGCCTTGCGCAGGTAAATAAAGCCGAACATACATGCATGGGCATGCGCACTGCAATATTTTCATTTGGCGAATGAAACGACAGGTCCGGACTTTAACACGTTCACTGCCCAAGCCAATTGAGATGTTTCCTTCTCACGCCGAGCTGTAGAAGAGGTGATTGAGGCATTGCCGGTAATTAACGTCATGGGCTTCCTTTTGCGCACCGCAAAAACCAAACTTACCTTACCTTCTTACCAGTGGCCCACATCGCACAGAATCGACTAACCCCACAGCCCAATTTTAAAATACAGATTTAAGTTAGTAGTGCAAATGACGTACCGTAACGTCATCGTCATGGGCTAGGGGCGTTCCTCCTATATGACGTTATGTAACGTCATGGGCAGTGAACGTGTTAAAATGTCTTACTTATATAGGTAGGTATTATTAAACAGCAAAGCAAAGTAAATATCTTTGCCTGGCTACATTGTTAAATGAACGCTTCGCGATCAACGTCGTATATATCCGCACTAGAAATAATGTCGGATATATGGATTATTGGTATCCTTAAGGATGGATTACTTCTCATACTTAATGGGTTTCGAGCTTGATAAGAAGAAGTGTAGTGCAAAGATAGTGTATATAGAATAAGGACAAGTTGCAAAACTGTATAAAAACTCACAGAACACTTAAGCAATGGGAACAAAAAAGACATTCTGCTGCAGAACTCTTTATGACTTCAAAAATTGTTGAATTTAATCTCGACTTCAAACTGAATAGACAAAAGGGCAGAGGTTTCCCTTACACTTGAATAATTGTTACAACTCTCTGTAGTAAGTGATCTTTCGAGTTTTTATACAGTTTTGCAATCAACTGGAAGAAGCTCTAGGCACGTTAATAAAAGAGGGGATTTCCCTGGATGTACTATTTAAAAGTGGAACCCTTTTATTCCAACCATTTACAAACAATTATTTCTTATCACCATTCGTCTACTGACTCCTCTTACGAAACTAGAAATGTCCTTGTCCTTGTTCTATATAGGTAGGTATACGTGTGCAGTAGTCCAGTCGCTTGTTATTTTGTTTATTTTTGTTCGCAATTAGTGACGAGATGGCAAGCAATCGGCCGGTAACCGGCAACAAAACCGGCTACATGTGAAAGGTTGGTACCCGATCGCTACCCGATATCGGCCGATTCTTACCCGATACGTGTGTAACCTGCCTAAATATGTCAACTTTTTAATTACCTATTGATTTGACAGCATTACCTTTTAACCTCAAATAAAACTAAGTTTTCACAACCAATGTCAACGGTGACAACAATGAATCTTATGTGACAGATTGGAAGTTATTTTTTGTTCTCCTCGTTTTCATGACAACGACAGGTATATCACATCACGAATTCGACCATTTCACTTACTTTTTTATTATTTCCATTTTTTGTAATATAAATACCAATAATAAAAAAAAAAATAATGTAAAGTATTCGTGGATAACTGGTCTTTAAAACACTTGCTCTATTTCAAGCACTCCGGCTGCGCCGTCGTGCTTGCAAAATTGCGCGTGTTTTAAAGACCTTAATATCCACTTATACTTTAATATACTATTTTAAATAAGAAACCCATTGTTGGTCAATTCTAAAATGTACAAAATTTTCGGGTAGGTTCTCCAAAAAAGATTAAAGTTTTATAAATTCTTCGAATAATAAATCGATGTTAAGGCAGGGCCGTAGCTACAATAGGGCGAATCAGGGCGCGCCCTGACAGACAAATATTTCTCCCTGACAAAAGATTTAGATAATTATTCGACGAGTCGGCAACAGTGCAACGGGAACGGGGTTGGAAGAAAGATTTTCGGACATTGACGACCTATTGATGGCCATTAGTAGCATTGAAGAATTTGATTTCATAAAACTTCAACCTTTAAAAAACTTGGTAAGAGATCATTTTAAATCACCCAAAATTATATAACTATAATTATTATTGTATCGAGCTACCATCTATTGAAGAATTGTCGGTGGAACAAGAAGAGAGTATATTCTCTAAACTTTACAAACATAGGGAAGCTTTTAGGGCAACATATCAGCTTTTTGCAACAGTTGCTACTTTCGATTGCATCAACGAATGGCTGACCTTTCCTAATTAGCATTTGAACGAAGAAGAGCCGCTGTACTAGACCTAGATTTGTTTCGGCGAAAATTTCACAGTTGTGCTAATAGAAAGCTTCCCTTATTTTAAACATTTTAATCAGGGTTATATTTAAAATTTTGTGTTTAGCTGTTATGTTTTCGGGTTTACTGTATTGATATTTTATATTTGATAAATTTAATAATAAAAACTGATAAATTAAATAGTGATTTTTATTACACTATTATTCTTGACATTAGTAATGTTTTAATTTACTTAATTATACCTAATAATGATGTCAAAAAACGCATAAAATTAAAATCGTTGCACGTCATCAATGACACCATGCGCATTTTATGAGATTTACTAGTGGTAATATAACGTGCAAAGAAGTTAGTTTTACGAGTAGACAGGATATAAATACGCTGTTTTTCCCATAAATACAAATACTTTGATAGGTAGATAATTGATGTATAATAATTTGAATTTCAAATAAAATGTCGCCCTGACAATAAACAGTAATGCCCTGGTACCAACGCAGGTCTGGCTACGGCCCTGTGTTAAGGTGGGAGTACCGACATGCTTGCCAACCTATAACCTATTTCGCGTATATTTATTTAATTTTTCTAGCTTTTACACAAAATTTAAATAAAATCATTATCGTCTTCATATTTGATAGGTAATAATTGACATATTAAATAAATATCAAGGAGTTTTATTAAATATTTTAGGAGAATTGTATAGCGAAAAATATCGGGTAAGATTTTTTTTATCATTATTATGTCATTGTTCTTTCACTATACAATTATCCCAAAATTAGCAATAAAATGAACACATATTTTTATTGATATTATACCTAAATATTGTACCGACGATATTGATTTTATTTAAATGTTAGTTAATCTAATAATAAACTAAAAAAAGCAACGCGAAATAGGTTATAGGTTGGCAATAGATGGAATGACGTTGAGAAATGCCACCTTAATTAATAATAATAATGTTGGGCCGGACGGGCGAGGACAAAATGTATCGATATTTGATACTTAGAACATTAATTATTCGCCAACTCGCCTAACAATTTACATACCTATGTAAAGGTACGTACACAAAGAAAGCAGGTTGCCTGCTTGCTGGGAAAAAGCGCTTATAAGGGCCAATAATTAAATCCACTTTTGCACCCGCACACAGACAAAGCAGGTCGGCGTTTATTGTGTACCAATGAGATGACTTGTAGGCCCTGATTTTCGGCGCCGGAAATAGGCGCTGATTAACCTGCTTTCTTTGTGTCCGTACCTTAATGTTTACAAAGTAATTTTTTGTCAACAGAGATTTTTATTTTTTTATAATTTATCATATTTTTTTAACTGCGCAGCCCGAGCACGGGCCCTTAAAAGAGACGTGGGCCCGGAAAATTTGCCCCCCCCCCTCCTCTTGTAAGCCCTGCCAACCTTAAGACATCCAGGCAGCAATGATTTTTTTAGATTTAGAAAATAAGTGAGTGTGTATTCTTAGCATGGCATTGTGGAAAATGTATACATAAACTTTATATTAACTCTGCCTAAAGTTTTAAAGATATATTACTTTGAAATGGTTAGTGCTCCCTTAAATGATTATTTTTTTACAAAAATAATTTAAAAATTGTTAGGTAAGTACCTACCTACGTACTTTTGAAAGTTGAATTTTCAGATTGTAAAGAAATATTGTGGTTTTAATGAAATAATTAATTTACCATACTTATGTGCATTTGATTATTTTAGTATTATTGAAACTTAAAGCTTGTTATTATACCTACTTCCAATATTTTCAACATATAATATATTGTCAATCGTTCTTAAAATCGTGTTTTACTAATTTTTCACTCTAATTAAGTCGACCCACTTCGGTCCTTCTATAAGTATACCATACAAGAGTATAAACCACTAGGAATATTGTACTTATAGCGTTTTGCTTACTTTGAACAGCCATGCTAAAACATTTTTATATTAGGTAAAAATAGTAGGGGAAGGTCGCCTTTGATGGCATACTTCCCATGATGGCATATACCACAGGTATCTTTGGAATTGCGTCATCCCGCATAGTTAGACGGGCGCGCGTATTGACTGTATTGACCGTTCAGTTGTGAGTAGGGATGCACACAATTCGAAATCCATCGATACATCGAAAATCGATATATCGAATTTTGACCCATCGATGTAGCAAAAACATCGACATTAATCCATCGATATTGAAAAAATATCGACCGAAAAACATCGATACATATCGATATATCGAATTTTCTTTTCGCAATTTGCAATAAAAGAAATAATAAAAGACGTGTATACTTAATATTTTAAAACTGGTCTATTTTAACAAAGTACAGAATAATACATTATTTTGGAAGTAAAATAAATTCTTACCTATTTAACACTTTAAAAACTAATAATGTGTACCTCAAAGTGATTTTTTACATCTGAAACGACCTTAGTTCATAAAGCACGGCTTTTATTATTTACAGGTTGGCAGCACCAATACGCGCCGTAATTTCCCTAGTATTTAGCGCCAGTGCATGAAACAAAGAAATTAAGATGACGCTAGAAAGTAGCAACACTTAAAATAGTTAAAATATATTTTTTATATCTATAAAAAATACTAAATGATCCCAATCTTTTGGTTTAATAACTTTGAAAACGATGTATTTTAAGAATCGATACTTCGATATATCGATCTAACCTCCATCGATGTCATGAACCATCGAGTCAAAATCCATCGATGTAAAAACATCGATATTTTGCTCCGATATATCGATGTTTTCGATATATCGAAAACCATCGTGCATCCCTAGTTGTGAGTCGAATTTCAGTTAGGTATGTAATGTTATTTAATAGAACAGAAATGGTTAAGTGCCGAAGTAATATTAGCCAGTTTTTAAACCAAAAATTGATCAAGTTAGGTGCATTAAATTAGAATGCACGATTTTTTTCCGATAACTATCTAGGATACCAGCAAAGCTTTGCTATGAATATTTTAAATCTAAGTTGTGTTTTTAATTTTTTATAATTTATTTACTATAGAAGTGTGACATATTCCTAAGATGGCATATCCATTGGTTTCCTATGATGGCATATCCATTGGTTTCCTATAAATATATACATATAAATAGGTATGCCATTAAAGGCGTCATATTTAAAACGGCGCTACTTTTACATTTCTTTTAGATATGTCACTATATATATGCTTTTTAAAGGTTTTTAATATGTCTTTATAGATTGTACTTTCCTGATAATGTTTTCATTATCTTTTTTAAAAGTTTTAAACATGTTCCATAGAATGTACCTAATAATAATATATTATTTTAAGTTTTTTTAAACAGTTTTACGTGCTTGAATTTTTTAACAATAAAAATGTGCAAACGGTAACAAAAATATTCCTTTTACATGTATGCGTCCTTCAGATTTTTGCATTTTACTGGAGTATGCCATCATAGGCAATGCTGGTGATTTTTTCTTTTCTATTTTTTTACCAAAAAAAATAGTTTTTGTATATTTTTAACGTTTTATAATGAATATTTTAATATGGTTAAATGGATTAAAACCTTTAAACTAAAAAATATATTAGGTGACAAAAAAAAGGTGCCCTATCATAGGCGACCTTCCCCTAAGTGTCCATATCATTCTTTTTTAGGACATGTTATAATAAGACCTAAAAAGAAACTGAAAAAAAACGTTTTAACCGGGGTTTTAACCTATTAATGAACATAAAGATTCGTTTTGAGTCAATTTATCGTGTTTTATTAGTTTTTCTTTTTTTTTAGTTATATTAGGTACAATTTGTGCGTTAATTGCCCTTGAAAGTAAATAGTAAAGTGGTAGCACAAAATATATATTGCCTACAGCTATACATTATGTGCTGGTAGTCTGGT
Source organism: Polydrusus pterygomalis (assembly GCA_963969555.1). Lineage (NCBI taxonomy): Eukaryota > Metazoa > Arthropoda > Insecta > Coleoptera > Curculionidae > Polydrusus > Polydrusus pterygomalis. The sequence continues at coordinate 73,415,350 of OZ018376.1, read as the reverse complement.
AAATTTGGGCTTGTTAAAATATTAGCAGGATATATAATTAAATAATATAAATACAAAATTTAGAAAAATTTTAAATATAAATATTTAATATAACTATACAATAAAATATTATATAACATTGCGTTATTTAAAAGCTATCTCTACTTTGTTAATAGTTATTGGTGCCATTAGTTGTTGAGATGTAAGACTCCTGCTCTCACTACTGCTGTAGTTACTGCGTTCCGTAGAAGCCGTCGAAAAGGAATTTGAGCTTAGACTGACGTGAGATTTTAAATTTATACTATGCTCTTCGGAATATTGATTGATCTTGGGGGCGACATCTAAATTTTCCACAACCATATTGTAAAGTTTTTTCATGACTGAGTTGTTTGCTTCCTTTAATTGCCTGATTTCTAAATCTTGCTAAAACATACATATTTCGTGACTTTTTACAAACTTCAATCGATATTTCTACAAAAACACGGGGAAGAAAAATGAGGACCGCGCCCTCACCAACCTCTCCCCACTTGGGACATTTTTCTGGAAAGCTTAATAAGCTTTAAATGCCTTCCTTAGTCCGGTCAATCTAGACCAAAAAATGATAGTGAATAAGGTACCTACATAAAGTTACAACAAGCTGAAAATTAGTAAAATTGTTCAAAATATAATTATAAATAAAATCTTTAAGTTCCCCATCATTCCCGTGTATGGAAAAAATTTTACTCGAAGTCAAAGGTAAAAAAAATTAGGTTTTCGCGATTTTCAGCAAAACGGTAAATTTTGGTCAAAAAAATGAGTAGAAAGGAGAAACGCTCGATCACCCCTATAACTTTTTTATTGTTTAAATTACAGAAATAAAATTTGGTCGATTTATATACGTTTCTCAAAAGACGTTCACCCCTATAACTTTTTTATATTTATAGATATTAAAATGAAATTTTGAGATTATGCATAAGAGATGAGTCTGCATTTATTGGCATAATTTTCAATTTGTTAGCACTTCCGGTTTGACCGGAAGTGACTTTGACTTTGATATTTTAAATGGGACATCTTGTATATTTTTACTTATTGGGATTCAGCATAATATTCTGAGTAAAATGACACCTACTTTTGACGTGTTATAGCATTTTTATGTTTATTTTTTATTTTCAATCTAGAGTGCTACAAATTAATTATTAAATCTGTCAATTTATAGTCAAGTAGTATAATATGAAAATTAAAATTATGTCATAATAATTGACTTTCTAAGTTTCACAAGCGTTTAAAAAATTAAATTTAGTTTTCTTGACGTTTACTTCATTTTTCCAAATGGAACGATGGTGCATAATCGTTCACTAGGATATTTAAAACGAGCATTTTTTTTCAACAATTTGATACCATACACTCCTATGCTATTTTAAAATTGACACTGAAAAATGTGCCTTAAATCCCAATCGCAAAAACAATGGTTTATATAATTATTATAATAAGGTTTTCAAAAGCAATATGGCTTTAATTTGAAGTTGTAATGTCATTAGTTTTTAAAACATAATAATATACAATACATACAATCTTGCGGCTTCAGAAGAATTTTTCTGGTCACTCCAAAAATTAGGAGCATAATAATTTGTTCATTTCTAGTAAAACTAACCATTTTATCTGATTTACAATGTAAGTTTATTAAACGAATGACATTAGAATTTTAATTTAAAACCATTTCATTGTTTTTCAAAGCCGCCTTTATATTTCTTTAGAAAAGAGAGGGCGGCAATAATGCATAACGCTGTTAAATTTGCGATTGGTACTTAAGGCAAATTTTTTCGTGTCATGCAATTATAAAATAGCATATAATAGGAGTGTATGGTATCAAATTGTTGGAAAAAAATGCTCGTTATCAATATCCTAGTGAACTACCATCGTTCCATTTGGAAAATGGAGTAGGGGAGAGCCACCAACAGTGGCCATGGCAGGTACAGTGGCCGCCAGTGAATATTCTCTTACAAAACGTACACCGCTAGCGCCCTCTCTTGTATCCATGCTTAAGTATGTTTCCAGCACGTGGCGCGCCGAATACTTTCAGTTAAATGGCCGGCTTCGTCGTAATAAGCGCGACATTGAAATTCGGTGTGGAAAGTTTTTTTTATTAGAGAGACTGTTTGTTGTAGTCATTCAAAGCTGGTAAGTGTTTCAGTCACTTTATTGCATGCTTCTTAAGGATGTGCTATTGCAGTACGAAGTTCAGTGGTAAAAGGCTAAAGAATCTGCATTGTTTTTCTGTTAGGTTAGGTTTTATTTTTTATGTTCCCTTTCTTACAGTGGTCACCTTAACGGAGGGTACATTGGCCACTACTCTCATATATTATAAAGGGGAGGCCACTGTTCCTTACATTATTTGAATAAAAATGTTTGCATTTATATGATACATGTTTCTTTTGTTTTTCGATGTGTATACTTATAAATTTCCTAATTAAAGGATTTTGTATGAAGTCTATTATTATTATTATTATTATTATTATTATTATTATTACCAACTTAAAAACAGTATTTAGATGCTTTTCAGATAAACCACTGTACCACTATGTGGTTCGGTACAGTGGCCATAGTGGTATGTTTTTAAAAAAATATTGAGGAAAAGATCCTATACTTTTTAAAATTAAATAGAGTCATATTTGTAAAGCCTTATCGTATATGTAGTCAAAAATAATGGAAAAAGCATAAATTTCTTTAACGTTTTTGAAATACGTGGAAATAAAAAAAGGATGGCCACTGTTGGTGGCTCTCCCCTATACGCCAAGAAAACAAAATTTCAATTTTTAAACGCTTGTGAAACTTAGAAAGTCAATTATTATGAAATAATTTTAATTTTCATATACTATTTGACTATAAATTAACAGATTTAATAATTAATTTGTAGCACTCTAGATTAAAAATAAAAAATAAACATTAAAATGTTATAACACGTCAAAAGTGAGGTGTCATTTTACTCAGAATATTATGCTGAATCCCAATAAGTAAAAATATACAAAATGTCCCATTTAAAATACCAAAGTCAAGGTCACTTCCGGTCAAACCGGAAGTTCTAACAAATTGAAAAGTATGCCAATAAATGCAGACTCACCTCTTATGCATAATCTCAAAATTTCATTTTAATATCTATAAATACAGCAAAGTTATAGGGGTGGACGTCTTTTGAGAAACACCCGGTATAGTGTGTACACAGATAGAGTTTGGAAGAGGAAAAACTTTTTTATTAGAAGGTATAAAAGAAAAAGTCATTCTTTATAAAAAAAAAACATCTGCTTGTGCTAAAACTACAATTTCGAATATCAGATTTGCGATTACTACTTATACAGGGTTCGTCAAAAACAACATTTTAACTTTTTTGGATTTCGTTTAAAGTAAATTTACGTAAAAACAAACAACTATTGTTGCTTTTTTACTTTGAATATGATTTTATATCTGGCCGAGTAACGATTTTGGTGCAAGAAAACCATTTTTTTATTTTACGTCGGAATTTGTCACACACTATCTGGTAATTTTGCCGATTCCCTCTTTGTCGAGGGTAGGGTTCTTTAACGTGCCAACATCCATGACACGGGACTATGGAGAACTAGAGGGTAGGAGGCCGATCGACAATGGCAGCATTTTCAAATTTTGTCCCGGTTTTTTGGTTAGTTCGCTATTGGCCGATAGATGCTCTCGCGTCGCATGTGGGCTGGTGTCGTCTTCTTCTTCTTCGTTTTTTACTTTTACTTTTGACAAACTGACATTTTATTTTCGAAAGAACAAATGACGTTTGAAGACAAGACGAGACAAATAACGTTGTATTGTAATTGATTTCCATATTTATAATGAATAACGGTACAATTTATAAAAGTAGAGTTTGCTTTGTGTCGGGGTGTAAGACAGGATATTTTTCAGAGAGGAAACGCAGCCAAATAAGTCTCTTTCTAGCTCCAAAGGTATAGCTAGAATGTTTAATACCCTGTATTTTAAAAACCAAGCATCGTTGGAACTTTATACAGGCCGAGTTTACTAATAAGTATAACAAAGTAAGTGTAAATTCATATAAAAGTCCTTATTTGTTCCTTAAAGAACTAATTTAAATAAAAATAGTTATCGCGTCCATAAGAAACCATTTATTTGATAGCCCACTTCGAACACGAGCGCCATCTTACGGCGACTCGTAAAGCTGAATTACCGATGCTAATTTGGGACCAAATCCAATGCATTGCGATCGGCCTCCTACCTCAAGTCCTCCATACACGGGACCCATAGTTTAACGTCTCTTCCGAAAGACGGCGCAGCTCTTAAACCAAATTCCAAATTTAACATCGACGTTTTTTTTTTGCTGGCACCGGGGAACGAACCCGGGCCTTCGATTTGAGAGGCCGCTGCACTGACCACTAGACCACAACGCCGATTTTTTTTTACTTTTGAAGTAGGTATTTTTATTATTAAGTACATGTCATGTTTCTTCAATTTATTTAATCATAAATTTTAAAATTTTAATTCGAACGTGTTACCACCGAGTTAGCGCATAGTTAAACTCGACATTGAATTCCCGATAACAGTTCCTAATTTGCTGTATTGGGATATTTGCATATTTGCAATAACTACTCTTATTTTTTTTTCAAGAGATCTAAGTTACCATTAAAATTAGTTTTATGCATAATAATATGTGGCTTCAGACATCCCCATAAATGAAAGTCGATAATTGAGATAGATGAGATTGGGACTGCTACGTACCAACTGATTTGGACCATAGGTACCTTCCGATTCATTTAGTCCCAAAGTGATGATTTAACCAATCATCAAAAGAAATTTAAAAAAAAATCCAAAAAGAAAAACTGTTGTTTCTGACGAACACTGTATAGTAATCGCAAATGTGATATTTAAAATTGCAGTTTCAGCACAAGCAAAATTCATTTATGTTATGTTATATTATTTTGCATTTTATGACATGACGGATGCCATTTCGTTAATTCCGGTTTAACCGAGAACGACCTCAACCTTAGATTTTTAAATGGAACACGCTGTATATTTTTCGTTATATCCATTCAGAACACCATTGCAAATTCAACGACACCCCATAGACACAGTTGACGACAGATAATTTCGTACACAAACTGTGACCCTGTAAATGCAACTTTTTTACCTTTGTAACGTGTTAATTGTTATCATGATATCTGTCAAAGTATTGTCATTATCTTATTTGATTTAAAATGCATCATTAAAGTATTATTGAAAAAGCAAGAATAATAATATGTTTAGTAGAAATAGGGTGGTCTTATGGAAAAATAACTGATCATTTTAGAGTATACCTATAGAAGTACTGTTCAAGGAACGGCAAAAAAATGGCGCTATCATCAAACACTTGAAAGGTCTGGTTTAAGTAAATGATAGAAAATAATTAAATGAAGACCGAAATTCGGTGAAAATCTATTTGAAACTGCAGTGTTGCAGTTGGATATGCGCTACATAGCAGGATTCCCTGCTTCATCTAGAACTGCGCAACGCCGAGTAAGAAAATGTTTCGAATTAAGAAATCGAGCAGCTGCATCCAAACCGTTTTAAAAAAATAGTGATAAGGAACAAAGAATTGGGTTTGCTATGCAATATTTTCCAGAAAATGATTTTTTTGGCTAAAGGTTATCTTTTCCGATAAGAAAACTTTTCAGTCTACATATAATGGAAGGATTCGAGTATTTAGACCACCAAATTCCCGATATGATGAGAAGTATACTCAAAAAAGCAAACCAGTGGACGTTTCTCCGTTAATGTGTGGGTATGGATAAGTGTTTAAGGTGCAGGTTTATGCTGGAATATTGGTGGAACACTAAACAGAAATATATATCTTCAGATTCTGGAAAATGTTTTTCTTTCTTCTGTCGTGATAGTTTTTGAAGGAAATAACTTTATATTTTAGCAGGATAACTGCCCTGTGCATAATGCAAGAAATATAGGAAACTGCTATACACAAAATAACGTAACATGTCTGCCTTGGTCTTGGTGCTCAAGCTCAAGAAGTCCTGATTTAAATCCAATTGAAAATGTTTGGGGATTGATGGCAAAATAAATGTACAGAAACAACAGACTGAAATAGGGTTATTTGATAAAATAGAAGAAATTTGAGAAGGGCTCCGGATTACACCAGAAGTATTATTTTATCAATGCCAAGAAGAAGATTACGATTAGTGTTAGAATCCAATGGCGCAGCAATTAAATATAAGTATTTTGTTTGTTGTTTGTTAATAAATTTACCCTTTTTGGCTTTATACTTTCGTAGTTTCCCTGGTATTATTTTATAATTTTCTTCTTTCGCGGCTGTAATTTAAACACAAAAATATTTAGAATTAACCATTATTACTTATTGCATTGAATATCAAACTATAAGAAGGCCATATGAGCCGATTTTCTAAATCTGCTACGTCAAATTCATAGATGGCACAATGAGTTCACCAACAAGAACGCGACTAACCTTTACACTGCTGAATTAAAACATTGTTGCCGCCTGTCTGTTTGACTTGCTGCATGAGTTTTTTTAATTTATTTTTATAGCTTATCGTAAAACTTGATTTCACATAAGTACCTACACCCATCCACGTCTAGACCTAAAAATGTACCTATTTTTTAATTGCTTTGTAGCATATAATATTTTCAACACTTTTTGACGTCACAACGTTAATTACATGAAAACATATTGACCGCCATGTATTCTATTTCTAACAGAACTAAATGCGACACTCACTATTCAATACCTACCTAGGCTACAACGTATATATTGGGTAAAATATGAATGATGTGCGATTTGTATAACTTGGTTTTTATTTACAATTATAACTACTTTTCAAAATGGTTAAAATAAGTAAGGTAATAAGGTTTTACTTTCTTACTTAAGAAACATTCAGTTTGTTTGTATTAGTGTATTACGTATTTTGCTATTTTTTTACGAAATAAACCCTATTTTAGTTATACTTGCTGTCGCTTTTTATCTATACTTTTATTTGTTTAACATTTACCACCTAATGCAATGGTAAAATCATTATGAAAGTCGGTCCAATTACCCCGGAGTAATCAGCGTACATATTATTATCAAAAACATACATTCGGCTGGAATTGAGAACCTCCCATTTGTCTGTTAAAAATGCTTGAATTCTTAAAAATTCCAATAAAATACGATATGCGGCAACACCACGACATCACATCAGTGAATTTGAGACATCTGTTGCCGAGGCGCTGCATTATAACGACAGACAGGCGACAGATTTAAGGTTAGAGTTACGATCAGCTCCACAATGGCGGCCAAACCAGCTCCAATACGTCAAAAAATGGGTTGTCAACTTTTCTCGGACATCCGTCATTCTTATATAGTTTGATATTCAATGCTTATAGTAAAAAATCGTACATACAATAATTTACAGCTATGTATATAGCTGGTGTTCTATCCGGGTACCTATATAAGCAGCAAGGTGAGAAACCCGTTTTAGCCAATTTTGTTGTAATTGAGTTATGTATGGGTGAAGTGTACGAATTTATATGTCTTCAACCGTACGTCACTTTTTGCAACTTAAAATATTTTTTCTTTTTTCATCTAGAACTCTAAAATGGTTTCTTTATATGCCAAAATGTTGATAAAAATGCAATTTTTAAGTTTTACCGTATTTTAAACTTTTACAAACTTTTTAGCCTTTTCAAAAGGTTTTCCTCAGGGAACTCAATTTTTTTAAATGGAAACAAGGACATAAAGATAAGAGCACTTTTTTCCAACAATTTGATATCACACACCCTTATGTCAGGTTATAAAAGAACAGATCGTTTTTTTTTAATACCAATTCATGACAAAAAAATACAACAAGAAGCCCAAACGCCTTTGCATTTATCTAGGTACCCATGCTAACAAACAAATGAACATAGTTACAAATTTAAAATCTGCCATCATTGAAATTAGTTTCACATAATATTAGCTTGGTATTTTTCTGTCATTTTTGAAATAAAATATTAAAATGAAAACAAAAAATCGATATGCAATATAAAGCTATTTGCAGATAATACAACAATTATTTATTTTGCTGAAACTTTCGCAGAAATGCATTTTGATATTAATAATGATTTAAAAATACTTCTTTCTTGACTTCAATCAAATAAACTTACGTTAAACTTTACAAAATCTTCTTTTATGTGTATAATTAAAAATAAAATAAATGCTATCATTAACCCATTAACATTTAATAATGAAAATATTCAATATTCAAAAACGATAAAATTTTTAGGATTAGTTTTTGACAAAAATTTAAATTGGAAAGGCCATATCCAGTACCTATATTATTATAAACTCGATATCTCCATTGGTATCTGTTTTGTACAGAGCTAGATACTACATTCCTTTGAAATACTTAAAAAATATGTATTTTTTATTAATATATTTAAAATTACAATACTTGGCTTCTGTATGGGGATCTGAATGTTTATCAAACTTAAAACCATAACAAAAACTACAAAATAAAGTGATTAAATGCATACACAAATTACCACATTTAGAACGAACTTTTAATCTATATAGACCGACGTGGTATTTACACGTTCAAAACATTTAAAAATTTAAAATTTGTATTCTAATTCACTCTATTATTTTAAAAGTAATCTACTTATTTTATAAGTGATATTTTTACTTAAAAATTATAAATTAATGATTTTATTATCCCAAACAGCATTTTTCTGACTTCCAGCTATAGTTTTACTAAGCGCGACGTTGTGGTAGTTACAGATTTAGTCGAAATATCACTTAAATGCTGTAAGATGTAAACCGACGTCTAATCGAAGTTGTTCCAACCTTGCATACCCGATCCCAAAGATTTGGATACTAACCGACGTTGGTAAAACGTCGGTTACTGACCAGCTATGAGCAAGTACACTGTTGGGCACTTGGGCAGGCAACGTTCATACAACGTTGGTAACAGACTAAATGTTTATCCATGTTTCTTTGTTGGGAGTGCTTTCCACTTTTGACTAAAATAGTCGAACATCCCTTTTCGAGGGGGGCGAGTAAAGAATGCCTTTATTTTCCCACTGGTAAGGAACCAGTTCAATTTCATTAATTTCGCGAATTTGCACCACTTTAAAATGGTGAGTGAATTCCATTTTATATTATAATAATTATCTATTTAATAATATATTAGAGCCGTTAAGAACACTGGTTAAAAACAGTTTTTTTGGAAATGAAGTTCCGTTAAAAAATTAAAAAGTGACAGATGACAGCGGGTTGATAACGAAGGCAGTTTTTTCTACCGACAAGTCGGTTAAGGTCAACTGTTAGTGTATTTCCTTGCACAACCGGTCGTCCGCAGTCTAGTTTACGTATCATTTCTGACCGAAGTCTGCAGTTAGTAAAATGTTATTAAAAATATTTTAACCAAAGCCTACTAAATGGTCGTAGATAGTATAGTTTCTTTTACTTGCCCGACTCCTGGTCCAAAGTGGAAATATTTTAGGAATGTTTCCAAACACGCCATTGTTCAAACGTTATAGGGAGATGAACTCGGTAGCCATTGCTTAAAATTGCTGTTTTTTTTAATTATTTGAGTGTTTTTTTTTAGGAAACACAATGAACTGCTTTAAACAGTTACTAATTATGTTAAATAAATCACTGCTTTACTGTTTTAACGAAGAATATAATTTTAAAAAAATTAGCAAATTCGGAATAATTACCAATATTTTATTAATTATCAGTTCTTGAGCGGCGCTTTCCGTTTTTAAAGCCAGCACATCCATGCTTGTCAATAAAATTACTTCCGTTTGGGGTTTCAATCCATAGAAAATTATTTTCGAATATTATAAAATACCACATATTAAATATAACGTTTACTTACGCGGTTTGCTTTCTCGTCATCTATTTCTTTTAAATGTAAAATGTAAGAGAGAGTATAAGCATCATTCAATCTTAGTTGTTTTATTTTTACTAAAGATATACCAACAAAACATTAGTACAGAAAAATGTAGCACGCCCGACTTCGGTCGACTAGATCTGTCGGAAATAGTGAATATAGCCAACGTCAACTCGACTCCAAATTTGGTTATTTGGTTGAACTATCAAGTCGGATCCAACGTCGTACAACTCATATTTGATTGACCACATTAGTGCAAAAGTGGGTCGTAACGTCGCCGGACCGACGTTGCATAGCGACGTCGTGGTTGCTTACAGCAACGTTGTAACAATGTCGGATTGTTGCTTGGGATGGGTAATATATTTCTTCAAAAAAGCTGGGTTTATACTATAAATTAACATTTTTACTTTAAAAAACTTGATTTTTAATGCATATTTATGATTTTACATACTAGAACAAAAAATAAGATTTGCCTCTAACAAGCTCAGCTTCAGGGGATTGAAGAATAAGTTTATCGAAGACAACATAAACATATTTATTATATTATTAAATTTTAAATAAACTTATTATTATTAAAAGAAAAAAATCAAACATAACCCTTCAGGAGAATAAGACGTTATATGATCATAACACCAGACATTGTATAAATTATCAAACTTTACCAGTAAAAAGTAATTTCGGAAAAAAATCGAATTTATATGACGGAATAATAAAATGTAACAATCTCAGAAAAATTTTAAAAATGGGCAACTTTTAAAAAACCGTTAAAGATATATTTACTTAGTTAAATTACACTATTTTTTTTAAATTGATTTTATTAACAAATTAAATTGGATTAACTTCCATGTTTTTATTGTTATTTTTTTTAATGGTATTATTTTCTATATTATATTGTCATTTTTCCATGTAATGAACTGTAAAAGTTTGTTTGGAATAAAGGCATTTTGAAAGCTAATTTATGACGAATATTTGCAAAACGCGTCTCAACCTGATTTAAAATTTGTTATAATTATGTTTATTTGGTTTTTAAGGTGGGAGTATCAACATGCTTGCCAACCTATAACCTATTTCGCGTAGATTTATTTATGTTTTCTAGCTTTTATACAAAATTTAAAGAAAATCAGTATCGACTTGATATTCTATAGGTAATTTTTGACATATTTAATAAATATCTAGGAATTTCATAACTTATTTTCGGAGAATTGTATAGCGAAAAATATCGGGTAATATTTTTTTTTACATTATTATGTCATTGTCACTCATTGTTCTTTCACTATACAATTCTTTCAAAATTAACAATGAAATAAATTGATATTTTTGTAATATATCAGATACTACCTAAATAATGTACCGACGATATTGATTTTCTTTAAATGTTAGTTATTAAAATAATAAACTCAAAAAATCAACGCGAAATAGGTTATAGGTTGGCAATAGATTGAATGACGTTGAGAATTCAACCTTAACATTGCGTCATGGGTACTAAGATAAAACTCCCGGATGTTTTGCCCACTATATCACTATTAGACCAGGGCTGAAGCCTTTGCAAATGGTAAAAAATGAAAAAAAAAATAATAGTAGAATGAAACCCATTGGAAAAGGAAGAGAATATAACTAAAATGAAAGGAAAAATAAATTACGGGCGATCCGAGGTCGGGAAGTGGGGGGCGGTGAGTTTTTAAGGTTAGAAAACGATTTATCTCGATTTTCGGCAAAACTACAAGTCCTATGGAAAAACGTTAAATAGCAAAGTTGTAGGTAATAAAAAGGTCTACAACTTTTATATTTGCACTTTTTTCACATAACCTCAAAATTTATGTGAAACATTCAAATAATAGTTTCTGGTTTTTTATTTTTATCTTTTACAAAAATTTATTTTTTTTGATTTAAAATATTTATTTTTTAACCTTATTTTGACTTAATATCGAAAAAGCACCCTAATTTTCAATCAAAAAGTCTCACGTCAAAATATCTGCTTTTTTAAAAAAAGGCAGTAGGCATTTTGTTCGTTGAAATCTCTACTTTCTGATGGTGTAAAAAAAAATTTACATTACTAGGGTAAATATTCTCAAAAAAGGCAAAGAAACGAAAAAAACTCGAATCCGTAATTTTTTTTTAAATCATTATGTATAATTTTGAGCTATTTATTAAAATTTATACTTTAATTACTCGAAAAACGTAAGATTCCATGTTACATTGATAAACAAAAAAATTACAAATCCATAAAACATAAAGTTCGCAAAAAAATATGCGCAAATAGTTGTTCTAAATATGATTAAAGGTAGGATTTAAAGGGGATTTCATCACATTTACCATAGTAATGTATATCTTTTTTTACACCATCAGAAAGTAGAGATTTCAACGAACAAAAAGCCCACCGACTTTTTTAAAAAAGCAGATATTTTGACGTGAGAATTTTTGATTGAAAATTAGGGTGCTTTTTCGATATTAAGTCAAAATAAGGTGAAAAAATAAATATTTTAAATCAAAAAAATTACAGTGTGTTTGGGACATAAAAAGGTAAGTTTTCACCAAATTTCGTGCATAACAAAAATTTTTTTGTAAAAGATAAAAATAAAAAACCAAAAACTTGGTTATCTGAATTTTTTACATAAATTTTGAGGTTATGTGAAAAAAGTGCAAATATAAAAGTTGTAGATCTTTTTATTACCTACACCTTTGCCATTTAACGTGTTTCCATAAGACTTGTAGTTTTGCCGGAAATCGAGATAAATCGTTTTCTACCCTTAAAAACTGCCCCCCCCCCCCTTCCCGACCTCGGATCGACCGTAATTTATTTTTCCTTTCAGTTTTGTTATATTCTCTTCCTTTTTCAATGGGTTTCATCCTACTATTACTTTTGTTCACTTTTCACCATTTTCAAAGGCTTCAGCCCTGGTCTATACCTAAACTTACTTCATAAACAGAAAGATTCTTTCCCGCAAGCTTCTTTAGTACTTTTCTTAACTGGTGCTCGGTTCTCTTTAATTTTTCCTCTTTATTTTGCTCTTGTTTTTCAATAAACAAATTTTGTTCTTCGAGTTCGTTTACTATTACTTTTTTTTGTAACTTCTCAGTCTCTAGTTCCTTTATTTTCGTATATGATTCTGCAATAATATTATTAATGATATTATTAATAAAAAAAATAATAATAATCGCCGCCAAGTCAACAGCTTATAACTTGGCAAGAAAAAGCTCTACACGCCAAATAACCAACTGCACTTTAAAATCCACATATACATGGGCTATGGGTGATGGGCTAAAATATGGAACAAATTCATTTAAAAATCAGGTATTCATTTTTTGAAAAAACGCTCGGACACGTCGATTATAATTCTTTCTTCCGGATTTTTTGCCTCGAAAAGAAATTATACCGGGTGTGTCAAAAAGTAGATGTAGCAAATTTTTTTTGTTTTTTAAATAGAACCCCCCTATTTTTACTTATCACCCTAATTCTACGTCAAATTCTGCGCATAATTCATGTAGCATACTCTATCCCTATCTCTAACGGTTTTAGAGAAAAATTACATAATAAAAAAAAATCTTTAGAAAAAGGTTAAAAAATTAGTTTATTAAGTGTTGAAAATGCAATGCAAAAACCCTTCTAAAACATTATTTACAGTATTTTCATTAATTTGCCTAATTTCATATCTAATTTTAAATTTTAAGTCTTCCAAATTTTGTGGTTTATCCTTATACACTTTTGATTTCAAATAACCCCAAAGAAAGAAATCCATGGGTGTAAGATCGGGAGATCTTGCAGGCCATTCTATGGGTCCTCTTCTACCTATCCATCGTTCGGGAAATACAGTATTCAAATACTCTCGTACTTGTCGAGCAAAATGAGGCGGAGCACCATCCTGCTGAAACCAAATAGACGCTTCTGGTAGATGAGGCTGATTCGGATTTGGAAAATCCGCTGCTAGTGTGGGAATTAATTCATTTTGAAGAAATTGTAAATATACCGGTCTCCTGTAAGATTTCCATCGAAGAAAAAAGGTCCAATAATTCTATCATTTAATATCCCTGCCCAAACATTTACTTTTTGTGGGTATTGCGTGTGCTGTTCTCTCATCCATACATATTTGTACTCCAATACCGAAAATTTTGTCTGTTTACCGAACCATTCAAACATCATCGCTAAAAAGTATGTCGCGATGGAAAAATAGATTTAAGTTGCAAATTTCCATCATAGTTTCACAAAACTGTAGTCGGCGGTCGGGATCATCTTCGTTTAGCTCGTGCAGCAACCTAATTTTGTACGGATGGTACTTTTCTTGTTTGAATACCCGCAACACAGATCGTCGGCTAACATCATTATTAAGGGCTACTTCAGTGGATGGATGCACTATGAGGATTATCTTCAACCTCTAACAAAATATTCAATTGTGAGTTTTCACTAATTTTTGGACGACCTGGCCGTAGACGATCCTTTACATTCCCTGTTTCCCTGAGTTTCTTCTCAATTTTACTTACTGTAGATCTTGTAATCGGCCGTTCTGGATACTTAGCGTTAAACAAGTTACAAACTTCTTCTTGACTTCTTGTTTTGTCTCCACATCAAATTAAAATTAAAATTTCGATTCTTTGTGTTTCATTTAAATGCACCATGATTACCGTTTATTAAAATTATACCTAAACTAATTTTTAATTGACATGACTTGCTATCGTAGTAACAATTAATTTAAATTTACCTGTTTACCTTTAAGTAGGTATATGTACCTTTATTAAAGAATTTTTTTTTTATGATGTAATTTTTCTCTAAAACCGTTAGAGATAAGGATAGAGTATGCTACATGAATTATGCGCAGAATTTGACGTAGAATTAGGGTGATTAGTAAAAATAGGGGGGTTCTATTTAAAAAACAAAAAAATTTTGCTACGTCTACTTTTTGACACACCCGGTATAATTTCTTTTTAAGGCAAAAAATCCGGAAGAAAGAATTATAATCGACGTGTCCGAGCGTTTTTTCAAAAAATGAATACCTGATTTTTAAATGAATTTGTTCCATATTTTAGCCCATCACTGTAGTTAGAGAAATCTCACTGAATTGGTTAGAAAAACGGTAGCTACACACTGGAACAGAAGGATTTATAATTTCTATTCAGGACCAAAACTTAAGTTGGAACACGTTGAAAATGAAAAACCTAAGACCTGTCTTCTGCCTTTAAATTTTTTTAATAATATATTAACGTACACGTTTTATAAATAAGCATCATTTTATAGCACGCGTCCATGTTAAAAAACGAGCCGCTTGCGGCGTGTTTTATAACGGGACAAGTGCTTAAAACTGCTTTATATAACACGTACGTTATACTATTTTTTCTAATTTGTAGTTTTTTCACTTATAATATCACAAGAGCTTAAATTATTTCCAGGGATAATTTAAGCTCGCTTGGGATTCGGTAAGAAAATGTCACACCATCATAATTTGGAAAAAAAATTATTAATCAAACTTGACATTTTAAACTAATTTCACTGCTTGTCAAGTTGGCCAGGGTATTTTGACATAATATGTTGAATTGTCATTTTTGTTTAACCGGTTCTGTCACAAAGCTTAATAATAATTAGGTACTATAGGTATATAGTTTAAAACGTCTGTACGTTGAGTGTTGAGTTTAGTAATAAAAAATACATTTCTACCACCTTTAGCAACCTAAAATTATGAAAGGGCGATAGACTAAACTAATGCCCATCTGAGTTTTAGCATTTGGTGTAACTAAAGTTGGTATTTTTTTTTATTTAACGAAATATAGTGGATATACCTATATAATTTTTTTTAGAATTTATTTCATGGTGACCTAATATACTTTAGCAAAATACATTTCTACCACCTTTAGTAACCTAAAATTATGAAAGGGCGATAGACTGAACTAATACCCATCTGGGTTTTATCATTTGGTGTAACTAAAGTTGGTAATTTTATTTAACGAAATATGATGGATATATCTATTATGTACACTGAAAAACTCTCTTTTCATTCCTAGCGAAAATTTTAGCAACCATAGCTAAAATATTTTGCTAAATGGGGGACAGCCAAGCACATTACTGTACCAGGAGAATGCACTCTGCTGGACATACTTTGCTGTGGTAATAAAGCTACTTTGCAAGAATAATTCTGTTATAGCTATAAAGTAATTCTGCTATATCTAAAAAGTAACGTTGCTGTACTTATAAAACTATATAATGTAACTAAAATATTCTTTGCTACTGAAACAACAAATTTCTGCTACAGTGGTGACATTTTTTATATAGTAAAAAACGTCTCTCTTGCAGTAGAAAGGATCTTTCTTGTACCTTAAAAATCTTTTGCTGTTGGTAAAAATACTTTTTCTAATAACAAAAAATGTCTCTCCTTCTACAATAAAATTATATAGCTAGCACAAGAGGGTGCTTTCTTACCCTTAAAAAGTTTTTTTTTATTGCAGCAATTTTTTTTTTGTTTTTACCATGGGTTAAAGTGCGCCTGTGTCACAAATTCGAGTGCTAGTATGGGAATCTTAAAAACTGTAAGAAATACATAATGTAAAATTTAAAGCAGTTGCACTTTTTGATTTCGACTTTGATGTATTTCTTACAATGTTCAAGGTTCCCGTACATGTATTCGAATTTGTGACACAGGCGCACTTTCATCCAGGGTAAAAACAAAATAAAATTTGCTGCAATAGAAAAGACAATTTAGGGGCTAATAAAATAGAGTACATTAAGCATGTAGTTGCTGTGAGGATAAGGTTTAAATATAGGGTATAGGAATAAAAGGAAAAAGCTAAATGAAATAAACATTTTTTTTATATAAAAAAAAATACGACAAGAACCAAATATTAATACAGGTTATGCAAAAAACGATTTATATGAACGTTATAAGTTATAACATTAAACAACAGGAACATAAAGCACCTAATAATTAACAATAATAAAAGTTTCATTTTACAAACCTTTTTTTATAAAAACTGAGGAAAAAATAATTATACTCTACCAGGCTATAAAAGAAAAAGAATTTATAAAAACTTATTTATAACATAAAATAACAAAAACAGGACTATATATGCACCTAATAATAATAATAATAATGATACAGCACTGATACAACTATAATATATCTTGGAGAGGCAAGGTTTTCCACTATGACTCCGAACGGCTGAACAGTTAGGTTAAACAGTTGTAGCTTCTCACATTTTGCGTTTATTTTTTCTGTGAGATGATCATTCTGGAACGGAGAATGTTGATTAAATATTTATAGTAGGGGTAATCAAAAATTCTGGAAATGAAGGACCAGGGAGAAACCAAGCGAAGTCAAGAATAAGACAACTTATCGGTGTTTGTCATTGTAACACCAATGTATGCACGACTGCAATTATTAAATTTTACTAAAAAGTTCCGACTTCAAAATGTCAAAAAAAAGTTGACACTACTACCAGTTAAGCCTCCCTTTAAGCATTCAGGTCAATGATCTGCTACCTAGATCATTGATTCAGGTTACTACCGTGCGAGCAAAAATTGTTTGCATCAAAGAGGGCTTGGATTAAAAAAACGTAGGGCTTGGTTTAGATAAAATTACGCGTAACGGCTGTCAAAGATGATGGAATAACTGATTAATTGATACCGCTAAGCATTACGTCCTTAGATGCAAGGCCCTCTTTGATGCAAATAATTTTTGCTCGCACGGTATAAGGTTAGGTATATATGTATGATTCTTAGTTCAAGCATAGCGAATAGTAGTTAATATTTACCTCTGCGTTAAAGAACAAGCTTTCTTGCACCTCACTCCTGCTTGGTCTCCATAGAACCTTTTCTGGCACTTTTAATGGTTATGGGGCTCAATAAATATAGTAACATCAGTAGTCCCTTAGCAGTAATGTCTAAAAATAATTATTTCATTACTTTTCAATTACAATTATTATTATAAGACCTGTTTAATAGGCAAACATTTTATATACAAAATGAAACGTTTTAACTTACCAATATTTTCTTCAAGGCCGTATCCGCTGATTTTTCGTTCTTTCAACTTTGCTATTATTCCTGCACAAACTTTCTACTAGTATATTATATGACGTCTATACAATCAGGAAACCTTTTGTTAAAAACTGCCTCTCTCTAAAAATACACAAATAAATGATTTACCGAAATATGCATAAAAATAAACAAAAACAAGTATATTATGTGTAAGATTATACAAACAAAACTTACCAATTCAATGCCTGTGTTTAACTACAATAAGGACATGGAAATGGAAAATCATCAAAAAATATTCCCAAATTTGCATTAACGTCTTTCTTAATTTAAAGGTGGCCTCTAAACTTTCAACTTTTCTAGTACTCCATCAAAATAATACAGCTAGCCGCAGGTCACAAACAAAAAAAAAAACAAATAATTTTGTAAGGCTATGAGCCCCACCCTCTCCCTCAACTCTAAAACTTAGCGAAATAATGCGCGAACGGCGCGACAACAGGCTCGGACGGGCTGAAATACTCGAAACTGGCTCTTAACGACACCGAATGGCGACACGGAAACACCCGAATACCGGATCTAATAAATTTTCTTTGCTGGGGCAGCAACATTTTTTCTCAGGATAAATAAAAATTCTTTTGAAAAAGTTTTTTGCTCTTACAATTACGTATTTTGCTATTGCGAAATATTTAAGAAAATATTTATTACCAACAGCAAAGTACTTATTAAAATCAATAGAAAGACATCAGTAAACCTTATTTTACTGCTACAAGAAAGTCAATTTGCAACTTTGGCAAATATTTTAGCTGCGATAGCCAAAAATACATCAGTAAAGTTGTTTTTGCTGGAGATTTTCTCAGTGTATACAGTGTCACCAGTAAAGTCCGCATCATATGGGATTTTTTTTTATTAATAGCTTTATTCAAAATTTGACATTGGCATCAAGTTCTGCTTCGATCGAGATAAAAATTAAGCAAAAAAAAATAGTAGTCACGTGATTCGCATTATCTGTGAAATTTAAATTTTTTCCAGAAAATAATTCAAAAAGTGGGGTTATTTCTGAAAATATCAAAAAAAGTTATTAGAAACAGTTTTTTTAAATGCAGTTTCTAGCCCACATGCAAAATTTCAGCTGCATAAGATAATTTTAGATTTTTTACCTATATTTTGTAAATTGCACCACTTTTGCAAAATAAGACTCAACGCAACCTACATAAAACTTCTTAGTTTTGACAATGCTTTATTTCAGATAAATTTTCTTTAAAGTAACGCCATATTAAATGTGTGTTTTTCAACAAAATCAAAATTGGGCTATTAAAATTTGGTCGCATGTGATGCAAAGTTTATTTGTTATTGACCCTGTATAAGGTAACTTTATAAAATAGGTATTTTTGAAAACGTAGTTTGTGTCTGAAAGTAATACACGTTAACGTTATTATGACATAGCTTAATAATAAATTATAATAGAGGGGTTTTAAATTAGATAGTTGAAAATAG
This sequence comes from Polydrusus pterygomalis, assembly GCA_963969555.1. Lineage (NCBI taxonomy): Eukaryota > Metazoa > Arthropoda > Insecta > Coleoptera > Curculionidae > Polydrusus > Polydrusus pterygomalis. Next base: position 73,396,063 of record OZ018376.1, on the reverse strand, counting down.
ATAAACTTTACGTTGTTAAACTAAAATTTATTTTCCACTTACTGGTGACACTGTATATATTTTAGAATTTATTTCATGTTGAACTAATAACTTCATTGGCAAATCTCTAATGATATCCACTAATAAGCAAAATAATAACGAAATAAATTTAATTATTATAGGTTATATAGACATCTAATTAATTCGTCATCTTCCTATTCACCATTAAGAAGAGAGGATGGGTTAGAATCCAAGCAACTTTTAAATCTTATGTTTGTACATCTGACGTTTGTTAAAATATAATGTTAATGCATAATAATTAAACAAATTTGTGTTTTCTTTGTGTTTGCTACTTTTTGTCGAATTTCAAAAGACGTGATTTTACGTCACTGCATTGCAATTTAGTATAGGAAAGATGGAAAATTCAAATAAAGTTTAAGTTAAAATCGACATTGGAAGGTTAGTAAATTGAATTTTGGATAGGATTTGGCAGAAGCAGCTTGCTTGAAGTATCTATAAAATATTGATTTATAGATTTATGCAACCAACATACATGACTGTTATCCACACAGAATAAAAAAGTAAGTTATCAAGCTATTTTTCCTCTGCGAAAAATGGGTTTTCTCGTAAATCACAAAGGCCGCGCAAGTCAATTAAATAAAACATTTAAATATAAATAAAGAAAAAACGCGTATCGTAATAGATTTGTTATAAAATTAGAAAAAAATATATTAATTTTTTTACCTTTAAAAATTGATTTACGTTCTGCTAGATCTTGCTTCACCTGTCTTACTTTTAGCGTCGCATCTTTCAACATACTTTCTAGAATCTTCATTTCTTGAACTTCCGTGTCTGAAATTAATTTGGTTTTTAGATATTATAATCCTTGTAGTATATAGTTTCTATAGGCATTTTTGTGTCACCTATATCTAGGAGCGATATTTTTTTGGAAATAAACACTGACTAGTAACAGCCTTTGTATGATTTTATTATGCCAAAATAGGGGTAACAAACTACAGGGTACTTCGAATTGTCAGTAACTATGGAGTAGTGATGTATCTTGATGTATAACTTTATTTTATTATGATCAATTTAAACACATCAAACTACGCCAAGGCTACTCAAACAAGGTATGAAAGTAAAGAGAAACACACACCAAGACAGATTATACCGATTCATGTTTTGGTATATTTTATTTGCAGCCGTAATCTAATTAGGTATAATTTATCCAAACTCAGTTTGAGGACATTCCAATCATTCCATACGGCGGTAAACAGTCTCAAAGAGACCGACCTCACAACCAGGGTTGTCAGATCTTTCTTCTTCAATTCTTTAAGTTTTTTTATTAAAGATGTTTCATTTATATCAGTATTCAATTGTTAGTCAGTAACTTTCTTTGAAAGCTAGTTTGCAAATATACTTTAAACCGAGGAGTTTTGAGTGTGACAGAAAAAAATACCAAGCCATTCATTGTTATAATAATACATTCTTTAGTCCTTAAGAAACAATATAACTGAAATCAAGACAAAAAGTGTTTTCAGTTTCAACAACTAATTAACAAACCCTTGTTTCTCGTATACTTATACATAATATATTAACAAATCAGAAAATTTGGTAGAACTGGCAACCGTTCACAATTAATGCACGTTGTCAGGGGTAATAAGCGCCAGTTAAAGCGGCTGGTATAAGCTGAAGCGGTCTGCAGCCCGTTCAACGATCGATTTTGTCAGACAGAGATAGGCCAGTGACCGCCGTTGGCGTGGAAGAGACGAAGATAAAATATACGTGATTTGGAACTTATGGACAGGCCGGGGAGTGGTCCCAGAATGGAGTTCTGGTAAAAAAATTAAAGCATTTTCTGAGCAGTGTCGTGCCGTGTAAGGTTATTTATTTTTCTGGTTTTAGTATTGTGTATAGAATCTTGAGTTACTAGTTATTTATTATTTTAATGGATTTATAAAGTGTAGTATGTACAAACACCTAATGTTAAACAAACTTATAAGTGTGTATACGCATTTTAATTATTTAATTGGGACGCCTATGGTTAGGAGTTTTATACTGTTTTATGTCATTAAATTGACCTAAGAAACACTATACGCCTATTTTTCTTCAAAAATTTTAAAATAGAATTTTCCCTATACCTACTAGTAAAAAGAAATAAATACCTAGGTATGTTTATAATAATCCAAGGGTGAAACTATTCCACGGGTCACGTTCTCGGGCAAAAACTTTTTGAAATTCTTGAATAAGAAATTGTGCTTGACAATATTTTACACGAATCCAAGTTTTTACCCAACTGTAAAAATCAATACAAGTTATATAAATTAATTTATATTTGACCTGACGTTAGGTACGGGATAACATCGAAGATTGGATATTTTGCTGATTTTGTTTGTTTTTTATATTCGATTTTATAAGTTTTATAGTTTAATTCACTTGTTCTCTTCCTTTTCGAACTAAAAACACCACGACGAATCATTTTTAAACAAATTTAAACAATTTTCTATCCTTAAAATCCGATAGGTTTGCAGCAACTACTAAAAATGCCAGAAATCACTACCTTATTTCCCAACTTGATCAAAAATTGAGAAAAACTTCTAATATTTTGGCAAGAATTTGTGGCAAATTTTAGCTGTTTACACATAAAAATAAATTGAACGTCAACTTTTAATGTCAAATGATAATGTTGCAGTGCGCATGTCTAATCGTGTGTTGCTTTGTTTACATGCGCGAGGCCATAAATTTGCCACTTTCGTGATTATTGTTTGCTTATCTAAAGGTAAATAAAGATAAATATCTATGATTTACCCTTAAATCAATATTGAAAACAGTTCTAGTTAAATGATTTTGTACCTACGTTACGTCTGTAATTGAACTGTATATTTGAATGTTTATTTTTTGATATAATTCGGTGGACAAAATCAATATTTTGGGTTAAGTGATTATCCTTAATTGACATATAACATTAAAATTTTTATACAAACGTTTAGTTGAATATTGTCTTTCCAAGGAATATTCAGGGTGTCCGGAAACTTCGTTCGTATACTTTAAGTATGACAAATGACAAAAAGTTCATATGAATGTAGGTCCTTAAATGACTTATAAGGAAGCTATAGCCGTCCAAAGGTGACCTCTAAAGATTAGTTTCTATTTTATATCTATGCAACCGCTTAAGGTACCGGTGTGCTTTTTGGCACACAAACTATAATATTAATAATTGCTAATTTATGATATTGAGAGTTATTATGAAATTTAGTCAGGGACGTTCTAACGGAGGGTGGCTTAGTTTATTTATTCCTAATTTTTTTACACGACACATTTAAAAAATTTTACCCAAAAATTATAATTCCAGTGATTTTTCTACACAAAAAAGGTATTTTTAAAAAAAATTATTTGACCAATGATTAAGGAGAAAAATCGATTTATTTAAATCATTGCATAAACGATTATCGAATTGTGTTTAAACTAAAACATCAAAGTAGTCTTATGACAAATACAAATTTAAAGTAAAAAAATATCAAGAAGCCCATGGTCCATGGTTAGCGTTAAAATAAATTGACAATGACAATAATTAAGTCAAAACGTTGTTTTATTGTCATTTTTAAACAAAATAAATTAAGAGTTGTTTGTTTAACAAGAATAATCTGAAAAAAGTAGAAAAGTTACAACAAATGTTGAAAATGGTTCCCATTCATATCAATACAGCCAACTAAACGATTTTTGCGAAAACTCCTTCCTTATTACGAATTTCCTCGCAACAATAAATAACACGTTGTTCCAATTGTTGTACATTTTCAACAGGTACTGAATATACCAGAGACTTCAGATATCCCCAAAGAAAGTAATCCAATGGATTCAGATCAGGTGAACGGGGAGGCCAGGCAATGGGCCCACCTCGGCCTATCCATCGGTCTGGATATGTTTGATTTAAATAATCTCGAACCAATCTACTAAAATGGGGGGAGCCCCATCGTGCATAAAATAGCTTGTAAGTCTTTGCTGGTACGGCACATCTTCAAGTAAAACAGGCAAAAAGTCTTGTAAAAAATCTAAATATGCGGGCCCATCTAAACGTTGAGGCATAATGTATGGTCCTATTAATCGATCGCCCAATATACCTGCCCAAACATTAATTGAAAATTTATTTTGAAATCGACTTTCGAAAACTGCATGGGGATTTTCTTCTGCCCATACATGGTTATTATGAAAATTTACGATGCCTTCACAGGTAAACCCTGCTTCGTCAGTAAACAAGACTTTATGTAGTAAAAAACGGTCTTGATGACATTTTCTCTGCATCCACTGACAAAACTCTGCACGAGGAGGTCTTGAGGCTTAAGCGCCTGAACTCTTTGTATATGGTATGGATAAAGAAGTTGTTCATGCAAAATTTCCCATGTTGTACTCTTAGGGATACCCTCTTGTAAGGCAATTCTTCTTGTGCTTATACCCGGATTGGCTGCAACGCATTCGAGCACTCTTTCTTCTGCTTGTGGAGTCCTAGTAGTACGGCTTCTCCCAGTTTCATTCATATTTGGCATAAAAGTTCCTGTTTCTCTTAATCGTTGATGTAAATTAATGAATAATTTCTCACAAGGAATTTGACGGTTTGGAAAATATTCTTGATACAACCTGCGAGCTTCTCGAGCACAACCATTAGCTTTGCCATACATAAAATGCATATCAGCTAACTCAGCAAATAAATTACCTGCCATTTTTTAAAATTTGCACCTTAATTAAACAAAAACACTTTGCACTTGATTAATGATCACTACAATAAATCACAAAAACGTCATAGTCAATTTATTTTAACGCTACACTGAGAAAAAGTTTATTAGATCTAGGTGAAAATACACTTACTTTAATTAAAAAGTTCACCACATATAGTGACTAGTGAAGGGTTCACTTGGCCTAAGTAAATGGCAAATGCTGAAATAGTTTACCTAGAACTAGTAAACACAAATAAACAAGTGTGCTTAGAAATTCGTTATCTGATCTAAATGAACTGTTTACTTGGAATAAGTAACCCATTTATTAAATTATGTACCTTTAACCAATAAACCATTTATTTTAAATACACAAATTGTTTAGTTAGAATAAGTGAAAGGGATAAGGATAAGGGATACCCGTAAAAGCGGAAATATGATCTTCTAAATTCCAATTTATTCACAAATACTCCATATTAGAACACTCCATAATAGTATAGTCACCGCGATGTCCAATACGGCAACAAAAATATATATATAATATACAGCAACAGAGCACCAAACAATCCGACCGACTTCGCCTAGGACGAAAAGAAAATGATAAATCGTATATCGTATTGCGTGCGACGCCACGAGTTTCGAGTTTCATCCTGCCGAAGTGAAGCGGGAGCGGCTAAAAGCGAACCGAACATTGACAAAAGGCCAAATAAGTGAACTGGACACTTTATTTAAGCAACCAAGTTTACTTAGGAGAATATTTTAGTTTACTTATTTAAAGTAAACTTTTTTACATGTCTTAATTTATCCAAAGCAAGTGAACACAAGTTTAAATTAGGTGTACAGTATACTTAAAAATTATATGTTTACTAAAAACAAATAAACATTGTTTACTAATTTATTAGATCCAAGTAAACCGATTGTAGCTAATTTGTTTTACTTGCTTTAAATAAACTAAATTTCTATATTAAATGAAATATTAGCCGGTGTAAGTAAACTTTTCCCAGCTACCACAGTTTACTTGGAGCTATTTTCTCAGTGTAACCATGGGCTTCTTGATGTTTTTTTACTTCAAATTTGTATTTGTCATAAGACTACTTTAATGTTTTAGTTTAAACACAATTCGATAATCGTTTATGCAATGATTTAAATAAATCGATTTTTCTCCTAAATCATTGGTCCAATAATTTTTTTTAAAAATACCTTTTTTGTGTAGAAAAATCACTGGAATTATAATTTTTGGGTAAAATTTTTAAATGTGTCGTGTAAAAAAATTAGGAATAAATAAACTAAACCAACCCCCCCCCCCCCGTATGAATGTCCCTGACTAAATTTCATAATAACACAATATCATAAATTAGCTATTGTTAATATTAGTTTGTGTGCCAAAAAGCACACCGGTACCTTAAGCGGTTGCATAGATATAAAAATGTAAAATAGAAGCTAATCTTTAGAGGTCACCTTTGGACGGCCATAGCTTCCCTTATAAGTCATTTAAGGACCTACATTCATATGAACTTTTTTTCATATTTTCATATGTAGAATATCCCCTTAAAGTATACGGACGAAGTTTCCGGACACCCTGTATATTTTTAATTGCTTTATTTTGTAAAACTTGTAAAGGGTTAAGTAACTTTTAAAAAGTTGATCCCCATATTAAAGTTAAATATTGTAAATGAGAATAAATAATAGCAAAATAAATAGGACGTAACATATAATTTGGAGTAAAAAAACTGAGTTTTTTTTTAAATCTCCACTATTTTCTGTTTAATATACAGTGTGGTTGTTTAAGTGTGCAACATATGGTTTTTTTTTTATTACCGATTTCTCAGAAAATTTTATTCTTGATAAAAGTTGGTGCATGTTCGATAATCATGAACGATGAAAGAGTTTTGGACTTCCATTGTCTTTATTTGTTTTAAATCACAACGTTTCAACTGGTAAGTATCTCCAGTCGTCTTCAGGTGAATACTAAATAAGTAAAGTAACTACAAGACAATTTTATACTAGCTAGGTGCACCGAAGCACAACTGAGGTGGGTGCAGTCATGCGATCAGTTAGCACGCGATCTTATCCTAAGCTTACATCTATAGGGATAATCATATTAGGTGCACTTGGAATGGTTGCAAGTCAAACGGCGTACAGGGTAGGCCAAAAAATATAAAACTTGCACAAGAATAAAGTTTTTTTAATAAACATTTAAAATAAAAATTTTACACATTAAATGATAGTTTTTTAATTAGCATTATTATCATTACTAATGTTTTATCTTGTTATAAAAAGAATTTTTAGGATATTTTATAGTTCTGTTTAATATCGTTGCAACAAACATGAAGTTTGTGATGCCTTAATAAATTAAAAATTCAAGTAAATTTTACAAATATGCTTGAATTTGAACAAAGATATGTGAAATTAATTTGATTTTGATTAATTTATAAAAGTCTTTATGGTGAATATAAAAAAAAAAATTTTGAAATTATTAATGTTTTTAAAAAAAATATATTTTTTTTATTTTAGGAGGTCAGGTTTTTAAATCTATGCATAACTTTTAATTCTAAACAACTTTTCTTAATAACATTTTGCTGAATTTTCTGAAATAGGGGTACTTTGTTCTTGTACAAGTTCTACGTTTTTTGGCCTACCCTGTACGCCGTTTGACTTGCAACCATTCCAAGTGCACCTAATATGATTATCGAACATGCACCAACTTTTATCAAGAATAAAATTTTCTTAGAAATCGGTAATAAAAAAATCCCCATATGTTGCACACTTAAACAACCACACTGCAGTGGCGGCTCGTGACAGTAAAGTTTGTGAGTTCTGCCGATAGGGTATAAAAAACGCTATTTTTTCCAGTCTCTAGATCACGTGTCTATTATAAAAAGTAAAAAATTGCCAAGTTTGGTTTGGCAAAAATTACAATGTCTAGGAAAAAATAGCTAAAAAGCGTAAGTCCAACGTTTTTACAAAAGGAAAACAAATAACAAACACGACCATAACCTCCCGCTCATCCGTTTGGCGTCTTCTAAACTAAATAAATAAATGCGACCGCGAACACGCAACCAACGCTGAGCCCGCCGTCAGGAATTGTACTGCACGTTTTGCAGCTCTATTTCTGCTTAAATTTCGCTATCTAAACCCATGAGCAAGTGCGGTACGGGGCGAAGGAAGGGGTTCCTAGCCGAGCACAGAGCTCGTTAGTGTCCCAGCTACGTCGTGTTGCAATTTAGCAGCGCAACAATGCCAATAACTTCATTTGACCGACTGTGAAATGCGGGCTTAGGCGACGGCGTCATACTCAACACACCTACGCGATTTGAAGGCCTATTATACCAACACCCGACCGAAAATATACTGCTGTTCCAATAATTTTAGAAATATAATAATTATATAGAAAAATAGTCAAATAATGTGAAAATTTTGGGGGTTCTGCAGCTCTGCAGCTCTTATGCACTAGCCGCCCCTGAGTCACTGTATATTCAATGTGTTCACTCCGGAGAATGAAACAAATAAGAGGTGAGGTGTCTTGTTCGCTTTACTTATTTCTTCGGATTTCGCCTAGTTGCCTACCTTAAAATCGGACGTCCTGTATAAAATTTAAATTAATTTTATTCATTAACGTACCATGTTCCTTCAAGGTAGCTAAATTATTTCTAAACGCCACATTGGTTAAGTTAACCATCTTTAATGTATTTTCCACTGCTACTATCTCTTTTTCGGCTACCTTTATTTTCTGGTCCAGTTCGTCTCCTTGCTGCTGCATCATGAATTTTTCTTGTGCATGTTTTATTTTAAAATGAGTTACTGATAAAGGTTGTCCATCTTCATCTTTGCCTAAAAATACATTGCCGATTTACGAAAGAGAGTTTTCTTACTTATATAACAATTACTATAGTTAGTATAACAACGACGTGATAATATTGGTATTAGACATTCCAAATTATATGTTGGAAATGTTGAAAGAATGTGGGAACCTTCACAAAGAGGAGCGGACCTTTAAACTGCTCCCTAGGATTGGACCTAACTGATAAGACCTATAAAATAGAGAGCTATATGCACCAGAGAACACACAGCCAACGAGAAGCGACAGTTCGGCGTTTTGCGGGTCCTGTTTTGGTACGCGCATGTCGCAAAGATGTTGTGTATCGCTAAAAAACATGTGCTCGTCTAAATTGTGTTTAGTCCGCGAGCTGACGTTGCGCCTAGCTAATTGTGATATTATTTTGTTTTCGTTTTGTGTTGTAAAAGGTCTGAATATTATTGTGCCTACCCGTATTGTTCAGTCAAAACCGGCCAAGGATTAAGTTTATTTAGTTTTCCAAAGGAGTACGAACGGTAATTATTATGATAATCAATTAATTATAATATGGATAATAGATTTAAAATTTTTAATCTTAAAGTTTTTTGGGATGTAGGAACATATTTTTAACATACTTGATAAATAAAGATGGAGCTTATTAGTTTCCTTATGTTTTTATGTTTAATCGCGAATAATTGTTGATATGATAAAATAAAATAATAAGATATAAGTTGTAAAGGTCTGGTTAAAATAGTTTTTGGGTAGATTTATTTTAAAAGGGGTAGAAATAATGGATATTATGTTGCTTTAAATACAATATTTTGTTATAGTGCAAAATTGTGGATAGGCGCCTGCAGTAGGCCAGATTTATTGCCAAAGATTATAAATGCACACAAAAACTATCGGCTTTGTGAAAACCATTTCGATAAAAAATATTTTTCAAGAAGTGCAACCATTAAAAAAAACCTTATTTCCGCAAGCAGTACCCACAAAGTTTTTTAACCTTTCGCCAACATGTGAAGAAATGCCTGAAGAAATTATTCCTTCATTAGGAGAGCCTCCCAAAAAAATTATTATATTGTCAGGTTTGTATGCTTTATACAGTGACCGGCAGAAAGTTCGCACCAAAGGGTTTTTTTTATTTAAAAACTAACCAAATTTTTTTGGCGGTTGAAAAGTTCTGCAAGTCCTTAAGCAAAAAAGAGCATAGACAAAACTAGTAAATATTGCGCCGTATACGAGGAAGAGGTGAAAACGTTAAATTCACTCAAGAATAAATTGCCCTTATTTTTCACTGTGGACATTTTTTTTTTATTAGGAAATGTTGTTTGCACTTAAAACTTATCCAAATACACCAAATTTTAGCTCGGTAGCACAAATATAAATATTTTTCATGGCTACTAGATTTAAATGAAAACGAAATTTATTGTAAGGGTTTAAACACCAGAAAAGTTGAATTATTTTTGACGTTATTTTATTAAACGTCCAGTTCTCGCGTATTTAAACAAATTTAAGTAAGTTATGTGTCTAATTGCCCAAGAGGTGTTAAAAAATTGAATTTATAGGTGGCATAGCTTCTATCGATTCGTTATACGAGGGGGCGTAAAAAAAAGTAAAAAAACTTTTTTTGTGGTACCAAGCTGAAACTTGGTATTTATGGATAACTTTTAAGTGCAAACAACATTTCCTTATAACAAAATTTTCTACAGTGAAAAATAAGGGCGCTTTATTCTTGAGTGAATTTAACGTTTTCACCTCTCCCTCGTGTACAGCGCATTATTTACTAGTTTTGCCTATGCTCTTTTTTGTTTAGGGACATGCAGAACTTAAAAAGTTATACGAAAGCTACGAATTTTATCACATATATAAGTTTTTTTAAATAGGCAAATGTAAAACAATATGTAATTATTATTCCTCTAGTAATTTCAGAATTAACATGTATTTCTGAATAAAATTTTTGTTTTTTTACAACAGCTTTTTACTTATTCAGGGTGAATTAACTTTTTTTTAATCCCCGAAGGACCACATTTTTTTTATCCATGGGTAAGTAACTATGACACTAAAGCAATTGTCAAAAACGTCACTGTAGTTTTTAAAGCGCAAAAAACTGTGTAACAAATTACTGACGTTTTAATAAAATTATATTTATCTCACGCCACCCCATATCTACGTATACACGATATATTTTGACGTACCTAATAGTGTTCTATAATTTATGTTATAACATGTTTATAAAATATAAGTACATATTTTTGCCCGTCACAAATCGAAGGAAACTCAAACAAATCTGTAAAAGCGTTAGAAATTTAAAAGTTTTTTAATATAATAATTTTTTTCATTTTCTACTTCAATAATATTCTTAATTCCCAAGACTAACAAATTTACAACTTTTTTTAAGTTTTTATGTTTGAAAAATAAATCAAGTTATAACATTTGCACCTGTACTAAAAAGTAATGTCGTTCAGTGTAGAAAATAAGCAAGTTTTCTCGGAGTATTAAGTTGTGGATCGACCGTTATCGTTGTGTGAAGGTCACTGAAAAACGACCAGTCGATATCAAAGGTACCGACAGGTATTGTCGCTTCTGCTTGCTGTTAATATTCTGTGATATGCACAGCGTTAAGCCTCGTTCTCATTACATTCTGTTGCCAGCGACGTAATCTTGACCGATTAAGACCATATATTTACGTAATTACCTCTAACCCCCGCCAAAGTGTCGCTCGGTCGGCGTCGTCGTTCAATTATTTCAAATGAATGACAGGATGGGACGGCTCATCCAGCGACAGCCGGTGCTTATCCGCTGCGATACCCAGTAAGGAAGATGTGTAGCTTGCGACAACCGTATAGCTCTGTGTATTAGTATGATTAGCCGGTGCTTATCCGCCTTGACACCCAGTAGGCCTACTGGCCAGGCTAGCTGTCGCATAAAATACAGAGAAAGATAAATATATATCTCCCTTTAGTGGCTCATGGAGATTTTGTGCCTTGAACAGATCCTTAAATTAGGCCGCGATTGGTCGATATTCACGTGCTTTATTTTGTCTAGCCGACTATACCAATCGGGTTAGTCCTTCGTCGTTGCTACAGCTACCAGATACCAGATGGCAGGTATTTTTTATAAGATTTTTCCGGTCGAAATATTAACTTTAAAATATATTTTTTATTATACTTAATTTAGTTATTGTTGTAGAGGTTGGATGTTAGGTTAGCTGTGTTATCCGGGATTGCTTGATCAGTTTGCTTTAATCCTTTAATCCCACACGATAAGAAAATCGCCCGATTCATCAATCCCTTTTTAAAGTTTTAAAATAATTTAAATAAAATCCTATAAAAAATTTAAATATATGCATTAAAATGATTTAACATGTAATAAAATGTTTAAATATAAAAATATTTGTGATTTAAATCTTTACATACAGAACGATTTTTAAAATGATTTAAAGTGGCTCGATCGGGTAATAGACTTACCTAAGGACATAAGTTCAATATGATACTTTTTTTGCAACTGATCCAGTTTAACTTTTCGTATAGATATATCACACTTAAGGCGACCTTTTTCTTCTTCCAGGTTGCGTCTTTTAGCCAAAACCACCGATTTACTTGTATCGATCTCTAACTGTCGTTCTTTCATAACCTAAAAATATTTGAAGAATTTAAAGTTTACCGTGTTTTTCATAGGTGGAGAGGCTGCCATCAAAATACTTTACCACAGAATATATAGCTGTATTGTTTCTAGCTGTAGCTATATACTCTGTGACTATGCTCTGATAGGATAGTACTTTTAGCACACAACACAGTGTGATAGGTATCGCCATAGTTACAGCAATTATGAACTTGCATGCCTATGTTAACAAACTTTCAACAAGCTAAGGTTCATGGAACGGAACAACCAAGGAAGCCATGGAAGCTCACAACCTAGAGGTGAAAGATGTGTTTGGTAGAGAGGTCACCAGGCAGGTTAGCGACGGCTTTTGGCGACGCGTCGAAGGCAGACTCCAAGCGGCGATCGACCGACCGCGTCTATTGCATGGCCTAAACAATCTGCACCGCGCATAATATGTTCTAGAAATGACTTATGTTTTATTGTAGTATACTTAAGAAAACGAAGATTTTTATTATAAAAAATGGAAAAAAATTGTGAAAATAATTTTGTATTTGTTTATTTAATTTAGACTTAATTATTTCTAATTATGATTGTAACATGGAAAACTAAAAACAATTTTATTATCTTGTCAAAATAATCAAGGGAACGCGTCCACTACCAAAGTATGTATTAGTAAATCAGGATCGACCTTTAATCAAACCAAGGTTTACTATTTAATTTTTAATATTTTTCCATTTGCCGTCGCTGCTGGGGGTTTGTCCGGGTTTGGTAGTTTTTTTTAGCTAAAAAGCGGTCGGCCTAAGATCACTCAGGGATGATAACTAAAGAAAAGTAATTGTTAAATCTATTTTTGCTTATACACATATGAAAAAGGCAGACGGAAAGTTTCCCAAAAATACATTAAAAATTAATTTAATCTTTGTTAATTTCCCATTTGCCGCTGAAAAACCACCGTCGCTGGGGGTTTTATTGTTCTAAAATGTAGGTACTACCTTACCAAGTATGGTTCCAATTCGATATTGAAAAGGCCGGCGTAAATTTTTCTGAAAAATAACGACAAAGTTGAAAAATCATAAAAAAATTAATTTAATCTTTGTTAATTTCCCATTTGCCGCTGAAAAACCACCGTCGCTGGGGGTTTTATTGTTGTAAAATGTAGGTACTACCTTACCAAGTATGGTTCCAATTCGAAATTGAAAAGGCCGGCGTAAATTTTTCTACAAAATTACGACAAAGTTGAAAAATCATAACAAAATTAATTTAATCTTTGTTAATTTCCCATTTGCCGCTGAAAAACCACCGTCGCTGGGGGTTTTATTGTTCTAAAATGTAGGTGCTACCTTAATAAGTATGGTTCCAATTCGAAATTGAAAAGGCCGGCGTAAATTTTTCTACAAAATTACAACAAAGTTGAGAAAGCATAACAAAATTAATTTAATTTTTATTAATTTCCCATTTGTCGCTGAAAACCCACCGTCGCTGGGGGTTTTATTGTTTTAAAATGTAGGTACTACCTTACCAAGTATGGTTCCTATTCGATATTGAAAAGGCCGGCGTAAATTTTTCAGAAAAATAACGACAAAGTTGAAAAATCATAACAAAATTAATTTAATTTTTATTAATTTCTCATTTGTCGGTGAAAATCCCACCGTCGCTGGGGGTTTTATTATTTTAAAATGTAGATACGACCTTACCAAGTATGGTTCCAATTTGATATTGAAAAGGCCGGCGTAAATTTTTCTACAAAATTACGACAAAGTTGAAAAATCATAACAAAGTTAATTTAATCTTTGTTAATTTCCCATTTGCCGCTAAAAAACCACCGTCGCTGGGGGTTTTATTGTTCTAAAATGTAGGTACTACCTTACCAAGTATGGTTCCAATTCGATATTGAAAAGGCCGGCGTAAATTTTTCTGAAAAATAACGACAAAGTTGAAAAATCATAAAAAAATTAATTTAATCTTTGTTAATTTCCCATTTGCCGCTGAAAAACCACCGTAGCTGGGGGTTCTATTGTTTTAAAATGTAGGTACTACCTTACTAAGTATGGTTCAAATTCGATATTAAAAAGGCCGGCGTAAATTTTTCTGAAAAATAACGACAAAGTTGAAAAATCATAACAAAATTAATTTAATCTTTGTTAATTTCCCACTTGCCGCTGAAAAACCACCGTCGCTGGGGGTTTTATTGTTCTAAAATGTAGGTACTACCTTACCAAGTATGGTTCCAATTCGAAATTGAAAAGGCCGGCGTAAATTTTTCTACAAAATTACGACAAAGTTGAAGAAGCATAACAAAATTAATTTAATTTTTATTAATTTCCCATTTGTCGCTGAAAAACCACCGTCGCTGGGGGTTTTATTGTTTTAAAATGTAGGTACTACCTTACCAATTATGGTTCCTATTCAATATTGAAAAGGCCGGCGTAAATTTTTCTGAAAAATAACGAAAAAGTTGAAAAAGCATAACAAAATTAATTTAATTTTTATTAATTTCTCATTTGTCGCTGAAAATCCCACCGTCGCTGGGGGTTTTATTGTTTTAAAATGTAGGTACTACCTTACCAAGTATGGTTCCAATTCGATATTGAAAAGGCCGGCGTAAATTTTTCTGAAAAATAACGACAAAGTTGAAAAATCATAAAAAAATTAATTTAATTTTTCTTAATTTCCCATTTGCCGCTGAAAAACCACCATCGCTGGGGGTTTTATTGTTCTAAAATGTAGTTACTACCTTACCAAGTATGGTTCCAATTCGAAATTTTGTTATGATTTTTCATCTTTGTCGTAATTTTGTAGAAAAATTGACGCCGACCTTTTCAATATCGAATTCGAACCATTCTTGATAAGGTAGTACCTACATTTTAGAACAATAAACCCCCCAGCGACGGTGGGTTTTCAGCGGCAAATGGGAAATTAACAAAGATTAAATTAATTTTTTTATGATTTTTAAACTTTGTCGTTATTTTTCAGAAAAATTTACGCCGGCCTTTTCAATTTCGAATTGGAACTATACTTGGTAAGGTAGTACCTACATTTTAAAACAATAAAACCCCCAGCGAAGGTGGTTTTTTAGCGGCAAATGGGAAATTAACAAAGAATAAATTAATTTTTTTATGATTTTTCAACTTTATTGTTATTTTTCAGAAAAATTTACGCCGGCCTTTTCAATATCGAATAGGAACCATACTTGGTAAGGTAGTACCTACATTTTAAAACACTAAAACCCCCAGCGACGGTGGTTTTTCAGCGACAAATGAGAAATTAATAAAAATTAAATTAATTTTGTTATGATTTTTCAACTTTGTCGTAATTTTGCAGAAAAATTTACGCCGGCCTTTTCAATATCGAATTGGAACCATACTTGGTAAGGTAGTACCTACATTTTAGAACAATAAAACCCCCATCGACGCTGGTTTTTCAGCGGCAAATGGGAAATTAACAAAGATTAAATTAATTTTGAGTGTATTTTTGGGAAACTTTTCGTCTGTCTTTTTCATATGTGTATAAGCAAAAATAGATTTAACAATTACTTTTCTTTAGTTATTATCGCTGAGTGATCTTAGGCCGACCGCTTTTTAGCTAGAAAAAACTACCAAACCCGGACAAACCCCCCGCAGCGACGGCAAATGGAAAAATATTAAAAATTAAATAATAAACCCTTGGTTTGATTAAAGGTCGATCCTGATTTACTAATATGTACATACTTTGGTAGTGGACGCGTTCCTTTGATTATTTTGACAAGATAATAAAATTGGTTTTAGTTTTCCATGTTACAATAATAATTGGAAATAATTAAGTCTAAATTAAATAAACAAATACAAAATTATTTTCACAATTTTTTTTTCATTTTTTATAATAAAAATCTTAGTTTTCTTAAGTATACTACAATAAAACATAAGTAATTTCTAGAACATATTATGCGCGGTGCAGATTGTTTAGGCCATGCAATAGACGCGGTCGGTCGATCGCCGCTTGGAGTCTGCCTTCGACGCGTCGCCAAAAGCCGTCGCTAACCTGACTACGACGAGAGATTCGGATACAGCTAACAGGTAGACGGCAATAAGATGTATGATATTTTGAGTTGTAACTTTGATTGTAACAACAGATTGTTAACACCGAACTGCTTGTTTCAAACGTTCGTGAAACAATGCAAAATACGCCAACAAATTGTATAATACGCCTGTCCCAAGAAGTGGGAAGATCTTATGGAACATGCAGGACTATTCTTAAGCAGCAGCTAAATTTATTTCCTCATAAAGTGCAAGTATTCCAAGAAATACAAGCCGCAGATTTTGAAAGACGCAGGAATTATGAACCGCTTTTCCGAGACAGAGGTTACCGTTCTATAACTTGACGGATTTTACAACTAGAAACGATTTAGTGGAATATATTTATTAGACTCTGGAAACACTTATATAAAGAAAACACCACACTGTGCTATATACTTAGTATTTATTAATGAATATAAAATGTAATACCGTACGAACAAAAATTATTTGCATCAAAGAGGGTTTGGATTAAAAAAGTGGGGCTTGGTTTAGATTACAATGATATGGGGACGATATATCTAACCAAATCTAGGTTAAAATTTTGTCAAATTCATATTATGACATGATATGCCAAACTAATGAGTAATAAAATAAGTAGACAAATACAAATTTATTTTTGTTGTTTACAAAATTAGCCAGAAAGAAAAAGAAAAAAAATTACATAAATTGCTGAAATTGGCCACCGCAATGCTCCAAGCATAAATTCACTCGTCTCTTCATATTTTCGAAAGTGTTGACCAGCATCTCTGGAAAAATGTTGGATAATCCTTTCTTGTAATTGTTCTAAATTTGCAACTGGTGTTTTAAAAATAGTGTTCTTTAAATGAGGAAAAACAAAGTAATCCATAACCGTTAAATAAGGTGCATGATTTAGGTGGGAATTCAATGTCTGATCGAAAACTGATCAATGTGTCGTCGAAAAAATGGCGTAAGTAGTTAATAGTTTCGGCGGCTGGCACGTATGGGCGGTTGCACCGTCCTCTTGAAAATATTAAAAACATACCTAGTTCGTCGACAAAATTGCTCCACAGATGGATTCAACATATTGTCTCTATATCGCTGTGCTGTAACTGTGTCATGGAAAAAAATAGGACCAACAATTATTCTTCTTCGGGAAACAGCTAACCACAGCACACCAAATTTTTAAGGGTGCAATGTGGACTCTACAAAAAAATGGGGATTTTCACTACTCCACATGCGTGTATTCTGAGAATCCACATAACCGGAGAGGTGGAACCAGGCTTCATTCGAAAAAATGTCAGGTCTAATAAATCATTTCTTTCCAATAAATTTTGGGTAAACCATTGAGAGTAATTCCTGCGTCTTTCAAAATCTGCGGCTTGTATTTCTTGGAATACTTGCACTTTATAAGGAAATAAATTTAGCTGCTGCTTAAAAATAGTCCTGCATGTTCCATAAGATCTTTCCACTTCTTGGGACAGGCGTCTTATACAATTTGTTGGCGTATTTTGCATTATTTCACGAACGTTTGAAACAAGTTATTTTGTTCTTACAGATGTTCTTCCTGCTCCTTTTTTGTCTTGTATAGAACCTGTGTCCCTAAACACAGCCACGGTTCTTTTCAGGCAATGATAAAAATCCCCAGCAATAAAAGCAACGTAAGGAAAATGTTCGTGAAAATCGTCCATGCACAAACCCGGATTGTATTGCCACTCACCATCTACTCTAACCCCGTTTCGAAAATACGCTTCAACCATGAATGTTTTGTGCTGTTCCGTAAAGCCCATTGTGTGAATTGTTCAAGAAATTGGAAAAATTAGCGATGAATCAAATTACTTGTAACGACTGTCAAAGATGACGGAATAACTGATTAATTGTTAATTCAGGTAGGTACTGACACCCAACGGCTAAGTATTACGTTCTTAGATGCAAGACCCTCTTTGATGCAAATAATTTTTGCTTGCACGTTATTAATCCCTTCAAAGCTGGGGAGCTAAAGCTAAAGAACAAACTTACGGACGGTGCTTTTTCGTCTCTAAGGCCGCATTTTCACATGCAAATTGCTCCTGCAAATTATGTCTGACAGACTGTCCGATATAAAGTAGCCCGTGTAAACTGTGCTGCAAGTGCCAGAGCGACAGTTTTCGTACACTTGCTGCAAACTTTCGTGACAGCGATAAATTGCAAGTGTAGACGTGTTCGCGTCGATTTCGGACACAACTCTCAAGGAATAGGATTTGTTTCGTATATCTTGCGTCTCGCAGCGACAGTTTAGTTCCAATCTACAGCGGTGTACAGGCATATAATAATATACCGAAAAACATATTGGGTCGAAACTTAAAGGAAACTTGCAAAAAACTTAAAAGGTTAATAAAATCCAGATACTTTGGCTGTAAAATATAAACTGAGATATATTAGATATTGTATAATTATATGTATTATTGTATTACAAATATAAACTAGACCTGTTGAATTAAAAATGTTAAGTTATGATTTAAGAAAGGAAGAAAGAACAAAAAGTGATTTGTATTTAATTAAGCAGATTGATAATTTACTTAGATATTACTAGGCCTCAGTGCCAGTAGCACTGTACTGTTTAGGGGTCAGAAATAATATAAAGAAAATAAAAAAATTAAAATATACCAATAATGAGTCAACGGGTAACACGTGAATGGTCCCGCGACGATGTTATTAAATTAATAGATCGTTACGAATGCAACCCTTGCTTATGGGATTGCCGACATGTTGAATATAAAGACCGAGTAAAGAAAAATACTATATACAATACAATTGCCAGCGAATTTTCGACATCTGTGGAAGAAGTCACCAGAAAATTGCAGAATTTAAGAAGCCAATGGCAAAACGAGACTAAAAAAATTAAAAATTCTTGGACCCAAATGTTTCTTTTTTTTTCTCTTCTTACTATACTAATCAATAAAGTTATTCTTGCAGCTGCTGCACGTTCACGTCGACAAGGCATGGCTTTGAATACTGACACTGCAAGTTCTGTGTATATAGCACCGCAAGAACTTGCGACAGTACTTATTGTCTGATTGTCTCTTGCATGACAGTGATTGCTTTCAGTTTCGCAGAAATTTCTACGATAGTGTAAACGGCAATGCAAGAATATCGCGCAAGACTTCTTCGAGTTTCTCGCATGTGGAAACGCGGCCTAAGAATCGTACTTGCAAATTTGTTCGTGCCTACTATGCTAAAGGCTAGAAGTCCTACACACGGTCGCTGCCTAGCAACGACGCGACGCGCCCGGTAACATCTCAGGGAGCCCTTGGTTATCCCGACTGATGGCTTGCTATGTTGCCAGTTTGTTTTAAACTAATTTATTTAACTTAATTATGATATTATTATGTTTTAATAAAGTTAGTCTTAAACAGGTTACTTAAATGGTTACCTGATCCAACGTAAGCCGTAGTTTTTGCAAATTAAAAATTCTTTGCTCTTCTTTCTGCATATCTGTTTCAATATGATTTATTCGTAAACGCATAATGTTTTCTTCTACTTGCTTTTCTTGAGTAGACTTTTTTGCGGCCATAATTTGTTTTCTTCCTTTTTAAAAACAAAAGATGAACTTAGATACAACATAATAACGCTCCTGAAGATAGAAGAGCGCAAGAAAAACAACTGAGCATCGGGGTTTTAAGTCTGTAAGTATGACCATTTTTTTAAATAGAAATGTTTGTAACGTACATTTTTTTTTCTAATAGTAGAAACCAATGATCTGGTCTGGTGCCTATAGATGAAACAATAATAAATATTGACAAAACCGTATTCCATTCTGATGTAAATCATCATACAAATTTCGTCCCTCCATCTTGGTTGCCAAACTTACGCTGTTCAAAGTATATGATATGGAAAATTTTAATTTTTATCTAAAACCTTATAAAAAAAAGGTGTGCAGTATGGCAACGCAGCAGTAAGAAATCCGCCCTCAAAGATGTGACCGCCACGACATTGGTCTGAAGCCAAGATGACGTTGTTTTATTCATTTCCGTATAAGGGTGTCCACAGAAAATGTGTCGCGGAAAAACATCGATGTTTAGAATTAGAATTAAAAAACAAATCTAATTATTTCAAGCTCACACCTTAACTAAAACCAAAGGTAAAAGGTATAATCAAGACCATGCATCGCTTAAAAACGATGTATGGCATTGAAAATATCGATGATTTCAATTTATAGCGAACATCCTATTTCCGTTTGGTGTTTCTTTGACAGTAGCAGTGGCGGAACTACCGGTGTTCAATGTGTGCGAAGCACACGGGCCCGGGCTAGAAAGGGGCCCGGGAGCGGAGCCACAAAAACAAAAAAATGCAAAACAAAATGTTCTCATAGAAAAAAAAATTAAAATACTCCGGAAACGTATCCGCAAAACTACTTTACTCAATACTTTTATAGATAGTAACTGAAATAATCACATAAAACGGCCTTAACTTTTTTTTATTATTGTTTTTATTAAACAGCAATTCGTAATATCGGCATTTAGTTTAAAGGGCGGTGTTTGTGTCAAAATAACTTTAAAAAATTGACACCCACTCGATGGTCATCGAGACACGATGCATTAGAAGCTCTTCGTTTAGCTTTAGCTATATGGATATTTTTAAAAACACTGGCAAAAATAATTTTAACCTCTACAAATAAAGCGGAAGTTAATGAAGCAAAGTCTTTAAGAAAACACTTGGAAAAATTTGAAACCATTTTTCTTATTGTTTTTCAAAATAAAATTTTAAAGAATATTGATGCATTGTCAAAACTTACAAAAAAAAGAGCAAAATATTGAAGCTGCGTCTAAAATGTTTACCACCGCCACTGAAATCATAAATCAAATGAGAAATAATTTTGAGGTAATTAAAACGGACTCTGTTATTTTGGCTAGGCTAGGCAATGAGGCACTACTCCTGAATTCGAAAACAAAAGGATATCAAGACCAAAAATAATTTTTGAATATGTTAATAGCCATTATCAAGTTCAAACAAGCGATGATTGGTTTAGAATAAATGTGTTTTTTAAAACTATAAATATATTTACAGCTCAATTAAAAAATTGAAGTTCTGGCCTTTACAAAATTTGTTCTTATTTTCGCGTGATCATCAATATCTAGAATATATCGTTGATAAAATTTCATTGCAAGTGCTTTCGTTTAGAGTATGTTTTAGATAATTAACTTCTATTTTTGATTTATTACATTTTATATGACAAAAATAGATTGGACAAATTTTTACTCTTATTCTGAAACGAATGACTTATCCAATAATTTAATAAAAGAAATCCAAAATAATGTACAACAATGTACAAATAAAATAAAAATAAAAAAGAGAAAAGAATGGATTACGAACGGCTACCTTAATTCTATTAAAACAAAAAATGAACTTTATAAAAAATTACAAAAAGATAATGACCGATTTTTATTATATAAATATAAAATTTATAAAAACAAACTGACTAAACTAATTAAAGAAACAAAAACCGATTTTTATAAACGTGAAATTAATAAATGTAAAAACTCTAATCAAGATATGTGGAAAACTATTAAAAAAATATGTAATACAAATCAAAAACATAAAAATATAAAAGAAATCATAATTGAAAATGAATCACTTACTGATAAGAAAAGTATAGCTAATTGCTTTATTGACTATTTTTCTGAAGTGGGAGAAAAACTAGCGAATAAAATCAATAAAGGTAATAACACATTTTCAAATAAAAAAATAAACAATATAAATTCATTTTATTTAGAAGAAACTAATCATAAAGAAGTTGAAAATGTTATTGATAGTTTAAAATTAAAGAAATCTCCTGGTGCCGACGGAATAACAACAGAAATATTAAAAACTATTAAAACTTCTATTTCTAGACCACTAACATTTCTTATAAATAATATTTTTAAAACCAGTATATATCCAGAAGCTTTCAAAATTGGTATAATAAAACCTATTTTTAAAAATGGAGATTCTAGTAAAACTAGTAATTATAGACCAATAACATTAATATCTTCGATAGCAAAAATATTCGAGAAAGTTTTAAAATTAAGAATCGAAAATTATTTGGAAAAAATAAATTTTATTTCTAATAAACAGTTTGGGTTTCAAAAAAATAAATCAACACAAAATGCTATTTGCTATCTAACAGAACAAATATATGATGCACTAGATAATAAAAAACCTTGTATTAGTATTTTTCTAGATTTAGCAAAAGCCTTTGATACAGTTAGCCATAATTTACTGTTAAAAAAGTTTGAAAATATTGGATTCAGAGGAAAGCAATTAGAATTAATTAAAAATTATCTGAATAATAGACCAACTTATGTTCAAATAGATAAAGAAAAAAGCTATTCAAAGGTATTTAAATATGGTGTTCCACAAGGAACAATTTTAGGACCATTATTTTTTAATATTTATATTAACGACTTATTTAGTATAAATTGCGATGGACAAATTCATAGTTTTGCAGATGATACTACAATTTTTTATACCGATACAAATTGGGAAAACTTAAATAATAAAATTAAAAAAGATTTTAAAATTATAAAAAATTGGTTTGATAACAATTTGTTAACAATTAATTTTAATAAAACAAATTATATTCCTTTTACTTTAAACCTAAATAACCTACCACAAAATATGAATAGTATTCAAATAAATAAAGACATTCAAATTTTTAAAGTTAATAAAATAAAATATTTAGGAATTATTTTTGACAGTAAATTAAATTGGAATTTTCACATAGAATACTTAATTAAAAAATTAAGAAGTTTACTACCGATTTTTAAAAACATTAAAAAATTTTTAAATGTAGGACATATGGAAATATTATATTACGCGTTAGTTAAAACTCATTTAAATTACGGAATTTTAGGTTGGGGAGGAATAAATAGAACTTTAGTTAAAAAATTAGAAATATTACAAAAAAGGTTTCTAAAAATTATATACAATAAAGATTATCTTTATCCTTCAAAAGAATTATATTCAGAATCAAAAAAGTTGAACATAAGACAACTTTATATTTATAACATCTTAATATATATATTTAAAAATAAAAACCTTATACAATTTAAAAACCATAATCATAATACACGTCATAAAAATGAAATAACCATAAAACCTAAAATAAATAAGTCCATAGGACAAAAAAATTTCAAATATTTATGTTTTTATTTAAACGATTATTTACCAACAAAAATTAAAAAATTGATTTCATTAAAAAAATTTAAAGTCGAAATAAAAACATGGATATTAAAAACAGACAATTTAAAAATATTTTTAGAAATGCTTTAATTAATTAATATTGTTCTGAATAACTTATATAAGTAATATTTTTTACTTAAAAATTATAAATTAATGATTTTATTATAGGTAATATATTTCTTTAAAAAAAGCTGCGTTTATACTATAAATTAACATTTTTTACTTTAAAAAACTTTATTTTTAATGCATATTTATAATTTATGATTTTACATACTAAAACAAAAAATAAGATTTGCCCCTAACAAGCTCAGCTTCAGGGGATTAAAAAATAAGTTTATTGAAGACAACATAAATATATTTATTATATTATTAATTTTTAAATAAACTTATTATTATTATTATTATATTGGTATAAAATTATAATTCATCTTCCAGTTTTAGTGAAATTGTAACTGTCTGCATTTTTTTTTGGCCATCCCTATTTCGCTTGCATCAGCTGAACGGTCTTTTTCCAAGTTAAAATTAATTAAAATTATATGAGAAATTGATGCATGACCGATAAAAAATTATCGGCTTTAGCAATTATTTTTATAGAAAATGAGGAAGCTCAAAAAATAGACATTTCTAATCTGATTTCAAACTTTGCGCATGCAAAAGCAAGAAAAAAAGATTTTTCTCTGCAATCGTCCACAAACTGGCATCTTTCTGGCGTGATTTGACGCCACAAAGTTTATTATTCCAGTATTGTTAACCGTTGCTACGCAATGAGACATAATAATATAACGATACGGGAATATATTATTCCCGGCCTAGGCCGAGAATATAATATTCTCGTATCGATATATTATGGCCCATTGCTTCGCAACGGTTAACAATACTGGAATAATGACTTTTCATTAATTTTTTATTAGGCACAATCATTTTATTTTGGTATTTATTCTATTTTCTTTTCGATTGCAGAAAAAATAGTATGTGCACATAACAATAATTGCTTTTTTGTGTACCTACTCAAAATTTATAAATTAATATGGTTATCAATAATAATACTCCGTATCATAATGGGGGCCCGGCACAGTTTTTGCACACGGGCCTGTGGCTGCGTTGTTCCGCCACTGGACAGTAGTCATCGGTTTTGTAAAATAATTGCTGGGTTTTTAGTATTTTGTGACAGAGTTACTAAGTTAATCCTAAACACAATTCATTAAACTACATAAAAACTAGAAATCCGTAAATATTAAACACCGACAATCCACAATAGCAAAGCAAGTGGATTCCTTGTTCATTGTCGGTGTTTAATATTTACGGATTTCTAGTTTTTGTGTAGTTTAGTGAATTGTGTTTGTACTTTTGGTGACTCGGATTGGAATTTAAACAATGACTAGTAACAGCCGTTGTATGATATTATTATGCCCAAGTAGGGGTAAAATACCTGATGGTATTTCGTATTTGAAGTATATACAGGGTGTTACAAATTCGACATACCAGCATTGGAATCTTGGAAACCATAGGAGTTAGAGAAACGGTTAAATGGGGGCAAAGTTGTTTATTATTATTGATTATAATGCCGCTTTAAAAGATTTCAAATTCCGAATACTTTCGATTTTATTCGAAAAAAACAGAAATTTTGTAAAATCGTTTTTATTTTTTCTTGAGCTCATTTGACTAGCTATTTAAAAATAAATGATACTTTGTCATTGCCCACTTTTTCTCCTCTACAAAATGACGTTACTAAACTAAAGATCCGCCGTTTCGTCTCCGAGCGGCCATCACCAACTTTACATTTTTAAATACGGACCTCGATTTTTTTAATCGATGTTTAAAGCCTTCTACCCTCAAAATGTAATGGCGATATTACTTTTTCATAATGATAAATTGTCCTTACTTATTTTTTTAAATTCATATTTTTTACACTTCTTGTCAGTCCGGTCCTGGCAACGAATCACAATATTAATTATTAAAAACTTTATTTTATTTAAAACATTAATACAGTAATATAATGATTTTATAAGAATTTTCTAATAATTCTAAATTTACTAATTATAAATCCTAATTTTCTAAATAATGTTCAAATAGTCAAAATTCTTTTTGGGTATTACATGTATTTTTTAAATACCTAACATGAACATTTGACAAACTTTTTCATGAAACTTATTTGTAAAAGGTTTTAAATTTTTTGCCAGGATCGGACTGACAAGAAGTGTAAAAAATATGAATTTAAAAAATAAGCAAGGACAATTCATCATTATGAAAAAGTAATATCGCCATTACATTTTGAGGGTAGGAGGGTTTCAAAATCGGTTTAAAAAAATCCAGGTCCGTATTTAAAAAAGTAAAGTTGGTGATGGCCGCTCGGAGACGAAACGGCCGATCTTTAGTTTAGTAACGCTATTTTGTAGAGGAGAAAAAGTGGCAATGGCAAAGTGTCATTTATTTTTAAATAGCTAGTCAAATGAGCTCAGGAAAAAAACAACGATTTTGCAAAATTTCGGTTTTTTCGAATAAAATCGGAAGTATTCGGAATTTAAAAACTTTTAAAGCGGCATTATAATCAGCACCGAATTGCACATGGTTTCCGAGATTCCAAGGCTGGTATGTCGAATTTGTTACACCCTGTATATGGAGTGTAATGCATCTTGATATATAACTTTATTTCATTATGATCAATTTAAACACGTCATACTACGCCTAGGCTACACAAACAAGGTATGAAAATAAAGAGAAACATACACCAAGACAGATTATCCCGATGCATATTTTGGTATATTTTATGTGCGACCCTGTAATCTAATTAGGTAGGCCTATTTTTCGGGCAATATATTGCTTCAAAAAGTTTAAAAGACACTTTTCTCTATACTTATATTATATAAAAGAAAAAGTAAATACCTAGGTATGTTTATATTACTAAGAGTGAAAGTATTCCACGGGTCAAGTTCTCGGGCAAAAATATTTTCAAATTCTTAATCAACCAAGAAATTCTGCTTGAAAATTGTTGTTTTATACGCACCCAAGTTTTTATCAAATTGTTAAATATAGTCGGCTTCCACTTAACTAGGCGCGTTATGAACTTATCATAGAGAAACTTATATAGTGTTGTCTTGCTCAAACCAAGGTTAAAACGGCATTATAAAGATATCCGTAATATAAACGCGATAAACCTATTGGTTATTTATGAATCTGAGAGAGAAGCACATCTAATTTTCAGTAATTATCAAAATGTTTCGAAGAACACTACCGTATTATATAATGTCGTGAATAAGCTCCCTAGTTTTGACAAATGTGTCATTCTTTAAAATATTGTGACATAAAATGTCGAGTACAAATCGGTTTGCAGGTTTTCTGCATCCCCAGGCAAAAGAAATGGTTCTCAATTTAATAGATTATTTTAAAAATGAAGAAGAAAAGGCTACTGACACCGGCGAGTTATTAAATCCCAAGTCTATTAAAGAGAAAGTATCGGAAGCACTAAAACTAAGTTTAAGATCAATACAGAGGATTGTTCATGAAAGTAGTAGAAATATACCAATGAAGAAAACGCAACGACGATCAAGGAAAACGAAGATTGAAACTTTACAGGAAGGTAAAAAAATGGATATAAGGAATGTTATATACGACTTATATGCATCACAAGTCGATATAACGCTTTCAGCTCTGAAAGATGCTTTAAAGGAACGAGGTGTTTTGGAAATAGGTCTCAGGTCATTGTCAGCGCTCATTAAAAGCTTAGAATTTCGTTATAGAAAGGACTGAAACAGAAGATATTTGTGCGAACTACCAAGAATTGCAAGCGAACGAGTAGTTTCTGAAAAAATATGTTGAAAATTATGAATCAAAGTTTAGAAAAGCAGATTTTTTAGATGAAACGGGTATTTTCGAATGGAAGTGGGTCTAAATCATGGCAAGACAACTCAGTCAAATCAGTAAAATGAAAAAAAGGTTGTGGTTCGGGAAAACGTTACATAGTATTACTGGCTCATCTACTGGTTTTATAAAGGAAGCGAGTTTAATTTTTTTATCTAAATTCGCAGTAATATATATTATACATCAGTTTAGTTAAAATAAATGTACACAAAAATATTCAAAATTATATACAATGTAAAATGCACACAAATTATGATGTTCTTATTTTTATTTATTAAACAATCACCCCAATTTACGGACCAAAATTTGATTCCCAAGGGTGGTCGCTAAGTCAGAGGTTTTACTGTAGGTATATTGTTTATCTAATTTTCCATCAATTTAGTTATTAAATTTTTGAAATATAAAACTATTTTGTCAACCGTGTGCAACAACACGAACGCACCCCTGGAAAATTAATTTTGGAACGAGACCCGTCACTGTTATTATGTCATTTTTATTATGACTGATAGTTAATTGTTAACCTATTAACATTTAATTTCATGGAAAATCAGTCCATATGCCGCCATATTGGTTTTAATATTTTGAAACATTTTTGAACCTTTGATTCAACTGATTTGATTCAGGAGGTCACGTGCGCCTAGTTAAGTGGAAGCCAACTATTGGCGTTTTGTTTGTTTTTTTATTTTCGACTTGATAAAGTAAGTTTAATTAACTTATTCTCTTCCGTTTCGAACTAAGAACACGACGACGAATAATTTTTAAACAAATTTTAGAAACAAACCCTTAAAAGCAATTTTCTATCCTCAAAATCTGATAGGATTGCATTTACTAAAAATGCCAGAAATTATTTACCAGCTTAATCAAAAATTGAGAAGAAATTCCAATTTTTTGGCAAGAATTAGGTGCAAATTTTAGCTGTTCACACGTAAATATAAATTGAAGGTCAACTTTTACAATTTCTTAAGCATGAACTTAAAATTTTAAAGCCCGGACCTGTCTATTTTTTCATTCGTCAAATGATAATATTGCCGTGCGCGTGTATAATCGTGTGTAGCTTTGTTTACATGCGCGAGGCCATAAATTTGCCACTTTCGTGATTATTGTTTGCTTATACATTGATTACCTTTACCTGTTGCACGTATGCTGTTGTATTCTTTATTTTATTTTAAATTTATACAAGAAATAATCAATTAAAAATTTAAAAAACTAGTACATCATATATCAAAAAGCACATTCTATAGAAGAAGATTAAAGGAAGAGAGAAGAACGTTGTAAAAAAAGGTTTGTTTTAAATTTAAAAATAAAATTTTGGACTTTTTGTGTCAAAAATGACAAGAAAAAGTATTAAAAAAAATACCAGTAAAATCAAAAATGATGATCAGTCAAATGAACACCTGAAAGAACAATTTACATCAGATGAAGAAGAAGGATATTTACCATTAAGATATCCAATCCGAGCCAGTCAAAATGTTTGTAATGAAAAAATAAATAAATTTAAGATATGCAAAGAAGACAAACAAGAAGCAGGACCTTCAAAGGTAAATCTATGTACAGAATGCGGAATGAATATAAAACCAAATCAAAATTCTATACAATGTAATGGCTGCTGTAACAACTGGTTTCATATAAAATGTTCAAAATTAGATGTTAAATTGTTGGATAATTTCATTAATGAAAAAAAAAAGAAAAATGGACTAAAGTGGATATGTGGAAAATGTACACCAGAATCTACAGGTTATTTTGAAAAATATGTTGAGGAACTCCAAAAATCAATCAATTTTTTATCTGAAAAATATGATGAACTATATAAAGAAAATAAGAAAATGGCAAAAACATTATTAGAGGTAAATAAAAATCAAGACGAATTAAAAAAAGATAATAAATCTTTAAAAAAGCATGTGGAAAATTTACAAATAGAAATATCAAATATTCAAGAAAAAACCGATTTTAAATCACAAACATTGTTAAAAAATAATATCGAAATTAAAGGCGTACCGGAAAAATCAAATATTAATGATAAAGAAATAACAAAAACAATTTTAAAACACATAGGAATAACTACTGAAAAAGAAGATATAATAAATATAAAAAGAATAGATAATAAAAATAATAACGGAAATATTATTAAGGTCGAGCTAAAAAATGAAGATATAAAAAAGAAGATTTTAGAGAAGTCGAAACAATATTTTAAAAATCAAGGAAAATTGACAACAAATGAACTTAATTTAAAAAACCATCAAAATAATATCATATACATCAATGAAGAATTAACTCAAAAAATGAAGTACCTATTTGGAAAAACAAAAGAATTGAAAAAAAAAGGATTTAAATATATTTGGATTAAAAATGGGAAAATTCTTGTAAGAAAAAATGCTGAAGAAGAAATTATAAATATTAATTCAGAAGAGAAATTAAAGAAACTGATAAATTTACCTATATGTTAAAATTCATTTAAATTAACTTTTTTAATTTTTAATTTTAATATTATTAAATAATAATTACAATTTTGAAAAAAAAAATGAACTATTTAAACGAAGTTAAAATAAATAACATTCAAGCGCAACTGGTAAGTAGTAAAAATGAATATAATGATCTTAAATTTAATAACAAAACATTTTCGATATATCACAATAATATACGTAGTATTGCTAAAAATATTGATGAAAGTAAGTTATTTATTTATAATTTAGAAGAAAAATTTGATATTATAATATTTACAGAAACTTGGCAAATTTTGAATAAAAATTTATTTCATATTCCTAATTATAATTTAATATACAATAATGGTAATTTAAATAAAAATGATGGAATTGTTGTGTTTGTAAAAAATGATCTTAATAATAATTATGAAATAATACCAATTGGTGATTTAAAAATAACATATATAAATTTAATTATTAATAAAACTATGAAAATTAATATTATTGCAGTTTATAGACCTCCATCTACATGTATAACGAAATTTAATAATGATTTGAAATTATTTTTTAACGCTAATTATAGGAAATTTAAAAATGATAATTCAACAATATTTATTGGAGATCTAAATATTAATATACTCTCAAATACAATACATACTAATGAATATTTAAATATTTTAAATGAATATCAATTTATATCATTTATTAATGATATCACAAGAAAAATAAATAATCAATCTTCATGTATAGATCATATTTTCATTAATACAAAACAAAATTTGTCAAATTTTAAATCATTCATATTTCAATATCAAATTACAGACCATTATCCAATTATTTTACAAAATTTTTCAAATACAACTCAAAATACACAACCTGATATAGATAAATATAAAACATATAATAATTACATTAAATTAAATCAATGTTTAAGTAAATTGAATTGGAATGAATTTTTATAATGAATACCCCGGACGATTTAAGTAATTTTTTAATCAAAAAAATTCAAAATAATGTTGAGAAATGTAAAATTAATATTAAAAACAAGAAAAATGTTCCAAAAAAAGATTGGATATCAAAGAGTTTGTTAATATCAATAAATAAAAAAAATGAACTTTATAAAAGTCAGAGAAATACAGATAATAAAGACGTAATAATAACTATAAAAATAAAGCTAAAATAAATTATTACAAATCTCAAATAGAAAATAAATGTAATTCATCAAAAGAGTTATGGCAATGTGTTAAAAAATTATGTAATGAAAAAAATAAAAAAGATAATTCAATAAAGTCCATGAAACTTCCAAATGGAGAAGTAACTAATGATCAAGATTTAATATCTAATAACTTAATTGAATATTATTCAAAAGTTGGAGAATCACTAGCTAAAAATATATTAAATAAAAATAATATTTCATATGCAACTGTATCAAATAACTTAAATTCCTTTTATCTAAAAGAAACAAATTATCATGAAATAAAAAACATTATAAATAATATTAAACCTAAAAAATCTCCTGGTATTGACGGAATAACATCCGAAATATTAAAATCAATTAGTTCACATATCACCAAACCATTAGCTTATTTAATAAATACTATCTTTAAAACAGGAATATATCCAAATGCTTTTAAAATAGGTTTAATAAAACCAATTTATAAAAATGGCAACAAAACTGAATTAGAAAATTATAGACCTATCACACTTATTTTATCATTAGCAAAAGTTTTTGAAAAAGTTTTAAAAAATCGAATAGACAAATTTTTATATAAAAATAAAATCATATCAGAAAAACAATTTGGTTTCCAAAAAAATAAATCTACTCAAGATGCAATTTGTGAATTAACAACTCAAATATATAACTCAATTGATAATAAAAGGCAAAGCATATGTATATTTTTGGATTTAGCAAAAGCATTTGATACTGTAAGTCATGAAATACTTTTAAAAAAATTAGAAATAATTGGTTTTGGAAATGTATTAAATTTATTTGAAAGTTATTTAAATAATAGACCACAACATGTAAAAATTGGTAAAAGTATAAGTATACCAAAAATATTTAACTATGGAGTCCCACAAGGCACAGTCTTAGGACCATTGTTTTTTAATATATATAGAAATGATATATTTAAACTAAATTGTCAAGGTAAATTACACAGTTTTGCTGATGATACTGTAATTTTTTATGAAGGATTGAATTGGAATATTGTAAAAAATATAATTATTGATGATTTTATTAAAATTAACAACTGGTTTAATAATAATTTATTAACAATAAATTATAATAAAACAAAATACCTCCCATTTACTTCTTATAAAAGTAATTTACCAAATAATATAAATACTATAAATATTAATGATAATATAAAAATTGAACAAGCTGAAAATATTAAATATTTAGGAATAATTATTGACAAACATTTAAAATGGAATTTACATAGTGAATATATTACTAAAAAATTGAGAATACTTATACCAAAATTTAAACATCTTAAACAATTTTTAGATATTAAACATTTAGAAACCATATATTATTCATTGGTACAAACGCAAATAAATTATGGAATATTAGGTTGGGGTGGAATAAATAAAAATAATCTCCGTAATATTGAAATTATTCAAAAATGGATTTTAAAAATTATTTATAATAAAGAATATTTATACTCTTCTGATATGCTTTATAAAGAAAGCAAAAAAATGGATACCCGACAATTATTTTTTTATAACATATTAATCTATATTTTTAAAAATAAAAATAAATTAAATTTTAATATTCATAAATATAACACTAGAAACATAAATAATATAACGTTAAAAAATAAAATCAACAAAGTTATAGGTCAAAAACATTTTTTAAACATAATTCCTTATATTTTTGATATTCTCCCAAAATCGATTAAAGCAATTAAATCTATGATTAAATACAAACAAGAAATTAAACTATGGATAATAAAAAATCAAAGATATTTTTTCAATAATATTATGGATAAATATTTTAAAATATAAAATATATTATATATGATTGCGTATATTGTTGTGATATATTATATTATATTATATTATTGTGATACATAATATGTATAAAATTCATTATATTCATGGATATGAAATTATAATACCATAATTATTACTCACTACAAGTAAGACTTCGTGAGTTTCATTATATTTCATTTTAGTTTATTCAAAGTTATAATTTAAAATTTGCAAATATTTTATTATATGTACCATATTGAATAAACTTTTTATTATTATTATTATTATTATTATTATTATTATTATTATTATTATTATTATATTATTATTATTATTATCTAAAGGTAAATATCTATGGCCTAAAGGTATAATATATGAATATGAGCTAAGTTCGCCCTTGCTATCTTACCAATTTCATAAACTAGCAAATGATTTTCAACTTTGGTTTGCAAAATCTCCAACTGGTCCTTATCGGTGGCTATAAAATTTGTTAACCTTCTCATTTCATCTTGTAACCTATCGACTTGTGCTTGGAGAGTGTGTTGCACTTCTGCATGATCTGAAGATATTTTTTCTAATTCTTTTATTTTGTCTTCCTTTTCGTCGGCATGTTCTTCCTGCTTGCTGGACCCTTCTAGTTTGCAGAGTTTTTGCTCGAATTCGTCAATTCTGTATTGCTAAAAACCAGTAGTTAAAAATTATTTTTCATTATTTTCAACCCTTGTAGCAACTAACAAATAAATCACTCTTTTTTTTTTGATTAATTTAATAACAATGAAATAATAAACTTAAAAATGTTTCAGAAGTAGAGGAAGTCGAAAAGATGCAAAGCTAAGCACCATCTAGTCTAGATCACAAAACATACCACATAGTGGTATGTTTTGTGGTCTAGATGTTGGGCACTTTTAAAGCATACCTGCACCTTTAACAAATTTATATAATTAAGTAAGAAGTCGAGGGGAAATCCCCTGTTAAGACACAAAATCACCATTATAGGAGTGCTAGGCAGCGCTGAAAGTCCCTAGGCTATCGGTTTGGACTGAAAACTAGAGGTGAATTGCGATTTCGCAGACTGCTACTTTATCACTGCTCCGCCCTTGTCATAGTCACGTCCTGCTCCGGTTTCATAAAAGTTGCAGTGATATTTCGAAGCAGTGAGAGCAGGAAAAAATGTAATGCTCTCATTTTTTACTTTTACATGCAATAAGTATATACAGGGTGTTCCTTAATGACGTGCTAATATTTTAGGGTATGATTCCTCAAGTCATTTTATAAAGAAAATTTTATATAAATATATGTCCTAAACGGCTTAAATTTTTTGCTACAGGGTGTTGAATTTTTTCTTTTTTAATGCGTTTTTTGTTATATCTCCTAAAAGACTTATTTAGATAATATTTTCAATTTTAGCATGTGCTAATAGGATATAACACCGCATGTTTTAGTTATAAAAGTTATGTTTTTGTCTCACCAGTGGCGTCCCTGCAAACATGTCCTCTGATATTTTTTAGAAAAAAAGTGGTCACTGAAATTTTTCCATGTGGATATTATTTCTGATTAGCCTGGTCAATTTTTCATAAAAATGGTCGCTTGAGTTTTTCTCCTAAGCCACACCGTTCTTAATTAAATTAAATTAGCTTCTACTATTTATTATTATTAACATTGATAATGCAAAATTTTGTTTTATAAAAATTGTTGCATCGAATAACGCATCGTTCAAATATTCCAGGCGAATTCCGTATTGTTTCACAAAAGACAATTATTATTCGCTCCCTTAAATTTTCTAAAGTGTTAATGGGAGTTTTATACACTAGAGTTTTAAGATGACCCACAAGAAAAAATCCAAACTATTGAGATCAGGGGATTTTGCTGGCCATTGTTGAGCTCCTCCGCGACCTATCCAACGATTCGGATAAACTGCATCTAAATTGTCGCGAACGATTACACTGAAATGAATGAATGAAGCTCCATCATGCATGTACCACATTTGATTCCTTAGCGCATATGAACACAGGTAGTTCTTCTTGAAGAAAATTATGTTTTTAAGAACGTCACCGTTCCAGGATAACTAGATTTATGTGATCAAAAAGTATTCGTCAATACTGCAAAATGAAGCTAATTTAATTTAATTATTTTAATTAAGAACAGTGTACCTGAGGAGAAAAACGCAAGAGACCATTTTTATATAGAATTGATCAGGCTAACCAGAAATAATATCCGAGTACCACTTTTTTTCTAAAAAATATCAGAGGACATGTTTGCAGGGACGCCACTGGTGGGACAAAAAAACAACTTTAATAACTAATACATGTGGTTTTATGTCCTATTAGCACATGCTAAAATTAAAAATATTATCTAAAGTACTTTCGGAGATTTTACAAAAAACGCATTAAAAAATAAAAAAATTCAACACCCTGTAGCAAAAAATTTAAACCGTTTAGGACATATGTTTGTACGAACTTTTCTTCATAAAATGACTTGAGGAATCACACCCTACTGGCACGTCATTGCAGATACATTGTCACTCATTAATGGAATTTACAATGAGGACTGACTGCCATCTTTTCTCCTCTTCTCTAAGCTCCTGCACCGTCCTACACATTTATGTAAATAGGAAAAATATTGAGAGAAAATCCCCTGTTAAGATACAAGTCACCATTACGGCTAGGAGTACTAGGCAGCACTAAAAGTCCCTCTCCGAAAACCAATCAAATCAGAAGTAGAGAATGGGGTTTTCTTTTCCTTTCATTTCATCTGGTCCATTTCGGATCAGATTAGATTTTTACTATTATTGTGACTGACAATTTTTTTAATTTATTTTTTCTTTAGAAGATAATATATAGTGTCCGCCAAAATAATTAAAAGCGAATAATTGTGGCATATCGGACAAGTGTGTAACTGTTTTTTATATTGAAATACACAGGGATCAAAACACAATGGATACCCTGGGACGGGTAGACCACGACGGCCGTTTCGTCCTTGTTAGGACTCTACGGGCAGCCATAACCCAAGCAATCCCGACAACAGCGGTAAGATGTATTAAAAGCCTTTTACAAAAGCAAAGCGGCCATTAATACACTGTAGCGCCATCCCAGCGGAATTAATTCCAATATAAAAGGCAGGCACACTGGTAATAATCGAAAGGTAGACAACTACATAAACCACGAAGTGCACCTCTAGGTGCGGGCGTTAATCTGTTTCTAATCTGCAAAACAGCAGATGTTTCGGTGAAAACGCAAATAGCGTTCCCTATACTGAATTGTGATGCACTTCGTGATTTATTTAGTTGTCTACCTTTCGATTATTACCAGTGTGACTGCCTTTTATATTGGAGTTAATTCCGCTGGGATGGCGCTACGGTGTATTGATGGCCGCTTTGCTTTTGTAAAAAGCTTTTAATACATCTTATCGCTGTTGTCGGGGTTGCTTGGGTTATGGCTGCCCGTAGAGTCCTAACAAGGCCAAACGGCCGTCGTGGTCTACCCGCTCCAGGGTATCCATTGTGCTTGGATCGCTGTGTAATCCAATATAAAAAACAGTTACACACTTGTCCGATATGCCAAAATATTCACTTTTTAATTATTTTTTTTATCTAAACAATGATTTTGTTTATATGACAGATGTCTATGTGTAGGAAACCTTTTAACAAATTATGTAAGTGAATGTGACGAAAAATTTGATTACGTAACAATAGTTTAGAAATTATTATTTTACAGACCACATTTCGTCGATTGACGGTAGTGCGGTGGTTGGGGAATGCACTAGCTATATCTACTTATATTAAAAATCTTTTATTTCTAGAATTTCCGCAAAACACAATACAGTTGATTGTTCATGCGTTATATATCTTTAATATTATGTCTGGGGTAATAATAAGGCCGTTTTCAGTTGAATAAACACTATGATACATAATAAATTTACAACATACCATATCGTAGACAACTTCCTTCAACTTTTCAAGTGATTTTTTTTCATCACGAATATGCTTTCGAAGCTTATTGCATATACAATAGGCGTTGTTAATTTGAATCTCCAGAGATTTTCCTATAGATTGTTGGTCTTTTAGCAACTGGTCAGTCCGATAAAGATAGCTATTGATTTTCTCTGTATCAGCCAAATACATCTTACACTGTTTTTCTTCGATATCAATCATTTTCTGAATTCTATTTATTCTTTCTTCTGATGAGAGGCTGCTGCCTTTCATCTCCTGAATCTTTCCTGTCAATGTCTCTACATCTTCCTTATCTTTTTCACACATTCTAAAAATTTGAGGGTGTAAAAAGAGGGGCTGTCAACTCAATCTTAATAATTAACTTAGTTTGTATCAGCGGCGGATTTAGGGGAGGGGCGACGGGGGTTTCGCCCCCCCCCCCCCTGAGCCTTCTTAACCACACCTAAAGTCAAATACGTCATTCGCGAATTCCTGTGAAATAAATATAAGAAAAATCTTAATTTCAACTTCACATAATTAATAATAGAAATAATAGAATATTTTATAAAACAAGCCAGCCAATGATATAAATAAATTTATTGTCATGTTTTAAAAATAAAAGAAAAGATCAACACTGTTATTTTATGATAAATGCATATGGCTTAACTGGTAGCAGCGGCGGAGTTAGGGGGGGGGGGGGCTGTACGGACTGTAGCCCAGGGCGGCAAATATTAGGGGGCGGCATTTACAACATTAAAATTAAAACAAACCAAACATGCAGACCTTCGCAGAAACTTCATTATAAGCAGCTTTTCAATGATATTTTAGATACTACAAAAGGCCAGATTGAACTAAGATTTTCAGATTGGCATGAATTAGGTACAATTTTTTGACTTAATGAATAAAAATCTTTTTTTAAGTTTTTCAGAAAATTTCCCAAATAATCTTTCAGATAGTTTATGTCTAAGGTACAACTTTATAAAAAAAGAGTTTTTAGTTTAACTTATTTTTAACAGTTTTTTATAGTAATTTTTGAGAAATTTTGGGCGTGGTCAAGAAAAATTTTCTCCCGACACTATCCTGCTCGTCTCTTTGTAGGTAGATATTACAGTTTTTAGTTTAACTTATTTCTAACATTTCTTTTCAGAGTGAATTTTTGATTTTGGGCGTGGTCGTGAAAATTTTTCGCCTGCGGCGCATTTTCGCGCCTACGGAGCTTCATTTCTAAAACTTAGTCGCCCCCCCCCCTCAGCAAAATCCTGGATCCGCTACTGGTTTGTATATTAGAGACAACTTGAAAATAATTTATGAATACATTTTAAACTAATTGTTAATATCCAAACAAATTTCGAAAACTAGGTGGCGCACATACGGGTATTTAGCCGATCTAGGCGGCCAACAGTCTAATATTAAAATTTTAACGCCGGTAGAAAAAAACTAATGACCGATAAATAGGGCCAAGGGTTGTACGCTTATGATGTCACACTTTCCCCGCTTCCCACACAACCCAAGTGCTCTTACGACTAGTCTGAAGTTGGTCGTTTATAAGTGAAGAGTATCATTTATCGGTGTCTCTTGCGTAAGCAAACGTTTCATAGTGAATTTATTATTTAAAAGAATCAGTTATACCTAATTAAAAGCCATGGATTGTGATAGTGCAGATATTGTTATTCCAAAGTCAGTGTGATGACATTCCATACGGCGGTAAACAGTCTCAAAGAGACCGACGTTTACCGCCGTATGGAATACGTTTACCGCCGTATGGAATGATTGGAATGTCATCACACTGACATTGGATAAATTATAAGTGTGTCTACTTTTCAGAGCTTTTTGTTTCAAA
Organism: Polydrusus pterygomalis; assembly: GCA_963969555.1. Classification (NCBI taxonomy): domain Eukaryota; kingdom Metazoa; phylum Arthropoda; class Insecta; order Coleoptera; family Curculionidae; genus Polydrusus; species Polydrusus pterygomalis. The sequence goes on along the minus strand of OZ018376.1, from coordinate 73,357,750 downwards.
TGCTATATTATTTGCTGTGATATTTGATTTGAATAAGTGTAATTTTTTTATTTTTTTTTGGTTAGCGTTTAAGTTGTATTTCCCAAAATTTCCCGGCAAATTTTTTGGGTAAAATAGGATACCCAGGGCTATTTTTTTTTATATTTGCTAAAAATTTTGCGGAATGCTGCGATATTGCAATATAGGGCATTTTGAATGCAAGGGAAGGAAGAAACAAATAAATAACCACTTTAAAATTTTGAACAGAAACAAAGTCTTAAATTTCCACAATTTTAATTTTTAAAAAACCATAACATGTTTCGGCACACTACTACTACCTAGAATATTTAAATTCATATTCGGCACATTTATAGTTAATCCGTCCGAATGTCTCATGTTACGGTTTTTTAAAAATTAAAATTGTGGAAATTTAAAACTTTGTTTTGGGCATTCAAAATGCCCTATCTTGCAATATCGCAGCATTCCGCAAAATTTCTAGCAAATCTAAAAAAGAAATAGAGAGAGTATCCTATTTTACCAAAAAAATTTGCCGGGAAATTTTGGGAAATACAACTTAAACGCTAACAAGTAAAAAAAAAAATACACTTATTCAAATCAAATATCACAGCAAATAATATAGCATTTGAAACAAAAAGCTCTGAAAAGTAGACGCACTTACCTGCACTATCACAATCCATGGCTTTTAATTAGGTATAACTGATTTTTTTAAATAATAAATTCACTATGAAACGTTCCCTTACGCAAGAGACACCGAGAAATGATACTCTTCACTTATAAACGACCAAGTTCAGACTAGTCGTAAGAGCGCTTGGGTTATGTGGGAAGCGGGGAAAGTGTGACATCATAAGCGTACAACCTTTGGCCCTATTTATCAGCATACATTAATTATCACGCTGTGCCGACCAATCACAAACAGCGTGCTTCGGGACTCATCGAGATAACATCGTGGAGACTTGGTGTCTCGCCACTCGGCTTGCTTTTGGCGCATCTTTTGGCGCAACAACAAGCTTGTTTACTAGCCGCGTTCGGCAATTACATCTGAGATGCGATGGATATTTTGTCACGTGACCTCGGATCGGTCGGAGAATTTTGTGATAAACGAACGGTACCTAACAGCTGACCTCTGTCAAAGTCAAAAATGTAATATTTTTGTTTTGACCTAAGAAACCTAACCTTTTTTTCCTTTTTGTAAAGTTACTAAAAATGAGTATTCCTAGCGTTGTATTGGCCTTAATTGAAGGAGGCTATATCAACTAATGTTTGAAGACGATAATGAGGAATACTTCAAGATTTTGGAAAAGGTATTAGACGGTTTTGCCGAAGAAACGGTACCCCGATTTGCACATCACCAGTTCAGACAGCACTTTAGATTGTCCCCAACTACCTTTGAAGACTTGCTTTATTAAGCTATCAATCTTCCCTCTGAAACTGCATTTAATTTATTCAATCTTCCCTCTGAAACTGCATTTAATTTATTAATTAAATGCAGTTTCAGAGGGAAGATTGATAGCTGTAGGTGCTGGCCATCCGGAAATGTTATTGGATAAACAGACCATGATAGCAATCTGGTGTTTATCAAATACGGAAAGTTTTAGGTAAAACCCACCAGAGTTTATGCCTTCATTAGCCTTGCCTAATGTGTTTTTTCAATTTAGATCAGTCACTGATCGATTTGGAATAACCAAGTCAACCTGCTGGGACGTCTTATATAGAACATGTAGAATATTTCTGTGTATTTATGGTCAAATAAACATGGTATAGCGTTTTTGTTCTTCCACATCATATAGTTCCACTTCCTGCATATTATTTACAGTCAAATCACAGAAAAATAAAGGCTTTGTTCAATCAAACTACCAAAATTTTAAACCTAAATATAAACATCAAACTTAACCTCACAAATTCAGCTGAGATTAATCGCTTTCCTCGGTCAAAATACTCCGAGCAAAAAGATTATCCTCGGAGCGCTCCGATTTTAATTGCCGAACTGTTAAGATTTATTTCCCCTCCATTTAGATGTTATAAACGACCGATTTAGATCAATCCAAGCGGTATGAGGTAATTGCCGAACGCGGCTACTGTTTGATTTTGTTCAGATTTTGTAGAGCTTTTTGTAATTTTTTAGATTAGTGTTATTACAGTGCAAACTGCCCACAGAATTCTAAAACAGCAATTTTTATTGCTATAACCTTTTTTTTGGTAACAGATAGCAGCAATGGATTCAGATATAGGTATGTTTTTAATGCCCAAACTTTAAACTTAGTAGGTCTTCATTTTATATTTGGTAGGTAAAACAAACTTGTAAAGTTTGCCAATAGAAATAGGCATCTGAAGAACTTCCATCAGATGATAATTAAAAATGATAAAAATTAACATATTTCGTGCCCAATGTGTCCCGAAGAAGAGAAGTTATCGTTCCACTCCCACAGCAACCTTATAAGCCATTTAAATCAAGTTCATGAAGTAAATTGTAAAGAGTCTTCTTTAACTCTTCCGAACATCGAAGAATTTGAAGCGTGGGGAAAATTGGAGAATAGGGAAGTTGACTATGCATGTCATAGGAAAAAAAATCTAAATAATGATGATGTACTTATATACTAGTAGGTACTAATTTGTAACCGAAGTGATATGACAGGTATTTTTTTTATATAAAATTGTATCTTATTAAGTAAGTATAATTGTTGTTTAAGGGTGCCAAAAACCCAAAAACGTAATATGAAATCTGGGGGAAGTATAAGAATTCGAGGAGTTTGCCCTTCAAGAATAGTCGTGAAAATTTTCAATGAAGGTAATTTTATTACATTATTATAAAATAATGTTGGTACAAATATTTTTAATTCCATATTTTTGAGTGAAGTAAATATATGTGTGCCTAAAAACTATACCCGGGTCCTCCAAATATGAAGTCAGATTCTCATGGTACCTACCTATTTTTCTTTTCTTGCCACTTCTTGCACCAATCTTTTATCTGTGCCTTACACCAAGATTACACACAAATATAATTTTTTCACGATATTATTATATTTCTAGGATCAGTTATGACAACATTTTTACTGAAACACACGTAGGACATGCTGATGAATTGAGAACTAAAAGGCTAACAAAAACTCATCGTCGAATAATTGAGTGGGGGGATCTGATGATGAAATCCTAAACTGAAGGTTCAGTGCAAAAAGCTTTTATTTATTTACATCATTTTTTAAATATTTTAGTTCGGTTTAGTTCATTTCATTGTTACCATACTTATTTATGCCTAATTACTTAGGTTCATATGGTTATTACGAGGGGTGTCTCACTGTGGCAGTAGGTGTACAAATGTTAAGGCAGGACTTAGCAGGACCGTGGCAGGACTGACAGGACTGTGGCAGGACTGACAGGACTGTGGCAGGACTGTAGAAGGACCTGGCAGGACTGTAGCAGGACTGTGGCAGGACTGTAGTAAGACCTGGCAGGATCGAAGCAGGACTGTGGCAGGATCGAAGCAGGACAGGCAGTACCTTTCAGATCCAATCAGATTTCTCCAATAACTTTAGGAGTAGGGATAAATAGCGGGAAGCAAAAAATGTTTTTGTTTGCTTTTGTTTATTAATTGAAAGTATAAATGGAAGTACGTGTAACAGACGTCGCAGTTTTTAAAGTTCTCGGCGCGCGTCGCCGCATAATATTCCTGCTTGAGTTCCGTTGTAAACACCGGTGAATCACAACAGTCAACTAGTCGAGTTTGCAGTCTCATTTATTATGTTCATGCAAGTTATTGATAAAATATATTGTTTATTTCCGAGTTTATTTCTTTGTTAAGAAAGAAGATAAATATTTAGAAGTTGTGTGTCCATGGTAGGACAGTAACAGGACCGTGGCAGGACAAGGGCAAAAACGACAAGTCCTGCCAAATTTGGCAGTAGGTGTACAAATTTTGACTAGTGAGACACCCCTCGGGTTATTATAGTTACTTTTAAATAATATATTGTTTTATTTGTTCTCGACTGTTTACAGTATACATAAATAAATATTAAGTTTTTATACTATTTTTTTTTTGTTTTATTGAATTATGCTCCTATTCAAAGGTAATACCTACCTAGTTATTATAAGGTTTAAAAAAAAAGCATTTATCTTGTTTTAATATAAATAAATTAAAACCGATAATTTAATAACAATCAGAAATATGATTAACCGAAATAAACAAATTATTCGAAATTTAAATTTTCGTACGGTAAGCAGAAAGCAAATAAATTCTCCCCTATTCTCCCTCGATGATCATACTGCAATAGAGATTTAAATTTGGCGCCTTGGAAGCCACGCCTACATGATTCTCATTGGTCGGCACAGGGTGATAATTAATGTATGCTGAGTTTGCTCTATTTATCGGTCATTGTCATTAGTTTCTACTATGGAGGACTTGAGGTAGGAGGCCGATCGCAATGCATTGGATTCGGTCCCAAATTAGCATCGGTAATTCAGCTTTACGAGTCGCCGTAAGATGGCGCTCGTGTTCGAAGTGGGCTATCAAATAAATGGTTTCTTATGGACGCGATAAGTATTTTTCTTTAAGGAACAAATAAGTACTTTTATATGAATTTACACTTACTTTGTTATACTTATTAGTAAACTCGGCCTGTATAAAGTTCCAACGATATGCTTTGTTTTTAAAATACAGGAACATTCTAGCTAGAGGGTTTTATCTTTGGAGCTAGAAAGAGACTTATTTGGCTGCGTTTCCTCTCTGAAGAAGATCCTGTCTTACACCCCGACACAAAGCAAACTCTACTTTATAAATATGGAAATCAATTACAATACAACGTTATTTGTCTTGTCTTGCCTTCAAACGTTATTTGTTATTTCGAAAAATAAAATGTCAATTGTCAAAAGTATAAAAGTAAAAGTTAAAAACGAAGAAGAAGAAGACGACATCAGCCCAGTTGCGAAGCGAGAGCATCTATCGGCCAACTAGCGAACTAACCAAAAAACCGGGACAGAAATTGAAAATGCTGCCATTGTCGATCGGCCTCATACCCTCTATAATCTCCATAGTTTCTACCTGGGTTAAAATTTTAATATTAGACTTTTGGCCGCCTAGATCGGCTAAATACCGGTATGTGCGGCGTTGCCGCGTTATTTCGATAATCCTGAAAAATTGTTAATTTTTATTATCTTTAACGGAATCGATCGGTTCTCTACGTATCAGATTATTCTCTTATTATGACTATGAAATTTTTTATGAAATGAAAAAGTGTAAAGGAAAATAGTCAAGATACAAACGATTATTTGCTCGCCAACCAGGCGAATGTTTAAAAGGTTTTCCTGCAGGTGCCTGCTTCTTATTTGCATACATTTATCTCGATTTTTTGTTCTGTTAAAGTAAATGTATTAATCAAAAAATATTTGGTGGCTAGGGGTAACCACAGACCTGACGAGAGGGGGGAGGGGGATGACGGGAAGATTCAAAGGGGCCCGGATTTTTCGGAACCGTTAGACATTTTTTTTATGGTTTGAAAGCATAAACACATTCTGAATTAACCTAAATTAAAAATTTTCATAATTACATTTGCAAAAAGCATTTGATACAGATATCACATAATAAACTGTTATCTAAAATAGAATCTTAAAGAGTTAGAGGTATCGAATATATAATTTATTTAAAAGTTACCTACTTATATCAGATAGAGAACAGAAAGTGAAAATAGATAATTTCAGTAGTAAAAAAACTACTTTAATTTGTGCGGTTCCTCAGGGTACTGTTTTGGGACCAATTTTATTCTTACTTTATATTAATGAGATATTAAAATCAGATTTAAATGGAAAAATATTTTCATATGCAGATGATACTGTATTATTAATACCAGGTAATACTTGGAATGAATGTATTTTAAATTCAGAACTAGACATTTCATTAATAATAAATAATTTGAGTTATGACCTATTAAACTTAAATTTAACTAAAACAAAATTTATGACTTTTTCTTGTTATAAAGATACTCAGCCGATTAGTTTAAAAGAAATTAAAATTCATGATTTAAATTGTTTAGAAATATCAGATATTGTTAGAATTAATTATGCTAACTGTTCTTGCAAAAATAAAATTAAAAAAGTTGAATTTATAAAATATTTAGAAATATTAATTGACCAAAATTTAAAATGGGATCATCAAATTAACACTCTTACAAAAAAATTAGGAAACACTTTATGTAAATTTAGACTTTTAAAAAATATTGTGAATCAAAAACTTTGTTTCATGTTTTATTACCTTATGCACTTTTTTAATCAATTCTTTCCTATTGTATAATTGGTTGGGAAAGTGCATACGAATCGAATTTAAAACCACTTATAACAATACAAAAATATGTTTTAAAAATATTATTTAATAAACATTTATTTTGTTTCCTTCAAAAATACTATTTGTTAATAATAATATTCTGAGCTTAAAACAAGTTTATTACAAAACTTCCATTTTATATATTATTATACAAAAAATAAAAATTTATTACATAACATTACTTGTTTATTATATCAAACAAGACAAAAAACAAATCTATGTTTATGTTATGATAATTTTAATTTAACGGTTTTAAAAAATAATGCTTTATTTGTTGGCATCAAAATTTTTAATATATTGGTACCTACGAATTTGAAAACTATGAGTTTTTTGACATTGAAAAGAAAACTAAAATCATGGATTATGCAAAATTATATAAAGGTAAGCCAACTTATATACAGTGAGGACGTAAAGTCTGGAATAAATTCATTATTTAGGGAACGCTGAATGTTTTTAAAAATCGCTCGGACACGTCGATTTTGTTTTTTTAATACGCATTTTTTTCAATATTTTTTATTATACAAGGTGTCTCCGAAAGCACTCTGCTTGGACCAACTTTCATTTTTTAAATGGGAACCCCCATTTTTTTTTTAATTTTAGAATTCTGTGCATAATTGTGAACATTTTTTATCTAACATGTCATTATGATTTATCGACAGTTAAAGTTCGAAAATAAATACAACAATTAATTATTTATCATTTTAATAAATGTAGAAAATGTTGCCCAAAGGTTAATTGGCAGTAACCTAGACGATCGAAAAATTCTTTCTGCACATTTCTGACAACTTCCGGACTGATTGACCGTATTTCTTAAACAATTCGATTCTTTAAGTCCTCCATGTCCGCTGGCTTAGTTTGGAAAACTTTACCTTTAAGGTAACCCCACAGAAAAAAGTCAAGGGGGGTTAAGTGGGGAGACCTCGGCGGCCATTCAATAGCTCCCCTTCTTCCAATCCACCTTTTTTCAAAAGTTCGAGCTTATCTTAATACTATTTTTGAAAATAGATGGATTGCGAGAAGGGGAGCTATTGAATGGCCGCGGAGGTCTTCCGACTTAACCCCCCTTGACTTTTTTTTGTGGGTTAAAGGTAAAGTTTTCCAAACTAAGCCAAAATTTCGAACTTTAACTGTCGATAAATCATAATGACATGTTGGATAAAAAATGTTCACAATTATGCACAGAATCCTAAAATTAAAAAAAATGTGGGTTCCCATTTAAAAAATTAAAGTTGGTCCAAGCATAGTGCTTTCGGAAACACCCTGTATAATAAAAAATATTGAAAAAAATGCGTATTAAAAAAACAAAATCGACGTGTCCGAGCGATTTTTAAAAACATTCAGCGTTCCCTAAATAATGAATTTATTCCAGACTTTACGTCCTCACTGTATAGGCAATATAATAATAATACTAAGAATTACAATTTTTCCCTTATTTATAATTTTTCCTTTTTTTTAAATATTTTTGAATTGCTTACTTATATTTTTAAATATATTTATGATGTCATCGAGATTAAAATTAGTAATATAAATGGGTGTATATTTTTCATTACAAAATCGGACAGATTTGTTAATCTATGGTTTGTAATGATGCTTTCATTGGAGTTATTTTTATTAAAAAAAACATGTTATTGATTTTTAATATTATTATAAAAAACCTGCAAATAAATAAATGAACATATTCCCACTGCAAAAAAAAATACCCACATATGGGGGCGGGGGGGCGTCATTCCTTCCCCCAGACCCGGTTTGGACGTACTTATTCGCTGTGAATTTTAAATTTATGAGAAATGATATTTTTTGGAATTTTGCAATTTTAAATTTATAAGAAAAAATATTGAAAAAAGCATTTCGGTAAATACCAAGTTTTCAAAGTAATTGGACCATGTACGTCATTTTGTTCTAAATGATAGTATAACTTCACCGCTTGAGGTTGAGGTTACAACATGTGGAAATTGAATGAACGGGACTACAATACAAGGAGATAACGATAAAAAAATTGTGACATACTAGGTGCTTTTAAAATACTTACCGATTAATATTTTAACAAATATGGTAGAACAAATAATCCCTTCAAAGATATCGTCTTTAAATATAATAATAATAATAATAATAATAATAATAATAATAATAATAATAATAATAATAATAATAATAATAATAATAATAATAATAATAATAATAATAATAATAATAATAATAATAATAATAATAATAATAATAATAATAATAATAATAATAATAATAATAATAATAATAATAATAATAATAATAATAATAATAATAATAATAATAATAATAATAATAATAATAATAATAATAATAATAATAATAATAATAATAATAATAATAATAATAATAATAATAATAATAATAATAATAATAATAATAATAAATGTCTTTATTGTAATTAAGGACAAAATTACAAAAGGCGAAGTTGAAGCTAGGCTTCCTCACTTAACCTAACATTATAACTAATAACATGGTAGTAATATTTAACAGTAGTTATGATACTTATAGGTTGAACAAATTACGTAATAAGTAATGATAGTAACAGATTTTACAGTTAAATCCTATTAACTTTAACGTGGGCATATGAAGGGCATTGAGAGGCAACTGGACTGATCTAATATGTGTCAGAACATACTTGATGGACAAGAGGACGAATGGCATTTTTAAATGTGTGAATTGGCGCAGATTTTAAATTAACTGGAACTTTGTTGTATATTAAAGACACCTGATAACTAAATGATCTTTCAAATAGTGTGGTTTTGTGTGACGGAGGAGTAATTGTGGATTTATGTCTGAGGTCTAGGTCATGAGAGTCATATCTAAATTTTATTTTCTGATATAGATATTCTGGACATTTTTTAACGATTATTTTGTTATACAGTGCTAGGCAATGAAGCATTCTTCTTTCACTCATATTCAACCATCCAATCTCATTCATCTTGGCACTCACCCCTCTATCATACTTTCTAATTCCCCCTATCATACGTACACAGCAGTTTTGAATCATTTGTATTCGTTTGGCATCCCTCTCTAAAAGACATGGACCATACAGTGTATCGCAGAATGTAAATTGTGATAAGACCAGACTATCACATAACGATTTTTTAAGGTGTGTATTTAAAATGTGCCTTTGGTTAAAAATAAGCTTTAAGTTGGTAAAAGCTTTCTTTATGCAGTTATTGATATGCTCAGTAAATCTTAGGTTAACATCCAGCAGCAGTCCAAGGTTTCTCGCATTGGTTGAACATGGCAAGGTTTGACCACCAAAGTCAACGCGAAGGATATTTCGATATTGCTCCCTACTCTGTGCATGACCAAACAGAAGTAACTGGCATTTTTTTGGATTTAGTTCGAGACAATGCTGTGTAGATATTCTTAACAGAAGATCAAGGTCAGCTGTTAATCTGTCAATTGCCTCAAAAATGTTTTCAGGGCAAAAGGAGATGTATAATTGGGTATCATCCGCATAAAGGTGCACAGTGGCGAACCTCAGTTTCCCAATTAGTTGAGAGGTATATAGAGTAAAAAGTAAGGGGCCAAGAATAGATCCCTGAGGAACACCACATGATACATCCATAAATCCTGAAAGATTCGAGTTAAGTTTAACAGATTGTGACCTTCCGGTAAGGTAACTCTCAATTAGTTGGCAAGCATTGTTTTCAAAACCAAGAAACTTTAAAATAGCCAAGAGGAGCTTATGATTTAATTTGTCAAAGGCCTTAGAATAGTCAAGCAGAACCAAGGCAGTAAGTTCACCACGATCGGCTGCTACTAGAATGTCATCAGTGACCTTTAAAAGAGCTGTGGTGCAACTATGATCCTTACGAAAGCCAGACTGGACAGTCGGTAATAAATTATATGTTTGGATATGCTTACGAATCTGATTCTCCAGCACTTTTTCCAAGACCTTTGACAGAGTGGGAAGAATGCTTATAGGTCTGAGGTCCTTAATCTCATTGGGGGCAGGAACTTTAGGAATCGGAAGAAGAAAAGAGCTTTTCCAAATTTCCGGGAATGTGGACGTCTCTATGCAAGAATTGACAATATGCAAAATAAAAGGTAGTATATGTGGACAGCAACGGCATAGCATAGATAATCCGATTCCATCAGTACGTAAAGCTTGAGATCTTATGGAGAAGAGAGCAGTCTGAACTTCCTCAAGGGTTGCAAGTGTGAATTGAAAAGCACCAATATTTTCCTTAATATTTTGTGAATAATAGTTTAACGTTTCAGGATCAGGGGTTGAAGATATCGCAGCATTAATAAAAAATTGATTAATGTCATCCACGTCGCTAATGTGTTCAGGAATAGGTTTAGCATCTCTTGAGTAAACACCGAGTTCCCTAAGTAACTTCCATTTATTTTTTTGTGTATTGTCAGTTAGATTATACTCAAGATAAGCTCTTTTTTCATACAGAATCGCGTTAGTAACCTGATTGCGAAGCTACCGATAGTGTTCCCAATTTTCTGGGATTTCTCTTTTCTTAAATTTAGACAAAGCCCTATCACGGAGTTTCATCAGAGACTTGATCCTAGCAGTAATCCACGGAGCCCTTTTTTTGTAATACGAGCATTCCTAACTGGAGCATGTTTGTTAAATAAATCCAATATATACGAATTAAATACTCTAAGCTTTTCATTGACATTCTGTATATGTAGAATATTATAAAAAGGCACATTAAGAAGATCTCCATGGAATTCCTCCTGGTCAAAGTGTTTAAAGTCCCTATAAGTAATAAAAGTAGGTTTCGGTTTTAAGACCTTTACACGTAATTGGCATTTGACAAGAAAGTGATCCGAAGTATCGAAAGAAGAGTCGATACCACTGTTCAATAAGAGATCAGTAAATCAAACATGGAGGCAAGAAATCTTAACAAAATCGGAGTTCACTTATCAGCTGATAGTTGTTCAGCTTTTTCTATATAGGTACTATTCTATTATATAAAATTGTTAAGTGAAAGTAAACTGAATAATTCATCACCGTTCAACCTGAACACTGAACACCTACTTCTAGGATGATGGAATTTCGAGGATGTCTTTTCCTTATAACGTAGGTATCCACTATTTGTTTGTAATTATTGTTCAAAAATCAACCGCTAAGGACCAGTACCTACTTATACCGTGCAAACAAAAATTATTTGCATCAAAAAAGGGGTTGGATTAAAAAACGTAGGGCTTGGTTTAGATCACAATGATATGGGGACGATATATCTAATCAAATCTATAGGTTAAAATTTTGTCAAATTCATATTATGACATGATATGCCAAACTAATGAGTAATAAAATAAGTAGACAAATACAAATTTATTTTTGTTGTTTACAAAATTAACAAAGTAAGAATATACAGAAAGAAAAAGAAAAATAATTACATAAATTGCTGAAATTGGCCACCGCCATGCTCCAAGCATAAATTCACACGTCTCTTCATATTTTCGAAAGTATTGACCATCTCTGGAGAAATGTTACCACATTCTTGGATAATCCTTTCTTGTAATTGTTCTAAATATGCAACTGGTGTTTTAAAATTAGTGTTCTTGTGTTAAAAAAAAGGACCAACAATTCTTCTTCGGGAAACAGCTAACCAGACACCAATTTTTTGAGGGTGCAATGTGGACTCTCACTACTCCACATGCGTGAATTGATGAAAAAAAAATTTCAGATCTAATAAATCATTTCTTTCCAATAAATTTTGGGTAAACCATTGAGAGTAATTTTATTACTCATTACTCTGGCATATCATGTCATAATACGAATTTGACAAAATTTTAACCTAGATTTGGTTAGATATATCGTCCCCATATCATTGTGATCTAAACCAAGCCCTACGTTTTTTGATCCAAGCCCTTTTTGATGCAAATAATTTTTGCTTGCATGGTAGAAGTATCTATCCTGAAACTACACAGTTGTCTTATGGATCGCTTGAATTTGTTCTATCTAACCCTAGTAAAATAACTAGTGAAACGCTCCAGATCCGGGGCCATTCTTTGCTTAAAAAATTTCCATAATCTTCTTTAGTGGAAAACGAAACAACTAATATATTTAATTTCAGTAGGTAATATGTAGGTACAAAGAAACCCTCGTTTTAATCCTGAAACTACACAGCTGTCTTATGGATCGCTTGAATTTGTTTACGGGTATGTCAGACCCAAGTGTAAAGTTTCTGGTGTTTATTTAAATAACTTATAAATCTAGATTTTGGAATAATGGCTTTGTCCAGCCTAGAAAATAAACGTCCATTAGCAGAGAAAAAGATACAACTAGAAGTAGAAATTGTATGGATCAGTTAGTGAGGGTGAAGGTATTGAGGATCCCATATGCTGCACATTTTCTGTCGGTCACCGTATATATGTATATGCTTTGTGGGTCGAGTGTTTTGGTGTTGAAGGTTCTATCGATATTTCATTAGACATATATTATGTCTTTAAATCCCTATATAATATGGCAATCAATCAAATCAAAACATGCTTTATTGCAGAAAGAATACAGTATTCTCATTGGTCATTGACAAAGCTTATCAAGATTAGAATTTATAACAAGTATAAAACTAACAAAAGTATACAAAAAAAATATACAGTGTCACCAGTAAAGTCCGCATCATATGGGATTTTTTTTTATTAATATCTTTATTCAAAATTTGACTTTGGCATCAAGTTATGCTTCGATCGAGATGAAAATTAAGCAAGTAAATAGTAGTCACGTGATTCGCATTATCTGTCAAATTTTAATTTTTTCCAAAAAATAATTCATATATATTTCTGAAAATATCGAAAAAAGTTATTGGAAAAACCTTTTTTAAATGCAGTTTCTAGCGCTCATGCAAAATTTCAGCTGCATAAGGTAATTTTGATATTTTACCTATATTTTGTAAATTGCACCACTTTTGCAAAATAAGACTCAACGCAACCTACATAAAACTTCTTAGTTTTGACAATGCTTTATTTCAGATACATTTTCTTTAAAGTAGCGCCATATTAAATGTGTGTTTTTCTACGAAATCCAAATTGGGCTATTCAAATTTGGTGCATGTGATGCAAAGTTTATTTGTTTTTTGACCCTGTATAAGGTAACTTCATAAAATAAGTATTTTTAAATACGTAGTTTGTGTCTGAAACTACAAACATAAAAAATAAAGTAAAGGGGTTTTAAAGTAAATCGTTGAAAATAGATAATCTTTACATTAAGTTAAAATAAAATTTATTTTCCACTTAAAAATCACTTTAAGACACTGTGTTCGTTTTTTTCTTTATATTAAGGTGTATTCCTTTCAGATACAAACAACGTTTTCAAAAATACTTATTTTATGAAGTTACCTTATACAGGGTCAAAAACAAATGAACTTTGCATCACATGCGACCAAATTTTAATAGCCCAATTTTGATTTTGTAGAAAAACACACATTTAATATGGCGCTACTTTAAACAAAATATATATTTGAAATAAAGCCTTGTCAAAACTGAGAACTTTAATGTAGGTTGCGTTGAGTCTTATTTTGCAAAAGTGGTGCAATTTGCAAAATATATGTAAAAAATCAAAATTATCGTATGCAGCTGAAATTTGGCATGTGGACTAGAAACTGCATTTAAAAAAACTTTTTCTAATAACTTTTTTCAATATTTTCAGAAATAACCCCACTTTTGAATTATTTTTTGGAAAAAATTAAAATTTGACAGATAATCCGAACCACGTGACTACTATTTTTTGCTTAATTTTTATCTCGATCGAAGCAAAACCTGATGCCAAAGTCAAATTTTGAATAAAGCTATTAATAAAAAAAATCCCATATGATGCGGACTTTACTGGTGACACTGTATACAAAAACAGGTGCCAGGAACAAGCATATGATCCAACTAAAATACAACATGCCTATATAAATTATATACTAAGTCAACATCAGGAGACCTGTAAAATCTATATTTGAAGCACAAAGCCGAATATACCTACCCATTTTGTTTAGTGCCAGAGTTGCCCAATGTATTATTTTGCAAAAAAATACTTAATATATATTCCTTCTTGGACATTTAATTTAAAAGCATTTTAGATAAATAATCATAACATTTCGTTATTTCGTACTTACTTTTTTTTTTGGTCTATTTCTTGACTTAACTGTTTTCCTTTTATTCTAATTTGTTCCAAATTCTGAGCTGCTGAAGCTACGCCACGTTTAAGTACATGGGACTAGAAAAATAAGAAATATGTAAAACTTTGTAAAAAAATATGCTCAACATAAAATTGTTTAAAAAAGATACGTATGTATGTATTTTTTTTCAAAATGACTTTCTGGAATTGACTTACTCTTTTGCTTAATTGGACTAATTTATTAAGTAATTTTATTGTTTTTATTTATATTGTCATAATAGATTGTACTATTATAAACGCTTTCTTGGGAATGATTTTTTTATTAAATGTACCCTTAGCTAGAAAAAAAATTAATCGACGCGAAATAAGTTATAGGTTGATATTCTCATCTTAAAAGAGGAACTACCGTGCGAGCAAAAATTATTTGCATCAACGAGGGCCTTACATCTTAGGACGTAATGCTTAGCTGTAGAGCTTAAGGTTGAATTCTCAACGTCGTTCAATTTACTGCCAACCTATAACCTATTTCGCTTTGTTTTTTTAAGTTTATTATTTTTTAAACTAACATTTAAATAAAATCAGTATCGTCGGCACATTACTTAGGTAATACCTGATATAATACAAAAATATCAATTTATTTCATTGCTAATTTTGGAAGAATTGTATAGTGAAAGAACAATAAGTGACAATTACATAATAATGTTTAAAAAAATCTTACCCGATATTTTTCGCTATACAATTCTCCTAAAATAAGTTGTGAAATTCCTTGATATTTATTAAATATGTCAATTATTACCTATGGAATATCAAGTCGATATTGATTTTCTTTAAATTTTGTATAAAAGCTAGAAAACATAAATAAATCTACGCGAAATAGGTTATAGGTTGCCAAGCATGTTGATACTCCCACCTTAATACCTTTTGGGTGTCAGTAACTACCTGAATTAACAATCAATCAGTTATTCAGTCATCTTTGACAGTCGTTACAAGTAATTTGATTCATCGCTCATTTTTCCAATTTCTTGAACAATTCCCTATCAAAAAAAACACATCAAATATCATTAAAATACCATGGTATAACAATGGTATTTTTGGCTTTTTTAGAAATTTAATGTGGGTTGGGAATTAAAGGGGTATTTCCACGCAGGATTCATATGAAGAATAATGGTAAATAAATGTGGCTAGACTATAGTGTGAATTAAAATCATATACTTACACTGATATTTTATGTGCATATAATGGTGAGAAAGGCAACGTGATTCTAATAGTGATTGGCACCATTGAAATGTAATGAAAATCTATGTGCATTTAGTGTGTCTGAATTTTATGGGGTTTTTCATCATAGAATTTTAATGGTAAAGCATGGAATTGTAGTGAGCGGTTATTAATGTGATCTAAATAGCGATTTGCCACATCGTTGGTTAATGGTATTTTACGTGGATCTAATGGTCAGAATGGAAATGTGATTCTAATAGGGATTGACACCATTGAAATGTAATGACAATCTATGTGTATTTGGTGTGTCGGAATTTTATGAGGTTTTTCATCATACAATTTCAATGGTAAAGCATGGAATTGTAGTGAGCGGTTATTAATGTGATCTAAATAGGGATTTGCCACATTGTTGGTTAATGGTATTATACGTGGATCTAATGGTCAGAATGCAAACGTGATTCTAATAGGGATTGGCACCATTGAAATGTAATGAAAATATATGTGTAATTAGTGTGTCTGAATTTTATGGGGTTTTTCATCATATAATTTTAATGGTAAAGCATGGAATTGTAGTGAGCGGTTATTAATGTGATCTAAATAGGGATTTGCCACATCGTTGGGTAACGGTATTTTACGGGGATCTAATGGTCAGAATGGAAACGTGATTCTAATAGGGATTGGCACCATTGAAATGTAATGAAAATATATGTGTAATTAGTGTGTCTGAATTTTATGGGGTTTTTCATCATATAATTTTAATGGTAAAGCATGGAATTGTAGTGAGCGGTTATTAATGTGATCTAAATAGGGATTTGCCACATCGTTGGGTAATGGTATTTTACGGGGATCTAATGGTCAGAATGGAAACGTGATTCTAATAGGGATTGGCACCATTGAAATGTAATGAAAATATATATGTAATTAGTGTGTCTGAATTTTATGGGGTTTTTCATCATAGAATTTTAATGGTAAAGCATGGAATTGTAGTGAGCGGTTATTAATGTGATCTAAATAGGGATTTGCCACATCGTTGGGTAATGATATTTTACGGGGATCTAATGGTCAGAATGGAAACGTGATTCTAATAGGGATTGGCACCATTGAAATGTAATGAAAATATATGTGTAATTAGTGTGTCTGAATTTTATGGGGTTTTTCATCATAGAATTTTAATGGTAAAGCATGGAATTGTAGTGAGCGGTTATTAATGTGATCTAAATAGGGATTTGCCACATCGTTGGGTAATGGTATTTTACGGGGATCTAATGGTCAGAATGGAAACGTGATTCTAATAGGGATTGGCACCATTGAAATGTAATGAAAATATATGTGTAATTAGTGTGTTTGAATTTTATGGGGTTTTTAATCATAGAATTTTAATGGTAAAGCATGGAATTGTAGTGAGCGGTTATTAATGTGATCTAAAAAGGGATTTGCCACGTCGTTGGGTAATGGTATTTTACGGGGATCTAATGGTCAGAATGGAAACGTGATTCTAATAGGGATTGGCACCATTGAAATGTAATGAAAATATATGTGTAATTAGTGTGTCTGAATTTTATGAGGTTTTTCATCATAGAATTTTAATGGTAAAGCATGGAATTGTAGTGAGCGGTTAATAATGTGATCTAAATAGAGATTTGCCACATCGTTGGTTAATGGTATTTTACGTGGATCTAATGGTCAGAATGGAAACGTGATTCTAATAAGGATTGACATCATTGAAATGTAATGACAATCTATGTGTATTTGGTGTGTCGGAATTTTATGAGGTTTTTCATCATAGAATTTCAATGGTAAAGCATGGAATTGTAGTGAGCGGTTATTAATGTGATCTAAATAGGGATTTGCCACATCGTTGGTTAATGGTATTTTACGTGGATCTAATGGTCAGAATAGAAACGTAATTCTAATAGGGATTGACACCATTGAAATGTAATGACAATCTATGTGTATTTGGTGTGTCGGAATTTTATGAGGTTTTTCATCATAGAATTTCAATGGTAAAGCATGGAATTGTGAGCGGTTATTAATGTGATCTAAATAGAGATTTGCCACATCGTTGGTTAATGGTATTTTACGTGGATCTAATGGTCAGAATGGAAACGTGATTCTAATAGGGATTGACACCATTGAAATGTAATGACAATCTATGTGTATTTGGTGTCTCGGAATTTTATGAGGTTTTTCATCATAGAATTTTAATGGTAAAGCATGAAATTGTAGTGAGCGGTTATTAATGTGATCTAAATAGGGATTTGCCACATCGTTGGTTAATGGTATTTTACGTGAATCTAATGGTCAGAATGCAAACGTGATTCTAATAGGGATTGGCACCATTGAAATGTAATAAAAATATATGTGTATTTAGTGTGTCTGAATTTTATCAGGTTTTTTATCATAGAATTTCAATGGTAAAGCATGGAATTGTAGTGAGCGGTTATTAATGTGATCTATCTAGATCTATCTATCTAGAATTTGCCACATCGTTGGTTAATGGCATTTTATGTGGATCTAATGGTCAAACCGGAAACGTGATTCTAATAGGGATTGGCACCATTGAAAAGTAATGAAAATCTAAGTGTATTTGAATTTTATGAGGTTTTTCATCATAGAATTTCAATGGTAAAGCATGGAATTGTAGTGAGCGGTTATTAATGTGATCTAAATCGGGATTTGCCACATCGTTGATTAATGGTATTTTTCGTGGATCTAATGGTCAGAATGGATTCGTGATTCTTATATTACATATTACGCGCTTTTAAAGCGTGTTCCATTAAGTGCTTGAGTCAGCTTAAAATTAAATGATTTATATGCGTTCGATATCAATTGCTGAAAAATCGTCTATAACAGTGGGCAGCTCATACGCTTATTTTACGAGACATTTTTTAACATGCACAAGAAATGCCCGTCTAAGGCATACGGTTATACAGGTGCTAATTTTAGAAATGGCGGCCGTCAAATTTTAGGCGGTTGTTCGTCAAAGCTGAAAAAAACAGCGAAAAATTATTGCGTTTTTAACACCTCACCATCAGTAATCCTTTTATGAATGCCGGCCAATGCAAAAACGGTAGATTAAATACCAAGTGTGTTATCTGGGCTGCTGTCGGTAGTCCAGCTTGTCAACTGCATGTATATATGGTCATACTTACGTCAAACCATTTTAATAAACAAATACAGGTAAAAGGTATGCAGATAAAAAAAACAAAGTCGTAAAATAAAAACCGACGTGTATCTGAAAATTTGTTTTACACCAATTATTAAATTACAATTATAAATTACAATATTGAATTATTAAAAACCTCATAAAATTCAGACACATTAAATACACATAGATTTTCATTGCATTTCAATATTGCCAATCCCTATTAGAATCACGTTTCCATTCTGACCATTGGATCCACGTAAAATACCATTAACCAACGATGTGGCAAATCCCTATTTAGATCACATTAATAACCGCTCACTACAATTCCATGCTTTACCATTGAAATTCTATGATGAAAAACCTCATAAAACTCAAATACACATAGATTTTCATTACTTTTCAATGGTGCCAATCCCTATTAGAATCACGTTTCCGGTTTGACCATTAGATCCACATAAAATGCCATTAACCAACAATGTGTGCAAATCCCTATTTAGATCACATTAATAACCGCTCACTACAATTCCATGCTTTACCATTGAAATTCTATGATGAAAAAGCTCATAAAATTCAGACACACTAAATACACATAGATTTTCATTACTTTTCATTGGTGTCAATCCCAATTAGAATCACGTTTCCATTCTGACCATTGGGTCCCCATAAAATACCATTAATCAACAATGTGTGCAAATCCCTATTTAGATCACATTATTAACCGCTCACTATAATTCCATGCTTTACCATTGAAATTATATGATAAAAAAGTCATAAAATTTAGACACACTAAATACACATAGATTTTCATTACATTTCAATGGTGCCAATCCCTATTAGAATCACGTTTCCATTCTGACCATTAGATCCACGTAAAATACCATTAACCAACGATGTGGCAATTCCCTATTTAGATCACATTAATAACCGCTCACTACAATTCCATGCTTTACCATTGAAATTCTATGATGAAAAACCTCATAAAATTCAGACACACTAAATACACATAGATTTTCATTACATTTCAATGGTGCCAATCCCTATTAGAATGACGTTTCCATTCTGACCATTAGAGCCACGTAAAATACCATTAACCAACGATGTGGCAATTCCCTATTTAGATCACATTAATAACCTCTCACTACAATTCCATGCTTTACCATTGAAATTCTATGATGAAAAACCTCATAAAATTCCGACACACCAAATACACATAGATTTTCATTATATTTCAATGGTGCCAATGTCGGTAATAAAGGATCCTGTAATATTAACAAGGTTAAGCCAATCAAAATCGACGTTGTTCGGTTCTGTCACTCCGAGCCAGCACGAGGTGCCGTTTCATCGTTTCGTCTTCGACGGTCTTCGGCCATTTTTAATTGGTTTTTTGATTGTGTGTGTGTGTGCAATGGTGTTTTGTTAAATTATCGAGAAAACTTCAAGAAAATGAGGTATGTTTATTATAATTTACACATTTAGTGACTACAAATTACATAATTAAGCAAGCAACTATGTAATAGTCGACAAAAACTGTTGAGTTTTCCATTTTATTCGGCACTGACATTTTGTCAGGAACGAGTTCGGAACGACCCGCGGCCATTTTGTTGCTTTTGGCATTATATGAAATTAAATAAATAAATTAACTTTAAATTCTTATACCTACTATGAATTTTACAGTTGATTTCTAAAAGAATGTTTCCCCGCTGTAGCAAAATGGGGGTTATGACAAAATAATACGAGATTTAGTGATATTTGGTTGCAAAATACTGATAATTAAAAGTAAAAATGACGTTTTTTATCATAGAATTTCAATGGTAAAGCATGGAATTGTAGTGAGCGGTTATTAATGTGATCTAAATAGGGATTTGCCACATCGTTGGTTAATATTATTTTAAGTGGATCTAATGGTCAGAATGGAAACGTGATTCTAATTGGGATTGGCACCATTGAAATGTAATGAAAATCTATGTGTATTTAGTGTGTCTGAATTTTAAGAGGTTTTTCATCATAGAATTTCAATGGTAAAGCATGGAATTGTAGTGAGCGGTTATTAATGTGATCTAAATAGGGATTTGCCACATCGTTGGTTAATGGTATTTTACGTGGATCTAATGGTCAGAATGGAAACGTGATTCTAATAGGGATTGGCACCATTAAAATTCTATGATGAAAATCCTCATAAAATTCAGACACACTAAATACACATATATTTTCATTACATTTCAATGGTGCCAATGTCGGTAATAAAGGATCCTGTAATATTAACAAGGTTAAGCCAATCAAAATCGACGTTGTTCGGTTCTGTCATTCCGAGCCAGCACGAGGTGCCGTTTCGTCGTTTGTCGTTTCGTCTTCGACGGTTTTCGTCCATTTTTAATTGGTTTTTTGATTGTGTGTGTGTGTGCAATGGTGTTTTGTTAAATTATCGACAAAACTTCAAGAAAATGAGGTATGTAGGTATATTATAATTTACACATTTAGTGACTACAAATTACATAATTAAGCAAGCAACTATGTAATAGTAATACTGATAATTAAAAGTAAAAATTTTACTATTAACTTTTAGGTCAAAGTATTTGAAGTTGTAGGTGAAAAGGACTCCATTGACACAACTCGAAGAATAATAATATTCAAATTATTAAATAAATACGTAAATGAAACAACATTAAGGTTTCAAATCTTCACAAAAATTACTTTATTTTTATATTAAAAATAAAAACATGACATGTTTCGTAGCACTGCTACTTCGTCAGATGTCGAGATGGAAATGACAAACAAAGTTGTAGGTGTAGAGGCATTTACCTGCTAAGTACTAATTATCTAAATATTTCTTATCTTACGGGTTTTGGAAAAAACCAAGTAATAAAGTATACTTATAAATACTGAACAATAGGAATAAAAATGGTTGGAAACTACAATATTTCAAAACAAATTTAATAATGGTGAATTGTTAACATCTAATTGATCGTTTAAAATTTTGCCTGCTTTTTTAATTTTGTTAATTTCTTTCAATCATTCATTCATTCAAATTATTAAGTACACCTTTGCAGAAGGAACTAAACTGGACAGGACGTAATAACAGGATTCCACGACCACGCTAGAATAAAACTAACCGAAACCCAATCAAATTGCATTTAGTCTAATGTTTTTGGACATAATTCATTTTGATAGTACAGTGAGATTGGACTAAATTTATTTCGTTTGTCTAAGCGTTTTTCCCCTTTTATTAGCACTAGGACTTAATACATATCGACTGTCCAAGTGTTAAGAAAAAATATAGTATTTGACCTTAAGAATACAGCGTCACCTTTATCTCAAATATGGAAAATATGGACAAAATGCAGTTTGTAAGTCTGCTCCTCAAGTATTCTTCAATCGTTTTTTTTTTAGTTTAACGTTTTGTCATCAAATTGCACATCATCACTATTTTAAGATTATCAAATTATCCTTTCTTACCATAACGGCCTTAACAATTTTTTTATCTTTAGGATTAAATCATTTTTACACAGGCCTATGTTTTTTTTATAAAAAAATTGTTACTAGATAGTAGGTATGAAGGTACCTATATTAGTTTATCTGATTTAAAGTTTTAGCCCCTAACCTTATAGTTTCTGTTTTATTTTTAAGCTTTGAGGGTGGTATCTAAAGAACGAAACGTCAAGCTTTAAAAATAATAAAGCCATTGTGTAGAACATAAAAACTGATATAAGTAATGATTTTTGTTTTTTCTCAAGTTAAAAATTAACGCGTGAAAAATTAAAAACCAAAACTAAAAATTTCTGTTTTTTTTCCTCGGATATCCCCGAAGATATTTGGAATATTTTCAATTTCTTTTTACCAGAATATTAGGCCCCAAAGTATGCAACTTTGCTTCAACTTAACCATCTTATTTAAGGTATTGAAAAAAAAATATTTTAATTTTTTTTGCCCTAGAACATACTTGGTAAATAACCTTCAAGATTTTAGAGTTGTATTGAAAAACATAAAGCCCAAAAAGATACTACCTTTCTACATACTCATTTTAAAAAGCTCATTGTTGTACCACTGAATTACCATGGTTGCCCGTTAGAATACAGTTCATTTTCTACATTATTTCTCCACCGTGCCACATTAAGCCCCCAAAGAAACCACATTAGATTACAATGATGCTGGCTCATCATATTTATTTTAAAAATTTCTTTTGTACTACTGAAATACACACACTGTTTTAACATGGTTGCCCATTACAATACAATCCATTTAACACATTCTTTCCCCACTATGCCGACTTTGTGGACTTACCACAAAGAACATATACATTATATCGCCTCATCATATTCACTGCTCATTGTTGTTTGTTGTACCTACCTATGGTATCCACACTGAATTCCCATTAGAACATTATTTCTCAATTGTGCCACAATAAGCTCACAAAGAAGCCACATTATATCACCATGCTGTCTCTGGCTCATATTCATTGCTCTTTATGGTACCACTTAAATCCACAGACTGAATTACCATGGTTGCCCATTACAATACAATTCATTTACCACATCATTTCCCCGCCGTGCCACATTAAGCCCACAGATAAACAACCACACCATGATAACTCATCATATTTATTTTAAGATCATTGTTGTACCACTGAAATCCAAACACTGAATTACCATTGTTTGCCATTAGAATACAATTCGTTTGCCACATTATTTTTCCATCATGCCACATTAAGCCCACAAAGAAACCAGATTAGATCACTGATTAATGCTGGCTCATTATTGTTCCACTGAAATCCACACACTGAATTACCATTGTTGCCCATTCAAATACAATTTATTTGTCATATTATTTCAAAACTGTGCCACATTAAGACCACAGAGAAACCACATAAGATCACCATGATGACTCATCATATTCATTTTAAGAAGCTCATTGTTGTACCACTGAAATCCGCACACTAAATTACCATTGTTTCCCATTAGAATACAATTCGTTTGCCACATTATTTTTCCATCATGCCACATTAAGCCCACAAAGAAACCACATTAGATCACAATGCTGGCTCATTATTGTTCCACTGAAATCCACACACTGAATTACCATTGTTGCCCATTCAAATACTATTTATTTGTCACATTATTTCCCAACCGTGCCACATTAAGCCCACAGAGAAACCACATAAGATCACCATGATGACTCATCATATTCATTTTAAGAAGCTCATTGTTGTACCACTGAAATCTGCACACTAAATTACCATTGTTGCCCATTAGAATAGAATTCGTTTGCCATATTATTTCCCCGCCGTGCCACATTAAACCCACAAAGAACCCCATTAGATTACCAAGCTGGCTCGTCATATTCATTACTCATTATTGTACCACTAAAATCCACACACTGAATTACCATGGTTGCCCATTACAATACAATAAATTAACCATATTATTTTCCTGCCGTGCCACATTAAGCCCACAGAGAAACCACATAAGATCACCATGATGACTCATCATATTCATTTTAAGAAGCTCATTGTTGTACCACTGAAATCCGCACACTAAATTACCATTGTTTCCCATTAGAATACAATTCGTTTGCCACATTATTTTTCCATCATGCCACATTAAGCCCACAAAGAAACCACATTAGATCACAATGCTGGCTCATTATTGTTCCACTGAAATCCACACACTGAATTACCATTGTTGCCCATTCAAATACAATTTATTTGTCACATTATTTCCCAACAGTGCCACACTAAGCCCACAGAGAAACCACATAAGATCACCATGATGACTCATCATATTCATTTTAAGAAGCTCATTGTTGTACCACTGAAATCCACACACTAAATTACCATTGTTGCCCATTAGAATACATTTCGTTTGCCACATTATTTTTCCATCATGCCACATTAAGCCCACAAAGAAACCACATTAAATACTCATTCTGGCTCATCATATTAATTTTAAATATCTCATTGTTATACCATGGAATCTCATTAAAGATAGGAAATTCACACACTGAATTACCATGCGTTTCCATTGAAATATGCACATTAATACCACAAGGTTTATCATTACATACCTGGTTATTTCGGAGAATAACCGATCTCTTAATAACACATAAAGAACCACAGAAATACCATTCTCTAAAAAATCATTGTTACACCATAAATGCATTGCTCATAAAAAACCATAGATTTGCCATCGACTCCAAACCCCGATAAAAAGTGCCAATACACACTTCGTTTCTCATTATTTTCCTTACCATTGAACCACATTGTTTTTTTATATGATTTCAATGTGTTTTTTTTGACAGGGTTCACACAATGGGCTTTACGGAACAGCACAAAACATTCATGGTTGAAGCGTATTTCGAAACGGGGTAAAGTAAATGGTGAGTGGCAATACAATCCGGGTTTGTGCATGGACGATTTTCACGAACATTTTCCTAACGTTGCTTTTGTTGCTGGGGATTTTTATTATTGCCTGAAAAGAACCGTGGGTAGAGTGATGGAACTATTGGAGTGCTGTCTACGTAGTTCCTACTTTCAAGTAAAAGATAGGTTCTATGCCCAGGATGACGGTCTTCCAATGGGTTCATCTCTCTCTCCGGTGGTGGCTAACCTGTACATGGAATGGTTCGAGTCACACGCTATTAACACTGCCAAGATTAAACCTAAACTTTGGCTTAGATATGTTGATGATACCTTTATTATCTGGACAGACAGCAACGAAGAGCTGATACGGTTTTTGGAACATATTAATAGTATAAGACAATCCATTAAATTTACCATAGAAACAGAAAAACATTCCACTCTTCCTTTTCTCGATGTTCTCGTCAAACGAAGTGCTGATAACATAAAAACTTCAGTATACAGGAAACCCACTCACACCGGGCAATCACGGATCGAATCATTCAAACTCCATAAAACAAGGCATAATTCAAACTCTTTATCATAGAGCATCTAACGTTTGCAACAATCCGGAAGACCTAAATATTGAAATTTCAAACATCAAAAGAGATTTAAAACAAAATGGTTACCCTGAAACTTTTGTAACTAATACCATCTCAAAACTTAAAAATCGCGAAGTAAAAACTAATACAGAAGCTAGAGAGGAGCAAACATTTCTTACAATACCTTATGTCAAGGGGATTTCTGAAAAGATTAGAAGAATAACCAAAAACTATAATATCAAAACAGCCTTTAAATCCGGAAATACCCTCAGAAGCCTTCTTTCAAAAGTAAAACCCCCCAGTAATGAAAACACAAAAAATTGTATCTATCAAATCCCTTGCGAGTGTGGCGAAGCGTACATTGGAGAAACAAAAAGACCTCTTCCCGTACGAGTTAAAGAACATCTGAAACATACTCAAAGAGGTAAAACTTCGAGATCAGGTATAGCAGAACATGTATATGGACTAACCAACATAATATACAGTGGTCAGAAGCCAAGGTTTTGGACACGGAACAGCACTGGAAAAAACGAAAATTCAAGGAAACAGCTTTCATGAATCAAAATACACATATATTCAGTAAACCAAGTATAGATATCCCCAATATCTGGAAGCCTCTTCTTGTCCAAAACCAACAGCTCAAACTTCACACTCCAATAAGCACGTAGGCGGAGTCATCAAGCTTCATTGCACATGGATAGTATTTAAGACAGTAGCCTTAGAATTATAATTTAGTTTACACTTGAAAACGGTTAGAGATACTAACTAACAGAAACGTTGTGTTAAGTAACAAAATAAAGACAATGGAAGTCCGACAAGGTAATTTTTTTGAGAAGAACTTGTTGCAAACATTCGTGAAATAATGCAAAATACGCCAGCAAATTGTATAAGACGCCTGTCCTAAGAAGTGGGAAGATCTTATGGAACATGCAGGACTATTCTTAAGAAGCAGCAAAATTTATTTCCTTATAAAGTGGAAGTATTTTGTATTTATAATTTGGAACAATTGCAATAAAGGATTATCCAAGAATATGGTAACATTTCTCCAGAGATTCTGGTCAACACTTTCGAAAATATGAAGAGACGTGTGAATTTATGCTTGGAGCATGGCGGTGACCAAATGTAATTATTTTCCTTTTTCTTTCTGTATATTCTTACTTTGTTAATTTTGTAAACAACAAAAATAAATTGTATCTGTCTACTTATTTTATTACTCATTAGTTTGGCATATCATGTCATAATATGAATTTGACAAAATTTTAACCTAGATTTGGTTAGATATATCGTCCCCATATCATTGTGATCTAAACCAAGTCCTACGATTTTTAATCCAAGCCATGTTTAATGCAATTGAGATAGATCGGAAAGCTAAACAACTTGCACGAAGCAAATGGACAAAGCTAACAACCTGTAGCATCTCCAAGTAATTGTGGCCCCTATACTTAATAACAGAAAAACCTCAGCGTTATTACAGCACAGTCGGAAAGACCTAAGAAATATCACTGCCGTAGTCACCGGACATTGCTTTTCGGTATACACGCCGAACGTATGCAAATACCAGGTAATGACTTCTGCAGAAGTCGCAGAGATGAGGGAAAGAAGGAAAGTATTTTTGTTTCTTGTGTGAATGCCCTAATCTTGCGAGTAAAAGGTTCAATGCCTTGGGCACGCAGCTGCGTAGCTATATATTCTTTAATGCTCTGGATGAAGTAAGCAACTTACAACTGGGCACAAAGTTTATTAACCGTAGTGGCTGGTTTGAATTATTCTGTGTTCTACGTCGCGCTAACCATCAGAAAGCTGATGCGGATAGGTTCCGCGGAACACGTGTGGTACCACAACGGTCCTCATAGGACTACGTGAAACGGTTTAGACAGTGCCAGAAGTCTGCACTCTGTCGTGGGTTAGAAACCCACTTAAATTGAAATATTGAATATTTTATTTTATGAAATCAAAACCTAATCCATTTAATTTTCAACGAAATACGGAGAGCTGTTTCTTTACAAATTTGTTTAAATAAAAAGAGTCAATCAACACAGGAAACAACGTTATTATCGTATAATCCATATCCTGCTATTTTCTTATTTTAATTACCCTCGGTTTTCTAATTCTAAGAATCTCATGCCATACAGGAAGCGAGAATTAATAAAATTCGTAGAATCATATTTGTATAAGCGCGTGTAATTACAAAAAATCCATTTACTTTATTATTTTAAGTTTTAGACAAAAAGTTAATTGCTGTTTTCAACCCACCGTTTAAGTTTATCGGTAAATGGTTGTCATAGCAACGATTATCGAAGAGGAGGTCCTGTATTACATCCGTTTTTTCAACCAATTAAAAGCCGGTACGAATTAATTAGACTCCCTCGCGAAGGAGGACAAAGCCATTTTTTTTACTATAAAACTAGCCGGGAGCTACCGTCGAGATCAGAATTCAATTCACACTTAAGTAATTCTTGAATAAAGTCACTACTACGATGTAGTCTGTTCAGTATTTTATTTTGCTCTCCATAAAGTTTTATTCTTTGGGGTCAAGATATCGGAATTGACCAAAACTTTCATTATATACAATGTAGCGTGAAAAATTCAACGTATAAAATACCGAAGACCCGAAGGGTTCAAAGCTTTTATAAACAAACACCAAAAATGCATTTTAAAGTAAACTCTCGGTGTTCGTAGACTGCAGTAGGTCATTGACTGTGTGTGTGTGGCGATAAAGACCGTAACAGTGTTTATCGTATTTGGCCTTTTTATGTAAGTTGAATGACATTTAGGAACATTGATTTTATTGAACTCAGTGATATAAAGACAAACCGAACTAATCACCCAATTTATGTATTTTATTGATGTAGGAATATGTATGCAGTACATAATATAAAATTGACCGATTTATGTAGATAATATTGATAGTAAAATATGTACGCAGTACAGAAAGTTTCCCCTAATTTATGTAATTTTGATTATTAATGCTCTTAATAAACAGAATGTGCAAGGCATATTAGAAAATAAAGGATGATGTTTAACACAAATATACAGAATTCATAAAAAGGTATATAATTATGGATCCCCCGCAGGGATGGAATAAACAGAAAAATAAATAGTTCATAAAATGTATTTAATTATGGAAATCCCACAGGGAAATAACTAAAGAATTATTAGTAGATATTACAATAAAATAGGGGAAAACTAAAGACGGAAAATTGTGCATGTTATATTTTATCAATTTATGTATTTTTCAAAGAGGAAAATTGTGCATGTTAAGTATATTTTATCAATTGATGTATTTTTCAAAGAGGAAAATTGTGCATGTTATATTTTATCAATTGATGTATTTTCCAAAGAGGAAAATTGTGCATGTTGTATTTTTGTAAATTGATGTATTTTATAATAACCGTATACTTTGGTATGCATTAATAGAATTGTAGTGTAAGTATACATTTTTGTATTAACTATTTTAAAGCAAGTAAAATAAGTGTATAAAAAGTCAACCACCAGTGGGTTATTATTTTCATCGACCTATTAATAAAAGAATTTAGTAAGCACTTAAGTAAGTTTCCAGAAAATTATTAATGACAATATAGAGAATAACAAAAAGAACCCTAATATAATAATAATATCTCGTACTTCAACAACTTAAGCTCCCTTTCATGACCAACATCTTAATATTATAAAAATTTTAGTTGTTTTAATAATTAATAACATTATAATAAAGTGGGTGGCGTTACAATTCTAACCTAAGGGAGGTTCCGGGAACAGAATATACGCAAAGCTATGCCTATATTCTGTGCGCCGAGTCATTATCAGTAAAAAATATGTATATTCTAATTTATTTTATTTTAGTTATTATTCTTCTTTGGAAATGGGAGCCCAGTTGAGTTCCTTGTTCCGAGACCCAAAGCATACGAGAGACAATAATAGACGATAGCCGCAGAGCGCCCATAAGGGATCCGGTTTTATCTGACCCGACCTTAGACCAAGCACTACTGAGGACCCGACCAACCACATGTCATCACAAACACAGATAATAAAAAGTATGACGCGATGTTCAGTTCACAAAAAGAGCGAACACTGATTCTTATTAATAAAGGTGAGTTGGTTCAATGAATGACTCAGTGTGTTAAGTCGACTCATTGAGCCAGCTCGCTCATGAGTTGGTAATTACTGAAAGGGTACTTATAACCAATCTAATCTCAGTAATGAAAGGTATATTTACCTCACTAATGACCATAAATAAATTCTGTTCCAAATCGTCTAATTCTCGTCTCATTCTCGAATGCAAAGCACTTAACGATTCCATCTCCAACTCAGTATCATGATTATTCTTCTGCTCATTTTTTAACATGGCGTTTTCTTCATCTAGGTGTTCTTTTTGTTTTTCCAGATTACTCTGCGCTTCTATGATGCCTTCTTGTTCTGCATTTATATCATTGTCCCTCTGCTGTAGCATTTTTACGGCGTCTTTCCATTGCCCAATTAGAGCTTCTCGCACATTCATTTGTTGCTTAATTGCTTTACCTAAAAAAATCATGTTACACTGAGAAAGGCTCCAGCATTAAAGTTTTAACCTACAATAGTAATATTGGTCAGGTAAACGATTTACCTGACAACTCTTTTTATATACCTGTTGCCAAACACTTTTCTATTGTAACTGCAATTTATATAATAATAACAGTTAAGAAATTCTCAATAAAAATGCCTCTCTTATTATTACTATTTGCCTTGTTGACGCAGCAATGCGACTTATTGTTATGGAAAGAAAATATTTATAAAACAATATTTTCTAAAACTCCAAAATATCTTTCCAATGGTAAAAATGTTTTTAATTGAAAATGGAACTTAGTCACCTGTTCGGTTCAAATCGGTTTTTTTCGTCGTCTCAAATTCAATCTGATTGGGTCAATTTTAATATCCGGTACCCGCCCCTCCTCATTTTACGTCGAGACTCGAAAAAATTACGCTGCCGGTTTGTAAATTAAGATCATCGCGCGTTGGCCCGAGCTGATCACTGATCAGTGTGATGGTGTGTATTATTTTGCAGTGTTTTGTTCTTACAGTTACTACAGAACATCTTATACATATAGGTTATCTTTTATATGTTGAGTTAAGTTTTGTCATAACAATAAACAAAAAAAAACATAAATTTAAAAAATTGTTAAAGTTTTGTTTTCTTTTAAATCCTAAAATTAAAATTAAAAAATCTCTTGCATGATCTAAAATATAAAGTTATCCGAAAAATGAACATTATTTTTAATAACACACTTTTAATGAATCAAAATTTGCAGTAAACTATTAAATAAGTTTAAAAAATAAAAGTTTGTCTTTGTCTATTAGAAATGTATTGTAGAATAATGCTTCCTGCATTATACACTATTGGCAAAATCGGATCTGGGGTGCGAAATCTCTAATGCAAGCCTTCAGTTAAAAAGAGACACCTAACCACTCCTACATTCCTACTGAAAGGGGCTGTGGCTGGCCGAGCCTGTGCCCGTGAACGTAAACCGATTTAAATTTAGTAACAAAGGAGCTTTGATGGAGCGAGTGTCTAATGTTTTTTGTCATGCGATATTTTTACAATGTTTTCATTTTTATATCATGTTTTTCGCTGTTGCATTTGACAATACAACAGCGGTATAAAAGTTAATGTTATTTATTAGCCTTAAAACCTAAAAACGAAATAATAACTGGTATTCTAAGAAAATAATGATAATCCCAAAAAATTAATACAAGAAATAATACCTCCTATAAAATAAAAATAAACTCTAAAATAAATAAACTGATATTTTAATAGGCACTCTCATAACACTTACTTATATTAATTTTTTGTTCGCGTGCATACATTATTAATTTAAAATAACAGTTAATACTTCGCAGGAGGAAGGCTTGCTTTATACAAAAATATTATTCGACCTATCGACTGATCCCGTGGCTGCTTCGACCGCGTGTTCTAAAGAATGGAAGGTGGGAGGTAGGGAATAGCGTGTTCTCTGTTTAATGTGTTAAACGCTACTAATAATCTTCGTCTGTTGCGTTTATATCGGCACCCTAGATTCGAGTTTGCCAATAGTGTATAACAAAACAGCAACAAAATATACGGCTTCTTTTTTGGGCCACACCATAAATTTTATTAGCAAACATGTGGTGCTGAAACAGTAGAGATCACTTTACTACGACAGCAATATTTACTTGCTACCTTAGCTAAAAAAGGTACGTAAGTAGAGAAAGGAAATGCTGATCCAGCAAATACCTTTTTGAAGCAAGACGCTATACAGGACATAAAACTTCTTTTCATTGCAGGAAAGTGTTATACTGATACAGAAAAATAACGTATTTTTAATGGAAACGACGCGAAAGGCGGAAGAAAGTATCTTTGTTGTTCAGGCAAAGTCTCTTTATTATCGATAGTAGGTAAGTGACTATGCAAACGCAGGATTTTGTTTGTTTGGGTTAAACACGTGATCATTTTTTATAAAGTGACTATTACGCCAACAAAGAAACTATAACCAAATGGATTTTATTGTATCAGGTAGTTTTTCTTTTGTCCCCTATTAAAGTATACTTTTTTATAAGCAAAGATTTTTATAACGACAGCAAGAATATTCTTTCAGTGTAGGTAACATATAGTCCGCGGCACGAATCGTGAACGGAAGAATACGAACATACATTGTTGCCGTAACACTCTGCTCTAATTGTCATACTTCATTTAGGTATACTTTTCCAGTTCAACTGTTAATCTAAATAGACCGAAGGGGTATTTACACGTTCAAAACATTTATAAATTAAAAATTTGTATTCTAATTCACTATATTATTTTAAAAGAAAAAAAAAAACATAACACTTTAGGAGAATAAGACATTCCATGATCATAACACACACCAGACATTGTATAAATTATCAAACAATACCAGTAAAAAGTAATTTTAGGAAAAAATCGCTTTTATATGGCGACATAATAAAATATAATAATCTTCCAAAAAATATCAGAAAAATTAAAAAATTGTCAACCTTTAAAAAACAATTAAAGAGATATTTACTAACTTAAATTATTTATACTATTTTTTTAATTGATTTTATTAATGAATTAAATTGGATTAATTTCAATTTTTTTTATTGTATTTTTTTTAATGGTTATTATTTTCTATAATATGTTGTCACTTTCCATGTAATAAACTGTAAAAGTTAGTTTGGAATAAAGGGTTTTGAAAGTTAAATAAAAGAAAAAACCTACCAGTCCTTTCAATAATCATTTCACAGCTATGTAGATCGCAAACAATTTTACTAATGGCCAATGTTTTGGCATCATATTCTCCTTTCAGAAATTGTCTTCTTGCTTCCAGCTCATTAAAACGCCTTTCATCTTCCTTTGAAAATCTTTTGATCATTTCATTATCATCATCTCGCTTTTTAAGTGCTTCTTCCCAAGCTCTTAAAGCTTCAATATCCCACCCAGTTTCTTGTTTTATTTTATCAACCTAGAACATATTTGAACTTACATTTCTCCGTTAATTAAGTATTCTTTAAAATTCGTCATTATACAGGGTGTTATTTAAGTACGGGGCCAAACTCCAAGGGGTGCTTTTTTAAGTTATTTTAAGAAGAAAAGTTCATATAAACATGGGTACGAAAATGCATAGTTTTTACGATACAGGGTGTCAAACTTTTAAGAAAAAATTGGATGTTCGTAAATATCTCAATACTGTTTTATTCGATTTTGTTGAAATTTGGCAATTCTGTTTGTAATTACAAGAGGATAATGTAGCCTCAATTATATTAAAATTATTAAGTCCAGTGGCGTCACGGAAGACAGTCTAACTAATATTTTTGACAAAAAAAATGCGCGCCACTGACTTTTTTTAAAATTATGTATTTTTCTAGAATTAAGCAACTACAAATACAACTCTTTTATTTCTTGAGTTTTTTTCATATCTGGCTTTGTTTTCGAGAAAAAAAATAAAAACCACTTGATTGCTTCCCAAGCAGCAAAGTAATTTTATAATTCGATGGTTATACAACTGTTTTATTTTATTGCTATTTTATTGATACTTCCAAATTGCTAATCGATCACATTAGAACTGCAATAAGCACTATTCTGTTGTAGGCAACTAACGTGTTTTATAAATTTATCATCATAACGTTTATATAACATAATTATAAAATATCTTACAAAACAGTCATAGAATTATTGTAGAAACGTTTCTAGGAACATCTTAAAAAATATTTTAGCCTATAAAAGTTAACCATTTTATAAGGGATTTATAGTGCATTTTGGCAATTTTTTATATTCACTTATAAATATATTTCAAAATTATTTTAAAGTTGCTTCCTGCGACTTTAAAAAAAAACAGTAATATCGAAGTACTTTTAACAACAATTCGCCTTTAAAAGTAAATTGTTATTTTAGTGATCACTTTATAACTATTTTATAGTATAACATTTCTACTACAATATAAAAACAAAAACAAAAACAAATTTCTTATAAAATAAAATTGTATATAATAAGATATATTTAAGACAACTAAGCTTCTACCATTCCTGAACCAGCTGATTAAAAATGTCGAATATAAAACAGTGGAAAAAAGGTTTCTAAAAATTATATTCAATAAAGATTATATTTATCCTTCAAAAGAATTATATTCAGAAACAAAAAAGTTGAACATAAGACAACTCTACATTTATAACATTTTAATATATATATTTAAAAATAAAAACCCTATACAATTTAAAAACCATAACCATAATACACGTCATAAATATGAAATAACCATAAAACCTAAAATAAATAAGTCCATAGGACAAAAAAATTTCAAATATTTATGTTTTTATTTAAACGTTTATTTACCAACAAAAATTAATATAATTAATTTCATTAAAAAATTTAAAGTCGAAATAAAAACATGGATATTAAAAACAGACAATTTGAAAATATTTTTAGAAATGCTTTAATTAATTAATATTGTTCTGATTAATTTATATAAGTAATATTTTTTACTTAAAAATTATAAATTTTATTATAGGTAATATATTTCTTCAAAAAAAAAACTGCGTTTATACTATAAATTAACATTTTTACTTTAAAACTTAATTTTTAATGCATATTTATGATTTCTGATTTTACATACTAAAACAAAAAATAAGATTTGCCCTTAACAAGCTCAGCTTCAGGGGATTGAAGAATAAGTTTATAGAAGACAACATAAACATATTTATTATATTATTAAATTGTAAATAAACTTATTATTATTATTAGGTATTATTATTATTATTATTATTATTAAATCTTATAAAGTTTAAATACCTTAATGACAGCTTGTTGAAGGTCATGTTTTTGACCTTCCTTACGTTCTTCCAGAAATGCAATCCTTTTATTCACTTGAGCGACATCTTGGCAAACCTTACATTTTTCGGCCTTGATAATGTGATACTGATTTTCTTCGGTATCATACTGCTGTTTATGAGCTGTTATAAGTTTCTAAAACAAGAAGATAAGGAAAGTCTTAAGAGGACTCTGTATACCTTTATTTTTTTTCATGGGTATATTAATCGATTAAGAAAAAAATTTATGTAAAAGTTTTTAAAAAATAAACAAAGAATATTGGAAAGTCTTTTTTGTCATATAATATGCATATATTACAGGGTGATTCACGTTGAGTGGCCTATTAGAGGATATCGAAAACGAGTAATCTTATATTTTTGTATGTAAGTTTGAATCACTTCCGGTTATACCGGAAGTTATGGCCAACTTTGTTATTTTAAATAGAATACCCTGTATATTTTAGCATTTTTGGATACCTTATTAAAAACCTAAGTAACTTTTTTTAATAATAATATATGTATAACTATCTCTAACCGTTTCTGAGATATAAATGATAAAATGATTTTTTTATAAAAACATACTGAGAAGAAAGTTCAGTAACTGTGAAAATAATCCAGCTAAACGTTTAAAATATTGACAGCTTTTGACTAATAAAAGATAATAAAGTGTCCGCGAAAATAATTAAAAGAGAATAATGTGGCATATCGGACAAGTGAAACTGTTTTTTATATTGGAATACACAGGGATCCAAGCACAACGGATACCCTGGGGCGGGTAGACCACGACGGCCGTTTCGTCTTTGTTAGGACTCTACGGGCAGCCATAACCCAAGCAAATGCGGTGAAAACGCAAATAGCGTTCCCTATACTGGATTGTGATGCACTTCGTGGTTTATCTAGTTATCTACCTTTCGATTATTACCATTGTGACTGCCTTTTGTATTGGAGTTAATTCCGCAAGGATGGCGCTACAATATATTGACTTTCCAATATTCCTTAATTAATTCTAGACAACTTTTATCAAAAGAATTTTTCAAAAAAAAAATAGTATTTTTCTTAAAACTTAAGGCTAAAGTCATTTCTATTGGATTTTATTAATACATTGTTACCCAGAAAAATAAACAAGAAGCTCCTTTTTGGCAATCTCTATCAATACTAAATAAATTATTGATAATACTTGAACAAAAAAAAAACGAAAAATAATATAAATATCTTAACATAGTATAAAACAAAGTCGCTGTCGCCCGTCTGTCCCTATTCATATGTGCTTAAATCTTTAAAACTACGCAACAGATTTTGAAGCGGTTTTTTTAATAGATAGAGTGATTCAAGGGGAAGGTTTTTATGTATAACTAGCGATCCGCCCCGGCTTTGCACGGGTGCAATTTCAGAAAGTGGCATGCCGGGTACTAATATATCGAGTTTGTTCGGGTTTGTATTTATACAAGCGGGTTGCAACGCATGCCGGGTACACGCTAGTATCTAAATATTTTGAAGAAGTAGTCCATACTCAAAGTGGAGTTAAAAAAATAGAAAAAAGAAAAGCACAAAGTCTTTATTCACAATTTTTTTTATTAGAATAACTAGGCGAACCTAGAATAATTCATAATAATTCAATTCGACATGTTTCGAGTGTAGAAACACTCATCATCAGAAAAACAAAGTAAATGGTACAATGCTGATGTTGTTAGCAATAGAGAAAATAATAATTTGGGATTGAGCCGTAATGGAGCTTTCAATGGTGTACCTACACGAGGTGTAAAAATTGAATAGTCAGAAGACCGACAAGACTGGAAAGTCTAGGGTTAGTGCAAAGGCCCTATTATCTTGGGCAGAAAAATGAAGAGGGCAAAAGAAAAATTAGGGAGTTTTAACCGACTTTGTGAAAATCATTTAAAAGTAGTGAAAAATATTAAGTTTCATTCAACTTTGTCAGAGACATGTAAAAGTATTGAAATAAGAGAAAAAGAAAAAGAAAAAATTGTTTTTCGTAAAATTCAAAGAATCATTTAGCTTGAAGTAAAATGCTGTTGGGGTACCAGGCTTGTTACGGCCCAGTTACCCCGGCAGGAGTCGAAACATAACTACACATTGTTTAAGAAAAGTTTTTAAAACCATTAATTTACTCTGTTTTCCTGATGATCAGTGTTTCTACGCTCGAAACATATCGAATTGAATTATTATGAATTATTCTAGGTTTGCCTAGTTATTCTAATAAAAAAATTGTGGAGAAAGACTTTGTGCTTTTCTTTTATCTCTTTTAATAAAAGGAAAATCGCAAAACGTTGCTAAAAGCCGAAATCGAATTACACTCTTCCACTATTTTTGCGATAACCGTTAAGTAAAAAGAGGAAACGACTTGCGGTTTTTGCAGTTCTCTTTATTACCTAACTAGTTAGCTATAGAATAGAGTTCCGTCTGGATCCGTCAAAGTGCTTTTATGAACAGGCTAGTATAATATTATGCTCTCTCACTAACTTTTTTTAAATCGAAAAAATCGATCGATGATTTAAACTAATAACTTCAATACAATATAGGTCAGAAAAGGCATAAAACTTTTTTCGGGGGTAGTGAATCTAATTTTTCCGAAAAAATTTGGAAAAACGAGTTGACAAGTAATTTGTTTGAAACAAAACACGAGCGTTGTATTAAAAAGCCGAGTCGGAGACGAGGCTTTTTATACGCGTTATACTTGTCAACTAGTTATTTGAATTTTTTCATAGGAAAAATTAGATGCACGAATGATGTTTGGCAAGATTATTTCTTGACTGAACAAAAAAAGCCTATTTACTAGTAATATGATAATTTAATCAATCAAAGCAACGTAAAAAGCATTTGACTGGGTACTATTAGTACTAAAGTTATAGTGTTTCTTAGGTCAATTTAATGACATAAAACAGTATGAAACTCCTAACCATAGGCGTCCCAAACAAATAATTAAAATGCGTATACACACTTATAAGTTTGTTTAACATTAGGTGTTTGTACATACTACACTTTATAAACCCATTGTATATATAATAATATTATATTAAAATAATAAATATAAGGTAACTCAAAGATTCTATACACAAAACTAAAACCAGAAAAATAAACCTGACACGGCACGACCCTGCTCAGAAAATGCTTTAATTTTTTTACCAAAACTCCATTCTCGGACCATTCCCCGGCCCGTCCATAAGTTCCAAATCACGTATATTTTATCTTCGTCTCTTCCACGCCATCCGCGGTCACTGGCCTATCTCTGTCTGACAGAATCGATCGTTGAACGGGCTGCAGACCGCTTCAGCTTATACCAGCCGCTTTAACTGGCGCTTATCACCCCTGACAACGTGCATAAATTGTGAACGGTTGCCAGTTCTACCAAATTTTCTGGTTTGGTAATAAATTATGTATAAGTATACGAGAAACAAGGGTGTGTTAATTAGTTGTTTTTAAATACTGAAAACACTTTTTGTATTAATTTCAGTTATATTGTTTCTTAAGGACTAAAGAATGTATTATTATAACAATGAATGGCTTGTTATTTTTTTCTGTCACACTCAAAACTCCTCGGTTGAAAGTATATTTACAAACTAGCTTTCGAAGAAAGTTACTGACTAACATTGAATACTGATATAAATGAAACATATTTATTAAAAAAACTTAAAGAATTGAAGAAGAAAGATCTGACAACCCTGGTTGTGAGGTCGGTCTCTTTGAGACTGTTTATCACCGTATGGAATGATTGGAATGTCCTTAAACTGAGTTTGGATAAATAATTATACAATTTACGTAAAATTTACAGTTTTATTGTATACTACGGGAGTGTTGTTTGATATATTGTTATGATTTTTTATAATGCTTGATACTTCAGATAAATGCACCTCATCTTCGGAGGACGTTGCAGCAGTAGTAGAGTTTTCGTTTATTTGCCCCTGAGAAGAAGATTCTTATTATACTCCTCACCATTGACTTTACGCATATTCCAAACCCAGTTTTTCAGAATTAAATTCAAAGTTGATACTGTTGTATTTTTATCGATTACGTACTTTTTTTCAGAGCAAAAACTCATAAACTGCTTCCAAATACTGTTGTGTGTGTCTTCACTGTATTACTGGGTATAGTCGGATCTGGTCTTATCGTGCGGGTCATACGATTCAAGAAAGATATACTCTCAGTTTTTGTTTTCTTTACTTGCGTTTAATTTTACCCTCTAAATAAAATACGTAAGATAAATGAGACAGACTTATTCCACTTTGACATGAAAAAAAAGGATATGCATTTACTTTTCAGCGATTCTAAAAAAGCTTATAATAGCACCAGCTACGTTTTATTTTAAATATGCCAGTTTTGTGACTTTGACAGTTTGTGACAAAATGAAACAATTTTCTGGGTTTTTGCATCCCCAATCAAAAAAAATGGTACTTAATCTGATAAACTATTTCGAAAATTAAAGAAAAAGTGGAAATTCGCCAACCAATATTCAGGAAACAGTAGCCAAAGCACTGGGAATTAGTTTAAGGACTGTGCAGAAAATTGTGCATGAAACAAAACATAACATAATACCCAAGAATACTAAAAAGTGTAAACGAAGAAAGCCAAAGACTGAGGATTTAAGCGAAAATATTAAAATGGGAGTTCGAAATATGATTTACGATTTATACAAATCAAAAACCAATGTAACTCTTCCAGTTTTACAAAAAACATTAAAAATTCGGGGTGTTTTGGAAATTGGACTTGAAGCGTTATCAAAATTAATAAAAAATTTAGGTTTTCGCTATAAAAAATACTGTAACCGAAGATTTTTATGTGAGCAGCCACAGATAGTGAGTCAGCGTGTTCAGTTTTTAAAAAAATATACGGACAATTACAAATCGAAATTTAGAAAAGTGGTATTTTTAGACGAAACGTGGATATTTTCGAATGGAAGTGGTTCAAAATCTTGGCAAGATGAGTCTGTAAAAAGTGTTAAAAGGAAAAAGGGGTGCGGTACGGGAAAGCGTTTTATTATTTTGCATGCCGGTTCTGCAACAGGATATGTTGCAGGTGCGAGTTTAATTTTTTCTTCAACATCAAAAAGTGCTGACTATTATGATAATATGAATTGCGAAATGTTTGAAAAATGGTTAAAAGTTCAATTGATACCAAATTTGGATGCTCCGTCTTTAATTGTATTAGATAATGCATCATATCATTCAAGAATTTTAAATAAACAGCCTATACTTTATCTTGAAGGAAAAGTGATATTTATGAGTGGCTGGAAAAACACAACAAAATCCTTTACCAAATATGCTTAAATCGGAACTCCTATCAATAGCAAAGTCTCTTTAAAAACCCAAAATATACGCGGTAGATGAACTACTGCGTGAATATGGTCATGAGGTTCTACGACTGCCGCCATATCATTGCCAGTTTAACGCAATAGAATTAATATGGGCTGGTGCAAAGTCTTATTATGAAAAACATGTAGGTGGTCTTAAATCCGACCAAGTACAAATAGTTTGGCAAGATTCGTTAGATCATATTACACAAGAGTACTGGAAGAAATCGGTGGAACATACAGAAATATTAATAAGGGATTGGTGGGATCGGAGAACAAGTACTAGATGTCGAAGTAGCGCCAATGATAATTGCTCCATTCGAAGAGGACTCAGACGACGAGGACTTTTCAGATTTTATAAGTGACGATGAGAGTTTTTAGGCTATAATTATAAACGGTGTTTTTCGTTTACATTTTTTAGTATTCTTGGGTAAGTATTATATTATGCTTTTTTTTCATGCACATTATTCTGCATAGTCCTTAAACTAATTCCCAGTGTTTTCATTACGGTTTCCTGCATATTGGTTTGCGAATTTCCACTTTTTCTTTCATTATCGAAATAGTTTATCAGACTAAATGCCATTGTATTTTTAGGTTTTAGTAGTAAAATTGTTAA
This sequence comes from Polydrusus pterygomalis, assembly GCA_963969555.1. NCBI lineage: Eukaryota > Metazoa > Arthropoda > Insecta > Coleoptera > Curculionidae > Polydrusus > Polydrusus pterygomalis. The sequence continues at coordinate 73,316,837 of OZ018376.1, read as the reverse complement.
AATATATTGCACTGTTTATTATTGTCGTTTTTAATTAAAGGGTACAGTATAATTAACGATTATATAATTTTTTTGTAACATTTTCAACTCCCCTGTACATAATTTTTACAAAACTAATAATATTAGGTATATGTGGCTATCTTCGCGATAGCTAAAATAATGAAACTATTTTTCCTTCCTTCGGTATATTTGTAAATAATCTCACAACATTTTGATAGCCTCTGTGTTGTCTGATTTGACGCATATGATCAGTGACCTTTGGACCCGCACGTTAAGACCAGATCTGACTATACGCTATTTTTTACTTCTTGATTGATTTCTTCGTTTGGAACATATCCAAACCGCTCCATGTTGCAGAAAATTACTTTTTTTGCGAAAAAATTATTTAAAATGAAAGCGTTTATTTATAGGTTGCTATGTGGAATTGTTTTGCTAAAGTCATTCGCTGATAACTCTCAACAATTTTTTATTTTGACAGTACCTAGCTGTCATGCAATTTTTCCACTAAAAAATTAAATATGACATGCGAATTCTTGTCAGCGATTGGTCAAAATTGATAGGAAGGAAATAATCAATATTAAAGGTAGCTACTGAGTGCAAGGCGCTCAGTATTCTGAGATGTATTCACAGATAAGGGTAAACACTGTTTTAATGAATATTTCGTCTATTTTCCTGATTCTCCAAAAAGCGAGCAAATACCGGTCTTTGAGTAGCAATTGCCCACAATTCTAAGTTAACCCTTAACAGGCTTGCGGAGTCCCTGGGTTAGGGTAATATTTTCAATTTAGTGGCTATGTCTGAAAATCCAAAAACAGTTAAACCTACAGATTCTCACTTTGAGCAATGTGTGCTAAGATGGTTTGAGGAATGTGATACAGATGGCTCAGACCAAGATGGCGATCCCGAAAGCAACACTACTATCGAAAATGCTATTACAAGCGATCACGAAACAGAGAGTGAGCTTTCTAGCGATGAATCTGATGATGAAGATGGAATGCAAGTTACCGAAAGTGAAAACGACAGTGACACAAGTATTTCAAGAAAAAAATATTTTTACGGAAAAAACACATACAAATGGGCAATTTTTTACGGAAAAAACAGATACAAATGCATTGAAAATCGGAAGGATTCCTAAATGTTATATTTTTTTATATACTTGTTTGGACCCTTGTCAATATTTGACAGCTTACTGCAAAAGTAAATATTTTTTAGTTTTTTTTTTAGTTTAGGCCTTCGTAAATATGTTCTCAATATAAAAGTTTTTTTTTTTAGTTTTTTCTTTAAAAATAAATATAAAAGAAATACTATGTTTATTTTTTGTTAAAATATTAATATCTTTAGTTTTAGATTTTTTACTCTGGTTTGTTATTAAATCGGTTGAAAATAAACAAATTTTGTTTTTTTCTACGTCTTTGAATATACAGGGTAATTCACGGTGGATGGAACGTTAGACGTTTCTGACGAACTAGTAAAGGAATCGTTCTGAAAATTTGGTTGCGTACATAAACGGATATGCTCTATTAACCTAAAATATTTTTAACAATACAGTGTTGCCGCTTCCACACAAAAATAATAGTAACTTCGATTTTTTAAATGCAATACCACGCATTTTATTTTTTTTGAAACCCCCATTACTGTCCTTACAATTTTTATTAACTCTACTCTATACTTATCTCTTACTGTTTCTAAGATATAAATTAATATCCGTTTTTTTTTGTCCGAAAACGTCACTTTTAAAATGCTCATAATTTTGAACTCTAAAACACTGAAACCCTGAAATTTGGTAAATAGTTAACTAATGCCATAGGGCTCTTTACCCTAGTCCCAAATCTTAGTTGCAATATACAGGGTGGTTAAAAAATACACTTATTTTGGTAACTTGAAAAAGTTACCATAGGTCCTTTTTTTCAAATATAACACCCTGTATATTATTACGGATTTAAAAAGCTGCTAAAATTTTACTTCATTCTTGTATATCATACCTGTACCTAACTAACTAGTTTAACCACTTTTTTGACGTATTAAGCATGATTTGTAAAATTTTCTATACAATTCAATTTTTATTCGGTTATTATAGTAAGTTAGCCATGACAAAAACTAATGTTTACGTATACTATGGTTATAGTTTTGACATTTCATTAAGTTTAGATACAAGATAGAAATACAGTTTAAAGTCATGGAAGAAAACTATACAAGTGCAGTTTTTATGAATTTATTTATTTTATTTGGACAATGTGATAGAATTATCGCCAGGACATGTATAAAGTTTAAAGAAATGTACTCTAATTTACCGCCAATGAATCTTAGAAAGTTCATAAGGATCCAGAACAATTTTATTAAATGTTAACTAGTCAAATAATAAAAGACTACTAAAATTATAACTAATAAAATGCTATTTTAACAGATGTTCAAAACGCTGACCGTTTAAATCCAAATACTTTAATATGCGGGTGTTGACTGCATGGATTTCAAGAAAAATTTAGTTTTAATGTTTTTTGCATGTTAATGCAAACACACATTGTCCAAATAAAATAAATAAATTCATAAGAACTGCATTTGTATAGTTTTCTTCCATGACCTTAAAGTGTATTTCTATCTTGTATCTAAACTTAATGAAATGTCAAAACGATAACCATAGTAACATACGTAAACATCAGTTTTTGTCATGGCTAACTTAGTAATAACCGAATAAAAATTTAATTGTATAGAAAATTTCACAAATCATGCTTAATACGTCAAAAAAATGGTTAAACTAGTTAGTTAGGTACAGGTATGTTTATACAAGAATTAAGTGAAATTTTAGCAACTTTTCAAATCCGTAATAATATACAGGGTGTTACATTTGAAAAAAGGACATATGGTCACTTTTTCAAGTTACCAGATTAAGTGTATTTTTCAACCACCCTGTATATTGCAACTAAGATTTGGGACTAGGGCAAAAAGCTCTAAGGTATTAGTTAACTATTTACCAAATTTCAGTGTTTTAATGTTTTAGAGTTCAAAATTATCAGCATTTTTAAAAATGACGTTTTCGGACAAAAAAAAACGGAAATTAATTTGTATCTTAGAAACGGTTAGAGATAAGTATAGAGTAGAGTTAATAAAAATTGTAAGAAAATTAATGTGGGTTTCGAAAATAAAATAAAATATATGGTGTTGCATTTCAAAAATCGAAGTTACTATTATTTTTGTGTGGAAGCGGCAACACTGTATTGTTAAAAATATTTTAGGTTGGTCAAGCATGTCCGTTTATGTACGCAACCAAATTTTCAAAACAATTCCTTTACTGGTTCGTCAGAAACGTCTAACGTTCCATGCATCCACCGTGAATCACCCTGTATATACAACACAAAAAACAATATTTCAGTATGCAACAAGAAAAACACTATTTATATTTTGGAGTTCCTTGGACTCTGCCAAGCATTGGGCGTTAAAATTTCGGACCACGCCGGTTAAGGGTTAAAAAAAACAATAATTGATAGAATAATGAAAACAAAAAATGAAATTTGGGCAACTTGCCCATATTTATTTTTCTTCTTCTTGTTAAGTTAATCCAACATTTTTGTACGTAAAACTGTACTCCAATACTCCAAAGAGGGGTATTTGGCCGATCACTGCGCCAATAGTGTTTCATCTTAGACAACAAAAAGCTAGCATCTAATTAGACTTACCTACCTGAGTCTGTTCATTCTCTTGTTTAACATATTTATGATGGTCCTTTAAGTTGCTTAGACGCACTGTACAATTATCCAAGTTATTTTTTGCTTTTATTTTATGCAACACGAGCCTTGCTAGCTCTTCTTCGAGTTGTTGATTTTCCGCATTTGCCACCGGTATTTGGAAACCATCGTCCCAACCTAGTTTTTTTAGTATGTCTTCAAGATAAGCCATTTTATGGGGGAAATGACATCACTGCATTGTCGTTGCTTTATTTTCTAGAACTGACAACTGAACTGACAGTAAACCTGGCGATTCTACCAGATATATTGGTAAACGTTGCCATGGAAACCCTAATTCAAAAGCAATTTTCCTGTTAGGTAAAGATATAATAAACTATTACAATTACTTCTTATATACAAAGGTAACACACCATTCATAGAAATCGATTATTAACTATGACTAAACGAATTAGAGTGTGTGCGGGACGGAGAAATGGATATTTTTAAAAAGGGCAAGAATTATAAAGGAGGTTTGCGGTTCATACAACAAAAATAACATAATACTTATGTACCTATAATAGGTTTTTAATTTTTTTTTGTCATTATGTCCAAAATAAAACCCTGAAATGAAAGATGTATTTTTCCACAATTTACTTATTTGTTATTTTAGGGAAGAGGAATAGGAAGTCTACAATAAATTTTTTAACAACACTGAGAAAACAATAATTTATTTACATTAAATAAAATTTATTAACACATGGGTGGCCCATATTTGTGTGACAAAGTAATATATCGGCTCTACTATTAGAGTTATCCAAAAAAGGTTTTTATAAAAGTTGTAAGGTATAAACAAATACATGTTTTAAAATTATTTTTTTTATACAGGGTGGTCCAGAAATGTAGAACTATAAAAATATATATTTTTTTAAATGGGACACCCTATACAGGGTGTTTTGTAATTGAATGTCAATAATTAAGGGGGCGATTTTTGTGTTCATTTTAAAAAGATAACTTCATATGAACGTATGTCCTAAACGTCTTTATTTTTGATATACAGGGTGGTAAAGTTATCAAAAATAAATAGTTTTTTAATAATATCTGTAATACCACTTAAGATATTTTAATGAAATTTGGCAGACATGTACTATGTATCAAGATGCATTATTTACCGTACAACAATTTTTTTTATTTCCACCAGTGGCGTTCGTACGGAATTTCACCTGCCTATTTTGGCAGACATTAATGTAACGCTACTGATTTCTCGTAAAAATAAATGTATTCCTAAATTCCCCAATCATTTCTAAACAAATTTGATTTCTTGAACTTTTTCAAGCCGATGCACGGTTTTCGCTTAAAAAAATAAAAACCTTTTCTCTGCATGATCATAACAATATCGTTAATATGACAATATCACCATGCACAAAAATAGATTTTATTTCTTAGATCAAGTTTGCTTAGAAATGAATAAGGATCTCAAAAATTATTATTGTAGTAGGCTGTGTCTGTAAGAGTTATTAATTCTGTTGTCAGGGCGGTTGTCATTATTTTGTTTGACAGTTTATCAATATTTAAATTCGGTTTTTCGTGTCTTATTAATTTGGTGTTTAAAATATCCGAGTATTGTTATTTTGAAAGATAATGGTCGGGTTTACTAATGAGGAGTTGGCAGATATGCATTACATGTATGGTTTGGCTGATCGCCGGAAGCTAGGCGATTGTATCAAGAGCGGTTCCCTAATAGAGTCATACCAGATAGGCGAACATTTGCAAATGTACATAGAAGGTTGACTGAAACAGGTACTTTGATGGCAAATAATCAATTAAAAGGAGCCCATCGGACTGTAAGAACTCCAGAAATTGAAGAAGCAATTTTAAATTCTATTGATGAAAATCCTGAAATAAGTACTAAAAAAATTGGACATAATCTGAATATCTCGCACGTCCTGGTTTGGAAAATTTTGCACGATTTTTTATTGTACCCGTATTATAGTCAGCGGGTCCAAGCGTTACTTCCCCGAGACTTTCCCTTGAGTGTTAATTTTTGTCAGTGGTTTTTGGAGAAAATTGCGCATAATCCCTTGTTTGACCATGAAATAATGTTTACAGCTTTCCAGAAACGCAATCAGAAATTTTTACAATAACCATATTTGGGCCGACGAAAACCCCCACGCAGTTGTAGAATGTAACCAGCAAGAACAGTTTTCGGTAAATGTCTGGGGTGGAATTGTTGGAAATTATTTAATTGCACCTTTTTTCCTGCCAGAAAGGCTAAATGGCCATAATTATCGCCGGTTTCTAGAGGAGGATTTGCCCATATTGCTAGAAGAAGTACCAATTTTAATACGAAACAGAATATGGTTCATGCATGATGGTGCGCCCGCTCACTTTAGTGTTGTAGCAGGAGAATATTTAAATCAAACATTTAATAACCGACGGGTTGGTTGTGACGGACCTCAACCATGGCCGCCTAGGTCCCCAGATTTAAATAGTTTGGACTTTTTCTTATGGGGGCATCTTAAAAGTCTGGTTTACCGCACCCCAGTAAACACTTTAGAAGAGCTGAAAAATCGTATAAGAGCTTCCTTCGATTTAATAAGAAATACTGAAGGTATACTTCAAAGAGTGCGCGACAATATGAGGAAAAGAGCTGAAGCGTGTATCCTTCAAGGTGGAGGGCATTTTCAACAACTTATCTAGTTTCTATGTATGTTCTTTTTTTTCACAAAGATTGTTATTGATTTATTAGCAAACAATACTTATTCATTTCTAAGCAAACTTGATTTAGAAATAAAATCAATTTCTGTGCATGGTGATATTGTCATATTAACGATATTGTTATGATCATGCAGAGAAAAGGTTTTTATTTTTTTTAAGCGAAAACCGTGCATCGGATTAAAAAAATTCAAGAGATCAAATTTGTTTAGAAATGATTGGGGATTTTAGGAATAAATTTATTTTTACGAGAAATCAGTAGCGTTACATTAATGTCTGCCAAAATAGGCAGGTGAAATTCCGTACGAACGCCACTGGTGGAAATAAAAAAAATTGTTGTACGGTAAATAATGCATCTTGATACATAGTACATTTCTGCCAAATTTCATTAAAATATCTAAAGTGGTATTACAGATATTATTAAAAAACTATTTATTTTTGAAAACTTTACCACCCTGTATATCAAAAATAAAGACGTTTAGGACATACGTTCATATGAAGTTTTCTTTTTAAAATTAACACAAAAATCGCCCCCTTAATTATTGACATTCAATTACAAAACACCCTGTATATTTTAGCATTTTTGTCTTTTCTACAAAATTGTTTATATGACGCCATATTTATTTTTTATTTTTTTTTGCAACGTTGCCAAGAAAAATGGAGAAATTCCAAAAATTTTGGAAAAAACATGATACCTAGGTAGTATAAAATTACCTATATTTCTCAATTAGCAAATCTAAAATCAAAAACTTCTTATAAACTCTTAATAGTGATGGAACATGTTTCAAATCATAAAAAAAACAAAATTTTATACATCCAAATCTAAAGAATTTAAAAATTCTATAACTCTGTTTAATCAAATGAAACACCCTATATTTGTTAGGCTCTTTCCATAGATATGTTAAGTCTCCTTTATTGTTGTTAAGTCATCCCTATACCTATCTATAATAGTTGATTTGATATGATTTTAATTTTTCTAGTTAGCCATGACCAGCAAAATCAAAACAAAATGTAATTGAAACTCTTAGACGGGTGACACACTGGAGAAACAAGTTTTGTGAAATTTGTTGCAGAAAACAGGAAACTTGTTTCAGTATCACACGACCCGTATATTTAAATGAGACGGAACACACTGGTGTTTGTGAAACAGGCGACCCCGAAATTGTTTCGCATACAAATTTTACATTGACATAAAAAAAAAGTTTGACGTAACTCGTTTCAGCAACAAGTTTCATGAAACTTATTTCTCCAGTGTATCACCCGCCTTAATGTTATTTGGGAATATAGTATATTAACTAGAGTTGTGTAGTTCGCGAACGAACTAGTTCAAAAGATCGAATCTGACAACTGAACTTAAAGATTCAATCAGTAATTACTGAGAGATTGAAACAAGGTGAACTAAAGTCTGTACTACGCAAGCGAGAGCGAGACGACCGAGATTATAGGTTTTGTCACCTGACCGACCGATGATCGTGACCGATGCATGCCGCGATGATTTCGGACTATTTTGGTATTGAAATGAATAAATATTGTCGGTTTCTACTGTATCGGCCGAGAGCTCTTCTCAGAAGGAGGCTGTGTTTTTAATATAAAAGCAACGTGATCGGTGGGTAAATCAAGAAAAATATTTATTTCTTTTGTACCTATTCGTAGGTTTTTTGTTAAGTAATTTAATATATAATTAAAATTTTAAAATATTTCTTTTACTTCACTATGCCAGTATAAATCAGTGAACTAAATGAACTAAACGAACTAGTCTTTTGAACTATTCACTTTATTGAACGAGAACGAAAGATTGAAATCAGCAAAGTGAACTAAACTTCCCAGCACTAATATTAACGTACACGTTTTATAAAGCATCATTTTACAGCACGCGTCTATGTTTAAAAACGAGCCGCTTGCGGCAAGTTTTATAACGGGACAAGTGCTTAAAACTGCTTTATATAACAGGTACGTTATACTATTTTTTCTAATTTGTAGTTTTTTCAACAGTAATATCACAAGACCTCGTTTTTTTATCGGTTAAATTTTTCAGCTGTCACGAAAAGTTTTTTGTTTGTAAATATTACGAGTTGAATTTGGAAATGTTTATTCTGATTAGATCACGAGAGCGAAGCTCGAGGGATTTAATCTTTGAATAAACATGTCCAAAGTTCAACGAGTAAAATTGCCAAAAAAGTTTGAGTGAAAAATGGAAAATTTAACCAATAAAAAAATGATGGTCGAGTGATATTTGGCACGATTATTTCGTGAACCCCAAATGTCCCATCCATATCTATTGAGTAATAATGTTTTATATATTTCTAAACAGTTTACTGCTGGCAACCAAACATACAATTATAATTAAGTTTATAATTGTATGTTTGGTTGCCAGCCTTAAAAGCAGAAGTCAGAATTTTAGATTAGTTCTACAGGGTGGCCTTTTAGTGTGGCAAAGTACAATAGCTCCTTTACTATTTCAAATACATTAAAAATATTAATACAAAAGTTAAAGGGCAGTAAGTGACTTATAACGTAAAATTATTTTTAACTCTATAGGGTGGCTCAAAAAAGCGGAACAATAAAAAATGTACTTTTTTTAAATGGAACACCCTGTATATTTTTTCATTTTTAAATTCCACATAAAATTATAATTATTTTTTATTAAATACATTATTAGTCTATACTTTATAGTTTCCGAGATATTGACTCTTGAAAAGTGACATTTTTGAACTTTGACAGCTTCTAACTTTCTAACAGTACGTCTTAGAGCAAAACGGCTTACATGTCCCTATCTTCAATTTTTATTATCTTCCCAAAAAAAATCAACTTCCGGTTAAACCGGATGTTACTCGAAAGCAGGAAATATAGTTGTTCCGGTTTAACTGGAAGTTGATTTTTTTGGGAAGATAATAAAAATTGAAGATAGGGACATGTAAGCCGTTTTGCTCTAAGACGTAGTGTTAGAAAGTTAGAAGCTGTCAAAGTTCAAAAATGTCACTTTTCAAGAGTCAATATCTCGGAAACTATAAAGTATAGACTAATAATGTATTTGATAAAAAATAATTGTAATTTTATGTGGAATTTAAAAATGTAAAAATATACAGGGTGTTCCATTTGAAAAAAGTACATTTTTTCTTGTTCCGCTTTTTTGAGCCACCCTATAGAGTTAAAAATAATTTTACGTTATAAGTCACTTACTGCCCTTCAACTTTTGTATTAATATTTTTAATGTATTTGAAATAGTAACGGAGCTATTGTACTTTGCCACACTAAAGGGCCACCCTGTATAATAAATGACATTTGATAAGTATTTTTAAAATGTGGTGTAATTTATAAAGAATAGCAACTTTATTGGAATAAATTGGCATGGGTGCATTAGAATATAAAAACAAGTAGGTAAATAAATATAGTAGTAATGTTATTGTATTAAAATATCAGAAATTATCCGAAAAAGTTATAAAAAAATAATTGACATTTCACATGACATACTTCGAAATATTGTAACGGAACTAGACGGGCCAATGGCGACCTTTAATCGCTAAAATCCCACGTAGTTTTATCACTATTATACTAGCTGATTGGTTAAAACGAGACGGTTTGATTGGACGAAAAGGCGAAATTGACAGGTGTACGAAATAATCAATAAAAACACATATTTAAAAAGAAAATAAATCCTTCAAATTTTGTAAATTTTTATGTCTAAATTTTATGTTGGTAATACTATTTTTTATCATAGTAACCTCTGGGCAACAAAAATTATTTTGCGAACTGTAATTTTTTGATTTATTGATCCATTTTCACCACGAGATTCTAAAGTTATTTTAGCGATATGAGATTTGAAATTGGACGGAATACGTTGTGTGATCCTTGTACATTCGGTACATATAAAGAGCGTTCGGAAATTCGGGCGATTTTACTACTTTTTTTCGAATTTCAAAAGAAGTGATTTTACGTCACGGCATTGCAATTTAGTATAGGGAAGATGGAAAATTCAAATTAAGTTGTACCTAGTTAAAATCGACATTGGAAGGTTAGTAGATTGAATTTTGGATAGGATTTGGCAGAAAATGGTAGCTTGAAGCATCTACAAAAGCAAAATAGTTCTCCGTCAATAAAGTTATTATTTAATATGTTTTTTAATGAACTAAAACAATACATACAGATTTGTAGATCTGGGCAACCAAACATTCATATATAGTATTTTGCATATTTGGACTAAAAAATATTAGTTATCTAGAATGCTATGCTAAACGGTGAAAAAAAAAACATGTCATGTAGGGCCAGCCTTTAAATAATAAAATTCGGAGTTCGAAATAGATGTGTTTCGAACACGCTAGCGAGTTCGAAATAGATCTCTGTTTCAAGACAAAATTAGAAAAAAATATTTTTACCAATAATTAAAAAATATTTGAGAGTTTTAGATTACTAAAGTCAAAATATTCTCTTAATACTTTAATAAACTTTAATACCAATAAATTGTTTTTCAATTCCACCTTCGATATTTATTTACAATAATGACTGTTGGAATAGTTGACAAAATGAGTTTTCTGCAAACAAGTCTTGATGCGTTAGAAATTGCGATAGGGTTGTAATTAGGACAAATGTCTGATTTTTAATTCTGCATCGAATGACGTAAAAAGATACAGGGTTTCCTATTTGAAATAAGAAAAATAAATTGCTTTAAAGTTTGCAAAGTTTGACACTAAACTTTGGACACCCTGTACAATTCGTATTAACCAAACTTGGTTAACGAAACTGTTATACCTTATTTAATAAGTATCTTTGTATAATTTTATTAACGAGGCATTATTTTTATTTTTTATTAATTTTTAAAATCAGTGGTGCAAAACTGATATTTTTTAGTTTTTATTTTTTATCGCCTGAATCGATTTTAAAAAAAATTTAGGGGTATGTAGGTAATTATAGGTGGCACCCAAATAAGTAAGAAAATATATGGCATGTAACCTAAAAAAAATACATTCTTATGACGTCACACTTTTTTGGAACACCCTGTATAAAAAATCTGAAATTCGCACCAAGATACAGGTAAGGTCTGCAAAATATTAAAATCCTAACTTAATTAATAAGTGACCTATAGAAGACGGGAGGTGAGGTGCAGGTGCAGGCGCACCCTGTATATGCGCATATTTTGGATGAGTTTAAGTCATATAATCCTCCCTTTAATGATAACGCTGTATATTATTAGAGACATTAAAGAAATTTATATTATATCTAAAATAGAATTTTTATTAAAATATTGACCTAGAGTATGAACCTAGAACCTAATAGGTACACCAGCAAAGTGCTTTATATACTTTTCAAGATCCAAGATCCAAACTTTGAAACCCAAACGTCTAAATTTAGCCACTCGCTGCGCTCCAAAACAAACTGGTTAAAAATAGCTTCGAAAATTAATAAACAGACGACCGATCGCATTTCACAAGGAAGTTGTCGTATTTGTTGTATTGTCGCATGTACAATTTAAATTAGGATTTAATTAAAATGTTATTGTCGTGTCCCTTGTGCTGCAAACCGTGTTTCAAGGAAGTGAATTCTTTAAGAACCACCCTTATAAATGTGACTACGGCTCCAGTAAACTGTCCGGTCTGCCAGGAAATATTAAAAGGTTTAGATAAGTTGGCAATTCATTTGTTTGATCATGTAAATGATAGTGAATGTGGTAGAAATGAGGAAAATGGTATTACAGAAACAACCTCCAGCAACAGGATAAAGGATCAATTTGACACAACATGTCAAAGCAAAATAAGTTCGATAAAGGTAAGAAAATAGTTATTTATACTACAAGGGATGTAAGTAAATATACTTATAGTGTATACAATCTTAATTGATACAGACAAAAAAACTAAAAAAAATTTGATGACAGACTTGTCAAGTCCACGTGGACTATCTTCGAACATCTGTATAGGGAGCGATCAATACAAATTATGTTATATTTGTATTGTAGTTTCAGTGTGTGATGCAGTAAATTGATCGCACCCCCAATATTTACGTTGTCTTAACTGACTTCGTATGAAGTTTATTACATCCCGTGAAGTATATAACATTTTTTTTCCTCCCCGCAGAATTTATTCGAGGGTTTCTTTATACCTATTACTGAAATTAAAAATATTAGTTGTTTCGTTTTCCACTAAAGAAGATTATGGACATTTTTTAAGCAAAGAATGGCCCCGGATCTGGAGCGCTTCACTAGTTATTTTACTAGGGTTAGATACTTCTACCATGCAAGCAAAAATTATTTGCATCAAAGAGGGCTTGGATTAAAAAACGTAGATCACAATGATATGGGGACGATATATCTAACCAAATCTAGGTTAAAATTTTGTCAAATTCATATTATGACATGATAGGCCAAACTAATGAGTAATAAAATAAGTAGACAAATACAAATTTATTTTTGTTGTTTACAAAATTAACAAAGTACGAATATACAGAAAGAAAAAGAAAAATAATTGCATAAATTGCTGAAATTGGCCACCGCCATGCTCCAAGCATAAATTCACACGTCTCTTTATATTTTAGAAAGTGTTGGCCAGCTTCTCTGGAGAAATGTTACCACATTCTTGGATAATCCTTTCTTGTACCTAATTGTTCTAAATTTGCAACTGGTGTTTTAAAAATAGTGTTCTTTAAATGAGGAAAAACGAAGTAATCCATAACCGTTAAACAAGGTGATCTAGGTGGGAATTCAATGTCTGATCGAACACTGATCAAAAAATTGCGTAAGTAGTTAATAGTTTCGGCGGCTGTATGGGCGGTTGCACCGTCCTGTTGAAAATATACAAAACGTAGTTCGTCGTCAAGTAATTGCTCCACAAATGGATTCAAAATATTGTCTCTATACCTCTGTGCTGTAACTGTCTCATGGAAAAAAATAGGACCAACAATTCTTTTTCGGGAAACAGCTAACCAGACACCAATTTTTTGAGGGTGCAATGTGAACTCTACAAAAAAATGGGGATTTTCACTACTCCACATGCGTGTATTCTGAGAATCCACATAACTGGAGAGGTGAAACCAGGCTTCATCCGAAAAAAATGTCAGGTCTAATAAATCATTTCTTTCCAATAAATTTTGGGTAAACCATTGAGAGTAATTCTTGCGTCTTTCAAAATCGCGGCTTGTATTTCTTGGAATACTTACACTTTATAAGGAAATAAATTTAGCTACTTCTTAAGAATAGTCCTGCATCTTCCATAAGATTTTCCCACTTCTTGGGACAGGCGTCTTATACAATTTGTTGGCGTATTTTGCATTATTTCACGAACGTTTGCAACAAGTTCTTCTATTCTTACAGATGGTCTTCCTGCTCCTTTTTTGTGTTGTATAGAACCTGTTTCCCTAAACACAGCCACGGTTCTTTTTAGGCAATGATAAAAATCCCCAGCAATAAAAGCAACGTTAGGAAAATGTTCGTGAAAATCGTCCATGCACAAACCCGGATTGTATTTCCACTCACCATTTTCTCTAACCCCGTTTTGAAAATACGCTTCAACAATGAATGTTTTGTGCCGTTCCGTAAAGCCCATTGTGTGAATTGTTCAAGAAATTGGAAAAATTAGCGATGAATCAAATTACTTGTAACGACTGTCAAAGATGACGAAATAATTGATTGATTATTAATTCAAGTAGTTACTGACACCCAACAGGTATTAAGCTCCACGGCTAAGCATTACGTCCTTAGATGCACGGCCCTCTTTGATGCAAATAATTTTTTGCTCGCACGGTATAAGAGCCAAATGGATATAAAAGAATCAGCAAATATTGCTTGTCTGTCGCTGCTGCCAGAAAAATCGAGGAAGAGGTATGAAGCAACGTATCCAAGAAATGGTGCCAAACAAAGACTTCTACTGCAGTTTCAGAAACCGTGCTTTTGGCGTACTTTCACGAAAAATCTGCTGTATTAAAGTCTCCATCAAGCTTATGGTGTGAATATTCCATGCTGAAGTCCACCCTTTTCATAGAGGAAACCATAGATATTTCCAATTATCCTAAACTTCGAGCATGTTTAAAAAGAAAAAATTACTGATATAAACCCAAAAAATCTAATGATTTTGACAGGGAAGATGTAAATAAATTCCTGTTTGAAGCCCCCGATAATATTTATTTAATGATGAAAATGGGAATTGGTGGAGCGTGCATATGCCGCTCTAGTAAACTCTGTGCAGTGAAAATGGACAATGGTGAATTAAGGCATGAAGTCATACCTATTTGTTACTATTCCTGATTTCAATAATGGAATGGCACGTAAATTTATAGTGACGATGAGGTTTGTTATTTCAAAATAGTTCGAAATTACATTGATATAAGATCCCACATGACGAATTTTAATCCTTGCTTTTTCATGCGATATCAGAATGGAAAAGGCAGGAAACCAGCCTATCGGGAAAAACTCGATTTCTTCAATTCCAAGTAAAATTGCTAAATTTCTGAACTTTCAGACCTTTAAGGAATATACTCGACACTCTCTTAGAAGAACGTCAGCCACTTTATTAGCGAATACTGGAGTTGATGTCTTAGCCCTCAAGCGACATGGCGGAAGGAAATCTGCAACTATTGCGGAAAGTTATGTAGCGGAGAGCGTCAACAATAAAAAGTTGCAAATAAAAATTTATACAATATAAAGAAGCCAGAAGTCTCCTGCAGTACTTCAAGAGTAACAGAAAACTTGGTTAGAGATGGAGAAATTATGGAGTCAGAACATTTCATACAAATTGAGAAAAAACGAGAAAACATTTATCCAATTACTTAATATTACTCAATTTTTATAAATCATTGTTTTTATATGGCATACATTATTACCACTCAAGGGTGGTAAGTTGACTTACAACACGTCGTCAAGGGCAATCGATACCTTTTTGGTAATTGTTACTTACTTCCTTCAAAACAGTGTCAAAATGCATGCATTGTTTACAATATAGGAAGGAGAAAAAAAATTTTAATCTATAGATACATACTCTCAAGGGTGGCCATACATTAGAATATTTCGGAAAGTAATGATTGAATCCTGCAAATTTGGATAATAAGGGGTTTTCGGAGACGCTCTTTTTAAATTATTTGCAACCATTTGGAAAAAGCGTGTGACACTGTGGACTTTGGCGAGATAATTACAGCTCTTTAAGACTTCTCAATGAACCAAAACATTATTCATTAAAATTTGCATAAAAAAACATTATTCGTCGAACTTAAGGGCTACACTTGCGGCATTTTCAATGTCTGAGTCCTCTAAATCACTCATTTTTACTTTTATATTTGTCGCAGTTTTTGACAAAAAAATCTTTAGAATTTTTTTTGACAACTGTCGATTTTTTTGACATGAAAGGTGTAAATGAAACATAGGTAATAAAATGTTAGTAAAATTAGGTTTTTTATTATAAAACCTCAGTAGAAAAAATATTGTATACAATTCGTTACGAAACAATGTCTTTTAGTCACTTTGATGTGTTGTCCAACTCGGCTTTGCCTCGTTGGACAATTTTCACGTCGCGTGCCTAAAAGACACTCATTTCGCAACTTATTGTATAAATAGCTATTTCAGCTGGTTTGCTATTAATTTAAAAATAAAAAAATTGCACTGTTTTATAGTGTATAGTGTATTATTCTAGGATCAAGAGACCGAACAGAAATCGTTAGAATCTTCCACAAAGCAGTCAGAGAATCAAAATAAAAGCGATGAGATTATCTTTTGTGATATTTGCAGTTTTACGTTTACGGATAGGAGTATTTTAGATATGCATCAGAAATTACTACATCAAACAACACCAGACAAAGAAACTGGAAAATGCAGCTATCATTGTCATTTGTGCAGTAAAAGATTTATAATGAGAGGTAGCCTCATGGTGCATCTCAGAGTAAGTATCAAGTTAGCTGAACTACATGCACCTACATTGCTTTTTATTATATATAAAAATCACAAAAATGCATTCAAGAAACAAAACTCAGCTGACCAGTTGGTACTTTTTAGTTAAAAACCCATTTATCTATAGAGTTATGATAAAAAAACAGATCAGTTTTTTATATAATAATAATATTACAATTCAGAACTATAGCAAATAACGGTTACAGCTTAATATCAGAAAAGGCGAAGTCCCAATGTGCATATCACTTATGTTATTCACCCTGATCGACTTAACCTCAAAATCAACAAATAATATAAGTAATTTTTTTTTTAATAAAATCTTTATTAATCAAATATCACATTTTTTTTTTAAACAATGACATTTAACTAATTCAAACAAAACAATAAAAATATAAAATAAACAAATTAAATTTCAATTACTGATTTTTGGTGCTCTTAATTCTAAATAAACAGTTTCAAG
Source organism: Polydrusus pterygomalis (assembly GCA_963969555.1). NCBI lineage: Eukaryota > Metazoa > Arthropoda > Insecta > Coleoptera > Curculionidae > Polydrusus > Polydrusus pterygomalis. The sequence continues at coordinate 73,300,147 of OZ018376.1, read as the reverse complement.
AGAGAATACTAATTTGTTTGTTTAGAAAAATTTTACGTCAAAAGCAGAAAATGTTTTTGTTCAAATTCTTATTCTCCCCTAAAAGCTTATATCTGTTTATTATTAAAATATTCTTAAATTCATTCAGACTATTGTTTTTATATTCCAGGTTGTAAAAAATCACTGCCGACACGAACCATTTGATAATATCAGAGTCACTTTTATTCGGTATCTTATTTGTCAATAGATCATAGATGCTGTCGCATCCACACAAGTTTACTTTAAATTTTTTAACTATGATATTTTGTATCCACTTCCAACATTCCTTTACTTTAATACAATTCTTAATTCTATGGATTAGTGTGTCTTCACCCATATTACACTTCTTACAAAGCGAACTGTCGGTTAGTCCATGGTTTTCTAGCTTTTTTCCTGTAGAGTACACATCGTTTACTGCTCTATAGACAGCCGATTTCCACTCTGTGGGTATAATGCGGATTGAAAACACACTCCATACGTTTTCCCAATTTATATTTACATGTTTTTCTTCAATTTTGGGTTTTAAAAGTGTTGGTTTTAATACTTGTGAGTATATTTGTCTGGTTGTCACCTTATCAGTTTTTGTTATTTTTAGACTATTAACTATTTCGACAATTTTATTAAAAGCACCGCTGACATTAGTTTTGGCATTTATTTCAAAAATACTATTTATAGTGGAATTATAGGAAAAATGTTTGTCTTTTGTCCACGATTTAAACTGCGTTTTAATTAACAGAGCTTTTGATTTTATTCCGACACTTTGTAACCCTAAACCTCCCTGGTTATGTGCTAAATATAGTTGTGGTCTACTTACCCTAAATAAATGTCCCGTCCACAGAAATTTCCCTACAATTTGTACTATTTTTTGCGCATACATCTCCGGCATCGGTAAGACCTGTGCAGTATACCATACTTTGGAGAGAAGGTACATATTAATATACCATATTTTTCTAGTTATGTCTAAATTTTTTGTTAGGTCTTTAAATATCATTATATTAATATTTTTAATTATGTTTTGCCAGTTGTCCTTTAAGGTTTCTTTAATTGAAGTACAGAAATAAATACCTAATATTTTTATCTTAGTATTGCTTTGAAAAGTTTTATCTACATTTTTTTGTTTTTCCCATGCCCCTAAATGAAGCATGTATGTTTTTTTTTGGTTTATAAGTGAGCCAGAACCTTTTTGATAAATTTCAAGTATTTTAATAAAGTTTAGTAGATCATTGTTATCATAGAGATAGACTACTACGTCATCAGCATATGCTGAAACTTTGTATTTTTTTTCATTCACTTTTATACCGCTTAATGTATGATCTATTAACCGTAAAAAAGGTTCTATCGTTATAGCAAAAAGTATCATTGATAGCGGACAACCCTGTCTCACCGATGAGTTTATTTTAAAGCCACTGGACAAATATCCATTAATTTGGATTTTGGAGGACGCTTTTCTATATAGACTTTGAATAGCAAAACTTATTTCTTTAGGAAAATTCATTTTATTCATGACCTGCCACAAATATTCATGTGATATCCTATCAAATGCATTCTTAAAATCCAAACTCAAGAGTGCCCCCATATTATGTTTGTTTTTTTCATATTTTATAATTAAATCTCTGTTAAGCATAATTGCGTTAAAAATTGACCCATTACTCCCACAATTTTGCTCTTTCCCGATTATATTCCTGTCAAGATTTTTAATTCTATTTGCAAGTATTTTAGTTAATATTTTATAATCAGTGTTAAGTAGTGTTATAGGCCGAAATTGATTTAATTCGCGTGGATTTTTGTCTTTGGGAATTAATATTATCACTCCCTCTGAGAAGCTTTCTGAAAAAGAGTCAGGTTTTTTTATCGCTAAATTTAGGATATTCGTTATTTCGGTGCCAATTTCCTCCCATAACCTTAGATAAGCTTCATATGGTATTCCATCGATACCTGGGGTTTTTTTCTTTTGACATTCTTTTAAAGTATTGTATACCTCTTGTTTGGATATGTCCTTGATTAAAGAGTCACCGTCTGTTTTACTTAGTTTATTTTTTACATGGGCTAATAGGCAACGTGTTTCTTTTTTTTCAATATTTTTATTTTCAAATTTGTTTGCAAAGTATTTATTTGTGTATTCTAAAATATTCTTGTTACCTGCTATCTCGTTTTTTTTTTTCGTCAAGAATTTTCTCTATGCGCATATTATTGTTATTTTTACGCTGTTTGATAAGATCATATAATGAATACTTACCTGAAATATTGTCCTTAATTTTATCTTCATAGTCTTCATCTAGAGTTTGTTCTTTTATTTGCAAAATTTTAAATTTAGTTTCTTTTATTAACTGGATTACCTCAGGTTGTTTTTTTTCCTTTTGATATAGTTCAAATAGAACTTCGTTATAATGATTCAGTGTGTTTTTTCTTTCAATAGCTCTGTTAATTTCTGTTTGCCTATAGAATTTTTTAAAAGATGGTTTAAAAGTGCTAAACCACCAGTCTGCTAGGTTGGTTTTGTATTTAGCACAGGTTTTTTTTGTTTTTAGGATGTCTATAAAATTATTAGTAATATTATCATTTTTTATTAAAGATTGTTTAGCTTTCCAATATCCCCAACCGTGTGTGCTGACTTGCACCCTATTTGTTTTTAAAAGCAACACTAATGAATTATGATCAGAAAATGCCACCGGTACATTGTTAATACTGTGCACCAGACTAATATGCTCTTGGGTAATATAAGCCCTATCAATTCTTGACTCACAATTTTGTCTTACGTAGGTGAATCCAGTTGCATTCCCATTAATATATTCCCACGAATCTATTAATTTAAGATTTTGTATTACATTTTTTAGGCTTTGACATAAGTTAGTATTATTTCTTGAGTCTTTTTTTTTGATAATGCAATTAAAATCTCCAAGCAATACAACTGGTATGTTGAATTTAAAATGGTTAATCAAGTCATTTCTAAAAAAGTCGTTTCTTTCTTTGTAATTTTGTGACCCTGAAGGGGCATATATATTTATAAAACGATAATTATTAATTGTTGCTGATATTACCCTACCATCATTATTACATAATGTATCATTTAAGGTTAGGTTATTCCTGTATATTATAGCAGTACCTCTATTATTCTCGCCTACATTTGTCATATAGAGATAATTTGGGTCACATTTTAAGAACTCTATATTAACTTCTTGCAAAAAACAGACATCAACATCGTATTTTCTTATAAGGTCAAATAACAAAGCAACCTTATTCTTTTTCTTTAGACAGTTAACATTAATAGAAATCACAGTACATAAGTAATTGGCCATTATAAAATACCTTTAGAGATTTTTTTTAAATAACACTATTCGTCAACGTCACTGCCCGTATTGGCGTCTTCTATATCATCATCCTCAAAGTCTTTTTTATTAATATCCATATTTCTAGCATTTTTGTTCTTGTTTTTATCAAGGCTGCTCTCATCTGTAGACGGGTTAACTATTTCAGCTGTATTTCCTGTACATTTTATTTTAATTTTATGTATTTTCTTTTCTTCTTCTGAACTTGTGTTTTGTACTTCCTTAAATTTTCTTTTACTGTTATTTGTGGTATATTCTAATATTTCTTGGGTTTCCTCTATTATATCGGGGGAGGAATCAGGAGGGGAGGGGTGGGTATCCTGTTCCTGCTCTGGATAGTTGACTATTATTTCTGGGTACAAGTTACCTTGGTTTGGGGTTTCTTCCCTATTCTCATTTATTTGTACTGCCCCTATACTTACACTAGCATATGATGGGTTGTTTCCGTCAAGTGCGGTTTCCCCCGCCAGAGCGGGTGCAATCGGAGCATTAGGTCTCTGAATTCGTTTTGTTCTATTAAATGATACCTTTGGACACTCTCGGCGTTCATGTCCAGTACTTTCACACACCATACACGTTCTCGTCTGGTTATAATATGTTATTAATGACGTTTCTCCCTCTATTGCTATATAGGAAGGTATGTTTTTTTTAATTGTCATTATTGCCGTTCTTATCCCGGTATCTACTTTAAGTAATCCTACTCCTTTATAATATTCATTTTTAATTGTTCTTACTGTTCCGTACTCTTCCAGCTTTCTTTTTATTTTTGAGTTTTCCAGTTCAAATGGAAAATCAAAGATTTTCACCATTGTTTCCTCTGCGTGTTCCTGTATATATACTTCATGTTCTTGGCCCTCTTCATCTTTAAAAATTATAATTTCATCATTATCATTAATTATCTGTTTTAACAAATGGTCACTTATTAGTTTTAAAAATACTTTGGATTTCAGATGATCATATTGAATGCCTACAATTTGATCCTCTGTTAATTTAAACTTTTCTTTCATCCATATATGTAGTGTTAATGGTGACGGTTTTTTTTTTACTCTCTTAAAATCCAGCGAGATTGTATTGATTCGTTTAATTCCCATTGCTCACTTTTTCACTTGTATATACCTTTTTTTTGACCTTAACGCGATAAGCAAACCGTGTTTACCTGTCGAATATCTCGGGTCAACTGAGTAATAATAAAAAAAACCTTAAGAGTAGGTATAGGTACGCGCGTAATATGTTATAACCATATAAACATTTAAAGAAGAGAAAAAAAATATTTTGTGCCTTGTTATCTTGCAGCTTGCTTGGCGAGGAGATATTTAAATGTATTTTGTCTAAATTTGTTTGGAATAAGAGTCTTAAAGAAGTCGGGAAGTGAGTTGTACAACAAGCAGAGTTAAAAGTAAAACACCGTTCAAACATGGAGGATTTATGTAGGGGTGGGGTTATCATACCCCGAGATCGAATATTTACGTCATGTACATGGGATCTAAAAACCACTTTGGGGGACTTTGGTAGGATAAAATGTTATGATAGAAACAGGCCTTATGTAACTTTCTTCTGTTCTCCATATTCAGCCATTTTGCATATGTTAGTTTTTGAGATATTCTATCTCGTCGCCGAATTCCATATATAAAACGCAAACAAGAGTTTTGAACTTTTTGAATTCTTTGTTTTTGATTGGATGTTAAGCAGTTTCCGTAAACTACATCTCCATGGCTGAATATAGAAAGCACAAGCGAGTCACAAACCAAAATTTTGAGTTTTGTTGACAGTTCATGGCGATTACTACTTATAAAGAAGTTTTAATTTAACTTATACCCGCTGAACACATTGGGTAACGTGTTGTTCAAAACGCAAGGGGGATCAAAAACCAATCCCAAGTTTTTTACGTTTTCTCTGAGCGGCATGCAATGCTATATCGTCTATTTTTATATCAATTGAGTTCTTAATGTTATCGACGTCATTTTTTTACTGAAGACCATTTGACCATTACACAGCATTTTTTTGGGTTAAGGTATTACGAATGTTCTAAAGAAACTGTTTGAAAATTTTTAAGATCCCTAGTGATATCTCGACAGGCCTCCGCAACGTCCTTCCTTTTAAACGATAAATACAACTGGGTGTCGTCTGCATAGAAATGTGTTTTACATTTTTTGATAGCCTGTGGCAGGCATGACGTGTATATAGCATATGGGTAGTTACAAGAATTTTGGCCAATTCGACCTGTACTACATTAAAAAAAAATTTATGATATATTGAACTTATTATTATATTTTTTAGAAAAGTCATTATATATTTATATAGTATAGTTAAGAATGTTTTATATTGTACGGTAAATTGTCAATTCCGCAACGATACTAAATTATGAAAGTATTTAACAAAAGCAGACAGTTGTCTTAATTTTAAAAAAAATTTAGTAATTGCTCTGTTTTATATAATATTTAATTAGTCATAAATTTTACACTTTAAACGTAAGAACGTTTAAAAATTGCTAGTAATTTTTTAAAATTAAATATTTTATAAATATTCTCTACACGTGAACGCTATTCGGCTGATTCTGTATGTTGTAAATTTTTAACTCCATTGGCGTACATACGCTTATTTTGACATTTAGTTTAATTATTTTTTAGTAATACTCTTAAATTTTGTTTATTTACCGTTTTACTGAAAGGAACAAAAATGTTGCGGAAATGACAATTTTCTGAAATTAATCAAGAACACAGTACTATATTTAGGTAAAGCGCTTTATTGCAACTTAAAATTCATTTGGGGAATCACATCTGTAGATAGGTTGCAACACATACTGCCAGTCCCACCAGAAAAATGTACATTTATGTCATTGCTGCAACGTAGTGTCATTTTCGCAACAAAACCCGTGTTGCCGAAATGACCGTTGCGAAAATGACAAAACCTGAATATAAATCACATAACATAAAAACTTCAAAATAATTACAAAAATTTTAGGTGAGAATAATAAGGCATGACCACTTTATCGAGTAATTGACACAACTGGCTTTTATAGTAAAACAGTTTTGTTTACCTAATGTTGCAGAACTGACACACAATAAAAACACACTTCAAATTCACGACTTAAATATGGAATTAATAAAAAATTGAAAATTTATAACCAACCGACTAGTCGACACAAGTTTCAGACCGGAAATCAGATTAGATTGCGCCATGACTTCCCATCGTAAACTATTCTTAGGCAACCACACGTTACATTTAGTGATCTGCTGCAAAAATTACTGGTATTCTTAGGACAGACTTTACTTTGCGTTTAATAATTTAATAAAAATAATTGGACAAGTTTATTTATAATAATATAATAAATGCAGGTTTTTACTTTACCAATTATCAAGAAAAATTGATATAGGATCTTAAGTGAAACAAGTTGTAGTTTATTAAATATGAATTCTTGATTGGGGACATGTTGCGGAAATGACATTCGTAGTACATAAATAATTCTGGAAGTATATCCTTGTTAAATATAAGCCATTTAACATTTTCTAATAGTAATATGAAACCTTATTTATATCTTCCATTTAAAACCAATGGGATCCGAAGGACCCGAATATGGATAAAAAGCCAGGGACATGTTTTGGCAAAAATTCTTGAAACTACCCATACAATAAAGGGCTAATAATGGATCCCTGGAGGACTCCAGTAGTTATAGCTAGCTCGTTAGTCCTCTCCGCATCAAGTATAACGCACTGTCGTCGACTTTCTAAAAAGCTTTTAAAACAGTTAATAGCATGGTCACTAAGGCCAATATAATGAAGAACCCCTGAAAATAGTCGGTGGTCAAGGGTGTCGAACGCTTTTGAGAAGTCCAGAAGTGCTAAAACAGTTAGGTACTTCTCCCGATAGAAAACCGCCCCCGGTTTAATCAAGAATCGCTCGGAACCGCCAAGTTATTTTTTTGAAATGATTTTTTCTTAGAAAAGAAATATTATACAGGGTGGTTCATAAGCTACTTGTATCAACTTCATTTTTTTTAATGAAACACATTTTTGTATATCTCTTGCCAAAATAAGCTGAGAATTAATTTTACCATAGGTGGCCCATTATGGATTTAGCAACCACAGGAACCTAAGTCCATATTTAACTAATCGAGAGAAAAAATCAGAAAACTTTCATGAAAATAAAACACTGGGGATAGACCATGCAGCCAAAAGTAAGTGAAACTGTTACTACCCTGATGAGTGGAAACGCCTTATCTGATAACAAAGGCGCCGCGGGTTTCTAAAAAGTAAGGGGCATGAGCTAGGTTTTAAATTTTATTGCAAGTATCTACCAATACACACTCAGTTTTTATGGTTAAACATACAAGATTTCTTTTGATATTTTACTCATTAACGAATGAGCATTATTTGAAATTAATTGATTCAGCCGATACTAGGTGAAAATCCATTATTATAGTATTATGGAATACAGTTAAACAAAGTTGAACTTAATCAACACTTAACAAAATCTTAAGTATATGGTCAACAGAATAAATTTAACAAAGGTGAATTATTTAAATTTGGTCATTTACTCAAATCTAATTGACCAAATCCTAAAAAAGAAAACTAACAAAAAGGCTATTGACTTAGTTTTTCCTAGAAGCAAAAACTCTGACAAATTTAAACTTGTCACTTTCTTTGGACAACCTAGCAAAGTAATTGGCAATTTTCTGAACAAACTTGATATAAATTTGTCTTATAAAACTCTTTAAGTAAATTTATCAAAAAACAATAAAACCAAAAGCAATAAAAAAACAAGAAATCAGGCGTCTATAAATTAGAATGCAAAGATTGTCTTAAAACATACATCATACATTGGCCAAACAGGTAGACATTTTAATAAAATAATACAGGAACATTATAACAGTTTTCTAAAAAACAAAATAGACTCAAACTTTATGCTAACCATTTACTTGATAATCAACATAATTTCAATCCTGCCTTTAAAATCTTACATACAGAAAACAAAGGCGTAAAACTGTTAGAATCGATGGAAATAAATAAACTTAAAAATACGGACCTGTTAGTTAATAATCAATTAGATTTATACAGGGTGTTATTTAATAAGTGTCCGATATTGTACAGGACGATTCCCCAGTTATTTATAAGGTGAAAAATTAAAATAAGCATGGGTTCGCACAGTGCCGGATTTAGAGTCTGTGGGCCCTTAGGCTGCACCTGTGGTGCGGGCCCTACAGGGGAAAATATTTTTTTAGAACCTACACAACGCATTATCTTATCGAAAACTTAAAAATAAAAAAATTAAGGTTTTTATTATTATAGAAAATTTACATACGACTTACCTATAGACATCATTTAGAATTTAATAAATTCATGAAATGTTGAAAATGAAATGAACTGAACATTACTAAATATTTGACATGATTTATTAACATTTCTATAGAAAAGTATATATAAAATTGAGATTAAAGCCTACGTTTCTAAATATGCAAATATGATCAATACGATTTTAAAAATAACATATCGTAAAGTAAAAAAAGTTAAAAACAAAACTCACTTTTTATTTTATATGATATTCTATTATATTACATTACATTACATTACATTACATTACATTACATTACATTACATTACATTACATTACATTACATTACATTACATTACATTACATTACATTACATTACATTACATTACATTACATTACATTACATTACATTACATTACATTACATTACATTACATTACATTACATTACATTACATTACATTACATTACATTACATTACATTACATTACATTACATTACATTACATTACATTACATTACATTACATTACATTACATTACATTACATTACATTAGATTATATTATATTATATTATATCATATTATTATATTATATTATATTATATTATATTATATTATATTATATTATATTATATTATATTATATTATATTATTTAATCTAAAAGCAAACAATGAATTTTTAAAAAGAATCAAACTTAACATAGCCTGAACTAAAACGATAGTGTCTCAGAATCGTAATGACTACTTAATTAGTTTACGCCTCTATACTTCGTACTAACGAAGGTATTTACAATATCTTCATATCCTAATGTCACTTTCAATGCTGAGTAAAGTTAAAGCGCGATGAATGATGATAACGATCGCCAAACGTTAATATTATTAATTTAGTAAGACAAAAACAACTAATTGAAAAAATTGACATAGGAACATTTTTCACTTGAAGAGTGGTATAGTGATGCGGGACCCGACCCTTTGTGGTGCGGTGAGGGCCCTTTTGTGGTGCGGGCCCCTAGGCTGTAGCCTAGGTAGCCTAGTGCTTAAATCCGGCACTGGGTTCGCAAGGCCTTCATTTTTAAGATGCAGGGTGTTAAAAATTTTATTTTATTTTTGTTATTCGTGAATAATTTTTGAAATAATGTCGATATTTGGAAGAAAATTAGTATTTGTGGATTTTTTACTATAAGAAATTCAAATTTGATCTTAGTTTGGCCCTTAATTATATGGGGCGCCACCCACAGGCCTATTTCTCTTTTTGGGAGTCACAAATTTCTTGTGCGTGTATGTATCACATTTTTTAAATGAAAAATCAATTTTTCTATCATTTTTATTCGAAAAAGCTATGCTTGTTAAAAATCGGTACAAGAAGGCGTTTTCCAGATATTTTGATTTAAATTAATCGATGCATTTTTTTTAAGTAAAATAATTTTTTTTTAAATCACAATAAATGTTGAAAATGTCCACGGGTCCACCCCCTGCCTGTATGCATGCATCCAATCTTCTTCTCATTGATTCGCGAACTCTTTGGAAAATATCTGGAGTATTTTAAATCGTTCTACAAGAGTTTATTATTCGGTTTCTTAATTCTTCTACATTTTGAATAGGTGTCTGGTAAACTAAGGATTTGAGATGTCCCCAAAGAAAAAATCCAAACTGTTAAGGTCTGGTGACCTGGGGGGGCCATGATTGAGGCCCTCCCCGACCTATCCAACGGTTAACAAAAGCTCGATTCAAAACTTCTCGCGCTCGGATGATAAAATGTGCAGAGCACCATCATGCATAAACCACATTTCATTTCGTAGTCTAAGCGGCACATCTTCTAGTAAAATAGGCAAATCTGCTTCAAGAAAATTACAATATCTCTCTCCGTTTAATCTTCCCGGAATAAAGAATGGCCCTATACAATAATCTCCAAGGATTCCTGCCCACACGTTAGGAGAGAACTGTTCTTGGAAATGTGATTCCTGTATGGCATGGGGGTTTTCCTCTGACCACAAATAATTGTTGTGAAAATTGCGTATAGCATTGCGTGAGAAATTTGCTTCGTCGGTAAACAGGATTTGAATTTCAAATAAAGGATTTTGAATAAGGCATATGAAGAAACCAACGACTGAAGTTGATACGTAATGAAAAGTCACGAGGGAGGAGTGAACTCTTTGAATATGATAGGATATAACAAATGATCAATTAAAATTTTCCATACCAGAAGATGAGAAATATTCAACGTCAGCGCTATTTTCCTGGTGCTTGTTTCCGGGTGTTCTCCTGCTATATTAAGAACTGCTTCTTCGGTTTCTGGAGTTCTTACCGTCCGATGTGCACCCGACAGATGACTATTTTTTTCAAAACTTCCTGTTTCCCTTAATCAAGCGTGAATTTTTGAAAACGATTTTGAAGTAGGAGTTATGCGGTTCGGCTAACGCTCCCGATATAGACGTCTAGCCTCATATATGCATTTCCATTAGCAAGTCCATATGTAAAATGTATGTCAGCATACTCAGCATTGGTAAATTTTTTCCATTTTTTGACAAATAATCACAATAATAATAAATAAAGCTATTTAATTATACGTCAACATATTATTTTTGACATGACACCACAAAAAAAAAAATTAATTAGCTTACTCGCCTACTTAATAGGTTCCAAAAAGTTAAAAACATTGCAGAATAAACCTCCTAGCCTACTTGATAATTTTATTTTCCAAAGAGTTCGCGCATTAATGAGAAGAAGATTGGATGCGTGCATACAGGCAGGGGGTGGACCCGTGGACATTTTCAACATTTATTGCGATTTTAATTTAGTGTTAATATATCTAGGGGTCCGTTGTTTATTGTTGTTTAAAACTAGCTTTGAAATATTTCTATGATGATTAAAAAAAAAGGGTTTCAAAATTATTTCACTTTAAAAAAAAAGCATCGATTAATTTAAATCAAAATATCTGGAAAACGTCTTCTTGTAGCAATTTTTAACAAGCATAGCTTTTTCGAATAAAAATGATAGAAAAATTGATTTTTCATCTAAAAAATGTGATACATACACGCACAAGAAATTTGTGACTCCCAAAAAGAGAAATAGGCCTGTGGGTGGCGCCCCATATAATTAAGGGCCAAATTAAGATCAAATTTGAATTTCTCATAGTAAAAAATCCACAAACACTAATTTTCTTCCAAATATCGACATTATTTCAAAAATTATTTACGAATAACAAAAATAAAATTTTTAACACCCTGTATCTTAAAAATGAAGGCCTTACGGACCCATGCTTATATGAACTTTTCACCTTATAAATAACAGGGGAATCGTCCTGTATAATATCGAACACTTATTAAATAATACCCTGTATAATTCACCTTTGTTAAATTTATTTTGTTGACCATATTATACTTAAGATTTTGTAAATTACCCATATTGTACATAATTTAATTTTTTAAACCCTCTGTTGGATATTCCCGCTATTTTAACCCACTCCACTGTTTTATTTACATCTTCAATAATTTAATTTTATTGCACCCTTTTTATTTTTGAAGTGAAAACTTCGTTAGGCGCGTTTAGCACTTTTTTGTAGGCACTGAATTAAACTAAGCCGTCACACTCGGCTGTGTTACGCTTAAATTCGACTCCTATATTCAATCCGAACTGACCCTGACCCGAATGAACGTTATATGAAAGAGCATGCCGCCATCAGTCGCATTCAGTATCGACGTGGAAACAGTGTGCGTTGTATACACACTTGTTGCGTCTCAGGTATGTTCTGGCATTTTTTAAATTATATATTTACGTAGGGTGAAGTAAGGTAATTAGTTTCACCATAATTGCTTATTCCGTGGACCTAATTTATTATGATTTCTGACTTCTGTTGAAGATGTAAAAATTCAAGGGTTGTTCAATTTTAGGAAATATCTTTTTTCGTATGCAGTAAAATTATCCCGTATTCCAAGTTTATGTTATTTTTGAAGTGAAAACTTCTTTAGGCGCGTTTAGCACTTTTTTGTGGGCACTGAATTAACCTTGTTGAAGTTTTCACTTCTGTCGTGTGGTCTTAAGCACATACAATTTTTTTTTATTTTCAACTTTTATTAAATCATTGTCATCTGACGAAGCTGCAGTGTTAGCGAAACATGTAATTTTTTTTTATTAATATAGTGGAAAATAATTACAAGCTCAACTTTGTTTTACTGTATCCCCTAATACTAATACTATGAGCGTTATTTGTCATTTTCCAACAGTACCTATCAATTAGATAATTAAAAGTCGAACAAAACGAAACCACGTTTTGTAATAAAGACAGTTAATTAAGGATTTTAACTAAATTGCCATAGTCTAGTCAATCATATTTATAGCAAAGAAGACAATTTCGAAATAGTTTTTTTCAAATATGTGAACATGTAGGGGAGAGCCACCAACAGTGGCCATCCACGTATTTCAAAAACGTTTAAGAAATTTATGCTTTTTCCAATATTTTTGACTACATATACGTTAAGGCTGTACAAATATGACTCTATTTAATTTTAGAAAGTATAGGATCTTTTCCTCAATATTTTTTAAAAACATACCACTATGGCCACTGTACCGAACCACAAAGTGGTACAGTGGTTTCTCTGAAAAGCATACTAAAGACTGTTTTTAAGTTGGTAATAAGTATTAAGACTTTATACAAACTCCTTGAATTAGGAAATTGATAAGTATACACATCGAAAAACAAAAGAAACATGTATCATATAAATGCAAAATTTTTTATTCAAATAATGTAAGGAACAGTGGCCATCCCTTTATAATATATGAGAGTAGTAGCCAATGTACCCTCCGTTAAGGTGGCCACTGTAAGAAGGGAAACATAAAAAATAAAACCTAACCTAACAGAAAAACAATGCATATTATTTAGCCTTTTACCACTGAACTTCGTACTGCAATAGCACATCCTTAAGAAGCATGCAATAAAGTGACTGAAACACTTACCAGCTTTGAATGATTAAAATGATAAGTCACTCTAATAAAAAAACTTTCCACACCGAATTTCAATGTCACACTTATTACGACGAAGCCGGCCATTTAACTAAAAGTATTCGGCGCGCAATGTGCTGGAAACATACTTAAGCACGGATACAAGAGAGGGCGCTAGCGGTGTACGTTTTGTAAGAGAATATTCACTGGCGGCCACTGTACCTGCCATGGCCACTGTTGGTGGCTCTCCCCTACATACATCAGTATATCTCAAAATAAAAACCTAATAAATATGTGTTAAATACAACTGTGCATTTTGGGTTGGCTAACGTCACTTACGGGCTAGGTAGCTCACTGTCTATTCCAAAACTATTGAAGTAGCTCGGACACATTAAAAAGGTTGGCGACCACTGCTGTAGAGGATATTTTTTCGTTTTGTAGTATATCAGGAATATATGATAATTAGTAATGCAAGTAAAACGAAACTGACACATGATAAATTGCTGAACTAAATTAATTTAACTTTGTACCCGTGTAAAATCCGATTTTTTTAAAAATGTATGCTGGTGAGGCTCTATTTTTTATTTATCTATAACCAAAAATAGGCTCTGTTTTTACTCTTTATTTACTATGTCTTCACTTATTGTAGGTACAACCAAACCACAAAACTATAAGCAATGGAGCTGTGATATTTGTGCAAAAATGTTTACTACAAAATATTTTTTAAAAATACATAAAAGACTTCATACTGGTAAGTATATTATATCGCTGCTCGAGAGCATTATTGACGTAACTGCAATTATTTTTAAAAACGAGTTAACTACACCAAGACATAAATAAAACTCCATTTTATTTGGTTAAAAATTGCCACAAGTGTATTTAATACAAAAAAAAACAAGTTTTCAAATTGTCACCCTGTATGTATCACAACCGTATTTAATTTTTTGCTTTATTAACCTAAAATAATATTTATTTTTAGGAGAAATGCCATATACCTGTACAATATGCAATAAATCTTTTACTTTTCAACAATCCTACCATAAACATATGCTTTATCATTCATCAGAGAAGCCATACGAATGCAAGGAATGTGGTCGAGCATTCAAGGAACATTCTACATTACAAAACCACGCAAGAATACATTCAGGAGAACGACCATTTGATTGTGAAATTTGCGGTAAGCATAATAAGACCCTGACACATTGATCTCCAAAGATCAGAAGCCAATGACCCTAATGAATAAAAATTAAGCGATTACTTAAAGCAATTACTTTTTAGTAAAAGCAATTGCTTGACTAGCAAATGCTATAAGTAAAAGCAATTGCTAGATCTAAATCTGAATAAAATTTTAAAGCAATTGCTGTTTTTTTTACACCTCTGTAGCAAATGCTTATTCAACACAAGTTCAGACGTGGCTTATCCACTTGTTCAGATTATAGATTTTATGTTCAGTTTGGTGCCTAATTTGCAAAAGAGTTGACGTAAATACAACAACGTTGGTCTATTTATTTAGTACAATAGTACCTAATCTGTTACGTTTTTGTGGAAAATGGGAAACTTATATTTGTGATATGGCAGATTTCAGTGAAAATGAGGAAAGTGATAGTAGCGATGAAGAAATTAAAGACAAGCAATTGATATTCGTTCACAAATTGAAGGAACATAAATAAATCTCTCTGACCACAACCGTTTAGCTTCCACAACTTCAGCACTTGTAGGAAATTTAATAACAATATTGGCCTTCTCCAAAACGGCATCCATTACAAAAGTGTATGTATGTGTACAGGGTCATTCCGTATATTTAGACAGCGTTTACTGCGTTTATTATAAGAGATAGAAAAAAACTTTAAATATAAAAGTTATAGGGTTTACCCTAAGTCGCCAGAAAATGTTACGCAAAACAACAAATGAATGTCACAAAGTTAGGAAAAAACACTAACTTGGTAAATCTTTAATGGAACACCCAGTATATTGAAACAAAAATTAATAGATCTTTTTTTTCTAAATTCAAAAATATATAATATGTTGACATTTGGTTTAGCCGTTTTCGAAATATTTGCATTTTAAAAATGTGAATATATTTTAATTAAATCGCACTTGCCATGGATAAACAAATGGCTCGAACGCCATTATTTAATAGTATTTATAGGGCTGTCAGATTTCCTTTAGTCCATACGCAAAATGGGTTACACAGAATAAGAAAAATTAGAAATAACTAAAAATATTTTTTAATAAAATAATTTATGAAAATTTACCAGTGTTGAATGTGACCACCGTTATTTTCGATACATTTTCTGTAATCTTCCTTTAATTTAGATAAAGCATTGCCAATATACTCAGGATGTTCTTCATTCAATGAATTTATACTTCTTTGAATTCTTTGCATTAAGTCCTCCAAACTTTGACTTCTTTCTTATATACTTCATCTTTTAGATAGCCCTATAAAAAAGTGTCTAAAGGGGTCAGGTCGGGACTATTAGGTGGCCATTTAATGGTCCCATGAGTTACAATCCACTCGTTAAACCGGTTATTTAAAAAATTTCTCACAGGCATTGTGTTATGAGGTGGCGCACCGTCCTGGTGCCATATTATGTTATTATAGTCCCTGATAGGAAGTTCTTCTAACAAACATTTAATTTCATTATTTAAAAACTGGATGTATCTATTTCCTGTTAACGATCCATCAAATATAACCGGGCCAATTATTCGGTTCCTTAGAATACCACACCAAACATTCAAGGACATACGACCCTGAATTTTAATTTCAATATAAGAGTGGGGGTTCTCTGATGCCCACATGTGTGTGTTTCGTCGGTTATATACTCCTGCTGTAGTAAACGTAGCTTCATCGCTCCACAAAATCCTATTATAAAAATCATGGGCTTGAGTTTTCCTAACTAACATATCATTACAATATGCTAGTCTTCTAATTTTATGATCATCTGTCAATTTTTGTACCAGCAACATTTTGTATGGGTGATATCCATATTTGTATAAAACAGTTTTAATCTTTTTTGTAGATTTTCCAAACTATTTACTAGCATCGGCAATTGGATTTTCTAAAAATAAGTATTAACACTTGATAAATCAGAGCAAATAATTAAAGACTTCTTTCATACCTTCAAAATACAATAACATCTGTAGTTCTTTATCCTCATTTGCGATAACTGTGCGTTTTTTCCTATAAAGGGTTTTGTGCTCCCTCATGCTCCTTTCGGTATAATAAAAAGTGGACCTAGCAGGAACAGGCATTTCGCGATGAATACTTTCCTTATTAATATATCTTTTTTTTCTAAATTCAAAAATATATAATATGTTGACATTTGGTTTAGCCGTTTTCGAAATATTTGCATTTTAAAAATGTGAATATATTTTAATTAAATCGCACTTGCCATGGATAAACAAATGGCTCGAACGCCATTATTTAATAGTATTTATAGGGCTGTCAGATTTTCTTTAGTCCATACGCAAAATGGGTTACACAGAATAAGAAAAATTAGAAATAACTAAAAATATTTTTTAATAAAATAATTTATGAAAATTTACCAGTGTTGAATGTGACCACCGTTATTTTCGATACATTTTCTGTAATCTTCCTTTAATTTAGATAAAGCATTGCCAATATACTCAGGATGTTCTTCATTCAATGAATTTATACTTCTTTGAATTCTTTGCATTAAGTCCTCCAAACTTTGACTTCTTTCTTATATACTTCATCTTTTAGATAGCCCTATAAAAAAGTGTCTAAAGGGGTCAGGTCGGGACTATTAGGTGTTACTCTGCTTGCGCTTGAGCAACATTATTGTTGTTTTTGTAAAAAAGTAATTATTTCTAATTTTTTTTCTTCTGTGTAACCCATTTTACGTATGTATTAAAGGAAATCTGAATTCGAGCAATTTGATTATCCATGGCAAGTGCGATTTAATTAAACAATATATTCACATTTTTAAAATGCAAATATTTCGAAAACGGCTAAACCAAATGTCAACATATTATATATTTTTGAATTCAGAAAAAAAAGATCTATTAATTTTTGTTTCAATATAAAGGGTGTTTAATTAAAGATTTATCAAGTTAGTGTTTTTTCCTAACTTTGTGACATTCATTTGTTATTTTGCATAACCTTTTCTGGCGACTTAGGGTAAACCCTATAACTTTTATATTTAAAGTTTTTTTCTATCTCTTATAATAAACGCAGTAGACGCTGTCTAAATATACGGAATGACCCTGTACAGTAGTTTGGTGAACACCGAGTTCCGACAATTTCCGCAGAAAGACTTTAATCTTATTTAAAGGCGACAGTGCACCCCCTATCCACCACCCAGTATCAGTCAAAAAATAATTTGCCAACCTTTCTGAAATCATCATATCTGCAATTTTTACGTACACTGTAGATTTTTCTTTTACGGACGCTCATATATTCAGCCATAATTGAAGACACAAATTAAGAGCGCGCGACGCACGTGTATGCCCCGGAGAACTAAGGTTGACTGCTACCAAGCAAATGATGACCTTAAAAAAAGTTGAAAGCATTTGCTACACTAAAAAAAGCAATTTTTTAATTTATTCATCACATTTTACGCAAACGATAGCGATCGCTTCTATTTTTTTAAGAAAAAGCATTGACTAGAAGCAATTCCTGTACTTTTAAGCAATTGCTGGACGCAAAGCAATTATTACTTTAGTTTTTATTCATTGGCTTTCAAGAAATTACTTCGATTTTATAAGAAAAAGCAATCGCTACATTTTTATTTATTAGGCTCAATGAGTCACACACAAAACAATATTTTTTTAATTTCAGGTAAAAAATTCCGACAAAGAGTTTCATACTTCGTCCATATGAGAATTCACACAGGAGTAATGCCTTATAGATGTACATCTTGTAACCAACATTTTAGATACAAATTAAGTCAGAAATCACATAAATGCTCAATGAATCCACCTGGAACAGTAATTCAAATCAATGAATCCGATGCAAAGAGTTCGGTAACATTGCTGTCAAAGCATTTAGCCATCAATCAAATTTCACAACGTAGTGAGCCAAGTGTTTTTTTGACTACTTTAAAAAATTTGCATCAACAAAATAATGCTAATAATAATAATAATGATAAATGCATAATGCCAATTGACTATAATATAGCAAATATAAATATTATACCAGAAAAGAAAATGGAAAACAGTGACATTCTGAACGGAAATGAATCTTATCAAGCAACTCATCGGTTGAATCCAGAAAACTCCAATCCAAGTACATCGATAGTTTAAAAAGGTAAATTTGGGCTGCTAAATAATTTACGGTAATATCAATATAAACGTTAAAATATGACTACTTAAATTGAAATATTTGTTTTTCGTTATGAAGGGTGTTATTTAAGTATGTGGCCCAACTCCAAGGGGTGCTTCTTTAAGTGATTTTAAGAAGAAAAGTTCATATAAACATTGGTCCGAAAATGCATAGTTTTTACGATACAGGGTGTCAAACTTTTAAAAAAAAATCGTATGTTCGTAAATATCTAAATACTCTTTTACTCGATTTTGTTGAAATTCGCCAATTCTGTTTGTAATAACAAGAGGATAATTTTACCTTAATAAGATTAAAATTATTAAATCCAGTGGCGTCTCGGAAGACGTCCAACTAATATTTTTGACAAAAAATTGCACGCCACTGACTTTTTTTTAATTATTAATTTTTTTAGAATTAAGCACCTACCAATACAACTATTTTATCTTTTGAGTTTTTTTCATATCTTGCTTTGTTTTCGAGAAAAAAAAATAAAAACCACTTTATTGCATGTGACAATAAGAGTAAAAAATTTAAACTACTTACCAAACTATCAAGCAATTATTAAAATTACACGAAAGTCCTCTTTTGAATTTTTTCGCAAAGAATAAAACTGTTTTTGATCAAATAAATTAACATAAAATAATCACATAACGTAATAATTTATTACTGCAATGTTTTAAAAGTAACAACTATAGCTCTTATTGTCCCGGGGACATACAATAAAGTGGTTTTTATTTTTTTTCTCGAAAACAAAGCAAGATATGAAAAAATTCAAAAGATAAAATAGTTGTATTTGTAGTTGCTTAATTCAAAAAAAAAATCATAATTTGAAAAAAAGTCAGTGGCGCTCAATTTTTTTGCCAAAAATATTAGTTGGACTGTCTTCCGGGACACCACTGGACTTCATAATTATAATCTAATTGAGGCTAAATTATCCTCCTGTTATTACAAACAGAGTTGCCAAATTTCAATAAAAGAATATTGAGATATTTACGAACATCCGATTTTTTTTTTAAAGTTTGACACCCTGTATCGTAAAAACTATGCATTTTCAGACCAATATTTATATGAACTTTTCTTCTTATATCACTTAAAGAAGCACCCCTTGGAGTTTGGACACATACTTAAATAACACCCTGTATAGATAATATAAATAACGTTTAAATAAGGTTTACAAAAAACTATCAAGAATTTTATAATGGGCCTTTGCCCTATAAACTGAACTAAATGGGTTGTTCTAATTCATATTTTATTATTTCGTTAAAGCACAGAATATACAGGGTGATTCACGGTGGATGGAACGTTAGACGTTTCTGACGAACCAGTAAAGGAATCGTTCTGAAAATTTGGTCGTTTACATAAACGGACACGCTCTACCTATCTAAAATATTTTTAACAATACAGTGTTGCCGCTTCCATACAAAAATAATAGCCACTTCGATATTTTAAATGGAACACCCTATATATTATTAAATTTTTAAATTCTACATTAAATTATAATTATTGTTTAATAAAAGCATTATTAGTCTATGCTTAATGGTTTCCGAGATATTGTCTCTTGAAAAATGACATTTTTGAACTTTGACAGCTTCTAGCTTTTTAACTGTACGTCTGAGAGCAAAACGGCTTACATGTCCCTATCTTCGATTTTTATTATCTTTCCAAAAGTGTCAATTTCCGGATAAACCGGATGTAGGAAATATAATACTTCCGGTTTGACCGGAAATTGTTAAAAAATAACACGTGCATCAAAAGAAGCGCTGTTGCCAAACTTACTGTTAAGTCACATATTACATTCATTAAATTAATAAAATACACGTTTTACAAGTATAATTCAAATAAATTACAAACGTTAATAAGATACTATAGTTAGAACAAATTTTTGTTTTGTTGGTTTAAATAAAATAAATATGATTATTTTAGGCCTTTGTATTTAGTAGGTACCTACTTATTTCAGTTCGATGGTGACAAAATCTGGAATGATAGCGGTAACCTCGGTTTCCTTTTTTACGCGTCGGCCATTCACAGGTAGCAACAGAAACAGCTGTAGTAAATAAATAAACCCTTCTTCTTTATGTCAGTAATAGTAGTATATGTTTTTGCGATGTCGTCGTTAGTCGTCTGAATAATATTATTATTGTACGTGTTTTGGAAGTTTTTTGTAAAGAATTTTTCATTTTATTGTTGTATGTACTTAACAAAATGGTGCGTTAGTAGTGTCAAATTTGGGGAAAATTAGATTCTTTTAATCCGGAATTATCTTTTCACAGGTAAGGTTATAATCTGTATTATTTGCCCATTCAGTGGTGTAATAATCAGGAAAGTAAAGAGTAAATAGGAATAATTCTTGTTAACATTTTTATCTGTGAGATACGAGTACAAAGGCAAAATCTCAGCTAACAATCTTTAGTAGTGAAATTTAAAAAATCATATTTTTATATTTTTATTAGAACAGAAGTTATAAATTTCCCTGCCACCATTTTTTTCGATAAATGTAACATATTATCTCCGAATTGTTACAGATAAGTAATGTGGGGCGTTTTAAACTCAGGAGTCGATTATGATCGGCTACCCAATTTCATAGCGGTGGGATGTCTCGAAATCAAAAATGCTAACGAACGTGCTACGTGAAAGAAGCACTTTGTATAAGTACCTACTGTCTGAAAATAAAACTAATACCTTTATCTTTTCAGGAACTAAACATATCAGCAAGAGTATATTAAAAGAAAAGATAATGGAAGGATAACATGAGGAACTAAATTAGTGCAAGCGCCAAAAATATATGAAATTGAAATGTAGTATAAAATTGTGCCCTTAACCACTTAGAAAAATATATTTATTGTTAATTTAGGTAAAAGTAAAAGTTAATTTATAAAAAAAAACTAATATACCAGTACTAAATTTGTATGTGTCTACAAAAAACCATCAAGGTTATTGTACACCAGAAATTTTTTACTTCCCATCTTTCTTCGTTAATATGCATGCAGTATGTATCAGCCAAATGGAATAAATTCGATAATTCATACGTGGGGGGCGTATTCGAAAGAACGCTCGGACAGGTCAATTGGTATTGATTGGTATACTAAATAAGACAACCATATAATTTTACATATGACTACTTTAAAACATTGGGATTAGACAAAAACACATCACTTGATATCTTTATGCCTTTATACTAACACACAAATAATAATATATACAACCAAATAAAACATAAGCTTTGATTCAACCCAGCATAAAATCGTTAGCGAACTGGCGAAATATTAACGAAAATTGTTAGATAGTGGTGTGTGACAGCAACAACTCCTACAATACATGTTGGAGTTTTTGGCGATGGGCACAAAACGGTGGAAAAATCACGTATTTAAACAATAATCATTAATTGATTTGGCAAGCTTGTACTGACTTTAATAATTATCAAGATGGTGATGATTATGGTATAATTTAAATATACAAAATGATTTAATTAATACATAAACTAATTCAAAATAATACGTTTAATTTAATTAAAATAGCACTGGGGAACGAATTTTAAAACACAACTATATAAAGGTGCACTTTTTTTGACGTCTTTTTTAAAAACATTTTGCTTAGTCGATATGTCTTTGCCGAAAAACGATTTGCTATAATCCAAAATTCTAATTGTAGGAAAACCGCTAATTCAAAATTGTGCATTTGAGTAAATCGGTTTGGCTAATATAAACCTCGACGGACGTATCCAATCATTTACAAGCACTTCTTCACATTGCATTCACTACGAAAGTTAGTATACGAATAATATTTTATTAAGAGCTCCCTATCGAGCCGTTAAACTTGCGTTTTTATCGTAAAAACACATACCCACGTTCCAATTAACTGAGAAGTTACCGTACCAGATTAATTGGTTTGGAAAGAAAAATGGAAAACCTAAATAAATGATATCCGCAAAATGATCTACTTTTAGTTTTTTCAAAAAAATTATAAAAATGTAAAGTTTGCCATAAAACGGTATTTTTTAAAATGTCTCTATTTAAATTTAAAAAAAAAAACTAAAACAAGAGCATTTTGCCCACATCTCTTAACTTTAAAATTCTATTTAGTTTTTGTTTTCATTCAAAGTGGTTCTCTAGTTCTCAACTGGAATATAAACCCTTGCAAAAGGTGGCGTCAACAAACTGGCGAGTATTGTTTTACCGTGTCGATAAGGCCCATTTAGTTGAACTACACTACTGTTTTTAATACTGGATTCAAAACATAATTTGAATTGGATATGGATTGAACAATAATTAATAAGAATTATTAAAGCTAGAAACGCCAAATTTTGTGATTCCCAACTCTTCATCATATTATATTGTTTTATTTGATTTGAGTCATCACGAGAATTACGCGGCGTCGCGTAGACATTTTGAAGATAATATCGGGGCATCGTTTGTAATTTTAATAGAAAATGGGAAATTATAAAATATGAATACCTGGCCGCAATAAACGATATTTCCGGGGAACATTGCTTTATGGGGCGTCGCCCCGCGGTGAATTTTCTTTCATCGGAACGCATGTGTAAAGACTAGTGATGGGAAAAATCGAGTTATTTTAATAATCGACTACCGAGTATTCGAGTGATTTAAAAAACCGAATTATAATCGATTTTTCACTCGAATCCTATGTTAGGGAGAAAAAGGTCGCCAAAGTAGTAAAAGACCGGTTTTTTTTTAATAACTTCAATAATCAACCACATATTTTTTTAGACTTCTAAAAAAAAAAAAAAAGTCGCCAGTTCCGTAAACTAACTAGTTTGTGTAGCCGCTATGAGTGATTGGTGATTTATGAATGGCATGCGGGTCGTTTGAAAATAAAATAATTCGAATTTTCGTCACTCGAATAATTACCGATGATAACCGAATAATTCAAGTGATTGAAAAAATCGACTGATCGGTTATTTTTCACTCGAGTGATCCCATCACTAGTAAAGACCATAGACATTTACCTTTAGATACGTACAGCTTATCTCGTGCGCAAAAAAAAGTAAGTTTAATGGGTGAAAAAATACGTCTTAGCGCATGGCTCGCCGGTCAGATGCCTTACCTCCCAGCAGGATTGGGCATGCGCACAAACGTCTTGTTATCGGCCTGTCCTTCTTTTGCGACATGCTCAAAATACACTCCAGAACCGGCTCGGCGCCATTTTAGTTGTTGTGTTTCAAGTTTTCTCTGTGGATTTCTTGCTGTTTATTGTGCGTGTTTAATATTTACGGATTTCTAGTTTTTGTGTAGTTTAGTGAATTGTGTTTGTGCTTTTGGTGACTCGGATTGTAATATAAACAATGACTGGTAAAAATCTTTTCATAATTTTATTATGCCCAAATAATAGGGGTAAAATACCGGGTATTTCGTATTTTCCGTAAGTAAAAGACACTTTTCTCTATAGTTATATTATATAAAAGAAAAAAGTAAATACCTAGGTATGTTTATATCAATCCAAGGGTGAAAGTATTCCACGGGTCAAGTTCTCGGGCAAGACCTTTTTCAAATTCTTGAACAAGACATTGTGCTTAAAAATGTTTTACACGTACCTACCCAAGTTTTTGCCAGATTGTAAAAATCAATACTAGTTATATACCAACTTATATTTGACTTGAGGATAGGTACGCGATAACATTAAAGATTGGTTATTTTGCTGGGTTGGTTTGTTTTTTATATTCGATTTTATAAGACTAGTTTAATTGACTTGTTCTCTTCTTTTTGGAACTTACAACACAACGACGAATCATTTTTAAACAAATTTTAGAAACAAAACCTTTAAAACAATTTTCTATCTTCAAAATCTGATAAGGCCGTATTACACCAACAATTTGTCAAATAAGTTCACGAAGTGACTCCATGAAGAAATTTTATATATGTAAAGCCCAAATTTGACATCAAATAACTTCACGGTCGTCTTCGTGAAGAACTTCACGAAATTAAAACTTGTTCTAATTGCGTCAAAGTTATTCGTGAATTTCAGTAGTGCCAACAGCAAAAATAAAATGCCATGGAAAATTGATGGAATTCTATTTTTAATTTTATTCATAGTTCAATATAAAATAGAAACAAAACCACAAAGCACAGCTCAAAATAACGAAAAACTCAAGCTTCACAAATAACATAACCTTAAAAGTACAGTTTAAATTGTTATGTTGGTATAACTGTTAAATGACAGTAAAAATAGGCTGAAACTTCGTGAATTTATTTGATCAGTGTAAAGCGCAAAACTTCATCAAAGAAGTTCATGAATAAATTCATGAATTAATTTGCGAAGAAATTGTTGGTGTAAAACGGCCAATAGGTTTGCAACTACTAAAAATGCCAGAAATCACTACCTTTTTTTCCAATTTGATCAATAATTGAGAAGTAATTCCAATTTTTTGGCAAGAATTTGGGACCCATTTTAGCTGTTTACAAACATGTAAAAATAACTTTAATCAACTTTTACAATTTCTTGGCCAATAACTTAAATCTTAAAGCCCGGGCCAGTCTATTTTCCCATTTCGTCACCTTAGAGTTATACTGTTGTATGTCGCATTTTTTCTGAAATTGACTTTTTGGTGTTAATAAGTTGTATGTACCTCAAACTTGCCTTCCAGAGAATTACAATGTTGTATGTTACACCATATGTCATTGGCAACCATAAATACATTGTTGTGTCAACGTGAATTGCGATTTTTAGAGTCTCATAGTTGTATATGTGTCACATACACCTTTGTAATTTTATATTTTATTCCTATGGTCACAAATAATACACATACAACTTTGTTTTTATTTGGTTGGGTCGTTAAGTTAGTGTGGTAGTGGATTCCTGAGGTGGATAAGGCATACTATATGGCTATACTTTCCAAAAATGATAATGCCTAACATATTTATTTCTCTAGTTCTGGATTATATTCTTATTTGTAGTTATTTTGTTTTTTTGTAACGTCACAGGGTGTTATGTTTTCATAATTAATTAAAAAAAAAGAGTTACATAATTGTATGTGTTTTTCTAGTGCCCAAAATATAGAAAAAACAATGTATATGTGTATATTTTTTCTAAAAAACCGTAATAATTATAATGAAACTAACTAAGTACAAATTTTCTTAAATGTAGGTCTGTCCATAGCACTGTAACAAAAAGCCAATTTTTCATAACGCTTTTTCTCAAAACTTGAGTTACTGATGCACATACCACAGTATAACTCTAAGGTGACGATTTGTTAAATAATAATGTTGTAGTGCGCATGGCCTATTCCGGTGTGGTTTTGTTTACACGCGCGAGGCCATAAATTTGCCACTTTCGTGATTATTGTTTGCTTATCTAAAGATAAATGTCTATGTAAAGTAAAGAGGTGATTATAATAATAGTGCATAAATGGTGTCCTGCATATCTTAAAACTAGTTTTTTATTAATATTATAGGTTAAAGTTAGGCGGCTATGCCGTTAAAACTATTAGGAACTTCATTTGTAAAGTCGCCACAGTGGTTCTTTTCCCGTGCGTCATCACTTTCACGTCATCAAAATCGTATGAATCAAATCAAAATTACGAGACGAAAAAAGTCAAAACTAAGTCTAAGTTCATAAAATGGACGTACCTGCCTACCGTTTGACGTAACTACATAATATCCCGAAAAATTATTACTTATTTTAAGTTTTGCCCGGCATTCTCTATTATCTAAAAGAAATTGACAAACAAATGTTATTACATTTAATACTATTTTTAAAGCTTAAAATCTAGAAAAGTTTGGTGTTTTATTGACTATTAAAATCGCAAAAGTCAAATTTTTGACATCTTTTCATTAAAGGGAATTTAGCCACTGCCGTAAACTTTTCAAAGAACTTTCATCGTTAGAATATTTAAAATAAATAAATTAGGTATTATAAAAATCCATAAATACTTACCGCTAAAACAGATGGTGGGTATAATTATCTCTAAAAAGAACTATTTTTAGAAACAGGAACAGTTTTAAGGCACACAAATTTACAAAATACGAATTAGATTGTCAGATCAAAATAAGGTTGACAATGACGTTCTAAAATACAACGGTAGTCAACTAAACAAATAAAAAAGGTAATTAATTGATGTTTATAGTTTTATTCTTGTCTAGCACGTTATATTATTGCGAAATCTTGGAGACGTTCTTTTATGCTTTTATTCAAACTTGTTATTGTAATAAATAAGGATGCAGAGTTATTAACCACGTTGAGTCCTGATCGTTGATTGATGACGCACGGGAAAAGATCCACTGTGGCGACTTTATTGTATTTGTCATCACACTTTATGTATTCTGTATTTAATTTTGGGTTTTATACGAATTATAGCGGTTTTTAAAGTAGTTGATTATTAAATAGTATAAATAAAAATTACTCGTTTCTATTACAATAAGTTTTATGTTTACGCTTACGTTGAAAATATTTATTTTAGATACAGATATTAGTTACACTTTACTAAACATAATATATATATTTGATCTCCCATTAGAGGAAGCTTTAGGCACCGTGCTAAGGGAGACCGGCAGGCAGAGCCTGTGCCGGGGCTGTTGTTTGCTCGTATAGCTTAGAATGCAGTGTGTATATTCTGCGTAGAAATCTCTTTCGAGCAGGCGCTCTTAGAAGACTATCGTAAATTTAATTCCGCCAGGTATTCTGGGTCGTTGCTGTTCACATCTTCTTCTTTCAGGGTGTTTCATGCATGCCGTCGTATCCCCAAGTGCCAAGTAGTAAAGCCGCCTTCTGTCTGTCCTACCCATAGACAATTTACCTTTAGATACATACAGCTTATCTCCTGCGCAAACAAAAGTTACGTTTTATGGGTGAAAAAATACGTCTGAGCGCATGACTCGCCGGTCAGCTGGCTTCCTTCTGGACACCTTAGTGCATGCGCACAAACCTCGTGTTATCGGCCTGTCCTACTTTATCGACAATGATCGATATGCTCAAGATACTCTACAGAACCGGCTCGGCCGCTATTTTTCTTGTTGAGTTTTAAGGTTTCTCTGTGGATTCCTTGTAGTTTTCTTAGCTATCGTGGATTGTGGGTGTTTAATATTTACGGATTTCTAGTTTTTGTGTAGTTTAGTGAATTGTGTCTGATTGTGAGAAAATTAATTCTGTCAAAGTTGCTGGTTGGTTAATTTTTTGGTTAAAATCTGTACATCCCGGCATTAAGCTTTTAATAAAGCCAGTATTTCACGAGTGAAGTTCTCGGGCAAAAACTTAACAAATTCTTGAACACGACATTTTGTTTGAAAATGTTTTACACGTACCCAAGGTTTTGCCAAATTGTAAAAATCAATACAAGTTAAATACCAACTAATATTTGACTTGAGGTTAGATACGCGATAACACCGTAAGATGGTTACTTTGCTGGTTTTGTTTGTTTTTATATTCGATTTTATAAGACTAGTTTAATTCACTTGCTCTTGTTCTCTTCCTTTTCTCATTAAAAACACGACGACGAATTATTTTTAAACAAATTTTAGAAATAAACCCTCAAAAACAATTTTCTATCCTCAAATTCTGATAAGGTTTGCAACTAAGTTTAAATTCCAGAAATCACTACCTTTTTACTTGATCAAAAATTGAGAAGAAATTTAAATTTTTTGGCAAGAATTTAAATTTTAAAGCCCGGACCTGTCTATTTTCCCATTCGTCAATGTCGCAGTGCGCATGTCTAATAGTGTCTAGCTTTGTTTACATGCGCGAGGCCATAAAACTGCCACTTTCGTGATTATTGTTTGCTTATCTAAAGGTAAATTGTCTATGGTCCTACCTCGAACTTTTAGAGAAAGCGGATTTCCCGCGTTAGATTTTGGTGGGCAGTTCTAACGGCTTGATGGGGATCTCTTAATAACATTTTAAAAAAGTCACTTTTGAGTAAACATATTTGAAAAATTTGCACCCCAGTTAAATAACCTAAAGTATAACGATTATAATGAAATAGGCAACTAAATAAATAAATTGAAATATCTACAAAATATTGCATAATGAAGGAGGTCGCTTGATTTTATACTTCGATGTGACTCGTATGGCCTCTACAAAAATATCTTCCAAACCGTCGTTTCGTAATGCCGAGCATTCTTTGTAACTCTGTGCTCTAACTTTCCTTTTTAGTTTTCTGCCTTCTTCGGTAGTATAACATTTAATACTGGGATCATTCCTCAAGTCTATTTTGGTTGCTAAAAGTAAAAAGACCAAAAGAAAAATTAATATTCGAATGGATTATTTTAATAAATTACGATTTGAAGATATATAACCCTGTATAGTAATCGGAAATCTGATATTCCAAATTGTAGTTTCAGCACAAGCAGACGTTTTTACCAAGAATGACTTTTTCGTCTATACCTTTTAATAAAAAAGTTTTTCGTCTTCCAAACTCTATTTGTGGACACACTGTATGTTCCATAAGAAAAGGAAGTAAAATGGACGTCCCTTGGACGAGGTATGCTATTTGGAAATACTTGAGTGCAGCAAGATTTACATGGGATACCGACGAATGTCCGAACGCCTTTCCATGGGATTGAGACTCTTGCCAAATCCAAACCGTTGAAAATATTAAAAATTTTGTTGAAATCCAACAGGTCAACGGTTGGCGGGTATTTAACAAAAAAATAAAAGACCAATTAAAACATGTGTATCCTAACATCTATTAGGACAAACCTTCTGCAGAGTTTAACAGTAATTTTGCTGAATATCAAAATTATTATAATAATATAAATAACGTTGTCTTTTGGAAGCAAAGATCACCTAAATGATTCATTATTCCTTACCGATGGGATGGGTGACCAACTGACCAATCCTTTTAAATCAATTACTTACCTACTAATACTAAAGGTGTGTGAGGACAAAAATGCCGTATTTCGGGTATCCATTTTAAAGAAACGTTATCGTAAGAAGCCAAATTTCTATCTACGGAAAAGCAGACTAGGAAACAGGTCGTCTATAATAAACAAGAAATAAATTAATAGTAAAAGCAAAACTAAACAGTATATACCTACATATATAATTTATCCAAAGTCAGTGTGATGACATTCCATACGGCGGTAAACAGTCTCAAAGAGTTACCGCCGTTTGTATGCGTATGGAATGATTGGAATGTCATCACACTGACTTTGGAT
The DNA here is from genome assembly GCA_963969555.1 of Polydrusus pterygomalis. Lineage (NCBI taxonomy): Eukaryota > Metazoa > Arthropoda > Insecta > Coleoptera > Curculionidae > Polydrusus > Polydrusus pterygomalis. Next base: position 73,270,212 of record OZ018376.1, on the reverse strand, counting down.
AAATTATACCTACAACATTGGGTTGCGGAAAGATTTTTAACAGTAGGGGAAGGCCGCCTTTGATTGCATACTTCCCATGATGGCATACCACAGGTATCTTTGGAATAAACCAGTTTTGCGTCATCCCGCATAGTTAGACGGGCGCGCGTAGTGACCGCAGTGATGCCAGAGCTACCGATTTATCGGTAGATCTACCGATTTCGGCTAGGATCTACCCGCTACCGATATACCGATTTTTATCATCATTCTACCGATTTTTTTATTCCTTCCTGTAAAATCCAAAAACCCATAAATTTGTCCAAAAAACTCATACTTATATAAAAAAAAATTACCAATAATAAGGCATCTGGCATATATCTACGAGTTTCTTGGCGATATCGATTAAAAATCGGGGAATTCACGAAGCGTATTTGTCGTCTCAATTGCACTTATACGCAGAGCCGCTAGCCGCTATAATAAATTAAACAGGGGAACTACCAACGAATACTTACACCAGGGGAACTACTGTTAGAGTTTGTGAGGTTAGTCGTTTTACACACACATTTAAAATTTGGAGATTTTTTTATTTGAACACGAGTAATAGTAATAATAGTGACAGTGACGTCAGTACCAGTGATAGTGGTACTGAGGGCAGCAGTATATATTTATATTTTATTTTTCATGTTTTTACGTAGATATGCATTGTAGTCTTTAAGTTTGTAATATTGTTAGTTGGTTTTGTAATACTTAAATACATTTCTAGTATTGAAAAATGTTTTATTTCTTGTATGTTAAGTGATATTTTTTATGTAATAAATACAAAAATTGCGTTAACACTCAGATCAATTTTTTTTCCGATTTTTAGAGTCTTATTCTACCGATATCTTAAGCTAGACTCTGGCAACAGTGCAACACTGATTGACCGTTCAGTTGTGAGTCGGATTTCAGTCGTGACGGACGTTTTTATGTAAAGTGATTTAATAGAACAAAAATTGTTAAGTGCCGAAGTAATATTAGCTAGTTTTTAAACCAAAAATTTATTATGTTAGTTGCTTAAATTAGAATGCACGATTTTTTTCCAATAACTATAAGGATATAGATGTTGCTTTGCTATGATTATTTAAAATCTAAGTTGTGGTTTTAATTTTTAACAATTTTTTTACTAGAAGTGTGACATATATTCCTAAGATGGCATATCCATTGGTTTCCTATGATGGCATACCTATAAATACATATAAATAGGTATGCCATCATAGGCGTCATATTCAAAACGGCGCTACTTTTACTTTTATTTTAGATATATGTCACAACTTGGTATTAAAGTTTTTTAATATGTCTTTAGATTGTACTTTCCTGATAATGTTTTCATTATCTTTTTTAAAAATTAAACATATTCCCTAGAATGTAATATATTATTTTAAGTTTTTTTTAAACCGTTTTATGTGCTTGAATTTTTTAACAATAAAAATGTGCAAACTGTAAGAAAAATATTCCTTTTACATGTGTGCATCCTTCAGGTTTTTGCATTTTACTGTAGTATGCCATCATAGGCAATGCAGTTGCCTATGATCGCACACTTGGTAATTTTTTCTTTTCTATTTTTTTTACCAAAAAAATTGTTTCTGTATATTTTTAAAGTTTTATAATGAATATTTAAGTAGTAACAAATATTTTAACACGGTTAAATGGGTTAAAACCACAGAGATGTCTTATACAAGGTTCAAACCTTTGAACTAAAAAATATATTAGGTGGTAAAAAAAGGTGCCAACATAGGCGACCTTCCCCTACAACGTTAGATTGCGGAAAGATTTTTAACTATACTTAATTAACCTTGATTATGACGTAGATAACATTGAAAATATTTAAAAAAAAACAGAACTATTACTGCCAGAGTCATAGATGTTATAGCCAACGTTTGTGGTTAATTATTAATCATTTAAATTCTTTCTCAAATCCGAAATTAGAATTAGAAATTAGTGTAATATTACGGTAACAAAAATAATACGATTTTAACCCTGCAAATTTGGATATTGTAGTTTTCATCAGAGATCAAGTGAAGGAAAAACTTGCTTATATTAAATGGAGCACCATATAGGTATAGGATAATTTTTTGTGTGTTCCTTTCGCCATTTTCAAATAATTTTATTAGAAGTTTCTGAGAAAAGCAGAATAGTTTTTCTCACATTTTGACCTTTTACAGGGTAGGATATTACCTAAAATTGACTATCGCTTCAAAGATAAAAGAGGGAAATTCCAAATTCCTGTTGTGGAATTAGATATTATTGTGCTCGAATTGTCGAAAAATGAAATTTTAGATACAGGGAAGTAGAAAAATAATAATTTTTGATCTTTTTGAAAAAAAAAATGTTAAATTTTTTTTTAAATGCGATGCTATACGTTGCTGGTTCATACAATCAAGGTATCCCCATACCTAACTAGAATAGTTTTAAATTTATTTACGGTTTTTCGCAAAATATTCCAAATATCAAAGAGCGTTAATTGCTTTTTGGCAAGAAGGCACAAACAAAATCTTAGGTATTTTCCATTTGCTTATTTTTAACACAACAGCAAAGCAAAGTAAAAATCTTTGCTTAGCTAAGTTGTTAAAGGAACGCTCAACTTAGCCGTTGGCTTTGCTTTGCTATTTAAAATAAGCTTAATGGAACTCAGCTAATATTTATATCTATAGACGCGCATTATTGTCAGTTTTATTATAGAGTTAATATAATTAATGAGAAATATAGATGGGCTTAACCGCGGCAAAGGGGGAGGAAAAAATATGTGTTGTGCTTTGCTTTGCTATTTAAAAGTAACGTAAAAGGAACTCGGCTATTACTTTGTTGATCATGACCTTTTTGCCGAAATATCAATAGGACTGCTTGATATTTGAAGGATTTAGCAAAAAACCGTTAATAAGTTTTAAACTCTTCTTGTTAGGTGTACGGACACCATATGTGGTTGTTAGGTGTACGGACACCATATGTGGACAGATACTTAGAAAAATTCACAGATATTGCATCTTACGCAAGTATCATAGGCGTATTGAAACTACCTACCACATACAGTGGCGAGAAGGAAACCATTATGGCAGAGCAAAGATCACTCCTATCTGTGAGTATGTAACGTGCCGCTATCACGCGTTATTATGACGGCATGGATGCTCCGATTTAGTTTGAAATAATAATTAAATTATTATACTTAGAAATGTGTAAATTTGACTGTTTTGTTAAAATAAAAAATATAGGATAATCTGTATATTAGTACATATAGAAGAGAGCTCAAAACCACCTTTTCAAAAATTATTTCTTTAGCTATACACAGCCATTTACCTGCTGGTCCTTGTACTCTTTGTTCATGAAATGTCTAAATCTTAAGTCGGCTATAAAATGTTTTGGATTGGTATATCCATTCTCCCCCGACTTTCTGTGTAATACGCCAAGACCGCCGCGGTATTTCGCTTTGTTTCAGCGACATTCACTGTTTATTTTTTTCCAATTTTATCGAAATTGAAACAATCAAAAATGCGGTTATCATGATATCGACTAATATGGACACCTGAAAATTTTTAAAATTACAAAAACGTTATCTGATATCAATGAAATTTAGACGAATAAAATCTATTTGCACTGTCGTAGATTAAATTTTGAATGATACACGTTCGATATAAACTTTGTTAATGAAACTTGTGCAATTAAACCACTCGGCTGACGCCTCGTGGTTTAACGTTACACACGTTTCATTATAGTGTTCATCGAACTAGTATCATTAATAACTATCTACTAACTGTTCTCAGACTTTTACTGTTCTCTCTCCCGGCCATATTATCTTAATATCAACAAATATAATAATAAATGCCGAAACCCAAAACAAAACGATATTAATACTCAGCAGATGATGTCATAGATCCTGTGCTGCTCGGATGTTTGTTTAGACTTCACCGCCATGTTATTTATGTGCATGTCGCATGTCGCGTTAATTTTTCATGAAATATACCCGTATATACGCACCCAGTAGTATTTTCAATACTAAAAAACGGTTAGAGTAGGATACAAATACAGAAACATTTAATAAGTGGACTGAAAAGGAATACAAAAATGTATTCTAAAGGGTGCTCCATTTAAAATAAGCAAGTTTGAGACAAGTCGGAAGTCGCATATTATATTCTCTGTTACTTAAATTCACTTGCAGGGTTAAAATCGCATTACACGGTCATCGTGAGACACCCTGTATATTATTATGGTATTTTTCTTAGAAGACCTCGACTGATAAAAAAACGAGTACATCATCCTTGTGGTGATCTGAATACTAATTTTCTTAGCGGATCTATTGAACATAACGAGCTTGTCGATTGATCGGTTGTGTATGACATGACTAGCATGTTGATTCACCTAGATAAGACACACAGCTGATTCTCGCACTGCTATAGACTATTGCCGACACGGAACGAAAAATTTTAATTAATTTTAATGAATTGTCTAATAACTGGTCACAAATGCTGGAAACTCGGATGACTTGTTCTTGTTGTGCGGGTAGTGACGCACGATTTGCTTTTAGATGTTTCTTCAATGAAAAAAATGATAGTACCTATAGGTACCCTTTATTTTTATTTACAAGACACGAGGTTATCTGTTTATTAACAACGGAATATAAATTCCGCATTTAAGGTGTTTGGCAAGACTTTTGTTAATTACATACAATTAGTTTTTTAAAACAAGAGAAAACCTTCACATAGGAAGACACCTTCTTAAAATTTAGAGCCACTATACACGATAGTCACTGAATAAGAAATGTTTATAACTGAATGAGAATATTATAATTACAAAAAAAATTACAAAGGACTTATTCACTCACACTTACACAAATTGAAAACGATAATTTTTCTAGGAGTTCTACAAATAAAAGCAAGACCGTGTAGAATATTGTGATGCACACATTATCGGGTAATACTACTTTGTCAATATCAGGAGTATGGTAGTAGATAAAGTCTGTTCAATGACCGCTGACCGTTACGTCACGACTACTGCTTATCTTTCTAACATTCGTGAACTAGGTGATATAGGAAGTTGGCGTCAATAATAAATAATGTCGTATAATTTTACCAGTCAAAAAAGCTTTATTGTCATTTTTGACAGTGACATTTTTAATCAACATTATTTCAAAAATGTCACAGTATTGTGAAAAAGAACAAGCATTAATTTTAAAATTATTTCATTATTTTCACTGAGAAAGTAATGCCGGAAAGACTCTTTTACCCTTTGACGCTGTTTACGAGGTAAGTGGATATAATAAATCGCAATAATAATGTACCTAGCTATTTTGTCATTCCGTGTTCGACAACTTCCCCAAATTTATGAACATACAGGGCCGTTTCTGAGTGGTGTGCTGGGAGTGCCCCCGCACAAGGGCGGCCAAAGTTATAGGGCGGCGAAAGCCGCCTGCAGTTTCACAGAAAAAAATGTTAGACGTAAAAAAAATTCTAGGAGTTTTCATAAATATGAAGGGTCAAATAAGAATGGTAAATTCAGTTTTCAAAAAAAAATTATGCAGTAGCTGTCAAGAATGAGGCAGCCGCCCTTTGTGTTAATTAGAGATTTCTTTTTATAGATAGATAAGTATCGGAAAAATAGAAAGAATTCTCAACGGAGGTGGCCGCCCTGCAACCCTTGTCAATTACATTTTGTCTTAGGTTTACTCAAAAAATTAAAACTAATTGATATTATTTGAATAATTATGTAGGTATAGTTGAATTCACATAAAATTTTAATGCCGTGACATTTCAGTTCTGTCATTTGTCAAATACTGCAGCAACTCATAAAATATAAATTTCTAATGGCTAAATTTAATTAGTATAATTGTACTGCACACAAAGTATGTCTATCTTGTATTATTTCATACGATTAAAAAGAGATAGAAATAAAAAGAGTTGGCCGAACAATTCCAGAAAAGAAAAAGAAAAAAACACTGACCAATCTCAGCTGTATAAGAAATTTAGTAAGTTGGTGAAATCTAAAGTAACTAGACAATGACAAGTCTTGACATTTGGCATTAAAACTTTATGTGAATTTAACTATAGGTCTTATTAATTTGGTAGTAGGGTAGGTGGGGGCACAAATACTCACAGGGCAAAAGAACGCACCCTATTTAAATTTGCCGCCGATGTCCGGTTTCAAATGCTGTTACAAATAACTTTTCCAACGCCGAAAAAAAGTACCCAGACATTTTGATTACGAATTAAAAGATGATTTTTATTTTTCGATTTTGGATTTTTTTTTTGCCAAGGAGGAAACCCTTTATGGGCACCGGTTACTTGTTCTTTGGATATTGCGATAGAATCAATTAAGGAGAGATTCGTTTCACTTAATAAGTGTAATGACACTTTTGGGTTTTTGTCAAACTTCTATGAAGCTAATGCCATAAATGACGAGAAATTGTTAAAATCCTGCAAAGATCTCGATATAGCGCTTCAATAGCAAGGAAGTCCCACAAACAAAGATATTGATTGCTCAGAGCTCGACCAGGAAATGTTGTCGCTTCGAGAAATTTTTCCAATAAAACGTACAATATAATAATTGTAGATACGCTAAAATTCATAGCTGAAAACGATTTAATCTCATCATTTCCAGATCTTTGTGTTGCGCTGAGAATTTTTATTACTCTGCCGGTTACTGTTGCATCTATCGAACGTAGTTTTTCAAAGTTAAAATTAATTAAAAATTACTTGCGGTCAATTATGTCCCAAGAAAGGATTAGTGGCTTGGCCCTTATCGTCATTGAAAGCCAAATTGCTGAGCCCCTCTGTAGGTAAGTATGAATAAAAGAAAAATATTAAAAATAGACACCTATTAAAGACTTATTTTTCTGACAATTGCTTTGCGCCATAATTTCAGGTAGGTAATTGTAAAATAGTAACTGATTTAATTTAAAGGACAGCCAGTTCATATGTCGCACAAGGGCGGCCAACAGGCCAGAAACGGCCCTGTGAACATACAACATAAAAGAGCGTATTTATGGTATGTATAGAGCAGGTAAACACGTTACCATTCGCTCAATACAACTAAACCTTAAAATCTTTGATGGTGCTGAAATATCCACTGGTTCATTAGCGCACTGTTTAAAAAAAAATCAAAATTTAAATGACGTAATTGTCTGTATCAAACAGGCGTTTTTTAATAAAGCATCCCGATATAGTCGAAAAGCGAGTAGAATTTTTAAGAGAATTTAAGAATAACGGCAACTCAATTTCCCTTAAAACTTGTTTTTCTGGAAAATACCTCAATATACAGTAAAGGGGCTTTTAGGCAAAGTTGGTAAGATGATACTCTTCATACAGTTTTAAAAAAATCGTCTGAGGGTGTACGGTATATTTTGTACAATATACTGGTTCAGAAAATGGATTTGTGAATAATGCAAGTTTGATATTCAAGTCTGGCCTGAAATCTGGTGATTGTCATGATTCGGTGAATAGTGAAAACTTCGAGAAATGCTTTGAAGAAAAGTTATCAGCAAACTAGAAAAAACCGTAGCTTATTATTAGGTATCATGGATAACGCCACCTATCATTCTGGGCTAATTGAAAAAATTCCAAATACAAGTTGGTCAAAAAATTACTTATGGTTAGAACAAGAACAAATACCTGTTTCACCATTTGCAATAAAGGATCAGATCTGGATAATAATGAAGCATCATATCCCACCCAAACGTTACAAGTAGTCTGGAAAGCGCTATTTATTTAATTATTTTTATTTTATTTTAATAGGTTGGACGAAAAAGCCTTGCAACATGGACATCGAGTTTTAAGACTTTCTCCATATCATTATGATTTTAAAAAAGGGATTAAAATATCTGAAACAAAATTCATAAACTGATGCATTCAATTTTAAATTTTATAAATGAGTTTTATTTATTTTTCAGTAAATTTAAATTAATTACAAATTTCATACTGATTTCCAAAAACAAAATGTTCATCCCATGATACCTTTTACCCTAAATCAATAACTTATTTCTGACTTCATTAACAGTATAAAAATAATAATTAAAAATTTGAAAAAACGTTCTGTATTTTACTTGTTCACATGCGCATCCGTCCTTATCTAGATCAAGCCTAAGAAAAAGCATAACCTTTACCACCGTTAAGTCAAACTGACTGAATTAATTTAGGACGTACCGCAAATATGGAGAATACGACGTAACGGTCAGCGGTCATTGAACAGACTACCGTGCGAGCAAAAATTATTTGCATCAAAGAGGGCCTTGCATCTAAGGACGTAATGCTTAGCCGTAGAGCTTAATACCTGTTCGGTGTCAGCAACTACCTGAATCAATCAGTTATTCCGTCATCTTTGACAGTCGTTACAAGTAATTTGATTCATCGCTAATTTTTCCAATTTCTTGAACAATTCACACAATGGGCTTTACGGAACAGCACAAAACATTCATGGTTGAAGCGTATTCTCGAAGCGGGGTTAGAGTAAATGGCGAGTGGCAATACAATCCGGGTTTGTGCATGGACGATTTTCACGAACATTTTCCTAACGTGGCTTTTATTGCTGGGGATTTTTATCATTGCCTGAAAAGAACCGTGGCTGTGTTTAGGGAAACAGCTTCTATACAAAACAAAAAAGGAGCAGGAAGACCATCTGTAAGAACAGAAGAACTTGTTGCAAACGTTCGTGAAATAATGCAAAATACGCCAACAAATTGTATAAGACGCCTGTCCCAAGAAGTGGGAAAATCTTATGGAACATGCAGGACCATTCTTAAGAAGCTGCTTAATTTATTTCCTTATAAAGTGCAAGAATTCCAAGAAATACAAGCCGCAGATTTTGAAAGACGCAGGAATTACTCTCAATGGTTTAACCAAAATTTATTGGAAATAAATGATTTATTAGACCTGACATTTTTTTCGGATGAAGCCTGGTTCCACCTCTCCGGTTATGTGAATTCTCAGAATACACGCATGTGGAGTAGTGAAATCCCCATTTTTTGTAGAGTCCACATTGCACCCTCAAAAAATTGGTGTCTGGTTAGCTGTTTCCCGAAGAAGAATTGTTGGTCCTATTTTTTCCATGACACAGTTACAGCATAGCGGTATAGAGACAAAATTTGAATCCATTTGTGGAGCAATTACTTGACGACCAACTACGTTTTGGATATTTTCAACAGGATGGTGCAACCGCCCACACAACCGCCGAAACTATTAACTACTTTTTTCGACGACAGATTGTTTAGTTTTCGATCAGACGTTGAATTCCCAACTAGATCACTTTGTTTAACGGTTATGGATTACTTCGTTTTTCCTCATTTAAAGAACCAGTTGCAAATTTAGAACAATTACAAGAAAAGATTATCCAAGAATGTGCTAATATTTCTCCAGAAATGCTGGTCAACACTTTCGAAAATATGAAAAGACGTGTGAATTTATGCTTGGAGCATGGCGGTGGCCAATTTCAGCAATTTATGTAATTATTTTTCTTTTTCTTTCTGTATATTCTTACTTTGTTAATTTTGTAAATAACAAAAATAAATTTGTATTCGTCTACTTATTTTATTATTAGTTTGGCATATCATGTCATAATATGAATTTGACCTAGAATTTTAACCTAGATTTGGTTAGATATATCGTCCCCACATCATTGTAATCTAAACCAAGCCCTGCGTTTTTTAATCCAAGCCCTCTTTGATGCAAATAATTTTTGCTGGCACGGTATAAATGAGAATACAAAGAATCATTCTTATTGCTAATGGTTTCAATAAATATTTTGTGCACCTTAAAATTTATAATTTTTTTTTGCTTGAAGTGCTGATAATGGCAACAATAACAGTAATTTTTTTATTATTTATTATTATTAATTTAAATTATCGAGCAACTACATAAATAATATTTTTTTACCCGTTTGCGAGTATAACATTTTCAGAATTTTAAATTCTTTAAAGAAATCAAATAGTTTGGAACAGAGCAAAATTTGACAAACTTTCTAAAGTATAGTTCAACCATTAACGTACAGTGGGCAATAAAAATTCGTACGATTCCCTCACCTAACCCTATTTTTTACCATATTTTGATAAATTGGACTCTTAATTGCCTGGGTTACCAAAGACCCGCCCCCTATTTAAATTAAACAATAAAAAAATTAGAATCAGATAGATCATAATTATAGTTTTTATTTGGAGTTTATTACTAATTTTAATCTTGGCATTAATGGCAAAAATATCATCTATTTTCTGTCATTATTCACGTTCATTTTGGGGTTTAATATTTGTGGTAAACTGGTAAACATTTTTTTCACCATATTGTAGGTACCTACCAGTTTTTTACTATTCTGGGGGTATGTACAGGGCTGACAAGAGGGGGGGGGGGCTGGGGGGGGGGCAAATTTCCCGGGCACAAACCCCACGTCTCTTCTAAGGGCCCGTGCTCGGGCTGCGCAGTTAAAAAAATATGATAAATTATAAAAAAAAATATAAAATCTCTGTTGACAAAAAATGACTTTGTACACATTACATAGGTATGTAAATTTTATTGTTAGGCGAGTTGGCAAATAATTAATGTTCTAAGTATCAAATATTGATACATTTTGTCCTCGCCCGTCCGGTCCGATATTTGTATTAACATCGATTTATTATTCGAAGAATTTATAAACTTTCATCTTTTTTGGAGAACCTACCCGAAAATTTTGTACATTTTAGAATTCACCAACAATGGGTTTCTTATTTAAAAATTATACTTTTGTTATTATTTTGGGGTAGTAAAGACTTATTTTAATAAAAATGAACAGTTTTATTGCCAAAACGACTATGAATGTGGAATATTTGAGAAACAACTTTAGCTCATTAAGTATCGAGCAAAAAATTGAAATTGAGGGAAGACCTAAACTCGAAATGAACGTGACACAGACCACAAAGTGTAAATCTAGGGACTTTATTGTTATTGATAAGTTTGCTGCAAATAAAAACAGACGAATGAACTTTACTTTTAAACAATGTAGCCATACTAATGAAAAACAAATTGGTCTTTTTTATTTTTAATAAAATAAGTAGATTCCGATCAAAAGTGTTCATGGCCACAACAATATCTGCCGACCGTCCAAGTTGTAAAATATGAATTCTCAATACATATTATTTTCGTAGTTTATAATATTAATTCGTTTTGTTTTTTTAAATTTTTGTTGGCCCTGTCCTAGATATTATAGAATACTATAAAAATAATTTAAATTTTTTTATTATATACCGGGTGAGTGACGAAAATTATCCAATATTTTTTGTTAAATCATTGTATTTTCGGCATTAAATTAAATGTTAACAAAGTAATACTGTAGATGACATAAGATTGGAGCAAGCTATCAGAATTCATATTATTTGTATTTATACAGGGTAACTCAAAAAAGTTAATATTTTTTTTATTAGTTTTGAAACTAATTTTGTAGATATTTCTTTATGTACTACTTGTCGCTTATCGTATGCTTCCAAATATATATAATTATCAAGGTTATACAGGGTGTTTCCGATGATAAGCGCTAGGAAAATAACAAAAAATTCATGTATTTATAAATCACCCGGTATATTACAAATGGATCGGTTAAATTTCGTTATTTTTTAATTTTTTTTGCTTGAAGTGTCTTACTAACATGTTTGCTATTGATTTCCCTTTTCCTACGACCAGTTCTGGAGATATACAGCGTCGAACAGACTCTAAAGTCAAAAAATAGGCAAATAAAATAACAATTTCTTTTAATTTTAATAAAATTTGTTATGTAAGTTCATTTTATGGATAAAAATAAATATATTTAATGGTATACAGGGTGTTTCGAATAATTAGGGGCCTACTTATTATTTTTGGGTAACATAATTTGGATATAATAAATTGTTCATAGTTTTTATATCTTATTTGCAATACAGTGTTAGAATACCCTAATTATTCGAAACATCCTGTATAGCATTAAATACATTTATTTTTAACCATAAAATGAACTTACATAACAAATTTTATTGAAATAAAAAAAAATTGTTATTTTATTTGCCTATTTTTTTACTTTAGAGTCTGTTCGACGCTGTATATCTCCAGAACTGGTCATAGGAAAAGGGAAATCAATAGCAAACGTATAAGTAAGACACTTCAAGCAAAAAATATTAAAAAATGACGAAACTTAACCGATCCATTTTTAATATACCAGGTGTTTTATAAATACATGCATTTTTATGTTATTTTTCTATCGCTTATCATCGAAACCACCCTGTATAACCTTGATAATTATATATATTTGGAAGCATACGATAAGCGACAAGTAGTACATAAAGAAATATCTACAAAATGTCTTTCAAAACTAATAAAAAAAATATTAACTTTTTTGAGTTACCCTGTATAAATATAAATATTATAAATTCTGATAGCTTGCTCCAAGCTAATGTCATCTACAGTATTACTTTGTAAACATTTAATTTAATGCCGAAAATACAATGATTTAACAAAAAATATTAAATAATTTTCGTCACTCACCCGGTATATAATAAAAAAATTTAAATTATTTTTATAGTATTCTATCCTATCTACGACAGGGTCATCAAAAATTTAGAAAAACAAAACGAGTTCATATTATAAACTAGGAAAATATATTGTATTGAGAATTCATATTTTGCAGCTTGAACACCCTGTATCTCAAAAACTGGTCGGCAGATATTGTTATGGCCATGAACACTTTTAATCAGAATGGCATTCTCTACAACATACTAAAAATTTAGAAAATTTAACCGAAGGCCATTTTCCATAAGAGAAGTGCGGGGTCCTTTGGGCGTGGTCTTAAAAAAATTTCGCCTGCGGCGCATTTCGCCTGCAGCGGGCTTTTAGTACACCATGAATTAATAAGTCACAAACCACCACTGGCTAGGACCCTACCTCCCGCTTTTTAATATTTTAAATCTGACAGCCCTAGAAGTTGGCCCGGGATGCCGCACAGCCCCCGGGCCTGACCCGGCTCTCGACGGCCTTGGGTATGAACAGTGCAATTTTATTGTCTTATTGAAATACAAAGTTATTCCTATCAACTGCAGTTGGGAGCAATATGTTGTTCAAAATTTCGAGATATGATATGCTGTTTAATGTTCCAGCATACACCTGGATCATGGCATGGCCGTTTATCAAGGCCCTAACATTGATAGAAAAACAAGCAATGGTTTGTTTCCTTTGAGTATAACCTTCATCAAACCTCGATTTGGTGGTCTGTATGTATACACGAATCCTCCCATTGTAATTAGTCTAAAAGAGACTTTAATCGGAAAACATTGAGCCCAAAATTTTCATTTTGTGTTAGGTTTTGCGTTTCAGATAGGGGAAAAATAAGGCTTCGGAAAATTTTGCAGTTTTTTGAGTACATAGCTAAGTAACTATGTGGCCGAACTTCAGAATGTTATTCCTTACTCAATTTTAAGAAAAAAAGTTTAACGACTTTGTTTTTATTATGCAGCGTTTATCTTATTTTTTTATCCATTATCCATTATCCATTTACTTTCCAATAGTAATGAAATTAAAATAAAGATCATCATCAAAAAGCCTTTGCAAAATATTTTATTATTTTATTTCTTTAATTTTTACCTGCAACAATTTCGCAACAACTATGTGCAATACTATAGTAACGAATATTGACATGTTAGTCAAAAATCATTTAATATTTTTCGACTTATAAAACAAGAGATTTTTTTATGGTACCCTGTAAATTAAAATATTTCAACGAAAAATTGTATCTGACCGCGTTTTGTAGTCCTTAGTAAAGTTTTCTTATAATCATTTGTTCTAAAAAAAAAAAACGAGGGTACTTCCCTCTTAACGTAATTCTGTGTTTCTATATTTTTTTGCCGCCCTGTACATGATATATTAAGATTTGATATGTCGGGAACTTCCCAATTTTTTTTTCAATAATATGATTTAGTTAGGCCTAAAAAAAATATTCCCCAATTATTACTCCTTAAAAATCAGTAATAACTTGGTAAACATTCTTTAAAGTTTCGCGCGTGTCAAAAGCATTTTAAACGACCTTTTAAGCGCGCCAAGCCCGATGACGTCACGAAGTATGACTTTTCCGTCATCCGTCATCCTGACCGGTGGCCGAGCTACCGAGTTTGCATTTGGATTGCCGTGTGTTATTGTTATTGTATTGTTGTTTTAAGGTGGAATTCTCAACGTCGTTCAATTTATTGCCAACCTATAACCTATTTCGTGGATGTCATCATGACAAATGATACTTCGTGACGTCACGACCCGTTTTTACCCGCTTGGGATAATTTGAATTTTGGGGCAGTTTTAAATCTTCCTAGCGGTCTTTTCGGACGAGATATGTTGTTTTCTTTGCTGCCATATGTTTTATGACAATATACAGTGCGTCCATAAAGTCTTGCACAAATTCATTTAAAATTTAGGGATTTACTATTTTCCAAAGCGCTCGGACAAGTCAATTAGTGTTTTTATTTGCGCATTTTTTTAGGTAAAATGTTTTTATACAGTATGTCCCACGTAGTAGGTATGACGTCATCGATGATTTTTTTAAATAGAAAACCCTGTATATTATATCAATTTTGAATTCTATGATGAAAACTTAAAACTTTTTATATAACCAACCATACCTCTGGAAATCACGGTTTCTGAAATATTGACGTTTAAAGGTATAACAACAATAATTATTATCAACCACAGTCATTTTGTTATAACTGATTGAAAATAAGTAATAGGCTATGGACGGCCATGATGCTATAATCAGGTGTCATTGTTTCCGTATTTTTAAAACGTCAAAGTTGATCTGTGGAATAGTTAAGGATTATCAATTATATAGCAATGGCAAATTATCTTAGTGAAAAAGATCGAACTACCATTTTAATGATGATTGGATACGGAGATCGAGTTGGTACGCATGAAGAGGTACGTAATTTATTTAATGCTACTCATCCAGAACATCAGATATCTAGATCGACTGTAAGTCGCATTGATAAAAAGTTTAGAGAAACTGGATTTGTTAAAGATAAACTGAGAACTGGAAGGCCAACAATTGACGGAGAAACTAAGACAAATGTGTTACTTTCGGCCATAGAAAATCCGCATATACATGTAAGAAGTACAGGTGATCAATATAACGTTGGAAAATCGAGTATTTCCAATATTTTTAATGCTGCCAAATATTACCCATATAAAGTCAGATTAGTCCACGCGTTAGCTGAAGATGACTTCGACCGCAGGACTGAATTTTGTGAGATCATGATGGCAAAGTGCGTTGAAAATCCGGACTTCTCCAAAAATATAATTTTTTCAGATGAAGCCACCTTCTTTCTTTCTGGCCATGTTAATCGACAAAATGTTCGATATTGGTCGGACACAAACCCACATTGGATACAAACTTGCCATACACAACACCCTCAAAAATTAAACGTCTGGGTGGGAATAGTTCAAAATCGATTAGTTGGGCCATATTTTTTCGACCAAAATTTAACTGGGCAATTGTATTTAGAGTTTTTACAAAATCAGCTAATTTCCGACCGAATTAACTTATTTCCGGAAGGTAATAATAGAAATCAGTTGAATAATTTACTATGGTTTCAACAGGATGGGTCACCGCCGCATTATTATAGAGCGGTAAGAAATTATTTAGATGCCGTTTTTCCAAATAAATGGATTGGGAGAAGAGGAGCCATCGAATGGCCAGCTAGGTCGCCGGACCTGACCCCTTTGGATTATTTTTTATGGGGATATTTAAAGTCAAAGGTGTATGTAAATAGACTTGAAAATTTGATTAGCCTGAAAGAAAGAATTTCGCTGGAAATGTCTAATATAACCGGGGATATGCTTCAAAATGTTAAAGAATAGTTTTATTATCGTTTAGGATATTGTCAGCAAGTCAATGGCGGGCAATTTCAGCATCTAATTAATTGATCCTAATATAAAATAAAATAAAATTTTTTTGTCGTGTTAAGTTTCTATGTTTATTCTAGTTTTTCCTGTATTCTAATGTTATTTGAATATACACTGTACTGATTCAGCAGTTGGTTCCTTGTGAAACATTTTTAATATATATATTTTATAAGTAGTAAAACACTTATAGCTTTTTAATGTTTCATTAGTATTTATTATAGAATTGCTCTACATATTTGTTTGAAGGTGGTAGACAATGAAATAATATAAAAAAAAAACCTTGTCGGAATAAAGACAATGGAAGTCCGACAAGGTAATTTTGTTGGTGCTCTACAATATATTTTGCCTTTCTGGGGCGTTTTCAAGAGTATATGATACTAAAGTTAAATTCTAAATTTACAAATTTATATTTTTCTACCGCTATTGTAAAATATTGAAAATAAGCATTGTTTCAATAAACGTTTTTAAAATAAATTTTGAAACGTCAATATTTCAGAAACCGTGATTTCCAGAGGTATGGTTGGTTATATAAAAAGTTTTAAGTTTTCATCATAGAATTTAAAATTGATATAATATACAGGGTGTTCCATTTAAAAAAATCATCGATGACGTCATACCCCCTACGTGGGACATCCTGTATAAAAACATTTTACCTTAAAAAATGCGCAAATAAAACTTCTAATTGACGTGTCCGAGCGTTTTAAAAAATAGTAAATCCCTGAATGTTAAATGAATTTGTGCAAGACTTTATGGACGCACTGTATACTTATGATTTATAGAATTTTTTCACCATTTAAAATTTTTGTCAAGTTCCCTATATTACTTGCGCATCAAGCAGAACTTTTTATAAAGAATAACTTTTTTTCGTAAAATGAGCAATAAAAAAATTCCCATATGTCTAGAACTTCTCTGGACACGCTGTATATTTTTTTAAATTAAACATCGGGAGTTACCTCTGGCACGCCCCCGGCAAAATGACCCAAATAACATATTCCTCATTAAAAATTGTCACCATGCAAGTTTCAACATCATACTAATATGCGTCTTCTAGTTATTTAGGAAAAACATTTTTTTCATATACCTATGTCATCAACCCCCTTTATAATAAAAACAAAGCCGTTTAGGACCTTGTTTATATAAACCTTTTGTCTTAAAATTGGGTAAAGAATAACACCTTCACGTTCGGCCTCACACTTGGATACAATTAAAAAATATTATTTTCAACTTTTTATGGACAGGGGTTCGATTGGAAATAAATAGACTTTTATTGTGCCGCGTGCTTAAAAATGATTTTGTATTAAAATCTAATGTAAATAGGTCATACTTACGTTGGGATAGGATAGAGGCCTTAACCTTTCGTAGTCTTCCTGACCAGCCGTGTCCCACAATGTCATATCATACTCTATATTATCAACTGTAATCTTTTGGCCATAGTGTTCAAATCTAAAATACATATATTATATAAACATATTTTTTTATTAAGTTATTTTAGAAAGAGATACATTTACAAAAATACTACTCGGTCAAATTTTTCTAAGAAGACGCCGCATTTCGGCTAAGTCAAATTTTGAATAAAGCTATTATAGTAATAAAAAAAATCCCATATGATGCGGACTTTACTGGTGACACTGTATAAATTAGGAATATTTTTATTCCTTAAAACTGTCGAGTTCTTACGCAACATAAATTTATACCGCTTGAAGCATATGCAAAAGGTCACCAAACTCTTAAAATATATAAATATTTCGTGGTCAAATATTAACTTTATTTAAAAACTATTTATATAACAGAGTACATCTTGTTAAAATTGGTGAAAATATTAGTTCACCAAAAATATTTAATTATGGAGTACCACAAGGTACAGTCCTAGGGCCAATACTTTTTAATATTTATCTAAATGATATTTTTAATTTAAACTATTAAGGAAAACTACATAGTTATGCCGCCTGTCTTTGCATTGAATTATTTTAATTAAGAATGGTGTGCCTGAGGAGAAAAACTCAAGAGACCATTTTTATGTAGAATTGACTAGGCTAATCAGAAATAATATCCACATGGAAAAATGTCAGTGGCGTACCACTTTTTTTCTAAAAAATATTAGAGGACATGTTTGCAGGGACGCCACTGGTGGAACAAAAAAATAACTTTTATAACTAAAACATGTGGTTTTATGTCCTATTAGCACATGCCAAAATTAAAAATATTATCTACAGTACTTTCGGAGATATTACAAAAAACGCATTAAAAAAGAAAAAATTCAACACCCTGTAGCAAAAAATTTAAACCGTTTAGGACATATGTCTATATAAACCTTTCTTCATAAAATGACTTGAGGAATCACACCCTAAAATATTAGCACGTCATTAAGGAACACCCTGTATATAGGAAATGCATGGTTTGATAAAGGGATTATACACTTACACTGTGGGTACATATGCTTCTGGAAAGTGTCCGGTAGTATACGTGCTGAGTAAACAAGTTTTTCCCACGATGCCATCGCCCACAGCAGTAATTTTTATGTTAGTCATTTTCTTTCTAAAATAAAATGAAATTTTTTAAATCTTTTCTTATCTTTCTTAGTATTAGGGAATGTGGGGCACCCCCCGGAACGATTTGACAATAATAATAAATTATATACCTAGATATTAATTAAATTCGGTTTTATCATCAGATTTGTCGGATTGCTCCGCGCCCGTTCATTTAATGTTTCAGACGACAGCGAGAAATCTGAACGCCGTTCGTTTATCATATCGGCGAGCAACTGGAGGTATAATAAGTACATATTTTTCGTTTTAGAATTTCGACCGATTTTTAAGAGGAAATTTTCAAAAAGCGGGAAATTTAAAAGTCTTGTTTAAGTGATGAAGAACAAAAACAAATTCACTTTTCGTGAAATTTATGCCAATCTTATATAATAACTATTTAATTTTATGATACTAAAACGTCCCCGATTTTGTTGGAATTGATGATCCTTAAAATTTGGAACCGTTTCTTCGGCAAAGTCTTAAGATTTTTGCCTTCGCCATTTTTCGCCATTTTTCGATCATCATCATCAAAAAATAGATAGTTTGTAAATGGCACAATATATTCTGGCAGTTGCAGCAAAATTTATTTTTATTGCACTATTTCTAGTTTTAAACTAATTTATTAATGTTTAACCGTGTTAACGCTTACAAGTTAGAAAATAAAGTTGGAGATTACAGAAAATTCATACCTGCACCTTTGCAGATATGCAAATATGGCGGACTTAAAATAATTTGCAGAAATTTGACACTCCAAAGACTATCAGCAAATCCGCCATTTTTACTACTTCTTGTTTATTGATATCAACTGCCGAATATACGTGAAATATGCCTAAATCCATGGCAATAATGAATTAATTAACTTAATACCTATTTCTAACCATTTCTGAGATATCTTGATATCTATAAATGATAAAATGATTTTTTGTATATGAAAACATACTGAGAAGAAAGTTCAGTAACTTTGAAAATAATCCAGCTAAACAATATTGACAGCTTTTGACTAAAACATAAATCGACGACGGCCGTTTCGTCCTTGTTAGAACTCTACGGGCAGCCATAACCCAAGCAATTCCAAGAACGACGGTAAAATGTACTAAACGCCTCTTTGCAAATTCAAAGCGGCCATCAATACACCGTAGCGCCATCCCAGCGGAATTAACTCCAATATAAAAGGCAGTCACAACTGGTAATAATCAAAAGGTAGACAACTAAATAAACCACGAAGTGCATCACAATCCAGTATAGGGAACGCTATTTGCGTTTTCACCGAAAAATCTGCCATTTTGCAGACCAGAAAACAGATCAACGCTGGCACCCACTAGAATGCGCGTAATATCCGTTTAAGTCTTGAGCCATAAAAATGTTTAGAAGATGATATAGTGTCCGCGAAAATAATTAAAAGGTAATATTGTGGCATATCGGATATGTGTATTCCAATATAAAAAATAGTTACAAACTTATTGTCCGATATGCCACAATATTCTCTTTTAACTCTTAACGTTCTTTTGTTTATATAAAAATCGGATTCAAATTTCAAATTGTAAACAACCACCAATTCCATCGTCCGTCAAATCCCCAAAATATAGGTTAGTGTTTAACAAATTTTATACATTCTGCAACTATGCGGGACATTTCAACCTTCTGCAAATTTGCAGACGCAAAGTATAATAAACGTTGTCTGGAATTCGAATTTTGTGATTTGCATCTGCAAACTACTACTTGTAGCTGCAGACGTCAGATGCAGAGCTTCTGTAATCCCACTCTAAAACATCAAGATCGTATCGGCATATCAATGAGTCTGAACTCTGAATCCTTCATAGTCACATTTCCTTGCTCCAGTCTCATCTGCGAGGTAAAAACCTAACTCGACCCAATATCTTTTATATCATTTTAAAATATTTGCCATTTATACAGTTACGTAGGTACTAATATAATATATCGTACAAATAGGCAATTTTATACCCTATTTAGGTATAGGTACATTCAGGGCCGTTTCTGGCCTGTTGGCCGCCCTTGTGCGACATATGAACTGGCTGTCCTTTAAATTAAATCAGTTACTATTTTACAATTACCTACCTGAAATTATGGCGCAAAGCAATTGTCAGAAAAATAAGTCTTTAATAGGTGTCTATTTTTAATATTTTTCTTTTATTCATACTTACCTACAGAGGGGCTTAGCAATTTGGCTTTCAATGACGATAAGGGCCAAGCCACTAATCCTTTCTTGGGACATAATTGACCGCAAGTAATTTTTAATTAATTTTAACTTTGAAAAACTACGTTCGATAGATGCAACAGTAACCGGCAGAGTAATAAAAATTCTCAGCGCAACACAAAGATCTGGAAATGATGAGATTAAATCGTTTTCAGCTATGAATTTTAGCGTATCTACAATTATTATATTGTA
Organism: Polydrusus pterygomalis; assembly: GCA_963969555.1. Taxonomy (NCBI): domain Eukaryota; kingdom Metazoa; phylum Arthropoda; class Insecta; order Coleoptera; family Curculionidae; genus Polydrusus; species Polydrusus pterygomalis. The sequence continues at coordinate 73,249,414 of OZ018376.1, read as the reverse complement.
CGTTTTATTGGAAAAATTTCTCGAAGCGACAACATTTCCTGGTCGAGCTCTGAGCAATCAATATCCTTGTTTGTGGGACTTCCTTGCTATTGAAGCGCTATATCGAGATCTTTGCAGGATTTTAACAATTTCTCGTCATTTATGGCATTAGCTTCATAGAAGTTTGACAAAAACCCAAAAGTTTCATTACACTTATTAAGTGAAACGAATCTCTCCTTAATTGATTCTATCGCAATATCCAAAGAACAAGTAACCGGTGCCCATAAAGGGTTTCCTCCTTGGCAAAAAAAAAATCCAAAATCGAAAAATAAAAATCATCTTTTAATTCGTAATCAAAATGTCTGGGTACTTTTTTTCGGCGTTGGAAAAGTTATTTGTAACAGCATTTGAAACCGGACATCGGCGGCAAATTTAAATAGGGTGCGTTCTTTTGCCCTCCCAGATAACACACTTGGTTTTAATCTGCCGATATTGCGTTGGCCGGCAGTCATAAAAGGATTACTCACTTTGTGGTGCGGAAAAAGCAATAATTATTCGTTGGTTTATTTCAGCTTTAACGAACAACCGCTTAAAATATAACGGCCGGCATTTATAAAATTAGCACCTCTGTAACCGTATGCCAGAAGTGCATATCTTGTGCATGTTGTGCAAGCACTTAAAAGTAATACGCTTTAAAAGCGCGTAAGACGTTGACAGTTCAGTCACACCGAGTGAGGTTATATAGTTTCGTCGTTTTTGGTGTTCGGTCTTCGACTTTCGTCACTTCGTCCATTTTTAATTGGTTTTTTGTTTGGTACACTTGTTTAGTGAAATTATATAGCAAGAAACTTCAAGAAAATGAGGTATGTATATTATAATTTACACATTTTAGTAACTGCAAATTACTTAATTAAGCAAGGAACTATGTAATAGCGGGCTATAACGGCAAGAGCTGTTGAGTTTTCCATTTTATTCGGCTTCAGGATAGAAACCACAGAAAAAAAAGATAGAAACGACCCGCGGCCATATTGGTCGCTTTTGGCATTATATGAAATTTATATAAATAAATTAACTTTAAATTCTTATACCTACTATGAATTTTACAGTTGATAATGACTATAAGACTATAAATGCATTTCTAAAAGAATATTTACCCTTCCCCTCTGCAGCGAAATGGGGGTTATGACTAAAGAATATACGAGATTTAGTATTTAGTGATATTTTTGTAGCTTCGTGCAAAATACTGATAATTAAAAGTAAAAATAAATCATTTATTACTAAATATTAAATAACTTTTACCTAAAAATGCGCAGGTATATAATTAACAAATAAATATTTTGCAAATAACGTGAATGTACATTAAATTTTACTATAACCTTTTAGGTCAGAGAGGATTTTGAAGTTGTAGGTGGACGACTCCATTGACACAACTCGAATAATAATAAGTGCAAATTATTAAGAACACTTTCGCAGAAGGAACTAAACTGGACAAGACGTAATAATAAGATTACTTTTTCTCAATTGACTGAAAATTAATTTTAGGTAAGGATGTAAAAGACAATATTATAAGTATATTTTCATTACTAACCGTATATATTTAAATATCCAAGCTCAGCTAGATGGTTATAGACACTTCATATCTGTGTGTGTCAATAAACTATGGGTATGGTCCGAATATCACCACCAGTAACCACGGTTAACCTCGACAAATGACAGATCAACCATAAAAATCCGGTTATATTCGGGACGAAAAATCACCATGTTCGTTAAAATCATAACCTTTAATTTTGAAAAGTTCACGACAGACTGATAATTTACAGAAATGCTAAATACACTTACTTATAATTTCATTGAGATTCATTCTCTTAATAAATTACCAACCATCGGCTAAATATTTTGAAATTAAATTCATAACAATATTTTATAATGACAAGTGACAGGAGAAACCACTTGTAACCGGCGTTTAAAGCCGGTGAGCATTTTGACATTTGGGTGACGTCGTATCCGAAAACCGTGTTCCAAAATAAACCTATTTTTTGGTTACCGCTATCATTTGGTTAAATACGGAACGCTAAACCACGACACTAGTTACTTTCGGACCATACCCTTAATAGGTAGTCAATTTTTAAAACTACATTTTTTTGTGAATTTGTTTAAAACAATAATTATTGACATTTTTTTTAGTTTAATTAATAGTAGTTCATGATGTTATAGTGTTAAAGTTCCAATTTATTTAGTAGAAAGGAACATTAAGATAAAACCACTTTTAAGGGATACTTACATCATACATTATTTTTACAAAAACTGTTGAACTTGGCACTAAAATAGACGATAATATTTTAAAAACTTTTTCAAAATTAAAATTAACCATTACGCATGGTGTTACAACTTCTAACACCTTACTTAGTAAGGACTAATGGTGTTAAAGTAAAACTATTTTTTTACACTGGTGTTTAAAGTAAGACTTAAAATTGCCATCTTAAAATTAATCATTTTTGACATTGAAAATTAAAATTTAAAAAGCCTATTTTTAATAGTGTTAAAGTTTGTAGATAAAAGTGCTTTAAATATAAAAGTTTGCTTTTTATTTTGTAGTACGTTGCTGTAAGAAAAAAAATGTTTTTCAAGAAATGCCACCGAAAAAGATGTAGAAGTACAATTAAATTATATCTAAGGAACAGAGAAGGAGGAAGGGGAAAAATAACTGCATAATTATTAGTTTTACTGCTGTCCAATCTATAATTTCCAGGATACCAAGCTGATTTAAAAGAAACAAAATTGTATGTATACTATATATATTATCTTTAAAATGTCTTCCGTATTTTTATGTCTTTGTGTTACCAAGTTATATGTGTGGCACATATTATATACCACTTTGCAATTGCTAAAATGATTTTTGTCTCCATGTGCAACTATGTATTTATATGTATATATTTACGTACTTATACAGCTGGTTACAAAACTAACTAATCTTTTAAACACAGCACTTTTATACAGTTTCAAAGATCCAGGCATTAAATCTATAAATATAAAACTGTTTATTGCTGGGTCTAATCTTATTTTTATAAACAGTGTCTTTAACTGTCTGAGGTTGGAGACAATGCATGATCTTGATTGATCGAAGAATTTTGGACTTTCATTGTCTTTATTTGGTTTAAATCACAAAGTTTCAACTGGTATGTATCTACAGTCGTCTTCAGGTGAATACTTAATAAGAAAAGTAACTACAGGTCTATACTAGCTAGGTGCACTGAAGCCTCGACTGAAGCATGCCTGAAATATGTGTGCAGTTATGATAAGATTACATCTACTTAACAAAGGTTTCAATATATTTCTTTTGTCTACTAATATTTACTGAAGCAACCTAGGTTTTGATGAATAGCCACAGCTTCCTTGAACATCATTGGACATAGGAAATATATGGAAACCTTTGTTAAGATATGTAATCTTAGAATAAGACCTCGAATTAAATGCATGACTGCACATATTTCAGTGCACCTATTTAGCTAGTATAAATAGACCTGTAGTTACTTTACTTTACTAATTTAGTATTCACCTGAAGACGACTGGAGATACTTACCAGTTGAAACTTGACAATGCAAGTCCAAAATGCTTGTATTAATCAATGTCATAACTAATATGCTACTTTTAGTTTATCGATGTATTAATTATAAATGTTTCTGACGAGGTAAAAAAATTAAATATTAAAATTATTTTGCATTTAAAAGTCTTATTTAATTTTCTCCCCTACTCCCTTAAGTTTTAGAATACTGGAGAAAATTTAATGCTTGCGAAAGGAAAAGGTCTAGGTTTTGGTACATTCATTTTTGGTGCGACCAAATAAAATAATTACGTTATAGCGATACATAAAAAAATCTTAGAAATTACACAAAATATAATAATTAAAATGTGCACTTTATATGGACACCATATACAGGGTTAGGAAAAATTACCAGAACGGTCGATTATTTCAAAATATACAGGGGGTTATCAAAAAACGTCTTATTTAAAAAATGTAGGGCTGTTAAAAATCTACATATTGGTGATAAATTGAAATATACAGGGTCGCCCACAAAGTTGTGGAGAATGATAGTTATATTTTTTAAATTGAACACCCTGTATATTTTTACATTTTTAAATTCCACATAAAATTATAATTATTTTTTATTAAATGCACTATTAGTCTATACTACATAGTTTCCGAGATATTGACTCTCGAAAAGTGACATTTTTGAACTTTGACAGCTTATAACTTTCTAACAGTACGTCTTAGAGCAAAACGGCTTACATGTCCCTATCTTCAATTTTTGTTATCTTCCCAAAAAAATCAACTTCCAGTTAAACCGGAACAACTATATTTCCTTCTTTCGAGTTACATCCGGTTTAACCAGAAGTTGATTTTTTTGGAAAGATAATAAAATTTGAAGATAGGGACATGTAAGCCGTTTTGCTCTAAGACGTACTGTTAAAAAGTTATAAGCTGTCAAAGTTCAAAAATGTCACTTTTCGAGAGTCAATATCTCGGAAACTATGAAGTATAGACTAATAGTGCATTAAAAAAAAAATAATTATAATTTTATGTGGAATTTAAAAATGTAAAAATATACAGGGTGTTCCATTTAAAAAAATATAACTATCATTCTCCACAACTTTGTGGGCGACCCTGTATATTTTAATTTATCACCGATATGCAGATTTTTAACAGCCCTACATTTTTTATAAAAGACGTTTTTTGATAACCCCTGTATATTTTAAAATAATCGACCGTTCTGGTAATTTTTCCTAACCCTGTACCTTTTCGACGGAATTTATTCCTTTAGTTATATCGCCTCCTCCTGTATGTGCCTTAACTAAGACCTGGAGCATTGAAATTCCGTCACTTGAAAGCAGTGCATTTAAAGCGCGTAGAATACTTATTCAGAGGTAGCGCTTTTAAAGTGCTTTTTTAGCAATCGTTATAGCGAGCCCGGCGGCCATATTTGCTGAAAAAGTACCGCGTGGATTTAGCCGGCCGTCCGGACGCCGGGGCGCTTTGCAAGTTAAATATGAAAGCGCTTCTCCGATTCTACAGTAACAGATAACAAGTACTTTTTAAGCGCTTTTGGATACAGTTTTGGTTATCTGGGCTGTGAGTATTTGTGCCCCCACCTACCCTACTACCAAATTAATAAGACCTATAGTTAAATTCACATAAAGTTTTAATGCCAAATGTCAAGACTTGTCATTGTCTAGTTACTTTAGATTTCACCAACTTACTAAATTTCTTATACAGCTGAGATTGGTCAGTGTTTTTTTCTTTTTCTTTTCTGGAATTGTTCGGCCAACTCTTTTTATTTCTATCTCTTTTTAATCGTATGAAATAATACAAGATAGACATACTTTGTGTGCAGTACAATTATACTAATTAAATTTAGCCATTAGAAATTTATATTTTATGAGTTGCTGCAGTATTTGACAAATGACAGAACTGAAATGTCACGGCATTAAAATTTTATGTGAATTCAACTATACCTACATAATTATTCAAATAATATCAATTAGTTTTAATTTTTTGAGTAAACCTAAGACAAAATGTAATTGACAAGGGTTGCAGGGCGGCCACCTCCGTTGAGAATTCTTTTTATTTTTCCGATACTTATCTATCTATAAAAAGAAATCTCTAATTAACACAAAGGGCGGCTGCCTCATTCTTGACAGCTACTGCATAATTTTTTTTTGAAAACTGAATTTACCATTCTTATTTGACCCTTCATATTTATGAAAACTCCTAGAATTTTTTTTACGTCTAACATTTTTTTCTGTGAAACTGCAGGCGGCTTTCGCCGCCCTATAACTTTGGCCGCCCTTGTGCGGGGGCACTCCCAGCACACCACTCAGAAACGGCCCTGGGTACATTTTAATTCTGTGACTAATTTTATTTCAAATTTAAGAATTTTTTTAGTACCTAGTTTACCCGAAAATACACACGTTCTGGCTATAAAATCTAGATGAATTACACCGAAGAACTACTAATAGGTAAATCCATTAATTTTTAATTCATTTACCGCATTTTTGTGTTTCTAACAATTTCTGAATGTTACAAAAATATAGACATTTTACAACAAAATGTTCCCATTGGGGTTTTGACCGACCGTCCGACAAAAGGTTTTTTACCCCTCGTTCCCCTAAAAATGCTTCTTCGGATCCCCATCTACCGGAGTGGACGAGATACCTCTTAATTGGTAAAATATTTCCACTAACAAACTACAGTGACTAGCGCTTTTGCGCCTAGTGGGAGGATACTTTTTCTAAACTTAGGTAAGTTATTTTATTTCTAAAATGGTGTTTAACTTACCTTTAAATTAAAAGAATATCCATTAGTTCATCACAGTTACTAATATAAGTATATTGTTAACTTGTTAACTAAAATGGAAGGGCAAGAATACCACTGTTTAAGCCCAAAATCTATTGTTTAACATAGGATATTTATATAAATTATGAGTGTGATGCCGATACTATTATCAGGAAGAAATTCTTATCTCGCTCTTATCACTATGAAACTAACCGAACGTTTAGATATACTAAATACTTCATTGTCGACCGACCCGACCCGACAATACAAGCGAGGTTTAATTTTCACTTTCTCGCTTTCTGGGTTAATAAACCAGCCAATTTTGTCAAAAAGACAACGTAATTTAGCTGTTTTAATAATATTAACATTGGGTGGGTGTCTTTAAATTACAGAGGCGTCGCCGAGTGTATTATTTAAGGGAAATTATAATTAAAAATAAGGTATAATACCTATACATATTACGTATTATGTACCCTATTATATTATTTTGAACTTGAACCATACCTATATACAGGGTGGTCCTTAAGTACATCAAGAAAATCTAGGATATGATTCCTGGCATCAATTTAAGTTGAAAAGTTCATATGGACTTATGCCCTAAAATGCTTACCCTCTAAGATACAGGGTGTTAAAATATTTTCCATTTTCCTTTAAAACTACCATTTTTTTCAAAAACATAGTAGAGACAACTTTTGTTCCGCTTATATCAGTAATGCATAAAAATGCAATAGAGTTTAAAAAAAAACAGTGGCGTATATATCACATATTTTCACAAAAAAAATATTGATGGTATCTTCATGCACGCCACTGGTGGAAGTAGGTAAACCCTTTTTTAACCAAAAAGTGCAGTTTAATACGAAATCAATCGACATCAATTTTCAATACCGTATCTTCAAGGAGTTTCGAAGTTTTAAAAAACATTTATTTTTTAAAAATATTTTAACACCCTGTATCTTAGAGGGTAAGCGTTTTAGGGCATAAGTCCATATGAACTTTTCAACTTTAATTGATGCCAGGAATCATATCCTAGATTTTCTTGATGTACTTAAGGACCACCATGTATATATACAGGGTGATTCAGGGTGGATGGAACGTTAAACGTTTCTGACGAACCAGTAAAGGAATCGTTCTGAAAATTTGGTTGCGTACATAAACGGACATGCTCTTCCAACCTAAAATATTTTTAACAATACAGTGTTGCCGCTTCCACACAAAAATAATAGTAACTTCGATTTTTTAAATGCAACACCATATATTTTATTTTATTTTCGAATCCCCCATTACTTTTCTTACAATTTTTTTATTAACTCTACTCTATACTTATCTCTTACCGTTTCTAAGATATAAATTAATTTCCGTTTTTTGCATGTTAATGCAAACACACATTGTCCAAATAAAATAAATAAATTCATAAGAACTGCATTTGTATTTGTATACTAGTTTTCTTCCATGACTTTAAAGTGTATTTCTATCTTGTATCTAAACTTAATGTAACATATATACGTAAACATCAGTTTTTGTCATGGCTAACTTACTAATAACTGAATAAAAATTGAATTGTATAGAAAATTTAACAAATTATGCTTAATACGTCAAAAAAATGGTTAAACCAGTTAGTTAGGTACGGCAGGTATGATATACAAGAATGAAGTGAAATTTTAGCAGCTTTTCAAATCCGTAATAATATACAGGGTGTAACATTTGAAAAAAAGGACTTATGGTCACTTTTTCAAGTTACCAGAATAAGTGTATTTTTCAACCACCCTGTATATTGCAACTAATAAGATTTGGGACTAGGGCAAAGAGCCCTATGGTATTAGTTAACTGTTTACCAAATTTCAGGGTTTCAGTGTTTTAGAGTTCAAAATTATCAGCATTTTTAAAAGTGACGTTTTCGGACAAAAAAAAGGAAATTAATTTATATCTTAGAAACGGTAAGAGATAAGTATAGGTAAGAGTATAGAGTTAATAAAAATTGTAAGGAAAGTAATGGGGATTCGAAAATAAAATAAAATATATGGTGTTGCATTTAAAAAATCGAAGTTATTATTTATTTTGTGTGGAAGCGGCAACACTGTATTGTTAAAAATATTTTAGGTTGGTAGAGCACGTCCGTTTATGTACGGGACCAAATTTTACTGGTTCGTCAGAAACGTCTAACGTTCCATCCACCGTGAATCACCCTGTATATATATCTTCTTCTTACTTGTTTTTATTGTGCTATAGTGCCGTTGGGCACTCTAACACACTTTTGAAAATCTGAAATTAAAAAGACAAAGTTGTCCTTTTGGTGGACGTTAGTGATTTTGTAGTGCGGGGGATTTCCGAAAATATTTTTTTTTTCTTTTTTCATGAAGAAAAAACTTTTATTTTCTAAAATTTTCACTTTTTTGGTAATTAACCAAATTTTTTAGGTTTAATTAATTTTAGTTGATTGATTCAGTAATCAAACAACTTGTCAGTGGGTGCTACAAATTCGAATACACAGGGTCTCCCATACCCCTCTTATAAAACATATTTAGTCAAAACAGAGGAATGCGGTTTTGACAATACAATACCATGCACCTTTTCGAGAAACTAAAGATGCTCTAGTCCGAATTTTTATAGTCCATCTATCCGGTACCTAAAATTTTTTTCAAATTAATTTTCAAGTCCACGTATTTCAGTTATCTTTTAGATATTTAGGTTACGACAAAAACAATAAAATAAGGTTAGAATACAATTTAATCCCTTTAAAATTTTAACTTCTCGTCATTAAATAACACATCATCAGTATTTTAAAATATTCTTGCGTTACCATTACAGCCCTATAAAGCTATTATTTTAGGATTAACTATCAGAATTTAATTACACATAAACTTACAATAACCTAAGCGGTTAATGCCGTTTAAGTATTAATTGACTAAAGTACTATTCAGAAGAATTATAAAACTTAATTAACAGATATGAACGTAGGTTAACTTGTAAAATGACGTCACTGGTTGAAGTTAATATGACAATTTCAATGTTAACTTTATTGGGAGGAACAGGTATCAATTAAAGTTAACCTATATTAAAAATTAGTGCAATGGCAGTTTTTGGTCGGTTTTGAATTGGGTTTTGAAGACCTTTGTTGACACAACATAACCTGTAATTTTCTTTCCGTGTTTGTGTTTTAAATAGTGATGGGATAACTCGAGTGAAAAATAACTTATCATTCGGTTTTTTCAATCACTTAAATTATTCGATTATCTTCGGAAATAATTCGAGTGACGAAATGAGTGACGAACATATGGTTTTTATTTTCCAACGCGTCTCCAAAGTTGCTGCCCGCCTGTCAATCACTCACTGCGGCCAGAGCCATCTCCTAGCGAGCGGCTACACCGAAAATCAATCGATTAACAACACCGAGTCAGTTATTCCCAATACAAATGCTGTATTTTAACATGAACGATGAACCGCCAATATTAATAATTAATAATAGAATTTGAGTGAAAAAAAATCGATTATCATTCGGTTTTTTAAATCACTTGAATTTTCGGTAGTCGATTATTAAAATAAGTCGATTTTTCCCAACACTAGTTTTAAATTCAGATCTCGTAATGTTAGAAGGAGATATACATATATATGATATATATGAAGGACTTTTTAACTAATAATGAATATTGGGGATTGGGGAAGGCCCCCGACGACCAAGAGTTTTTAGAGAGAGAAATTATTTATATATATTGATGGTAGAGAGGTCCTAACCTGTAGGTTAAAAAATTATTTTTACTTTCATTCATTCATTCATTCGGTTGAATGTCGATGATTGACGTGCTGAGTACTGCTGAGTGGCCTGAGCTGCTATAGGGCTATACGGCCAGCTGCTGTCCCCTTAGGAAGCCGTGGAACTGCCCCCAGGGTTAACTTTTCTTTTATTTTTACTTTCGAAGGTTATTTTTATAGAACTTCATAAAACTGTCATTTTTTCTAACAAAGTTAACCTAATCGTTAAAATGAAAGTTAACTTTTGACTTTTTTATAATACTCACAACTCTTAAACTAAGAGTTCTGTGGCTAGTATATAGGTACAGTGTGAGTTTGTAACTTGGAATAAGTTCAGTAAGTCCACGTAAATGCTTGGACACGGGTATTAACTTTTTTTATAGAAAAATTTTGATACAGTGGGTTTCAAATTAGAAATGACGATATCGATCATTTTTTATTGACTATTTTTAAAGTGCATACATATTAAATTATACTGTGATGTTTTTACGGTTGCATGGGAATGTGGAAGTAAAATGACTTGTCAACCACAGCTTGATGTGGGGGGCTGTTGGTGACTCTTGATAACTTGGTAAGACAAGCCTGATAACGGCTGACTTTAGGTACCTACTTTCCATTTGCTTCTCTTAAACAGCAAAGTAAAGTAAAAATCTTTGCTTAGCTTGTTGTTAAAGGAACGCTTCGCGAGCAACTTCGTATAGGCCGTATGGGAAACTGAGGGAGGGGACTTAACCACGTAACCGCTGCAAGGGGACAGGCGCGTATCTGGAGTTGATCTTTGGGGGGGGGGGGGGGGGTAATGATTCTGGTGGGGGGTTATTACTTTTTTTTAATGATACAGTTTTTTTTTTTAAGAAAATCAGCGATTGCTTAAATTAATTTAACAATCATCACTCATCTCTACAACGCGCGCTGTATCAGATCTCGGTCTGCGGGCTGCATGTTGACTAGCATGTTTTGTGGGTTGCGATATGTCTTATTTCCTGCAAATGATCGTAGCATTTTTGAGTAAAAAAAAGACGCCAATTATAATATTGTTCAGAGAACTGCAACTGACTGAAGTCAATCTGCAATCGAATCAAATGTTTACCGATTTGTGCTTCAGACTGTTGGACTTTATGCAGTTGGGGCAACTCTTTGCCCAGAGCCAGCATGGATATCTGAAGGGTAGATCAACCATGTCAGCAATTTTTCAATTCACTAAAGCAATTTTAGACCACCTTGAAAATAAAATCTTGGCATTAGGTGTGTTTTTAGATCTTAGCAAAGCATATGATTGCATTGACAGAGAATTGCTACTTTATAAATTAAGTAAATATGGAGTTAGAGGTAATGCCCATGCATGGATGCGATCCTACCTTTCAGATAGACAGCAGCGAGTCGTTGTCCAAGACGGAACAACAAAACAATAGAAAAAGCAGAGAAAACAGTAACGGCTCTTACATGACGCATGCCCAACATCGGAGGTCCTAAGTCGTCTTTAAGAAGAACTTTAGCAAGTGTTATGCAGTCACAGTTGCTCTATGGCTCGCCAGCCCGGTATCCAGTAATAGAAAACAAAAAACGGTTACAAAAACTTACTAGAATACAAAGAAATATGTCCCTTAGAATATGCAGTGCCTACAGGACAGTGTCTGCAGAAGGAGCAACAGTCATTGCCGGAGTAGCGCCCATTGAACTAAGGGAAATAAGGGAAAGAAGGGAAAAATACATGGGAATACCATAAGACGTAGCGACTACAAATTTAATAAATAGATGGCAGAACAAATGGGATAACGGAATTTATGGCAGATGGACCCATAGATTGATTCCCGATATCCAGCGGTGGATTCCTTTCGGTGAGGTTGATTATGTTTTGACTCAAGCTCTTTCGGGACATGGCTGTTTTCAGAAATACCTGTACGATAGGAAAATATTAAACACAAGCAACTGCTTCTACTGCAATTAAGAAGATGATGCAGAACATACGCTATTTATATGCCCCAGATGGCAGGAAGAACAAACAACCTTTCTAGATGAAATGGGAATAACCTTTACTGCAGAGAATATGATGAATAGCCTTGTGGAAGGAGAAGAAACATGGAAAAAAACTTACAAAGCAGTTAGAAATATGTTATAGACCAAAGAAAGAGAGAGCATAGCCCATAGGCTAAACACAAAGCAAGAAAATAGGCAGCTACCCACATTGAAGTAATGCGAAAGCGGATTCCGGTGTAGCGAGCGTAGATGAGGGGATTTTTTTTAGTCGGCAGGCGGTTGCATAGCCGACCGAATCCAACACTAGCCAGCCACCAGAACACCTTGGCTTGAGGCTTTGAAGATTTTTTTACCCCTCAATCAAATCTGATTTTAGAAAAAATACTGTTGGTATAGCGCAAGGGAGTATTATAGGGCCTATTTTATTTATAATTTATATAAATGACCTAAATGTATAGGGAATTACTTCCTCCATAAACTAACTATGTTGAGATGACACAAATTTGTTGGTAGCTGCAACGGATTTTCCGGAATTAAATCATAGAGCAGAAGAAGCATTTGTAGAAATAAATAATTGGTTTAGTGGAAACAAAACTAATTCTGAATAAAAAAAAAACTAATATTGTTATTTTTAGAACAAAACAAAATAAAATAAATATGCCGGATAGTCTAAACATAAATGGCATTGAGCTAAAGAGCGAAACAGATACCAAGTTTTTGGGTCTAACGATCAATGAGTTTTTGTTATGGAAGACTCATATAAATTTTTTATGCTTAAAGCTGGGAAGTATTGGGTATGGTATAAAAGTTGTGTCATCATACATGGATAACCACTATAACCAGACAATTAAAGTCTTGTATCATGCCAACTTCGAATCTGTTTTGAGATATGGCATTATTTTCTGGGGTAGTAACTTTGAAACCCAATAAGTGTTCATAGTGTAGAAAAGAATAGTTCGACTGTTACGTAAATTAAAATATTTGCAAACCTGTAGGGGTGTTTTTAGGGAAATGGGTATTATGACAATTTATGCACTATATATCTACGAGTGTTTAATGATTGTTTTTAAAAACAGGAAAATATTTCAGGAACTGAATGACCATAGTCATAATACAAGAACTCTTAATCTTTTGTATCCATCTCACTGTTTGACCCTTACAGAAAAGAGTCCGTATTTATATGTGCATTAAATTGTATAATACGGCTCTTAGAGGATTTTTTTTGCTTTTAGACCTTAACCAGAGCTTTTTAAATTTCTTGTTTTTGTAAAAATGTTTGAAAGTATTCTTACTGGAAAAGCTTTGTTTGGTTCAGGTACGGATTAGCGACCAGTGCTGGATTTACCATTAGGCTGAGTAGGCTGGAGCCTAGGGCGGCAGATTTTAGGGGGCGGCAAATTTGGCCCAAAATTTTTTTTTTATCTTACAGAAATAAATGGTACAATCGTTATTCGTGGTCGACGGGTAGTATTTTTTTAAATAAACTTTATTGTTGGCCGTGTCTGTTAATGGGAATAAAAAAAGGTAGTTGGAACTTTACTGGCTTCCCAGTAAACCAAAGCTGGAATCGACGGCTCTTGTTGCCGATTACTGGCCGCTTCTGGCTATCGCGTTACCTTCCATGCGTCGAACTACCACGGCTAATAGTCTGCCACCCGATGGTGGTAGTAGCGCAGCACATGAGAGACGGACCTTATCTTTCGAATCGGACACGGTTAGAAGATATCTCGCCGGTTGTGACAAAAGAGTCGACGTGCCGTGTACCACCCGCGTGCGGGTAGCTCACTACTACGTTCCTCGTTTTACTTGTTTAGCTACGGCTAATCGCAAGCCAGCCGCGTATTTTTGAAATTCGCGCCGTTGTGCTTCTGCGAAAGAACTGACACTTGACAGGTGAATGACGGTAGACAGAACATTAAAATTATTTTTCCACGAGCACGAGGCGTTCCTTTATTATTATAAAAGCTACATTTCTCAAGAAGATTCAGTGCCTGTTGGCAGAATATAAAGGATTCATCATTAGACGAACTTTTACTGATTTCCAAGATAAAAAGACACCCCTCAGACAGATAATTCAGTACCAGAGAACAAAACTATAAGTGAGTTTAAGTTTCATACCTATATAATTTTATGTAAATTTTTTATACCTCTGTTACTCTCAAAATATGTAAAGTTGAAAGTGTTAAAACAAAAAAAAATAGTGGATGCTTGGCTATTCTTTGTATGCAGTATTTTATAGTACTTATATAAACTTAACCAAACCAAATGGTTTTTAGGTGCTGTACGAAGAAATCCAATAGCGTCCAATGCAACAAATTCATATATTGTTCTGACCATTAGAAACTGGATAAAAATGCTTCCGACAGAGAAGGCGGGCGGATGAGTCGCAAAAAAAAATAATAAAAAGTTATGTGTAAATAAATCAGAATAACGTCTTATATTTGCAGGGTTTGTTAAACAATAAAACTGTTGTTTTCTACTTTACGGTGAGTTTTAATGGTAAGACTTCCCTCTAACCATGCGCGGTCCCTCGCTGGTATTTAAATGAATTGCCAGCGAACCGTCCGCGGTCTCGTCGAGATGCCGCGCGCTAACCAAATCTGTTCAGCCCGCGGCTCAGTGGTAAAAAGTAGCGTCTGTACCGCACAACCAGGTTCGTTATGTAGCTATTAAGCCGCCCGGCGGCCGAGCGGTCATGCCCTACCTCCACGCCGCCGATATTGTAGCTGGCGGTCCGACACCGACGTTTCGGCAATGCGCCTTCTGTCCACCTCCGGAGCTTTCATGTTGTGTTTACTGGGTTTGCAGAAAGAAATTTCATTTTCAATAAAATAAGTAGGTAATTATAAATTTTTAAAATATTTACTAAAAATTATTGACTAAATTTGGGCGTGGTCGTAAAAAATTTTCGCCTGCAGGCTTTTTCTTTCCCTAACACTTCACCTATTTCACAACTCACGAGCCGTCACTGGTATAGGGGCGGCAAAAATTGAATAGCCTACTAGGGGCAAATTTGTAAATCCGCCCCTGCTGGAGACTAGGGCTGCCAAATTTAAAATATTAAAAAGCGGGAGGTAGGGTCCTAGGCAGTGACGGCTTGTGACTTATTAACTTGGGGTGTGCACTAAAAGCCCGCTGCAGGCGAAAAAATTTTAGGACCACGCCCAAATTTTGTCAATAATTTTTAATAAATATTTTAAAAATTTATGATTTATTGAAAATGAAATAAGATACAAAAAATAAAAAAAGGCCAATTTATTTTTCATTAGTGGGTACATTGTTTAGAAGTAAAGTTCTTCTGTTTTTATTTGCAGCCAACTTAACAATAAAGTCCCTAGATTTGCACTTTGTGGTCTGTATCAAGTTAATTTCGAGTTTAGGTCTTCCCTCAATTTTTAATTTCAATTTTTTGCTCAATACTTAATGAGCTAAAATTGTTTTTTAAATATTCCACATTCATAGTCGTTTTGGCATTAAAACTGTTCAGTTTTATTAAAATAAGTCTTTACTACCCCTAAATAATAACAAAATATAAAGGAAAACTCCAAATAATAAATTCATACATTCAATCAAACCATATTAACCCTTAATAAACAAGAAAAATAGTCAAAATACCGGCTAAAAATTTCCGCGAATATGAACGACTGGTTAAATTTTATCAAATTAATGCAGAATATAACATACACAAGCAGTGGCGGATTTACAAATTTGCCGCTAGTAGGCTATTCAATTTTTGCCGCCCCTATACCAGTGACGGCTCGTGAGTTGTGAAACAGGTGAAGTGTTCGGGAAAGAAAAAGCCCGCTGCAGGCTTATTTTATTGAGAATGAAATTTCTTTCTGCAAAGCCAGTAAAGTTCCATCTACCTTTTTTATCCCCATTAACAGACACGGCCAACAATAAAGTTTTTTTAAAAAAATACTACCCGTCGACCATGAATAAAGATTGTACCATTTATTTCTGTAAGATAAAAAAAAATTTGGGCCAAATTTGCCGCCCCCTAAAATCTGCCGCCCTAGGCTCTAGCCTACTCAGCCTAATGGTAAATCCAGCACTGGTCTCCAGGCAATAATTATGTAGTCCAAATGAGCCTCTCCAAAGATTCCTGTCAGCGGCTGCAAGGCACGTCCGTCCGTCTGAGTGAATATGGGAGCGACTGAAAATTTGGCTATGATGTAGTGCTGGGAAGTTTAGTTTATTTTGCCGATTTCAATCTTTTCGTTCTCGTTCAATAAAGTGAATAGTTCAAAAGACTAGTTCGTTTAGTTCATTTAGTTCACTGATTTATACTGGCATAGTGAAGTTAAAGAAATATTTTGAAATTTAAATTATATATTAAATTAACAAAAAATACAGTGGACACCGACAATATTTTTTATTCATTTCCATCACCGGCGTAGCTAGGGGGGGGGCATCGGGGCATTTGCCCCCCCCAAGAGCCATGAAAAAAAGTAATTATCAACAATATTTCAAAAACAATATTTAAATTTAATTTTTTTGCCCTTTTAAATTTAACGTAGGTAGGCTTACTTTGAGAAACAACGCGTCTGTTTTGGTCTTCATATCCCTGTCGTCTTGACCGTCTTGTTTTATGTGACATTCGCGGATCTGGTGTCTGGTGGTGTAAATTTCCTTTTCTCTCTTTTATTTACGTAAATAAGACAAAGTAAGATATAAACATCGTAGGAAAACCTAGGTAATTACGTTTGGTTGTGGTTTGTTTGTACACTGAGAAAATCTCTTTTCATTCCTAGCGAAAATTTTAGCAACCATAGCTAAAATATTTTGCTAAATGGGGGACAGCCAAGCACATTACTGTACCAGGAGAATGCACTCTGCTGGACATACTTTGCTGTGGTAATAAAGCTACTTTGCAAGAATAATTCTGTTATAGCTATAAAGTAATTCTGCTATATCTAAAAAGTAACGTTGCTGTACTTATAAAACTATATAATGTAACTATAAAATTCTTTGCTACTGAAACAACAAATTTCTGCTACAGTGGTGACATTTTTTTATATAGTAAAAAACGTCTCTCTTGCAGTAGAAAGGATCTTTCTTGTACCTTAAAAATCTTTTGCTGTTAGTAAAAATACTTTTTCTAATAACAAAAAATGTCTCTCCTTCTACAATAAAATTATATAGCTAGCACAAGAGGGTGCTTTCTTACCCTTAAAAAGTTTTTTTTTTATTGCAGCATTTTTTTTTTGTTTTTACCATGGGTTAAAGTGCGCCTGTGTCACAAATTCGAGTGCTAGTATGGAAATCTTAAAAACTGTAAGAAATACATAACGTAAAATTTAAAGCAGTTGCACTTTTTGATTTCGACTTTGATGTATTTCTTACAATGTTCAAGGTTCCCGTACATGTACTCGAATTTGTGACACAGGCGCACTTTCATCCAGGGTAAAAACAAAATAAAATTTGCTGCAATAAAAAAGACAATTTAGGGGCTAATAAAATAGAGTACATTAAGCATGTAGTTGCTGTGAGGATAAGGTTTAAATATAGGGTATAGGAATAAAAGGAAAAAGCTAAATGAAATAAACATTTTTTTATATAAAAAAAAATTCGACAAGAACCAAATATTAATACAGGTTATGCAAAAAACGATTTATATGAATGTTATAAGTTATAACATTAAACAACAGGAACATAAAGCACCTAATAATTAACAATAATAAAAGTTTCATTTTACAAACCTTTTTTTATAAAAAATAAGGAAAAAATAATTATACTCTACCAGGCTATAAAAGAAAAAGAATTTATAGAAACTTATTTATAACATAAAATAACAAAAACAGGACTATATGCACCTAATAATAATAATAATAATAATAATGATACAGCACTGATACAACTATAATATATCTTGGAGAGGCAAGGTTTTCCACTATGACTCCGAACGGCTGAACAGTTAGGTTAAACAGTTGTAGCTTCTCACATTTTGCGTTTATTTTTTCTGTGAGATGATCATTCTGGAACGAAGAATGTTGATTAAATATTTATAGTAGGGGTAATCAAAAATTCTGGAAATGAAGGACCAGGGAGAAACCAAGCGAAGTCAAGAATTAGACAACTTATCGGTGTTTGTCATTGTAACACCAATGTATGCACGACTGCAATTATTAAATTTTACTAAAAAGTTCCGACTTCAAAATGTCAAAAAAAAAGTTGACACTACTACCAGTTAAGCCTCCCATTTGGCATTCAGGTCAATGATCTGCTACCTAGATCATTGATTCAGGTTACTACCGTGCGAGCAAAAATTATTTGCATCAAAGAGGGCTTGGATTAAAAAACGTAGGGCTTGGTTTAGATAAAATTACGCGTAACGGCTGTCAAAGATGATGGAATAACTGATTAATTGATACCGCTAAGCATTACGCCCTTAGATGCAAGGCCCTCTTTGATGCAAATAATTTTTGCTCGCACGGTATAAGGTAAGGTATGTATGTATGATTCTTAGTTTAAGCATAGCGAATAGTAGTTAATATTTACCTCTGCGTTAAAGAACAAGCTTTCTTGCACCTCATTCCTGCTTGATCTCCATAGAACCTTTTCTGGCACTTTTAATGGTTATGGGGCTCAATAAATATAGTAACATCAGTAGTCCCTTAGCAGTAATGTCTAAAAATAATTATTTCATTAGTTTTCAATTACAATTATTATTATAAGACCTGTTTAATAGGCAAACATTTTATATACAAAATGAAACGTTTTAACTTACCAATATTTTCTTCAAGGCCGTATCCGCTGATTTTTCGTTCTTTCAACTTTGCTATTATTCCTGCACAAACTTTCTACTAGTATATTATATGACGTCAATACAATCAGGAAACCTTTTGTTAAAAACTGCCTCTCTCTAAAAATACACAAATAAATGATTTACCGAAATATGCATAAAAATAAACAAAAACAAGTATATTATGTGTAAGATTATACAAACAAAACTTACAAATTCAATGCCTGTGTTTAACTACGATAAGGACATGGAAATGGAAAATCATCAAAAAATGTTCCCAAATTTGCATTAATGTATAGTCTTCTTCTTAATTTAAAAGTGGCCTCTAAACTTTCAACTTTTCTTGTACTCCATCAAAATAATACAGCTAGCAGCAGGTCACAAACAAAAAAAAACAAATAATTTTCTAAGGCTATGAGCCCCACCCTCTCCCTCAACTCTAAACTTAGCGAAATGATGCGCGAACGGCGCGACAATAGGCTCGGACGGGCTGAAATACTCGAAACTGGCTCTTAACGACACCGAATGGCGACACGGAAACACCCGAATACCGGATCTAATAAATTTTCTTTGCTGGGGCAGCAACATTTTTTCTCAGAATAAATAAAAATTCTTTTGAAAAAGTTTTTTGCTCTTACAATTACGTATTTTGCTATTGCGAAATATTTAAGAAAATATTTATTACCAACAGCAAAGTACTTATTAAAATCAATAGAAAGACATCAGTAAACCTTATTTTACTGCTACAAGAAAGTCAATTTGCAACTTTGGCAAATATTTTAGCTGGGATAGCCAAAAATACATCAGTAAAGTTGTTTTTGCTGGAGATTTTCTCAGTGTAGGACTTCTAGATTATTTCAGTTGCGGATTGTACTTAGGCGATTACGTAACAATTATAGATAATAGAAAAATTTAGCAAAATTTGGGCGTGGTCCAAAAAAATTATCGCCTGCGGCGCTTTTGCCTGCGGCGGGCTTTACGCCTCTTTGCAACTATATGCCCCCCCCCCCCAAGACAATATCCTAGCTACGCCACTGATTTCCATACCGAAATAGTCCGAAATCATCGCGGCATGCATCGGTCGGTCAGGTGACAAAACCTATAATCTCGGTCGTGCTCGCTCTTGCTTGCATAGTAGTGCTGGGAAGTTTAGTTCACTTTGCCGATTTCAATCTTTCGTTCTCGTTCAATAAAGTGAATAGTTCAAAAGACTAGTTCGTTTAGTACATTTAGTTCACTGATTTATACAGGCATAGTGAAGTAAAAGAAATATTTTAAAATTTGAATTATATATTAAATTAACAAAAAATACAGTAGACACCGACAATATTTTTTATTCATTTCCATACCGAAATAGTTCGAAATCATCGAGGCATGCATCGGTCGGTCAGGTGACAAAACCTATAATCTCGGTCGTCTCGCTCTCGCTTGCGTAGTACATTCCGTTTAGACTTTAGTTCGCCTAGTTTCAATCTCTCAGTAATTACTGATTGAATCTTTTAGTTCAGTTGTCAGATTCGATCTTTTGAACTAGTTCGTTCGCGAACTACACAACTCTATTGCATAGTTCATTCCGTTTAGACTTTAGTTCGCCTTGTTTCAATCTCTCAGTAATTACTGATTGAATCTTTTAGTTCAGTTGTCAGATTCGATCTTTTGAACTAGTTCGTTCGCGAACTACACAACTCTACTATGATGTTGAGCCGTTGAATGACTGTAATCGACTAACTAACGGTAAATTTGTCGTTTACCGTTAATATCTAATCTATCATCGAACCCTGAAATGATAAAAATCTCCCACGTTGCAAAAATCAAATTTTCGTTACAGTAGAAGCAATAAAAATTGCAATCAGAGAATTTTTTGTAACGTCATTCTATCCTTATTTATAAAAGCTCTTCTTCTTAGCCAGAAAGATGGTTTCACCACGACATTCTTCTTCTTGGTCAGAGTCAGAAAGATGGTTTTACGACAATTGCTCCGATCAAAAAATAGCGAAGTCGGCATTATGCTACACAACCGTCTAGAGTCCGGCTGCGCACTTTTTAACCGGCCAATCATAGGCCGTCGTCTTAAAGAAAGTAATTTTGAGGTTAAGCGGTGCAAAGCCGATTATTGCAAATCAGAAAAATAAAGTTTATTAATTTTTTTATAAATAAAAATGTTAAGTGCCTGTGACAATAAATATCATCATTGGTATAATTACGGTTCTTTGAAAAGTCACGTAAGGCAAAAACACTCGACTCCTTCACATTCCCAAAGTTCACCGAAAAAAAAACTACAAGTGTTGTGGATGCAGGATGCAATAAACAATTTAACAATAATAACGGTGCCTTTCAAGGCATGAAAGAAAGAAACATAACATTACATACGTTAGGAATAATAAGCAGATTTACAAGTGTATACACATACTGCAATAAGTATCAACATTACAGAAAAAATACAATATACGTGCAATATACTACTTGACCATTTAAAAATATGTCATAATTTAAATTTAACTCCAGAAGATAAACAGCTTAAAACAAAAAGAAATTGGAAAACCAACATCAGAAGAAAAAATTGATATTTCTCTAAATTTGTTACTAAAGTAATGAGAATTGTTTAATAAAAATATTTTAAAACCAACCCAAAATTGGTGTGTTTAATTTGTTGTTTATTAAATATTTTGTATTTATGTGCGCTTTCTAACACATTCATTTTTAAGTTTCCCGCGCTTTATTGGAAACGTTGATTGACCGGTTAAAAAGTGCCCAGCCGGACTCTAGACGCAAGGTCTCTATAACCCTATAAATTTTCTTTGGTCTCTATACTATTTAGAGACCTTGCTCTAGACGCTTGTTTATGCTACTGCTACAACGCTAAATTTTTTTTCTGTGGCTACTACCACAGAAAAATAAAGGGTTTCTTACTGCTACTGCCAAACCAAAATATCATGGTGAAATTGACTTTTTGTTTATTTTATAAAAAATACTAAAAATACTTTTTTATCTCTGAAAAGATTCTTATTCCATATTTTTTGGATTTGTAAATTAAAAATTATATAGCATGTTTAGGGGAATGGTAAGAAATACATCATGTACCTTACGGAATTGTTACAAATACTTACGTTTTGTTTACAGATAGCATTTTTGGTTGGTGTATATACAGGGATTTATGTTAGCCAAAACTATAATGTAAGTATATAATCTGTTTTGTTGCTTCCATTTTATGTAAAATGTGAAAGAGAAAGAATAACATGAGGTCCTTTCGTTGGCATTGCACTACTTACATACGAAGTTTACAGGATGCCAGCAGTACAGAGATTCACAATAGACTTTGATGTAAAACTTTGAAACATATTTAACCTTATAGGTACAAGTCCTGTACACTGCATTTACAAATTCTTTAGTGCAAATAGTGTAGCTAAGTAAGTAGTGTAGACCAGACTGTAGAGCCATCACAAATTCATAATTAAAATTTATTCGGGTATTTCATCAAAAATAAAGTAGTAGGTAATGTAAACTTTTTTGAACATAACATATTAATCTTTATTGTATTTATTATAACCTTCATAATAAGGACCAACAAAACTAGACTAGAACAAGCGAGTGCATTCAACTTTCGGACCAGTTCAATAAAATAATTGAACCTGGAACTTAGTGTCAATTTTTAATGTAGGTACCTAGTTCCCCGTTCAAAAAATGTAGTTTCTTGTCAAAAAGCTTACAAATTTACCTTGTGGATTATAAAATTAAGGAGTTATAAAAGTACCATAAGAATTGGACAAGCAATCGATACTTTGCAAAAATTAAATTTTTCGTTTCTTACATAGTTATTTTATAGTCAAAGTAAAGTCAAATACAGCTTTATTATCACAAGAACACACTCTCATTGACAAAGCATTGTTTAAAATTTAAGGAAAAGTTATAATTAAAAAGTTTTGAATTAATTTGGTTCAAACATTTTTAAAATCAGAACACAACTACAGTTACAATTCTTCAATATAGCAGATCGAAGCTGGCCATTTAGTTCCAACCAGCGCCACAGAACACACACACAATAGTCGACGTAATCCAGTTAAAAAGACGGTACAAATACAACAGGACATATACCTACTTTAAATTAAGTTATAAAGTAGAATATGTATATTTAGTGTGTTTTTATTTTATAGGTTCCAAAGGTTGATGATCCAGCAGCACTTTATGACAAAGTTAAAGAATTTGCTGATAAATACAGGAAATAATTAGGATAAATTAGGTCCAATATTAGAATATTTATTGAATAAAACTTAGGTCCAAAATATATTATTTCTTAATACTAATGCAGTATTACTTTTCCCTCATCCAAATTTTGAGTAAATATAGATAAACTTAACAAAAACTAGCCAATCACTTGTATGTAGGGTAAACAGTAATATTCTATATAATACTATTGACACTTACAAATTTCCAATCCAACATATTTTATTAAATGGAAAAAAAGCTGAAACTCTTTTGGCAGTAAATGTTAGAAGTAATTTCGGTAAACGATCATTATTATACAATGGGATTATGATCTATAATAACCTACCAAATAAATATAAAAACATTAAAAAATTAGTACTATTTAAAAATCAAACTAAATTGTATTTTTTAACAAAATAAATTATTCCATTTTTTTTTTTTAATTGAATAATACATACAATTTGACTTTTTTATTAATTTCGTTAAATATACAGTGACCGGCAGAAAGTGCGCAGCATATGGGAAAGTTTTTTTATCTTTAAAGTTTAGAAAATTAATTTTATTTTAGATAGGTCCTGCATGTTCTCAAACCAAAATAACACTCTTATGGTATACTACGAGGTAGGATCAAAAATTTGAAATTCCGCTAAGAGTAAAGTACCTACCTCCATCTTTAATTTTAGAAAATTTTTTTATTAAGAATTATTGTTTTAATTTTAAAGATATACCCAAATTCCAAATTTCGCTTATTTTGGACAAAAAAATGGATTTAATCGTGTTTTCTGAATAACCCTGTATAAAAAATAAATGGCAACCGAACAGTACGAAAATACGATTTTCTGCAGACTTTGTTAGAGATAACCGTCGATCATAAGTCCGATTAGTTTGTTTTCATAATATTATGCCTTTTTTAAATAAAAACATAAAAATATTAAATATTTTTGCTGCACACCGTATTTTAATTTCTGAGGAAACAAGTTAATTTCATCTAACTGATATTTTTTTGATTTACATTGACTTAAACATCTTCTAAATAGTTTTTTTATACATTAAAGTATCCTGTATTCCTACCAACCTGTCCCAACATCCAAAACTACCACCTTAAATATTTTTGATAGATATAAAAAGTGCATACCAGTATTTTGTTTTTCACTTTTTAAATGCAATAAATAATTAGTTAAATACGTTTTAATAATTCGAAAATGCGCGGACAACCCAGACGAAATTCCAAATTTACTGAATACTGCATTTCTGTCGATGAAACGTGGCCATCAGCGGAAAAATGATCCCCTCTTTAACTCAGTGATGGCCTCGCCATGCGTTATTCACGCTGGCAACACTGATTGATCTATTGTCCTTATTGCGAGCATCTAAACATATTATTTATTCTCTCGTACTCACATAAATCAATAAATGCTTTATTTCAGATTATTACTGATTATGACATATAGGTACAGGGTCATCCAACCAGGACTGAACAGGGGCCCATTTTTTGAGTTTCCCTGTATTTTTATTTAAACCAATATAGCCATTTAGTTTATGCTTTGCCGTAGAATCTAAAATTACCATTTAAAAAGCGATCTGACTTAAAACAAAGGAACTGTGGCGTAAAGTTGTTGTTTTTTCAATGGAACACCCTGTATATTATTTATTTTTATGAAACGCCCTTCTTTTCTGATTCCATAAATATATAGTTTGTCCATATTAGCTCAAACCGTTTTTAAGATATGAGCAATCAAACATTTAAAAAGCTGTATGTTAATGCATCGCAATTACGGGGATTTTCTTTTCCAAGGCATTCTAGACGTATTAAGCTCAAATGAATACAGCTTTTTAAATGTTTGATTGCTCATATCTTAAAAACGGTTTGAGCTAATATGGACAAACTATATATTTATGGAATCAGAAAAGAAGGGCGTTTCATAAAAATAAATAATATACAGGGTGTTCCATTGAAAAAACAAAAACTTTACGCCACAGTTCCTTTGTTTTCAGTCAGATCGCTTTTTAAATGGTAATTTTAGATTCTACGGCAAAGCATAAACTAAATGGCTATATTGGTTTAAATAAAAATACAGGGAAACTCAAAAAATAGACCCCTGTTCAGTCCTGGTTGGATGACCCTGTACAGGGTTTTCCCGTATATTTTGGAGCACCCCTGGAGCTTTTATTTGAAGACCTAGAAAAAACTTTAAATTACCAAAGTTGCATGATTTATCCTGAACTGCCAGAATTTGTTATCGGACAAAACAAATGAACATCGTAAATTTGTTTATTAATGCCAATGTCGATTTTTTAAAATGGAACACCCTGTATATTAATTTTTTTTTTAACTCCTCACTCTTTTCTGATTCCAAATATGTATATACGTTATATGTTTACTTTAGTCATTTAGGCAAAATTTCATTTCAAAATATTGCGGATTAGAAAATCTATATTGGTGTGAGGAAAACATGCTAGAACATAATGCTTATTCAGTAACAATAATTAATATAAATAATAATAATAATTTATGAAACAAACATATAACATATATACATATTTGAAATCAGAAAAGAGTGAGGAGTTTAAAAAAAAATTAATATACAGGGTGTTCCATTTAAAAAAATCGACATTGGCATTATTAAACAAATTTACGATGTTCATTTGTTTTGTCCGATAACAAATTCTGGCAGTTCAGGAGAAATCATGCAACTTTGGTAATTTAAAGTTTTTTCTAGGTCTTCAAATAAAAGCTCCAGGGGTGCTCCAAAATATACGGAAAACCCTGTACATAAAGACATAAAATGAAAATGACGTCACACAACAACTCTACACATCCTGGCAAAAATCTTTAAGACAATACGGTTCCAAATTTATTAGCAGCTTTTTAACTTTTAGTTTAAATTTTTCCTGACTTGTGATAACCTTTATATATTATTTTGGGAGAGAATTGAATAATTTTGTGCACATGTGCCGTAAAACGGGGTGGATATAATCAGCGGAGTGAATAGGATTGAAGTTACCTTCAAATTTCAAAAATCTGTAATAATTTTAATTTTAAAGGGTGTATGTACAGATTTTAAGTAACGGTTGTTAAAAGTAATTTTTATGACATTAAACTTTAAAACAACTTGGCCACATCGCAGGCTGAATACCATAACCTAAAACGTCAAATTTACCGGTTAAACTGTTGTCATTTTATCTTTGCTTTTGTCTTACAAACTTCATATCTCTACAACTATGCAGCACTTATTAAATTTAGGTAATATTATTTTTAGTACTCTTTTATATTACTTAAGATAAATTTGTGTGCAAAATTTTATACACACGGTTGTTTAAATGCGATACAGTCAATAAATCAATCAATGATCCTATTGACACCGCCTGCGGAGTGAATAGGATTTTTGCACACAAAAAAAATATATACAACAGGGTACACCCTGTATAAAAACTTATACCACCATTTAAAAGTACCAACCTTAACTCATGTTTTAAGCTATTGAGAAATGTATTCAGGCAGATAGTTTTCAAGTTACAAGCTTTCAAAGTTGAAAATTGATCCTATTCACCCCGTTTTACGGTACTAAGGGACCTTTTCAGTCAGACTAAGTCTATGAGGAGCGTAATTAATACACAGTGTTCAGTGTTCTTGTATTATATGGTGATGTTTTGAGGAATCCAAGAGTTCTGCTGTTTTTGAGAACATGAAACGCTCATAATATGTAGGTACCTACACAGCATGTAGGTACTGCAGTCATGACGCCCATACTTTTAAAAATAGATCTACAACTTTGCAAATGGTTAATTTTTTCATTATCCTAATTATTAATCTTTTTTGTATCACAAATATATTCTGAACCTTAGGTACCTACTGTTTCTTCCCCAAAATATGATGCCATACTTGAGGACAGATTCAAAATTTGCAAAATAAAGTATTTTCAGAGAACTCTCGTTTATGTAGGGACTGTACCTACTTACTAGCTACCCTGATAATAGCATAGCATATGGAGTTCAACTTTTTCGCTAAATTATTTACATGGTTAAACCAGCTTAAATGTTCATTTAAATGAGTGCCCAAGAACTTGACAGTTTCCATTAATTTCAGATCCTGATTATCAAACTCCGTATCTAAAGGTTTTACTATCTTTAATTGCTTTGTTCTGAATAAAAGCATGCTGGTCTTATCCTTTATTTAGCCTATTGACAGTGAACCATTTTGTGACCAAACTCTAAAATTCCCTTGGTTTTATTATTGACTCCCCTAAAGTCTGACAACTTATAAGTAAATTTGTATCATCAGCATATTTCACAATGTGTTGATTTGATGAGGTAATTAAGAGATACAAATCATGCATTGATAAACAATACAAAAATAATTGTTCCCAAAATACTTTCCTGCGCAATTCCTATATTATTAGGTAACCTCTCTGATTTCCCATGTTTCCCTTCCTTAGAAACCAAAACAATTTGGTTTCTATCATTCAAATATGACTCCATCCACAATTTCACATTCCCCCTCTCAGTCCGTATTTCTCCCGTTTTTGAATAAGCAATTTCCGGTCCAAACAATCATAGGCTTTGGACAAATCTAGAAGCATCCCAAGGGCCAATTTGCCCGATTCGAGATGTTTGAATATTTTCTGAACAAAGTCAAATATAGCAGTTTGGGTTGACTTTCCTTTCAAAAAACCATGCTGACAAGAACTAAATAAATTATACCTTATAAAGAAATCAACTATTCTTGTACCCATTGCCATTTCAAAAAATTTTAAGAAACCTGGCAATAAGCTTACCTATTGGCCTATAATTGTCCATCATTTCGGGATCTTCCTTTTTACACAGAGGCTTGATTAGAGCAACCTTCAATCTTTCCGGAAAAACCCCGTATCTAAATGAATTATTTATGATATAGCACAAAAAATGCCACTTGAAGTTTGCTAGTACTTTACACTTACAAACTAAACGTGTATGTATTATATTGTACTAGCGTGTACCCGGCCTGCGTTGCAGCCCGGCATTATACGACGTCGCTTTCTCTGAGCGAGTTCACCATCACGTCAAGATTTATAAATACAAACCCGAACAAACCTCTAAAAGATTACTGTGACTCAACCGTTTGCCCGCCCGTCCACAATTCACATCCATGCATAAAACATAGTCTGTCTACGTCTATTCCGGCTTCGGATCGATCGTTGAACGGGCCGGGGACCGGTTAGGTTGGGTCGTTCGTTCTCCCTACCCTAATTTATCAGTGTTTCTATACAATATTATGCATGTATTATACATAAAAATCTTCCTCTTGAATCACTCTATCTATTAAAAAAACCGCTTCAAAATCCGTTGCGTAGTTTTAAAGATTTAAGCATAGTTAGGGACGGACAGACAGCGACAGCGACTTTGTTTTATACTATGTTAAGAAGATTAAGATATTTAAGTTTTATTTTGTAGTACCTACATTTATTGTTGTATTATATTAATTAAACAATAATTTATAATAACTCTTCTTTCTTAATTTATAATAATTCATTCATATTCTGCTACTAGAATTTCAAAAATACGACTCACTGACAAAAACATTGGACTATAGGTTTACCTCAGAGATGTAGAAGGGGTAATAGATCCCGCTTCGTCCATTGCGCTTCTAAATTTTGAAACAAAAAGTGGTCCACTAAGTTCACTGTACTGTCGCTTCCCCTACAATAACTGCACGTATCCGTCGTTTATCTTTCTTGTTTTATCTGTTTATTTAAAACCATTTTGAGCTGACTAGATTATTCTCTAATTACGTTAAAATTTTTAAAGAATGAATTTCTTGTATACTATATACAGAGGGTGTCTCTTAAAGGTGCGGAAAAAACGCTACCAGAAATTCCCGAGGCTTAAATATGACGATCTAATCACAAACTTGTTTCAGTCCAAAAGTGAATGATTTCGGATATACAGAGTGTCAAAAGTTGAATTTGGTTTTAGTTTTTCATAAATATTTTTTTATTAATTGGTGCGCGCCCCACAAAACCCCCCCTAGTCGAATATTGTGACAATACACCAGTTATTAAAAAAATTATTTATAAAACTGAAACCAAATTGAACGTTTGACACTCTGTATCTTCAAATTCATCCACTTTTGAACTGAGGTAAGTTGGGTTAGGTCATATTTAAGCCTCAGGAACTTGTGGTAGCATTTTTCCGCACCTTTTAGAGACTAACACCACTCCCATACTATACCTATTATATTATTTAGGTGGCTGGAAATTTAAATATATTATTATGTATGTAAATAAGACAACATAGTTTTTATCACGTTTTTATTGACGAAAATACTAATTTACTTAACTTACAAAAATATAAAACTAAATCATATATTTGCGTAGCTATATATTGCGTCATTGTCTTGCTGGTACACAAAAAAATAATGTCAATGTATTTCTGAAGAGGACAGCATCGGAGACTTACTGCAAACGAAGTGGATCAAAAAAAGTACAGGTCAGGCTTTAAACGTTCGGTCTGTTCGTAACAGCGGGATGCGGTATCCACGAGGATATTAAAGACATCCCTACTTATATTTTCAGTTGTTAATTTTTTCCATATTTTTACGACTCATTCAAAATTTTAAACATTAATTTTGTCAAATTAATTGATTCAGCCGATACTAGGTGCTAGGTGGAAATCCATAATTATAGTATTATATTTATGGGATACAGTAAAACAAAGTTGAACTTGTAAATTTCCACTATATTAACTAGAAAATAAAATAGACTCAAACTATGCTAACCATTTACTTGATTATCAACATAATGTCGATCCTTCCTTTCTTACATACAGAAAACAAAGGCTTAAAACTAAATTTGTTAGAATCTATGGAAATAAATAAACTTAAAAATACGGACCTGCTGTTACTTAATGATCAACTTGATTTAAATAATTCACCTTTGTTAAATTTATTCTGTTGATCATATACCTACTTAAGATTTTATAAATTACCCATATTGTACCTAATTTAATTTAATTTTTAAACCCTCTGTTGGATTTTCCCGCTATTGTAACCCTTCCACTGTTTTATTTACATCTTCAATAATTTAATTTTATTGCACCCCAATTTTTAATTTTTAACTTTATTAAATCATTGTCATCTGACGAAGCTACAGTGTTAGCGAAACATGTCATTTTTCTAGTTAAAATAGTGGAAATTTACAAATTCAACTTTGTTTTAGTGTATCCCATAATACTATAATTAATTTTGTCTTTTTTGTTGTTTAGTTCTTACTAATTTGAAAAATGGCGCAAAACCGCCTTTTTCTAATTTGCTGTGTATATCTTATGGAGGACTTGAGGTAGGAGGCCGATCGCAATGCATTGGATTTGGTCCCAAATTAGCACCGGTAATTCAGCTTTACGAGTTGCCATAAGATGGCGCTCGTGTTCGAAGTGGGCTATCAAATAAATGGTTTCTTATGGACGCGATAACTATTTTTTATTTAAATTAGTTCTTTAAGGAACAAATAAGGACTTTTATATGAATTTACACTTACTTTGTTATACTTATTAGTAAACTCGGCCTGTATAAAGTTCCAACGATGACTCGTTTTTAAAATACAGGAACATTCTAGCTAGAGGGTTTTACCTTTGGAGCTAGAAAGAGACTTATTTGGCTGCGTTTCATCTCTGAAGAAGATCCTGTCTTACACCCCGACACAATGCAAACTCTACTTTTATAAATTGTACCATTATTCATTATAAATATGGAAATTAATTACAATACAACGTTATTTGTCTTATCTTGCCTTCAAACGTTATTTGTTATTTAGAAAAATAAAATGTCAATTGTCAAAAGTAAAATTTAAAAACTATGGAGGATCTAGTTTTTCATATTAAAAACGAAGAAGAAGAAGACAACATCAGCCCACTTCGGACGCGAGAGCCATATCGGCCAATAGCGAACTAACCAAAAAACCGGGACAGAATTTTAAAATTCTGCCATTGTCGATCGGCCTCCTACCCTCTAGTTCTCCATAGTATATCTAAAGTAAATCTAACCAGGCCATTTCCGCCATATTGGAACATTATCAAGAAAGTTCCTGGTCAACCAGAGTGGCTCTTCTGGTAGCGTCAACCTACCCTCCCTCTGTGACTCAACCCTTTGCATCGTTTGTTACAGCCGTAGCAAAAAAGTTTGCTTTTCCATAAGAAAAATGTTAAAAGTAAACTTTTTAGACCACGTCCATACATTTACTTTTAACATGTAGAAAGAGTGGAAAATAGATCGTTTAAATCTACGCACAGACGACAAGGAGTCAGATTTTTGGTTATTTGTTCAATATAATGTATTGCGTTTTGAGATATTTAACAATTACAGAATTGTACATTTATTTTTAACGGTTTTAAATAACGCTAAAGAAGCTGAAGGTATATACATACAGTTTTTTTAAATAAATAAATAAACAACCAAAGTGCAAAATTACGTAATTAGGGCGCATAATTGTTCGTCAGAGTTACATATCGTATCAAGTTAGTTAGTCTAAGGCTACCCTACATCAATTCGTCAAGGTTCGGGCGTGATTTTTCACGATAGAATTAAACTTTAAAAAATGCTCTGAGTGACATGCAATAAACAACCCGGTTGTCAATACACCTTTTAGAGTCGATTGGAGAGTATGTTAAGTTCGTTTACATTTGACAATATTGCTTTTTAATATGACAACTGTTGAAAACAGTTTCGATATTTTGTGGTTGAAAGAAAGCAGAAATTAATACCGTGCGAGCAAAAATTAATTGCATCAAAGAGGGCCTTGCATCTAAGGACGTAATGCTTAGCCGTAGAGTTTAATACCTGTTGGGTGTCAATAACTACCTGAATTAACAATCAATCAGTTATTCCGTCATCTTTGACAGTCGTTACAAGTAATCTGATTCATCGCTAACTTTTCCAATTTCTTGAACTATTTACACAATGGGCTTTACGGAACAGCACAAACATTCATGGTTGAAGCGTATTTTCGAAACGGGGTTAGAGTAAATGGTGAGTGGCAATACAATCCGGGTTTGTGCATGGACGATTTTCACGAACATTTTCCTAACGTTGCTTTTATTACTGGGGATTTTTATCATTGCCTGAAAAGAACCGTGGCTGTGTTTAGGGAAACAGGTTCTATACAACACAAAAAAGGAGCAGAAAGGCCATCTGATGTAAGAACAGAAGAACTTGTTGCAAACGCTCGTGAAATAATGCAAAATACGCCAACAAATTGTATAAGACACCTGTCCCAAGAAGTGGGAAGATCTTATGGAACATGCAGGACCATTCTTAAGAAGCTGCTTAATTTATTTCCTTATAAAGTGCAAGAAATACAAGCCGCAGATTTTGAAAGACGCGGGAATTACTCTAAATAGTTTACCCGACAGATTGATCAGTTTTCGATCAGACATTGAATTCCCACCTAGATCACCTTGTTTAACGGTTATGGATTACTTCGTTTTTCCTCATTTAAAGAACACTATTTTTAAAACACCAGTTGCAAATTTAGAGCAATTACAAGAAAGGATTATTCAAGAATGTGGTAACATTTTTCCAGAGATGCTGGTCAACACTTTCGAAAATATGAAGAGACGTGTGAATTTATGCTTGGAGCATGGCGGTGGCCAATTTCAGCAATTTATGTAATTCTTTCTCTGTCTGTATATTCTTACTTTGTTAATTTTGTAAACAACAAAAATAAATTTGTATTTGTCTACTTATTTTATTTTGGCATATCATGTCATAATATGAATTTGACAAAATTTTAACCTAGATTTGGTTAGATATATCGTCCCGATATCATTTTGATCGAAACCAAGCCCTCTTTGATGCAAATAATTTTTGCTCGCACGGTACCAAGGTATTTATGTTAACATTATAAATGTTTTCTTTAATAATAGAAGTCATCTTTTTTTTATTTATTCTTGTTTTGCATTTTTGTTATGTTGAATGCTCTGCACATTATATTAAAAAAAAAATTAACCAAAAAAGTTATATGTAGTAAGTAACTTGAAACCTATTAAAAAAAATCTATTGGTATCTTAAAGGTACTTTGGGGAGTAACGTTATATAAAATCCAAAATAACTACTATAGGAAATAGTGACCTTCAATTATAGCCAGAACATAATTTGTAAAATAGTGTCTAATGGCAGTTTAACGTTAAAGCACGAAAATAATACCAAATACAGGTTTCATTAGGATATCTATCTTTTATTTACAACACTGTTGCTGAAGGAAATAAAACTTTATAGTATCGATATTATGGAATCCTGCTCTGTATATTTCAGTTTAGTCATGACAAAAGAAATCGTGCTTTAAGCTTGTAAAAAATTTAATGTTTACTTATAAATTACTATTCGTGTCCATCTTAATTGATTAGTGATTACTATATATCTTTAAAATGGTAAGAGATACGGTGTTTATTTAAAACGTTCCCTTTTAAAAGGCTATATATGACCTTTCTACAGGGGCCACTATTTTTAACCTCGGGTGGGTAAGTATTTATCACAACAATTTGTATTATGTTCCTACACTAGATGAGCTTATTCATTTTTTTCTACGACTTTGGAGTTAATATCAACTTCCCTGTATGATTTGATTTTAAAACTAAGTTACTTTATGAAATTCTTAAAAGTAAACGTGAAGTAACAACTCCATAGTTATTTACCCACCCTATTACAGTATAATAAATGTACAATATTTATATTAACACACAAACACTAATTAATACAGCTACTAATCATAAGCATAATAGTTGATGAACACAATTCACAGAACACATTAAAATAACATCACGTGTTATTGACGTTATTCATTTAAGAAGCATAGTATCCTACCATTTTTATAAAATTTATCGTACTATTTAAGACAGTAATTTTTAACAAATAATGTATTAATATACTATTTTAATACATTGGCAACGAAGCCAACGACTTTTGGCTCATTTTTACAGACACTTCTCTAATTCAATTATCTCGTAACCCTTACAATTTTAGAGATAGCACTTTAAAACGTTTAGAATAAGAATCCACCAACTCGAAAAAACGTAATTACTACGTAAAGAACCGAAGTGGCCAGTTCACGAGTCGATAAGAAACGCAATCCCTTTGATGAAAGCCCTCTGCAAATGAAGTAAATTGTAAAACCTTCAAATCTTTATTTAGGAACATGCCGATCACCGACTTGCCATCAAACAGGTACCAAAGTCAAATATACAGGGTGTCCGGGAAAATGTGGGAAATCTCCCGGATATGAAAAAAACACGTGAAAAGAATACTACAAGTTCATATAAACTTCTTTCGTATCGGCCTCCTCTTCGGAGATATGGGCTCCGATGGAATTAAGTTTTTGACACATAATTATTAAACCAACAGGTATATTTCAATTTTTTTTTTCATATGATGTATACCAGGTAAGACCCCTCAAATTACTATCCCAGAAAGTGTTGCGAATTACTCACAGCTGCAGGGACGGACTTTTTACATACCACGTTTTTTACATATACCTTTAACTATTGACTAAAAATTAAGTACTCTTCATTCATGTCGCTAATCCTAACCGTTTTCGGAAAAACGTCATTTTTAACGTATTTACATCATGTATATTTAGCGTATTTCAATACGCAATTCCTATATAAATTATAAATGTTTACTTTTAACTGCTTAATATTAATACATGATCGCAATAAAATGACGTATTTTCCTAAAATAGTTAGGATTAGCGAAGCGACATGAATGAAGAGTACTTAATTTTTAGTCAATAGTTAAAGGTATGTAAAAAACGTGGTATGTAAAAAGTCCGTCCCTGCAGCTGAGTAATTCGCAACACTTTCTGGGATAGTAATTTGAGGGGTCTTATCTGGTATACATCATATGACAAAAAAAATTGAAATATACCTGTTGGTTTAATAATTATGTGTCAAAAACTTAATTCCATGGGAGCTCTTTGGGAGCCCATATCTCAGAAGAAGAGGCCGATACGAAAGAAGTTTATATGAACTTGTAGTATTCTTTTCACGTGTTTTTTTCATATCCGGGAGATTTCCCACTTTTTCCCGTACACCCTGTATAGGGAATTGTAACTGGAATTAATCCTGTAAAAAAACGCACATTGGGAAAATCAAAAAAGTCAAGAAAGCGTAATTAAATCTGTC
Source organism: Polydrusus pterygomalis (assembly GCA_963969555.1). Classification (NCBI taxonomy): domain Eukaryota; kingdom Metazoa; phylum Arthropoda; class Insecta; order Coleoptera; family Curculionidae; genus Polydrusus; species Polydrusus pterygomalis. The sequence continues at coordinate 73,214,285 of OZ018376.1, read as the reverse complement.
ACGCTATTTACTTGCACAATTCTAACCCTTGGTAAGCAAGCAAAGCTACATCCTTTAAAAACTTTAGATAATTCTGAATTATACAGTTTTCGTATCTTAAAAAAATAGGACGTAGATTTCTGATATACTCAGTAATATTCCATACGACATACCGTGCAACTTGGCGACGATGACGAACAAAAGAATTCAGTTTTGTGGAACTATGACAGGGAGAATAACGGCAACACCCGAATTTATAAAAAAAAATATTTTGAAGAAATAGTGCATGTTTAAAGTGGAGTGGAGTATGAAAAGGAAAGAAAAAACTAAAAGTCTTCCTCCACAAGATTGAGTTTTAACGCTCAGTGCCACAAACCCCCTTTTTGAAAGGATCTTTGCATTTTGAATAAATGATATTTTCTTAATACCTAATTTCTATACATAACGAGTTTTATATTTTACAATGTCTTACAGACATACATACCGGGTGTTTCTCAAAAGACGTTCACCCTTTTATATTTATAGATATTAAAATTAAATTTTGAGATTATGCATAAGAGATGAGTCTGCATTTATTGGCATATTTTTTAATTTATTAGCATTTGCGGTTTGACCGGAAGTGACCTTGACTTTGATATTTTAAATGAGTCATCTTGTATATTTTTACTTATATGGGTTAAGCATAAAATTATGAGTGAAATGACACCTCACTTGTCATTTTTTGACGTGTTGATAACATTTTTATGTTTATTTTTATTTTCAATCTAGAGTGCTACAAATTAATTAAATCTGTTAATTTATAGTCAAGTAGTATATGAAAATTAAAATTATGTCAATAATTGACTTTCTAAGTTTCACAAGCGTTTAAAAAATGAAATTTTGTTTTCTTGACGTTTACTCCATTTATCCAAATGGAACGATGGTGGTCATTCGTTTTTATTAAACTTACATTGTAAATCAGATAAAATGGATAGTTTTACTAGAAATGGACAAATTGATATGCTCCTAATTTTTGGAGTGACTAGAAAAATTCTTCTGAAGCCGCAAGATTGTATGTATTGTATGTTTTATAAACATAACAACTTTAAATTAAAGCCATATTGCTTTTCAAAACTATTCCATTGTTTTTCAAAGCCGCCTTTATATTTCTTTAGAAAATTTATTAAAATATTACATAACGCTTTTAAATTTGCGATCGGGATTTAAGCAAATTTTTCAGTGTCAATTTTAAAATAGCAAAAAAAATGCTCGTTTTAAATATCCTAGTGAACCACCATCGTTCCATTTGAAAAAAATGGAGTAAACGTTAAGAATACAAAATTTCATTTTTTAAACGCTTGTGAAACTTAAGAAAGGTCAATTATTATGACATAATTTTAATTTTCATATACTACTTGACTATAAATTAACAGATTTAATTAATTTGTAGCACTCCAGATTGAAAATAATAAATAAACATAAAAATGTTATAACACGTCAAAAAATGACAAGTGAGGTGTCATTTCATTCAGAATGTTATGCTGAACCCAAATAAGTAAAAATAAATATACAAGATGTCCCATTTAAAATATCATATTCAAGGTGCTAACAAATCGAAAAGTAGACCAATAAATGCACTATCTCTTATGCATAAAGTCAAAATTTCATTTTAATATCTATAAATATAAAAAAGTTATAGGGTGAACGTGTTTTGCGAAACATCCAGTATATTAAAAAAAAACCTTATGATATATTCTTTTTAGAAGTTGTTTTAACTTATTTCTGTTTTTCTTCACATTATGTCATTTCGACCCGCCAATTGATTACATAAAAACTCCATAATCGGAATTAACCAGACAAATCGCTCCACCAACTAAGAACGGCCATGCACCACCATCCACCGAATCAAGAAAGAGTAATTGAGGTTTTGTACCTTTTTTCATTTTCTCTTCTGCTAAAACCATCAGCAATACATTTTTCTGTCTCCCGATGATAAACGTTTCTACGTTTGAAACGTGTAGAGACCTCTGAACAAAGTTTTGTTCTAATACATTTTGTGGAGGAAGACTTTTAGTTTTGAATCTTCTTTTCTCTTAAGTGGACTAAACAGAACTGTCGTTACTGGAGTGACGTTAGTTCAGGATGTTAATCTTTTTACAGAGAGGCACACTCAATATCCCCAAAAAATCAATGTTTGGACGAAAATACTGGGAGACAATAATGGTTCTTTTTTATTGAAAAAAATTTAACCGGTCAAGTTTATGCTGAAATGATTAACCAAACTATAGACCCCTCGATTGTTCATGAAATCCAAAACCAAAGAGACTTACAAGGCAATCTAAATTTAAAAAAGGACTGCTGGAGTGCTTCGACCAAAATTATCCATACCAGTGGATTGGCAGAAGGGGTACAATTGAGCAGCATCACCTGATGTTATCCCTATGGGATTACATTAAATCACTAGTTTACTAATCCATCCATTACCAAACCATCGTTCCATTTGGAAAAATGGAGTAAACGTCAAGAAAACAAAATTTAAATTTTCAAACGCTTGTGAATCTTAGAAAGTCAATTATTATGACATAATTTTAATTTTCATATACTACTTGACTATAAATTAACAGATTTAATAAATTTGTAGCACTCTAGATCGAAAATGTTATAACCCGTCAAAAAATGACAAGTGAGGTGTCATTTCACACAGAATGTTATGCTGAATCCCAATAAGTAAAAATATACAAGATGTCCCATTTCAAATACCAAAGTCAAGGTAACAAATTATGCCAATAAATGCACTCATCTCTTATGCATAATCTCAAAATTTCATTTTATTATCTATAAAAACAGAAAAGTTACAGTGGTGAACGTCTTTTGAGAAACACCCGGTATAGTGTAAAAAAATTTTTTTTTCGTTTTTCTCGCATTTTCCGATAGGTATAGTTATTTCCAACTTGGTACACTTATTAGTTTTTGGAATCTCTACAAAAAAATGTCCCAATCTACGAATGCAGTACCTATACAGGCTGTTATATTTTTTGATTTACCGAAAATCCCACTCTCCTGTACTTTTTTTTTTGGAATACCCTGTATAAAAACTGATATCATAATTTGGCTTTCCATTCTTTTCTCATTCCTTTTGGTTACTTACATTTTTTTCCTAGTTATTTGCGAAAATAGCCGTCAATACAAACTAAAATAACTGTTATCGAAGTAACAAAATGTTTAAAATATCTAGTTGGCTTCTCAGTTAGTTAACTTTTTTAAAGTTTAGTTTAATATAATTTTGGTAGTTGTATAGGTCGAGGTGGACCCCCAGACATGCCCACAATTGTCTAGATATGAGCAGAGGATGATTTGAGAAACAGAATTACAGCTTCATCTGAAATAATTCGCAATACTTCTGGAATATTCGATAGAGTTCACCAGTTTATGAGACGAAAAGTTTATTCCTGCATATTAGCAAGAGGATATCATTTTTAGCAGTTCGTATAATTTTTTTGGTTTGTCATTTAACGTTAAGATTAAATTATTAAGTAGCAAACTATTAAAAAAAAAAAAAAAATTACCTTGTCGGACTTCCATTGTCTTTATTTTGTTACTTAACACAACTTTTTGGTTAGTTAGTATCTCTAACCGTTTTCAAGTGTAAACTAAATTATAATTCTAAGGCTACTGTCTTAAATACTATCCATGTGCAATGAAGCTTGATGACTCCGCCTACGTGCTTATTGGAGTGTGAAGTTTGAGCTGTTGGTTTTGGACAAGAAGAGGCTTCCAGATATTGGGGATATCTATACTTGGTTTACTGAATATATGTGTATTTTGATTCATGAAAGCTGCTTCCTTGAATTTTCGTTTTTTCCAGTGCTGTTCCGTGTCCAAAACCTTGGCTTCTGACCACTGTATATTATGTTGGTTAGTCCATACATGTTCTGCTATACCTGATCTCGAAGTTTCACCTCTTTGAGTATGTTTCAGATGTTCTTTAACTCGTACGGGAAGAGGTCTTTTTGTTTCTCCAATGTACGATTCGCCACACTCGCAAGGGATTTGATAGATACAATTTTTTGTGCTTTCATTACTGGGGGGTTTTACTTTTGTAAGAAAGCTTCTAAGCGTATTTCCGGATTTAAAGGCTGTTTTAATATTATAGTTTTTGGTTATTCTTCTAATCTTTTCAGAAATCCCCTTGACATAAGGTATTGTAAGAAATGTTTGCTCCTCTCTAGCTTCTGTATTAGTTTTTACTTCGCGATTTTTAAGTTTTGAGATGGTATTAGTTACAAAAGTTTCAGGGTAACCATTTTGTTTTAAATCTCTTTTGATGTTTGCAATTTCAATATTTAGGTCTTCCGGATTGTTGCAAACGTTAGATGATCTGTGATAAAGAGTTTGAATTATGCCCTGTTTTATGGAGTTTGAATGATTCGATCCGTGATTAAGGTATTGCCCGGTGTGAGTGGGTTTCCTGTATACTGAAGTTTTTATGTTATCAGCACTTCGTTTGACGAGAACATCGAGAAAAGGTAGACTGGAATGTTTTTCTGTTTCCATGGTAAATTTAATGGATGTCTTATACTATTAATATGTTCCAAAAACCGTATCAGCTCTTCGTTGCTGTCTGTCCAGATAATAAAGGTATCATCAACATATCTAAGCCAAAGTTTAAGTTTAATCTTGGCAGTGTTAATAGCGAGTGACTCGAACCATTCCATGTACAGGTTAGCCACCACCGGAGAGAGAGATGAAGCCATTGGAAGACCGTCATCCTGGACATAGAACCTATCTTTTACTTGAAAGTAGGAACTACGTAGACAGCACTCCAATAGTTCCATCACTCCATCCAGCGGCAAACTAGTGCGTTCTGAAAGGGTTGGGTCGTCTTGTAACTTTTGTTTAACGATATGCAGTGATTCCCCTATTGGGACGTTGGTATATAAGCTTTCTACATCGAAACTGACAAATGTGTCTTGTGGTTCTAAATTGACGGTTTTCAGAATATTTACAAAATGATTAGAGTTCTGAACAAAAGAAAATGGCTTACCCTGTAACGGTTTAATTATCTCAAGAAGAAATTTTGATAATGCGCTTGTAGGAGAATCCCTGGAGCTGGTGATTGGTCTTAGTGGCATGTTCTTATGAATTTTAGGAAGAGTAGAGAGTAGAGATGAGAAGGTTTGCTATGGTGTGGTGTTAGTTTTGTTCGGAGGGCATCTGGAATGTAGGCTGAGTATTTCTTTAGCGTTCGGTATATCCTTCCCTCAATCGTTGCTGTTGGTTCCTTGGCTAGTATCCTATATTCTCCTTTGGTCAATACTTCTTTTATTTTTTTTTAGTTTTGTTACTTTGATTGCTTGCATGGCTATTTTCGCAAATAACTAGAATACGATGACAGATACGATAAAAATGTACGGAACCAAATGAGAAAAGAACGGGGAGCCAAATTATAATATCAGTATTTATACAGGGCATTCAAAAAAAAAGTACAGAAGTCTAATTGTTGGTAGGGCAAAAAATACGATACCCTGTATACCTACTGGATCTGATACAAAAAAAAATTAAAACTTTGACACCGTGTATACCAAAAATGAAGTCTTTTTGACCGCATGTTTAGAAATATTTTTTTTATCTTGAACACTATCATTCCCTTAAATATCTACATAACACTCTGTATATGTCGTAGGCTGATAGTGAAATCCGTCATTTCATGAAACGCCTAGTCATATCATGAAGCGTGGCTAAAAGGTATATTGCAACTGGTTTGTTCGTTGTTGTTCCCCAGAGCATTTTTTTCAACTAATATTATTTTATAAAAATAAATTTTAATTGAATTAAAATAAAAACAAAATTGAAAAAAATGCTCTGGGGAACAACGAACAAACCAGTTGCAAATATACCTTTTAGCGTGCAGCATGATATGACTAGGCTTTTCATGAAATGACGGATTTCACTATCAGCCTACGACATATACAATTTGACATACTCGGACTTTTGTCAACCATTGTGACGTTTATAAGACCAGTTTGTAATCTATCCCAGAATAAACACAAGGACTTTCCAAATGGGGCAACTAAAATTATAATAAAATAATAAGATTGGCGTTTAGACAGAATTTATTTCAGTTACAGTATCCACCCTGCTATATTAATTTTGTCGACTCGAGACTAGGCAATTTGTTTTTTATGTATTCTAGTTACCTCTATTTAGTTGGGCGTATTTAGACTTTTAAACAAAACGATGCGATAAATTACGAAATGTACAAATTTTTATTCGCCATTCAATTCGACATTGTTTCATCTTAAAATAATACATTTAAGGAGTGCACAGAAAAACTATTTAAGTCACATTTTATTCTTAAATTAAACGCAATTTAAAGACTCTTAAAAAACTATAGACAAATACAATTACTTAGAATTAAACCTTACAAATATAGGTCATATTTACAGAAGTACTTATTTCTATACATATAAAATTAGTGATCGGATTTGAGTCATAAAACAGGGGTAGAATCAGGATATAATAATTTAACTTGCAAATGTGCAGCAGGTGATTTATGATATGTAAAATGATTACAAAGAGAATAACTGGCAAAAATACTACGGTACTCTTCGTTTAGGGAGAAACCAGAGTGAGAATTGCATAAAGAAATTAGAGTAAGAATGGTATAAAAAATTATGTAGTAACAACTGTTCTAAACACATATGTAACCAGTATATTGCCAGAGATAATATATAACCAGTCTACTGAAAAATGAATATTGTTACCGGGATAGCGAGCATGCGCAATATGTACTACACAACAGTGTTGTGTAGTTTATAATAGAGGCACTATAATAGCGCCTTTTAATTTGTAATTCTGGTACCTAAACTACCTTTGCTATCCTATGTAATAAACTAGCGTTTCAAAAATTTAGCACCACAAAATAGTTAAATACATTGTAAGCCAGCCCTATTCAGTGTTTACATGATCCACGAAATGATGTGAACTGCGCAAACTCTGTATCCCCTGTCAGTTCTCCATAGGGGTCACAATCTTGTAAAATGTCATTAGCAATATACTGGTTATATATTATTATGTGGTTCTAAAGGCCAAGGAGTAAAAATTAGGGCTCGGAATTTTTAAAATATAAGTATTTGAATAGTCGTTTGGTATGATATTCGAATAGTCGAATAGATACTTGAATAGTCGAATAGTCAAATATTCGTCTATTTAAATATCGAAATACAGTCGTTTAATCACGGTAGAAGTGGTTTAACTGCTTAAACATAATAAAGGAACATTTTAAAGTAGGTATTACTCATTTTTAATATCTAAATTATCGATTAATAATAATAATGTGCATTTTCTCGAATAAAGTAAGATGACAAATAAATAATTCTGTTAAATTATTTCAAGATTTGAGAACTCTGTAATAAATGTTTCTGTTTTTCTTTTTTACGTTAAAATTTACAGTTTCACAGAAAATACGAATAGTCGAACATATAAATATCCGAACAAAGTCAAATAGTTAAATATTCGAATGGTCGAATATTCAAATAGTCGAATAGTCAAATATTCGAATAGTCGAATATTTGAATAGTCGAATTTTTTAACTAACAAAAAATTCGAATTTAGAATAGTCGACTATTCGAAAACAATTCCGAGCCCTAGTAAAAATCCTGCGCCTGTCGGTCGAGCTGGAGCGTAACGCGATATTTACAAAGTAATAAAATATGTCAACACACAAATTACATTCGGATCCGTATTAAGCTTGCTGCGTAATGCACACACTGCTTTAAATATACTCTCGCCTTTACACCTGGACTTTTTATTTAAAAAATGTGTACGCGGTGTTTCACAGAGTAGTCTATTTGAATATTTCGAAAAGATTCTGGCAACGTGAGTAATGGAATTTAAAAAATGTAAGCTTTTCATTAGTCGTTCAAAAAAGCTGGTCATTATTCGTTCAAAGCAGTTTATTATAGCCAGTGGCGGCTCGTGACTAGCAAGTCAGGGAGCGCTGGCTTTAAATGATGCGGATAACTATAATCAAATCGTTTATTTTTGTTAAACACACCAAATGATAACACTAACAAATATTATTTTTTGAAGTGAAAGTCAAATCTTCATTTTTTTTCGGAAATAAACTTCATGTCCCTCCCGAACCATCGCTTTTTCGATTGACAGCATTGCTACAGCTGTTAATCTGTCTTCATCCGTAGAATTTCTAAGAAATGTTTTGATTAACTTTAGGGTCGAAAAACATCTTTCTGTTTCTGATGTAGCCATTGGAATGGTAACCAATAATTTCAAAACCTTTACAATTTCCGGAAAAGCAGAATCTAAACCATATGTGATAAGAAAATTTAAAGTCTTTAAACAGCCATTTTCTACTAACTAATAATAAATTAGTTGAAACAAAACATCAGCGGCATCGACAGGTCGCATCGAAACGAAATGCGAACAGCTGTTGTTGGACAGAAAATTTGCAGCCCATTCGTGCAGCTCGTTGTGCGATGTGTAGGTGACGTCACACCTCCGTAGTCATGGCAACCGACTCAGTAGTCGCGTTGAAGCATGATGGATAATCGGCCGCCCGCGCTTGAAAGGTCTGCATATCTTGCCCGCGCGAATAGAAAATGCTTATTCGGTATAACTTGCCCGTTGGAATATGGCTATGTTTGGTTTAAATTATTTTAATTGATTGCTTACATACATTGCGTTATTGGTTTTTTAAGTAAAGTATTTTTGGATTATGTTTGAAATAATTGCAGGAGGGCGGCGCCCCAGAGCTCTTCATTACGACCCACCACTGATTATAGCCGGTCTAGAACGGCTATAAACGACTAATGAACAGCTTTGAACGAATAATGAACAGCTTTGAACAACTAGTAAACAGCTTTGAACGACTAATGAACAGCTTTGATCCTGTACATTGCTGGCGCGTGGTGGAATCTGATGGTGAAGCCCCATCTGTAACTACTGCTGTGTGTATCGTAGCCCTTGGAAAATTTCAAAATTGGACAAATCGTCCGTTTAAAATGAATAGATGCTCAGTAGACGTACAATCCAAATATGTAATAACCTTCACATTCTTCTGAAAAATAAACTTGGCACAAAATTCCGGCATAACGGAAATGACGAAAATATATTTCTAGAATCGTTGATTACGCGCACAGGCCTATATAAGTAGAATGCTTGTTCCCCAGTAGACCTGTATATATCTTTATTCTCAACAAACTTAAAAAGTTTATTACAGAGAATAAAACATATTAATAATAATAAGTTGGCAACCTTTTGAATTATATTAACGCCAACTAAAAATACCAATCTCGCCGAAGTCGCGAGTCGGCGAACCAATCAAACCTATTGTTATTAACTTGTTCCCGTCTTTATTTTCTTGAACAATTTGTTGTTATTTTTGAGACATATAGTTTTAAAACAATATGAATTAGCAATGCCACTGTGTTTAGTGCATAATTGTGTTACAGTGAGAAAAGTGCCTCAGAGGACGGATATCTCTTTCAACAGGTAATGAATCTCAATAGAACCCAACCGAACCGAACCGAAATAAACCCAAATGTCAAATTTTGTACATGCTTCTTCTCACAGAATTCGTGCCCGGTTGAAGTCCGATACCTACACTATAGGATTGTGGACAAGGTCGTATTACTTGTCGGACTTGCATTATCTTTATTCTGTTACTAAACACAACGTTTCGGTTAGTACCTATCTCTGATCATTTTTTGTGTAAGCTAAAATCTAATCCTAGGAATAATATATATAATACTATCTGTTTGACGAATCCACCCTTGTGTTTACTGAAATGTAAAGTTTCAATAAACATAGTTCAGTTAAATTTATTTCCAGTAAGGAAAGGCTTCCGGATATTATGGGAATAATGATTTGACCAATGTAATGTCAATGCTTACTAAAAAATCCGTTTCCATGAACTTTCGTTTTCGCCAGCCTTGAGCCTATGATGTTGATTTGTTTAGACATGCTTTGCTATATTTGATCTTGATGTTTAACTCTATAGGTATTTTATAATGTTCTGTATAAGTCATACAGGTAAAGGTCTTTAGGTTTCTACAATGTATTATTCGCTGTATTTGCACGGGATCTGATAAATAAATTCTTTGATGTTTCCATTGGTATCCGGTTTTGCGTCTGTTAGTTGAATTTTATAACCGAAAGCTCATTCTTATGTTTAATCTCTTAGCTATCCTTTCAATATTTTCCAATTCTAGATGATGAGTCAGAACATACAAGAATAAAAATGAAAAAAGGAGTCAAGGAAAAGAAAACAAAGATTATTTCTTCTGTCGAACTAAAAAGGTTTTAGTAAAAAGGGAAGCTTCTAACGCGGATATAGTAAAGACTTGCCAGGCAGAAAAACAAGAAGAAAATGTCGGAAGTCGTTTCTCAATACTGATTACCATAAAAAGGTAAAAGATGACTAGGAAAACGAATTAGCTATTATTAATAACCTAAGATCAATAGCTATACCTATGATTTCCGAATGCATGTTTGTTTCGTACTTTTATTGATTTAATTCATGATCAATATATTTGCATTACGATTTTTAATTAATAAGAACTCGATCTAAAGTTATTGATTAAATAACACATTTTGAATTTCTCGTCAGGAAAATACGAATAACGTATCGGAATAATCGATTACATTTTAGATCAGCGCACTTATTGAAAGACTTCAGCCCAGACTTACTTTTTCAAACTGCGTATAAGCCAGATTTTATGATAAATTTTAGTAAATTTGAAAGATTCGTAACGCTAAAAATAAGTTTACTTTTTTCTATTTTCCACCTATGTAATCCATCGGTATTTTTTTGCCATTCAGAAATAATTGTTTAGAATCACTCATAGAACGATCTAATCGATATTTACCAAATGAGAAAATAAGTTCACTGCCTCGTGGAGTATTAGTGTATCATTTACATACACAATAATTTATAATTGTTATAACAATTACTGAAAAAGGAGCATACTATAACTGTGTAAAGTTTTTTAATTCTTTACCAGCAACTATAAAGGCAATTGATAACATTAATAAGTTAAAAAAGAAATTATTTGTATTGCTGGTAACTATTGAGCCTTACAGTGTTATGGAATATTTTGAATACGTCAGAAATTTGTAGAATTAGGAACGTTATTGTTGTTTTGCTTATTTATTCTTTTGTTGACGTTATTTCGTTTTATGTTATATCTTAATGTAACATACTTTTGAAATAAAGACTGTTTATTATTATTATTATTATTATTATTATTATTATTAATTCGCTATCAAAACAAAGCAGCGGGTATCATACATACTACCATATACAACCTACTACCAAAGTTTTTTTAGATGCAGTTTCTAGCCCACATTTCAGCTGCATAAGATAATTTTGATTTTTTACCCACCACTAAAATTTATTTTCCACTTAATGAGCACTTTACTGATGACACTGTGTTCTTTTTTGTCTAATATTAACGTGTATTACTTTCAGACACAAAGTACGTTTTCAAAAATACTTATTTTATGAAGTTACTTTATACAAGGTCAAAAACAAATAAACAGGCGACCAAATTTTAATAGCCCAATTTTGATTTTGTAGGAAAACACACATTTAATACGGCGCTACTTTAACGAAAATGTATCTGAAATAAAGCATTGTCTAAACTAAGAAGTTTTATGTAGGTTGCGTTGAGTCTTATTTTGAAAAAGTGGTGCAATTTACAAAATATGGGTAAAAAATCAAAATTATTTTATGCAGCTGAAATATTGCATCTGGGCTAGAAACTGCATTTAAAAAAACTTTTTCTAATAACTTTTTTCGATACTTTCAGAAATAACCCCACTTTTGTTTTATGGGAAAAATTAAAATTTGACAGATAATGCGAATCACGTGACTACTATTTTTTGGCTTAATTTTCATCTCGATCGAAGCAGAACTAGATGCCAAAGTCAAATTTCGAATAAAGCAATTAATAAAAATTAAAAAACCATAAGTATGATGCGAACTTTACTGGTCACAATGTATACCCCTTTTTCCACCCCCCAGGGGCATAATTTTCGTAAATCGAACAAACCCATGTTTGAAGAAGTAGTCCATGCTTAAAGTGGAGTTAAAAGTATGGGAAAGAAAGAAAAAACAAAAAGTCTTCCTCCACAAAATTTAATAGAATAATTCTTAAGGGTCTCTACATGTTTCGAACGTAGAAACGTTCATCATCAGGAGACAGAAAATGTAACTAAAAAGTGCTGATGGTTTTAGCAGAAGAGAAAATGGTAAAGGACCTTAATGGAGCTTTCATGGGATCGAAAAAATATTTTTGATGTGTAAAAGAGCCATAAAATGGAGAAATTAATGAAATTTAAACCATATTCAGTATGTGAGAAGTCAGTATAAGTGGTCTAAGATAGACAAAAACTGAGGAAGAAGAAGGATCTTTCTAAAAAGAAAGTATAAAAATTATTTAATTTTAGTAAACATTTTAAAAAGACTTAGGTGGAGAAAATTTGTAGTGGTTATCACACAGGTGATGAAAACCACATAAAAAAAGGACTGGTGGGGTGGGTTAAGCCTCAGTACCCCACCAGTCCTTTTTTTATGTGGTTTTCATCACCTGTGTGATAACCACTACAAATTTTCTCCACCTAAGTCTTTTTAAAATGTTTACTAAAATTAAATAATTTTTATACTTTCTTTTTAGAAAGATCCTTCTTCTTCCTCAGTTTTTGTCTATCTTAGACCACTTATACTGACTTCTCACATACTGAATATGGTTTAAATTTCATTAATTTCTCCATTTTATGGCTCTTTTACACATCAAAAATATTTTTTCGATCCCATGAAAGCTCCATTAAGGTCCTTTACCATTTTCTCTTCTGCTAAAACCATCAGCACTTTTTAATTACATTTTCTGTCTCCTGATGATGAACGTTTCTACGTTCGAAACATGTAGAGACCCTTAAGAATTATTCTATTAAATTTTGTGGAGGAAGACTTTTTGTTTTTTCTTTCTTTCCCAAACCCATGTTTATTAAATTGTTTAAAACAAAGAATTTGCATAAAAATTTTTTATATTTTTTTCTAGCGGTTGCGGTTGGAGGGGATCCTCCATTTCTACCCCCTAAGGGCAAAATTGTACAACATGTACTTGCTTATTTTAACAGGGTAAGCTTAGTACCAATTTTCAGCAATAAACTTTAAAACTAAAGACAGTTATAGGTACCACACTCAGCTACACACCTTTTTTCAATCCCCAATTGAAGTCTGAAAAAATTACGAAACGCGAAAATTCTTACTTTATTCAATGAACTTAATACCAATTTTTAGACCTTCACCAGTTTTAGGTTCCGAGATACATAAATTCCTAGAAACATTTCATCCCCCGTCAATTTTCAAAATTTCCCTTCTTAGTGGTATCTACGTTATAGGAAGAAGACATCCTCGAAATTTGATGATACTAGAATTAGGGGTTTAGGCTGGGCATTAATGAATCCAGTTCACATTCCAATTCTTCGCGCCTTATGACGCGGTTCTCACCGTCGTAGATTCCGCCCACATGCGCATTGTCATATCTTGTTTTTTTTTTGTACCATGCCTGTATATCAGTTTAAATATGATCCTAAATTTTTGTTGTAATGATTTAATTGTGGATGCGTTATAAGGAGAAGAGCCTAGATTAAATTTCATAATTTTAGGATTAGGGGTTGATGATTCAGTCAGCCAGTCACTTTACAATTTTATCTATTAGTATAAATTAAAAATGTGAAAACAGTTTATTTAATTCACACATATGTAGAGCTGAAGGATGAATTAAAAATATTGAATTTAAGTTTTGAACTCGCTCGTGAAGCAAGTATCATCTTTATTATACGAATTTCGTTCTTACATAAATATGCTTGGATTGACTTAGATCGCTATTACAAAGTACAAAAACTCATCGCACGTTTCCGGGAACTAGACCGTCTTGTCTCAATTTTGATTTCTTCGGAATCGGATCGTTATTTCTGTTCATCTTCATTTTTGTAAACCTTACATTAAGAGCTGCAGCTCATAAACTTAATTACATAAAATTGATGACCACCCTCTTAAACTCGTCTTTTTTTATTTTACACAAACGCTCTAGAATTACCCGGAATAAAGTAAAAATTTAATCCAAATCGGTTTAGAGGTTCTCAAGAAAATCGCGGATATACCTACATAAATTACAATAATTATTTTAGTAAATCGATTACGAACAGTAATAGAATTACACCCAACATCGCTGTGCAGTAAATACGGTATGCACTATAAAGACGAAATAAAAAGTTATATTATGAAGTCACGCCCAATAGTAGGTGCCTTGAAAACAACCATAATAATTTAAAAAAGAAAAAATTACCAGAGGTTAATTTTCCTGCAATATAAACTGCGTAGAAAGTTCTTCAAAAAGAATTTAACTTTCAGATATAAAATTTAGAAATATGCACTAGAAATTTTCATTCACGTGGGTTTTACTTCTCTTTCTATACTTAATATTAATTTTGTTAACTGTACATTACCAGTCTTAAAGCATTGTCAGAAAATAAATTAACCTAAGTTTATTACATATATATCTATTGCCGAAACTAATTTTGTTTTGGTGGTTCTTTGTCTATCCGCATGTCGTCTATTTTCGCGACTATTTTAAGTGCGGGTCCAAGTTTCATTGCCATAGCGGTCATAAGATGATCTTCTTTGAGCAGCATAAGAGCTTGACCATCAATTTCCTGAATTAGAAAATCTTCAGCGTAATCTGAACATCCTGGTAAGTTTTTAATAAATTCAAATACTTCTTGTACCTATAAGGAAAAAAACCCTATGTTAACAATAATTACTAAGCCGACAATAATGAGAGGCAACCAGTACGCGTTATTATTGATCGACCATATACACAGAACTTAATTTTGACTTGCACACAAAGGCAATGCCGAGTTACTTTGGTGGGTAATCTCGTTACGTTGTGTGAGTAAGACTTAAATATTGTAACTGAAAAATGTTAATCGGCGTGCAGACAAAGTTTTTAAAATTGAAAACACCTCCGCCGGGATTTGAACACAGAACCTCTCGATTACCAGTCAAAAGCTCTAACCAATTGCGCTACGGAGACACTGAGATTCTCTCACCAACTTCGGCAATATAACTTTATTCAAATTTAATGTTAGTATATACAGTTTGAAATGCCCTGCGATTTTAAACCGGTGAGGGGGTTGTTAAGGGAAAGGAATTCACTCATGACCACTGATCATAAAGATCTGTTTTATCATTCGTCCCGTGTCATCGACATATTATTATAGCGACTTCTGCAGGAATCCGATATTAGACCCCTGAACAATGATATCTAGAATAGCCGACTGATTTAAAAAGCTTCTTTAGTTGGCCCTTTATTTTTCTATATCATATGTATACCTAACGATAGTGACATATTTTTTAGGTCAAACAAAAGTTTATCATAGCATAGAACACTAAATTATCGAAAATTTTTACAAATAATCGCTTAGAAGCCAAATTTGACTAGTTAGGTATAGATATGATATACAAAAATAAATAGTCAATTTTAGTAGCTTTTCAAATCAGTCACAATATACAGGGTGTTACATTAAAAACCATATACTTATGGTCACCTTTTCAAGTAACCTATCTACTGTATTTTTAAACTTCCTGGGGGTATGAGTTAAAAGCCCCCCGGTATTATTTAACTGTTCACCAAGTTTCAGGGTAACTTTTTTCGTCAAAAAAAAATGGAATTTAGTTATTATTTTAGTGACACAGTAAGTGATAGATATAGAATAATGTTAAAGTTGTTAGAAAATCAAATAGGGGCTTTGAAAATAAAATAAAAGTGTGTTCTATTGAAAATATCGAACTTGCTACTAATTTCTCGTAGAAGTGGCAATACTGTATCGTCAAAAATATTTTAGATAAATAGAGCAGGCCCGTTTATGTAAATTACCAAATTTCAGAACGATTCGTTAGGTACTTGGTACGTTATATACGTCTAACTTACCATCCACCTTGAATCACACTGTATATGTAGTCCCTCTTTTTTTTTTAATTTATAGTCTATACTAAACCAAACAAACTACAATTGATTTTTTTATGAAACTGTCTAAGATAAGGTACAGTTACCGTCACAAAAATCCGGGCAGCAGTTTTTTCTATTGTAAGCCGACCTTTACACATCTCGAATACCTCAAAATTACCTGTTTTAATGACATTAACAACAATAATTGTCAACTGAAATTTATTTACGGCTAGTGAAATAAATTTACAAATACGCCCCGTCATTTAAATGCTGCGGAAAAGGCCAAAATTGTGACACTCCTAGAAGAAGGATGGTCCAGAGACGGGTGGCTCAAAGATTTCAAACGCCAAAAAGTACAGTTTATGATACCAAATAAAAAGGATGGAAACACATTCGCTGGAAAGAATAGAAGGAACATGCCTTAAAAGGGCATCGACAAAAGAACATGACAATACTCTAATTCAATACCTAAGGGAAAATCCTTTTAAAACGGCTGTTTTAGCTCACAATGTAACTGATTTTCCGGGTTCCGTTAGAATCGCACAACGAAGAATAAGAGATGGTTCAAATCTTCGCAATCACCTTGCAGTTAAAAAGCCTTTCCGAACAGTAACCAACAAAGAGCAAAGAGTGGGTTATGCATTACAATATTACGGAGGTGGTATAAATGCTTGGGAAAATGTAATTTTCACAGACGAAAAGATTTTCCAATTATGTTACAGCGGGAGAATAAGGAAGACCATCAAATACCCGGTTTGATGAACACTACACTCAGAATATTTCAACAAGCGGCCGTTTTTCTGTCAACGTTTGGGGGTGGATGAGTGCCCAAGGTATAGGAGTTTGTACGCGCATAGACGGCAGATTTAATGCACAAAATTACATACAAATATTGAAGAACGTGATGTTGCCATCGGTTAATGATATGTTTCCTAACACTAATTACATTTACCAACATGATAACTGCCAGGTTCATACTGCCCACGCAGTATCAGATTGGATGCAACAAAGGGACATTCAAGTATTACCGTGGCCTTCTAGGAGTCCAGATTAAAATCCGATGGAAAATGTTTGGCATACAATAACGATTTTCGTCCAGAAAAGAGAACAATTGTGGCTGAAAATACAAGAGACTTGGAATCAACTAACGCAATAATACTGTAATGGTCTGGTGGCTTCAATGCCTAAAAGATTAACTTCAGTTATTCAAAGTAATGGAAGGGCAATAAAATATTAAATACTATTGGTTTTATTTTCTCCTCAGTTTATGTATATCGCCATAGTTTTGTAGTAGTATAGTTACTTTACTTTCTTTTAAGCTATTTCTGTATTGAATAACAAGTTATTATTGTCTAGTTTACTTTACCAAAATATCTTTACCACTACTTTTACCTTCCAATCTATGTTAGTAAAGGTAAAAGCCTGAATTACCAAAATTCATGAAAAAAATGTTAGCTGTCAGATTAGTGCCCGGATTTTTGTGGCAGTAACTGTACATATTATAGGCCAAACTAAAGTACTTAATAGATAAAAAATTAATTAATTAAATTTACAGAACAATTATTGAATGATTGGATTTAATACTTACACTCCATTTAATAGGATCCTCTTTTACAGTATCGTCATCTGCCGCACTTATATTTTCAGTCTTTCCTTCATCCACGTCAGAATTTTCGTGATTGTCCCATTTCTTTTTCTCATCTTTAATTTTTCCACTAAAATTCATTTAAAATAATTATGTTTTTGTTTTTCTGAATTTTTTTTATATTTTTTTTTATTTTCTTCTTGGCCTTTACTTTAAATGAAGAAAAATCTTATTTAATTGTTACGATTCGGTTTATTATTTATTCATCTTCAGAACTTATGTTGTTTGTTCACTATAACTACACTATTTTGTTGGCATGCTCATTAATATTAAAATAGTGGTTATAGTAAACAGTTCAATAATATTTTTCTTCATTAAATAGTGACCGAAAGCCCACGAAAAAAGAAATATATTTATTTCTATTATTTTCAAGCGAATGAAAAAGTTTCACGATAAACGTAGATGTACAAACTCATACACACACTATATACGGCGGGAGTCATTAAAGCTTCGATAATGGGCTTTTTCCCTAAATTTTGGTTTTTTATCCTATTGATAGAGGAAAAAAAAAATAACATTTTTTACGGTTTTACTTTTTTAAATCTTGAATTATTCACTGAGAAAATAATTAATCAAATTACGGTCAATAATAAACACTCGCGAAATCAGCGATCTACGTCACAACACAAATCGACCAATCGCAGGGATTGGGATTAAAGATCGACCCTCCAGCATCTACTTGAATAATATCTCGAGTATGTCTCCTTGTCTTTTCTATTTAACTTATTGAAACATGGCTACCATTATAATCGGTGGTGACTGGCAAATAAACGAATTACGCGAATAGTAGAATGATCTTACTAAGTATAATTTATCCAAACTCAGTTTGATGACATAAAAAAGCGTTTAACAGGCTTCAAAGAGACCGACCTATATATTATTAACAAACCCGAAAATTTGGTAGAACTGGCAATCGTGCATAATTTATGCACATCTCGAACACTGTCTCCCAATCTGTGAATGATACTAAGACAAACGCAATTGGAAATTTATATGTTGAAAGCGGAATATTTTCAGCGAATCACGATATTTCTTATCTACCTGCTAAAAGATAATTGAACCACCATTACTGCCATTTCAGTTATTAATAGTTTCTTAAGGAAAATGACAGTGGAGTAGGTGGTTTAACATATTTGCTATAATTTACGTATTTATTTATTTATTTGTATACGGAATAACTCCATTTTTACAATAAAGATACAAATTATATAAAATTACATATTACAAGATGACGAAATGAAAATGAACAAATATAACCTACAAAAAGAAACATATATATAAAACAGATTAGACACTATTTATACAAAGTAAAACATGCTCTCTTGTATGAGCTCATGGGCATTGACAAATCCAAATCTCTAGCTACCACGTTATACCTCATTTGGATTCTGGTCATGGGATCGTTGATTCCATAGTTTGTCCGGTGGAACGAAGGTTTAAAAAGGTCACAGTTACGTGTGTTGTGACTGTGGCAGGGTGCGTTAAAATTAAGGAGCTCGAGCAATTTCGGTGCATCAATCAAGCCATTAACAATTTTATATAGGAACATGAGTTCCTGACAGTGCCTACGCGCTTCCAAAGGCTGAAAACCCAAAGTCTCACACCTTTCCAGATATCCCGTGTCAAAGACATATGCTCCTGTTCTAAATGCATATGACCTCAAGAATTTAGCTTGTACTCGCTCAATAGAGTAGATATGAGTTTGGTAATATGGGGACCAGACGATTGATCCATACTCCAAACATGGACGGACGTAAGTACAATATAAAAGCTTTAGGGTATTCGGAGAAAAATCTTTACTATTGCGGAGAATAAAACCAAGTTGTTTAAAAGCTTTGCCGGTTATATAGTTAACATGACTTCTGAACTTTAGTTCGCTATCGAATATAATTCCTAAATCCTTAACTTCCGACCTCCGTGCCAAGTTTTCATCGTTAATGTCATAAACAAATCTTTGATAGTTTTTGTTCCTAGCAAATGTTATAACAGAACACTTAGAAATGTTTAGATGAAGCGCATTTTCACGAGACCATTCAGACAGCTCATCCAAATCACCCTGTAGTTCTTTGGAGTCTTGAATGTTTCTTATAACTCGGTATAATTTTAGGTCGTCTGCAAACCGCAGATGAAGGGAGGAAAGATTGATGTCATTAGTAAACAAAAGAAATAGTAGGGGACCGGAATGGGAGCCCTGCGGTACCCCAGATGTTACTATGAATTGATTTGACAAGTAGTTATTAATCTTGACACATTGATATCTGCCCGTCAGGAAACTCTCCAACCATCTCAATATAAGACCCTCAACCCCCATAAGCTTTAATTTTTCACACAATATCCTTTAATTTTGGTTTATAACTGTGTGGTTTTGGACAGATACGTTTTTACTTGGTACCATCAGGAATGGCTTTTTAGCGATCATTTTAAACAGCAGATCAAGGTTAATTATATTGATGCCAACATGCTCGGTGGAGTCGGCCTTCGAGAGCGCAACAAGTCCGGAATTGCAAAGATTTACATGTTCAATGTCAACGTATTATTTTATTATTAATTAACATCCTAAATTAGAACCCATTGAAAATACATCCCAATAATAAAAATCTTCCAAGAGGGCCACAAACCTTTCCTGGAGACAATTAAAAAGATGCCGCGAAAGCAGAAAGTTTGAAAACCTTATAACGTCGCAATTCTTCCGCCTCGACGGATTATATTGCTATCTTTATTTTGATAAATTAAATAGATAAGAACAGCTTAAAAATAGAAAACAACCCGTCCGGTATTCAGGTAGACTTTCAGCTGAATCACTGGAACCCCTAGGGTGAGGCAGATGTGTGGTCAGTGAGTTTATTAAAGAGCGTATATTGTTTATTTATTTTCTCAATAAATGATTCGAAATTTTAAAAACTGAAACCGTAGAAAACGTTATTTTTTCTTTCTCTACGCGATAGGATAAAAATAAAAAATTTAGTGAAAAGCCCATTGTAACTTTAGGGTAAACGAATAAGTCAATAACGAAAACTAGCACAAAACTATTTAAAACGGTTATATGACAAGAATTGCTCAAAAGTTTTCACTTACCTCTTTGCACAAGCAAATGAACAAAATTTCTTGTTCTTTTTAAATTTGGACTTGTGATCCACAACACCACAAGCTTCACATTTAATCATATCTCCTTTCAGTGACACAGAATTGGGTGACACAGCACGTTTTTTTCCTAAAAAGAAAAGTAGTTGTTTGGTTTGCTTTTTTAAGGAATCAACAATACTTCTAGTAGTAGTAGTTGCGGGGAGGATAATTTCTCTAAAATTCAGCTGGGTCTACATGGTGTTAAGAAAACGGTACTAGGGCAGTTCCAAACCGTGTTTGGGGTTTGTTCGCATACATTTTGCGAAATAACATCAATAAAATACGTCAAACAAAACAGCTTCGCGACAACTAGTGTGCTCCAGAAATGTTAATGTTATGACTCTGGTAATATGATGGAATGGCTTTGTTGAAGGGATCAATAATCAGTCAATAGGGGTCGGTTGCAAGGGTTAGCAAGTTCGCCGAGCGATTAAAGAGCACCAATTGCGATACCAAGCACGGTTAGTACCTGGATGAGGCCGCTTGGTAACACCATTTGTCGTCAGGCTATGGCGCAACTTTAAAATAGCTTATTATTTATACATATTATTTTAAAATAGTAGATAGCCATAGTTTCGCTAGCGTAGTAAATTGTAATTATTTTTTCTCGGGTCAGTTAACGGATACATACCGTGCGAGCAAAAATTATTTGCATCTAAGGACGTAATGCTTAGCCGTAGCGCTTAATACCTGTTGGGTGTCAGTAACTACCTGAATTAACAATCAATCAGTTATTCCGTCATCTTTGACAGTCGTTACAAGTAATTTGATTCTTCGCTAATTTTTCCAATTTCTTGAACAATTCACACAATGGGCTTTACGGAACAGCACAAAACATTTATGGTTGAAGCGTATTTTCGAAACGGGGTTAGAGTAAATGGTGAGTGGCAATACAATCCGGGTTTGTGCATGGACGATTTTCAAGAACATTTTCCTAACGCTGCTTTTATTGCTGGGGATTTTTATCATTGCCTGAAAAGAACCGTGACTGTGTTTAGGGTAACAGTTCTATACAACACAAAAAACGAGCAGGAAGACCATCTGTAAGAACAGAAGAACTTGTTGCAAACGTTCGTGAAATAATGCAAAATACGCCAAAAAATTGTATAAAACGCCTGTCCCAAGAAGTAGGAAGATCTGAAACATGCAGGACTATTCTTAAGAAGCAGCTAATTTAGAACAATTACGTATAAAGGATTATTATCCAAGACTGTGGTAACATTTCTCCAGAGATGAAAATAGGAAGAGACATGTGAATTTATGCTTGGAGCATGGCGGTGGCCAATTTCAGCAATTTATGTAATTATTTTTCTTTTTATTTCTGTATATTCTTGCTTTGTTAATTTTGTAAACAAAAAAAAATAAATTTGTATTTGTCTACTTATTTTATTACTCATTAGTTTGGCATATCACGTCATAATATGAATTTGACAAAATTTTAACCTATATTTGGTTAGATATATCGTCCCCACATCATTGTAATCTAAACCAAGCCCTGCGTTTTTTAATCCAAGCCCTCTTTGGTGCAAATAATTTTTGCTCGCACGGTATATTAAAATATAACAATAAAGTCGCCACAGTCGATCTTTGCTCGTGCGTCATCAATCAACGATCAGGACTCAACGTGGTTAATAACTCTGCATCCTTATTTATTACAGTAACAAGTTTGAATAAAAGCATAAAAGAACGTCTCCAAGATTCCGCAATAATATAATGTGCTAGACAAGAATAAAACTATAAACGTCAATTAATTACTTTTTTTATTTGTTTAGTTGACTACCGTTGTATTTTAGAACGTCATTGTCAACCTTATTTTGATCTGCCAATCTAATTCGTATTTTGTAAATCTGTGTGCCTTAAAACTGTTCCTTTTTCTAAAAATAGTTCTTTTTAGAGCTAATTATACCCACCATCTGTTTTGGCGGTAAGTATTTATGGATTTTTATAATACCTATTTATTTTAAATATTCTAACCGTGAAAGTTCTTTGAAAAGTTTACGACAGTGGCTAAATTCCCTTAAACGAAAGGATGTTAAAAATTTGACTTTTGCGATTTTAATAGTCAATAAAAAACCAAACTTTTCTAGATTTTAAGCTTTAAAAATAGTATTAAATGTATTAACATTTGTTTGTCAATTTCTTTTAGATAATAGAGAATGCCGGGCAAAACTTAAAATAAATAATAATTTTTCGGGATATTATGTGGGTACGTCAAACGGTAGGCAGGCACGTCTATTTTATGAACTTGGACTTAGTTTTGACTTTTTTCGTCTCGTAATTTTGATTTGATTCATACGATTTTGATGACGTAAAAGTGATGACGCACGGGAAAAGAACCACTGTGGCGACTTTAGGTACCTATCTATATACAAATTTAAAATTAGAAAGAAGTCAATATCGGTGATAATAGCAAATGAAAGTATATATTTTTGGTATTTTCATATTCTCATGAACCCAAGCTAGAACACAAGGAAGCACAAAGAAAATGTATCTTATTTTCTAGTTTTTTGCATTAAAATAATATGGATAAAAAAGTTCCAATATTTGTATGGTATCCGTGCCTTTGTTAGCATAAAGATATTGATATCAATTGAATTGGGAGAGCGAAGCCGCGGGAACCCGCTATTATACAGTGTGACCAGTAAAGTCAGCATCATATGGGATTTTTTTTTATTGATAACTTTATTCGAAATTTGACTTTGGCATCAAGTTCTGCTTCGATCGAGATGAAAATTAAGCAAAAAAATAGTAGTCACGCATTATCTCTCAAATTTTAATTATTTCCAAAAAATAATTCAAAAGTAAGGTTATTTCTGAAAGTATCAAACAAAATTATTGAAAAAAGTTTTTTTTAATGCAGTTTCTAGCCCACATGCAAAATTTTAGCTGCATAGGATAATTTTGATTTTTACCTATATTTTGTAAATTGCACCACTTTTGCAAAATAAGACTCAACGCAACCTACATAAAACTTCTTAGTTTTGACAATGCTTTATTTCAGATACATTTTCTTTAAAGTAGCGCCATATTAAATGTGTGTTTTTCTACAAAATCAAAATTGGTCTATTAAAATTTGCTCGCATGTGATGCAAAGTTTATTTGTTTTTGACCCTGTATAAGGTAACTTCATAAAATAAGTATTTTTGAAAACGTACTTTGTGTCTGAAAGTAATACCTACACCTTAATATTAAGACAAAAAGACCACAGTTTCATCGGTAAAGTGTTCATTAGGCGGAAAATAAATTTTAGTGGTGGGTAAAAAATCAAAATTATCTTATGCAGCTTAAATTTTGCATGTGGGCTAGAAACTGCATTTAAAAAAACTTTTCCTAATAACTTTTTTCGATATTTTCAGAAATAACCCCACTTTTAAATTATTTTTTGGAAAAAATTAAAATTTGACAGATAATGCGAATCACGTGACTATTATTTTTTTTGCTTAATTTTTATCTCGATCGAAGCAGAACTTGCCAAAGTCAAATTTCGAATAAAGATATTAATAAAAAAATTCCATATGATGCGGACTTCACTGGTCACACTGTACATAATATTTATACTTACGTGGAGGTCCATCAGATTCCTTATCATAACCCAAATGCGAAGACTTAAAATCGCTAATCATCCCACTTCTTGTCACTGGAAAGGGTT
Source organism: Polydrusus pterygomalis (assembly GCA_963969555.1). Classification (NCBI taxonomy): domain Eukaryota; kingdom Metazoa; phylum Arthropoda; class Insecta; order Coleoptera; family Curculionidae; genus Polydrusus; species Polydrusus pterygomalis. Next base: position 73,189,876 of record OZ018376.1, on the reverse strand, counting down.
CAGATGACTCTTGGATTACAAAATCTTCGATTACATGAGTCAGGACCTAAAAAAAATCCTGGTATAATTGGTATTTCTTCCACACGCATTTATGAACTTCAACCAAAAGAAGATAAAGATATGACAATGGAAAAAATTAATGCCTAGTGGTAGGCAGCAAACAAAAATAAATTTTCGTCAACTATTTATACAGAGAGTAACAGCTTGCTTACTTTACTAACCTGAGGCTTCACCATTGCCTTAGGTGGACATCTCTCTTTGACTTCTTCAGAGGTAGCCGCCAACGGTAAGCCAATCTCCGAAGAAGCTGAAGAGTTTGATTGGCTAGGTGCGGTACCAGGCATGGGAGTCGGTTGGACGCAAGCACTTTCCACGCCGATATTTTGAGATCTTGTATCTTGAGGTGTCGTAGCTTCTTTTGTTTCAGGCTGGGATGAAATTGCTGAAAGTATAAATGAACCTATAATACCACTGACCATGCAATATTATTTATACAAGGACACCACCCAGTGGCGGATTTACAAATTTGCCGCCCCTCAGTGGCGGTTCGTGACTTGTTAACTTGGGGGTGCACCAAAAGCCCGCTGCAGGCGAAAATTTTTTAAGACCACGCCCAAATTTGGTCAATAATTTTTAGTAAATATTTTAAAAATTTATGATTACCTACCTATTTTATTGAACATGAAATAAGATAAAAAAAATAAAAAGGGCCAATTTATTTTTCATTAGTGGATACATTGTTTAAAAGTAAAGGCCAATCTTCTGTTTTTATTTGCACCAAACTTATCAATAACAATAAAGTTCCTAGATCTACACTTTGTGGTCAGTGTCAAGTTAATTTCGGGTTTAGGTCTTCCCTCAATTTTAATTTTAATTCGTCACTCGTTTCTTTGTCTATATGTCGTAGGCTGATAGTGAAATCCGTCATTTCATGAAAAGCCTAGTCATATCATGCTGCACGCTAAAAGGTATATTGGCAACTGGTTTGTTCGTTGTTCCCCAGAGCATTTTTTTTAAATTTAATTTAAATTTTATTTTTATAAAATATTATTAGTTGAAAAAATTGAAAAAAATGCTCTGGGGAACAACGAACAAACCAGTTGCAATATACCTTTTAGCCACGCTTCATGATATGACTAGGCTTTTCATGAAATGACGGATTTCACTATCAGCCTACGACATATACACTGTGTCTACGCAAGTTGGCGGCATATGGGAAACTTTTTTATTATTAATTTTACGAAAAAAAAGTTATTCTTCATAAAAAGTTCTGCATGGTCTAAAACCTAAAATGCAACCATTAAATATCGAAATTTTCCAGTCATATACGAGGTTTGTCAAAAAAAGTGAATTTTTCCCAAGAGTAAAGTACCTTTATTTTTGACATTATTAAAAATTGTTATTAAAAAAAATGTTGATCAGAACTAAAAACCACGTGTAAATATGCAATTATACGCATTTATGTTGAAAAATTATCTTAATAATTTATTATTAATTATTTAATTTTTTAATTATTTAATTAATTTAATGCGTGTTATTGCATATTTAGACGTGGTTTTTAGTTCTGATCAACTTTTTTTAATAACAATTTTTGATAATGTCAAAAATAAAGGTACTTTCCTCTTGGGAAAAATTCACATTTTTTGACAAACCTCGTAGATGACTGGAAAATTTCGATATTTAATGGTTGCATTTTAGGTTTTAGACCATGCAAAACTTTTTATGAAGAATAACTTTTTTTCGTAAAATTAATAATAAAAGTTTTCCATATGCCGCCAACTTACTCTACGTACACTGTACAGGGTGTTTTTTTAAGGTCGACGAGCGGCCATATCTCGGAAACTACTGGGCATAGAAACTCAAGAAAAGAAAAATGATAATTAAAGTGGCCATGGGAAAATTCTGGAAATAATTTTTAAGTTCCGCATTTTGCCGCAAGAGGGCGTAATTGAAAAGTAAATTTTAAAATTTTACATAACTCCGAAAATTCCACATTAAGGTATATGTTTGATAACACCATTTTAAAGCTTGGACAATTATGCATCATTTTGGTCTTATGCTCATTGGCGTACCGACTTTAATAAGAGTGTTGAATGTGTAATAATTTAAATCGCTGTAACTTATAAACTACTTATCCGATTTTAGCAAACTAAATACTGTTTGGAAGAGAAATGTATTCGCTTTCACCAATCGTATTTAATTGTCCATAATAGTTCTCAAAAAAAATGCTAGAGGGCGCAATTTGCAATAACAATACATTTTTTGATTTTATTTCGAAAAAATAAATCATACGGTATAATTATGATACCATAATCGAAAAGTAGATGAAATTTCCTAGAAAAAATATTAAAACCGCAGCTCGATATCTCCGTTCGTTTCAGCGTTATCGCCAATAGAATAATTTTTAATACAAATTGCGCCCTCTAGCAATTTTATTAGAAACTCTTGTACCATTGGATACGACAATTGAAGGTACTTACCTTTTTCTTCCAAACAAGCTTAAATTTAGTAAAATCGGTTAAGTCGTTTAGAAGTTACAGCGATTTTAATGTTTACACTTTCACTTGATAAGAGTGGGGAGAAGCTATTGAAAGTTTAAACATGAAAATCGCTGTAACTTCTAAACGACTTATCCGATTTTACTAAATTTAAGCTTGTTTGGAAGTACCTTCAATTGTCGTATCTAATGGTACCCGATAGTTTCTAATACAATTGCTAGAGGGCGCAATTTGTATTAAAAATTAATCTATTGGCGATAACGCTGAAACGAACGGAGATATCGAGCTGCGGTTTTAATATTTTTTCTAGCAAATTTCATCTACTTTTCGATTATGGTATCATAATTATACCTTATGATTTATTTTTTCGGAGTAAAATCAAAAAATGTATTGTTATTGGAAATTGCGCCCTCTAGCATTTTTTTTGAGAACTATTATGGACAACTAAATACGATTGGTGAAAGTGAATACATTTCTCTTTCAAACAGTCTTTAGTTTGCTAAAATCGGATAAGTCGTTTATAAGTTACAGCGATTTAAATGATTACACTTTCAACAGCTTCCCCCACTCTTATTAAAGTCGGTACGCCAATGAGCATAAGATTAAAATGATGCATAATTGTCCTAGCTTTAAAATGGTGTTATCAAACATATACCTTTATGTGGAATTTTCGGAGTTATGTAAAATTTTAAAATTTACTTTTCAATTACGCCCTCTTGCGGCAAAATGCGGAACCTAAAAATTATTTCCAGAATTTTCTCATGGCCACTTTAATTGTCATTTTTCTTCTCCTGAGTTTCTATGCCCAGTACTTTCCGAGATATGGCCGCTCGTCGACCTTAAAAAAACACCCTGTATAATAATGTTTTTTTTTATTTCTGTAAGATAAAAAAAAAATTGGGCCAAATTTGCCGCACCGCCCTAGGCTCCACCAGCCTACTGGTAAATCCATCAATGACACCACGGGCAAGTTTTTCCGTAAGTAATAAGCTGTTTAAATAACCATTTTTCTTAAAAATAAGTAAAGACCGACCGTAGGTTCTATTTCGGCTAGTTTCGGCCAAAAAATCTAGTTTCGGTGACAGTTTCGGCCAAAAACTGGCCGACCGAAACTAAGTCTTTGTGAATTATCGCGCACCGTTCGGCTAATAAATTTTCTTTGTGTTTATTAATTAACTTGAACGGCGAGTAGAATAAACCAATTAAGGGTAATTAATTCTTTTGTTCCCAATAACAAACGTTTCATTTATAATTAGCTATTATTAGTTTATCTATTTTAATTACGGTACAATAGGTTGCCAAACCTTGCGCTCACTGAGAACTAATCCAGCTGTTTGTATTTAAAAACACATGGTATTTTGGCGGCTTTGTACTACGCCGCCAAAGTAAATTCTTATAAATGGCGGCAGAATTTTATTTGTTTTAATTTAAAAGTTGCGTTTTTGTATTCTATATCTTTGGGATAAACTTTATTTGTCGCTACAGTTAATTTATTAAATATTGAAGTGTTTATTTAACTTGGAGGTATTTGTGAATTAGTTTAAAAATAGAGAGTTTTCGTTGTATTGGTAAATTCAAACGGTTAACCATAACGAACCATAGACAATTTACCTTTAGATACCTACAGCTTATCTCCTGCGCAAACAAAAGTTACGTTTTATGGGTGAAAAAATACGTCCGAGCGCATGACTCGTCGGTCAGCTGTCTTCATTCGGGGAACCTTCGTGCATGCGCACAAACCTCGTGTTATCGGCCGTCCTACTTTATCGACAATAATCGACGCGCCCAAGAATACTCTCCAGAACCGGCTCGGCCGCCATTATTGTTGTTGTGTTTTAAAGTTTCTCTTCTCTGCGGATTCCTTGTAGTTTTCTAAAGTTTTCAGCTATCGGATCGGCTATCGTGGATTGTGGGACTGGTGTTTAATATTTATGGATTTCTGGTTTTTGTGTAGTTTAGTTAGTGAATTGTGTTTGTGCTTTTAGTGACTCGGATTGTAATATAAACAATGACTAGTACTAGTTGCAGCCGTTGTATAATTGTATTATGCCCAAATAGGGGTAAAATAAACCCTCTATGGTGGCATATGAGCAAGAATTTAAATTTTAAAGCCCGGACCTGTCTATTTTCCCATTCGTCAAACGATAATGTTGCAGTGCGCATGTCTAATAGTTCCCAGTTTTGTTTACATGCGCGAGGCCATAAAACTGCCACATTCGTGATTATTGTTTGTTTATCTAAAGGTAAATTGTCTATGTAACGAACACGAATACGAAGCCGCTATTTGACAGATCGTAAAAATAGTTTTAGTTCAATTCGCTTAACGTTAACGTTAACATAACAAATATAACATAACCTATCTTTAATGGTTTGTGTTCATATTTTCATATACGTTTTGTGCTATCTTTTTTGCTTAGTTTTAATTTCTTAGTACCCACAATTCTAAAACATCATGATAGACGAAAGGTTGCTTTTATTGGACTCATCCAGTGATTCGGATTTGGATGATGCCCTTCTCTTGGAGGATCACTACCACAGATATAACATATCGGTGGTAGTGGCTTGATCGCCAGGACATTCAGTATCGAGCACAGTTGCATCTGTCAAAAAAATGGTCATTACGCATGCATTCCGTTTTCGCTATGGCTTTGTCTTCCGTCCGTTAGCTCCCGCCACTTATCCGTAACGATAACGATAAATGACAGCTCAAATGTCAAAGTTGTCAAATAGCGGCTATCGGAATCGCTTTTAAAAGACAACGAAAACTGTCTAATATCACTAGTAGGTAGGATACATACCTCCAGATACCTAGGTACTTAGGTAAGTACTATTATTTTCTTTTAGTTTGTTTATTTATCAACATGCGAAGTCCCTGCTGTATTCCTGGGCGTAACTCTAACTATAAAACTGTTTTAAAAGCAAGTGAAGAGAGTGTAATATATTTTTATAGTTTAGATTTGACCAATGACTATAAATATTGTTAATCAGGTTTCAGTGGACATTGATATGAAGGTAAAGGTTTTTTAAAAGGTAATGAATTCGTTTACAATGATTTGAAGATTTTACCCTTTGAAATGAAACTAAGCACGTGGTCTCAGCTTGAAAACTTATTGTCTCGGTACCAATTCATACATTGTGAAAGTAACGAAGCTACCCAGATAGTAGGTGAATTTCTTAAGACAAGCGTAGATTTCTTAAACAAAGCCTTAAGCTTACTAAATTTTGAGACTTCAGAAGTCGATAGTCAATCCTGTAATTTAAACGCAGAAGATAATAATTTGTAAAATAGAATAATACTTTTGATCGATCAAATAAATCTACTCGTAGTGACACAAAAACAGCTTCTCAACGCAATATTACTATTATTTAATAATTAGGTACGTTGTTCTTGTTATCCAAAACATTTTATTACTTTTTTGTAAATTTTTCAATATCAATATAGTGGCAACAGAGCCAAAAAAACACAAAAAATATCAGAAAGAATAAAAAACTCGCCCGTTGCCGCGCACCATAATAATAGCTTGTGGATCCGCAACTCCCAGCTGATGCGGCGTTGCCCGATGTCACTTCTGGCTTCTTTTCAAGGTGGTTGTTGTTCTACCAATGAATAACGCCATAACTTTAAAACTATTACACGTTGAGTTCGATGTTTCAATTGAAAATTAAGTTAACCTTTGCCACGTTCCCATTCGTCATCGTGTTCAGTTATAGTCGCTCTCTTCTAAAGTGCAAAAAATAAAATTTGCCAGTGTTAGCCTAGAATACATAATGTCTACGTTACTGACAGAATGCAGAATACTCATTAAAACTCTGTTAAAACCTTACCATATAATATATAATAACATTAATAATCTTTAAATAATAATTGGTTAGCGTGAGCAGGTACTTGTCATACTTGAAATTCAGCGGGTCATAGAAGCAGTCACTTAACCCATAAGTTACGTTAAAGCTTATCTGGACTCAGTTGCGATAATTTTTCCGCGGTTCCAGTTAGTTGAAAGAAATACTTACTATCTAAGGCTACGTTTTCCCTCGGTATCTCTGGAGCAGTCGTTGTAACGTGTAATTGGGTGCCAGATTCTACTGGAAACATAGCCTCCTGCTGGAGGGTAGGTGGTTCCTCGTTGTTAACTGGAACCGCTGGTACGGCAGGTGGCAGCGGATGAACCTATTAAACATTAATTTACTTTAGCGCAGACCAAAATTATAAATTTTAATTGTGTCAATAATAATATATTTTAAAGTTTAATATTTCTGGGAAAGAAAGAAAATCCTACACTACATAAAATTTATTAGAATAAAAATTCTCTAGGGGTCTCTACATGTTTCGAACGTAGAAACGTTCATCATCAGGAGATAGAAAATTTATTTAGTTCTGATGGTTTTAGCAGAAGAGAAAATGGTGTAGAATCTTAATGGATCTTTTATGGAATTAAAAAATTGATGTGTAGAAGAGACACAATATGAAGAAAATTGATAAAAGTTAAAACATACTGAGTATGTAAGTGTATGTCAGTAAGACATTATAAGGATAAAATTGTGATATTATGAAGATATCACAATAAAATTACATTGCAAAAAGTGTTTTGTGGGGTACTGAGGATTAAAGCTCAGTAAACGGTTAATTTAAAACCAATAAAATGAATAGGTTGCACATTTAAAAACAATTAGAGGTCAAAAGGTTGGGGGTCCACGTATTGGGACAAAAGTGAAAAAATGTTAAAATGTGTGCAAAAAAAATTGTGTGTGCTTAAGACCACACGACAGAAGTGAAAACTTCAACAAGGTGAAATTAACAATATCAAATAAAATTTTTCAATTTTGTTTCTTTTAGGTTAGGTTCGTAAGCAATCATAAAAATAACATAAACTTGGAATACGGGATAATTTTACTGCATACGAAAATAACTATTTACCTAACAAGGGCGGAAAATGAATTTTTCCGCACGAGTCTGCCGTTCACCGAACGACGCGTAGCGGAGTTCGGTTAAGCAGCCGAGTGCAGGGAAAACATTTTCCGCACGTGTCAGGTACAATAGTTTTTCTACAGACGTGTGGAAATAAGTAACACATATTTCAAAGAAATTTAATAATTTTTAATTAACTATAACAATCACATACATATGTAACAGTAACTAATTCTGAGAAAAAAAGGAATAACTACAAGTTATAATTGATATATTATTGATTTTGACATAATCGTGCCGAAATTTTTTTCCGCACTAGTGTGGAAAAATCAATTTTCCGCACTGATATCCGTGCGGAAAATTGGTTTTTCCACACGACTGTAGAAAAAAGATATTTCCTAAAATTGAACAACCCTTGAATTTTTACATCTTCAACAGAAGTCAGAAATCATAATAAATTAGGTCCACGGAATAAGCAATTACGGTAAACCTTACTTCACCCTACGTAAATATATAATTTAAAAAATGCCAGAACATACCTGAGACGCAGACGAGTGTCTATACAACGCACACTGTTTGCGGCATGCTCTTGCATATAACGTTCATTCGGGTCAGGGTCAGTTCGGATTGAATATAGCAGTTGAATTCGAGCGTTACACAGCCGAGTGTGACGGGTGATGGCTCAGTTTAATTCAGTGCCCACAAAAAGTGCTAAACGCGCCTAAAGTAGTTTTCACTTCAAAAATGTGCAACTTATTAATTAATTTTATTGGTTTTAAATTAACCGCTTGCTTACTGAGCTTTAATCCTCAGTACCCCACAAAACACTTTTTGCAATGTAATTTTATTGTGATATCTTCATAATATCACAATTTTATCCTTATAATGTCTTACTGACATACACTTGAAAAGTTTTATAAAAATTTTTAAATAATCTTCGACACCTTCTTTTTAGAAAGGTTTTTTCTTCTTTCCCAGTTTATTTGGTTGGTTTAGACCCCTCTAATAACTTTTTAACATACTCAGTATGGTTTAAGCTTTATCAATTTTCTTTATATTATTATTATGTCTCTTCTACACATCAATTTTTTAATTTCATAAAAAGCTTTATTAAGGTTTTACACCATTTTCTCTTCTGTTAAAAGCATCAGCACTAAATAAATTTTCTGTCTCCTGATAATGAACGTCTAGAGAATTTTTATTCTATGAAATTTTGTGCAGGAAGACTTTAGGTTTTTTCTTTCTTTCCCATACTTTCAACTCCACTTTAAGCATATACTATTTCAACTTCGCAAACTAATACGATACTACAAGCAAATAAGGATAGAGGCGACCGTCAAAAAAATTAGCTTTTTTTCTAAAAGAATTAAGCAGGTAGGTAGTATTTCCATCATTACCATGTACTAGTATCAACACATGCACGAAAACTTTTTCAATTTTAAAAATTGAATCGGTGTAACGAAAGCTGTGGAGAGAAGTTTGACTTCTGCAGAAAGATAGTTCAATGGTAACAACCTATCCTTAACACTGATAAGCGTGAATTTATTTTCTTTGGACAGCTTGTCCAGATCAGATAAGGCGATTCTCTTAGGAGCCGACTCTCACATCGGAGGGTAAATTTTTAGGCATTTATTTTGACTGTGCTATCTTAGTTGCGAAAAAAGAAATCGAATACGTTTCAGGACAACTTAATAGCTGTTGTTATTTGCTTCGAATTCTAGGAAACTATGTGGAAGTTAAAGACTTACTTGAATTTCTGTCAGAATATTATACCCTGTACTAGTAATACTTACTTGTTGAGTTTGCTGCTGAGAAGGTTGTTGCTGCGTTTGTTGTTGCTGCTGAGGGGCAGCTGACATGGTAATTTGCTGGAGCTGTTGCATGGCTTGTCCAGGTTGTGCAACAACTTGAGAAACTGTAACGGTAGGTTGAATCTGACTCGTCAAAATGGTGCCCGGTGCAGCAATTTGGGTAATTTGTGGCTGAAATGGAAAAAATAAATAAAACGTTAGTATGTCTTAAATTTTATTGTTTTTGTTATGCAGGAGCACTAATTTAAGATCCCGTATACAGGTGTGGCAAGCGATATTTTAGGTGCGCATTTCGATGCGTAAAAGTATTGTTACGCAGTTGACTGTTACCGTTACGTGTAAACAGTCGCGTTAATGTTTTCACGTCTTTCTTTATCTTAATCCACATATACTTCCATCTACGCACGTAAATGTCCACCCAAAGGATCGACTGCCAGACCTGTATAACTGTATACTCTGTATGTGTAATGACAATAGCTTCATAAAGGATGTATGAAATAACAAAATCATTTTCGCGATGTATCAAACAAATATATTGTCACGATGCGAAATTTGGTAATTTACTTATTTGACAAATTTTGTGTTTTATTTAGTTTATTCTAAAATCATGTTTTTAAATCGGAAAACTTGCGTTAAAACAAAAGCCATTAATATACACTTTGTTGTTCAGTGAACTTGCATAATTTGTTTGACTTACTGAGTGAGCAAATTGTGCTGACCTATGATGTAGCATTGACCATTGAATAGCAAAATAAGTAAGCAGTAAACCTTTTATTGTAAATATTCAAAACTAAACCAACCCTTATTTTATGTTTTTTGATTAAGATTTTATTTTTATAATTTGCATTTTTTAAATTCACGTTCCCTCTACAGTCGATCCCAGAGACTTCTGTCTGCCTATACGAACTCTCAGTCGCAACAAAACACCGTTGTGACATAGAACTCTTCTCCCGACCAGCGGGCACGTCGTACGTCATTTACTCATGACGGGATTTCAAGAACGACTGCCTATATCTTTTGCTATTAACTTTCAAAATCCCTTTATTTCAAACTAACTTTTACAGTGCATTACATGGAGAATGACAATATAATATAGATAATAATAACCATTAAAACAATGGAAGTTAATCCAATTTAATTCATTATTAAAATCAATTAAAAAAATATAGTATAAATAATTTAATTTAGTAAATATCTCTTTATTTCTTTTTTAGTTGCCAATTTTTTAATTTTTCTGATATTTTTTGGAAGATTGTTATATTTTATTATTCCGTCATATAAAAGCGTTTTTTTTTCCGAAATTAATAATAATATAATAAATATGTTTATGTTGTCTTCGATAAACTTATTCTTCAATCCCCTGAAGCTGAGCTTGTTAGGGGCAAATCTTATTTTTTATTTTAGTATGTAAAATCATAAATCATAAATATGCATTAAAAATCAAGTTTTTTAAAGTAAAAATGTTAATTCATAGTATAAACGCAGCTTTTTTGAAGAAATATATTACCTATAATAAAATTATAATTTTTAAGTAAAAAATATATTACTTATATAAATTATTCAGAACAATATTAATTAATTAAAGCATTTCTAAAAATATTTTCAAATTGTCTGTTTTTAATATCCATGTTTTTATTTCGACTTAAAATTGTTTTAATGAAATCAATTTTTTAATTTTTGTTGGTAAATAATCGTTTAAATAAAAACATAAATATTTGAAATTTTTTTGTCCTATGGACTTATTTATTTTAGGTTTTATGGTTATTTCATTTTTATGACGTGTATTATGATTATGGTTTTTAAATTGTATAATGTTTTTATTTTTAAATATATATATTAAGATGTTATAAATGTAAAGTTGTCTTATGTTCAACTTTTTTGTTTCTGAATATAATTCTTTTGAAGGATAAAGATAATCTTTATTGTATATAATTTTTAGAAACCTTTTTTGTAATATTTCTAATTTTTTAACTAAAGTTCTATTTATTCCTCCCCAACCTAAAATTCCGTAATTTAAATGAGTTTTAACTAACGCGTAATATAATATTTCCATATGTCTTACATTTAAAAAAATTTTAATGTTTTTAAAAATCGGTAGTAAAAAAAAGTAGTACTTTTTACTGGTATAGTTTGATAATTTATACAATGTCTGGTGTTATGATCATGTAATGTCTTATTCCCTCGGGGGAACCTGCAACCCCTAGAGGGCGCGTCCCCAGGTGGCGGATAGGGGAATGCCTCTCAGATATGAGTGGTAGGAGGGAAATCAAATACCTCCCGCGGACCAACAGGTACGCAGCGTCTGACCCAGAATGGGCGGCTGCAAACGGCGACTGTTCTCCATGTCAGGAGCGGCTGATAAAACAATTCGCCAACCCGTCCGGCAAGCGTGGCGTCTTAAATGCCAAAACCTTCCAAATATATGACATGTCGAATAGTACAAACGTAGTACCCCAGGCAGGTAGAACTATTAGTTCAGAATCCTGCACCGATTTATCGGTCCGCCTCATGGATTCTGGGGGAGGCAAAGGTTCGACGAAGAAGTGTGTACAACGACCAGCACACTAAGACTTCAAGAACATATGGAACGACTCGAGGAAGAAATACAACATATAAAATGGGACATCCTAGGTCTAAGCAAAACAAGGCTAAAGGGAGAGCTAACTACGTCTCTCAAATCTGGACACTTATTTTGTCAAAGCAACTCTGAAACAGACTATCAGGTTGGAGGAGTTGCTCTATTGATAAACAAACGACTGAAAAATCAGGTCACAAAGATACAATGTATGTCGCCCAGAGTTATATACGCTATGCTAAAGATTAATAGCAGGTATAGCCTACAGGTGGTTCAGGTATATGCCCCAACCAGCACCTCTGACATCGAAGAAGTAGAACAATTATACGAGGATATAACCACTGCAAGAAAAAATGAGAAAGCCAACTTCGTTGTAATCATGGCCAAGGCACGGACGAGTATACCCCAAACGTAGGTAATTTTGGTCTTGGTCAGAGAAATGACAGAGGAGAAATGCTAATAGACTACTGTAGAAACGAAAAGCTGTTCTGCATGAACTCCTTCTTCCAGAAGCAGCCACAAAGAAGATGGACGTGGAGGAGTCCGAATGAAATCGATTATATTCTGACAAACAGAAAGGATATATGCAAGAATGTCACCGTCTTGAACCGTTTTGATACTGGTAGCGACCACCGCATGGTCCGAGCAAATATAGAGGTAACCGTAAGGCTTGAAAGAAACAAACTGATAAAAAGACCCAAATACCCAACTACGGAAGTGTTGAGTCATAACAAGGACACTTTTCAACGTATTCTAAAAACGAAACTGGGAGGACCAGAAAGAAACACACAGGATATAGATGAAATCTGCAACGACATTTCGAGCAGCATCCAAGTCGTAACAAGAAGTATATGCCACAAACAGAAGGACAAGCTCAACAAAATTGATCCGCATACAAAGAACTTAATTAAATTAAGAAGAGAAATGCATCGGGAAGACCCAGAATATAAAGAACTTAACAAGGAAATCAACAAGAATATCCGAAAAAACCTAAGAAATTACAATACTAATCTGATTAGGACTACAATTGAGGATAACAAGAATATAAAGGTTTTGAGATCCAAGCTATCAAACGGAAGGCCAAGAGTTACAAAAATAAAGAACCAGAATGGCATTGTGGTCAGCAACCGGAGCGAAATAATTACTATTGTCCAAGACTTCTACAAAAACTTATATAGTTCTGCAAACCAAGAAGCAAATCAATACCAAAGAAAAAAAATACAAAATGTAGGGTCAAAGGAGGTTCCCGAAATAGATACTAGAGAACTGTTGGCAGCACTATATAAAATGAAGAACAGAAAAAGCCCAGGAGAAGATCAAATCACTAGTGAAATGATTAAAATGGGGGGCGGGTGCTGTTGGAGAAGGTACGAATCTTACTAAATAAATGTGTTACAGAAGGAAGAATCCCAAACAAATGACAAAATGCAGAAGTCATCCTACGCTACAAGAAAGGAGACAGTAATAATATAGAGAACTATCGCCCTATCAGCTTATCACATTTATACAAGCTGTTAACAAAAATAATAACAAACCGATTGACGAACAAAATGGACTCATACCAACCCGTCGAACAAGCCGGTTTTCTTAAGGGATTTAGTACTATCGATCACCTGCAAACCCTCCGTACTATCATTGAAAAAAGTACCGAGTATAACATACCACTACATTTAGCCTTTGTAGATTACCAGAAGGCTTTCGACTCCATTAAAATGTGGGCTATTCTGAGGTCGTTGGACAACGCTAGAATAGACTCCAGATATTCAAACCTTATAAAGCACATTTATGATAATGCCTCTATACATGTAAAAATAGACGAAGACCTAAAAACTGAAAAGATCCCAATCAAAAGAGGAGTCAGACAAGGAGATACAATCTCACCGAAGCTATTCACACTAGCGTTGGAGGATGTATTTAAAAAACTAGACTGGCAGGATAAGGGGATCAATATAGACGGATTACGGTTGAGTCATTTGCGTTTAGCCGATGATATTGTGATCATCGCAAACACAGGCGAAGAGCTCAGGAGTATGATACAGGAGCTCCATCAGGCATCGCTGCAGATTGGACTTACGATGAACCTAACAAAAACAAAGATCATGAGCAATGAGAACGTCGAGGTAACGGTAAATGATCATCGGTTGGAGAATGTTCCTGAATACATATACCTGGACCACAATATCAAGCTGGGTAAAGAAAACCAATATTCCGAGATTTCAAGAAGAGTGAGCCTTTCCTGGGCGGTTTTTGGCAAATTAGGATTCATACTCAAGTCCCACGAATTCCCTATAAACCTCAAAAGGAAACTATATGAATCATGTGTATTGCCGGTGCTCACGTACGGACTCGAGACAATGTCCATTACCCGCAAATCGGCTGACAAATTGCAAACGACACAGAGAGCAATGGAGAGGGCCATGCTTGGAATATCCCTGAGGGACAGGATTCGGAACGATGAAATCCGGAGAAGGACTGGGGTAACGAGTGTGTTGAGGATCGTGGCAAGAATGAAATGGCAATGGGCCGGCCATATAGCGAGACAAGACCAACATAGGTGGACACACAGGACCTTGGTGTGGCGCCCGAGAGAGACCAAGCGAAGCGTGGGCAGACCACAGAAGCGGTGGCGGGACGATATCCGGAATATCGCAGGAAAAAACTGGCTTCAGATTGCTAGAGACAGAAGGGCATGGAAAGATTTGGAAGAGGCCTACATCCAGGAGTGGATCAATACAGGCTAAAGAAGAAGAATGTCTTATTCTCCTGAAGTGTTATGTTTGATTTTTTTTTCTTTTAAACTAATAAGAGTAAATTACAATACAAATTTTTAATTTATAAACGTTTTAAACGTGTAAATAACCATTCGGTCTATATAAATTAACAGTTGGTTCTAAATGTGGTTATTTGTATATGCATTTAATAACTTTATTTTGCAATTTTTGTAATAGTTAAGTTTGATAAACAAACAGATCCCCATACAGAACCTAAATATTGTAATTTTGAATATATGAATGAAAAATATCTATTTTTTAAGTTGTTCAAAGGAATGTAATATCTAGATCTGTACAAAACAGATACCAAAGGAGATATCGAATTTATAATATACTGGATATGGCCTTTCCAATAAAATTTTTTTAAATTATTACAACTATTCAATGGTCAATGCTACATCTTAGGTCAGCACAATTTTGCTCACTCAGTAAGTCAAACAAATTATGTTGACTACAAAATATCAGTGGCGCACCCAGGGGGGGGGGGGGGCAAGGGGGCCTTGCCCCCCCCCCCCCCCCAAAACCCCCAATGAAATAAAAATTATGAAAGTGGATAAGTATTTTAAAAAGTCAATTTTCTTTGATTTACCTCACGGGCCTCGTTTGAGGGGGGCCAGGTGGGGCATTTGCCCCCCCTCCCCCTGGAAGTTGACTTATTGATAAAAGTTGACTTATTGAGGTTTAATATGGTTTGATTGAATTTATGAATTTATTATTTCGAGTTTTTCTTTATATTTTTGTTATTATTTTGGGGTAGTAAAGACTTATTTTAATAAAAATAAAGAGTTTTAATGCCAAAACGACTATGAATGTTTGAGAAACAATTTTAGCTCATTAAGTATTGAGCAAAAAATTGAAATTAAAATTAAGGGAATACCTAAACTCTCGAAATTAACTTGATACATACCACAAAGTGTAAATCTAGGGACTTTATTGTTATTGATAATTTTGCTGCAAATAAAAACAGATGAATGAACTTTACTTTTAAACAATGTACCCACTAATGAAAAATAAATTAGCCTTTCTATTTTTTATCTTATTTCATTTTCAATAGAATAAGAAGGTAATCATAAATTTTTAAAATATTTACTATAATAATTATTGACCAAATTTGGGCGTGGTCTTAAAAAAAATTCGCCTGCGGCGCATTTCGCCTACAGCAGGCTTTTAGTACGCCCCCAAGTTAACAAGTCACAAGCCGCCAATGCCCCCCCCCCCCTAAGAAACCGTTTAACGACTCCCATGACTAGGCTATTGCGATCTTCCCTGCAAGAGTACCTGTTAAAAAAGCTCCAAAGTTCTAGAAAAATGCGTAACTTAAAAGTTTATTAAAAAATTTGCTTCCAGCACTGGTTGGCGGGCCCCCCCTAACATAAAATCCTGGGTGCGCCGCTGCAAAATATAATGCTAGTTCACTAAACAACAAAGTGTATATTCATCGCTTTTGTTTTAACGCGAGTTTTCCGGTTTCAAGATATATGATTTTAGAATGAACTAAATAAAACACAAAATTTATCAAATTTCGCATCGTGACAATATAGCAAAATACGATTCGATCATCCTATATTTAAAAGGTTAAGAAATTGTTGAAACATTTCTTACCGGGTGAATTTGCTGCATGTTCATTTGCATTGTCTGTTGAGTAACAGCTAAATTAGATTGCAAAGGTAACCCTTGCTGAATGGTACCAGGAATTTGTTGCTGCATTTGCTGTTGTACCTGTTGAGTCTGAGCTGACATCGATACCACTGGCATAATTGGCCTGTCACCTGACATTTGAATCTGTTGCTGAGGAACACTTTGAATGGTTTGAACTGTTGGAAAAAGGTAAATAAATTAACACGAGGTATTAGTTTTCAAAAGTTGAATACCTTTAAAACCAACAACAAACGTCACACGTTGAAAAATCGATTTAAATCGATTGTTATTATGAATTTGAGCATAGTCTTCATGAAAATATACAATAGTAGTATCATCAGCAAACAATTTTATTTTACCTTTTAAATTTAATTTTGCTATAGAATTATTATATTTAAAAAAAGTATATCCAAGGTTGATCCTTGCGGAACACCACAAGTTATGTTTTTTTGTGAACTTTTAACATTTTCCATTTGAGCAAACTGTTTTCTTACTTACCTAAATTATTTTTTAACAATAAATACATATTTCCCCGAATTCCAATATTGTATATTAATTTAAGTAAAATGTTGTAATTGACTGTATCAAATGCCTTACATAAATGTAGGGACAGTAGGCAACATTTTGTTTGCTATCAACGTTTTGTTGAATATCTTTGATAATATTTGCAGCTGCAAATCTGGTTAGATTTTATAGTATCGTACAAGATACATGTAAATGAACATTATTTTTTTCTTTATAGGGAAGGGGGTTCTTTATGGGGTATGGGTGCTCACGAGCTGGTATGGAAGAACCGCCACTGCACACACTAAAGACTTAAGATATTAAAACGTACTCATCATAGGTTTTGCATGAACTTGCTGCGTCTGGTGTCCCTGGTGAATTTGATATTGTTGCATGGATTGTTGTTGCTGTTGAATCGCTTGTTGCTGTTGCATAGCGACCTGTTGTATCTGTTGTTGGCTGGCAACTTGTACTTGAGCTTGTTGATTTTTATTTTGATGGTTAGTGATTTGTTGAGCTTTTTCCGGAGTCAATGGCGATCCAGGTGTCACTCCTGTAGTCAGGCCAGTTGATGTATTCATCACCAACATTCTGTAAAAAACAGATACTAAGAAACCAATACCTCCTGTATTTATCAGTTTGATACAAACGACAGGCCTGTTCCATCGATGTAGTTAAAACAATTTAACTTGTAAGGCCTGTGTCTCTTAGGGTCGGTAAATATTGTTAAACTTTCATTTTTTACGTGTTAAGGGGTTCCTATGTCGCAAGAGGCAATTTTTTTTACTTACGACTGTCGTACATGCCAACTTACCAAACTGATAAACAGACAAGGTCTTGTAAGGAGCATAATATAGCCTATTAGATCGAAGGGAAAAGCTTACGCCATGACCAGAACTCAGGAGCAGTGCAAACTGCCTACCTGTCGAATCATCACCGACAAGAATGGGCTGAGGTGTCTGGAGGATCTCTGGAGTATTAGGTATCGTGTCATATTGCCAAGCAAGGCCACAGATGAGTCGCCTGAGAACCGGCGGAAATGACAAGGACAAGAAGGGCTTCTCAATCTAGCCACTTTAGCCGCGAAGCGGCAAGGGACGGTATCTGGAGAGTGGACCACGTTCAAGATTACTCTGTAGAGCTTGAATGAGTAATGTGGAGTAATTCTACGTATCTACCCCCTCACCTCACAAGTGGGGACTGACGGTTTAATGGGATTTACCTGTTCACCGTTAGTAGACCGTGTGGCACCACCGACGAATCGGCGGGCATACTCTGTATGTATGTATGACTTGGGAAGCCGAACTCATCTGTGGCTTTGCTTGGCAATATGACACGTACGATACCCAATAATTTGGCCTATTATCAAACTATTTCATGAACTCAAATGGGTTCCAAATAAAATAAGCAACAAGTGAACCGAAACGTGCCCCGCTTCAGACTTTATTCAGGTTTAGGACTGCTCCAAGAAATCGTTGCTACGATGAGTTTCAGCGCGCAATACAATATTTAAATCCGACTATCTAGGAAAAAACTACACCTACTATGTACCAAACATGGACAAAAGATGCGAAAGAATAAGAATTTTTAACTAGAAATTTAATATACCGCTGGTGTCTGCAATATAGATTGAAAATTGAAATGTTAATCCGGTCTTGATTTATTATGCTTAAAACTCTTAAGTACCAAATTTCGTGCAAAGCATGGGCTAGATCCTTATACTTTAGCCTGGCCAGGGGAAATCCTAAATTTTGCCACCCCCATATATGAGCTACCCTATTTGTTCTACACAAAAATTGTATTAGATTTTTTGAAGGTCAAGATGGACTTCGTCGATGCCTGAATATGTCCTTCCAAACATTTACCTATTAAGGGCACAGTTCTCAAGGTCTATCATGTATAAAAGACCTATCAATGACTTGAATGCAGGGGTAACTTCCGGAACCTTGCAATTATTTAAAAAAAAATAATTAGCATCTAATTTTGGAAGGGCTGTTCAGGGAGGCATTGACGAATTAGTATGCCGGTGTTTTTTTTTTAAATTAATACACAGAAACTTAAAAAAAAAGCAGTTTTTTGAAAACACTAAAATTGCCACAATATCCTTAAAATCCTTGAAAGTAAACACGTCGATTTTCAGAACTGAAGTAAAAACAACAATTTTTACTGGTAACACAATATTTTCTAGTCTATCTAGATGTTATCTCTCCTAAGAATTCTAGGGAATAAGTGTTTGTTTTAACAGAAAAGGGGTCGTAATTGTACAAAACACGAAACTAAACAAAACTATGACTGGTTGACTAACATCTGCCTTGCTCTACCAGCTCCAGAATATGTCTGTCTTTCTTCTTCATGGGCCAAATGCATAAAAATAACTACTCTGATCAATACAGCACTGCAGTGCGCATGCGAATCGTCATTATCATCGTCATAGGCAAATCGAATTGACGGTTAAAAGCTAGAAAATGGCGTCGTTAATCCCACCTTAAGGGTATTGAGTCACACATTGCGTGAGAATTTCCTATCGTTATTTGCCAAACAAAGGTTTGGTCTTCTTATTTCATAACCTTCCCTCAATTCCTGATGTTTTTGATACTTATACGGATGATATACCGGGTGTTTCTCAAAAGACGTTCACCCCTATAACTTTTCTGTATTTATAGATATTAAAATGCAATTTTGAGATTATGCATAAGAGATGAGTCTGCATTTATTGGCATAATTTTCAATTTGTTAGCGCTTCCGGTTTGACCGGAAGTGACCTTGACTTTGGTATTTTAAATGGTACATCTTGTACATTTTTACTTATTGGGATTCAGCATAACATTCTGAGTGAAATGACACCTCACTTGTCATTTTTGGACGTGTTATTACATTTTTATGTTTATTTTTTATTTTCAATCTAGAGTGCTATAAATTAATTAAATCTGTTAATTTATAGTCAAGTAGTATACGAAAATTAAAATTATGTTAAAATAATTGACTTTCCAAGTTTCACAAGCGTTTAAAAAATGAAATTTTGCTTTCTTGATGTTTACTCAATTTTTTCAAATGGATTTTGTTTTCTTGATGTTTACTCAATTTTTTCAAATGGAACGATGGTAGTTCACTAGCATATTTAAATGGACGTGTTATTACATTTTTATGTTTATTTTTTATTTTCAATCTAGAGTGCTATAAATTAATTAAATCTGTTAATTTATAGTCAAGTAGTATACGAAAATTAAAATTATGTTAAAATAATTGACTTTCCAAGTTTCACAAGCGTTTAAAAAATGAAATTTTGCTTTCTTGATGTTTACTCAATTTTTTCAAATGGATTTTGTTTTCTTGATGTTTACTCAATTTTTTCAAATGGAACGATGGTAGTTCACTAGCATATTTAAATGGACGTGTTATTACATTTTTATGTTTATTTTTTATTTTCAATCTAGAGTGCTATAAATTAATTAAATCTGTTAATTTATAGTCAAGTAGCATACGAAAATTAAAATTATGTTAAAATAATTGACTTTCCAAGTTTCACAAGCGTTTAAAAAATGAAATTTTGTTTTCTTGATGTTTACTCAATTTTTTCAAATGGAACGATGGTAGTTCACTAGCATATTTAAAACGATCATTTGTTTCCCAACAATTTGATACCATACACTCCTATGCTATTTTAAAATTGACACTGAAAAATTTGCCTTAAATCCCAATCGCAAATTTAAAAGCGTTATGCATTATTGCCGCCCCTTGAAAAAAAAAATGCTCGTTTTAAATATCCTAGTGAACTACCATCGTTCCATTTGGAAAATGGAGTAAAAGTCGGGGAAACAAACCCGAACAAAATTTCATTTTTTAGACGCTTGTGAAACTTAGAAAGTCAATTATTATGACATAATTTTAATTTTCATAACTACTTGACTACAAATTAAAATAAATTAACAGATTTAATTAATTTGTAGCACTCTAGATTGAAAATAAAAAATAAACATAAAAATGTTATAACACGTCAAAAAATGACAAGTGAGGTGTAATTTTTTTACTCAAAATGTTATGCTGAATCCCAATAAGTAAAAATATACAATGTCCCATTTAAAACACCAAAGTCAAGGTCACTTCAGGTCAACCCGGAAGTGCTAACAAATTGAAAATTATGCCAATAAATGCAGACTCATCTCTTATGCATAATCTCAAAATTTCATTTTAATATACATAAATACAGAAAAGTTATAGGGGTGAACGTCATTTCAGAAACACCCGGTAGAGTGATGCTTTCCTACAGTTTTGCCATTATTTTTATGTACTCTACAATCGTAGATAATTATTTTGCTCTAAGCAGTTAATTCATTAATTACAGTATCTTTACTCCGAAATATTCAAGAGTTTTTTTTTTAATCTTGGACGGGGTCTGTCAGGAAATATCGCAGAGAACATTTCGGATACTGTCCGAGAATCATTTTCCATGTAATACCTCTTAATAATTGTTATGTTTTCTTAAATACTGTAAAACATGTTGAAACTAATAAAAGATAAAAAAATACTTACTTATTTCCTACAATATGATGTTGTTGAAGATTGGCATATGATTTCATTTGAGTCTGGTTGGCAGCATCAGCTTTGGGGGCCGGAGACCTAATTTGAGGAG
This sequence comes from Polydrusus pterygomalis, assembly GCA_963969555.1. Taxonomy (NCBI): domain Eukaryota; kingdom Metazoa; phylum Arthropoda; class Insecta; order Coleoptera; family Curculionidae; genus Polydrusus; species Polydrusus pterygomalis. The sequence continues at coordinate 73,168,543 of OZ018376.1, read as the reverse complement.
TTTTAGTTCTAATTTTGGCACCCGGTTTGTTAGCCATCGAGGTCTGTAAATAATATGTCTAATTACCAAAAAAGGTAATTATACATAGGACAATCTTATAGTGTTTTGTAATTTGACGATAAATTGCACTAAAAAACAGGTCTTAGTTGTAGATACTATGCTGTTAGTAGAATTGTTATTAATACTTAACTAGGAATATCATGAAAGAAATGATACAAAGAAAACAAGGTATGACATTGCGCATTTGGGCGGAGTCTACGACGGTGAAATGAAAACGGAGAATTTGAATGTGAACTGGATTCATTAACGCCGGACCTAAACCCCTAATTCTAGAATCATGAAATTTCGAGGATGTCATCTCGCTATAACGTAGACATCCACTAAGAAGGGATTTTTCGAAAATCAACCCCTAAGGGAGTTAAAACGGGGATGAAATTTTTCTAGAAATTTCTGTATCTCAGAAATTACAACTGGTGGAAATATACGTGTTTCGTCATTTTTCCAAAATCCACCTAGGGGTTGAAAAAAGGGGGTGTAGGGGGGGAGACTAAGTAAAACAAAAACATTACTTAAGCAAATGTGTAGTATAATGTAATGTAATGTGTTCTTACAATACATACTTTCAACTTTGTTGTACTTTGTTTTATTTTTATTGTTAATAATTGATGTATGCAGGTAATTGTAAATATTTTCTTCTGGCAAAACAGCTCATTCAACGAAAAATATTAAAGAGGTAAAATAGCTTCCAAATACATCCAGTCACTCTACAAAAATATCTGGGTTGTCATAACGCCGTTCATATAAAAAGTAATTTTATAGTATTAGTCTACATACTAAAAATCATTAAAATCGATTAGCAGGTTTTCACGTAATTTAGGAAAAACCAATATTTTTACAAATTTTTGACGCCCTCTACCGGCTAAACGAGACAATTTTGGATATAACTAAGTCGGCTTAGATCGACCTATTTTGACGTCAGGAGTCTGTCGTCAAACGTTGTACAAGTATTTTCCGGACACCCTGTATATCAGGATAAATATCGTCGCATAAATATCATGATATTTATCAAGATATATATCAGGATATTTATCACGGATATATATCCTGCCAATTTTTAAACCTCCGCCAGTTGTAGTTCCTGAGATACAGTAATTCTCATAAAAATGTCAACTACCGTTTCAACCCCCTTAGGGGTTTATTTTCGAAAAACCCCTTCTTAGTGAATGCCTACGTCATAAGCAGAAGGCATCCTCGAAATTTGATAATCAGGGGTTTAGGCTGGGCGTTGATGAATCCAGTTCACATTCAAATTCTCCACGCCACGTGACGACACGCGCCATGCAGACGAAATTGTGACTGCGATGTAACATAATATCTGGTTTTCTTTGTATCATGATATACAGGATGGCGCATCGAAAACTTTTCACCCAGGTTTATATTCTTGTAAATAAATAAATCAAAATACGGCCCGACACGTAAACGTTAGTTCTCAGAAAGATATTTTCATCCCCCCCTCCCTTGTTTGAAACCTTAGGACGCGACGGGATGGTCTTATCCTTAAAATCTTAAATGAAAAGGGGGGTCGAGTGATACCTTATTTTAAAGAGAATTGAATTAAATTGCCTTTCCAATGGAACCTTGCTCGTTGAAATCGAGTAGTTCCTGGGAAATAAGGCTAAAAATAAAATAAAATTTATTACCAATTGTGTCAATCAAGCCAATGCAACCTCCATGCAATTATAAAGGCACTGTTCGAAAGTCTGAAATGTTCGCGAACATTATGGAGCATTGCGGGAGTTATTTGTCGGCAGTCGTACACTATTCGCTGTCACAAGTTTTCTTAAGAATTGGGTTGGGTTGCATACATTTTAGATTTTAAATGTCCCCACAAAAAAGTGCAGTAGCGACAAATCAGGAGATCTTGCAGGTCATTCAATAGGACCTCTTCTCCCATCCATCTGCCTGGAAAATTTGCATCAAAAAACATCACTTGCAAACGCATAGTAAGGGGTCCATCTTACTAAAAAATTCATCATCATCATCATCATCATCATCATCATCATCATCATCATCATCATCATCATCATCATCATCATCATCATCATCATCATCATCATCATCATCATCATCATCATCATCATCATCATCATCATCATCATCATCATCATCATCATCATCATCATCATCATCATCATCATCATCATCATCATCATCATCATCATCATCATCATCATCATCATCATCATCATTATTTTCTTCAATGACATTTGTTAAAGCAGGGTCAATAGTGGTTTCCAACAAGTAGAGGTACATTTCAACTGCATGTTACAGTTAGTGTTTTTATAGACATCAAACGTTGGTTTCCAACAAGTCGAGGTACATTTCAACTGCATGTTACAGTTAGTGTTTTTATAGACATCAAACGTGCGTTCGAAACTATCAGCCAGGATGATCTAATTAAAAAGCTGGCGAGCTAGGGAGTGACGTCATACGTAATAGAGTAAATACTATAGCTCAGGGAGAGTATTCCATAAGACGAAAGTGATATATAAAATCTCGGCTCCGTTAAGAATGATATCGGTGTCCCCCAGGGAAACGTGTGGGGGTCTATTTTTATTTATCATTTATATTAATGACATGCACAAAATTTTAAAAAAAAATCTTATTCAAACTTATTTGCGGACGACACGCTTCTTTCAATTACATGAAAGTACTATGATCAAATTGACAATAGAAACTCGGAATTATACCTGCTGTCTAACTGGCTTGGCGTAAACAAATTAAAGTTGAATCCCGAAAGAATAAAATATATGGTTCGGTGTATGTATTTTATAGATAAAAGATTTAATATTTTTATTAATAAAGATAGGATAGGGGTAATTCTTGATCCTCAGTTGATATTTTCAGTAGTGTTGGGAAAAATCGACTTATTTTAATAATCGACTACCGAGCAATCGAGTGATTTAAAAAATCGAATGATAATCGATTTTTTTTCACTCAAATTCTAATATTAATTATTAGTATTGGCGGTTCATCGTTCATGTTGATATACAGCATTTGTATTGGGAATAACTGACTCGGTGTTGTTAATCGATTGATTTTTTGCGGATTATTAAATGTGGCGGAGATATTTGTGGATTTTTTGGCATGGTTCCCAGATCTTACAACTTACAATTTAATTTAACTAACCACTTGACTACTTGACCTTGAGATGTCACGATATTGCATAACTCATGATATTTATGAATACTGAATACTCACCACTATAATAAATCCTATTATCCTACGCAGGCAACCCGTAATGCAGTATTTAAATCTAAATAAATCATATTTATTATCTTACGCAGGCAACCCGTAATGCAGTGTTTAATATGAATTATCGCCAATAATAACCGAAAACCACTCGGTGTAGCCGCTCGCTACGAGATGGCTCTAGCCGCAGTGAGTGATTAACAGGCGGGCAGCAACTTTGGAGACGCGTTGAAAAATAAAAACCATATGTTCGTCACTCATTTCGTCACTCGAGTTATTTCCGAAGATAATCGAATAATTCAAGTGATTGAAAAAATCGAGTGATCGGTTATTTTTCGCTCGAGTGATCCCATCACTAATTTTCAGCTTATATCGAGTTTATGATGTAAAATATCAGTAAGATAATTTTGATATTCCATTTAAACCAAACTCTTATATGCAAAAACATTTGTTTGGAAATGACCTGCGACCTTTTAATGCTTTTCACACTAAGCTAAAGTCAATTAGAAACTTAAAGATATCTCTTAAAAATATTTAAAGATACTATTTGAACGGGGCAAAACATTTTTCTTGCATATTTGCTTGTTACAACAATATCGTATTGCATTTAAATTGATGAGTTGAAAAATATCATTTCAGCTTTGATGCAAATGTCGAATAACTTTATAATTTCATGTGATACCAATTTTATTGTGCTGTGTGTGACCAGAACTGCATACCAATATAACGTATAATAATATAACGTATAATAATATACTGGAAGTTTTGGGTTTGTATCAAGTCCTTCAGATCAAAGAAATAACCTTTTCGGACTTCCATTGTCTTTATTTTCTTACTTAACACAACGTTTTGGTTAGCTAGTATCTTTAACCGTTTTCCAGTGTAAACTAATTTATAATTTTAAGGATACTGTCTTAAATACTATCCATGTGCAATGAAGCTTAATGACTCCGTCTACGTGCTTATTGGAGTGTGAAGTTTGAGCTGTTGGTTTTGGACAAGAAGAGTCTTCCAGATATTGGGGATATCTATACTTGGTCAACTAAAAATATGGGTATTTTGATTCATGAAAGCTGCTTCTTTGAATTTTCGTTTTCTCCAGTGCTGTTCCGTGTCCAAAACCTTGGTTTCTGACCACTGTATATTATGTTGGCTGGTCCATACATGTTCCGCTATACCTGATCTAGAAGTTTCACCTCTTTGAGTATGTTTCAGATGTTCTTTAACTCGTACGGGAAAAGGTGTTTTTGTTTCTCCCGATTCTTCCAATAAGCACGTAGATGGAGTCATCAAGCTTCATTGCACATGGATAGTATTTAAGACAGTAGCCTTAGAATTATAATTTAGTTTACACTTGAAAACGGTTAGAGATACTAGCTAACCGAAACGTTGTGTTAAGTAACAAAATAAAGACAATGGAAGTCTGACAAGGTAATTTCTTATAAAAACAGACAAAAGATAAGTAATTTCAAATTAAGTAATCCCTGCTTCCTCTCTAAAAACAGTCTTGGGGATACGAGCATCATCCGCGATGGTAACACCAATTTTATTTTAATTTGGTGACTGATTTTCGAACTTGTGGTACGAGTGTCGACAAACAACTTATCTAATAAAAACATAAACACAAAATCTAGATCTTAGAAAAATTATTTACTAACCGGCGTTTGAGCTCCAATGGTCTGTGTTGATACGGAGCTGGCTGGTCGAATTGTAGCAGCATTGGATGGCAGGATATTAAGTGGTCGATTAGTGGTTTGTTTTGGTTGAATATTTTCATTGACTGGTCTAGCCTTAGCCACCTGTTGTACGGTTCCTTGAGTTGCTATCGCTTCTACAAGATATAATATAATTTTGCGGGGCATAATGAGCGATTTTGGATTAATTAATCTATGAAATAATGAAATAACAAGAATCTTGTGTTTTGTAATAAACAATTTTCGTCATGACTAAGGAATAAGGGCTAAAAACCATATACATAATATACAGGGTGTCCCGAAATTAGCTGACAATATTTTAAGGGGATATAGTACATTCAAAAATAAGACTAAAATCCTATATTAATATACCTTCAAAAACGCTTCGCTATGGGGCTAAAGCCCCCCGAATTGGAGCTATGACAAGAAAATTTTTTACAATATCTCAGAAACCGATTAGGGTATCAAAACAAAATTTGATACATGTTTTAATCATAGCTAGACGCAATAAATGGTTTAATTAGCTTAACTGTATTTCTTCCAGTGGCGTCCCACTGGGTAGGTAGTTGGGAGAATATTGCCCTAAGTTTTTTATTTGTAGGATTTTTTAACTTTAGGTGAAATTTTTAGAAGCCTTGAAGTCTTTTGTTGAAAAAAGGTACTCTTGTTTCATTGCGGTAGGATGCACCATTTTCCAGTAAAATCGATTTTAAAATTTTTGATTTTTTGAAATCCGGTGAAAAGGCTAAGGTTTTTTTTGCATATCTCAGCAAATACTTAATATTAAAACATGAAATTTATTAGAAGTTCTACTAGCGACATATAATAATAATAATACATAATCAACTTGGGGATTTATTAGATAATGTGCCACTGGATTTACGTTTAGGGCACTTCTTTCAACATGATGGGGCACCAGCTCACTACGGACGTCAAGTGAGGAATTGGCTGGGAGAAAATTACCAGGTGGATTGGTAGCCATAGGCTGGCCACCAAGATCACCTGATTTAAACCCCCTTGATTATTATTTTTGGGAACACAGGACTGGTACTTGCTTCCCGTGTGGTTCACAATCAAATTTGATTTGCAATTTGCTATTCTTTTTTGTTTTATTTTAAAACTCTCTTAAAATCTCCATAAAAATAAATATTTAAAAAACAAAGGAATCTAAAAATATGTTTAATTTAAAAACGTTACATTCTGTCAAATTACAATAATAGAAGGTTTTATTAACAAAAAATTTAAAATTAAAAAAAAATTACATTTAAACTACGAAATTAAAAAAAAGTAAGAGTAATATTTACTTAAGGCTCCACTCCGTTGGCTAGTTGGTTAACCCCGTGCGACGTCACTGAAAAAATATTTTAAAGTAACACCCTTTAATACATAAAGTCGTCGCTAGTAGAACTTCTAATAAATTTCATGTTTTAATATCAAGTGTTTGCTGAGATATGCAAAAAAAAACCTTAGCCTTTTCACCGGATTTCAAAAAACCGAAAATTTTAAAATCGATTTTACTGGAAAATGGTGAATCGTACCTCAATGAAACAAGAGTACCTTTTTTCAACAAAAGACTTCAAGGCTTCTAAAAATTGCACCTGAAGTTAAAAAATCCTAAAAATAAAAAACTTAGGGCAATATGCTCCCAACTATCTACCCAGTGGGACGCCTCTGGAAGAAATAAAGTTAAGATAATTAAATAGTTTATTGCGTCTTGTCATGGGTAAAACATGTATCAAATTTTGTTTCCATACCCTAATCGGTTTTTAAGATATTGTGAAAAAACTTCTTATCATAGCTCCAATTCGGGGGGCTCTAGCCCCATAACGAAGCGTTTTTGAAGGTATATTAATAGAGGGAGGGTATTAGTATTATTTTTGGATGTACTTTATCTCCTTAAAATATTGTCAGCTAATTTCGGGACACCCTGTATATTATGCATACTATACTATCTATATTTTAATTCTGATATAATCTGATATTTACTTTGCATTGTCTGATCTTTCGCTGTGAAATTTGGCTTGTGCCACTTCGCACAGGTACATCATTACATATAAAGAAGCCGTGAAACAGAAACATCGACAACACTGCTCGAAGATCCATGTGTCACGTGAATTTTTTAAGGTTATCCATGCTTTAGTATGTAATTTACGCGCGAAGTTGCGGTTTTTCGTATTAATTTGTACTTTTACCCGGTTTTCGAATGATATCTAATAGAAAATTGATAAGTGACATGATTGCTAAGAACCTCTACAAAATACTACTGGAAATTTTTGGTGCGGGTTTGCTGTAATAGCATTAATAAAGTAAGAAATTGAACAGCCTGGCCGGCCAGGGCGGCGGTTTGTTTACGGGTCTTATAATAGCGGCAGAATTTTATTTGTTTTAATTTAAAAGTTGTGTTTTTTGTATTCTAGTTAGCTCTTTGGGATAAACTTTCTTGTTTTGTGGCTACAGTTAATTTATTAAATATGAAGATTATGAAGAAGTGTTTATTTTACTTGAAGGTATAATTAGTTTAAAAATATCACTAGTAGAGATAGTTCATAAGTAGGTAGGATACCTCTAGATACCTAGGTACTTAGGTAAGTACACTTTTTTTTCTTTTAGTTTGTTTATTTATCAACATGCCAAGCCCCTGTTGTATTCCTGGGTGTAACTCTAACTATAAAAGGGTTTTAAAAGCAGGCGAAGAGAGTTTTTTCACTTCCCAAAAGATAAAAATCTGAAAATTCTATGACTAAAAGCCATTCCAAGAGCTAATTGGTCGCCCACACTGTATTCTGTAGTTTGTGCTAAGCATTTTGTCCCCAGTGATATTCTGCCTGATGGCTCCACAAAAAAAATTGCAACTAAAGTGAGACTAAATTTAACAGCTGTTCCGTGCTTTTATCCCAATTTGCAAAAATGTTCTCATTCCTAGAAAAAGTCCAGCGGAATAAAACGAGGAACAAGAGCGTACCTCTAAACTTAATCAAGCTTTCGAGCAATCAGATTTTATAAAAAGTTTTGACGATCTCAGTCATTATTCACAAAAAATTAATACTTCTGAATTTTGGGAAGTAAAAATTGTAAGTGACTCAAAAATATATTTTTATAGTTTAGATTTGACCAATGACTGTATAAATATTGTTAATCAGGTTTTAGTGGACATTGATATGAAGGTAAAGGTTTTTTTAAAAGGTAATGAATTGGCTTATAATGATTTGAAATGGATTTTACCCTTTGAAAGAATAAAAAAACTCGCCCGTTACCGCGCGTCATAATAATAGCGTGTGGATCCGCCACTCCGAGCTGATGCGGCGTTGCCCGATGTCACTTCATGGCTTCTTTTTAAGGTTGTTGTGGTCTAAGGTGTACAAATTTGGTAAATTTTTAATGTTATATTTCATTACAAAAAAAATTAATCTTTATTTTAACCATGGCTGCACATAAATTTCAATTTTTCATACATAAATGTTAACTTTCAATTCAATACTGAGCGGTATCAAACCTGATAACACTTACGATTTTGCTGTGTTTGTATAGTAGCAGTTTGTGGATTTTGTTGAATAAACATTCCAGGAGTACCATCGGCCTGTGTTCCTCTAATAAAAATAGGATTGGGCGCGAGCAAAGCTTGTGATTGAAGTCCGTTGGTTGCCCAAACTTGAGGAAGTCCATTTGTAAACTGCCAAGGAAGTCCATTTGTAAACTGCATAGGTTGACCTCCAGGCTAAAACAAAATATATAGTGTTAAAAGGCATTCGTTCGCGTTCTTTAATAGTACAAAGTCAAATGTAAAAAAATCAGCAAATAATATATAGCTCAGTGCAATGAGAGAATGGTTAGTAATCCGATGGTTGATGGATCGAACCCAACTGAATGCATGAACTTTTTTTCTAATGAGAAATTAAATTTAATAGAACACGATGACGTAACCAGATTACCAAGTGCCCTCTGACGCTTCAACAACTATACTAGTACCATAGTAAGGGGCATTGTGGTGTAAGAATAGAAATAGATAAATAATTAGCTGTACACACTATATAGTATCTGCGTATAGTATTATGATAGCCAATACGTAAGCTAATTAATGTAGTTTATTTATCATAAGGATAAGTTTGTAAAATAAGCAATTATAGAATAGGGTCATGTATTTTTGTAATAGAAAATAGATAGAGATACTTTTAACTCGACGACAGAAGTTTGATTTTCCTAATTTAAAAGGGGGTGGTAAACCACCTTAACTGCCCTTATCACATGGCGATCCTGCCAACGAACCAAGTTGAGGGTTAAAAATCAAAATGGACAAAACGCAGAGCAAAGAGAAAATAATTATAGCTCAAGTCGGAAATAGTGGGGGCCAAACTAATAGCCCCAGTACCCATGGTTTTGGCTCTATCCAGGATGTCCTAAGCATCTGTATTATTGGAGGATTAGCAATTTTCTTTGGCTGGTGTATATTTAGAAGAATTACAATAGCAATTAAACAGAGGATACGTGCAGAAATTCGGGGAGAAGCCGAGAAACTGTCTAAAGTGAGAAGAGGAACATTTTAGGTTCCAATATAACTAAGTATGGTTTTTTGGAGCAAAGGAGCATGGTTAAATTAATGGATAAAGTCAAAGTTTTTAGGAGGAATTTAATAAAAGATAATACAGAAAAGAGACAGAAGGAGAAATATAATCTACGTAAGCTAAATAAACTTAAAAATTATACATTAGAATTAGGGACCATTAGGGAAACTTTTAATGCAAAAACAAACGAACCTAAGTTAATAAGTATAGTTAGGGAATATATACAGCGGGTAGAACAGTATCTAAAAGCTAGTCAAGATATTTTACAGTCTAGGTTGGGGGATATCACGATAGCAGGGAAAGAAAGCGAAATTTTGGTTTCCTCTGACTCAGATTCGGAAAATTTTGACGAAGCTACAGCAAAAATGACTCAAAAATTCGATCCTAAAACTGCATCAAGTCTTTTACCAGTTATGGATGGTTCTGAAACTGTAACTTTACTATTAATTAATGGAATTGAATGGTATGATGCACTTTTGGACGACGCGACGCGGGTAAATTATTGTTAATCACATAATATGTACTAAAAACGCGTTTATCAGGGAATGCAAATATCAGGTTAAGATCATCCTATGCTTCAAATCAATTTTTAGTTGAGGATCTTAGGCGGCATTTTATCAAAAAAAAAATTATTGTTTAGTTGAAAAGTACATATCTGAGATGCAAGATTCCCACCTTTATTATGGGCTTCAAGCAGCTACAAAAAATACAACCAATGCGTGCGAGGGTTTTCACTTTAAAATCAACAAAAAATTGTATACTTCCCATCCATTTTTATTTACTTTTATTAATCTATTTATTATTAGAACTCCCAACAGATACATCAAAATAGATAGCTCTGCCTTTCAAATAAATAAACAAACCCAAGTTGTTCGAACAAACACATGAACTGCTTCAATTAAAAATTGACGAATACAGATATGGCCAAATTTCGAGAATAAATTTTGTAAAATGTGCTTCATTGAAAAAAGTTATGAGTTATAGATAACTAGAGAATTTTTTTGTAATGTCGTTTTTTTTATTGATAATTTTTAGCAAATAAAATGATTTTTGCAAGCATTAGAGGTAAATTGTGGAGCAAATGCAATAAAATATTTGATGGTCAAAAAGTTACATGCTCGCTTTTTTAGTTAGTTTACCTCTGGTCTGGAAAGCGGCCCCTCCGCAACTTGCCTGTACCTTCTTTTGACCATCAATATACTTGTTCTCCGCAATTTACCTCTAATCTTTATCTAATTTGCGGTCCTTTTACCTGTTACACTGTTCCAATACTTTTTTTAAGTTAATAATATCTCATTATATTACGATAACACTGGCTAAGCTTTTTAATAACTATACAATTTCTCATATTACTAAAGTAGTAAGTTATACAGACCAAAAGTGGCTAGTCTAAACGTTTGGTAGGTACAATGTGTTAAGAAAAACTACATTAATTGATTCAATTCATAGACTAATAAACAACGAAAAAATTAAAGGATGGCTTTGTAATTTTAACTTTTTCGTTTGAGGTTCAACTGAAGGGCAAGGGCGGATCCACGGGGGGGCCTTTGGGGGCTCAAGCCCCCCCCTTTAAGAAGACTTGTTATGTCATAAAAAGTCAAACATTGCTATAAATACTAATAATAAATAATAAATCCAGTAATTATATATTATGTTTAACAAAAGCTTTATTTGAGAATAATAAAATAAATATGATTTTATTAAAATAATAATTTAATTTTATTTATTTTACATCCACAAAACCAGCCGCGCGGTGAGCGTCTGAATTTAGGTAGTCGGCAAAATGCTCAAACGCAGCGCTTCCCGATTGAAGTTTAAGACAATCGCGGGCCGCGTCTTTGGTTTGCAGAACATTGAAATAAAAATGTGTTTTGATGCATTTTTTCTCTGTGAAATGGCGAAGAAATGACTTTAAATAATAAATCTATATTTCTGGAAGATAAGAAGAAATTTATTTTATTAAGTATTCAGATTGTGTTTGACGTTCATAGCGAATACAAGTTATTTTTTGTCTCATTTGGACCTGCGTAAAATGAAGCGATCACAAACGACATTAACATCTTTTTTTACAAAAAAGCCAAAAAATAATACGGTTGTGGAGGTGGGACATTGTGGTAGTAGTGTTATAGAAGAAAACATCGTTATAGTAGCATCAACAAGTAGTGGCAGTACTTGCAGTACTGGCTGCAAGAATATATGAAAATGATATGTTAGGATCCATGCTGGAATTACAGGCGGAATTAGCGATATGGAGACATAAGTGGAGTGACACTAAAATCCTATTTGAGATCAACGATGGGACAGGAGAGACTCAATGGGCTAGCTTTGACATACATTAATAAATCTAGAGAACTTAATATAAATGATATAGTTAAAACTTTTTGTCAAATGAAGTCCAGAAGAATTGAAACTTGTAATTGGTCTACTTAGATTATCGTTGATATAATTTGTTGTATTTATGTATATATGTACTATATTATAATACATTTTTTTGTCAAATTAAAAAACTTTAAAAAAAATTATTCAAGCCCCCCCCTTTGTTAAATCCTAGATCCGCCCCTGGTATAATAGTTCTTTAATTTCAAGTGTTTACTTCTAGCGAAAAACCAATAATGGTTGTTCAGTCACATTCATGGCCACTTACAAGTGCAAAATATATACAGGGTGGTAAATGTTCTGGAACGGCTCTCAGTAATTAATCGCTTTCGTACATATAGAGCAGCATTTTGCGCAACTCCAGAAAAACAATTCCAGTAGAGTTAATATTTAAAATTCTAATTAGAGCAGAATATTTGATGACTTGTTTGCTCGGACTTCGCACAAACCACAGATTTTTTTATAACGCAAATGGAAATGTTTTGCAAACTAATAAGTCGATTTTTTTAAGCTATTTACTACGACTAATACTTGTGTGAAGTGTTTTACCCAAACACTTCTAATACTTATATATTAGAAGTCTTTGGTTTTACCAGAGAAAGGACACAATTTAAGCGTTAATTGCACCGGTAATGATAAGAAACGTAGTTTTTACGCACGTTTTCAATTGATTACATAAAAATAACAAAAGCACCGCTGAAATTTGTGATCTTTTATATTTAGTGGTGCAGTTAAAAAAACAAACAACTGTAACCTAAGCTGCGTTTTAAATATTTTTATCTTTTTATTTTATAATCCGCACGAGTACACCATAAACATAAAACGGTCTTATAAGAAAATTCCCGAATTTAATACAATAACTTAATAAAGAGTTTGTTTTCCTTCTCTTCACAAGCCTAAACCTAACTACTCCCTATCTTTTATATGGTTAACTTTGTCTTAAAGCAAAGCGTTTCGACAGAAGACAACGACATTTGACATTAACAGCTGATCGTGGTTCCTAGATCAGCAGTGAGCCGTAGCCACGCTCACGCGTCAGGTTGTGTCATATTATTTTCTTCCGATATGGCTGTTTTTTGTGTTAACATTTTACTTTTTGATTTTATATGTCAGAGATAGATCTTCTTGGTGTTTATTATTTAAGTTTATTGGTGAGTAGAAACACCGTTAACTCATCTATTATCAAATCAATAAAGTGCCTAGTTAAACCAATTACTTATCGTTTCATACAGGATGTCTCATAACTCAGGGGCAAATACAGCAACAGGAAACAGTAGACTTAAAAATATGTCATTTATGCTTAAGAACGCACAGTTAATTTTCAATAAATATACTTTGTGCTTGGTGAAAGGTGTTTATTTAAATGTTTCTTGTCATCTAGCATTTAAACGCAATTATCTCAAAAGCTAATTGAAATATCGAGATTAATGAGGTACAACTTTTTTACGTATAAAATATCCCTCTTTCATAATTTGAGGTGAAGCGGTCAGAAATTGGAGAGACAAAAACCATATGCGAGAATTTATTAAACTCAAATTGTGTAGTTAGCGTTCTTTAGGAGGTATCTTAAATTCAGAAATCTCAGAATCCTCGTTCTTGCCCTCAAAAACATAACTACACGAAATTTGATTCATATCCGCCTAACATCAAATCATCGCCAATTAGTAAATATTTACTTGGACAACCCTGTTCTCTTTAACCGTATAAGAAATGAAATTAAATAACATATTTTCAAGTCCACTATCTCCTGTTGCTGTATAGCCCCTTAGATACGAGACACCCTATATACGTCCATATACAAAATTCCCACAAAAGTAACAATACAAAAAGGGTTCCCAATATGACGTTTTAATTAGACCTGCACCACAAAGCTTACACATCGCAATTACTTTTTTCCTTGTATAACATAAATACATATTTTTACTTTAGTTTTAAAATGTTTCCACATACTTATTAGGGTAGGTACGGATCTGTCAATATTTTATTTTTTAATAATAAAATCGGTATGTATTCTATACCTTTACAAAATATTAAGGCTCGCTTACAAAATTTAACAGTTGGCGAAGGCGAAGGTAAAATAACTTAGTCCGGTTCTGTTTCTATAGCCAACCGATTAACGTAAAATATACCAGACTTCAACAGGGTGCCATTAATGACAGGTGATGCGGCGAGTTCTGAGATTGATTTGACTTTATCACAACAACCGATACATCCTTATTTCTCACGTAGGCCAATGATTACCTACTAAAAATCTTTATTTATAGCTTTTGGGATATCGATACTAGGGCTGGGCGATATTGAAATTCCAATATCGAATTTAAAAAAATATCGATATAGTCGATATATATCGATATATTATTGTTTAAATGTCGTTATTCGATATATCGAGAATATATATTATCGATAAAACATAAAAATATTATATTATAAATACAGTGTAACCAGTAAAGTCCGCATCATATGGGATTTTTTTTTATTAATAGATTTATTCAAAATTTGACTTTGGCATCAAGTTCTGCTTCGATCGAGATGAAAATTAAGCAAAAAATAGTAGTCACGTGATTCGCATTATCTGTCAAATTTTAATTTTTTCCAAAAAATATTTCAAAAGTAGGGTTCTTTCTGAAAAAATCGAAAAAAGTTATTAGAAAAAGTTTTTCTAAATGAGGTTTCTAGCCCACATGCAAAATTTCAGCTGCATAGATAATTTTGATTTTTTACCTATATTTTGTAAATTGCACCGTTTTTGCAAAATAAGACTCAACGCAACCTGCATAAAACTTCTCAGTTTTGACAAGGCTTTATTTCAGATACATTTTCTTTAAAGTAGTGCCATATTAAATGTGTGTTTTTCTACAAAAACGTTATTATGGCATAGCTTAATAATAAATTATAATATAGGGGTTTTAAATTAAATCGTTGAAAATAGATAAACTTTACGTTGTTAAACTAAAATTTATTTTACACTTAAAAAACTCTTTACTGAAGACACTGTGTTCTTTTTTTTGTCTTAATATTAAGGTGTATTACTTTCAGACACAAACTACGTTCTCAAAAATACTTATTTTATGAAGTTACCTTATACAGGGTCAAAAACAAATAAACTTTGCATCACATGCGACCAAATTTTAATAGCCCAATTTTGATTTTGTAGAAAAACACACATTTAATATGGCGCTACTTTAAAGAAAATGTATCTGAAATAAAGCATTGTCAAAACTAAGAAGTTTTATGTAGGTTGCGTTGAGTCTTATTTTGCAAAAGTACAAAATATAGGTAAAAAATGAAAATTATCTTATGCAGCTGAAATTTTGCATGTGGGCTATAAACTGCATTTAAAAAACTTTTTCTAATAACTTTTTTCGATATTTTCAAAATTAACCCCACTTTTGAATTATTTTTTAGAAAAAATTAAAATTTGACAGATAATGCTAATCACGTGACTATTTTTTTTGCTTAACTTTCATCTCGATCGAAGCAGAACTTGATGCCAAAGTCAAATTTTAAATAAAGCTATTATTAAAAAAAAAATCCCATATGATGCGGACTTTATTGGTGACACTGTATATCAATATTTTCTTATGTGCCCTGTAAAACTCCGTACCTTCATTTCAAGGGGAGACTCTAATTATAAAAACATGAAGAAAGAATATTGAATTAAATATTGGTCCTTAAATGTGTTATAAGGAATGGATGAAATTCCAATCGAATATCGATATAGTCGATTCGATAAATATCGAAAATATCGATATTTTATTTTTTAAATATCGTTTATCGATATATCGATAAAAATATCGATATATCGAATTTTTGCCCAGCCCTAATCGATACTATTTAGGTTTATTTTAGTTAAAAGTACCAATATGATTAAGAATCTTAAGACTGCCAATATAATAAACAGACCCAATTGTAATAATTATTTATTATTATTAAACGTATACACCACAACCCAAAAAAATATAAACGGAATAACACGATCGGTCGTGTGACCGATAGAGGCTCGTTATTATCTGCAAAGAAGTTCATTACATAAGCAAAATGAATCAATCCCTTTTCTTGTATAACTTAAATAAATCGATAATATTTAAGAAGTTTCTAACAGTACATCACATCAGTTAGATAATACCGTTTGTCGTTTTTTTAAATCCCGATAACGGTATTTCTTTATATTAAATTTATCGCTACTTATCCACTTCCATTAATATTTTTTTTCTTTAATTATTACATTGCCCATCTACCTTAAATTATTTGTTTTTACCTCAATTATCCCAAAAACCATATACTATTTTAAAAACTTTTTTACAAAAAAATTCGCTATTACATTTTATCTACTCTTATTTTTTGTAGTTTAAAATACATAATGCATCATCCTGAATACAACAGTAAAAGAAATATGAGACTCGGTCCAGTTACCCGGAGTCCGGAGTAATCAATGTACATAATTATACCGTGATATTATTATCAAAAAACATACATTCGGCTTGTATTGAGAATCGACGTTAAAAATGCCTAAATTCTTAAAAATCCAAACCAAATACGATATGCGGCAACACCGCGACACCACATCCGAGATTTTGAGACCTCTGCTGAGGAGTGTCTTGAGTCTGGCTGTGGATTTTTCAACCGCCCAATCAACGTTCGCAATAAAGCGCGGGAAACTTAAAAATAAATGTGTAAGAAATGCGCACATAAATCATTGTATTATTTCGTATTAAATTGAGGTGAAAAAATTGATGAAATAAAATAATAAACTAAACGAATTACCTTGATTTTCGCAGACGAAAAATAGTGAATATGGACATTTTTTCTAATGCGAAGGTTTTTAGAAGAGGATAGTTTAGATTGGAAAAAATGTATATTTTTGAGAACGGTTTAGACTAGTGATGTTACAACCTTCCCGAGTGTAGCTATTATGTTTGACTAAACCTACTACTTCTACGTTAATAATGTACTTACTACTTTTACAGGTTTTGATTTTTTTTGTATTGAGAAATCTTATTGCAATGCAAAATAATTAATAAAAAAAAACTGAACACATGGCAATTTTCGGTTTTTTTTTAAATATGTTTATTAAACAATTCTCGTTACGTAACAACATTGAAACTGTGTATCTTCGGGGGTTAAATTCAAATTATGACATTTAAATGGTCAAGTATTGTATTTATTCTGTAATGTTGATACATATTTGTACTATGTACACTTGTAATCTGATTATTCCTAACGTATGTAATATTATGTTGCTTCCTTTCATGCCTTGAAAGACACTTTTTATTATATTCACAGCACTTGTAGTTTTTTTGTGTGATGAACTTTTGAGAATTTTGAAAAGGAGAGAGTTTTGGCATACGTGACGTTTCAAAGAAACCTAAATACCGATATTAACAAATAGCATTTTATGTTCCTAATTTACAACAACCGGCTTTACATCGCTTAAAATTACTTTCTTTAAGACGGCGGCCTATGATTGGCCGCTTAAAAAGTCCATAGTCAGACTCTAGACGCTTGTCCTCTGCTGCCGAGGCGCTATATAGATTGACGATAAACTTCACAAGGGCGGCCAAACCAGCTCCCCGACAAGTCTTCCAAGTTTTTCCAACGATCCGTAATACTTTATAGCTTGATATTTAAAGCGTTAATATTAATCAAGCTACCTAAAGGCAAAAACTAGAAACTTTTCTAAATAAATATTTTTTATTTAAAAACAACTAGAAAATGTAATTTATAAATTTTAAAAATCTTAGCACGTGAGCTTAGAATTTAAATGAACAGCTTTTTCAAATACATTTTTTTTTATATCTCATCTAACCTCACTGTTTGTAAATTCGCAATTTATAATTAATTTGCCGTTTTAAGAGTAGTCACGTGAAGCATGTCAAAATCGAGTTAGGTTATCGGACAACATGCAGAACCGATCCCTCAGGAAAAATTTTCTCGGTACTTTACTAATAAAATCTTTGCCCATATGTTGCGAACTTTTTGTCGGTCACTGTATAAAATAAATAGTATATAATAATATAGTAATAAAGTATAAGTGGATATTAAGGTCTTTAATCCACAACAGTGCCATTATGACGTATTTAGCATTATCATTTAGATGTCATTATGACCTTCATAATAGCACTGTGCCATTATGAATTCATAATAACATCCAAATGTTAAGATATAAAAACAAATCGCGATATCTTCGACATCCGAAGGGACACTTTCGGATTCAGAATCTCCCATATTTAAATTATTTTTGGCCAACACTTTGCATACAATAGAAAATTAGACGGCAATAATGACGTTGTCAAAATCGAAATAATCAAAAATGCGGTTACCATGATATCGACTAATATGGACACCTGAAAATTTTAAAAATTACGAAAACGTTATCTGATATCAATGAAATTTAGACGAATAAAATCTATTTGCACTGTCGTAGATTAAATTTTAAATGATACACGTTCGATATGAACTTTGATAATGAAACTTGTGCAGTGTTCACTGTTCATATCGAACTAGTATCATTAATAACTATAAAGCACACGCGATTTTGCAAGCACGACGGAGCAGCCGAAGTGCTTGAAATAGAGCAAGTGTTTTAAAGACCAGTTATCCACGAATAATTAACATTATTTTATTGGTACACTTTGAAATCATTAATTGATTGGTATTTATATTACAAAAAATATAGTAAAGCGGAATCGCGGTTAATACCGCAAAAATCGGAAGCCGCTTATAAAAAAGAATACGACAAGTTCATTAAATGGATAGAAGAGCAAAATGTAACAGACACAGATGAACGAGTTGTGCTTGCGTACCTTCAGAAAATGTCGGAGCAGTACAAGGCGTCGACTATGTGGGCTATCCATTCTAAATTGCAAAGTATGTTGAGGATAAATAAAGGGGTCGATATAAAATCATTTACGAAAGTGGCAGGGAAGAAGGCAATTAGCAAGAATGACGTAGTCAAGAAGTCTTATGTATTCAAGGAAGACGATTTGCGGAAGTTTTTCATAGATGCACCGGACATTACGTATTTATTTTTGAAGGTGGTAGCCATTTGCGGTATCATTGGCTCTTGTAGAAGATGTGAATTGTGCGATTTACGCTTACATGATATCAAGAAAGAAGGAAGCGTATTGCTTATTACTATCCGAACATCTAAGACAGTAAAGGCTCGACGTTTTACTATTGCCGACAATGATGGAATTGGATATGCGCATTTGGTGAAGCCGTATTTATCATTGCGCCCCCAAAATGTAAGTACCGACAGAGTATTCTTACGGTATGATAAGGGAAAATGCACCAATCAAGTCGTTGGTATTAATACATTTGGATCATGTCCCTTGCAATTTGCACGATACCTTAAATTAGACGATTCTGAAAAATACACGGGACATGCGTTTCGACGTACGTCCGCTACCATTATGTCGAATAGTGGCATGACAATAGATCAGATCCAACGACAAAAGTAGGATGGAAATCGGCAGCTGTGGCGACTGGTTACGTTGAAGAGAGTATTAGTAATAAGAAGAACGTTTCAAACATTATTGGGAGTGCCATTAATGAAAGTGATGCAACCTCATTGACTTTCGAGAATATTAGCAGCATTTCCTCTGATTTAAAAAACGGAAGTATTAATGTTTCAAACAATACCAGCTGCACTTTTCACATTTATTTAAAAAATTAATATTGTTAAATAGTTGAATAACGCTGTTCAAACATTTGTTAATAATATTTTATTTGACGTTAAAAGGTAATTCTGCCATATCAATAAATAAAAAGTTGACATATTTCGACTTCACGTATCACGGGTTGTTGATGTTGCCATGGTAACTTTAAAACACGCGCGTTTTTGACAGTGGGATTTAAACACGCTGAGGCGTACTTTAAATAAGCGAAATAGGGTATCAATAAAAAAAAATCGTTCTAACTACTTCAAAAATCTACGATTAAAAATACAAAAGGTAACTCGATTCTTACTTGAATAGGACTGATAATTTGGGCAGTAGGTTGTGTTCCGATCATAGCTTGAGATACTTGAACGCACTGGCCTTGTTGTGGTTGTGTTTGAGCAACTGCGCCTGTACCACTATTGACCTTTTGCATTTGAACTTTTTGACCACCCATTGCCTAAGTAATAAAAACGATTTACATTTTCCACACAATTTTCTTGTATGAAATAAAGAAAAAAACATTGGTCACGACTGCAAAACACAAAATTAATATTATTAATATTCAAGCAAAAAGTCGCTTATTTTGCTGATGAGTTACCGCAAAAAAACTATGTTTATTCCATAATTCTTGCACCTTCTAAAATCTATTTTTTAATTAAAATGTAAAAATTAGCTAAATTTCTAAGCAAAACTACAACAAATTTGTGACAAGCTGTCTCACACCATTATATTGGAAAGGGGGTTCTCTTTCACTAACTAAAAATCCTCCAAAGTTGGCCAAACTACCTCAACCCTACCTTTAAATGTAGTTTCAGATTTCCTTAATTTTCTCAAAAACTATTTTCTATAGAAAGTACACTAAATAGCTTTTTTGTAGAGGATAAATTTTCGTATCTACAGTGGGGTTGTTTAAGTGTGCAAACATATGGGCATTTTTTTTATTACCGATCTCTCAGAAAATTTTATTCTTGCGCGTACAGGGTAGGCCAAAAAATATAAAACTTGTACAAGAATAAAGTACCCCTATTTCAGAAAATTCAGCAAAATGCTATTAAGAAAAGTTGTTTAGAATTAAAAGTCATGCATAGGTTCAAAAACGTGACCTCATAAAATAAAAAAAAAATTATTTTTTTTATACAGTGACCGGCAGAAAGTGCGCAGCATATGGGAAAGTTTTTTATTTTTAAGTTTAGAAAATTAATTTTATTTTAGATAGGTTCTGCATGTTCTCAAACCAAAATAACCCCCATTAAATCCGGTAAAAGTTTTATGGTATACGAGGTAGTATCAAAAATTTGAAATTCCGCTAAGAGTAAAGTACCTCCATCTTTCATTTTAGAATATTTTTTTACTAACAATTATTGTTTTAATTTCAAAGTTATACCCAAATTCCAAATTTCGTTAATTTTGGACAAAAAAAATGGATTTAATCGTGTTTTCTGAATAACCCTGTATAAAAAATAAATCGTAACCGAACAGTACGAAAATAAGATTTTCTGCAGACTTTGTTAGAGATAACCGTCGATTATAAGTCCGATTAGTTTGTTTTCATAATATTATGGCTTTTAAAATAAAAACATAAAAATATAAAATATTTTTGCTGCACACCGTTTTTTATTTTCTGAGGGAACAAGTTAATTTTATCTAACTGATATTTTTTGATTTACATTGACTTAAAGCATCTCCTAAATAGTTTTTTATACATTGAAGTATGCATTGAAAGTTTCCTTTTGATTTATAAAGAAAAAAAATTAAATTAAAAATATATTATTGATCCTTATTTTGCGTGACGAATAAAATCCATTCAAAATATATTTTTAATTTAATTTTTTTTCTTTATAAATCAAAAGGAAACTTTCTATGCATACTTTAATGTATAAAAAACTATTTAGGAGATGCTTTAAGTCAATGTGAATCAAACAATATCAGTTAGATGATATTAACTTGTTCCCTCAGAAAATAAAATACGGTGTGCAGCAAAAATATTTTATATTTTTATGTTTTTATTTTAAAAAGCCATAATATTATGAAAACAAACTAATCGGACTTATGATCGACGGTTATATCTAACAACGCCTGCAGAAAATTTTATTTTTGTATTATTCGGTTGCCATTTATTTTTTATACAGGGTTATTCAGAAAACACGATTAAATCCATTTTTTTGTCCAAAATAAGCGAAATTTATAATTTGGGTATAACTTTGAAATTAAAACAATAATTCTTAGTAAAAAAATCATCTAAAATGAAAGATGGAGGTACTTTACTCTTAGCGGAATTTCAAATTTTTGATCCTACCTCGTATACCTTAAGACTTTTACCGGATTTAATAAGTGTTATTTTGCTTTGAGAACATGCAGAACCTATCTAAAATAAAATTAATTTTCTAAACTTAAAGATAAAAAACTTTCCCATATGCTGCGCACTTTCTGCCGGTCACTGTATAAGTATTCACCATAAAGACCATAAATTAATCAAAATCAAATCAATTTCACATATATTTGTTCAAATTCAAGCATATTTGTAAAATTTACTTGAATTTTTAATTTATTAAGGAATCACAAACTTCATGTTTGTTGCAAAGATATTAAACAAAACTTTAAAATATCGTAAAAATTATTTTTAACAAGATAAAACATTAGTAATGATAATATGCTAATTAAAAAACTATAATTTAAAGTGCAAATTTTTTATTTTAAATGATTATTAAAAAAACTGTACAAATTAAGCGACAAACATGAAATCCTACTAAAATAATCACAGATGCCTATGGAAAAAACAAATAACGGCTAAAAGTAAATATTATTATATGGTGCCAATGGTTTTACCAATTTTTATCGGCGTTTTTTATTATAACTAGATTAATTTATGAAGGTCTTTATGGTGAATATAAAAAAAAAATGGGAAATTACCTATTAGGTACTTAATGTTTTTTAAAAAAATATTTTTTTTTTAATTTTAGGAGGTCACGTTTTTGAACCTATGCATAACTTTTATTTCTAAAAAACTTTTCTTAATAACATTTTGCTGAATTTTCTGAAATAGGGGTACTTTATTCTTGTACAAGTTTTATATTTTTTGGCCTACCCCAGTACGCCGTTTGACTTGCAACCATTCCAAGTGCACCTAATATGATTATCGAACATGCACCAACTTTTATCAAGAATAAAATTTTCTGAGAAATCGGTAATAAAAGAAATGCTCATATGTTGCACACTTAAACAACCACACTGTATATGGCATTTTAATCAACAAACCAACTAAACCCAACGGTTTGTACTCGGTACATATGTGTGTGTTTTTTAATAATGCAAAACACCGAACCGCGTATTAAATTTAATTTTAGAACAGAAATATCGTCAAAATACGATAATATTCATGTGCCGACACGTCCTGGAAGTAGTAGGTTCCCAAAATACAGGTCCCTTTTTAGTTGTACACTCAGTACAAAGACTTATTATCCCTAAAAAAACGATTAACTTTAATAGAAATCTGATTGTTATGACACTAACATTATTTTCAATTGTTTCCCATCGTCACTGAGATCCATTAACAAAAGATGCTATAACGAGAACAGAAAATCGCGGAAAATTGCATAAAAAGGAGATATAACCACTTTTGTTTAAAATGTGCGCGCCCACTGAGGCGAAGCATTGCGCCGGGAAGAGTCGCGATGTCAAATAATGACGCTACTATAAAAAAAAAAACATTTAAAGTCTGTGCAATGACCGCTGACCGTTACGTCACGACATAGCTTCCTTAGATTCGTGAACTAGTTGAGATAGTAAATTTCCGTCAATAATGAATGTCGTATAATTTTACACAAACAAATACAAAACATGAAAAATATACAGGGTGATTCACGGTGGATGGAACGTTAGGCGTTTCTGACGAACCAGTAAAGGAATCGTTTTGAAAATTTGGTCGTTTAATTAAACGGACACGCTCTACCTATCTAAAATATTTTTAACAATACAGTGTTGCCGCTTCCACACAAAAATAATAGCCACTTCGAAATTTTATTTTTTTATTGTCTCTTGAAAAATGACATTTTTAAACTTTGACAGCTTCTAGCTTTTTAACTGTACGTCTGAGAGCAAAACGGCTTACATGTCCCTATCTTCGATTTTTATTATCTTTCCAAAAGTAACAACTTCCGGTCAAACCGGAAGTATTATATTTCCTACATCCGGTTTAACCGGAAATTGACACTTTTGGAAAGATTATAAAAATCGAAGATAGGGACATGTAAGCCGTTTTGCTCTCAGACGTACGGTTAAAAAGCTAGAAGCTGTCAAATTTCAAAAATGTCATTTTTTAAGAGACAATATCTCGGAAACCATTAGGCATAGACTAATATTGCTTTTATTAAAAAATAATTATAATTTTATGTAGAATTTAAAAATTTAATAATATATAGGGTGTTCCATTTAAAATATCGAAGTGGCTATTATTTTTGTGTGGAAGCGGCAACACTGTATTGTTAAAAATATTTTAGATACGTAGAGCGTGTCCGTTTATGTAAACGACCAAATTTTCAGAATGATTCCTTTACTGGTTCGTCAGAAACGTCTAACGTTCCATCCACCGTGAATCACCCTGTATAGCAATGTTTTTATAAATACTTATCTGTTTTAGAAAGTTTCTGATGCTTCGGAAGTTTCGTGTTCAACAATCCGACGAATTAAGGCAAAGGGAATAGAAAAGGATGTAGATTTTAAGAATCGCAATAATGTAGCTATTTTGTCATCCCGTGGTCGACAACTTCGCGAAATTCATGAACATACCATAAGATAGCGTCTTTATGGGATGTATAAAGCAGGTGAACACGTTATCATTCGCTCAATACAACTAAACCTTAAAATCATTTATGGTGTTGAAATATCCACTGGTTCACTAGCGGACTGTTTAAAAAATATTTAAATTTAAATGTTGTAAATGTACCTACTGTATCAAACAGGCATTTTTTTAATAAATCAACCCCATATAGCCCAAAAACAAGTAGAATTTTAAAAATAATTTAGGAATAACGGCAACTCTCAATTTCCCTTAAAACCTGTTTTTCTGGATGAAACCTAGATATACAGCAAAGGGGCTTTTAGGCGAAGTTGGCAAGATGATACTCTTCATACTAGGGGTGTGGTGTGATTTCACGACCTGTGATTTTGTCACAGCTCCGGGCCTGTCACAGTCGCGACCAGTTCCGCTTCGACTAAATGAGCTGTGACGACGTGACCGCGCTAGATATTAGGTTCGCGGACCCGACGGTGCTACATAAAAAAGACCTAACGGTGCGGTAGATAGAAACTGGACTGGAAGTGAGTGAGCGACGCGAGCATAAAAACAGGTCCTGCCGAAACGCCGGAACTGGAATCGGTAGGAGTACCACACCGTATAATATTATAATAAAATAGAAAATACCAATTTAATAAAAGAAAAATAAACATTTCGCGGAACTCGTTCAAAAAGTAATTCGAAGAATTCATTTGAGCGTCGCCGCCGCCGCTTCTATAAAATATAAATCACGCGCTGAGCTGTGTCGAAGCGCAGAAGGAGTTCGTTGGCGGAGCGGAATATAAATAAGTGTGAAACCGCTACCGCGCTGGTACGCTGCCGTTCGTTTGTGCTTTCGCAGCCAGCATCCCTGCAAATTGCAAGTCCGGAGCTGTGACAAAGTCACAGGTTCCAGTCACAGGTTCAGACATGGAGCTGTCACAGCTTGGAGCTGTGACAGGAAAATCACGCTTTTTCCCATCCCTACTTCATACAGATAAACAAAAATCGCCAGAGGGTGTACGGTATATTATTCTACATGCTGGTTCAGAAAATGGATTAGTGAATAATGTAAGTTTGATATTCAAGCCTGGCCTAAGATCTGGTGATTATCATGATTCGATGAATAGTGAAAACTTTGAGAAATTATGTTTTGAAGAAAAATTGTTACCAAACTTTAAAGAACCGTCGCTTATTATCATGGATAACGCCACCTATCATTCTGGGCTAATTGAAAAAATTCCAAATACAAGTTGGCCAAAAAGATTACTTAACGCATGGTTAGAACGACAAATTCCGATTTGACCATTTGCAATAAAGGATCAGATCTGGATAATAGTGAAGCAGCATATCACACCCAAACGTTACAAGTAATCTAAAAAGCGCTGTTTATTTTATTTTTTAATTATTTTTATTTTATTTTAATAGGTTGGACGAACTAGCATTGCAACATGGACATCGAGTTTTAAGACTTCCTCCATACCATTGCCACTTTAATCCAACTAAAATGGTTTGATCGAAATGTAAGCGCTATTATGATGCAAAAATAAGTTGTATCTCTGTATCTCTTTAACCGTATAAGAAATAAAATTAAATAACATATTTTCAAGTCCACTATCTCCTGTTGCTGTATAGCCCCTTAGTTACGGGACTACGGGACACCCTATATATATCCATATATAAAATTCCAACAAAGTAGCAATACCAAAAGGGTTCCCAATATGGTGTTTTAATTTAATTTTAAGGTGTGGTGCACCTTGAAAAAATGAATTACTTTTTTACTTGTATAATAAATACATAAATACCTACCTATTTTGTTTTTAAAAATTAGTACTAAAAGAAATATTTTTTTTCCTTTCGTTTTATAATGGTTTTACATACTTACTTTGGTAAGTAGGGGTCTGTCAATATTTTATTTTATAAATAATAAAATTATTATTAGACCAGGGCTGAAGCCTTTGAAAATGGTAAAAATTGAAAAAAAAATAATAGTAGGATGAAACCCATTGGAAAAGGAAGCGAATATAACAAAAATGAAAGGAAAAATAGATTACGGGCGATCCGAGGCCGGGAAGTGGAAAGGGGTGAGTTTTTAAGGGTAGAAAACGTTTTATCTCGATTTCCGGCAAAACTACAAGTCCTATGGAAAAACGTTAAATGGCAACGTGGTAGGTAATAAAAAGATCTACATCTTTTGTATCCACACTTTTTTTACATAACCTCAAATTTTATGTGAAAAATTCAAATAACCAAGTTTTTGGTTTTTATTTTTATCTTTTACAAAAAAAAAATTTTTTTCACGAAATTTGGTGAAAACTTACCTTTTTATGTCCCAAACACACTGTACTTTTTTTGATTTAAAATATTTATTTTTTCACCTTATTTTGACTTAATATGGAAAAAGCACCCTAATTTTCAATCGAAAATTGTCACGTCAAAAAATTTGCTTTTTTAAAAAAGTCGATGGGCTTTTTGTTCGTTGAAATCTCTACTTTCTGATGGTGTAAAAAAATATACATTACTATGGTAAATGTTCTCAAAAAATGCAAAGAAGTGAAAAAAACTCGAATCCGAAATTTTTTTTTTAATCATTATGTACAATTTTTAGCTATTTATTAAAATTACTCGAAAAACGTAAGATTCCATGTTACATTGATAAACAAAAAATTTCAAGTCGAAATATACTACTATATTTAACAACCAAATAAGTTAATAAAGTTAATATTTAATAAGACATCTACAGTATTTTGCATTTTTTGAGAACATTTACCATAGTAATGTATATTTTTTTACACCATCAGAAAGTAGAGATTTCAACGAATAAAAAGCCCACCGACTTTTTTAAAAAAGCAGATATTTTGATGTGAGAATTTTCGATTGAAAATTAGGGTGCTTTTTCGATATTAAGTCAAAATAAGGTGAAAAAATAAATATTTTAAATCAAAAAAATTACAGTGTGTTTGGGACATAAAAAGGTGAGTTTTCACCAAATTTCGTGAAAAAAAAATTTTTTTTGTAAAAGAAAAATAAAAAACCAAAAACTTGGTTATTTGAATTTTTCACATACATTTTGAGGTTATGTGAAAAAAGTGCGAATACAAAAGTTGTAGATCTTTTTATTACCTACAACTTTGCCATTTAACGTTTTTCCATAGAACTTGTAGTTTTGCCGGAAATCGAGATAAATCGTTTTCTACCCTTTAAAACTCATCCATTTCCATTTCCCGACCTCGGATCGTCCGTAATTTATTTTTCCTTTCATGTTTGTTATTCGCTTCCTTTTCCAATGGGTTTCATCCTACTATAATTTTTTTTTGTTTCAAAAATTATCGACCCTGGTCTATATCCACGCTATATCTTTAGAAAATATGAAAACTTCCTTACAAAATTTAACAGATTGTGAATGCGAAGGTAAAAAGAACTTAGTCCGGATCTGTTTCGGTAGCCAACCGCTTAACGTAAAATATACCAGACTTCAACAGGGTGCCATTAATGACAAGCGATGCCGCGAGTTCCTAGATTATTTTGACACTACCTAATATTTTGCTATTTTATCGTATATTAGTTGACTTCTTACCTTGTGCATTTCCTGCTGTTTTTGTTGAGCAACTTGGGCATTGCCTTGCCCAGAATGATTTGGCAGTATGTTCGGTTGGGAACTAATCACCCCCAATTGACTAAAAACAAGAGTTTGTTGATTTTGGGTTGTAGGAATGGTCGGAATGGTGGCGTATCCGGGAAAAGTTGCCGTTTGGCTTCCTTGTAGAACCTGCTTACCTTGAGTTGCAGTAAGCATATGAGGTGCGCTAATTTGGTTTCCTTGAAATGGTTTGGTTATAACCTGTGAAATCAATATTATAACTTTAAAATGTGGTTATTTGCAAATATGCAGTGACACAAAGTTTCATATGGTTTCGTTTTTTAAGGTGCTGAATATCAAAAGTTCAATATTTTTTAAGAATAATAAAATTATTAATTGCTTCATTCGCACGTTGAGTCGATGTTTCAAGTTTAAATAAAATTAACGCTGTATTGGTAAGAACTCTAATCTACTCTCTGATCGTCTCAATAAAAGAATTTATAATGATAAAATAACTACCTCTGAATCATGGAAAATTTTAGGTGTACATTTTGATCCTAAGCTTAGTTTTAATCGGTACATTTCTTACTTGCTTCAAAAAAGTTATTGTAAATTAAGAACTCTGTATTTGTTTAAAGATTTTCTTTCGACGCAGATTAAATTGAGGTTGTGTGACTCGACTATTTTTATCATTGCTGTCATAGTGTAATATAGTGTACTGGCCGGCTTTGCTTCAGGAGGACAGGGAAAGCTTGCAGCGCCTTCAGAATTGTTGTTTGAGATACTCCTACGGGTTGAGGAAGTATGATCATGTTTCTAAGCTTCATAGACTCAGGTTGGTTGAAATTAGATCAATGGTTTCACTTGCATTTAAATGTACTTTAGTTTTTAAAGTAATTAAATGTCAGCAACCTAGTTATCTCTTTGACAAACTTACGAGGGGTTCTGATGTACATGGTCGATTAACCCGGCATAGTGGGCTTTACCTTGTTCCCAGACATAGAACGGCATTGCTTCGGGGGTCTTTTAGTTTTAATGCAGTTAAATATTTTAATCCCTTACCAACTAATATCAAAAGTTGCTCCTCTGTTGAAACGTTCAAAAAGAAATTGAAGGATTATCTCAGATCGCGTATTTGATAATTCTAATTATGTTTTTTATTGAATAATTCAGAGTCTGCACTTAAGGCAATTAAAATTTGGTTCAGTCAAAACAAACTGATTATAAATGAAAGCAAGACCAACCTAATTTTGTTTAAAACGAAACAAAGTAAAATAATAAAGCCAGAACAAATAAAGCTGTTGGAGCAAGACTATACACTTAAAAGCCAAACTAAATTTTTAGGTCTGATAATTGATAAGTACCTTTCCTGGGATCAACAAGTTGATAGTCTATGCTTAAGGTTAGGAAGGATTGGATATGGAATAGGTACTGTGTCTAGATATGTAAACGTCACTTCATCAAGGATATTATACTGTGCGAACTTTGAGTCCGTGATGAGATATGGGATCATTTTTTGGGGTAGTTCACCAGATGTTCAGAGAGTTTTTGTTGTTCAAAAAAGAATAGTTCGCGTTATCAGAATGTTGGAATTTATGAGTACATGTCGAGGTAGTTTTAAAGCTCTAAAGATTATGACAGTCTACGGTTTGTATATATTTGAATGTTTGATGTTTTTGTATAGACATTTGGATAGATTTACTGATCGAGATGTAAACGATCAAAGATATAACACTAGACACCGTGATATTTTGTACCCGGCACATAGGTTAACCCTAACTGAAAAAAGCCCTTATTACATGTGCATCAAATTGTTCAATAAATTGCCCAACAGTTTCAAAGATATTAAAAGCATAACATTATTTAAAAGGAAAATTAAAATATTGTTGCTAGAGCTAGAGCCATATAACCTGAATGATTTTTTGAATTATAGTTTTTAAGATAGGTAGGTTAAGTTGACGTCGGTTCATTTTATGTATTTATGATTGTATAATTGTACCTATGTAATTTGAAATAAAGAGCTTTATTATTATTATTATTATTATTATTATTATTATTCATCTCATCATACTCTTTCGAGTTATTCGTTGCTAGATCATTAATGGTAGCACATTTACTATTTACTACTTAATTTATTTTTTATGTTCCAGTTATGTTATTTATTTAATTAATTTTTATTTCTTTTTGGTACAATTAGCTTTTTGTTTTTTTTAATAGTTATGCGCTGTTATAATATTATACTAGTTTTGTTGTTTATTTTTTAAATTAATTTG
The DNA here is from genome assembly GCA_963969555.1 of Polydrusus pterygomalis. NCBI lineage: Eukaryota > Metazoa > Arthropoda > Insecta > Coleoptera > Curculionidae > Polydrusus > Polydrusus pterygomalis. The sequence continues at coordinate 73,138,377 of OZ018376.1, read as the reverse complement.
TTTATAAGGTGGTTAGATGAGTAGCCATGCTAGATCTCACCACCTCTGTAAACTTTTAAATTATTGTTTACTGATACGTAGAGTAATTTAGCTACTCTGCCATTAGTATTAGCTTGTTTCTTCGTTTGGTTGAATGTTACTATAAATGCTTAAACTGCGCTCAGTGGCGGCTGAAGATGCTGTCATCATTAATATCCACTGCCGTGGATAATGAAGGTGGTGAACAAAGGCCTTTTCCATATGAAATGATTGCCCAACAATTTGCCGCTTCTACAACGGTAAATTGCTATTTGGTCAATTACTTCTTGTTACTTTTTATATTTAGATTACTTTTTGTTATCTTAAGTATGTATTCTATGGCCACTCTTTTAATATGCTGTCAATAAATCGGTGAATGACGGAAAATCCCAGAGCTCGAAATATTCTTAATATATGTAGCAGTGGCGGCTCCTAGTTATTTGAAGTGGGGGGGTCATTTAGAATTGTTAGGATACATCAACAGCGCCGCAGGCAAAAAAAAAATTTGAGTGCCACGCCCATAAAAGTATTTTTTTTGCCTATTAAAATTTTATTTTTGATGTATTTACACTAATTTCTGTCTTGTGAAAAAAGTTAACACTATAATTTTACCTGATAAAAAAATAAAATATGGACTGACCCATACGTACATTTTAAACAGATTTGAACTTAAGGTGGATTATTCTCTCTTTAGTTCCTGCAAAGTGATCAGTTCCTTAAAATTTGGAATACTTCTTACAAAATATTTTTCGACTGATAACATCGCTAATGCAGATAATCGTTCCTGGCTCATATTTTGTACCTACAACCGACATTTTGTGACACCAGGAACAATAAACTATTTAACACAACACTCTTTAAATAATAATAAACCAACAAATTATCAAACCCGACTGGCACCCGTACGTAAATAAAAAATAAACTAAGAACTGCTCCGCAACGCTCTAACACGTTTCTGCAAAATTGCAACGTTTGTCGGAACCTCATCAAAACTTCATATGGCCCAGAGCCTTATAATATAGGACACTTTTTCTTTTACTTTCCTTCCAGTAGTAGCATGCGTTTATTTCTTGCGCTTGCGCATTAAAATTTCTCTGGGAAAACAAACACAGTGCGGTGGTCAAAAGAGTCGCCTGGGCCTAATATACGAGGAACGTACGATAAGTGCCTTTATGTAAAGTATAGTGCATGGCTGTGAACATAAATTCTGGTAAAATACGAGTGATATTTTAGAGGTAATAGTAATAGTAAACGAAACAAGGATTTTAAACCTTATTTAAACTTAATAAATATTAAGTTACATGAGAAGAGAATTAGTGAGGGAGGTCATTGACCAAAAGACCTTAAGGAAGAGCCGCCACTGAGATGTATTGGTAAGAACTCTAATCTACTCTCTGATCGTCTCAATAAAAGAATTAATAATGATAAAATAACTACCTCTGAATCATGTAAACATTTAGGTGTACATTTTGATCCTAAGCTTAGTTTCGGAAATTATTTTTTTAGTTTGCTATTTCTACTGCATAAAATTATAAAATATACAGGGTGGTCCTTAAGTACATCAAGAAAATCTAGGATATGATTCCTGGCATCAATTTAAGTTGAAAAGTTCATATGGACTTATGCCCTAAAATGCTTACCCTCTAAGATACAGGGTGTTAAAATATTTTTAAAAAATAATTGTTTTTTTTAAATTTCGAAACTTCTTGAAGATACGGTATTGAAAATTGATGTCGATTGATTTCGTATTAAACTGCACTTTTTGGTTAAAAAAGGGTTTGCCTACTTCCACCAGTGGCGTGCATGAAGATACCATCAATATTTTTTTTGTGAAAATATGTGATACGCCACTGTTTTTTTTAAACTCTGATGCATTTTTATGCATTACTGATATAAGCGGAACAAAAGTTGTCTATACTATGTTTTTGAAAAAAATGGTAGTTTTAAAGGAAAATGGAAAATATTTTAACACCCTGTATCTTAGAGGGTAAGCATTTTAGGGCATAAGTCCATATGAACTTTTCAACTTAAATTGATGCCAGGAATCATATCCTAGATTTTCTTGATGTACTTAAGGACCACCCTGTATATTATACAGGGTGTCCGGAAATGACGATGAAAAATTTTAAGGTGTGATTCTACATAAAAAGATATAAAAATAAGTTCATATTAACATAGGTCCGGAAATGCTTCCAAAGGGAGCTACAGGCCCTTGAAGATGGTGTCATAAAAGTGGTTTTTATTTAATTTATTAGGATCTACTTACAATACAGAAATTAACTTCTACGTATAAGTTAGAGTGATTGGAGGTCACTCTTTGAAAATATCAAGTGACCCATAATTGCAACCAGTGGCGTGGGAACAAAGGGGTGGTTTGTTATTTAGGGTTATATTTTTTCGCCGAGTGTATTTTCGCTATCTTTTAAATAAATTATGATTCTTTGAACATTTTTACGTAAAAAAGGTTCCCTTGGTATAAAGTCGTATAGTCGATCGTTTTCGAGATAAACGGACTTAAATGCTCAGACTTTTTTTTGAATAATAATTTTATTAATAAAAATACCAACAAATCAATAACAAAATAATAAACAACGCTGTCCCTAAATTTTTAAATCCTTTTCAATGTTATTATAAATTTTATAATAAGTGCTGAAAATGATTTCCGTTCATTTCAATGCATCCTCGAACTCGTTTTCTCATAGATCTTCTAACTTTTCTAAAAATACCAGGTTTATTTCTTATAACTTCACAACAAGCAAACACCCGCTGCTCTAATTCTTCAAAGCTGCGAACTGGTACTTCGTATACTAAGGATTTTAGGTAACCCCATAAAAAAATCTGAGCATTAAAGTCCGTTTATCTCGAAAACGGTCGACTATACGACTTTATACCAAGGGAACCTTTTTTACGTAAAAATGTTCAGAGAATCATAACTTATTTAAAAGATAGCGAAAATACACTCGGCGAAAAAATATAACCCTATAACCTAACCACCCCTTTGTTCCCACGCCACTGATTGCAATTATGGGTCACCTGATAATTTCAAAGAGTGACCTCCAATCACTCTAACCTATACGTAGAAGTAAATTCCTGTATTGTAAGTAGATCCTAATAAATTAAATAAAAACCACTTTTATGACACCATCTTCAAGGGCCTGTAGCTCCCTCTGGAAGCATTTCCGGACCTATGTTAATATTAACTTTTTTTCATATCTATTTATGTAGAATCATACCTTAAAATTTTTCATCGTAATTTCCGGACACCCTGTATAACTTTGTTTTGAATCGTTTAAAACGAGTTTTAAATATGTTTTCAATATTTCCGAGACACGTTCGGAAGTTCCCAATATTTTCATGGAATTTCATGAAAATTCTACACTAGATCGAAGTGATATTGTCATGTTCACAAAAACATCCCAATGTGAATATGTATTTATTTAATAAACTAATCGCAAAAAGTAGCGAAATAATACAGAAATCGTTTACGGCATTTACAGACAATGGCACTGTCAAATAAAACTGATCTAAATTTAATGGAAGATTAAATTTGAAACCCATTAAGCAAAAAAGAAGTTAATTACCTGAATTTGCTGTGGATTCAAGCTCGGATGTAACGCAATGTTACCGGGCATTAAAAGCTGTCCTTGAGTATTGTACAATTGCTGCAAATACATAGGATTTTGTGTTGGTTGTTGTATAACTTGGACTCTTCCGTGACCCCAGTCGACCTATAAAAAATTTAAAAACTATTTACATCACTACAATAAAATGTCTTTTTATCCCAAATGAGAATAAACACATTTATTTTATAAACGCATGACGCACGAAACGTAGCAGTGGACTGTAGTCTTCGTAGTAAGTGGACATAGAACACAATTTTATATAAAGTTCTTACTTTATTTTTAACCAATCAACTCAATCCCAAAGTATTGACCATACATTTTAGGACACCCTGCATACAAAATAATATTACCAATAGAAACAGCCGCACAATGTAAAAAAGTCACCGACATGCGATTTAAATCGGTCCTGTGAAGTTTGCGCAGTAGGTTGGAAAAGTTATCGATCGCCACCAAAAAGGCCAGTGAATAGAACTAGGCATAGTGTTTCTCAGGTTAATTTAATGACATAAAAAAGTATTAAACTAATAACCATGGGCGTCACCAACCAAATAATTAAAATGCGTAGGGTATGGTTTTAATTTTTTATCATGATATTAATATTATAAATAAAGCAACTTTAATAGGTAACACGTTTTAAACAAACATTATTGATTTAAAATGCAGTAACAATTTAATTGTTGGAATCATCAGAATATTCAGAAGTAGAATCGTTTTCAGGTTGGATCACTATTGGCGCTATAGGCGATAAAATAGGATATTCCTTTTCTACTTTTATTACATGAGCTTCGCAGTTTTTCCATACATCGCTACTCATGTCGCTAATTACCTGCCGAATATTATCAAGGACAGCTGCGCTTAATGTTGGTGACTGATTATTTTTTTTAAAGTTCCTCCTTTTGATGATTTTAATTAATTCCTTTTTAATTGGAATCCTTTCAGGAACATCCACATTTTTATTTCTCATAAACTTTAGAATTTTTTCTTTCTTAGTGCTCATGTTAGGTATTTTATTTAATATTTTCGAATGATATGACGCATTGTCCATAACAATTACTGAACTCGGAGGAATTATAACCATTCGATTGTCTAATTTTTTATGTTTAAAGTCACAACTCAATAAAACATTTAAGTAAAAAAAAAAACCGTTACGCACAGTACACAGTTATAAACCAAAATTAAATACGTAAATTACAGCAAATATGTTAAACCACCTATTCCACTGTCCTAAACTATTAAATAACTAAGGCGAGAGTGATGATGCCTTAATTATCTTTTAGCAGGTAGATAGAAATATCTTCATTCACTAAAAATGTTCCGCCTTTCTTGTCTAGGACATATAAATTTGCAATTACGTTTGTCTTGGTATTATTCACAGACTGTCCGAGACAGCGTCATTGGCGCTTGTCTCCATGGCAACGTGGATAAATTATGTGCGCTTGCCAGTTCTTCCAAATTTTCGGGTTTGTAAATACAATATATAAGTATGGGTGAAACAAGGGTTAGTTAATTAGTTGTTTTTTAACACTGAAAACACTTTTTATTTTGATTTCAGTTATAATGTTTCTTAAGGACTAAAGAATGTATTATTATAACAGTGAATGGCTTGTTATTTTTTTCTGTGACGCTCAAAACTCCTCAGTTTAAAGTATATTTACAAACTAGCTTTCAAAGAAAGTTGCTGACTAACAATTGTATACTGATATAAAAGGAACATTTTTAATAAAAAAAACTTAAAGAATTGAAGAAGAAAGATCTGACAACACTGGTTGTGAGGTCGGTCTCTTTGAAGCCCGTTAGTCGCTTTTTTATGTCATCAAACTGAGTTTGGATAAATTATACGTGCCAGAACAGGACCGGCATTGTTTAGCATTTGTTGTTCTATTTGACGTTGTCTTCTATTCGGATCTGATCATCGGTGTGATTCTGGTTATTATTTCGGATGCTATCAACAAGGAAATTTCCGAACTGCGCAAACTCGACGGAACCTGATCGGATGCCCACAGTGGGGATATAATTGAAGTATGGAATTAGCAATATATTGTATACAGTGACCGCCGGGAAATGTGCAGTATACGGAAAAATTGGTATTTAATTTATTTATATTTCGAAAAAGCTCTCCTTATCTTCAAACAAAAATAATACCTTTCAAAGTCGGTGAAAATCTAATACGTATACGAAGAGAAGTCGAAAAATCTTAAGTACTAAATTATACATTATCATTTACTAGGGTTGCCAACCGTCCTGTTTTCCCAGGACACGTCCTGGTTCTTTAAGTAGTGCCCTGGGTTTTTATAGTCCTGGTAACGCCCCGTTTTTTAAATAAAAACTGTGGATAAAGGAAATATATCTGCTATTTAAAATAAAAACAATGGTTAAATTAGGTCAAGTTTAGCTTTTAATTCAAATATAAGACGGTAAAGTAACCCTGCATGCATTATTTTTGTGTTTGAGTAATACAATACATAGCAACCGTAGAAGCAAAAAAGTGATACAAGTGGGTGTTTCTTTAACATTAAGAATAAAATACCGGTTGAAATAAAATATTTAACGTTATTTTGGGTCTACGTACCTTACGTAAGTCATATATGGAGATTTCCTCAACAGTAAATTTAATATCTGACTAAATTCAATTAGTTTATGGAGAACTGTGGGTATAGTGTTTTATCTATAGGTATAATCTGAACAAATAAAACCAAAAAAATGCTGTCTGTGAGAGAGTCCTATTTAAAATTGCGTTTCAGTTATTTATTATTTTCGACGTTTGGATAATTATAATATAATATATACTTGCTAACTCTATTTTGACACTTTATCTTTATATATAAAATTTAGTGCCCAAAAATGGCAGGTATAAAATTTTCAAAATAAATTGTTATTATTTATTATCATTGTTTGGCAATTCATATCAACTTATAAAAATTCAATACACCATAATTGACAGGAATTAAAATTTTTATACCGCGCGATCAAAAATTATTTGCATCAAAGAGGGTCTTGCATCTAAGGACGTAATGCTTAGCCGTAGAGCTTAATACCTGTTGGGTGTCAGTAACTACCCGAATTAACAATCAATCAGTTATTCGGTCATCTTTGAGAGTCGGTACAAGTAATTTGATTCATCGCTAATTTTTCCAATTTCTTGAACAATTCACACAATGGGCTTTACGGAACAGCGTATTTTCGAAACGGGGTTAGAGTAAATGGTGAGTGGCAATACAATTCGGGTTTAAGCATGGACGATTTTCACGAACATTTTCCTAACGTTGCTTTTATTGCTGGGGATTTTTATCATTGCCTGAAAAGAACCGTGGCTGTGTTTAGGGAAACAGGTTCTATACAACACAAAAATGGAGCAGGAAGACCATCTGTAAGAACAGAAGAACTTGCTGCAAACGTTCGTGAAATAATGCAAAATACGCCAACAAATTGTATAAGACGCCTGTCCCAAGAAGTGGGAAGATCTTGTGGAACATGCAGGACTATTCTTAAGAAGCAGCTAAATTTATTTCCTTACAAAGTGCAAGTATTCCAAGAAATACAAGCCGCAGATTTTGAAAGACGCAGGAATTACTCTCAATGGTTTACCCAAAATTTATTGGAAAGAAATGATTTATTAGACCTGACATTTTTTTCGGATGAAGCCTGGTTCCACCTCTCCGGTTATGTGAATTCTCAGAATACACGCATGTGGAGTAGTGAAAATCCCCATTTTTTTTGTAGAGTCCACATTGCACCCTCAAAAAATTGGTGTCTGGTTAGCTGTTTCCCGAAGAAGAATTGTTGGTCCTATTTTTTTCCATGACACAGTTACAGCACAGCGGTATAGACAATATTTTGAATCCATTTGTGGAGCAATTACTTGACGATGAACTACGTTTTGGATATTTTCAACAGGACGGTGCAAATGCCCAAGCAGCCGCCGAAACTATTAACTACTTACGCAATTTTTTCTACGACAGATTGATCAGTTTTCGATCAGAGATTGAATTCCCACCTAGATCACCTTGTTTAACGGTTATGAATTAAAGAACACTATTTTTAAAACTCCAGTTGCAAATTTAGAACAATTACAAAAAAGGATTATCCAAGAATGTGATAACATTTCTCCAAAGATGCTCGTCAACACTTTCGAAAATATGAAGAGACGTGTGAATTTATGCTTGGAGCATGGCGGTGGCCAATTTCAGCAATTTATGTAATTCTTTTTCTTTTTCTTTCTGTATATTCTTACTTTGTTAATTTTGTGAACAACAAAAATAAATTTGTATTTGTCTACTTATTTTATTACTCATTAGTTTGGCATATCATGTCATAATATGAATTTGACAACATTTTAACCTAGATTTGGTTAGATATATCGTCCCCATATCATTGTGATCTAAACCAAGCCCTACGTTTTTTAATCCAAGCCCTCTTTGATGCAAATAATTTTTGCTCGCACGGTAGCTGACTTTCACTGACCTTGTTTACATTGCTCTTATACTGCGTCCAGTTTTTTAACGAAAATGTCCTGGTATTTTCACCTTCTAATACTGGTTACAATTTGGAAATGGCAACCCTAGATTAAACTGCTTTATTCTTTAATACTTACAGTAGTAATTCCAAAGAAACATATTATTTACACTGTTTACAGCGCTAAAAGCCATTTAAGGCGGTTGCTCTACCTTATTCAAAATTCAATTTTAAATTCCTTTTCGTTGGTTTGTTTCGATTTAGCGAATATATTGTCTGACGACGACAAACATATGCCAAACTTCGATAACATGTTGAGGTGTTTAAAGCCTATACCTACATTACTAATAATTGGCTGCGTCCCTCTGGCTTATGGATCACGACAGGGTCATTCGTTTTGTTTATGTAGCTGGACATAACTCGACAACAGACGTCTGAAAATTTGATTAAAATGGTATAAATAAAAAAAACATTTATTAGATGGGGTCATTGAGTGGTTGATTTTAATATTGCTGGAGAACCGTATCTGAACAAACCTTACTATAGAATACTTTTTGGAAGTCAATGCGAAAGCCTAGAAGTTAGAATGGTGTTTGGAAATATTCACTAAACATAGACATACGTAGGTCACTAAAAAGGACTGAATACTCGACTGCATATAACTGGGGTTGTCACCTCTACTGGTTTTTCGGGAATCTCCCGGAATTGAGCTTTAAAAAACACCCCCTTTTTCCCGGCTCCCGGATTTCATATAATAGGGTACTTGCACGAAATTTTAATATATTTTTAAGTATTTTTAAAATATTCAAGATTAAAATTTAAAATATTAACACGTGTTCGGAAACGATTTTGATTGGTTTACGTCACTAATCAGTAAAACGTTGCTAAATTTATTGACAAGAAATGTACTATTTCGCGGTTGCCAAACGTTGCATATTGTGTTTTATCGTATTTTACTATTTCATCGACGACTTCATTATAAGAGGTATGGTTAAAACTTTAAATATTAAGTTGCAATTAGACTTTAAAGTTCTACCTTTAATTTCAACATGTGAAGATATGTATCATAATTTAACGAACAAATTTTCCGCGAAATAAACATTATTCGGATGGAAATATGTTTTTTTAAAACCGACCAGAAAATTTACACTTTCTGGACAATTTTTCGTCTAGAAAATAACGTTTTCCGATCGCAAAACCGGAAAAGTGACATTAGAGACCGGAAAAAATGTCACTGTCACCCTGTTTTTTGTTTTTCCAATCGCTCTTTGATAATACAAGATACCTTGATTTCGTTATTATGGCAACATTTCGATGTATTGTCGAGTGACAGTTCGTTAATTTTTAATTTTGTTCTTTATGTCAAACTTGTTTCGCGTAGATTATGAAATATATCGAAGTGTCGGCCTTATTACTTTATTCCAAAAAGTGGGCTTTTTAAATAGGCATTGACCGTTGATATCTTTTGTGCATTAGGGATACCATAGGTATACTAAAGACAGGATATTTTTGTCATTGAATACAGACTGAATTTTATCATTATTTTTATTTTGAATATTAAATTTGTTCTAAATAGTTGTAAGGTAAAATTGCAAAATGAAATGTCGATCCGGAATAAAATTCAACAGAGTATTTATAAACTTTAGTCGACGGCGGTTGCTAGTAGCGAGTGTTGTCCGATCGTTGTAGCTGTAATAACAATCAATTATAAAGTTTTTGTTGTGATTTGTGGTTAGGTTTGTTTTAAACTGTTAATTAAACATTTTGTTGTTAATTTAATTATTTAAATTATGACTGAAGCTGGGTCTATTAAAGAATTTGCCAAAAGTAGATGCTTTCATGATTGCAGTTTTTTTCTGACAGTGATTTATTTAACGCTGCAGAAATTAGTGGTGTAAAAACGGATAGGTAGTATATTCCTAATATTAAACGTTTTTATTGTTATTATTTTTGTGGAATGTAGTGAAATGTTATAACTATATCTTTATTAGGAAAATTTGAATGCAACATACATACTTTAAGACGCATAGATTATATAACAAAAGTAAGTAAATACACAATAATAAAAAGTAAGGTTACATACATTAGTACATTTGATTGTACGTGAATTAAATTGTACTAACGGCATTCTTGGCAACATTGCTAATTACTGAGTTTTGACGTCACGTATAAGTAGGCGTTTTGGCGCGCATTTAAAACAGGACATTTTATTTTTATTATATCTGGAAAACAAGGCAGTATTTTTGAAAAAGAAAAAAAGGGCCCATGTATGAACCCATTAAGTTAAATAAACAAAAAATAAAAAATTGTGCAAGGACCCTATTTCTTCCAACTATGCACATTCCGTGCAAACCATCCCTATTTAAACAAATTTCCGCTCCAGGCAAACTTTCTCGTCCCTGTTTGGTTAAGAGCGACCACCACTTGTCTAGCCAGGTTCGCGTACCCCTCCTAATATCTGGATAGTGCAACATATAATGCTGAAAACCTTGTTGCATCATATTAATTGAATCGGCCAATACTGGGTGAAAATCTATAAGCAATATTATGGGTTAGAACGAAAAACTTTTATTTAACTGAACGACTTTCCACTATATTGACAAAAACTTGATATGTTTGGCTACACAGTGGCTTCGTCAGAAGACAATCAGTCAACTTTTGTCAATGTAGTAAACATTTAAGTTAAGTAGACGGACTACCGATGGGTTTATCTCTCTAACCAATAAGCGCCAACATTTACATGGAATAGTCTGAATCCGAAGTAATGGAACAAGTAAGGAAGAAATCAAAAATGTGGCTGAGATATTTGGATGACACCTTCATTACTTGGAATGGAAACGATGACGAATTCAGGGAAGTACATCAATAGCTTCACACCGACAATCAAATTCACCATGGAGAAAGAAAAAAACACCAATTATCTTTCCTAGATGTCAACATGGAAAAATGGCAACGCCATCCAAACTAAACTTCAGTATACAGGAAACCTACACATACAGGTCAATATCTCGGTTACATATCAAACCACTCAAACACAAATCAACGCATAGTAAAGACCCTTGTGAATAGGGCAATTACAATCTGAAACTCGAAAAAAGCCCTCAGAAAAGAAACTAACTACATCAAGACTGACCTCAAGAAAACTGGCTACCCCATGGGATTAGTTGACATAATAATGGAACATCGTAGGAATCGACCAAACGAGCAAAGAGGTACAACCAACACTCACATTCTGTATGTCAAAGGAGTATCTGAGAGAAGAAGACTAGGATAAAGTTATAACCTAAATACAGTATTGCGCTCGAGAGACACCCTAAGAAGCCACCTGATGTGAGACAAAACCAAAAAGACAAAAAAAACCTGTGTCTACCGGATCCCCTGTATTGCATTTCTCGTATGAGTCCCGTGAGAAAGTGTCTGTCATATAACTCTTCTGTCCATCGACGACATAGCAAGATAGACACCTCATTTTTAAAGGGCCCATTAGGTTCCTCGCGAGTTCCGCAATGAAACCAAGTGAAAATATGCACCAATTTTTACTCTAGAATAATACGCTGTTGCTGAAGAATCCAAAGATTAGCTCCTGTTTAGTTTTATTTGAGCTTAAATTTGAAAGTGTCCGCACTCTTTGCTCTCGCAATTTGGCACTCTTTCCGTACCATTCCCGTGTCAGAAACTTAATTAAAACAACCATGTTAATATCATAGTTGATATTCGTGGTGTGCAACCGCTGTTGGCCGATTTCTTCGCTTTTGACACCCATAATAATTCGCTTTTGCTGGCAAAGTTAAAATATTATGGTTTTGAAAATTCATCCTTACTCTTATTTGATCATACTTCAACAGGTGCCAAAAAATTTTCAATAAAAACAATTACTCAGAACAAACTCAACTTTTGTCTGGATCTATCCTTGGACCTCTTCTATTTATTGTCTATACCTCAAATAATTTAAAATCTTTAAAGCAGTGTAAGGTTTAGGCAAATGCAGATGATACACAAATCGTCAGTTTGGAACAAGAAAGTCATATCTCAAAAGAATAAAATTTTCAGGAGAGCTAGTTAAAGTTTTATAAATAATAATGGTGGAAATATTAGTGGAAAAATAACTCTTAACAAGTTTGTGTTTCTATAAAGCAATTTATCTTACAGTATTTAGTATGTATTTGCATTTATTGTCTGTCTTGCTTTTTGGATTTTTGTTATTGCTAATTTTTATAAATAATTTTGAGTTGTGACACTTTTTCATATTTTTTAATAAGTTTTTAAGTTTAGTTCGTTAGATCGTTTTGTTCAAGAGAGTCATATCTCAAAATGTAACAGTTTATCTTATAGAATAAGAATAAAAAAGTACTTACCTTTTAAGAAAAACTGGTCCAATTAGGATTGTAACCGTATTGCACATAAACAAAAACCAACTCCCTTCTATAACTAAACTATTTTGAGTTGTGACATTCTTTCAAAAACTTTGTGCACCTAACCTCTATAAGTGTCAAAACTTGACCGACTTGTAACAGTCTTTCTTAAAGAGAGAATCAGATATTCAAGATATCATGACATTTCGGCGCAGCGCGCTCTAGCGGTAACCAAGCAGAGTAAGGTTATAACGGTTTTACACATAAAAATATACAACATTTGGATTTGATATAACAATAAATCTCAAAAATGAAAAATTTTGAGATATGACTCTCTTGTTCCAAACTGACGAAATGTACCTTCATTTTGACCGTCAAGGAGCATCAAATTTGCTTAACGATGATTTAAAAATGTTAAATCAACTTCCTTTAGAACACAACTTAAGGTTGAATCCATTGAAGTCGTTCTTCATGCTTTTTGGAAATAGAATTGGCTTTTTGAATGACAATATCAATATAGTTATTGATGGTATTAAGCCCCCTGTAGTTAAAACAGCCAAAAATCTGGGTTTAATTTTGGATACTGATATCTTGTTAATAAATCTAGGTATAGTCTATTACCAAAAAGATAGGCAATGACGTAGCTCTCATAACCATGGAAACGACAAAAATACTGTATGGTCATTGGCGGTTTGCATTAGTTTCCATGGTTTCGAATAATACGTCACTGCCTATAATATTGGGTTTTGAGTATAGGTGTGTAATAAGTGAAAATATAAATTCCCGTCACATAAGGTTTCCTAAAAAGTTGACTGTGCCTTAACATCAGAGTGCCATGTTTCAGAGATCATTTACCTACAACTCTGTAAAATTGTATCACTCCTTACCTAATGAAATGGTTTTATTGACAGAAACAAATTTAAATTGTAATATAAAAAATATCTGCTCAATTTTCAAAGTGGAACAACTTCGTTAATTATTTTCTCCTTTCTACGATATTTGTATAATATCCGTACTGAATTGTAAAAAAGACACAAAGTCACGGTCTCACGTTGCGTGACTTTGTGTCTTTTTTTCAATTCAATCTAAATCAGGTCTCTTTAAGAAAAATGGACGATTTCTTCGGATAATATCTGTACGTTGATAATTCTTTTTTTTTATTATTATTTCAGCAAGCAGTGCAGAGTTTTGTAGAGTAGCCTTTGTGGCTAGGCTGCGCCCCATTATTAATACCATCATAAACAGCTATAAACTTTAATAAAAATATATTCATTGGGATTTTCCGAGTTTTAACTTAATATGAAATTTGATCCATCGGCGTAGAGCGGTTGGTTCGATATAAACCCACATGGATATTGCCACCGTCGGGATTCTGCTGTATGATAAAAATCTTATAGACAGTATTTAATAAAGTGATTTCCCTACTATTACTGCATTCCAGCTAGACTCATTGTTGGGATCTCGGTAGGGATATAGAGTACTATACTAGCATTATTTTTAATGAATTACCTGTTGAGGATGAGTTGCTTGTTGACTCTGCTGCAATGGAGACATGGTGGTGATGGTAGTACTACCTGTATGGGCTGTGGCAGCTAAAACTTGCCCTCCTTGCGTCTGAATTTGGACTTGTCCTTGCTGAGCAACTTGTTGTTGGTGCAAAGTAGGTGCATGCTGTTGTTGAGGTGGTCCCATATTTGTTGTTGTTTGAATACATTGCTGACCTAAAAAAAGCATTGTAAACATAGGGTGCCACCAATATAAACTTCATTATGCCATGCGAGCAAAAATTATTTGCATCAAAGAGGGCCTTGCATTTAAGGACATAATGCTTAGCCGTACCTGTTGGGTGTCAGTAACTACCTGAATTAACAATCAATCAGTTAATCAGTAATCTTTGACAGTCGTTTGATTCATCGCTAATTTTTCCAATTTCTTGAACAATTCACACAATGGGTTTTACGGAACAGCACAAAACATTCATGGTTGAAGCGTATTTTCGAAACGGGGTTAGAGTAGATGGTAAGTGGCAATACAATCCGGGTTTCTGCATGGACGATTTTCACGAACATTTTCCTAACGTTGCTTTTATTGCTGGGGATTTTTATCATTGCCTGAAAAGAACCGTGGTTGTGTTTAGGGAACCAGGTTCGATACAATACAAAAAAGGAGCAGGAAGACCATCTGTAAGAACAGAAGAACTTGTTGCAAACGTTCGTGAAATAATGCTGAGAGATGCTGGTCAACACTTTCGAAAATATGAAGAGACGTGTGAATTTATGCTTGGAGCATGGCGGTGGCCAATTTCAGCAATTTATGTAATTATTTTTCTTTTTCTTTCTGTATATTTTTACTTTGTTAATTTTGTAAACAACAAAAATAAATCTGTATTTGTCTACTTATTTTATTACTCATTAGTTTGGCATATCATGTCATAATATGAATTTGACAAAATTCTAACCTAGATTTGGTTAGATATATCGTCCCCATATCATTGTGATCTTAACCAAGCCCCATGTTTTTTAATCCAAGCTCTCTTTGATGCAAATAATTTTTGCTCGCACGGTATTATAAGATAATAAGATGCAGTGATATAATTACTTTAATGGGCAGCTGTTAAGTTTTGTGTATCAACATTTTAACCATTTAAGTTCTAGATTTTTATCTTATTATCTCTTTATCTTAATCGCTTAGTTTTAATGTTTTTCTGTTTGGCCATGTTTTCTTGTGAACTATTTGGTTAGTGCCTTGGTCAGTACTACAACTACAGTGAAGTGAGGATATTATGTAAAAAGTTATTAACGAATTTTGCCCTAGTTCTATAGTAAATTTATTTTTTTAAGAATTTAGTGCTGTCCCTAAATACAAAATAAATACATTATTCATTCGTTTACGTTCATACTCATTCACCAAGCTTTTACAAAGATGGTTAATCTCTACCGGTCATTATTTTAAGGGAGTATTGTAGTAAACTGTTAATTTTTAAAGATTCGGCATTCGGTATTTTAAAATTTAACTGTTGTTTTTTGCATTTCTGTGAATTTTATCCTTCATCAGGGATGAAAAATAATGTCTTTAAACATTTTTAAAAATCTGACAACCTCGAGACATTTCGATGCAATGGAATCGGTGGCGCACAAATCACTACATAGTATAAAACAAAGTCGCTGTCGCTGTCTGTCCGTCCCTATATATGCTTAAATCTTTAAAACTACGCAACGGATTTTGAAGCGGTTTTTTTTAATAGAGTGATTCAAGAGGAAGGTTTATATGTATAATACATGCATAATACTGTAGAGAAACACTGATAAATTTAGAGGTTTCTAATGTGATGTCGTAAATAAACACAGGTCGTAAATAAACACATTTTAGACCCGCGTGCGAAGCCGGGGCGGGTCGCTAGTAAATTATAATTCACCCTTGGCAGCATAAGCATCCGCGAGCGAAGCAGTGAAAAACAGCAGTAATAAATACTAGTTACCTTGAGCATTTACTGTTACTTGCTGCAAATGAGGACTTTGCGCCTGAGCCAACTGTTGCTGCTGCTGTTGTTGTTGCTGCTGTTGTTGCTGCTGCTGCTGTTGTTGTTGCTGCTGCTGTTGCTGCAATTGCTGAAACTGTTGTTGTTCTTGCTGCTGCTGCTGCTGCTGCTGTTGTGCTTGTTGATTCTGTTGTTGCACGGCCTGTGCATTGACGTCAACAATTTGTTGTTGATTCTAATGTAAACAAGTTAAAATTATTATGTTAAACTGAAGGGAAGAAAAATCAGATTTAAACGTTGTCATTTGAGAAAAAAAATTAGGACCAATTTTCTAAAGATAATTTAATACTATTTAGAACAAGACAGGCCGAATTGGCTGTCAAATCGTCAAATTTTGAATCCTTGTTAGCAACAGTCAAAGTCATAAGAACGTCAAAATGGTAACAAACGCTAACGTTTTCTACTTTCAACTACTAATAATGTCAAATATTCCTTCCTATTAACTTTAATCTAGTTTAGACTCATTTTTACGGTGGTACAACAAAAAAGTTGGTTGGGGCTGCGCCCCCTCTTTGGGGTCCCATTTTTTTTACATGACAACAGCGAGACCCATAAAGAATCTTTGAGGACATGGTTTTGGATTTTGGAGAAATCTTATTCCCAGAAACGCTATAAGCAGTGTTCCATTTGAAATCTCCAACCTGCATAAATAATACATTAAAAATCTTACAAAATTAGTTTAATACTTTCAGTGGATATTAAAAGGGCATTTGACAACGTCTGGCATAAAGGCATCCTCTTAATAGGGAACTTTCCAAATTTTTTTTTCAATAATATGATTTAGTTAGGCCTAAAAAAATATTCCCCAATTATTACTCCTTAAAAATCAGTAATAACTTGGTAAAAATTCTTTAAAGTTTCGCGCGTGTCAAAAGCATTTCAAACGACCTTTTAAGCGCGCCAAGCCCGATGACGCCACGACGTATGACTTTTCCGTCATCCGTCATCCTGACCGGTGACCCAGCTACCGAGTTTGCATTTGGATTGCCGTGTGTTATTGTTATTGTATTGTTGTTTTAAGATGGAATTCTCAACGTCGTTCAATTTATTGCCAACCTATAACCTATTTCGTGGCTGTCACACACGAATTATACTTCTTGACGTCACGACCCGTTTTTACCCGCTTGGGATCATTTGAATTTTGGGGCATTTTTAAATCTTGATAGCGGTCGTTTGGGACGAAATATGTTGTTTTTTTTTGCTGCCATATGTTTTATGACAATGTATACTTATGATGTATAGAATTTTTTCCCCATTTAAAATGTTTGTCAAGTTCCCTATTGTATCAACTTCAGTAGGTATCCGACCTTTTTAATCTGGATTGTCAAACATTTTTTGGAAAACCGCATAAATGTTGTTAAAGTAAATGGAGTCTCTTCAATACCATTTTCTTATGCGCAGGGAACACCTCAGGGCTCACCACTATCACCCTTTTTATACAATGTTTTTTTGCTTCAACACCTTTTCAGAGCTAAATCAAGTTTTGCCAGAAATACCATACTTAATACAGTTTGCCGAGGATACCTCAATGATAGCTCACCATAAAAATGCAGCAAAAGCAGTGCAAGCACTTAATGGGGTTATAATGTAGTTTCGGAAATGGAAATTGAAAGTGCATCCAGAGAAAACTCAGTTTATAATCTTCCATCATAAAATTAAAAGCCAACTATAAAAGTTCTGAACCACCAAGTAAACCCACAGACACATATTAAATACTTGGGGATCTATTTTGATCACAAACTGAATTTCAAACATCACCTAACAATTACAAAGAAGAAAATGATAACCAGAAGTAAACATTTTAGAAATCTCACTTATAAAAATGAAGGAAGTAACTTTAAAACTGCTTCTCATAAACAGTGTGACCAGTAAAGTCCGTATCATATGGGATTTTTTTTTATTAATACCAACATTTTTTAAATTGCACCACTTTTGCAAAATAAGACTTCTTAGTTTTGACAATGCTTTATTTCGGTACATTTTCTTTAAAGTAGCGCCATATTAAATGTGTGTTTCTACAAAATCAAAATTGGGCTATTAAAATTTGGTCGCATGTGATGCAAAGTTTATTTGTTTTTGACCATGTATAAGGTAATTTCATAAAATAAGTATTTTTGAAAACGTAGTTTGTGTCTGAAAGTAATACACCTTAATATTAAGACAAGAAAGAACACAGTGTCATCAGTAAAGTGTTCATTAAGTGGAAAATAAATTTTAGTGGTGGGTAAAAAATTAAAATTATCTTATGCAGCCGAAATTTTGCATGTGGGCTAGAAACAGCATTTAAAAAAACTTTTTCTAATAAATTAAAATTTGACAGATAATGCGATCACGTGACAACTATTTTTTGCTTAATTTTTATCTGGATCGAAGCAGAACTTGATGCCAAAGTCAAATTTCGAATAAAGGTATTAATAAAAAAAAATCCCATATGATGCGGACTTTACTGGTCACACTGTATATATAAAATGTTAGCTCGACCAATGGTGGAATATGGCCAAATAATTTTCAGCTCTTGTAGAAAACCTGCCGTTAATATTATAGAAACAGCCTAAAGAACAAGTCTTCGCAAAATTACTAGGATGAGACACCCTACCAATCCACTGCACAACCCATCTAATGAATACCTCTAAGAAAAAACAAAAGTTGAACCAATTATCCACCGATTTCACCGACTTACTGAGAAGTTCACAAGCAAGGCTTCGAATATTAATATATTAGAGCAATTTATTATGAACTTTCTTAACCAATACACTAGAAAAAGACAATTCCCAGAAAGGACAGTTTTTGAGAAACTGACAAACTAGTTTTTCTTTTTTATTGTACATAGCAGTATCACACTTTTTCCAAAAATTATTTTTGTGTACTTTATTTTTTTTAAGTAAAGACCTAGGTCGATAGCCTTTTAGACTTGTGTCTAATAAATATGTTTTAATAAAAATACTTTCAGTGTAAGATTCTACCTGCTTATTGATATCGCCCATGGTTGCCGACATGCCTGATGCGTCTACACTTTGCTTGATAAAGTCGTGTCCCCGATCCAAGTTCAAAAGGGTGTTGGCAACGTCATACTTGCAATCGTCAGCTGTTATATCATGAATACCTGCTTTCTGGGCGAGGGTTTCTAAGCACTGAAGAGAACGAGATCCTAAAATAGACCATAAAAATTAAAATAAAAGGGACAAATACTCGACTGAAAAGTGTGAATTATTAAAGCTTGGTTTCAACTCAGCAGGAGATTCGTTTCTGATCAGTAATTTCCAGCATCTCAATAATTAAATTTCGAAATTAGCAGTCGACTGTTGCAATGGCAAGTTAGTTGAGCCGCTGGAAATAACCGACCAGGAACGAATCTCTTGCCGAGTTGGAACAAAGCTTATATTAAATATAAAACCTACATATACGGAGTGTCCGGAATTGATGAGCAAAAAATGTAGGGGCAGTAGGGGATGATTCTAGACCTAAAATAAATGCTATCTCTTCCTATAACATTTTTTCAAAATGTTAAATTTTATTTTGCAGTTTTTTTGCAATACCTTTTTCCACGCTCATAATATTTTGACGAAATCTCGCATGACGGGCTTTTTCGGGGTAAGGAATACAAATTTGCCCACTGTTTTTTCACATTTTGTATAGGGCGCCACATAGGGGCCTATACTTTAATTTGAATGGTCCGAACTATTTTGTCCTACACTGTATGCGCATTTTGACTAAATATTTTTATTCTCCTAACCTTTTGACATAAAAAAGGTATACTGCATTGTTTCGATAGATCTAACCGTTTTCGAGAAAAACGCTTGTGATAAATACGAAATCATTTTAATTTATTTTCAACCTTAAACATAGCATAGCAAAGGAAGGAATATTCCATAGAGTTCGTCGGAATTTTTAAGAAAGAAAAAGAAAATATAGTGGCATATCGGACAAGTGTGTAACTATTTTTTATGTTGGAATACACAGGGATCCAAGATCAATGGATACCCTGGGGCGGGTAGGGTGGAATTGCTTGGGTTATGGCTGCCCGTCGAGTCCTAATAAGGACGAAACGGCCGTCGTGGTCTACCCGCCCCAGGGTATCCATTGATCTTGGATCCCTGTGTATTCCAATATAAAAAATAGTTACACACTTGTCCGATATGCCACTATATTTTCTTTTTCTTTTAATTATTTTCGCGGACACTAATCTTTTAAACATTTGTTTGGCTTAAAACTCACACGGATTGCGCGCATTCTGGTGGGTGCCAGCGTTGATCTGTTTTCTTGTCTGCAAAATGGCAGATGTTTTCGGTGAAAACGCAAATAGCGTTCCCTATACTGGATTGTGGTTGCACTTCGTGGTTTATTTAGTTGTCTACCTTTCGATTATACCAGTGTAACTAGCTTTTATATTGGAGTGAATTCCGTGGGATGGCGCTACGGTGCACTGATGACCGCCTTGGTTTTGCAATGAGGCTTTTAGTGCATTTTTCCGTCATTCTTGGAATTGCTTGGGTTATGGCTGCCCGTTGAGTCCTAATAAGGACGAAACGGCCGTCGTGGTCTACCCGCCCCAGGGTTTCCATTGAACTTGGATCCCTGTGTATTCCAATATAAAAAATAGTTACACACTTGTCCGATATGCCACTATATTTTCTTTTAATTTAATTTGAATGTTTAATTTATTGTTCTAGTAACTTATGTATTTTAAAACTGCAAATAAAATTTAACTTTAACTTTAAGTCCGTTATAATCAATTTTCGAAAAAATGCTATAGAAAGAGATAGTATTTATTTTCGGTCTAAAATTACACCCTAAATTTTTTGCTCATCATTTCCGGACACCCCGTATAAGCGTACAATGTACTGCAAATTCTTTGGCAGTTCGAAGAATGGTTGCATTAGGAAACTTTTGTGGAAATTAGAGTTAACTTTAAATACTCTTTTAAAAAAATTTTAAAGCAAATCAATTCTGAAATTTTAAAGTAGGCTAGTTAAAAGTAAATGATGCTTTTTTCAATGAGATATTTTAAAGGCAAAAAAGAGAAATCATTTTTTGAACGCTGATCACCCAGTATCTGGCTCAAAATGTCTGGATTTTAGGGTATGTGAAACTACGCCACAGTATACCAAGCAGAAGTTCATGCAATGCAAGCATGCATAAAAAATATTCTAAATAAGAGTTACCACGACCAAGAGTATACACATTCTGTCAGACAGCCCTTAAGGCTCTGAACTCCAACCGATTTATATCAAAAATCACAATGGAGTTCCTTAACCACCTGAAAGAACTGGCAGCCAGAAACAACAAGATGGAACTACTATGGGTTCCTGGTCACTTAGAGACAATCAAAAAACAGATGAACCAGCGAGAGCAAAATCTACTTAAATTTCAGGACCCTGACCCGCCCTGGGAATATCATAACAGGCAACTAAAACAACACTGGACAGATGGGCGCAAAAACAACATCTATCTTGATGGAACGGTACAACTGGTCAAAAAGGAAGCCTCCGAAGAAACTATCAATTGGAATGCTGTTTCTAATGCATACCCAACTAAGACAAGTGACTGGGTTGTTAACCGGTTATTGTCACTTAAGAAAACACCTTTAACGAGTAGAAAAAACCGCATTTCATGGCATATACAGCTGCGAAGCACAAACTTGGAAGGAGACTATTTGGCCTTATAGAAGGGACTAATCTTTTCTAACAAGACTGGGGTGCACAATAATCCAGAAGGCTGCAGTATAAGAAGCTTGGGCCACACACCCGACCTACGCCTTCAACCAACCAACCAGAGGAACAAGTATTAATCTTTTGACAATAACTTACAACAATAACAATACATTAAAATAATACACATTATGTATATCGTTGCAGCCTATATATCAATAATATTAAACACTACCCAACACAACACAGAAGCAAACAACTTACAATAGTACTGGGAAACCAGACTTCAGAAAAACATAATAAAACATTGGATGAATATATAATAAAATATACGACGAATATACATTAACTAATTTAATAAAGAACATACCATACATAAACAGAACAAACCAACCAAAAACTATGACAGAAAGACTAGACATATTAAAACCAAAATTCGCAGTGTATGCCAACAGACATGTCCCTTACATTAGGCAAGGCAAGACTATCATCGAACCCAAAAATAATGATGCAAATAATTCTAGCCAACTACCACCAACCTCCTTCTCAAACGTTATAAAATACTAACCTCAATAATTACCCATAAAATCAAAAACACTTATCACAATACGACATACTTATTGAAGAACAAAATGGATGTATGGAACAGTATGGATGAGAAGCCAAGGCTGCAAACAACAATTTATTATAGACAGCAAAATACTCAGGCAGAAAAAAACCAACGAAACCAATACACATGCTACATCGAATACAAAAAGGATTTGGACATTGTACCTCAAAGCTGACAAGTTATTCAGATATAAATATATAAAATACCAGAGACAATCACACACTTCTTAACATATATCTGGAAGAGTGGAAGACAAAAATACACCTATATTATGACACAGGTCATATTAAAACAGACGATATACCAATAAAACGTGGCATCTTCCAAGGATACTCACTCAGCGCATTATGGTTTTGCATGTGCCTAAACTCTCATTAAAAACGCTTAACGATAGAAAACAGTGATTCACACTTACAAATAAATGTTCATCTAATTTACATGGACGACATAAAACCCAAACAGAAAAAATCAACATGGAATTCGGGATGGATAATTATAAACACAAATAGACCAACAATAAATAACCAACAAATCATGTTGCTTGAAGAACAAGAAACATACATTCTCGAAGAGAAGGCCCAGCTTTCGAGCATCCCACAATAGACCAGTATCAAGACTGACACCCAAGAACCCAACCATCTCAGTTACGGCATTGGTCGTGCCAATGTCTCGCAACGAAAAAACGATTCTATTAGTTTTACTCTTGTTAAGAAACAACCTGTTTGCTTTGCACTGAACCATTCCTCTGACTTCTCCTTCATTATTATAGATTTACTGATTGCATCGTCCAGCGCTCTAGCAGCCATCGAGATCGTGGTGTCATCCGCAAAGAGTTTAAACTTAGCTGAGGCATCCACCATTGGCAAGTCGTTAATGAAAATTAAAAACAAAATGCGTCCTAGGACTGAACCTTGGGATACACCAATTGTATCCCTTTCTTTGCAGTCATAAGTCACAACATAAGAATGATATAATCAAAGACCCAGCAGTACTTACCGATAAATTCCAAAAATGAATATTGACAAAACAAAGTACCTCCTAGATATCGCAATACCGAACGAAGCATTGTAGACACTACTTTAAAGAAATCATACAGACATGGAAACAAGAAAAGGCATAAATACTATCCCACTCACGGTTACAGAAACCAGGACTACGCTCAAACATCCACTTCTATACAATAAAGGAATCATTCTTAAGACATGCAATATAGTACCTGCAAAAGTTTCTGGACAATTAATTTCCTGACTAACTTTTATCTCCACTTGGTAAAAACCAGTGGTCATGAGAATGGTCCAGGGGAAACCATACGAGAACAAACGATGATGATCATTAATAAAAATAATAAAAAAAACAAAGTACTACTTATATTATAGATCTGTCAGTATCCTGATTAATTTATTACCAGTTGCTGTTATAGCCATGCCAACAAGCTCTAATTTATACTGAATAGTAATAACTACCCTAGATCTAAAAACCGAAGTAGAGTAAAATCGATAGGGAGGAGACAGGACAAAGCATCATTCTGTGGTTTGAACAACCTAGTGCTAATGATTCTTTCGATAGACTAAAGAGAGAGTTAAATCAGATTGTTATTAGATTTCTCTAACAAGTTTTTTAAACCTGGATCTTGATTTTTGAATTTGAATTTGATTCGCAGTAATAATGTTGTGGTGGATCAAATTCAAAAAATGATTGTGTCATCGTCACGCTCGTATTCCAACCGTATATAAACGAGGCGTGCCTTTAGAAAAAGTTGTAAGTGCCAGTTTGCTTTAAATTGACTTTTTATGTTATTTAAGTTGTAAGTGCCATGCTTTACACTCCCACAAAGCACTTTGTGTGTGCAGTTAAAAATCACGTGATTAAGTAGACGCGAATGTCAGAACGTTGCAAGTGCCATCGCGCTCGTCGGATTTTACGACGTGCAAAAAATATACCGTTTAGTGTTTAGTGCGATTAGAAACATGGCAAACTGCGCAAATAAGATTGTCGACAGATCAGTTTGGAACAGCTGAAGTCTGGAAAGCGCATGGAGCCTTCCAGTTTCCTACATAAACTAATATTCTGCGAAAAGGAGTAACTATTGACGACTTTGCAACAATTGAAGTTTATGAACAGCCTACAAAGCATGGTATTCCAGAAGAAAAAGTAGCCCATATTAGAGCCATGCTTCCTTACCTCACAAATGAAGCAAATAAATACTACTCACAGCTTCTGGGCTAGAATTCATCTAAGTATTGTTCGACATATTCGTTTTTTATTGTAACGAACGTGTATTAATAAAGTTACAATGTTTTTCTATAAGATAATAGTGTTTTATTATGACATTACATCAGATAAGACCTGTGATTTTCTTTGTACTTACAACGTTTCGACTTGTAACGTAGGCTAGGACTTACAACGTTTTGGAACTAAGCGATTTTAGATTTTTTTTATTGGGTTATTGATACGTGTGCACCCGATATCATCCTTGATAAACGTTGAACATAAGATAAACTCCTAACTTCATTGAAGGGAATTGCAATATTATTACAGTTAGCTGAAAAAATCAGTTTTTTGCTTCTCCTGTAAAATTCTAAAAATAGCACTTACAACGTTTTGGAAAGGCACGCCTCAACAGTCATAAAACAGGGGTAGAATCAGGATCACGATGCAAACGCGTGCATCAGAGGATAAAATATGTAACCAATAATATTGTAAAATAAAGTAAATGTATGTCAACGACTAGGTATAGGAGGGAGGAACTAGAGTGAAAATGGCATAAATAGGAATCCAAGTGCGCTACCTCGAGAATTTCTGGCAGTGGCACATAGTCCACTGTAGATGATTTACTATCCACAAGTACCCTGTGTGTACCTGATAAAAAGTATTTAATCAGATTCGATTTCGAAATAAGAAATCCAATATAAATGTGAGAGTCGATCGTTACTTGATGAAGATCCATATTAAATAAATACGTAAAACAAACAACGTTAAGGTTTCAAATCTTCACAAAATTGGTTTGTTTTTATATTACAAATAAAAATAAAAACATGACATGTTTCGTAGCACTGCTACTTCGTCAGATGTCGAAAATTTTGTCATGTTTTTATTTTTATTTGTAACCCGGTATAAAACAGTCAAAAACTTTATCCGTATTCTCCTAAATACTCTTTAGGCGAAAAGCCACTTACCTTGTTGACTGTTACTATCGTTGTCTAGAGAAGACGAAGGTTCTTCGCTGTTAGGTAGACCTTCTGCAGTGTTGTATAGTTTATCTTGTTTAGGCGGGGTATTAGTGGTATCTTTCAGGGGCTCTTTTTGTTGAAGCTGAATGTCTGCTTGTTGCTGTAGACTGTCGTAGTGTTGTGTTCTGAAAAAAAAAATAGTTTGTCAAGAAAAGTCTTCAGAAAAGTTTGCACAAATAAAAAACGTTTTTATAATTGGTTTAGTATTATGTTGTAATGTTGATTAAAATTATTTTATTATGACAACCCAAAAACAGTGGCGTGCGGTGGGCATATACAGTAACAGCAAGCGGGCTAGAAAATTCGACTTTCCGAAGTCCTGGCTAGTAACGACACTTGCGCTAGCAGCAGTTACAGTAATAGCACACGAGGTATAAAAAGGTATATCGGCAATCGGTTTGTTCGTTGTTAGCAGAGCATTTTTTTTAAATCCAATTCATTTCATAATATTTCATAAAATATTAATTAAATTTTTAAAAAATGCTCTGCTAACAACGAACAAACCGATTGCCGATATACCTTTTTATACCTCGCGTGCTATTACTGTAACTGCTGCTAGCGCGAGTGTCGTTACTAGCCACCACTTGAGGAAGTAAGATTTTCTAGCCCGCGTGCTGTTACGCATTCTGCTGTCTAGCACACGTGCCATTACTGATTATGATTTCGGCGATCCGAGCTTAAACGAAGTTTCCAGCCCGCGTGCTGTTACTGTATATGCGTGCGGTGGAATGTGGGGGAAAGCGCTCCAAAAAATAATATTTTTTTGCAGATATTAACTAAGTCGGTTTTCTTTTGACCTTATGTCGGAAAAAACCTCTGAACTTCCTGTGATATGTGTGAACCAGTGTGACTCAGGGGCGTAACTACGTCAAAAAAACTTGTGTTCGGTGAGCGTAGGGTGTGGATTACAAAAAAAAATTTGCAGACCTCCAAAAATTTCCCAGGACCTAGAGTTAACTTTTTTTTAAAACAAAGCGTTTCGGCAGAAGACAACGACATTTGACATTAACAGCCGATCTGGTTTTGTCGTTTAAGTTCCCAGATCACCAGTGGGCCGTAGCAAGCTCATGCGTCTGGTTGTGTCATATTATTTCCTTACGATTTTGGTGTGTTTTAAGCGTTTCTGTGGCTGCTTTTTGTGTAGTGTGTGTTTTCAACATTTTACTTTTGGATTTTATTAGTGTCCGACCGAAACAAGATTTTCAGCCGAAACCGATTCTTCGGCCTTGGTCTCAGTTTCGGCCGAAACCGAAACCTATTTATGGGTCATTCTCACCAAATTCAGTGGAAGCATGTTACTTGATTATTATTCTAAGTATAAAAATCAATAAAATCAGGTTTGGCAGGAAGTGAATGGAATACATTAAAATGTATTTCCTCAATATATAAAAATGTTAAAAAAAATATTAAATGTGTCCAAATGTGCCTGACAGTATAAGAAAATTCACCTCCGTTCGATGTTATTTTTCAATGTGTTTAAGATTACTGATATTTTTATTGTTCTTCTTAGATATAAATCACAAAACCTAAGTGTCCAACGTTTGCAAAAAGAAATGAACTTCTAAATTCTAAACGTTAAAAAATAGAAACATAGCGAATAGCAAATAAAAAAAATGAAAACTGCTTGTTACTAGTCAACCATTCACCTCCGTGCTAAGGTGCATAGTTCAAAAAACAAATGTAAGATGGCGCCATCGAACTAACCTATTAGATTTCTGTATGTGGATGAGCTGCGCCAGTAAAATGTGCAGCTAATTTCAGTCTGTTTTTGGCCCTAATAGGAGAAGGTCGCGTTTTCTTTATTTTTCAATCAAGTTAGAACCTGAGTGACCGGACTATTGTTTCACCTCCATTCCACTTGTTTTGGGTAAGTAAGTTAAAAAATATGTATGGATATTAGTTAATAATAATTAAATACTAATTGGCTGTCAACTTTTTATATTTGTTTAATTTAAATATTGGAGTTTTTGTCAATTTTAGGATATTTTTAAATAAAATTCACCTCCGTTCTGTTCACCTCCGTTCATAATCGTTAGGAACGGAGGTGATTAGCCAAAACGGAGGTGAATTTTTAAGGTATTCTTTGTATTAAATAAGGTGATCAGATATATTTTTTTTTTAATTTATGCCCGTTTTAAACAAAAAACGGAGATATAATAAATATCACGGATTTTCACTTTCAAGAGTTGCTCACCTTATATTAAAAAAATAGTTTATTGCATGATAATCATATACCTACATATTTTTAGTCGAAAAAATATGCCGTCAAAAGCTGAAATGTAGTGCAAAGAAAAGAAGAAAGCATTTAAAAGAATTAAATAAAAAAATTGAGAATTTGAAGGCAGAATTGCACAAAATTAGAGCTCAAAGAAATAAGTACAAAATGAGAGCGGCAAGACTAAAGAATAATTTCTTAGAAGATAAAAAAGTGTCAGTAATTGAGCAAGAAATAGCATCGCCAGATACTCGGGCTGATTTAATAATTAAATCTGGAAATACGGAAGAAGTAAGAAGAAGATTAGTTTTTGGTGAAGTGATGAGAACCTACGATATACTGATATATATAGTGACTCAGAAGACGAAAACGGAGACAATGAAACTAGCAACTTACAAGATCTTGAGAATGCACAGAATCAGGAAAATGTAATGCCGAAGAAGCAAGCCCTCAAAATTAATAATTTTTTTCTAGTCAGGTTTCTGACAAAAAAATCTGTCAAAAACTATGTCGGTCTTATTTTGTTGGCTGAAGGGAATGACTTCAGCATAAAATTTTTGCGAAAAGTCAGTGCAAATAAATTTTATTTTCCAGAAAATGAAGATGTATCTCTGACAAATAAGTCTGACATAGTAACAAACTTACCATATCCTACGTTAAATAACAGGGATCAGTATATTTTTAATTATAAGTTTCCTCAAATCACCTGTTAACTTTTTTACATAACTTTTTGTTATTAAAACTTACACATTTTCACCTCCGTTTCAACTTATTTCACCTCCGTTTTTATTTTTTTCTAAAATCCCCAGTTTTTCGTAAAATACTTAGAAAAAGTTTTGACCACATATTGAACGGTACTCACTGAATGTAAAGTAACCCGATTTACCCAGTTTTGAGTTAATTACTTGTTATAAGGTTGGTTACAAAATTACTGCAGTTTTAAGTGAATCTGATGAGAATGACCCTTATACGTGTTAAGAATTTTATTTGCATGCTGAAATTTAATTTATTTTATATAGAACGAGATCGACCTTGGGAACGGATTGACCTCTCCCCCCCCCCCAAAAAAAAAGTTGACAGAGAAAAAAATCTATTTATATACAGTGTGACCAGTAATGTCCGCATCATACGGGATTTTTTTTTTATTAATAGCTTTATTCGAAATTTGCCTTTGGCATCAAGTTCTGCATCGAACGAGATGAAAATTAAGCAAAAAATAGTAGTCACGTGTTTCGCATTACCTGTCAAATTTTAATTTTTTCCAAAAAATAATTCAAAAGTGGGGTTATTTCTGAAAGTATCGAAAAAAGTTATTAGAAAAAGTTTTTTTAAATGCAGTTTCTAGCCCACATCCAAAATTTTAGCAGCATAAGATAATTTTGATTTTTTACCCATATTTTGTAAATTACACAACTTTTGCAAAATAAGACACAACGCAACCTACATAAAACTTCTTAGTTTTGACAATGCTTTATTTCAAATAAATTTTCTTTAAAGTAGCGTCATATTAAATGTGTGTTTTTAAAATCAAAATTGGGCTATTAAAATTTGGTCGCATGTGATGCAAAGTTTATTTGTTTTTGACCCTGTATAAGGTAACTTCATAAAATAAGTATTTTTGAAAACGTAGTTTGTGGTTAAAAGTAATACAATTTAATATTGACAAAAAATAAACAGTACACAGTGTCATCAGTAAAGTGTTCATTAAGTGGAAAATAAATTTTAGTTGTGGGCGAGGTTGTGGGTATAAAATCAAAATTATCTTATGCAGCTGAAATTTTGCATGTGGGCTAGAAACTGCATTTAAAAAACTTTTTCTTATAACTTATAACAACCAGCAAAGTTATTTTATAATTTGATGGTTATACAACTGTTTTATTTTATTGGTATTTTATTGATACTTCCAAATTGCTAATCGATCACATAAGAGCTGCAATAAGCACTATTCTGTTGTAGGCAACTAATGTGTTTTATAAATTTATCATCATAACGTTTATATAATAGAATTATAAAATATCTTATAAAACAGTCATAGAATTATTGTAGAAACGTTTCTAGGAACAACTTTTTTATAAGGGCTTTATAGTGCATTTTGGCAATTTTTTAAATTCACTTATAAATATATTTTAAAATTATTTTTAAGTTGCTTCCTGCGACTTTAAAAAAACAGTTATATCGAAGTACCTACTTTTAACAACAATTCGCGTTTAAAAGTAAATTGTTATTTTAGTGATCACTTTATAACTATTTTATAGTATAACATTTCTACTAAAGTATAAAAACAAAAACAAATTTCTTATAAAATAAAATTGTTTTTTTTGTTTAATTGGCATTTGGCTAATTAGCCATGCAGCCAGGCCAGTCGTAAAGTAAAAAAGAAGAACATTATTATTCAAAACATATAAACAGGGATACACGCTTCACGCCACTGAGGTCTGTCAGGGCGACTTTATTTTAAGACACACAGGGAATGAAGACTACTAAAAAAGGAGATTACACATAAGGAAAAAATTGTGCAGGTTTGTTTTTTAAATAATTAAGAGTTACAATTTTAAATTGACCTTGTATAAATATGTTATGTTACAAGAACATTAAATATTTTTATATTTCCTAGTGACAAAAGGTATAGGGCACTCGACTTTACATTCTTGAATCAATTGCTTGAAGAGGCTATTAACTTCATTTTCATACTTTTTACACGCCAAGAATAGATGGTCCAAATCACATCTGACATTGCACAAATCACATTTGTCCGAAGGGAAAATACCTTTTTTCTTTAGGTGGGCTGGATAACAAGTATGGCCCAATTTCAGTCGTGTAATGGTTGTAATAAACCGTCTTGGAACTATTATCTCCTTATGCCAGTGCTTATTAGGAATGTTTTTACAAGAAGTGAATATCTAGTGCGAGATATGGTACAATAGGTTTCCCATCTTACGTTCCATTTATCTAATATTAGTGATTTCAGAAGAACATCTGCCTCGCTAAGGTTGAGACTAGAACTAATGGGTGTTCCATTACGAATACTATCCTTTGCTAGGGTATCAACATACTCGTTACCTGTTATACCAGTGTGTGTTTTAACCCAAATAAATGTTATGTGCTTTTTTCTTAACATAATATATCGTAATAGTTTTCGAATGTGCCATAATAAAGGATTAGTTTTGTAGGATCAAGGTTTAATATTGGTTAATGCTTTTAGAACGGACAAAGAATCAGACAGAATAACAAAATATTGATTGTCATATTCAAGTGCAAAAAATTGTTCTCATTAATATACATTTGCTATCGCTAACTACATAATAAGATAATATATTTAAGACAACTAAGTTTTTACCATTCCTAAATCAGCTGATTAAAAATGTCGAATATAAAACGGTGGGAAAAAGTAAGAAAAGTGGTGCTTTTCGAAGAAGGTTAAAGATGTGTTATGAAAATATGATGTGTAATAAGAACATTGGTGTTGATATTAATAATCCGTTAGAGTTAAAGAAAATAATAAAATTCATTAACTGCCTTAGGCCCAAATTATTAATGTCCTGTTAGTACTAACAGCCACATAATTTCCATGGCAACAATTGTTCCAACAATGGTATCCTTAGAAGTTATCTTACAGTTAGTGTTAACAGGATATTAATAATTTGGGCCTTAGTGCCTCAGATCAATCATCAATATGCCAAAACACTTATATATCTTCCTAACATAGTATAAAACAAAGTCGCTGTCCCCGTCTGTCCGTCCCTATTCTTTTATGCTTAAATCTTTAAAACTACGCAACGGATTTTGAAGCGGTTTTTTTAAATAGATAGAGTGATTCAAGAGGAAGGTTTTTATGTATCATTAACGATCCTTCGCACGGGTACAATTTCAGAAAGTGGCATGCCGGGTACTAATATATCGGGTTTATTCGGGTTTGTATTTATACCAGCGGGTTGCAACGCATTCCGGGTACACGCTAGTATATATATATGTCTGTTAATGCAAGTAGCAACGTATGGGTTATGTTTAATATTTTACGCGGTCATGATGCCGGTTACTTTTACCATCAAATAAAAAATTATCTACTGTCTAATAAAATTCCATTTTTTAAATTTACAGATACAAAGATACATTTTATTATTTATTTAAAGTGAGATTTACCATTAGCATTAGAGGAATTAGTGGGCATTAGTAAAGAAATTAGGGGTATTAAGTTAATTAAAAGAAGGAATTAGAGTCATTAGTGTACAAGAATTTTTACCGCGGTTTACCCCTCAGAATAATATACTGTTGCCAAAGATTCCACAGACTCACCCCTATTGGATTTTATTTGAGCTTAAATTGATGCTGCTTGATATTGTCATTATTAAGAAATTACCAGTGCTATGGAGGCGCATAATGTCGGTTTTAAGAAAAGCTGTTAACTGGCAGCCAATCAAAACTTTACAGTCCGAACAGTAACACCTATTTATACAGGTATAATATTCGGAATATTCCACATTTCGCAAGATGTGGCAACGTCTGCCTCCTAGCGGCAGCAATTGAAAACAAGAAAATTAAATACAACAATTTTTCAATTTTGACATTACAGTGATAAAAAAAAGTTAGCTTATCGTGAAAATAGTAGGAATGAAAATGAAACGTTTTTATGTGTTGTGTAAAAATTACAACAAAATAGTATTACAAGACAGTACCAGACCTTTAAAGAAACTGATATAGTGCCAGGATTTTCATGTTACAAACACATGTCATTGTGTTTAGAACTGTCCGACATCCGTTTTAAAGAACTAATATTGGTGATGGATTTATGTCCTCCTGTCCATAAACTCCTAAAAATATGGTGTGCCAATTTTAAAACGTACGTTCTTTCCTTAAATAAGAAACAACGAATACCGAATGATTTCGCACGATATAAATAAAGATTTTTTTGACGAAGAGAAAGTTTTTCTTGATTACATGCTAGTGGTTTTATTTTACGAGCGTGTACGTTACTTAATATGCTGTTTGTGATAATACAATTTGTTTAGTTTTTTTTTGCAAAAGGGCCTCGAAAACGTAAAAAACTACTTAACGGGAAATGAGGAAATTTTGTATGTGGATTAGGCATTAACTCTGCTCAAAACCTGGAAGGGTTTGGGTTTGCTATATACAAGGTGAAGGTAAGTTATGACAAACAAATAATTCTATTTATTTAGCTTAACCATATTGTGCAAATATCTTAATTTTTCAGGTACCTTCGACGAAGTTATGTTAAAGGATGGTGATTAAGTAGTGACAAGCGTCTAGAGAATGACTTTTTGACCGGCCAATCATAGGCCGCCGTCTTAAAGAAAGTAATTTTGAGGTTAAGCGATGTAAAACCGGTTGTTGTAAATTAGAAACATAAAATATCGGTACCTATATAGGTTTCTTTAAAACGCCACGTATGCCAAAAACACTCCTTTTCAAAAGTTCATCACACTATAAGTGTAGGTACATACTACAAATATTAACATTACAGAACAAATACAATACTTGACCATTTAACAATTGTCATAATTTGAATTTAACCCCAGAAGATAAAGTTTCAATGTTGTTACGTACCGAGAATTGTTTAATAAAAATATTTTAAAAGAAACAAAAAAATGTCATGTGTTATTTTTTTTGTTTTATTAATTATTTTGTATTTTGCAATACGATTTCTCAATACAAAAAAATCAAAACCTGTAAAAGTAGTAAGTACATTATTAACGTAGGTAAGTAGTAGGTTTAGTCAAAAATAATATTCACACTCGGGAAGGTTGTAACATCACTAGTCTAAACCGTTCTAAAAAATATACAATTTTTTGCAATCTAAACTAAGCACCCTCTTCAAAAAAACCTCCGCATTAGGAAATATTTCCCTATTCACTATTGTTCGTATGCGAAAATCAAGGTAATCGTAATCAATTTTTTCGCCTCAATTTAATAGTAAATAATAGGTACAATGATTTATGTGCGCATTCTTAACACATTTATGTTTCCCGCGCTTTACTGCGAATGTTGATTGGGCGGTTGAAAAGTCCACAGCCATACTCTCATTGAGATAGAAAAGTTATCCTACCTCAATGCATACTCTCAACGCTAATGCCACGACAAAGTAAATTTATTGGTCAAATCTGGTTTTCATCCTGAATACAATGGTAAAATAATAATAGAAATTGGTCCAGCCATTAGGGAGTGATCCGAAAACGAACATAAAAAATATCGTCTTGTCTCTTGAAGTTTATTAAAAACGATTATTAAAGAACAAAGAAATGATAATAATAAAAGGATAATTTGTCTTTGCTTTTCTATCTATGTGCCAGATACACCGACTATTTCACAGAGTGCCGTGTTTAAAAAAGTTACAACGTTGCCGAACGGTAGAAACGTCGTATCGCCAAATAAAAACGGTTGTAAAACAGACATATATTTATTTTTAATACATTCCTTCATTTAATAAACGTAAGTATAAAAATAATAGATGCATATAAAAATATGGTAACTTGCTCAGATATTTATTTGTTCGCATATAATAATTAAGTAATATACCCAATTGTTTACATTTTTACTCGATCCCCCATTATTCTGTACTTTTCTTACAAAATCCCCCAAAAAATATGCTAGTTTGGCAATTCAACTAGCTGGAGAAACTGGTTTAATAAAAGAGTAATCAATTATTGTCCTCATACACATTAGAAAATTATTTATCAATAATAATTATTCTACTAGGACTAGGTACTTTGCAAAACGTAGTATGTAGTAGTAAAATTTATCCAAACTCAGTTTGATGACATAAAAAGCGTTTAACAGGCTTCAAAGAGACCGACCTCACAACCAGGGTTGTCAGATCTATTTTTCCAAATTCTTTAAGTTCTTTTTATTAAAAATGTTCTTTTTATATCAGTATTCAATTGTTAGTAAGTAACTCTCTTTGAAAGCTACTTTACAAATATAGGTACTTTAAACTAAGATGTTTTGAGTGTGAAAGAAAGAAGAACATTAATGTTATTATAGGTTTTTTAGTCCTTATTTAGAAAAAAATAATTTAAATTAAAATAAAAAGGGGTTTCATTGTTAAAAAACAACTAATTAACAAACAATTGTTTCCCGTATACATATATATTATATTAACAAACCCGAAAATTTGGTAGAACTGGCAATCGTGCATAACTTATGCACGTCTCGAACACTGGCTCCCAATCTGTGAATGATACTAAGACAAACGCAATTGGAAATTTATATGTTCTAGACAAGAAAGGCGGAATATTTTCAGCGAATCACGATATTTCTTATCTAGGACCTGCTAAAAGATAATTAAGCCACCATCACTCTCATGTCAGGTATTAATAGTTTCTTAAGGAAAAGGACAGTGGAGTAGGTGGTTCAACATATAAAATTTGCTATAATTTACGTAAGTATTTAATTTTGATTTATAACTGTGTGCTTTTGGACAGATACGTTTTTACTCGGTACATTTTATTATCAGCAATGGCTTTTTAGCGATCATTTTAAACAGCAGATCAAGGAGAATTATATTGGTGCCAACATGCTCGGTGGAGTCGGCCTTCGAGAGCGCAACAAGTCCAGAATTGACAAACAAAGATTTACATGTTCAATGTCAACCTATTATTTTAATTTTAAGCGCAGCTCTCCTTGATAATATTCGGCAGGTAATTAACGACATGAGTAGCGATGTATGGAAAAATTGCGAAGCTCATGTTACTGTAGAAATGGAATATCCATGTTTTGTCGCCTATAGCACCAATACTGATCCAACCTGAAAACGACTCTACTTTTGAAAATTATGATGATTCCATCAATTTAATTGTTACTGCATTTTAAATCAATAATGTTCGTTTGCAACGTGTTACCTATTAAAATTGTTTTATTTATATTGTATTATCATTTAAAAAATTCAAAACAATATAATATACCCTATGCATTTTAATTATTTGGAGATACGACGCCTATGATTAGGAGTTTAATGCATAAAAGTTGCTTTATTTATATTATTATCATCTTAAAAAATTAAAACCCCCCTACCCATTTTAATTATTTGGTTGGCGACGCCTATGGTTAGGAGTTTAATACTTTTTTATGTCATTATTTAACCTGAGAAACACTATAGTAACAAGTTTTATTTAGCAAAAAGCTACAATTAATTATTTTTAATACATTTTTTTAACACATTTTTAAAGATTTATTTTTAAATTTTAAAACCCAACCTTCTTTTAACAAAAACAAACAGAAAAGTTAAACATTTTGCAAATTGTATCAAATATTACGTACGTATTTTGTTTTTTAAGTAAACCTACTTTTAAATTTTTTTTTTAAAAGTTTTAATGATATTTGAGATTTGATAGAATTTTTCAAATTATTATATTCTATCAAACCTTTATGAAAAATATACTTATAAGCGAGCTTATAAGCTAATGTTTTAGACACTCTATCCACATAAAAATGTATTAGTTTTTGTTTTATAATTATGATGGTCATATAAAAGAACAAAAAATGTTTAAACAAACAAATCATCAAAAACAATTATTTTTAATTTTATATATGTATAAAGCGATACCTACATACCAAATAAAAAATTAAATTTCTGACATTCAACCAATCTAAATTTTTTAACATAAAATGTATTTTTGTATATTTGTCACAATTTAAAATAATCCGCATTGCCTTATTTTCAGAGACCGACCGAAGGTTCGGTTTGTTTCGGTCAAAAAATCTAGTTTCGGTGACAGTTTCGGTTTCGGCCAAAAACCGGTCGAACCCTCGGCCATGCCATGCCGAAACTCAGCGTTCGTGAATTGTCGCGTACCGTTCGGCTAACTTTGGGTGGGTTCGTAGGCAGTGTTGTCGATAAAGAGATTCTTTCTCTGTAGACTTTTTTTTTTTAGTGGGAAGAGTTTAATCCGTTCCCAAGATCAATCTCGTCCTATATAAAATAAATTAAATTTCAGTATACAATAAAATTTTTAACATGTATAAAAATAAGTTTCGGTTTCGGCCGAAATTTTCATCGGTAAATACGGTTATGTTTTAATATGTATTATTTATCTCTGAGAGTCTGACGCGAAACGTCAATGGTTGTACAGTGTTGCCATGCAGGGAGAACCCAAGGAATTATCTCTTCCACCCATTACTGATTTTCAATAACACTGTTCATTGAAATCAATGTTAACAAATTTCTGCTGATTCCCTAGATCTACTGCCTGTTTGGTTATATTAATTATTTCGGATGCATTTATAATGTGTAACTATTAAGTAAAAATAATTTACCTACTAAATATTATGTGTGTTTTTCAAATTTTCTATTAGTCAAATTATTAATAGTTTTCTAATGATATAAAATTATAATGTTTGAAGGAAATCACTGTGGAAACGCTGTACGGACGTTTTTAGTACGCGTGACGTCGAATTTTATCTAGCGTTACAGTGTTGCAGCGTACAGCTAATTGTAATCAATTGCGTTTCTCGATTAATTTTTAAAAAAATTTCGAAATAGAACTATTTAGTGCTATTTATTATTATTCACAATGGTTCGCCAGTGTGTGGTGTGTAGGAGAGGTTATTCAGGTTATGTTTTTTAGCTTAAAAAAATGTTACAAATTTAATATTTTATATTACGGTATGTTTTTGATTCTAAAAAACTATATGCCAATGCACTCTAAGGACAACAGCGAGTTCTTACAGTGTTGCAATTTTTTAAAGCCATCTCTTTCTAACTTATCTGATACTTTGGAAGTATGTCGGATTGTAAACAAATGGTTTTTTGTGAATTGAATGTTTGTGTCTTTATACCTATTACATGTTTGTGGTCTAAATCAGTAAATAAATTTTAAAAAAGCACGATAACAAAGAACTATTTCCTAATTAAAAGCAAATTCCCAAAAGAAGCAAAAAAACTAACTTTAAACAAAAAAAAAATTATGTAACATAATTTATGTAAAACGAAATTTTCGGTTTACCATAAACTTACGGAGTTTACAGAATTGTGAAAGTAAATTATTTATAATATTGATCTGTCAGTGTATAATCTTTATCGTTACGGAAAATTATGTTATGCAATCGCCCCCAATGGTGTTTACTTGTATGCTCTCAAGGCATAAAAATTAATTTTTTTGAAGATATTTCCATTCGAAAATAAAAATCCATCAATATTAATCTTAGTAAAATTGGTGTAAAATGAATGTAAAGGTGAAAACACATTACTATCACCTCACGTGAGTTTACGTCATATCACGCCAGAAATAAAATGCATGAGTTTCTAACAGAATCACATTATTATTATTTCACTTGAAGTCATACCTATAATTCTTTTTATAAAAACGAGCTGTAGGGTGCTTAGCTAATCGTAACCAGAAAATGTGGAAACTAAACAATAGTTCATCTTCAGAGTTTGAAGAAGATTTAGAAAGAGCGTGCGCAGTCATAGCGACTGAAAAACTTAAAACTTAAAAAATAAGATATCTACTGCCCACATGGGGAATGTGTGGTAAAACAAATTTTAATAAAATGCAAACTTTAATAAAATCCTTAAAGCCTTGTATAACTATGATAGGTGTCATACCTATAATTCTTTTTATAAAAACGAGCTGTAGGGTGCTTAGCTAATCGTAACCAGAAAATGTGGAAACTAAACAATAGTTCATCTTCAGAGTTTAAAGAAGATTTAGAAAGAGCGTGCGCAGTCATAGCGACTGAAAAACTTAAAACTTAAAAAATAAGATATCTACTGCCCACATGGGGAATGTGTGGTAAAACAAATTTTAATAAAATGCAAACTTTAATAAAATCCTTAAAGCCTTGTATAACTATGATAGGTGTCATACCTATAATTCTTTTTATAAAAACGAGCTGTAGGGTGCTTAGCTAATCGTAACCAGAAAATGTGGAAACTAAACAATAGTTCATCTTCAGAGTTTGAAGAAGATTTAGAAAGAGCGTGCGCAGTCATAGCGACTGAAAAAACTTAAATCTTAAAAAATAAGATATCTACTGCCCACATGGGGAATGTGTGGTAAAACAAATTTTAATAAAATGCAAACTTTAATAAAATCCTTAAAGCCTTGTATAACTATGATAGGTGTCATACCTATAATTCTTTTTATAAAAACGAGCTGTAGGGTGCTTAGCTAATCGTAACCAGAAAATGTGGAAACTAAACAATAGTTCATCTTCAGAGTTTGAAGAAGATTCAGAAAGAGCGTGCGCAGTCATAGCGACTGAAAACTTAAAAAATAAGATATCTACTGCCCACATGGGGAATGTGTGGTAAAACAAATTTTAATAAAATGCAAACTTTAATAGAATCCTTAAAGCCTTGTATAACTATGATAGGTTTACTCATACTGACCTGACAGGCTGTATAAAGAATTAAATAGGTACTTTTAAATTAGACACACTCTTGAGGATTGAGCAATGCAAGCCCACACAAAGTACTACATAGGCACCAAAAAGCTAACATTAATATCATATTGTTAAATCAAGTTCACAATATGAAACACGAATATATGTGAATGATTTATTATATCAAATAAATACTAGAACGAATATGGGTCTTTATAATCACATTGTACATGCCTCTAAGGTTTTTAATCAATTGCCAAATAATTTAAAAAGGATAGAAAGGTGTGCATTGTTTGTAAAAAGAGTGTGCTAATGTTCAGACTGGCTAGAAAGAGGAAACATACTCACACTGTTTTCTTTTACTAATAGCTTAGTATTCTTAAGGCCAGAGCTCTTAAGCACTGATTGGAGAATGGTGTAAAATTATATATTGTTTGTAATTATTTTGTTGATAAACAGTTTTCAAAAAAACAAAAACTCGGCAATGGATATAGGTATGACATTAATTTAAAAAGAATCGAGAAAAGTGAATTTTCTTTATTCCAAGGTGATGAAGATCGTTTTAAGATGTACTGTCGTTAAAACTGTCTCCATTTTTCTAAACTCACGCTTCATGAAATTGATGTTTAAACAGAAAAAAGTACGTGAAGACCTGCAATATGACGTGCTTTCACGTGAACACACCATAAGACGATAGTGTGTCTCTTGTTAATCTGTACAGTGGCGGCTCGTGGGGTAGAGCCACAGTGACATGGCACTACCTGCCCTCCTGTCTAGCGTCCTGCCCTTTACAAACTAGACTGGGTACATATCGCTAATCGTCAGCCGAGAGTGCATCTAATATTAGTACTAAGAAAATTTACAAAAAAAAAATACTATTCTTTTCTTTTTCTCCATTTACTATTGCTTTTTTTGCTTCACCTTCCTGCGGAACGTGAAGGGGAAACATATCGCTAAATTGTCATTATAACAACTGACCAAAACTAGAAAATTGTGCAAAATTTCCATTTTTTCGTATAGATCGATAGGTAGTTTTTGGAGACGGCATCGTATAGTGGTCGACGTCCTATTTTCAATGCCGTCTCGCTCGATCCGCTACGACTTTTCGTTACCGAAATATATGATATTAACTATTCTTACATAAACAGCTTATAAATTGGTGAACATTTTATTGTGCCGAGCCCTTTGGGCACGGCACTGTTGGAGTTCGTTTGTTTCATTTTATACTTTTGACAAAACCATTTGTTAGCAACCTCTAATTTTGAAACATTTCAATTCGTGATAAAAAAAATAAATTTTGTTTCTTCACAACCCAAGTTGGTATTTTCGTACCGAGGATTGTCGCTGTAAGAATCCGAAATTTAAAAAACTTTCAGTACCTACCTACCTAAATAACGAAATATTAAAAAAAATAAAAAGACGCGCCTGGAATTGAACCCGGGATCATCGTGACCAAAAGTCGTAATCTAATATATACCACTAGGCCACCGACCACTTTAAAAATAATATAGAATATTATTGCCTTATTAAAGATGAAGAAACAAAAAAAATACTTTTTATTGTAGTTTTTTTTTTCGATACAAAGTAGTATTTGAGATGACCTAAACGAATTTCCAAATCAAAAATATGTGGGACGCACCCAATTCGATTTATTAACGATCCAAGATGCCCCTACATTGATTAAAAAAAAAATAAAAAAATTGACTTTCCAACTTCCGATCACCTTGGCAAACAATAGGCTTCTGAAGCCGACGGTCGTCTACGCGTCGAAAAAGTTTAAATCAAGAAAACTTATTTTTACGACCTGTATCGAATTTCAACGAGAAACCGATATTTTTCGACTTTGGGGTTTAATAACTTTTTTTCGGGACACCCTGTATATTCGAAATTTTTACACAACGTACCCCCACTATTCCTCTCTAAACCCAAAAAGTTTCAATTGTCCCACTCTAACCGTTTCCGAGAAAAAAAATCGCAAATGTGAAAATGTCTTACATAGACGAAATTGTTCAAGAGCCGATCGGGGTTTTCGAGATTCCGCGCGGAAGAGACGTATATAATACTAGACTGGGTACATATCGCTAATCGTCAGCCGAGAGTGCATCTAATATTAGTACTAAAAAGATTTACAAAAATTTACAATAAAAAAATACTTTTCTTTTCTTTTTTTCTATTTACTATTGCTTTTTTTGCCTCACCTTCCTGCGGAACGTGAAGGGAAAACATATCGCCAAATTGTCATTATAACAACTGACCAAAACTACACAATGGTGCAAAATTTCCGTTTTCTCGTATAGATAGGTAGTTTTCTGAGACGGCGCCGTATAGGTGCTCTTTAAACTCGCACACCTTTGTGCAATGTGGGATATACTTTCCATATTTGCTCTATAAAAATATGTAAGTATTCAATCGATTAAAACATAAGCAAAAAATTATTCTTACATGGAAGCTATCAATTATCAGCTAATAAATTTGTAGAAATATTATTGTGCCGAGCCAATACGTCCCTTATGATCGCTTTTAGAATAGAAATCAATATAACCTTTTATCTGGACCATAGAAAAAGGCAACTTTTTTATTTGAAGAGGTTCTATCTAAGCTTTATCAGTTTCGAGATATTGGCTAATATATGAAAACCACTTTTAATTCCATATCTCAAAAACTATAAGACCTACAAAAAATGTCTAAGAACTTAAAGTAAAGATCTCTTAAGGGTGCTACTTATTAGTTATATACATTGTTGCCGTATCTCTTTCAGTTTCCGAGGAAAATGGTCTTTTATGGATTTCATAGCATTTTCCTGAGCATATACATGGAAAAAATGCCAAAATTTAAAATTCGCAAATATATCAATTTTTTGGTACATTTCCATCAAAAATAACGTAAAACCCGAAAATAGCGAAGAAAATATGATAATTAACAATTCTATGAATTTTTAAAAAAATATTCAGAAAACTCGGATTTTTTTGTCGGTTTTCAAAGTTTCCTCAATACGTCCCTTATTACGGCCTTTGGAACATAAGTTAATATAACGTTTTATCTGGACAATAGAAAAAGGCAACTTTTTTATTTGAAGAGTTTCTATCTAAGTTCTATCAATTTCGAGATATTGGCAAATACATGAAAACCACTTTTAATTCCATATCTCAAAAACTATAAGACGTACAAAAAGTTTCTGAGAACTTAAAGTCAAGATCTCTTAAGAATGCTACTTATTAGTTATATACATTGTTGCCGTATCTCTTTCAGTTTCCGAGGAAAATGGTCTTTTATGGATTTCATAGCATTTTCCTGAACATGGAAAAAATGCCAAAATTTAAAATTCGCAAATAAGTCAATTTTACGGTACATTTCCATCAAAAATAACGTAAAACCCGAAAATAGCGAAGAAAATATGATAAATAACAATTCTATGAATTTAAAAAAAAAAAACCAGAAAACTCGGATTTTTTGGTCGGTTTTCACAGTTTCCTCAATACGTCCCTTATTACGGCCTTTGGAACAAAAGTTAATATAACGTTTTATCTGGACAATAGAAAAAGGCAACTTTTTTATTTAAAGAGTTTCTATCTAAGTTCTATCAGTTTCGAGATATTGGCAAATACATGAAAACCACTTTTAATTCCATATCTCAAAAACTATAAGACCTACAAAAAATTTCTAAGAACTTAAAGTGAAGATCTCATAAAGATGCTACTTATTAGTTATATACATTGTTGCTTTTTTTGCCTCACCTTCCTGCGGAACGTGAAGGGGAAACATATCGCCAAATTGTCATTATAACAACTGACAAAAACTAAAAAATAAAAATAACGGGTGCAAAATTTCCATTTTCTTGTATAGATAGGTAGTTTTTGAAGACGGCATCGTATAGTGCTCGATGTCCCGTTTCCAGTTTGGTCTCGCTCGATTCGCTACGACTTTTCGTTACGAAAATATATGATATTTAATATTATGATATTGATATTAACATTGAACCCATCAGCACCGGCTTTTTTTAAAATTGCACAGCAAACGTATCAATGTGGAATATACTTTCCAAGTTTGTTCTATAAAAATATGTATTCAATCGATTTAAACATAAGTAAAGAAACTATTCTTACATTGATAGCTGATAAATTAGTTTAAAAGCTTATTTTGCCGAGCCCTTCCGGCACGGCACTGTTCCAATTCGTTTATTTTATTTCATACTTTTTACAAAACCATTTGTTAGCAATCTTTAATAATTGCCTAAAGGATTATCCAAACCGAATGTCGATCGGATGGACCCAATTCGACTTATTAACGATTCAATAGGTACCTGTTTAGTCCCATATTTAACTTTGAAAAAATCAAAAAAATTACTTCCAAACTTTCGATCGCGCTCACAAACAATAGGGTTCTGTAGCCCACGGTCGTCTACGCGTCGAAAAAGTTTAAATCGAAAAAACTAATTTTTGTGGCCTGTATCGAATACCAACGAGATCCCGATATTTCCCGACTCTAAAAATTAATAACTTTTTTCCTGTACACCCTGTATATTCAAAATTTTTACACATTGTACCCCCACTATTCCTCTCTAAACTGAAAAAGTTTCAATCGTCCCACTCTTACCGTTTCCGAGAAAAGAAATCGCAAATGTGAAGATGTCGAAACTGACGACAACTTATTTTAAATGTAGCCGCCGTATATAATACTAGACTGGGTACATATCGCTAATCGTCAGCCGAGAGTGCATCTAATATTAGTACTAAAAAAATAATTTTCTTGTACTTTTTTTTAATTTACTATTGCTTTTTATACCTCACCTTCCTGCGGAACGTGAAGGAGAAACATATCGCCAAATTGTCATTATAACAACTGACAAAAACTAAAAAATAAAAAAACGGGTGCAAAATTTCCGGTTTCTCGTATAGATAGGTCGTTTTTGGAGACGGCATCGTATAGTGGTCGACGTCCTATTTCCAATGCCGTCTCGCTCGATTCGCTACGACTTTTCGTTACTAAAATATATGATATTAACTATTCTTACATAGATAGCTGATAAATTGGTGAAAATTTTATTGTGCCGAGCCCTTTGGGCACGGCACTGTTGGAGTTCGTTCGTTTCATTTTATACTTTTGACAAAACCATTTGTTAGCAACCTCTAATTTTGAAACATATTTCAATTCATGATAAAAAATAAATTTAGTTTCTTCACAAACCTAGTTGATTTTTTTCGTACCAAGGATTGTCGCTGTAAGATTCCAAGATTGAAAAATTTTTCAGTTCCTAAATAACATACGACAGCTGTCATTTTGACAGTTAATTTTCAATTTAGGATTAAAACGTAAGATAGTAATTCTTACTTTTTTATAATTTG
The DNA here is from genome assembly GCA_963969555.1 of Polydrusus pterygomalis. Classification (NCBI taxonomy): domain Eukaryota; kingdom Metazoa; phylum Arthropoda; class Insecta; order Coleoptera; family Curculionidae; genus Polydrusus; species Polydrusus pterygomalis. The sequence goes on along the minus strand of OZ018376.1, from coordinate 73,094,012 downwards.
CACCCTTTATATTACCGGTAGGTATAGAACAATATAATTGAAAAAAGTAGTATTTGAGATGACCTAAACTAATCTCTAAACCAAAAGTGTGTTAGACGCACCCAATTCGATTTATTAACGATCCAACATGACCCTACATTGATTTTAAAAAAATCAAAAAATTGACTTCCCAACTTTTGATCGCGTTCGCAAATAACGGTGTTTTGTAGCCCAACGTCGTCTACATGCCAAAAAAGTTTAAATCGATTAAAATGATTTTTGCCATCTGTATCGCGCTACAACGAAAAAAAAACATATTTTTCAACTTTGACTTAAATAACTTTTTTCCGGTACACCCTGTATATTGGAAATTTTTCCCAGAACGTGCCCCTACTATTCCTCTCTACGTCCAGAAATTTTTTATCGTTTTGCTCTAACCTTTTCCGAGAAAAAAATTCGCGAATATCGAAATATCGAACAGCCTCCCACCACGTGGCGATGCATTTTCAATGTCGGAACGTCATCTTTAAAATCGAGATTACAACTATTTCTGAAACATTTTGGGCAAATATTTTGGTCAATAAAATTAGAAGAAGGTTCAAGGTAGATATTCCATCCGATTTAAAATTTGGAAATGTTCTTATTAGTCTAGCAAGTCAAGCTCAAAACACCAATTTTTCGCCATTTTTGACAGCCGGTTTTTTAGAATTAATTTACTTACATTAACCAAAGCAGTTAAAGCACTCTAGTCAAAATTAAATGGTATTAGAATTTGCAAATTTTGCTTGTTTCCGCACTCAAAAACTCGATTTTTCTTAAACTTACGTATATTTTTTTATAAGTTTGGATATGTAGAGGTGTTGAGACTAAATCAGCGCGTCTTTTGGGAAAAAATAAAACGGTTTTGTTAAAAATTGAATAAGCTAGTCGATATAGTAAAACGTCGGATAAAAATATCTCTTGATAAATCATAAATTAATTTTTTTGAGCCACAAATGATGTTTTTTCAGAGCGCGTTTACTATGCAAACTTAAGCTTGTTTATCGGTTGATATGGTGGACCAAGAAAAAATTCAAAAAGTTATATTTATAGACACTTGCAGAAGTATTTAACAAACCAGTGCGACGCCAACAGAAATTACTGGAAAAAATTCATAGGCTGTCGTTTTTTCCGTATTAAAGATAAAGAAACGAAAAATATCTCTAAAATACAATTTGAAGAGCTCTATCCGCTAAAGTATACAACGTTTCGATCAAAAGTCGTTTTCCGTACGAAAAAAAATAAAAACTGCGAAAAATCACGCCTTCCAGTTTCTTACAATTTTTGATCATTTCCATTCCAGTTAGGTATAGAACGATATATTGGAAAAAGGTAGTTTTTGAGATGGCCTAAACGATTATCAAAACCGAATGTTGATCGGATGCACCCAATTCGACTTATTAGCGATCCAAGAGGTACCATTTTTGATCAATTTTCAACTTTAAAAAAATCAAAAAAATTACTTCCAAACTTTCGATCGCGCTCACAAACAATAGGGTTCTGTAGCCCACGGTCGTCTACGCGTCGAAAAAGTTTAAATCAAAAAAACTCATTTTTACGAACTGTATCGAATCCCAACGAGAATCCGATAATTATCGACTTTAAAAATTAATAACTTTTTTCTGGCACACCCTGTATATTCGAAATTTTTACACAACGTACCTCCACTATTCCTCTCTAAACTGAAAAAGTTTCAATCGTCCCACTCTTATCGTTTCCGAGAAAAGAAATCGCAAATGTGAAAATGTCGAAACTGACAACGACAACTTATTTTAAATGTAGCCGCCGTATATAATACTAGACTGGGTACATATCGCTAATCGTCAGCCGAGAGTGCATCTATTATTAGTACTAAAAAATTGTATTTAAAAAGTATTTTTCTTAGTTTCTTTTTTCTATGTTTTCTATTGCTTTTTTTGCCTCACCTTCCTGCGGAACGTGAAGGGGAAACATATCGCCAAATTGTCATTATAACAACTGACAAAAACTAAAAAATAAAAATAACGGGTGCAAAATTTCCGTTTTTTTGTATAGATAGGTAGTTTTTAAAGACGGCATCGTATAGTGCTCGATGTCCCGTTTCCAATGCCGTCTCGCTCGATTCGCTACGACTTTTATTTACGGAAATATATGATATTTAATATTATGATATTGATATTAACATTGAACCCATCAGCACCGGCTTTTTTAAAATCGCACAGCAAACGTATCAATGTGGAATATACTTTCCAAGTTTGTTCTATAAAAATATGTATTCAATCGATTTAAACATAAGTAAAGAAACTATTCTTACATTGATAGCTGATAAATTAGTTTAAAAGCTTATTTTGCCGAGCCCTTCCGGCACGGCACTGTTCCAATTCGTTTATTTTATTTCATACTTTTTACAAAACCATTTGTTAGCAACCTTTAATAATTGCCTAAAGGATTATCCAAACCGAATGTCGATCGGATGGACCCAATTCGACTTATTAACGATTCAATAGGTACCTGTTTAGTCCCATATTTAACTTTGAAAAAAATTTAAAAAATTATTTCCAAACTTTCGATCGCGCTCACAAACAATAGGGGTCTGTAGCCTGCGGTCGTCTACGCGTCGAAAAAGTTTAAATCGAAAAAACTAATTTTTGTGGCCTCTACCGAATGACAACGAGACTCCGATAATTATCAACTTTAAAAATTAATAACTTTTTTCCCGTACACCCTGTATATTCAAAATTTTTACACATTGTACCCCCACTATTCCTCTCTAAACTGAAAAAGTTTCAATCGTCCCACTCTTACCGTTTCCGAGAAAAGAAATCGCAAATGTGAAAATGTCGAAACTGACGACGACAACTTATTTTAAATGTAGCCGCCGTATATAATACTAGACTGGGTACATATCGCTAATCGTCAGCCGAGAGTGCATCTATTATTAGTACTAAAAATTTGTATTTAAAAAGTATTTTTCTTAGTTTCTTTTTTCTATGTTTTCTATTGCTTTTTTTGCCTCACCTTCCTGCGGAACGTGAAGGGGAAACATATCGCCAAATTGTCATTATAACAACTGACAAAAACTAAAAAATAAAAATTACTGGTGCAAAATTTCCGTTTTCTTGTATAGATAGGTAGTTTTTGAAGACGGCATCGTATACTGCTCGATGTCCCGTTTCCAATGCCGTCTCACTCGATTCACTACGACTTTTCGTTACGGAAATATATGATATTTAATATTATGTTATTGATATTGATATTAACATTGAACCCATCAGCACCGATTTTTTTTTAAATCGCACAGCAAACGTATCAATGTGGAATATACTTTCCAAGTGTGTCCTATAAAAATATGTATTCAATCAATTTAAACATAAGTAAAGAAACTATTCTTACATTGATAGCTGATAAATTAGTTCAAAAGCTTATTTTGCCGAGCCCTTCCGACACGGCACTGTTCCAATTCGTTTATTTTATTTCATACTTTTTACAAAACCATTTGTTAGCAATCTTTAATAATTGCCTAAAGAATTATCCAAACCGAATGTCGATCGGATGGACCCAATTCGACTTATTAACGATTCAATAGGTACCTGTTTAGTCCCATATTTAACTTTGAAAAAATTTAAAAAATTATTTCCAAACTTTCGATCGCGCTCACAAACAATAGGGGTCTGTAGCCTACGGTCGTCTACGCGTTGAAAAAGTTTAAATCGAAAAAACTAATTTTTGTGGCCTGTATCCAATGCCAACGAGATCCCGATATTTCTCGATTTTAAAAATTAATAACTTTTTTCCCGTACACCCTGTATATTCAAAATGTTTACACATTGTACCCCTACTATTCCTCTCTAAACTGAAAAAGTTTCAATCGTCCCACTCTTACCGTTTCCGAGAAAAGAAATCGCAAATGTGAAAATGTCGAAACTGACGACGAACAACTTATTTTAAATGTAGCCGCCGTATATAATACTAGACTGGGTACATATCGCTAATCGTCAGCCGAGAGTGCATCTATTATTAGTACTAAAAAATTGTATTTAAAAAGTATTTTTCTTAGTTTCTTTTTTCTATGTTTTCTATTGCTTTTTTTGCCTCACCTTCCTGCGGAACGTGAAGGGGAAACATATCGCCAAATTGTCATTATAACAACTGACAAAAACTAAAAAATAAAAATAACGGGTGCAAAATTTCCGTTTTTTTGTATAGATAGGTAGTTTTTAAAGACGGCATCGTATAGTGCTCGATGTCCCGTTTCCAATGCCGTCTCGCTCGATTCGCTACGACTTTTATTTACGGAAATATATGATATTTAATATTATGATATTGATATTAACATTGAACCCATCAGCACCGGCTTTTTTAAAATCGCACAGCAAACGTATCAATGTGGAATATACTTTCCAAGTTTGTTCTATAAAAATATGTATTCAATCGATTTAAACATAAGTAAAGAAACTATTCTTACATTGATAGCTGATAAATTAGTTTAAAAGCTTATTTTGCCGAGCCCTTCCGGCACGGCACTGTTCCAATTCGTTTATTTTATTTCATACTTTTTACAAAACCATTTGTTAGCAACCTTTAATAATTGCCTAAAGGATTATCCAAACCGAATGTCGATCGGATGGACCCAATTCGACTTATTAACGATTCAATAGGTACCTGTTTAGTCCCATATTTAACTTTGAAAAAAATTTAAAAAATTATTTCCAAACTTTCGATCGCGCTCACAAACAATAGGGGTCTGTAGCCTGCGGTCGTCTACGCGTCGAAAAAGTTTAAATCGAAAAAACTAATTTTTGTGGCCTCTACCGAATGACAACGAGACTCCGATAATTATCAACTTTAAAAATTAATAACTTTTTTCCCGTACACCCTGTATATTCAAAATTTTTACACATTGTACCCCCACTATTCCTCTCTAAACTGAAAAAGTTTCAATCGTCCCACTCTTACCGTTTCCGAGAAAAGAAATCGCAAATGTGAAAATGTCGAAACTGACGACGACAACTTATTTTAAATGTAGCCGCCGTATATAATACTAGACTGGGTACATATCGCTAATCGTCAGCCGAGAGTGCATCTATTATTAGTACTAAAAATTTGTATTTAAAAAGTATTTTTCTTAGTTACATATCGCGCTACAACGCGATATGTTATACGGCGCTTCGGTGAAAATAATGTGCGTATGTTGTCGGCGTCGTCGTCGTCGTCGTCGCCGTCAGTTTCGACATTTTCACATTTGCGATTTTTTTTCTCGGAAACGGTTAGAGTGGGACGATTGAAACTTTTTGGGTTTAGAGAGGAATAGTGGGGGTATGTTGTGTAAAAATTTCGAATATACAGGGTGTGCCGGAAAAAAGTTATTAATTTTTAAAGTCGAGAAATATCGGGATCTCGTTGGCATTCAATACAGGCCACAAAAATTAGTTTTTTCGATTTAAACTTTTTAGACGCGTAGACGACCGTGGGCTACAGAACCCTATTGTTTGTGAGCGCGATCGAAAGTTTGGAAGTAATTTTTTTGAATTTTTCAAAGTCAAAATTTGGTCGAAAATGGTACCTCTTGGATCGCTAATAAGTCGAATTGGGTGCATCCAATCGACATGCGGTTTGGATAATCGGTTAGGCCATCTCAAAATCTACCTTTTTCCAATATATCGTTCTATACCTAACTGGAATGGAAATTGCCGAAAATGGTAAGAAACTGGAAACCACAGTGTAAGGCGTGATTTTTTTTCTCCGTTTTTATTCCGTTTATTTTTTTTCGTACGGAAAACGATTTTTGATTGAAACGTTGTATACTTTAGCGGATAGAGCCGTCAAATTGTATTTAAGAGATATTTTTTGGTTTTTTTATCTTTAATACGGAAAAAACGGCAGCTTATGAACTTTTTCCCGTAATTTCTGTTGGCGTTGCACTGGTTTGCTTAAATAATTCTGCAAGTGTCTATAATATATAACATTTTGAATTTTTTCTTGGTACACTATATCAACGGATAAAGAAGCTTTAATTTGTATTATAAGCGATCTTTGGGAAAACATATTTTGTGGCTCAAAAAAATTAATTTATGATTTTTTTATAGGTTCCTTCACCAGAGGTTTTACTATATCGACTGTAGCTTATTCAATTTTTAACAAAACCGTTTTATTTTTTTCTCAAAATATGCGCTGATTACTTCTCAATATTCCTGCATGTCCAAACTTATCAAAATATATTCGCAAATTTGAGCAAAGTTGCTTTTTTGGGTGCGGAAACAGGCACAATTTTCAAATTCTAACACCATTCGATTTAGAAAAAGTTGGCCATGGTTTTACCACGTGCGTCTTCCTGAACTTTAACTTTTATACCATCTGTCAAAAATAGGTGAAAAATGCGATTTCCAAATTGATTTTTTAGAGGAATAAGACCATTTAGACTACGTCTTTTGTGGGAAATACCTACCTTGAACCTTTATCTTTTTCGTTTGACCAAAAATAAGGGGGAAAATATCGCATTTATCCCGTACTTGTAATAATAAAAATGGCTTGCAGGAGGCATATTAACTTCAGTTTTTATAGTTTTTATAATATTTGGACAGTATTTAATGTATGAAACACCTGTCTTGGACCTTTTTCTTTGCGGTTGACCAAAAATAATTGAAAAAAGTGTATTATTTGTGTGTGTCTTCAATACTCAACGTTCTATGTAATATCGAATACGTCATTAATATCCTATTTACCACAAATCACTCTCTAAGCTTCGGTAGCGTAGTAGTAGAGGCTGTTGATTTTGGAGACGAAGGTCGAGGGTTCAAACCCCACTGTTTTTTTTCTTTTTTTTAAAGTTTTTTTTTTTAATGTCGTTATTTAGGTACTGAAAATTTTTTAAATTTTGGATTCTTACAGCTATAATAATCTATACGAAAAAGCTAAAAAAAAATTACACTTACCTGTCAAAATCTGACAGCTGTAGTATAGAACTTTGTTATTTAGGTACTGAATTTTTTTTAAATTTCGGATTCTTACAGCTATAATCCTAGATACAAGAAAAGCTTAAAAAAAAATTGATATTTACCTGTCAAAATGACAGCTGTCGTATAGAACTTTGTTATTTAGGAACTGAGAAATTTTTTAATTTAGGATTCTTACAGCTATAACCCTCGTTACAAAAAATCTAAAAAAAAATTGACACTTACCTGTCAAAATTTGACAGCTATCGTATAAAACTGTGTTATTTAGGTACTGACAAATTTTTAAATTTAGGATTCTTACAGCTATAACCCTCGTTACAAAAAATCTAAAAAAAAAATTGACACTTACCTGTCAAAATTTGACAGCTATCGTATAGAACTTTGTTATTTAGGGACCTGATAATTTTATAATTTCGGACTCTTACAGCTATAACTCTCGCTACGAAAAAGCTAAAAAAAAATTGACACTTACCTGTCAAAATTTGACAGCTATCGTATAGAACTTTTAAAGAGCACCTATATGGCGCCGTCTCAGAAAACTACCTATCTATACGAGAAAACGGAAATTTTGCACCATTGTGTAGTTTTGGTCAGTTGTTATAATGACAATTTGGCGATATGTTTTCCCTTCACGTTCCGCAGGAAGGTGAGGCAAAAAAAGCAATAGAAAACATAGAAAAAAGAAACTAAGAAAAATACTTTTTAAATAAAATTTTTTAGTACTAATAATAGATGCACTCTCGGCTGACGATTAGCGATATGTACCCAGTCTAGTATTATATACGGCGGCTACATTTTAAATAAATTGTCGTCGTCAGTTTCGACATTTTCAGATTTGCGATTTCTTTTCTCGGAAACGGTAAGAGTGGGACGATTGAAACTTTTTCAGTTTAGAGAGGAATAGTGGAGGTACGTTGTGTGAAAATTTCGAATATACAGGGTGTGCCGGAAAAAAGTTATTAATTTTTAAAGTCGATAATTATCGGATTCTCGTTGGGATTCGATACAGTTCGTAAAAATGAGTTTTTTTGATTTAAACTTTTTCGACGCGTAGACGACCGTGAGCTACAGAACCCTATTGTTTGTGAGCGCGATCGAAAGTTTGGAAGTAATTTTTTTTATTTTTCTAAAGTTGAAAATTGATCAAAAATGGTACCTCTTGGATCGCTAATAAGTCGAATTGGGTGCATCCGATCAACATTCGGTTTTGATAATCGTTTAGGCTATCTCAAAAACTACCTTTTTCCAATATATCGTTCTATACCTAACTGGAATGCAAATGATCAAAAATTGTAAGAAACTGGAAAGCGTGATTTTTTCGCAGTTTTTATTTTTTTTCGTACGGAAAACGACTTTTGATCGAAACGTTGTATACTTTAGCGGATAGAGCTCTTCAAATTGTATTTTACAGATATTTTTCGTTTCTTTATCTTTAATACGGAAAAAACGACAGCCTATGAATTTTTTCCAGTAATTTCTGTTGGCGTCGCACTGGTTTGTTAAATACTTCTGCAAGTGTCTATAAATATAACTTTTTGAATTTTTTCTTGATCCACCATATCAACCGATAAACAAGCTTAAGTTTGCATAGAAAACGCGCTCTGAAAAAACATCATTTGTGGCTCAAAAAAATTAATTTATAATTTATTTTTTTTTTATCAAGAGATATTTTTATCCGACGTTTTACTATATCGACTAGCTTATTCAATTTTTAACAAAACCGTTTTATTTTTTCCCAAAAGACGCGCTGATTTATTCTCAACACCTCTACATATCCAAACTTATTAAAATATATTCGTAAGTTTAAGAAAAATCGAGTTTTTGAGTGCGGAAACAAGCAAAATTTGCAAATTCTAATACCATTCAATTTTGACTAGAGTGCTTTGACTGCTTTGGTTAATGTAAGTAAATTAATTCTAAAAAACCGGCTGTCAAAAATGGCGAAAAATTGGTGTTTTGAGCTTGACTTGCTAGACTAATAAGAAGATTTCCAGATTTTAAATCGGATGGAATATCTACCTTGAACCTTCTTCTAATTTTATTGACCAAAATATTTGCCAAAATGTTTCAGAAATAGTTGTAATCTCGATTTTAAAGATGACGTTCCGACATTGAAAATGCATCGCCACGTGGTGGGAGGCTGTTCGATATTTCGATATTCGCGAATTTTTTTCTCGGAAACGGTTAGAGCAAAACGATAAAAAAATTCTGGACGTAGAGAGGAATAGTAGGGGCACGTTCTGGGAACAATTTCCAATATACAGGGTGTACCGGAAAAAAGTTATTTAAGTCAAAGTTGAAAAATATGTTTTTTTTTCGTTGTAGCGCGATACAGGGGGCAAAAATCATTTTAATCGATTTAAACTTTTTTGGCATGTAGACGATGTTGGGCTACAAAACACTGTTGTTTGCGAACGCGATCGAAAGTTGGAAAGTCAATTTTTTGATTTTTTTAAAAATCAATGTAGAGTCATGTTGGATCGTTAATAAATCGAATTGGGTGCGTCTAACACACTTTTGGTTTGGAGATTAGCTTAGGTCATCTTAAATACTACTTTTTTTTAAATATATTTTTCTATACCTACCGGTAATAAAAAGGGTGCAAATTATAAAAAAGTAAGAATTACTATTTAAGAAACGATTCTTTTACGGTTATCATTGTTTTTCGTACGAAAAACAACTTTTGATCGAAATGTTATATATTATAGTATTTGTAGAATTATACCGTTTTAATCCTAAATTGAAAATTATCTGTCAAAATAACAGCTGTCGTATAGAACTTTGTTATTTAGGAACTGAAAAAATTTTCAATTTAGGATTCTTACAGCTATAATCCTCGTTACGAAAAAGCTAAAAAAAAAATTGACACTTAACTGTCAAAATCTTACAGCTGTCGTATAAAACTTTGTTATTTATTAACTGAAAATTTTTTCAACTTAGGATTCTTACAGCTATAGCCCTCGCTATGAAAAAGGTTAAAAAAAAATTGACGCTTACCTGTCAAAATTTGACAGCTGTTGTGTAGAACTTTGTTACCTCTGAAATATTTTTAAATTTTGGACTCTTACAGCTATACTCTCAGATACAAAAAAAGCTTTAAAAAACTTGACTTTTACCTGTCAAAATGGTAGCTGTCGTATAAAACTTTCTTATTTACCAAAATAATCATAAATATGATTGAATTTCAGATTCTTACAGCGTCAATCATCAGTACGAAAAAAACGAACTTGAGCAGTAAAAAATTACACATACTTATATTTTTATTGCGACCTGAGTTGTGAAGAAATTACACACATTTTATTGAACACGAATCGAAGTGCTTAACAGTTAGGGCTTGCTAACAAATGGTTTTGTCAAAAGTATAAAATTAAATGAACGAACTCGAGCAGTGCCGTGCCCGAAGGGCTCGGCACAATAATATTTCCACAAATTTATTAGCTGATAATGTGATAATGAAATATGAAAAGTATATCCCACATTGCACAAAGGTGTGCGAGTTTAAAAGCACCTATAAATGTCCATATCAATATCATAATATTAAATAACATATATTTCAGTAATGAAAAGTCGTAGCGAATCGAGCGAGACGGCAATGGAAATAGGACGTCGAGCAATATACGATGCCGTCTTCAAAAACTACCTATCTATACGAGAAACCGGAAATTTTGCATCCGTTTTTTTATTTTTTATTTTTTGTTAGTTGTTATAATGACAATTTGGCGATATGTTTCCCCTTCACGTTCCGCAGGAAGGTGAGGTAAAAAAAGCAATAGTAAATAGAGAAAAGGAAAAGAAAATAATTTTTTTAGTACTAATATTAGATGCACTCTCGGCTGACGATTAGCGATATGTACCCAGTCTAGTATTATATACGGCGGCTACATTTAAAATAAGTTGTCGTCAGTTTCGACATTTTCACATTTGCGATTTCTTTTCTCGGAAACGGTAAGAGTGGGACGATTGAAACTTTTTGGGTTTAGAGAGGAATAGTGGGGGTACGTTGTGTAAAAATTTCGAATATACAGGGTGTGCCGGAAAAAAATTATTAATTTTTAAAGTCGAGAAATATCGGGATCTCGTTGGCATTCGATACAGGCCACAAAAATTAGTTTTTTCGATTTAAACTTTTTCGACGCGTAGACGACCGTCGGCTACAAAAGCCTATTATTTGTGAGCGCGATCGAAAGTTTGGAAATAATTTTTTTTATTTTTTAAAAGTCAAAATTTGGTCCAAAATGGTACCTCTTGGATCGCTAATAAGTCGAATTGGGTGCATCCGATCGACATTCGGTATGGATAATCGGTTAGGCCATCTCAAAAACTACCTTTTTTTAATATATTGTTCTATACCTAACTGGAATGGAAATTATCAAAAATTGTAAGAAACTGGAAACCACAGAGTAAGGCGTGATTTTTTCGCCGTTTTTATTTTTCTTCCTTTCGTTTCCTACGGAAAACGTTTTTTAATCGAAACGTTGTATACTTTAGCGGATAGAGCCGTCAAATTGTATTTAAGAGATATTTTTTCGTTTCTTTATCTTTAATACGGAAAAAACGGCAGCTTATGAACTTTTTCCCGTAATTTCTGTTGGCGTTGCACTGGCTTGCTTAAATAATTCTGCAAGTGTCTATAATATATAACATTTTGAATTTTTTCTTGATCCACCATATCGACGGATAAACAAGCTTTAGTTTGCATAGTAAGCGCACCCTGGAAAATCATATTTTGTAGCTCAAAAAAATTAATTTATAATGTTTTTATAGGTTTCTTCACCAGACGTTTTACTATATCGACTGTAACTAATTTAATTTTTAACAAAAACGTTTTATTTTTCTCTAAAAACACGCGTTGATTTCTTCTTAATAACTCTACATATCCAAACTTATCAAAATATATTCGCAAATTTGAGAAAAGTCGCTTTTTTGGGTGCGGAAACAGGCACAATTTACAAATTCTAACACCATTCTCTTTTAACGAGAGTGCCTTGATATTGATGTAAATTATAATTCTAAAAATCCGGCTGTCAAAAATGGCAAAAAATGGGTGTTTTGAGCTTGACTTGCTAGTCTTATAAGAACATTTCCTGATTTTAAATTGGATGGAATATCTACCTTGAACCTTCTTCTAATTTTATTGACCAAAATATTTGCCCAAAATGTTTTAGAAATAGTTATAATCTCGATTTTAAAGATGGCGTTCCGACATTGATAATCCGTCGCCACGTGGTAGGAGGTTGTTCGACATTTCGATATTCGCGAATTTTTTCTTCGGAAACGGTTAGATCAAAACGATTCAAACTTTCTGGACGTAGAGAGGAATAGTCGGGGCACGTTCTGGGAACAATTTCCAATATACAGGGTGTACCGGAAAGAAGTTATTAAAGTCAAAGTTGAAAAATATGTTTTTTTTCGTTATAGCGCGATTCAGGTGGCAAAAATCATTTTAATCGATTTAAACTTTTTTGGCATGTAAACGACGTTCGGCTACAAAACACTATTGTTTTCAAACGCGATCGAAAGTTGGGAAGTCAATTTTTTGATTTTTTTAAAATCAATGTAGGGTCATGTTGGATCGTTAATAAATCGAATTGGGTGCATCTGACACACTTTTGGTTTGGAGATTCGTTTAGGTCATCTCAAATACTACTTTTTTCAAATATATTGTTTTATACCTACCGGTAATATAAAGGGTGCAAATTATAAAAAAGTAAGAATTACTATTTAAGGCACGATTCTTTTACGGTTTTCATTGGTTTTCGTACGAAAAACAACTTTTCATCGAAATGTTATATAAGTATAGCATTTGTAGAATTATACCGTTTTAATCCGAAATTAAAAATTACCTATCAAAATGACAGCTGTCGTATAGAACTTTGTTATTTAGGAACTGAAAAATTTTTCAATTTAGGATTCTTACAGCTATAACTCTCGCTACGAAAATGATAAAAAAAAACTGAAACTTATCTGTCAAAATCTGACAGCTATCGTAAAAAACTTTGTTATTTAGGTACTGAAAAAGTTTTTAATTTAGGATCTTTACAGCTATAATCGTCGCTACGAAAAAGCTAAAAAAGAATTGACTCTTACCTGTCAACATTTGATAGCTATCGTATAAAACATTCTTATTTAGGTACCTGAAAATTTTTAAATTTCGATTTCTTACAGCTATAACCCTCGCTACGAAAAAGCTAAAAAAAATGACACTTACCTGTCAAAGTGACAGCTCTCGTATAATTAAACGAACGAACTAGAACAGTGCCGTGCCCGAAGGGCTCGGCACAATAATATTTCTACAAATTTATTAGCTGATAATTGATAGCTTCCATGTAAGAATAATTTTTTGCTTATGTTTTAATCGATTGAATACTTACATATTTTTATAGAGCAAATATGGAAAGTATATCCCACATTGCACAAAGGTGTGCGAGTTTAAAGAGCACCTATACGGCGCCAACTCAGAAAACTACCTATCTATACGAGAAAACGGAAATTTTGCACCATTGTGTAGTCTTGGTCAGTTGTTATAATGACAATTTGGCGATATGTTTTCCCTTCACGTTCCGCAGGAAGGTGAGGCAAAAAAAGCAATAGTAAATAGAAAAAAAGAAAAGAAAAGTATTTTTTTATTGTAAATTTTTGTAAATTTTTTTTAGTACTAATATTAGATGTACTCTCTGCTGACGATTAGCGATATGTACCCAGTCTAGTATTATATACGGCGGCTACATTTTAAATAAATTGTCGTCGTCAGTTTCGACATTTTCACATTTGCGATTTCTTTTCTCGGAAACGGTAAGAGTGGGACGATTGAAACTTTTTCAGTTTAGAGAGGAATAGTGGAGGTACGTTGTGTGAAAATTTCGAATATACAGGGTGTGCCGGAAAAAAGTTATTAATTTTTAAAGTCGATAATTATTGGATTCTCGTTGGGATTCGATACAGTTCGTAAAAATGAGTTTTTTTGATTTAAACTTTTTCGACGCGTAGACGACCGTGAGCTACAGAACCCTATTGTTTGTGAGCGCGATCGAAAGTTTGGAAGTAATTTTTTTGATTTTTCTAAAGTTGAAAATTGATCAAAAATGGTACCTCTTGGATCGCTAATAAGTCGAATTGGGTGCATCCGATCAACATTCGGTTTTGATAATCGTTTAGGCTATCTCAAAAACTACCTTTTTCCAATATATCGTTCTATACCTAACTGGAATGCAAATGATCAAAAATTGTAAGAAACTGGAAAGCGTGATTTTTTCGCAGTTTTTATTTTTTTTCGTACGGAAAACGACTTTTGATCAAAACGTTGTATACTTTAGCGGATAGAGCGCTTCAAATTGTATTTTAAAGATATTTTTCGTTTCTTTATCTTTAATACGGAAAAAACGACAGCCTATGAATTTTTTCCAGTAATTTCTGTTGGCGTCGCACTGGTTTGTTAAATACTTCTGCAAGTGTCTATAAATATAACTTTTTGAATTTTTTCTTGATCCACCATATCAACCGATAAACAAGCTTAAGTTTGCATAGTAAACGCGCTCTGAAAAAACATCATTTGTGGCTCAAAAAAATTAATTTATAATTTATTTTTTTTTTATCAAGAGATATTTTTATCCGACGTTTTACTATATCGACTAGCTTATTCAATTTTTAACAAAACCGTTTTATTTTTTCTCAAAAGACGCGCTGATTTATTCTCAACACCTCTACATATCCAAACTTATTAAAATATATTCGTAAGTTTAAGAAAAATCGAGTTTTTGAGTGCGGAAACAAGCAAAATTTGCAAACTCTAATACCATTCAATTTTGACTAGAGTGCTTTGACTGCTTTGGTTAATGTAAGTAAATTAATTCTAAAAAACCGGCTGTCAAAAATGGCGAAAAATTGGTGTTTTGAGCTTGACTTGCTAGACTAATAAGAAGATTTCCAGATTTTAAATCGGATGGAATATCTACCTTGAATCTTCTTCTAATTTTATTGACCAAAATATTTGCCAAAATGTTTCAGAAATAGTTGTAATCTCGATTTTAAAGATGACGTTCCTACATTGAAAATGCATCGCCACGTGGTGGGAGGCTGTTCGATATTTCGATATTCGCGAATTTTTTTCTCGGAAACGGTTAGAGCAAAACGATAAAAAATTTCTGGACGTAGAGAGGAATAGTAGGGGCACGTTCTGGGAACAATTTCCAATATACAGGGTGTACCGGAAAAAAGTTATTTAAGTCAAAGTTGAAAAATATGTTTTTTTTTCGTTGTAGCGCGATACAGGTGGCAAAAATCATTTTAATCGATTTAAACTTTTTTGGCATGTAGACGATGTTGGGCTACAAAACACTGTTGTTTGCGAACGCGATCGAAAGTTGGAAAGTCAATTTTTTGATTTTTTTAAAAATCAATGTAGAGTCATGTTGGATCGTTAATAAATCGAATTGGGTGCGTCTAACACACTTTTGGTTTGGAGATTAGCTTAGGTCATCTTAAATACTACTTTTTTTCAAATATATTTTTCTATACCTACCGATAATAAAAAGGGTGCAAATTATAAAAAAGTAAGAATTACTATTTAAGAAACGATTCTTTTACGGTTATCATTGTTTTTCGTACGAAAAACAACTTTTGATCGAAATGTTATATATTATAGTATTTGTAGAATTATACCGTTTTAAACCTAAATTGAAAATTAACTGTCAAAATAACAGCTGTCGTATAGAACTTTGTTATTTAGGAACTGAAAAAATTTTCAATTTAGGATTCTTACAGCTATAATCCTCGTTACGAAAAAGCTAAAAAAAAAATTGACACTTAACTGTCAAAATCTTACAGCTGTCGTATAAAACTTTGTTATTTATTAACTGAACATTTTTTTAACTTAGGATTCTTACAGCTATAGCCCTCGCTATGAAAAAGGTTAAAAAAAAATTGACGCTTACCTGTCAAAATTTGACAGCTGTTGTGTAGAACTTTGTTACCTCTGAAATTTTTTTAAATTTTGGACTCTTACAGCTATACTCTCAGATACAAAAAAAGCTTTAAAAAACTTGACTTTTACCTGTCAAAATGGTAGCTGTCGTATAAAACTTTCTTATTTACCAAAATAATCATAAATATGATTGAATTTCAGATTCTTACAGCGTCAATCATCAGTACGAAAAAAACGAACTTGAGCAGTAAAAAATTACACATACTTATATTTTTATTGCGACCTGAGTTGTGAAGAAATTACACATATTTTATTGAACACGAATCGAAGTGCTTAACAGTTAGGGCTTGCTAACAAATGGTTTTGTCAAAAGTATAAAATTAAATGAACGAACTCGAGCAGTGCCGTGCCCGAAGGGCTCGGCACAATAATATTTCCACAAATTTATTAGCTGATAATGTGATAATGAAATATGAAAAGTATATCCCACATTGCACAAAGGTGTGCGAGTTTAAAAGCACCTATAAATGTCCATATCAATATCATAATATTAAATAACATATATTTCAGTAATGAAAAGTCGTAGCGAATCGAGCGAGACGGCAATGGAAATAGGACGTCGAGCAATATACGATGCCGTCTTCAAAAACTACCTATCTATACGAGAAACCGGAAATTTTGCATCCGTTTTTTTATTTTTTATTTTTTGTTAGTTGTTATAATGACAATTTGGCGATATGTTTCCCCTTCACGTTCCGCAGGAAGGTGAGGTAAAAAAAGCAATAGTAAATAGAGAAAAGGAAAAGAAAATAATTTTTTAGTACTAATATTAGATGCACTCTCGGCTGACGATTAGCGATATGTACCCAGTCTAGTATTATATACGTCTCTTCCCCGCGGAATCTCGAAAACCCCGATCGGCTCTTGAACAATTTCGTCTATGTAAGATATTTTCACATTTGCGATTTTTTTTTCTCGGAAACGGTTAGAGTGGGACGCTTGAAACTTTGTGGGTTTAGAGAGGAATAGTGGGGGTACGTTGTGTAAAAATTTCGAATATACAGGGTGTGCCGGAAAAAAATTATTAATTTTTAAAGTCGAGAAATATCGGGATCTCGTTGGCATTCGATACAGGCCACAAAAATTAGTTTTTTCGATTTAAACTTTTTCGACGCGTAGACGACCGTGGGCTACAGAACCCTATTGTTTGTGAGCGCGATCGAAAGTTTGGAAGTAATTTTTTTGATTTTTTTAAAGTCAAAATTTGGTCCAAAATGGTACCTCTTGGATCGCTAATAAGTCGAACTGGGTGCATCCGATCGACATTCGGTATAGATAATCGGTTAGGCCATCTCAAAAACTACCTTTTTCCAATATATTGTTCTATACCTAACTGGAATGGAATTTATCAAAAATTGTAAGAAACTGGAAACCACAGAGTAAGGCGTGATTTTTTCGCCGTTTTTATTTTTCTTCCTTTCGTTTCCTACGGAAAACGTTTTTTAATCGAAACGTTGTATACTTTAGCGGATAGAGCCGTCAAATTGTATTTAAGAGATATTTTTTCGTTTCTTTATCTTTAATACGGAAAAAACGGCAGCTTATGAACTTTTTCCCGTAATTTCTGTTGGCGTTGCACTGGCTTGCTTAAATAATTTTGCAAGTGTCTATAATATATAACATTTTGAATTTTTTCTTGATCCACCATATCGACGGATAAACAAGCTTTAGTTTGCATAGTAAGCGCACCCTGGAAAATCATATTTTGTGGCTCAAAAAAATTAATTTATAATGTTTTTATAGGTTTCTTCACCAGACGTTTTACTATATCGACTGTAACTAATTTAATTTTTAACAAAAACGTTTTATTTTTCTCTAAAAACACGCGTTGATTTCTTCTTAATAACTCTACATATCCAAACTTATCAAAATATATTCGCAAATTTGAGAAAAGTCGCTTTTTTGGGTGCGGAAACAGGCACAAATTACAAATTCTAACACCATTCTCTTTTAACGAGAGTGCCTTGATATTGATGTAAATTATAATTCTAAAAATCCGGCTGTCAAAAATGGCAAAAAATGGGTGTTTTGAGCTTGACTTGCTAGTCTTATAAGAACATTTCCTGATTTTAAATTGTATGGAATATCTACCTTGAACCTTCTTCTAATTTTATTGACCAAAATATTTGCCCAAAATATTTTAGAAATAGTTATAATCTCGATTTTAAAGATGGCGTTCCGACATTGATAATCCGTCGCCACGTGGTAGGAGGTTGTTCGACATTTCGATATTCGCGAATTTTTTTCTTCGGAAACGGTTAGAGCAAAACGATTCAAACTTTCTGGACGTAGAGAGGAATAGTCGGGGCACGTTCTGGGAACAATTTCCAATATACAGGGTGTACCGGAAAAAAGTTATTAAAGTCAAAGTTGAAAAATATGTTTTTTTTCGTTATAGCGCGATACAGGTGGCAAAAATCATTTTAATCGATTTAAACTTTTTTGGCATGTAAACGACGTTCGGCTACAAAACACTATTGTTTTCGAACGCGATCGAAAGTTGGGAAGTCAATTTTTTGATTTTTTTTTAAATCAATGTAGGGTCATGTTGGATCGTTAATAAATCGAATTGGGTGCATCTGACACACTTTTGGTTTGGAGATTCGTTTAGGTCATCTCAAATACTACTTTTTTCAAATATATTGTTCTATACCTACCGGTAATATAAAGGGTGCAAATTATAAAAAAGTAAGAATTACTATTTAAGGCACGATTCTTTTACGGTTTTCATTGTTTTTCGTACGAAAAACAACTTTTCATCGAAATGTTATATAAGTATAGCATTTGTAGAATTATACCGTTTTAATCCGAAATTAAAAATTACCTATCAAAATGACAGCTGTCGTATAGAACTTTGTTATTTAGGAACTGAAAAATTTTTCAATTTAGGATTCTTACAGCTATAACTCTCGCTACGAAAATGATAAAAAAAAATTGACACTTAACTGTCAAAATTTGACAGCTATCGTATAGAACTTTGTTATTTAGGTACTGAAAATTTTTTCAATTTGGGATTCTTACAGCTATAATCCTCGTTACGAAAAAACTTTAAAAAAATTGACACTTACCTGTCAAAATTTGACAGCTGTCGTATGGAACTTTGTTATTTAATCACTGAAATTTTTTTAAATTTAGGATTATTACAGCTATAACCCTCGCTACAAAAAAGCTAAAAAATAATTGACAATTACCTTTCAAAATTTGACAGCTGTCGTATAAAACTTTGTTATTTAGGTACTGAATTTTTTTTTAATTTAAGATTTTTACATCTATAATACTAGATACAAGAAAAGCTTTAAAAAAAATTACATTTACCTGTCAAAATGACAGCTGTCGTATAAAACTTTGTTATTTAGGAATTCAAAAATTTTTTTATTTAGGATTCTTACAGCTGTAATCCTAGGTACAAGAAAAGGGTTAAAAAAATTGACACTAACCTGTCAAAATTTGACAGCTGTTGTATTCAACTTTGTTATTTAGGTACTGAAAATTTTTTAAATTTTGGGATCTTACAGCTATAATCCTAGATACATGAAACGCTTAAAATAAACTTGACATTTACCTGTCAAAATAACAGCTGTCGTATAGAACTTTGTTATTTACGTACTGAAAATTTTTGAATTTCAGATTCTTACAGCGTCAATCCTCAGTACGAAAAAAACGAACTTGGGTAGTGAAAAATTACACATATGTTTTTATTGCCACCTGGGTTGTGAAGAAACCACAAATTTTTTTTATCGCGAATCGAAATTCTTTACAATTAGGGCTTGCTAACAAATGGTTTTGTGAAAAGAATAAAATAAAACGAACGAACTTAAACAGTGCCGTGCCCGAAGGGCTCGGCACAATAATATTTCCACAAATTTATTAGCTGATAATGTATATCCCACATTGCACAAAGGTGTGTGAGTTTAAAAAGCACCTATAAATGTCAATATCATAATATTAAATATCATATATTTCCGCAACGAAAGGTCGTAGCGAATCGAGCGAGACGGCATTGGAAATAGGACGTCGGCCACTATACGATGCCGTCTCCAAAAACTACCTATCTATACGAAAAAATGGCAATTTTGCACCATTTTCTGGTTTTGGTCAGTTGTTATAATGACAATTTGGCGATATGTTTCTCCTTCACGTTCCGCAGGAAGGTGAGGCAAAAAAAGCAATAGTAAATAGAGAAAAAGAAAAGAAAAGTATTTTTTTATTGTAAATTTTTTTTTAGTACTAATATTAGATGCACTCTCGGCTGACGATTAGCGATATGTACCCAGTCTAGTTAACATATCGCTTTCCGCGATATGTTATTCGTCGCCTTCACGCGGAATCACGGCAACCCCGACTGCTTCCCGAAAATTTTGCACTATATCGTCTGCTTCATTTGAAATATGTGCGTATGTTGTCCGTGTCGGCGGCGTCGGCGTCGGCGGCGTCGTCAGTTTCGACATTTTCACATTTGCGATTTTTTTTCTCGGAAACGGTTAATGTGGGACAATTGAAACTTTTTGGGTTTACAAAGGAATAGTGGGGGTACGTTGTGTAAAAATTTCGAATATACAGGGTGTGCCGGAAAAAAGTTATTAATTTTTAAAGTCGAGAAATATCGGGATCTCGTTGGCATTCAATACAGGCCACAAAAATTAGTTTTTTCGATTTAAACTTTTTCGACGCGTAGACGACCGTGGGCTACAGAACCCTATTGTTTGTGAGCGCGATCGAAAGTTTGGAAGTAATTTTTTTGATTTTTTCAAAGTCAAAATTTGGTCGAAAATGGTACCTCTTGGATCGCTAATAAGTCGAATTGGGTGCATCCAATCGTCATGCGGTTTGGATAATCGGTTAGGCCATCTCAAAATCTACCTTTTTCCAATATATCGTTCTATACCTAACTGGAATGGAAATTGCCGAAAATGGTAAGAAACTGGAAACCACAGTGTAAGGCGTGACTTTTTTTTTCCGTTTTTATTCCGTTTATTTTTTTTCGTACGGAAAACGACTTTTGATTGAAACGTTGTATACTTTAGCGGATAGAGCCGTCAAATTGTATTTAAGAGATATTTTTTCGTTTTTTTATCTTTAATACGGAAAAAACGGCAGCTTATAAACTTTTTCCCGTAATTTCTGTTGGCGTTGCACTGGTTTGCTTAAATAATTCTGCAAGTGTCTATAATATATAACATTTTGAATTTTTTCTTGGTACACTATATCAACGGATAAAGAAGCTTTAATTTGTATTATAAGCGATCTTTGGGAAAACATATTTTGTGGCTCAAAAAAATTAGTTTATGATTTTTTTATAGGTTCCTTCACCAGAGGTTTTACTATATCGACTGTAGCTTATTCAATTTTTAACAAAACCGTTTTATTTTTTTCTCAAAATATGCGCTGATTACTTCTCAATATTCCTGCATGTCCAAACTTATCAAAATATATTCGCAAATTTGAGCAAAGTAGCTTTTTTGGGTGCGGAAACAGGCACAATTTTCAAATTCTAACACCATTCGATTTAGAAAAAGTTGGCCATGGTTTTAACCACGTGCGTTTTCCTGAACTTTAACTTTTATACCATCTGTCAAAAATAGATGAAAAATGCGATTTCCAAATTGATTTTTTTGAGGAATTAGACCATTTAGACTACGTCTTTTATGGGAAATACCTACCTTGAACCTTTATCTTTTTCGTTTGACCAAAAATAAGGGGGAAAATATCGCATTTATCCCGTACTTGTAATAATAAAAATGGCTTGCAGGAGGCATATTAACTTCAATTTTTTAGTTTTTATAATATTTGGGGAGTATTTAATGTATGAAACACCTGTCTTGGACCTTTTTCTTTGCGGTTGACCAAAAATAATTGAAAAAAGTGTATTATTTGTGTGTATCTTTAATACTCAACGTTCTATGTAATATCGAATACGTCATTAATATCCTATTTACCACAAATCACTCTCAAAGCTTCGATAGCGTAGTAGTAGAGGCTGTTGATTTTGGAGACGAAGGTCGTGGGTTCAAACCCCAGTGTTTTTTTTTCTTTTTTTTTCTTTTTTTTTTTAATGTCGTTATTTAGGTACGGAAAATTTTTTAAATTTTGGATTCTTACAGCTATAATAATCTATACGAAAAAGCTAAAAAAAAATTACACTTACCTGTCAAAATCTGACAGCTGTAGTAAAGAACTTTGTTATTTAGGTACTGAAATTTTTTTAAATTTCGGATTCTTACAGCTATAATCCTAGATACAAGAAAAGCTTAAAAAAAACTTGATATTTACCTGTCAAAATGACAGCTGTCGTATAGAACTTTGTTATTTAGGAACTGAGAAATTTTTTAATTTAGTATTCTTACAGCTATAACCCTCGGTACAAAAAATCTAAAAAAAAAATTGACACTTACCTGTCAAAATTTGACAGCTATCGTATAAAACTGTGTCATTTAGGTACTGACAAATTTTTAAATTTAGGATTCTTACAGCTATAACCCTCGTTACAAAAAATCTAAAAAAAAATTGACACTTACCTGTCAAAATTTGACAGCTATCGTATAGAACTTTGTTATTTAGGGACCTGATAATTTTATAATTTCGGACTCTTACAGCTATAACTCTCGCTACGAAAAAGCTAAAAAAAAATTGACACTTAACTGTCAAAATTTGACAGCTATCGTATAGAACTTTGTTATTTAGGTACTGAAAATTTTTTCAATTTGGGATTCTTACAGCTATAATCCTCGTTACGAAAAAACTTTTAAAAAATTTACACCCGCCTGTCATAATTTGACAGCTGTCGTATGGAACTTTGTTATTTAATCACTGAAAAATTTTTAAATTTCGGATTTGTACAGCTATAATCCTCTATATGAAAAAAGATTAAAAAAATTTACACCCGCCTGTCATAATTTGACAGCTGTCGTATAGAACTTTGTTATTTGGGTACTGAAAAATTTTTTAATTTAGGATTATTACAGCTTTAACCCTCGCTACGAAAAAAGTTTAAATAAATTGACACTTACCTGTCAAAATTTGACAGCTGTCGTATAAAAGTTTGTTATTTAGGTACTAAAAAATTTTTAATTTCGGATTCGTATAGCTACAATCCTCTATATGAAAAAAGCTTAAAAAAATTTACACCCGCCTGTCATAATTTGACAGCTGTAGTATAGAACTTTGTTATTTAGGTAGGTATTGATTTTTTTTTAATTTCAGATTCTTACAGCTATAACTCTCGCTACGAAAAAGCTAAAAAAAATTACACTTACCTGTCAAAATTTGACAGCTGTCGTAAAAAACTTTTTTTATTTAGGTACCTGAAAATTTTTTAATTTCGAATTCTTACAGCTATAACCCTCGCTACGAAAAAGCTAAAAAAAATGACACTTACCTGTCAAAGTGACAGCTCTCGTATAATTAAACGAACGAACTAGAACAGTGCCGTGCCCGAAGGGCTCGGCACAATAATATTTCTATAAATTTATTAGCTGATAATTGATGGCTTCCATGTAAGAATAATTTTTTCCTTATGTTTTAATCGATTGAATACTTACATATTTTTATAGAGCAAATATGGAAAGTATATCCCACATTGCACAAAGGTGTGCGAGTTTAAAGAGCACCTATACGGCGCCGTCTCAGAAAACTACCTATCTATACGAGAAAACGGAAATTTTGCACCATTGTGTAGTTTTGGTCAGTTGTTATAATGACAATTTGGCGATATGTTTTCCCTTCACGTTCCGCAGGAAGGTGAGGTAAAAAAAGCAATAGTAAATAGAAAAAAAGAAAAGTATTTTCTTATTGTAAATTTTTGTAAATCTTTTTGGTACTAATATTAGATGCACTCTCGGCTGACGATTAGCGATATGTACCCAGTCTAGTTTCTTTTTTCTATGTTTTCTATTGCTTTTTTTGCCTCACCTTCCTGCGGAACGTGAAGGGGAAACATATCGCCAAATTGTCATTATAACAACTGACAAAAACTAAAAAATAAAAATTACTGGTGCAAAATTTCCGTTTTCTTGTATAGATAGGTAGTTTTTGAAGACGGCATCGTATACTGCTCGATGTCCCGTTTCCAATGCCGTCTCACTCGATTCACTACGACTTTTCGTTACGGAAATATATGATATTTAATATTATGTTATTGATATTGATATTAACATTGAACCCATCAGCACCGATTTTTTTTTAAATCGCACAGCAAACGTATCAATGTGGAATATACTTTCCAAGTGTGTCCTATAAAAATATGTATTCAATCAATTTAAACATAAGTAAAGAAACTATTCTTACATTGATAGCTGATAAATTAGTTCAAAAGCTTATTTTGCCGAGCCCTTCCGACACGGCACTGTTCCAATTCGTTTATTTTATTTCATACTTTTTACAAAACCATTTGTTAGCAATCTTTAATAATTGCCTAAAGAATTATCCAAACCGAATGTCGATCGGATGGACCCAATTCGACTTATTAACGATTCAATAGGTACCTGTTTAGTCCCATATTTAACTTTGAAAAAATTTAAAAAATTATTTCCAAACTTTCGATCGCGCTCACAAACAATAGGGGTCTGTAGCCTACGGTCGTCTACGCGTTGAAAAAGTTTAAATCGAAAAAACTAATTTTTGTGGCCTGTATCCAATGCCAACGAGATCCCGATATTTCTCGATTTTAAAAATTAATAACTTTTTTCCCGTACACCCTGTATATTCAAAATGTTTACACATTGTACCCCTACTATTCCTCTCTAAACTGAAAAAGTTTCAATCGTCCCACTCTTACCGTTTCCGAGAAAAGAAATCGCAAATGTGAAAATGTCGAAACTGACGACGAACAACTTATTTTAAATGTAGCCGCCGTATATAATACTAGACTGGGTACATATCGCTAATCGTCAGCCGAGAGTGCATCTAATATTAGTACTAAAAAGATTTACAAAAATTTACAATAAAAAAATACTTTTCTTTTCTTTTTTTCTATTTACTATTGCTTTTTTTGCCTCACCTTCCTGCGGAACGTGAAGGGAAAACATATCGCCAAATTGTCATTATAACAACTGACCAAAACTACACAATGGTGTAAAATTTCCGTTTTCTCGTATAGATAGGTAGTTTTCTGAGACGGCGCCGTATAGGTGCTCTTTAAACTCGCACACCTTTGTGCAATGTGGGATATACTTTCCATATTTGCTCTATAAAAATATGTAAGTATTCAATCGATTAAAACATAAGCAAAAAATTATTCTTACATGGAAGCTATCAATTATCAGCTAATAAATTTGTAGAAATATTATTGTGCCGAGCCAATACGTCCCTTATTATCGCTTTTAGAATATAAATCAATATAACCTTTTATCTGGACCATAAAAAAAGGCAACTTTTTTATTTGAAGAGGTTCTATCTAAGCTTTATCAGTTTCGAGATATTGGCTAATATATGAAAACCACTTTTAATTCCATATCTCAAAAACTATATGACCTACAAAAAATTTCTAAGAACTTAAAGTAAAGATCTCTTAAGGATGCTACTTATTAGTTATATACATTGTTGCCGTATCTCTTTCAGTTTCCGAGGAAAATGGTCTTTTATGGATTTCATAGCATTTTCCTGAGCATATACATGGAAAAAATGCCAAAATTTAAAATTCGCAAATATGTCAATTTTTCGATACATTTCCATCAAAAATAACGTAAAACTCGAAAATAGCGAAGAAAATATGATAATTAACAATTCTATGAATTTTTAAAAAAATATCCAGAAAACTCGGATTTTTTTGTCGGTTTTCAAAGTTTCCTCAATACGTCCCTTATTACGGCCTTTGGAACAAAAGTTAATATAATGTTTTATCTGGACAATAGAAAAAGGCAACTTTTTTATTTGAAGAGTTTCTATCTAAGTTCTATCAGTTTCGAGATATTGGCAAATACATTAAAACCACTTTTAATTCCATATCTCAAAAACTATAAGACATACAAAAAATTTCTAAGAACTTAAAGTAAAGATCTCTTAAGGATGCTACTTATTAGTTATATACATTGTTGCCGTATCTCTTTCAGTTTCCGAGGAAAATGGTCTTTTATGGATTTCATAGCATTTTCCTGAGCATATACGACATGGAAAAAATGCCAAAATTTAAAATTCGCAAATAAGTCAATTTTTCGGTACATTTCCATCAAAAATAACGTAAAACCCGAAAGTAGCGAAGAAAATATGGTAAATAACAATTCTATGAATTTTTAAAAAAAATCCAGAAAACTCGGATTTTTTGGTCGGTTTTCACAGTTTCCTCAATACGTCCCTTATTACGGCCTTTGGAACAAAAGTTAATATAACGTTTTATCTGGACAATAGAAAAAGGCAACTTTTTTAATTAAAGAGTTTCTATCTAAGGTCTATCAGTTTCGAGATATTTTCAAATACATGAAAACCACTTTTAATTCCATATCTCAAAAACTATAAGACCTACAAAAAATTTCTAAAAACTTAAAGTGAAGATCTCATAAAGATGCTACTTATTAGTTATATACATTGTTGCTTTTTTTGCCTCACCTTCCTGCGGAACGTGAAGGGGAAACATATCGCCAAATTGTCATTATAACTGACAAAAACTAAAAAATAAAAATAACGGGTGGAAAATTTCCGTTTTCTTGTATAGATAGGTAGTTTTTGAAGACGGCATCGTATAGTGCTCGATGTCCCGTTTTCAATTCCGTCTCGCTCGATTCGCTACGACTTTTCGTTACGAAAATATATGATATTTAATATTATGATGTTAATATTAACATTGAACCCATCAGCACCGGCTTTTTTTAAAATTGCACAGCAAACGTATCAATGTGGAATATACTTTCCAAGTTTGTTCTATAAAAATATGTATTCAATCGATTTAAACATAAGTAAAGAAACAATTCTTACATTGATAGCTGATAAATTAGTTTAAAAGCTTATTTTGCCGAGCCCTTCCGGCACGGCACTGTTCCAATTCGTTTATTTTATTTCATACTTTTTACAAAACCATTTGTTAGCAACCTTTAATAATTGCCTAAAGGATTATCCAAACCGAATGTCGATCGGATGGACCCAATTCGACTTATTAACGATTCAATAGGTACCTGTTTAGTCCCATATTTAACTTTGAAAAAATTTAAAAAATTATTTCCAAACTTTCGATCGCGCTCACAAACAATAGGGGTCTGTAGCCTACGGTCGTCTACGCGTCGAAAAAGTTTAAATCGAAAAAACTAATTTTTGTGGCCTGTACCGAATGACAACGAGACTCCGATAATTATCAACTTTAAAAATTAATAACTTTTTTCCCGTACACCCTGTATATTCAAAATTTTTACACATTGTACCCCCACTATTCCTCTCTAAACTGAAAAAGTTTCAATCGTCCCACTCTTACCGTTTCCGAGAAAAGAAATCGCAAATGTGAAAATGTCGAAACTGACGACGACAACTTATTTTAAATGTAGCCGCCGTATATAATACTAGACTGGGTACATATCGCTAATCGTCAGCCGAGAGTGCATCTATTATTAGTACTAAAAATTTGTATTTAAAAAGTATTTTTCTTAGTTTCTTTTTTCTATGTTTTCTATTGCTTTTTTTACCTCACCTTCCTGCGGAACGTGAAGGGGAAACATATCGCCAAATTGTCATTATAACAACTGACAAAAACTAAAAAATAAAAATAACAGGAGCAAAATTTCCGTTTTCTTGTATAGATAGGTAGTTTTTGAAGACGGCATCGTATAGTGCTCGATGTTCCGTTTCCAATGCCGTCTCGCTCGATTCGCTACGACTTTTCGTTACGGAAATATATGATATTTAATATTATAATATTGACATTGAACCTGTCAGCACCGATTCTTTAAAATCGCACAGCAAAGGGTGTAATGTGAGATATATTTTCCAAGTTTGTCCTTTAAAAATATTTATTCAATCAATTTAAACATAAGGAAAAGAAACTATTCTTACATTGATAGCTGATAAATTAGTGAAAATGTTATTGTGCCGAACCCTTCGGGCACGGCACTGTTCGAGTTGGTTTATTTAATTTCATACTTTTGACAAAACCATTTGTTAGCAACCTTTAATTGTTATTGGTAAAGCATTTCAATTCGCGATAAAAAATAAATTTAGTTTCTTCACAATCCCAGTTCGTTTATTTCGTACCGAGGATTGTCACTGTAAAAATCCTAAATTTAAAAAACTTTTAATAGGTACCTAAATAACGAAATATTAAAAAAATAAAAAGACGGGCCTGGAATTGAACCCGGTATCATCGCGACCACAAGTCGTAACCTATTATATACCTACCTTCCACTAGGCCCGACCACTTTGAAAATAAATTATAATATAGAATATTTATATTGCCGTATTAAAAATGAAAAAAATACGATTTATTTAAGCTTGACGAGCTCTTTCCGCTAAGGTACATTACATTTCAATCAAAAGTTGTTTTCCGTACGAAAAACAATGAAAACCGTAAAAGAATTAAATAGTAATTCTTACTTTTTTATAATTTGCACCCTTTACATTACAGGTAGGTATAGAACAATATATTTGAAAAAAGTAGTATTTGAGATGACCTAAACGAATCTCCAAACCAAAAGTGTGTCAAACGCACCCAATTCGATTTATTAACGATCCAACATAACCCTACATTGATTTTAAAAAAATTAAAAAATTGACTTCTCAACTTCCGATCATGTTTGCAAACAACAGTGTTTTGTAGCCCAACGTCGTCTACACGCCAATAAAGTTTAACTCCATTAAAATGCTTTTTGGCACCTGTATCGCTCCACAACGAAATAAAAACATATTTTTCAACTTTCACTTTAATAACTTTTTTCCGGTACACCCTGTATATTGGAAATTGTTCCCAGAACGTGCCCCTACTATTCCTCTCTAGGTGCAGAAAATTTTAATCGTTTTGCTCTAACCGTTTCCGAGAAAAAAATTCGCGAATATCTAAATGTGGAACAGCCTCCCACCACGTGGCGACGGATTATCAATGTCGGGACGCCATCTTTAAAATCGAGATTACAACTATTTCTGAAACATTTTGGGCAAATATTTTGGTCAATAAAATTAGAAGAAGGTTCAAGGTAGATATTCCACCCGATTTAAAATCTGGAAATGTTCTTATTATTCTAGCAAGTCACGCTAAAAACAACCATTTTTCGCCATTTTTGACAGCCGGATTTTTAGAATTAATAATTAATTTAGATATATCAATATCAAGGCACTCTTAGTCAAAAGTGAATGGTGTTAGAATTCGTAAAGATTGCCTGTTTCCGCACCCAAAAAGCGACT
The DNA here is from genome assembly GCA_963969555.1 of Polydrusus pterygomalis. Taxonomy (NCBI): domain Eukaryota; kingdom Metazoa; phylum Arthropoda; class Insecta; order Coleoptera; family Curculionidae; genus Polydrusus; species Polydrusus pterygomalis. The sequence continues at coordinate 73,064,771 of OZ018376.1, read as the reverse complement.
TTTCTCAAGTTTGCGAATATATTTTAATAATTTTGGATATGTAGAGGTGTTGAGAAGTAATCAGCGCATTTTTTGAGAAAAAAATAAAACGGGTTTGTTAAAAATTGAATAAGCTACAGTCGATATAGTAAAAAAAAACCTGCCGTTTTTTCCGTATTAAAGATAAATAAACGAAAAAATATATTTTAAATACAATTTGACAAGCTCTATCCGCTATAGTTTACAACGTTTCGATCAAAAGTCGTTTTCAGTACGAAAAAAAATAAAAACCGTGAAAAAATCAGGCCTAACTTTATGATTTCCACTTTCTTACAATTTTCGGCAATTTCCATTCCAGTTAGGTATAGAACAATATATTGGAAAAAGGTAGATTTTGAGATGGCCTAACCGATTATCCAAACCGAATGTCGATTGGATGCACCCAATTCGACTTATTAGCGATCCAAGAGGTACCATTTTCGACCAAATTTTGACTTTGAAAAAATCAAAAAAATTACTTCCAAACTTTCGATCGCGCTCACAAACAATAGGGTTCTGTAGCCCACGGTCGTCTACGCGTCGAAAAAGTTTAAATCGAAAAAACTTATTTTTGTGGCCTGTATTGAATGCCAACGAGATCCCGATATTTCTCGACTTTGACGTTTAATAACTTTTTTCCGGCACACCCTGTATATTCGAAATTTTCACACAACGTACCCCCACTATCCCTCTCTAAACCCAAAAAGTTTCAATCGTCCCACTCTAACCGTTTCCGAGAAAAAAAATCGCAAATATGAAAATGTCGAAAGAGACCACGGCGACAACATACATACATTTTTTTCACCGAAGCGCCGTATAACATATCGCGATGCAGCGCGATATGTAATTACCAAAACCTATTAAAATTAATATTCTCTTTTTTAAAGCAATTAGCAAAATAATTTTAAAATGGAACACAGTCGGGTGCAAATTTCCATCTAAAAGGAAGCGATTATGCGTAAAACGGTAACGTAGCTTCCGCGCCAAGCGCGACGAGGCACACGGGAGGTGACGAAACGCCATCACCTCAATAAAAAAACGTTGGAAATAACCTTGAATGCAAGCAGGCAAAAATCTCGACGGGTAGCCAGGCTCTGTTCGTTTGACCGTTTGATGTTAGACGTTTCAAACAGCTGATATTCGCGTCGCGTCCCGATTTGTTTTCGTTCGGCCGGCGGCTGATTTAATGTAGGGTTAACGAACTTTTTATTTTAGAAATACATAAGTAATGAATACTATTAGATTTTTAAAGGAAACTTTATGGAAAAAATACTTGGGTGTGCGGTTGTGATGAATCTAATAGACTATTTTGTTTTATGTGTGTTTTATTTGGTGGGAAGCAAACTTGGTCCCAAAAAGGTACAGATGATTTGGTCCATTTCTGGGACAAAATGAAGACACATGAAAAATCGAAGGTACATTTAAACAATATATTTAATTTCAGTATGCTTGGTAAAATTAACATTAAAACTCAATTAAATTCTGCATATCACAATGAAATAATGAAGAAAAACGAACAAATTGATAAAAACAGATACATATTAAACCAAATTATAAACTGCGTTCGGTTTTGTGGTGCATTTGAGTTGGCTTTGAGAGCTTATGACGAAAAAGAGACGTCGGAAAATAGGGGCATATTTCGTGAATTAATAAATTTCAGCTCAGAATTAGACAAAACTCTTAAAGATCATATTGAAAAATCGAAAGTATTTAAAGGAACATCAAAACCCCTACAAAATGAACTTCTGGACTGTATGTTAGATGTGTATCACGATGAAGTCATAAAAGAAATAAAGGACTCTCCGTTTATCGCAGATGAAACCACTGACATTGCTTGTGTGTTTCAACTTGTTATTGTGTTTAGGTATATTCAAGATATGATTGTAAATTCATAAATTAAATTAGGTGCCTTTGTGCTTATTTTTCCTACTTTAAAAGCAAGAACTATTAACAAAAAAGGGCGTGGTACCCAAAATTTGTTTGCCTGCGGCGCTAAGGGTTTACCTGGCCCTACTTCACTAAAATGGCACGAACCGCCACTGAATCTGTACCTATGGAAAAACAGATCTCATCAAATTTACTACTTATGTCCTCATGTGTCTTCACGTGAGGTGGCAGTAATGTGTTTCCACCTTAAAAGGTAAAAGCTCGCAGGATAGCCAGTAGTGCCAGGACAAGAGACCATATTGTCTGGGGTGTTGTTAGTACAATAAGGAATTCTAAAGCTTAGTCACATTATGTCTATAAGTGAAAATATAATTTGTATTAAATGAACTGTAAGTGCGTGATGTATAAGTGTATTTTTTTTTGTGGGCATTTATTTACATCAATTAAAAACATACAATGACCACTATTACTTACACAGTTATTCTTAGAGCCGTTTTGAATAATTGTATCCAATCTGCTTTCTTTGGTTCAAAACATTTTCAGCTTTTTCTGCTCACGCTGTTAGAAGCCACCCTAAAGAAAAAATTATTTTAACTTTGTTTCACGATAGTACGTGCATATTTTGTTGAAACTAGTTTCCAGACCCAATGAATTTAAGGTATGTTAAAAAAGAGCTTTAGCTAATGGGCGGTGAGGATACCATCGAAACACCAGCTTATTCTTGAAAGCAATAAAACTTATACACCACAGTACACTTACCGCGACAAAGTAAAAAGATCAGCGCGTTGGTCTAAACGGCAGGGGGAATCCTTTGGAAACGGATCAACCATACCAAGTTATACAGTGTCACCAGTAAAGTCCGCATCATATGGGATTTTTTTAATTAATAGCTTTATTCAAAATTCGACTTTGGCATCAAGTTCTGCTTCGATCGAGATGAACAGTAAGCAAAAAAATAGTAGTCACGTGATTCGCATTATCTGTCAAATTTTAATTTTTTTGCAAAAAATAATTCAAAAAGGGGGTTATTTCTGAAAATATCGAAAAAAGTTATTTGAAAAAGTTTTTTTTAATGCAGTTTCTAGCCCACATGCAAAATTTCAGCTGGATAAGATAATTTTGATTTTTTACCTATATTTTGTAAATTGCACCACTTTTGCAAAATAAGACTCAACGCAACCTACATAAAACTTATTTGTTTTTACAATGCTTTATTTCAAATTCAGATACATTTTCTTTAAAGCAGCGCCATATTAAATGAGTGTTTTTCTACAAAATCAAAATTGGGCTATTAAAATTTGGTCGCATGTGATGCAAAGTTCATTTGTTTTTGACCCTGTATAAGGTAACTTCATAAAATAAGTATTTTTGAAAACGTAGTTTGTGTCTGAAAGTAATACACCTTAATATTAAGACAAAAAAGAACACAGTGTCATCAGTAAAGTGTTCATTAAGTGGAAAATAAATTTTTGTTTGACTTAACGTAAAGTTTATCTATTTTCAACGATTTAATTTAAAACCCCTTTATTTTATTTTTATTTTTTACTTTCAGACACAAACTACGTTTTCAAAAATACTTATTTTATGAAGTTACCTTACTTTGCATCACATGCGACCAAATTTTAATAGCCCAATTTTGATTTTGTAGAAAAACACACATTTAATATGGCGCTACTTTAATGAAAATGTATCTGAAATAAAGCATTGTCAAAACTAAGAAGTTTTATGTAGGTTGCGTTGAGTCTTATTTTGCAAAAGTGGTGCAATTTACAAAATTTAGGTAAAAAATCAAAATTATCTTATCCAGCTGAAATTTTGCATGTGGGCTAGAAATTGCATTTAAAAAAACTGTTTCTAATAACTTTTTTCGATATTTTCAGAAATAACCTCACCTTTGAATAATTTTTTGAAAAAAATTAAAATTTGACAGATATTGCGAATCACGCGACTACTATTTTTTTGCTTAATTTTCATCTCGTTCTCGATCGACGCAGAACTTGATGCCAAAGTCAAATAAAGCTATTAATAAAAAAAAATCCCATATGATGCGAACTTTACTGGTGATACTGTAGTTATACAGTGTGTATCAGCCAAATGGAATAAATTCGATAATAAATACATGGGGTCGTGTCCGAAAAAACACTCGGACACGCGTGGATTGGTATTTCTAGTTGAGCATTTTTTTCAATAAAAACTTTTTATACAGGGTGTGTCATGTAACAGTAGCCAATACTAACTTTCTTATTTTAAATGCAACACCCTGTATATTATTCAATTTTTGGATTCTTCAGAAAACTTTAGACATATTTTAAGTACATACATCAATATCTTATATCTATCTTTAACTGTTTCGGAAATATTAAGTGTTTTCAGATTTATTTCATTTCAGCGTTTCTTTTTACTGATATGAAATTAAAAAAAAAGGTATAAATAGTTTTGTTTACTTTTGTTTAAAACTCCTGACCTTAGCAAATTGTTGTCTGTCTGCATGACAGTAGTTGTCAGTGTTATAGTCGTTTGAATTTCGTTAACTGCATATCAGAAAAATGGTCTATTTAATAGAAATGTATAAAATAACAATTCTACAGAAAATTGGTTATGGAGATAAAACACTGACACAAATGGAAATTGCAAGCAGGGTTGGGCAAAATTTGATTTTTATTTAAAAAATCAAAAATCATTGATTTTTTTAAATTTTTATTGATTTTATTAAAAATTAAAAAATTTTTTCTTTTCAAATTAATACAAATGATTTTAATGTCGGTCGGTATACAACGAAAACAAAAATACAGAAACATAGAGTTTATATTTTATGTATTACTAGCGTGTACCCGGCCTGCGTTGCAACCCGCTGGTATAAATACAAACCCGAACAAACCCGATATATTAGTACCCGGCATGCCACTTTCTGAAATTGCACCCGTGCGAAGCCGGGGCGGGTCGCTAATTATACATAAAAACCTTCCTCTTGAATCATCTATCTATTAAAAAAAACGCTTCAAAATCCGTTGCGTAGTTTTAAAGATTTAAGCACATAAGACAGGATAGCGACTTTGTTTTATACTATGTTAAGATATACCTACTACTTTTTTATTTCTTAAAAGCGCGAGTTCAATATACTGTTGATTTTTGAAAATATTTTTTTAATGTGTTATATTGTTCATTGTTCGGAATTAAAAATAAATAGTTTCATTAAATCATGATTTTTTTTTAAATAAAGTGATAAGTGATTTAAATCATGATTTTTTTTTAAAAATCAAGTGATTTAAATCATGATTTAAATCACTTGATTTAAATCAGCCCAACCCTGGTTGCAAGCTTATTTCATAAAAAATTTCCAAATTTTCAGCCTATCCTATACATTTTTTTTTAAATAAAGTGATAAGTGATTTAAATCATGATTTTTTAAAAAAAATCAAGTGATTTAAATCATGATTTAAATCACTTGATTTAAATCAGCCCAACCCTGGTTGCAAGCTTATTTCATAAAAAATTTCCAAATTTTCAGCCTATCCTATACATTTTTTTTTAAATAAAGTGATAAGTGATTTAAATCATGATTTTTTAAAAAAAATCAAGTGATTTAAATCATGATTTAAATCACTTGATTTAAATCAGCCCAACCCTGGTTGCAAGCTTATTTCATAAAAAATTTCCAAATTTTCAGCCTATCCTATAACTCAAGAGAAAATTAGTAAAATAGAAAAGCAGTTTCGCCACCTTGGACATGTAAAGCCGATAAAAAAAGTAGCTGCCAATGCAGATGATGATACCAAATTATTGATCCTATACATTGATTTTTTTTTCGTTTTTTACACTATTAAGAAATAAACAGTATTACTTATTAGTTTTTGAGTGTGTTGTTAATTTTTGCAATAAATCTGAAAACACTTAATATTTCCGAAACAGTTGAAAATAGGTGTATAGGATATTGTACATGAAATATGTCTAAAATTTTCTGAAGAATCCAAAAATTGAATAATATACAGAGTGTTGTATTTAAAATAAGAAAGTTGGTATTGACCACTGTTACATGACACACCCTGTATAAAAAGTTTTTATTGACAGAAATGCGCAACTAGAAATATCAATCGACGTGTCCGAGCGTTTTTTCGGACACCCCCCATGTATTTATTATCGAATTTATTCCATTTGGCTAATACACACTGTATACATCAACTACCGTCAATAACAGAAAACAATTTGTTGCTGCACTAAAGATTTGGCAACGCTGTTTTAAAATTATATTGTGCATACCAATTTTGGACACAAAACTAAATAAAAAGTGGAAAATCTTTTGTGGTCAAAGGAAACGTGTTAAAACGTCCTGAAGTTAAGATTCATGATAGCCATAAATATAATTTTTTTAATGAGCCGCTATAGGTAGTTTATATTTTATAGCCGTTTATAAGAATATTAAAACCGTTTTGATGCATGCTTTGAAAGCGAGTCGTAAACTATTTAGGAAATATGCAGTAATATCTAGTATTCCGTAGTAATACATAGAAATGCCTAAAAATACTAATTAATTCATAGGAAAGGCCCTACAGTAATGCAAAAAATATACGACGTCAGAACGCGGGTCGAAGTGTCTAAGATTTTTTTTTTGATAAAATTGGCACACGCAACTTTTCTCCCAAAGAACTCAGTTGGTTGACCGACAAAAACAACTTTATAATATAATTGAATGTGTCTTTAAATCAATCTGCTTAGCCTAAAGAAAAATTAGTTAAATCTACTATACAGTGATGGGCTAAAATATGGAACAAATTCATTTAAAAATCAGGTATTCATTTTTTGAAAAAACGCTCGGACACGTCGATTATAACTCTTTCTTCCGGATTTTTTTCCTCAAAAAGAAATTATACCGGGTGTGTCAAAAAGTAGATGTAGCAAATATTTTTTGTTTTTTAAATAGAACCCCCCTATTTTTACTTATTACCCTAATTCTACGTCAAATTCTGCGCATAATTCATGTAGCATACTCTATTCTTATCTCTAACGGTCTTAGAGAAAAATTACATCATAAAAAAAAATTCTTTAAAAAAAGGTTAAAAAATTAGTTTATTAAGTGTTGAAAATGCAAACCATTAACTTCTTGAAAATATGCTAATCTACTTAAAAACCCTTCTAAAACATTATTTACAGTATTTTCATTAATTTGCCTAATTTCATATCTAATTTTAAATTTTAAGTCTTCCAAATTTTGTGGTTCATCCTTATACACTTTTGATTTCAAATAACCCCAAAAAAAGAAATCCATGGGTGTAAGATCGGGAGATCTTGCAGGCCATTCTATGGGTCCTCTTCTACCTATCCATCGTTCGGGAAATACAGTATTCAAATACTCTCGTACTTGTCGAGCAAAATGAGGCGGAGCACCATCCTGCTGAAACCAAATAGACGCTTCTGGTAGATGAGGCTGATTCGGATTTGGAAAATCCGCTGCTAGTGTGGGAATTAATTCATTTTGAAGAAATTGTAAATACCGGTCTCCTGTAAGATTTCCATCGAAGAAAAAAGGTCCAATAATTCTATCATTTAATATCCCTGCCCAAACATTTACTTTTTGTGGGTATTGCGTGTGCTGTTCTCTCATCCAACGGGGATTATTTGTACTCCAATACCGAAAATTTTGTCTGTTTACCGAACAAATCAAACAAAACGTGGCTTCATCGCTAAAAAGTATGTTGCGATGGAAAAATAGATTTAAGTTGCAAATTTCCATCATAGTTTCACAAAACTGTAGTCGGCGGTCGGGATCATCTTCGTTTAGCTCGTGCAGCAACCTAATTTTGTACGGATGGTACTTTTCTTGTTTCAATACCCGCAACACAGATCGTCGGCTAACATCATTATTAAGGGCTACTTCAGTGGATGCACTATGAGGATTATATTCAACCTCTAACAAAATGTTCAATTGTGAGTTTTCACTAATTTTTGGACGACCTGGCCGTAGACGATCCTTTACATTCCCTGTTTCCCTGAATTTCTTCTTAATTTTACTTACTGTAGATCTTGTAATCGGCCGTTCTGGATACTTAGCGTTAAACAAGTTACAAACTTCTTCTTGACTTCTTGTTTTGTCTCCACATCCAATTAAAATTAAAATTTCGATTCTTTGTGTTTCATTTAAATGCACCATGATCACCGTTTTTCAAAATTATACCTAAACTAATTTTTGATTGACACATGACTTGCTATCGTAGTAACAATTCATTTAAATTTACCTGTTTACCTTTAAGTAGGTACATGTACCTTTTTTTAAAGAATTTTTTTTTATGATGTAATTTTTCTCTAAAACCGTTAGAGATAAGGGTAGAGTATGCTACATGAATTATGCGCAGAATTTGACGTAGAATTAGGGTAATAAGTAAAAATAGGGGGGTTCTATTTAAAAAACAAAAAAATTTTGCTACATCTACTTTTTGACACACCCGGTATAATTTATTTTTGAGGCAAAAAATCCGGAAGAAAGAATTATAATCGACGTGTCCGAGCGTTTTTTCAAAAAATGAATACCTGATTTTTAAATGAATTTGTTCCATATTTTAGCCTATCACTGTATACTTTAAGCATACGTTTGCCAGAGACGTAGGGCACATTTTAAGTTATAATTTTTTTCTTAGTGCCCGAAAAGTAAGAACTGATTTCTGATATTAAATTTCTAATATGCTGATTTCAAAAATATATTGTCAATCACCATTGCAATTAGCAATTTTGCATCACAAGGTCATATGTAGCTCAAGCCGCGCAGCTGGCCACCAGAGTCAAATTGGCGCTGTCGTCGCTTGATGATTCTCCAGCTGGCCGAGGAACCGGGTTCTGTCGCTTATTTTTACCGTATAGAAGAGAAGGACAGTTATATTCTGACCTAGTATAACGCTTCCTAAACTGAGCCAGGTGCTAATTGGAACAAACCACTCAGCCCGCCTTGTCAAAACTGTAAATTTTTCTTGTCCACGTTTTTTTTTTCAGGGAATTAAATAAATTTTTTATTATTATTCTAATATTTAACGCAATTCTATTAGTTTCTACTCACGAAAACTTCGCCGATGCAGTGGCGCAACCAGGGGGGGGGCTGCCGGGCTGCAGCCCCACCCCCGAGCTTAGGAACTTAGCCTATTCGTTTAATTGCAAACCAATTTTTCATGTCACGCGAACTATTTTCGCATGTTTTTTGCCATCTCAATGTTTTATGGATTTGTAATTTTTTTGTTTATCAATGTAACATGGAATCTTACGTTTTTCGAGTAATTAAAGTATAAATTTTAATAAATAGCTTAAAATTGTACATAATGATTTTTAAAAAAATTCGGATTCGAGTTTTTTCCGTTTCTTTGCATTTTTTGAGAACATTTACCATAGTAATGTATATAATTTTACACCATCAGAAAGTAGAGATTTCAACGAACAAAAAGCGTACCGACTTTTTTAAAACAGCAGATATTTTGACGTGAGAATTTTCGATTGAAAAAAAGGGTGCTTTTTCGATATTAAGTCAAAATAAGGTGAAAAAATAAATATTTTAAATCAAAATAATTACAGTGTGTTTGGGACATAAAAAGGTAAGTTATCACCAAATTTCGTGAAAACATAATTTTTTTTTGTAAAAGATAAAAATAAAAAAACAAAAACTTGGTTATTTGAATTTTTCACATAAATTTTGAGGTAATGTGAAAAAAGTGTTAATACAAAATTTGTAGATCTTTTTACTACCTACAACTTTGCCATATAACGTTTTTCCATAGGACTTGTAGTTTTCCCGGAAATAGAGATAAATCGTTTTCTAGCCTTAAAAACTCACCCCCTTCCACTTCCCGACCTCGGATCGCCTGTAAATTATTTTTCCCTTTATTTTTGTTATATTTTCTTTCTTTTCCAATGGGTTTCATCCTACTATTATTTTTTTTTGTTTAAAAAATTATCGACCCTGGTCTACCTATTTATGCGAACCACGATATTGATATAGTTAAAATCACATAAAGTTTTAATGCCAAATGTCAAGACTTGTCATTGTCTAGTTACTTTAGATTTCACCAACTTACTAAATTTCTTATACAGCTGAGATTGGTCAGTGTTTTTTCTTTTTCTTTTCTGGAATTGTTCGGCCAACTCTTTTTATTTATATCTCTTTTTAATCGTATAAAATAATACAAGATAGACATGCTTTGTGTGCAGTACAATTATACTAATTAAATTATATTACCGTGGAAGAAATTCTGGACGAAATGGCAAAAACAAAACGAAGAATTTTACTTTAATATTAGTATTATTGTGATTACTTACAACTTATTGTATAAGGTTTTTGTTTTGTTTTAGTATAAGTATGCTTAATATATGCGTTACATATTTTTACTACATTTTTACTAATTTATATATTTATATATTTCGTTAGGGCCAGCGGCGTATTATTGCAAAAGTTTTAGTGGGCTGTCGCTCTCGTCAATTATACGTATTTTACCCAAAAAAGGGCGTGGCACCCAAAAAAATTTTCGCCAAGAGCGCCTTCAGCGCAAGAAGTTAAAGCCCCCCCCCCCCGAACAAAATTTCTGGTTGCGCCACTGCGCCGATGTGTGTACTTTTTCAACTATTATTCCAGACTACCAAGCAGGCAATTATTTTTATTGTTTATCAAATTGATTTTACACTTACCTATTTTTTATATTGGAAATGTAAGTTTACAATAAATAAATTAACATGATAAATGTTTCACATGTCATATTAATTATTAGTTTACAAACCAATATTAACAGATTATCGTCGGCAGACAACTGCAACAGATTTGTGCCCGAGGTAATACCTAACAATCTATCACTTACGAAATGATAGTTTAGGCTCTTGAAATTATAATTTTAACATTTTTGTTTTACTGAGTAGATTAGAAGAAGTATATTTTATAATACTTAAGACTAATTTATTTGTTTTAAGAAATATTGTACATCGAGCCACATGATGGCCCAAGGATAATGGTTTTAGCTAACTCGATGAGTACATACTTGACTACTGGTCCTATTTTACATAAAAGTTTGTTTCTGTTTCTTTTGTATCAGAGAATGTTGTAAAAATCAACTAGTAGCTTATGGATGTTTTAATACGTGTCTCGTTGCAGCCTAGTGCTTGTGTTTTATAGAGTACTAGCTATACACCGCGCGCGTTGCTACGCTACTACTACTACTAAAATAAATTTGAAGGAAACACATTACACAAATCCCGTTATCCCGGCATCCCAGCATCCGTTGCGTCACTTTCTTTTTATGCCGAAACCTTTCCTCGGCCTGCACACAACAACTCACCAAATTTTCATCGTAATCGGATAAATGGAATAGGAACGCATACGGGACATACATACAAACATTCATTTTTATATACCTATACAACAGGGTCCTGCACCTCACCTCCCGTCTTCTATAGCTCACTTAGTAATTAAGTTAGAATTTTCATATTTTGCAGACCTTATAGGTATCTTGGAGCGCATTTCAGGAAAATATTTTTTTTTCATACAGGGTGTTCCAAAAAAGCGTGACGTCATAAGGATGTCACACTTTTTTGGAACACCCTGTATGAAAAAAAATATTTTCCTGAAATGCGCCCCAAGATACAGATAAGGTCTGCAAAATATGAAAATTCAAACTTAATTACTAAGTGAGCTATAGAAGGCGGGAGGTGAGGTGCAGGACCCTGTATAGATTTGTGATATATTATATAAATTGACACCATACCTGATGAGTGAGACCTGTGAGACGTAACCTAAGGCCATTAGTTTGATCTAAACAGTTATTTTTTGTTATGGTGGTCCATGCAATTTTTATTTATAAATAAACAAAGAAAAAAGGTATTTACGATAAAGTGTTTCCTTATTTATTTTCCAAATCTTGGTTAATATAAAAGTGTGTTTTTATTCCATAGGCAAATACTTTTGTGCGTCTTTTTATTGATTTAATTTGTGATTCAATAATATTTATATTGAATCACAAATTAACTCAATAAAAACTCGTTCAAAATTTAATAAATAATTAACAAACCCTTGTTTCTCGTATATGCTTACATTGTGCTTACAAATCCGAAAATTTTGAAGAATTGGCAACAGCATGTAATTTGTTGCGGTTGGAAGTGCCAGGATATAAGCTGAACCGGTACCCGGCCCGTCTAACGATCGATTCTGCCAGACAGAGATAGGCCAGTGACCGCCGATGGCGTGGAAGAGACGGAGATAAAATATACGTGGTTATGCCTTGATGAACGGGCCGGAGTCTGGTTGACGAGAATGAAGTTCTGGTAAAAAAATTAAAGCATTTTCTGAGCAGTGTCGTGCCGTGTCAGATTTATTTTTCTGATTTTAGTTTTGTATATAGAATTTTTGAGTTACCTTATATTTATTATTTTAATATAATATTATTATATATACAGTGGGTTTATACAGTGTAGTATGTACAAACACCTAATGTAAAACAAACTTATAAGTGTGTATACGCATATTAATTATTTGTGTGGAACGCCTATGGTTAGGAAATTCCCACAGTTTAATGTCATTAAATTGACCTAAGAAACACTATACCTAGTAGGTATTTTTAAAGAAAGATAAGTTTTCTGAAATATTTTTTTTAAATGCTCGTTAAACCTTAGTTCCGTGTCAAGTAATAAACCCAACTTTTTAGCACTATCCACAATAGGTATTTAATTTTGTTCCATTTACATTTAAAATATTTTTTAAACCATTGACATTATTATTACCAAAAATTAGCATGCATGATTTAGTAGGATTTAAATTTAAATGCTTGCACTTTACAGTGCTTTAAAGATCTAAGTATATAAGACAAAGTAGGGGGGCCAAAACTGAACCTTGTGGCACTCCAGAGCATATGTCGACTTGTTCAGAATAATTATTATCAGAAAACACTTTATGAAATCTATTGAACAAGTATGATTTAATGAGAAGAAAATAGTTATTAACAAAACCATAATATTTTAATTTGGATGCAAGAAGTTTGTGATTAATGGTGTCAAAGGCTTTCGAAAAGTCGAGGAGAATGAGTAGGTACCTATACTGTTAATCTTTTTATCACACGCACAAAGAATGTCATTTCTGTTACATTTGTTAAAGCCACAGCAGTCCCTAAGTGTTTTCTATATCCACATTGTGTGGAAGGAATAATACTATTATCATTAAAATAGCTGTACATCTGATCATACAAGACCCTTTAGCCGGTAGAATGCTTATTAAATATTATACTCGAAGGTCGTTAAAACTAGTTGGGCTACTGACCTTGGATAATGGTTTGCCAATTGATATTTTTGATTTAATAGTTACCTTTTTATTCATGGACCGATTTTATTGATTTTTGTCTTGTTTGAGAGATAATGGATCAAGATAGACCGCTAATATCATATTTTTGACATTTATTGAAAAAACAAAATGGGAGACACACCTCAACTTGGTTAAACTTTAAAACTGGCTGTACCTTTTTTTTAATAGCACTGTATATCTTTACTTGCAACTTGCAAGATTCTGAAATCTTGAACATTTCTGAACAAAATAAGAGGTCGTACCCCCATTAGCTTCAACTACTAATTCCACATGTCGTCTCCAACTGTCGATGGTTCCTCTGATGTGATCTTGACTAGTTTTCCCTCAACATTGAAGAATTCGCTGTCGAAGTTCTTCGACATTTTCAAATACTCTCCGTTTCTATGAACCCTAGCCTCCAAATCACCCCCACAGAAAGTAGTCGCAATGATTTAGATCGGGGCTATTTGAAGGCTATTCGCGGGGTTCTAGAAAATCGGCAACGTTATTCCTTAAATAATTAAGTGTATGATGGGAGTATGGGCAATGGTATTACACGTTGCGCCATTCTAAAACACATGTTTTAACTTGACATGTCAAAAACAATTAAGATAAACATACCCGCATGAAGCAGGAAAATTTCGCAAAATTTCACTTTGAATCCTCTTTAAACTAAAGTGTTTTTAAACATTTTTTCGTTATTAGAAATTACCTCGGAAATTACCATTGAAAAAAATTTGATAATCAAAATAAGTGCAATTTCGCAACTGCCAAAAAACGCAAATAGCAACGACAAACATAAAATAAGCGATGTTTGTCATCGCCGACTTGATTTTCAAAAGTAACAATGGAAAAATAGAAATCAACATGTTAAAACATACATACATAATATATCTTTATTTTGTCATACGTCAGCTATTTTTTAACATATTTGCATGTACGACCTTTTATTCTGTTCAGAAAAATTGAAAATTTCAGAATCTTGCACGTAAAGATATACAGTCCTATTAAAAAAGTTACAGCAAGGTTCAAAGTATAACTAAAGGCGGCTGCACAATTGCCCGGGAACGAGAACGGAAACGAGAACTGAAATATTATTCAGATGCACAAACAACAGGAACGGAAACAGTAGGGATGTTTGGCGTTTTCTGGGGATATTTATTTTTTAAAACACTGTCAGCTGGGCTTTAACCGTACTTATTACGGTTGAATTTTTGAATATTAAAATAGTATTAATAACTTTCGATATAATGGATAGGTTATTAGTGATGAAGAAATGTTGGACTTACATGTATTTTCTTCTAATTATGTACTGTTACTACAATGCATGTACCTTACAATCAGAGAGAAAGTGTGTATAAACAAATATTTAATAATAATATTAATAAACGAAAAACGTTATGTTTGCAGCAAACATGTGGCTGCTTTCCTATTGGCTCGGCTATTAGCATCATATATCTGTGCTGTGATTGGCTCCGGGAATGCAACTATTACGGGAATGTTAAAACTTGGCCAACTTTCTAGTTCTCGTTCCCGGGTATCTTCTCGTTCTCGTTACCGAAAATTGGTTAAGCATGGGAACTGGGAACATTAAAATATGTGTATCTTAACTTTTTTCCCGTTCTCGTTCTCGTTTCCGGACAATTGTGCATCCGCCTTAAGTTGAAGTGTATCCGCCATTTTGTTTTTTTAACCAATGTCAAAAATATGAGATTGACAGCAAAGAAAATTTATAGGGTTAGAAATGTTAACTCCATGTTAAACAATTGCAACAATTAGAGAGAGAAAGAAGAGAGAGCGATAGAGAGGGGTGATAGTGTGTCTGCTGGCCACCAGTGGCGCAATGGCGGGAAATTTAAACGGCGATTTTAGAACTTTTGTATTTTATTTATTAAATTTTGAACGAGTTTTTATTGAGTTAATTTGTGATTCAATAATATTTATACTGATTGTAAGGTACATGCATTGTAGTAACAGTACATAATTAGAAGAAAATACATGTAAGTCCAACATTTCTTCATCACTAATAACCTATCCATTATATCGAAAGTTATTAATACTATTTTAATATTCAAAAATTCAACCGTAATAAGTACGGTTAAAGCCCAGCTGACAGTGTTTTAAAAAATAAATATCCCCAGAAAACGCCAAACATCCCTACTGTTTCCGTTCCTGTTGTTTGTGCATCTGAATAATATTTCAGTTCTCGTTTCCGTTCTCGTTCCCGGGCAATTGTGCAGCCGCCTTTAGTTATACTTTGAACCTTGCTGTAACTTTTTTAATAGGACTGTATATCTTTACGTGCAAGATTCTGAAATTTTCAATTTTTCTGAACAGAATAAAAGGTCGTACATGCAAATATGTTAAAAAATAGCTGACGTATGACAAAATAAAGATATATTATGTATGTATGTTTTAACATGTTGATTTCTATTTTTCCATTGTTACTTTTGAAAATCAAGTCGGCGATGACAAACATCGCTTATTTTATGTTTGTCGTTGCTATTTGCGTTTTTTGGCAGTTGCGAAATTGCACTTATTTTGATTATCAAATTTTTTTCAATGGTAATTTCCGAGGTAATTTCTAATAACGAAAAAATGTTTAAAAACACTTTAGTTTAAAGAGGATTCAAAGTGAAATTTTGCGAAATTTTCCTGCTTCATGCGGGTATGTTTATCTTAATTGTTTTTGACATGTCAAGTTAAAACATGTGTTTTAGAATGGCGCAACGTGTAATACCATTGCCCATACTCCCATCATACACTTAATTATTTAAGGAATAACGTTGCCGATTTTCTAGAACCCCGCGAATAGCCTTCAAATAGCCCCGATCTAAATCATTGCGACTACTTTCTGTGGGGGTGATTTGGAGGCTAGGGTTCATAGAAACGGAGAGTATTTGAAAATGTCGAAGAACTTCGACAGCGAATTCTTCAATGTTGAGGGAAAACTAGTCAAGATCACATCAGAGGAACCATCGACAGTTGGAGACGACATGTGGAATTAGTAGTTGAAGCTAATGGGGGTACGACCTCTTATTTTGTTCAGAAATGTTCAAGATTTCAGAATCTTGCAAGTTGCAAGTAAAGATATACAGTGCTATTAAAAAAAAGGTACAGCCAGTTTTAAAGTTTAACCAAGTTGAGGTGTGTCTCCCATTTTGTTTTTTCAATAAATGTCAAAAATATGATATTAGCGGTCTATCTTGATCCATTATCTCTCAAACAAGACAAAAATCAATAAAATCGGTCCATGAATAAAAAGGTAACTATTAAATCAAAAATATCAATTGGCAAACCATTATCCAAGGTCAGTAGCCCAACTAGTTTTAACGACCTTCGAGTATAATATTTAATAAGCATTCTACCGGCTAAAGGGTCTTGTATGATCAGATGTACAGCTATTTTAATGATAATAGTATTATTCCTTCCACACAATGTGGATATAGAAAACACTTAGGGACTGCTGTGGCTTTAACAAATGTAACAGAAATGACATTCTTTGTGCGTGTGATAAAAAGATTAACAGTATAGGTACCTACTAATTCTCCTCGACTTTTCGAAAGCCTTTGACACCATTAATCACAAACTTCTTGCATCCAAATTAAAATATTATGGTTTTGTTAATAACTATTTTCTTCTCATTAAATCATACTTGTTCAATAGATTTCATAAAGTGTTTTCTGATAATAATTATTCTGAACAAGTCGACATATGCTCTGGAGTGCCACAAGGTTCAGTTTTGGCCCCCCTACTTTGTCTTATATACTTAAATCTTTAAAGGCGGGCAAAATCCTCACTTCGAGTCCTCCCCGCGGGCGCCCGCTGGTAATGACGGAAGTCAGCTAAGACTGAGTCTGGCACATCAATTGCCTTCGCTCAGTCGTGTTGTGAGGTACCTAAATCCGAGGTGGTGTGAGCAACCGTGCCTAGGATGGAAGGCTGAGGGTGAAATCAGCCTTTAACGAGCTCCTGTGGTGGACCAGGCAATCACCGCAGTATTAGCGCCTTGTCCTGGTATGCCGGCTCTGCCAGGATCGACCTTTATTTCCGAGCTTACTCGTGGGACCTACATGGAAAACAAAAAAGAAAAACCAAAAAAGAACGCTGAAGATAATCAGCTCAAGCTACCAGGCGGTGATTTGGTCACCGAGGGTAGCCCATACAGCATTAATGAAAGCGAGGAGGAAAAGCTGCTACGATCACCTGACACAAAGCAGGCGGATCCTAAGGACAGCAAACCTCACAGAAAGGTATCAGCTGGTACAAGAAAGATGCGACAGTGCCAAAGGGCTAGGCATCTTCTAGTAAAACTGGAAAGCAAACAGCCAGCTGAACTCTCAAGTAGGGACAATGGGACGATAAAGTGGGCAAGAGAACTCTTGGCCCAAGACCCATTCCACGTCCCCTATACGTACCAAAAACCGGGTGCAACTTTCGAGAGAAGTGTCGCTGGAAAGAGGACACGTTCTACAGACGATGAGAGCACCCCAAAAGAACTAAAGAAAAGGAAGTCCTTTCCACAGCAAGGCAAAGCTGGAATGTCTTCTAGGGGACTTACTGCGGAGACCAAGAAAGTCTCTGCGGAAGTTTCAAAAACGAAGAGTTCCGCTGCGCTTAGTAGTGGAGGGGGCCAGAAAAAGTCTGCTTTCAGGGAGCGGTCCGACAGTAGAACAATGTCGGAAGTGACCCGCAGCAGCCTCCAAGTGGCTGTGATTGATGCCGGCAATAAATGCTGGAAGATCACAGCAGACCGCTGGATCCTGGTTGAAAGGAGGCTAACGGAAATCCTTATGGAGTTTCTAATAGCCAATCCTGCCGACAGGATCCCTCAGTACGACACCTCGGGATGGACTAGAGGAATAAAGATCATCAATTGCACTGATGATTTTTCCTTAGCATTTCTGAAAGAGAGTGTCAAAAAGATCGGACAACCTTGGGAACTTGCCCAATTACAGGTCATCCCCCGCTCGGAACTTCCAGAGTGTCCGAGAGCTAGAATTTGGTTGCCAGTGCCAACCATTCCAGAGAAGTCCTTGCTGCCACTCTTGGCAGCCCAGAACCCGAAGATTCCTTGTAAGGAATGGAAGGTTCTAAAGATGGAGGACCCAAAACCCACAGGGAGGAGCGTAATCCTCCAGCTCACAGACGAGTCGCTACCAGCCCTAGAGGAAGCTCAGTTTAAGCTTCACTGCGGCTTTAATGCGATCGCTGTGAATATATATAAGGGCATCCCCAAACATAAGGGGATTGACCAGAAAGTTAATCTTGCCAAACCCAAGCAGGATGTCGGAAGGAAGGAGGAGACAGTGACATCTGCCACGGTAATGGAAGAGGAACAGAGTGCGGCTCCAGAGAAGGAGCCGACTCAAGAAATGGAAGTTGAACCACAACAGACGCCCAGCGATGTTGCGAGTGGTCCAAATCAACCTCCACCACAGTAAAATGGCCTCTAGCCATCTGGCTCTTCTCATGGAGGAGAAGGGCCTCGACATCGCCTTGATCCAGGAACCTTGGGTCAGAAATTACGCCATATGTGGATTAAGGCTAAGAAACTACTCTCTCTATTACGCCAGGGGCAATGGTAAGCCAAGAACTTGTATTTTAGCTAAAAATAAAGTATTCCTAATGCCTAATTTTAGTAACCAGGACATAACAACGGTCAAACTGGAGCGCAAAGGAGGGACACCAATAATACTGTCATCCGTATACATGGCGCATGACGTTCCAACTCCATCGGTAGATGTCCAAAATATTGTGGAATCTACCAGGATTTCTAAGCAAAGCCTAATCTTGGGATGTGATGCCAACGCCCATCACACAATATGGGGTAGCACGGACATCAATGACCGAGGTGAGTGTCTTTTTAATTTTATTATAAATACTAACCTTAGCTTATGCAATAACGGTAATACACCTACATTTGTTACTGCGAACAGACAGGAAGTTCTGGACGTCACGCTTACAAATGAATCCAACGACCTAAAGGTACAAAACTGGAGAGTGTCCAGCGAGGATTCGTTCTCGGACCATCGTTGGATTCTATTTGATATCAGTGAGTCCACGTACTTGCCTACACCATTTCGTAACCCTAAAAGAACAGATTGGGAAAAATTTTGCGGAATCATCTCTGGAGAACTGGCAAATCCTCCCAATAATCTCTTACCAAATAAGGCTTCAATTGATGAAGCAGTTAATAAACTAACAAATACCCTGGCAGCAGCATTTTTCAAAAGCTGTCCGATAAGCAGACCAGCGAAAAAGCCATACCCACCATGGTGGAACGCAGAGCTGGGTCAGCTAAGAAGGGACATGCGAAGGCTATTTAACAAAGCAAAGAGCAAACGTACTGAAGATGAGAGCTCTTATAGAGAGGCTCTAAAGACGTACAAGAAAGCGATTAGAAAATCTCAAAGAAGCGCTTGGCACAATTACAGCGAGCGGATTGAGAGTACAAACGAAGTCGCTAGACTTAGAAAAGTTCTATCAAAGGAGCCTAGTGCTCCCTCTTTTCTAAAAAAAGATGATGGGACATACACAGAGAGTAGTGGGGAAACCCTTGAACTGCTGATGGATTCCCACTTTCCTGGTAATACATCGGCCATAGAGCCCCTTATCGATCAAGGAGACGTTCCGGATTTGAATAGCATCAAATCAGTAGTCACTTACGATAAGCTAGAATGGGCGATTGACTCATTTGAACCTTACAAATCACCAGGATTAGACGGGATAATGCCCGCCATGCTACAAAGAGGGAAGAGAATCCTGATCCCTTGGCTCTTGGTGATATACAGAAGCAGCTTGCATTTTACTTACATGCCGGCTGACTGGAATAAGATAAAAATAGTCTTCATCCCTAAGGCTGGTAAGAGCAGTCATGTAACCGTCAAAGACTTCAGACCAATAAGCCTGTCTTCGTTCCTTGTCAAAACATTGGAGAGGTTACTGGATCTGCATATCAAGAACTCGGTGAGAGAGCGAGAATTAAGCTCGTCTCAACACGCTTATACCAAAGGGAAATCAGTGGAAACGGCGCTACACGAAGTAGTAGGCACTATTGAGAAATCCCTTAACAATAAAGAGTACACCCTAGGTACCTTCTTGGATATTGAAGGAGCCTTTAATAACGTCACGACCGAGGCAGTGTGCGACGCTCTAATAGAAACAGGGGTCGATAACTACATCTGCCGTTGGATTAGGAGGATGTTGAAAGGCCGTCAAATCTGCTCCAGTTTGGGAAGTAGCGAGATGGTCAGATTTGCTGGAAGAGGAACTCCGCAAGGCGGGGTTCTGTCACCAACACTCTGGCTGAGAGTTTTAAATAAAGTTCTCATAGCGTTGGAGAAGGCTGGAATAAAAGTGATTGCATACGCTGACGATATAGTTATACTAGTGTCAGGTAAATTTGTAAACACAATCAGCGACCTAACAGGAATGGCGCTACGAATACTACAACAGTGGGCCATGAAATGCGGGTTAAAAATCAACCCCGAAAAAACGGAGGTAGTTCTATTCACACGCAGAAGGGTGATCGAGAACTTTAGACTCCCAGTACTCGACAATAATGCTTTAGTGCTTAAGGAAAAAGCAAAGTATTTAGGATTGGTACTTGACTCCAAGCTAAACTGGGGCATAAACTTGCAAGAACGAGTTAAGAAAGCGTCAGTAGCATTATATGCCTGCAAAAAAGCAATTGGAAAAAAATGGGGACTAAAACCCCACATAGTACACTGGATCTATACAGCTATTATAAGACCTATATTAATATACGGGGTCCTGGTTTGGTGGACCGCTTTGGAAAAAGCAGTGCACACTAAGTCAATAACAAAGATACAAAGGGCAGCTTGTTTAGGAATAACCGGAGCCCTTAAGTCAACCCCGACAGCGGCGCTAGAGGTCATATTATATATACCCCCCTTGGATATCTATGGAAAAAGTATAGCTGCAAAAAGTGCCCTGCGACTAAAAGAGTCGAAATTCTGGAAGGAAACTAACTACGGGCACAGCAGTATACTAAAGATTCACCCGGGGAATAATCTACGAGACCCGACTGATTACTCTGTCCCAATAACATGCTTCGATAGAAGGTATTCTATACTCATTCCGAGTAGGGAAGAGTGGGAAGGCAATCAGAATATAACGAAAACAGATCACGCAATCTTCACAGACGGTTCAAAGATGGACGTTGGTGTGGGAGCCGGGGTCTTTTCCGAAAGCTTACAAATACAGAAATCGTATAGACTCCCCAACTATTGTAGTATTTTTCAGGCGGAAGTACTGGCAGTAGAGAAGGCGGTCAATATCCTGCAGGAACACCTTGGCTTGGGAGTAGCCTCGTCAATCACCATCTTCAGTGATAGTCAGGCGGCGATTAAGGCAATCTGTTCCAGCAGCGTCAAATCAAAGCTCGTAAAGCGATGCCGCAACAATCTATGCACACTTGGCAACCAACATCGGGTTATTCTGTGCTGGGTTCCTGGACACTCCAAAATAGATGGCAACGAGGCTGCCGATGCGCTCGCAAGAGAGGGCGCAGGCATGCCAGCTGATCTAGCAGACAATACAGTGAACAAACCACTGGGATTGGTCAAAGAGGAGATTGACTACACGGCCAAGCAGCTTGCACAGAACAGATGGACAGGGTTGACAACCTGTAGTACATCCAGGCAACTGTGGCCCACATTCGATAAAAAGAGAACCGCAGAGCTATTGAGACACAGTCGAAAAGACGTGAGAAATATTACTGCGGTTGTTACCGGACATTGCCTCTTCGGTAGACATGCCGAACTTATGCAAATACCTACTAACGACTTCTGCAGAAGCTGCAGAGATGAGGAAGAGGAAGAAAGTATTCAACATTTTCTGTGTGAATGCCCTGGCCTCGCAAGAAGGAGGTTCACTACTCTGGGTGAATCATCTTTCGATAGCCTGGAGGAACTAAACAACTTACAACTTGGACGGCTGAGCAGATTTCTGAACAGTAGTGGCTGGTTTGAATGAGTTGTTAAAATCCTTCCGCGGTTACGTCGCATAAACCATCAGTGATCTGATGAAGGTGGGTTCTACGGAACACGTGTGGTATCACAACGGACCTAATCAGGACTACGTGAGACCGTTTGGTCAGAACCAAGGGTCTGCCACTCTTACCTAACCTAACCTAACCTAAATCTTTAAAGCACTGTAAAGTGCAAGCATTTAAATTTAAATCCTACTAAATCATGCATGCTAATTTTTGGTAATAATAATGTCAATGGTTTAAAAAATATTTTAAATGTAAATGGAACAAAATTAAATACCTATTGTGGATAGTGCTAAAAAGTTGGGTTTATTACTTGACACGGAACTAAGGTTTAACGAGCATTTAAAAAAAATATTTCAGAAAACTTATCTTTCTTTAAAAATACCTACTAGGTATAGTGTTTCTTAGGTCAATTTAATGACATTAAACTGTGGGAATTTCCTAACCATAGGCGTTCCACACAAATAATTAATATGCGTATACACACTTATAAGTTTGTTTTACATTAGGTGTTTGTACATACTACACTGTATAAACCCACTGTATATATAATAATATTATATTAAAATAATAAATATAAGGTAACTCAAAAATTCTATATACAAAACTAAAATCAGAAAAATAAATCTGACACGGCACGACACTGCTCAGAAAATGCTTTAATTTTTTTACCAGAACTTCATTCTCGTCAACCAGACTCCGGCCCGTTCATCAAGGCATAACCACGTATATTTTATCTCCGTCTCTTCCACGCCGTCGGCGGTCACTGGCCTATCTCTGTCTGGCAGAATCGATCGTTAGACGGGCCGGGTACCGGTTCAGCTTATATCCTGGCACTTCCAACCGCAACAAATTACATGCTGTTGCCAATTCTTCAAAATTTTCGGATTTGTAAGCACAATGTAAGCATATACGAGAAACAAGGGTTTGTTAATTAGTTGTTTTTAAACACTGAAAACACTTTTTGTCTTGATTTCAGTTATATTGTTTCTTAAGGACTAAATAATGTATTATTATAACAATGAATGGCTTGTTATTTTTTTCTGTCACACTCAAAACTCCTCGGTTTAAAGTATATTTGCAAACTAGCTTTCAAAGAAAGTTACTGACTAACAATTGAATACTGATATAATAAATGAAATATCTTTAATAAAAAAACTTAAAGAATTGAAGAAGCAAGATCTGACAACCCTGGTTGTGCGGTCGGTCTCTTTGACTGTTTACCGCCGTATGGAATGATTGGAATGTCCTCAAACTGAGATTGGATAAATAATATACAGTAATAGACACATTCTAAATTTTAAATAAATGAGAGATTTGTGTGAATCTCTCGTTTTGTCCAATTTCAATTATTGTGATTTTGTCTACGGTTTCTGCTTGGATGCTGAAAGTAGATCTCGGATACAGAAAGTGCAGAATGCTTGTCTTCGTTTTGTGAATGGTATGAGAAAGTTCGATCATATTTCTCACCTGTATAGGACAATTGACTGGCTGAGGATGAATGAACGAAGAATGCTTCATTTTTGCACATTCTTGATAAAAATTATTAATAATCCTGACTCCCCTATTTCGATTCGCGAGCGTCTGGTTTTTCGTGATGATATTTATGATAGACGGGTTAGGGACAGAAGTAAATTAACCATGCCTCATCATCGGAGTGCCATGTTTCAACAATCATTTTCTTATAATGCAGTGAAATATTATAATTCGATTCCCATTCCCACTGAGATGTTGCCTCTAAATGTAAATTTATTTAAAATTAAATCTAGAAAATATCTTTTAAATGTGCAGAATACTTAACATTTTAATATAATTTATACTCATGTATTTTATTTTTTAAATTATTTGCTTTAAGTTATTTATATTTCTTATTTTATATGATTGCATATTTCATTGCCTATGTTAAATTTCATTTAAATTTAAAATATTCATTTAATGATAACAATCAAATGTTACTCATTTGTCTTTGACTGGTTCAGTAGAGTAGCTACTACAGACTGCGCCAGGATTTGACAATTATTTTCGAATTTATTAATTGTAAATTTTATATTACCTATATTGAAATAAAAAACGTTTATTATTATAATAATAATTATAAAATCAAAATTCCTGTTCCTATTTGAATAATAATATACCGTGCGAGCAAAAATTACTTGCATCAAAGAGGGCCTTGCATCTAAGGACGTAATGCTTAGCCGTAGAGCTTAATACCTGTTGGGTGTCAATAACTACCTGAATTAACAATCAATCAGTTATTCCGTCATCTTTGACAGTAGTTACTAGTAATTTGATTCATCGCTCATTTTTCCAATTTCTTGAACAATTCACACAATGGGCTTTACGGAACAGCACAAAACATTCATGGTTGAAGCGTATTTTCGAAACGGGGTTAGAGTAAATGGTGAGTGGCAACATAATCCGGGTTTGTGCATCTACGATTTTCACGAACATTTCCCTAACGTTGCTTTTATTGCTGGGGATTTTTATCATTGCCTGAAAAGAACCGTGGCTGTGTTTAGGTAAACAGATTCTATACAACACAAAAAACGAGCAGGAAGACCATCTGTAAGAACAGAAGAACTTGTTGCAAACGTTCGTGAAATAATGTAAAATACGCCAACAAATTGTATAAGACGCCTGTCCCAAGAAGTGGGAAGATCTTATAAAACAAGCAGGACTATTCGTAAGAAGCAGCTAAATGTATTTCCTTATAAAGTGCAAGTATTCCAAGAAATACAAGTAGCAGAATTTTTAAAAGACGCAGGAATTACTCTCAATGGTTTAGCCAAAATTTATTGGAAAGAAATAATTTATTAGACCCGACATATTTTTCGGATGAAGCCTGGTTCCACCTCTACGGTTATGTGAATTCTCAGAATACACGCATGTGGAGTAGTGAAAATACCCATTTTTTGTGGAGTCCACATTGTACCCTCAAAAATTTGGTATCTGGTTAGCTGTTTCCCGAAGAAGAATTGTTGGTCCAATTTTTTTCCATGACACAGTTACAGCACAGCAGTATAGACAATATTTTGAATCCATTTGTGGAGCCCATCTTAATAATTTACAATTGAGTTAGGTATACTGTGGAACAAGAGAGGTTTGCTGTCATGTGGTGTTAGTTTTGTTCGGATGGCATCTAGGATGTAGGCTGAGTATTTCTTTAACGTTCTGTATATCCTTCCATCAATCGTTGCTGTTGCTTCCTTGCGTAGTAACCTGTATTCTCTTTTGGTTAAAACTTCTTCAATCTTCTGGTCGTATGTTTCGATGTCCATGATCACAGTGGCATTTCCTTTGATAGTTGGAAGAAATAAGGTGTCTTACTACTGTTTCTTCTTGTCATCAACAAGAACGTTCCCAAACAAGGGAACTTGCTTTCAAATCCGGAAATACGTTTAGTAGCTTTCTTACAAAAGTAAGACCCACACGTAATAAAATCACAAAAAAAAAGCATCTATCGAATCCCTTGTGGCGAATCGTACATTGGAGAAACAGAAAGACCCGTGAACTCCTTGGTCTCCGGACCTAGACCAACTTAACTTCTTTGACATCTGTTCTGTAAGTCTCTCCAGGGCATCTACGCACTCCATAGACCTATATACTGAATTCCAGTCATGCGTGATCCTCGGTGTAGCGGACCAGAGCATCCTCAAGAAATATTACTTCATTCCTCCCATTGTTCCTTGCTAGGTATCGTGAGAGTGTACTTCCTGTTCAGCCTTAAAGAGTTTTGGACGAAAGACGCTTGGAAGGAGTGTTCGGATATGCCTGCGATTCTTGTGTATCCTATATCACAACTTACTAAAGTAAATCATCTTTAATAATTTTCCAAGAATATTGTAAAAACCTAAATAAATCACCACATTGAAATAATTTACGTGCAGCAGTGAGACCGAGCATCAATCGGCGCTAAAACTTTGGAAGCTTAAAACTGGGAGCTAACTTTACGCTGACAATATACCTACCAGGGAATACTCAATATGAAACATTATTAATTATTCGTTTTACTTCTGTTAATCTTTAAAATCCTAAATTTGTATGTTACTTGCCTACTAATTTTTCGATTTGTTCAATATTTTGGCTAAAAGTTTTCTCCTGAGGCGCATTTTTTTGCTGCAACTTTATGACAGCTAAAAAATACACTAAAGTTCACAAGTTTCTCAAGTAACTTCTAATCTATTGTTTATCTGGTAAAGTGTCATATTATAACTATGGATGGAGAACTAGAGGGTAGGAGGCCGATCGACAATGGCAGCATTTTCAATTTCTGTCCCGGTTTTTTGGTTAGTTCGCTAGTTGGCCGATAGATGCTCTCGCTTCGCAAGTGGGCTGATGTCGTCTTCTTCTTCTTCGTTTGTAACTTTTACTTTAATACTTTTGACAATTGACATTTTATTTTTCGAAATAAAAAATAACGTTTGAAGGCAAGACAAGACAAATAACGTTGTACATATTGTAATTGATTTCCATATTTATAATGAATAATGGTACAATTTATAAAAGTAGAGTTTGCTTTGTGTCGTGGTGTAAGACAGGATCTTCTTCATAGAGGAAACGCAGCCAAATAAGTATATTTCTAGCTCCAAAGGTAAAACCCTCTAGCTAGAATGTTCCTGTATTTTAAAAACGAAGCATCGTTGGAACTTTATACAGGCCGAGTTTACTAATCAGTATAACAAAGTAAGTGTAAAAAGTCCTTATTTGTTCCTTAAAGAACTAATTTAAATAAAAATAGTTATCGCGTCCATAAGAAACAATTTATTTGATAGCCCACTTCGAACACGAGCGCCATCTTACGGCGACTTGTAAAGCTGAATTACCGATGCTAATTTGAGACCGAATCCAATGCATTGCGATCGGCCTCCTACCTCAAGTCCTCCATAATTATAACATAAAACATGAAGCCTAAACTATCGAATCTAGGATCAGGCACGTAGATAAGGGGGGTACTAGGGGACAGTACCCCACCTCCAGAAACAGTTTGCGTCATCAATTAATGCTTACATTAACCCCATTATCACTTTGATAACTTTTTAAATGCTTTATAAAAAATAATAGCACTTTTTATGTGGGAGCCAGAGAACACACAGCCAACGAGAAGCGACAGCTGGGCGTTTTGCGGGTCCTGTTTTGGTACGCGCATGTCGCAAAGATGTTGTGTATCGGTAAAAAACATGTGCTCGTCTAAATTGTGTTTAGTCCGTGAGCTGACGTTGCGCCTAGCTATTTTTGGTATTATTTTGTTTTCGTTGTGTGTTGTAAAATGTCTGGATATTATTGTGCCTACCAGTATTGTTCAGTGAGAACCGGCCAAGGATTAAGTTTATTTAGTTTTCCAAAGGAGTACGAACGGTAATTATTATGATAATCAATTAATTATAAT
Source organism: Polydrusus pterygomalis (assembly GCA_963969555.1). NCBI lineage: Eukaryota > Metazoa > Arthropoda > Insecta > Coleoptera > Curculionidae > Polydrusus > Polydrusus pterygomalis. The sequence continues at coordinate 73,037,174 of OZ018376.1, read as the reverse complement.
ATGAATGATAGATTTAAAATTTTTAATCCTAAAGTTTTTTGGGATGTAGGTACATATTTGTAACAGACTTGATAAATAAAGATGGAGCTTATTAGTTTTCTTATGTTAATAATAATGTGTGTATGTTAATAAGTGAATAATTGTTGATATGATAAAATAAAATAATAAGATATAAGTTGTAAAGGTCTGGTTAAAATAGTTTTTGGGTAGATTTATTTCAAAAGGGGTAGAAATAATGGATATTATGTTGCTTTAAATACAATATTTTGTTACAGTGCAAAATTGTGGATAGACGCCTGCAGTAGGCCAGATTTATTGCCAAAGATTATAAATGCACACAAAAACTATCGGCTTTGTGAAAACCATTTCGAAGAAAAATATTTTTCAAGATGTGCAACCATTAAAAAAACCTTATTTCCGCAAGCAGTAACCACAAAGTTTTCTAACCTTTCGCCAACATGTGAAGAAATGCCTGAAGAAATTATTCCTTCATTAGGAGAGCCTCCCAAAAAAATTATTATATTGTCAGGTTTGTATGCTTTATACAGTGACCGGCAGAAAGTTCGCACCAAAGGGTTTTTTTTTTATTTAAAAACTTACCAAATTTTTTTGGCGGTTGAAAAGTTCTGCATGTCCTTAAGCAAAAAAGAGCATAGACAAAACTAGTTAATATTGCGCCGTATACGAGGAAGAGGTGAAAACGTTAAATTCACTCAAGAATAAATTGCCCTTATTTTTCACTGTGGAAATTTTTTTTTATTAGGAAATGTTGTTTGCACTTAAAACTTATCCAAATATACCAAATTTTAGCTCGGTAGCACAAATATAAATATTTTTCATGGCTACTAGATTTAAATGAAAACGAATTTTATTGTAAGGGTTTAAACACCAGAAAAGTTGAATTATTTTTGACGTTATTTTATTAAACGTCCAGTTCTCGCGTATTTAAACAAATTTAAGTAAGTTATGTGTCTAATTGCCCAAGAGGTGTTAAAAAATTGAATTTATAGGTTGCATAGCTTCTATCGATTCGTTATACGAGGGGGCGTAAAAAAAAGTAAAAACACTTTTTTTGTGGTACCGAGCTGAAATTTGGTATTTATGAATAACTTTTAAATGCAAACAACATTTCCTTATAACAAAATTTTCTACAGTGAAAAATAAGGGCACTTTATTCTTGAGTGAATTTAACGTTTTCACCTCTCCCTCGTGTACAGCGCAATATTTACTAGTTTTGCCTATGCTCTTTTTTGTTTAGGGATATGCAGAACTTAAAAAGTTATACGAAAGCTACGAATTTTATCACATATATAGGTTTTTTTAAATAGGCAAATGTAAAACAATATGTAATTATTATTCCTCTAGTAATTTCAGAATGAACATGTATTTCTGAATAAAATTTTTGTTTTTTTACAACAGCTTTTTACTTATTTAGGGTGAATTAACTTTTTTTTAATCCCCGAAGGACCACATTTTTTTTATCCATGGGTAAGTAACTATGACACTAAAGCAATTGTTAAAAACGTCACTGTAGTTTTTAAAGCGCAAAAAACTGTGTAACAAATTACTGACGTTTTATAAAAATGATATTTATCTCACGCCACCCCATATCTACGTATACCTACTCACGATATATTTTGACGTACCTAATAGTGTTCTATAATTTATGTTATAATATGTTTATAATATTATATAAGTACATATTTTTGCCCGTCACAAATCGAAGGAACCTCAAACAAATCTGTAAAAGCGTTAGCAATTTAAAAAATTTTTAATATAATAATTTTTTTTATTTTCTACTTCAATAATATTCTTAATTCCCAAGACTAACAAATTTAAAACTTTTTTTAAGTTTTTATGTTTGAAAAATAAATCAAGTTATAACATTTGCACCTGTACTAAAAAGTCATGTCGTTCAGTGTAGAAAATAAGCAAGTTTTCTCGGAGTATTATGTTGTGGATCGACCGTTATCGTTGTGTGAAGGTCATTGAAAAACGACCAGTCGATATCAAAGGTGCCGACAGGTATTGTCGCTTCTGCTTGCTGTTAATATTCTGTGGTGGGAGCACCGGCATAGCTAGGGGGCAAACAGCCTGTAATTGACCTGTTACATGACAGTTAATACATAAAGTTAAATTTCTCTAACAAAACGCCGTCACCTGTCATTTATGTTACCCTATTGAAGTCTGGTCTATTTTACGATGTTGGCGACAGAGACAAGACTGGGCTAAGTTCTTTTATCATCGTATTCACCACATTTTAAACTTGTACGGGGGGGGGGGGGTGTCTTAAGGGTTTATTAGCGTAGCATAATGGCTCGCAAAAATACAGCGGTAATTTTACTTACCAACGTGCGATAGGTTAAAATGTATGTGACGTTATTCATTGGTAAAAGATACAAATACATTTGGTATGCACTAAACCAATGATTAACGCTATGAACATGCAAGAATTTCGCCGCCCAAATATTAAAGCTATGAGCCAATCAAGCGACAAGCGGTGCACCTGTGCATGTTTCGCGTTCAATGCTGCGATGCCACATTATAATTTACGTTCGCGGCGTAGTACGAAGCCACCAAAATGCCATGTGTTTTTAAATACAAACAGCTGGATTAGTTCTCAGTGAGCGCAAGGTTTGGCAACCTATTCTGCCGTAATTAAAATAGATAAACTAATAATATTACATTTATAATAGCAAATGATGATAAATGAAATGTTATAGCTGTATTTTTGGATTTTAAGCGGGCATTAGAAACAATTGACAGGGCTAGATTATTGAGTAAACTGTAACAGTATGGTATTCGCGGAAACGCTTATGAATGGTTTAAAAATTATTTAAGTAACAGGTCACAAAAAACAAAAATTTCAAAAACATATTCAAATAAAAAAATAAATAATATAGGAGTTCCTCAAGGAAGTATACTAGGTCCAATGTTATTTATTTTATATATCAACGATATGCCTTTAGTTTTAAAACTGTGTAAGTTACAAATGTTTGCTGATGACACCTTAATTTACATTAATGTTTTAAATATTTTTGATGGTGTAAATACTTTAAATTCTGAGATAAATATATTATTAAATTGGCTAACAGTAAATAAATTAAAATTAAATATTTCAAAAACTAAATGTATTATGTATGTATGTATGTATTATGGGTAATAATTTAAATTGTCAAAATATAAATGTTGTAATTGATGGTGAAAAATTGGAATTAGTAAACAGTTTCAAATATTTAGGGATAATCATTGATTCAAAATTAAAATTTTTAAATTATTTTTAAAGTATTATATCGAAGATTGCGGGAAAAGTAGGCTATTTTAAAAGAATTAGTTCTAATTTAAGTTTGTTTTCTAAAAAAAACTGTATTTAATACTATTATATTACCACATTTTATCTATTGTTCTTCCATTTTATATTGTGCTAGTGAGGAAATATTTGATAAATTACAAATTTTACAAAATAAGGCAATGCGGATTATTTTAAATTGTGACAAATATACAAAAATTAATTTTATGTTGAAAAATTTAGATTGGTTAAATGTAAGAAATTTAATTTTTTATTTAGTATGTATCTTTATACATAAAATTAAAAATAATTTATTGCCTGATTGTTTAAAAAAATTTTGTTCTTTTAATTATGACCATCATAATTATAAAACAAGAACTCATCAAAATTTTTATATGAATAGAGTGTCTAAAACATTAGCTTATAAATCTATTTTTTATAAAGATTTGATAGAATATAATAATTTGGAAAATTCTATTAAATCTCAAAAATCATTAAAACTGCGAGGGGTCTCTCACTGTGGCAGTAGGTGTACAAATGTTAAGGCAGGACTTAGCAGGACTGTGGCAGGACTGTGGCAGGACCTGGCAGGACTGTCGAAGGACCTGGCAGGACTGTAGAAGGACCTGGCAGGACCTAGCAGGACTGTGGCAGGACCTAGCAGGACTGTGGCAGGACCTTGGCAGTACTGTGGCAGGATCGAAGCAGGACAGGCAGTACCTTTTAGATCCAATCAGATTTCTCCAATAACTTTAGGAGTAGGGATAAATAGCGGGAAGCAAAAAATATTTTTGTTTGCATTTGTTTATTGATTGAAAGTGAAACGGAAGTGCATGTATTAAAGGGTTCTGGTCTGTATGAGAATAATTACTGCAAATAAACAACGTCTTATCTAGAGCTTGATGGCCAGTGTTAGCGGGTTAGGGATGCGGTCGGCAATTTTTAAACTTGCTTTTAAATTAAGGGATTGGTTTTTATTTGTCCTTAACCTGCTAATAATGTCAAATTTTTTTTACTATTTAGATATTGTCAAAATTTAAACAAATAGAAGTTTCTGGTTTTTTGTTAATCCAACCAATAAGAAAAAGTCTGCAAATCGCAATTTCGCAAGCACCAGTTTTGAAAATAAAAACGTATGGATTTGAAAAAATGTTTATTTTTATTAATTAATACATCTTACAAAAATTAAAAACAAATTACATTTTTATATTTAAGCAGCGCTTAGCTTTAGAAAGGTCATTTAGTACCTCATCGGGAGATACCGATATCTCAGCATGAATGTTGAGAAGGGCCAGACCATTAAGACGCGTAGTGCCTGTGGTATTGCATAGGTAAGTAAGCAATAATTTTTTCAGACCTTTGGTTTATTATTATACTTCCTAATCAAAAAACAAATAATTTTTCTTTATGTTAAGATTTTTTTTAAAAATTATTTTCGTTTTTGATATTTTTTTGCGTTTTCCCTAAAGTTTTGGGTTTTGGCAGGACAAGCAGTACCCTGGCAGGACAAGCAGGACCCTGGCAGGACAAGCAGGACCGTGGCAGGACAAGGGCAAAATTGACAAGTCCTGCCAAATTTGGCAGTAGGTGTACAAATTTTGACTAGTGAGACACCCCTCGTAAAACTGTTTAAAAATTTTTTAAAATTATATTTAATTAAAAAACAAAATGATACGTAATATTGGATCAAATTTGCAAAATGTTTAACTTTTCTGTCTGTTTTTGTTAAAAGAAGGTTAGGTTTTAAAATTTAAAAATATGTCTATAAAAAATGTGTTAAAAAAAATATTTAATTGTAGCTTTTTGCTAAATAAATCATGTTACTACTTACTACTACTACTTGTTATTAGAAATACTTAGGTGAGTTAATTAACCTAAACTGGTTTATTCCACTCGCCGTTCAACTTAAATAATAAATAATAAGAAAATTTAGTCTCTGAAACCTGACGTGTGAGCTTGCTACGGCCCACTACTGAACTGGGAACTTTTAGGAAACCAGTATCAGCTGTTAATGTCACATGTGAATGTCAACTGTCGAAACGCTTTCGTTTTAGAAAAAGTTGACTATAGGTACTTAATTTAATAATTTTGCTTTCATTCATTTTATCAAATAATTTTTTTAATTAATTAATTCAGCCGATACTAGGTGGAAATCCATAATTATAGTATTATGGGATACAGTAAAACAAAGTTAAACTTGTAAATTTCCACTATATTAACAAGAAAAATTACATGTTTCGCTAACACTAGCTGGGTTCGGGATTGTTTAGGGAGCTGGAGTAGAGTTAGAGTGGCGTTTTAATCACGTGACCTTAGAGTTTTAGGTGTATGAATGGTCTGTCCGGAACGCTCGAGAGTTTTTAGAGTTAATGACCATAACCTCAATCGCTTGTTTCGTCTTTGTGCTTCATCACTTTTTCATATTATGTAAATATTTTGTGTTTTTTGTACCTTTATTATTTAATTTACAATATGGATTTCTTTCGTCATCTGGTGCCAATACTTAATTTTATCAGAGAAATATTTTTTTGAAGATTTTTCTGATGAAGAGAATGTTGAAGTAGTTGAGAATTTTGCAGAGCTTACAGTACCTCTCATGTCCAATAAACAATTTAAACTTCATTTCCGAAAAACAAATAAGCTAAACTCATAACCTATGAATATGTAAAATACTAAAAACACGATCACTGCGCATGCCCGTTTCGGAGTTCTTCTCTCGCGAGGTGCGACTCTTGGAGTGAGCTCCTTTAACTCCGTGTCGCAATACCCGACCGCACTTCGAGTCACACCTTTTACTCGAAAGGACAATACCCGAACGGATCGGGAGCGTTTTGTGCACATAGAGTTAAAAGAGTGAGCATCCCGAACCCACCAACTGTATAGCTTCGTCAGATGACAATGATTGAAAAAAGGTGCAAAACAAACACAACTTTTGTTTTACTGTATCCCATAATACTATAAATTAATGTTTGTTAACAACTCTAGGTAACTGTAAACCAAAAAATAAATGAAATATTGATAAGAAAATTAAATGGCGAATGGGCCATTAATGTTTTCTCTCAAAAAAAAAATACAGTGTGACCAGTAAAGTCCGCAATATCCGCATCATATGGGATTTTTGTTTTATTAATAGCTTTATTCGAAATTTTACTTTGGCATCAAGTTCTGCTTCGATCGAGATGAAAATTAAGTAAAAAATATAGTAGTCACGTGATTCGCATTATCTGTCAAATTTTAATTTTTTCCAAAAAATAATTCAAAAGTGGGGTTATTTCTGAAAATACCGAAAAAAGTTATTAGAAAAAGTTTTTTTAAATGCAGTTTCTAGCCTACATGAAAATTTCAGCTATGAGATAATTTTGATTTTTTTACCCACCACTAAAATTTATTTTCCACTTAAGGTGGAATATCAACTTCATTCAATCTATTGCCAACCTATAACCTATTTCGCGTTATTTTTTCAAGTTTATTACTTATTCTATTGACTAACATTTAAATAAAATCAGTATCGTCGGCACATTACTTAGGTAATATCTGATATAGGTACTACAGAAATATCAATTTATTTCATTGCTAATTTTGGGAGAATTGTATAGTGAAAGAACAATGACATAATAATGTTAAAAAAATCTTACCCGATATTTTTCGCTATACAATTCTCCTAAAATAAGTTATGAAATTCCTTGATATTTATTAAATATGTCAATTATTACCTATAGAATATCAAGTCGATACTGATTTTATTTAAATTTTGTGTAAAAGCTAGAAACCATAAATAAATCTACGCGAAATAGGTTACATGTTGGCAAGCATGCATGTTGATACTCCCACCTTAATGAACACTTTACTGATGAGACGGTGTTCTTTTTGTCTTAATATTAAGGTGTATTACATTCAGACACAAACTACGTTTTCAAAAATACTTATTTTATAAAGTTACCTTATACAGGGTCAAAAACAAATAAATTTTGCATCACATGCGACCAAATTTTAATAGCCCAATTTTGATTTTCTGGAAAAATTGAAAAACACACATTTAATATGGCGCTACTTTAAAGAAAATATATCTAAAATAAAGCATTGTCAAAACTAAGAAGTTTTATGTAGGCTGCGTTGAGTCTTATTCTGCAAAAGAGGTGCAATTTACAAAACATAGGGGTAAAAAATCAAAATAATCTTATGCAGCTAAAATTTTGCATGTAGGCTAGAAACTGCATTTAAAAAAAACTTTTTCTAATAACTTTTTTCAATACTTTCAGAAATAACCCTACTTTTGAATTATTTTTTGGAAATAATTAAAATTTGACAGATAATGCGAATCACGTGACTACTTTTTTTTGCTTAATTTTCATCTCGATCGAAGCAGAACTTGATGCCAAAGTCAAATTTCGAATAAAGTTATTAATAAAAAAAAAACCATATGATGCGGACTTTACTGGTCACACTGTATATCAATTATTGTGGTAATTTTTTTAGCTTATAAGTGATAAAGTACCTACCTAAGTAATAATTCCTTAAAATTAAATTATTGACCAATTTTAGCAAAAAAAAATTAGCCGAGTATTCTACGCCTCTGCGGTACCTCTGTCTACGAAAAAGGTGAAGGTGTAAAATACGGGATTAGGTATCTCACATCTACCGTTTTCTACCGTACTTTTTCGTCTTCCCTTCTGTAAAAACACATTTAGAATCTGGCAACTCTGATAACGACCCAACAAAATTTTGTTTGTAATTAAGCTCTGCTCAAAACCTGGTGTAGGTATCTAGTTTGGGTTTGCTACATAATTCAGGTTGTTACAAATTCGACGCTCATGCACCTTTGAGATCTCGTAAACGGTAAGAGATACAGCGATGGTTGAATTGGAGCAAAAATTTATTTATTTATTTTTTCATAAGTATAAAAGCCTATGAGGTGCACAAGTATTAAAACACCATAAAAGTGGGTACTCAACTGAGCATCACAATATTACGTCATCTGCAACCCGAGTTGCACTATTTGGACATGACTAACAAGCCGTCGAAAAATTTGGAAAATGCCTAGTACTTCCGATGATATTCAGAAAAAACCGAAAATTCTCGTTTCGGTTTTTATTTTTTCCTACTTTTATTTACTGAGATGGCGAAAAACTAATTTTGAAATTGTCATTGCCGCTTTTTATTTTCTATAACGTGTAGCTATTAGGGGTGTGCAACAAAATCGATTAAGAGATAATTTTTTTATCGATTAATCGATAAAACTATTTTTCGATTAATCGAAAAAGAAACTATTTTTTGATTAGGTAATCGAAAAAAAAATTATTTTTCGATTAATCGATTAACCAAAAAAAATATTTTTCGATTAATCGATTAATTAGGTACATAAGTATTCGAAAAAAAAATTACGATGTTTTGATTAATCGATTATTATTAATCGAAAAAAAAAACGATTTTTTGATTAATCAATTGATCAAAAAAACTATTTTTCGATTATTTAAAAATGTTTTTGGATGATTGAAGTTGCTAGTTACTTATTATTGCTGTAAGTCTCTATATATTTATTAGCGACCCTATTACCATGAAGAGGTTTAAAAAATTATAGATAGCATATTATTGCAAGACAATCAACGAAATAATTTGAACAAAGTTTCAATCTGTGCGCCTTTCATAAAATTAATATTCTTAACGATCTAATATTTGAATCGACTTTTTGATTTATTTTGATTAAATCAATCGATTATTTTCGATTAATCGATTATTCTCGATTAATCGATTATTATTTTCGATTAATCAGAAATAATCCATTATTCTCGATTAATCGATTATTTCCAATTTTTCAATTAATCGGTTATTTTCGATTAATGGATTATTTTTGATTTTCGATTAATGGATTATTTTTGATTTTCGATTAATCGATTATTTTCGATTAATCGATTAATAGAAAATAATCGATTGTTTCAAATAATCGAAAATCGATTATCTTTTTTGGTAATCGCACAGCTCTAGTAGATATCAGATATTGATTCTGACGTTTCGCAATACGGGTACCATCATCAGGAATTTATTTTTATTCACAAACCTGTATTTTCTTATTGGTTTCGTATACCTTGTATCTAATCAAATAATAGTGCAATACTACTTTAATCAAATAATATCAACGTTTCGGTCCCAATAACACGTTTCGTCTTTTGGGTGATATCATCAGGTTTGTAGTTTAAATGAGCCCATATATCATTCTTTGCATTTTTGTTCAATTTAAACGCGATATGCGTCAAATTTGTAAATAACGCCACAAAAAAAACGTTTTCGGTCTTTTACGAATATCTTCGGTAGTACTCGGAATTTTCCAATGGCATGTCGAGTACAGATTGTGCAGCTTTGCCACCATTTATGATTAGATATTGATAAAGTTTGAAGATGTTATTGTTGGGGTCGAAACATTAATATTTGATTAAATTATTATTGCGTTATTATTTTATTAGACAATACCTACAACACTGCAATAATAGGTAAATATTGCGCGGCAATGAAAATGTAAAATTTTAGTTTTTCGCCATCTCTGTAGATAAAGCTAGGAAAAAATAAAAACCGAAACGAGAATTTTCGCTTTTTTCCGAATATCTTCGAAAGTAGGGGTGTGCAACAAAATCGATTAGGTAATCAATTATTCGATTAGACAATTTTTTTATCGATTAATCGATTATCAATAAAAAAAAAAACTATTTTTTGATTAGGTACCTACCTAAAAAAAAAATTTTCGATAAAAAATATTTTTCGATTACTTAAGTACCTACTTATTTAATCGATTATTCGAAAAAAAAAATTTACGGTTTTTTGATTAATCGATTATTAAGTACTTACCTAATCGAAAAAAAACGATTTAAATTAAATTAAATCAAAATCGAAAAAAAAAATTCGATTAATCGATTAACGAATAGGTAAATTAATTAGGTATTCGAAAAAAAAATTACGATGATTTTATTAATCGAAAAAAACGATTTTTCGATTAAACAATAATTGACAAAAAAAAAAATATTTTTCGATTACCTATTCGAAAATATAGGTATGTTTTTGGATGATTGAAGTTGCTAGTTACCTACTTATTATTGCTGTAAGTATCGATATATTTATTAGCAACCCTATTACCCTAAAAATCGGTTTAAAAAATATTATAGCATATTATTGCAAGACAGTTAACGAAATAATTTGAACAAAAAAAATTATATTCTTAACGATCTAATATTTGAATCGACTTTTTGATTTATTTTGATTAAATCAATCGATTAATTGATTATTCTCGATTAATCAGAAATAATCTATCATTCTCGATTACTTAATCGATTATTTTCAATTAATCGGTTATTTTCGATTAATCGGAAATAATCGATTATTTTCGATTAATGGATTTTTTTTGATTAATCGATTGTTATCGATTAATCGATTATTTCCGATTAATCGGATATAACAATTTTCGAGATTTTTGATAAATCGATTATTTACGATTAATCGATTACTTAATAGGAAATAATCGATTATTTCAAATAATCGAAAGTCCATTATCTTTTTCAGTAATCGCACAGCCCTATTCGAAAGTACTCGGAGTTTTCCAAATTTTATGACGGCTTGTTCAAACTGTGCAACTTTGCCCCAATATAACCCTCTTTACGAAATCCCAATGGTCAGCGTCGAATTTGTAACATCCTGTATACGTATACCGGGTGTTTCATGAGGAATGCTGACCCTATAAGTTTTTTTATTGTTTACTTAAATTAAAGAAATAAAACTTGGTGGATTTATATGTGATACCTACTATTTTGCAGTTTATAACATGAGAGATTCCATTTTGTCACTTCCTGTTTAACCGGAAATTACCCTAATTTTAGATTTATAAATGGAACATCCTGTGTATTTTGGGCTATATCGATTTAGAATACCATTGCAAATTCAACGACACCCCATAATATAGTATTTTTTAACACTAAATCATTTTTCTTTTTTCATCTAGATTGTTTTGAAATGAAATAATTACTCCTAAGCCAAAAATCTTGATAAAAATGCAAATTTGGGCTATATCGATTTAGAATACCATTGCAAATTCAACGACACCCCATAATATAGTATTTTTTAACACTAAATCATTTTTCTTTTTTCATCTAGATTGTTTTGAAATGAAATAATTACTCCTAAGCCAAAAATCTTGATAAAAATGCAAATAAAAATGCAATTTTTAAGTGTTTTTTAAATTTTCTACAAACTTTTTAACTTTGTGGGTGTCTTTGGCAGGCTTTCATTGAATAAAAGAAAAATCAAAATTTTACTGCCCCGGTAAGTATTCTTGGTAAACTACCATTTGCTGTCAATAGAGTCAAACTGGCAAGCCTCAAATATTTTTTATCTGACCTAGGTATCCTCGAACAAACCTGTACAAAAATTCTCCAATTTACAAAATGTTCCACTTTTTTAATCTGTATGAATCTGATATTGATGTAGATACCTAGTCTTGGTCAGTTCCAGTATTTGGTCAAGAGAAAATTGAGGACAACCAATTAACAGGCTAAAGATTTGATTGCATCAGCTTATAAGTAAATCTATGCTTAATATTTTTAATATTTGTGATCATAGTACCTATGGCTTTATCAAGTATGTCTATTGACTAGTATATATTTGGCTCAGGTTGCAGAGGATGTAATTTTGTGATGCTCAGTTGAGTACCCACTTTTATGGTGTTTTGATACTTGTTCCCCTCATTGGTTTTCGTTTTATTTTTTTTTGTTAGGTAAGTATACCTACTTACTAGCTTTAAGACGTATCTGTAATTGGCACCAAGGCTGTTGACACTAATAGGTATATCCTCCTGAGACCTGGCGTCAATTTAAATGGACATTCCCTTTTTATTTATTATTTTGGTAACACCCGCAATTACAGCGTGAAGTCCCACGGTCCACCGTGGTGGACATACATACGAACGCGTCAACACCGCGACAGCTTCATTCCAAGAATATTTTAAGGCGTCTACTGCTGTTGTAAACAGGTGATAAAATGGCTTAATTTCGCAGAGAAACAATTGATGGTAAGTAGCTAGTAATATTGAGTTATAATTGCATTTTTTTTATTAAACTTGTTGTTTAGGATATAGTGAATAGAGACAAGCAGTATTAAGGTTTTGGCAAAATATTATCTATTTTTTTTAAGCCTAAAACTACTAACTCCATTTTAGTGGACGTCAGGTCGGTTAGCATACAAAAATTATACTGATATTTTTTTTTGTTTTAGCTAACTTTGGTAAGAAAACCTATTTAAAGCCTGGAGAGGATGACGAAAAGCTTCTAGAATGCTTAGAAAACTCTGACTTGTCCGATTGTGGAACTTTTTCAACATTTTCCACTTATTTGACATGGCGATTGCAAATTCTTGGATATTTTACAGAGATGATCGAAAGCAACTTGGGTATACCAACAAATCCGTTATGAAATTTTTGGAAATTAAAATAAATGTGTCCGAGTGGTTACTCAAAGATACCAATAATGAAAATTCTTTGGACTTTACCAATACTCTCCCTTTGGTCACAAGAAGCACTTCAAGTACCAGACGATTACCTCAAAGCCGTTTGTCAAAAACATGTATTCAACACTTTCCTGCAATGGCTTCTGACTTAAAGAACTCTGTTAGATGTAAGAATCCTGGGTGCAAGCAAAAAACTAAAGTTTATTGTGAAGCATGTGATGCATTTTTATGTTTTACAGGAAACAAAAAGAATTTCACAGAAAATAATTTGTAACGATACCGCCCTAATGTCCATTTAAAGGGACTTAATTTTTTTTCAATAAAGGAACAAAAAAAAAATTTGAAAAAATTCACATGTGTTTTTTTGACCATAATTAATATAAATACTAAACTTTTATCGAAAAATTTGAAAAACTAAAGGCTCGGGTCTCAGGAGGATATAAACTAATAAATAAATAAAACTTTGTAAAATGGCTTTTTTCCAGAGAACTCAATTTTTTTCAAATGGAAACATTGGCTCACTCGAGCAAAAAGATAAAGCACTTTTTTCCAACAATTCGATATCACACACCCTTATGTGAAATTACTATCTATATTTACACCGAGAATTTAAGAAGATGTCACCTACAACCTACAACGCAGTTAAAACTTATTATGTTAGTCTTTGAGAGGTTAAATGTAGGGTTAGCATCACACCAGAACTGAACCAGCTCAATATCTTCAGATATAGGGGTGATTCTATAAGAATGAAACCAAGTAAAGTCGCTTATGTTTCCTATTCCTAAGTAAAACCTACAGTTAACGAGATAGACTATTTTTGGATAAGCTAAATACATTTCATTGATATATATATTTATAGTGTACCTATTTTGGGAAACTGCAAATTTATTACGGACCGAGTTACGGACATACACTAGCACAATACCAGTTTAAAGAAATCATGCTTATTTTTATTAGGTAGATAGATATAACATGTAATATGTTTTGTGCAACATGTAATGATGCTATTAATAAAGATTATAGGTAGATTTCTTTAGGAAAAATACTATTTAATGAATGCAATACAATGCAGATAGTTAAATGGATAGATACCTATACGACTCAGTTAACATTATTTGTTAATATGAAAAGACTTCTCCCAATTTTACCTTAAAAATGGTCCCCTATAAAGCTGTTTTTGACCCTTACGACTTTTCACCTTCCACTGTCAGTATATTAGCGAACAGAGTGGTACTTAATTAGCTACTTAGGTATTCTGTTTACAGTTTTCTGCAGTTTTTGAGAATTTTCAAAATCTGCCTTTAGGAATTAGTAATTTTTGTTATAATTAAAGCAAATTTAAAGACGCACGGCAGAAATAACGTTGCTGTAATTAATTGTAGTACAATAACAAAGTTTCAGGACCTGGGAGTGAATTAGGTGTTGGGTGGAGTGTAGCACATTACTTATAAAGATCCTGTACACGAAGTATTCGATAAAATAAGATCACTCTGACATTTTGACTTTGACACCTTTATATTCTCGTTAAAAAAAGGAAAAAACCAAAAAAAAAATTGGTCTAACCTTAAATTCGACCAGGAATGTCAAAAGTTATTTTGGTTTACAACACAGTACAAACAACAATACAAAATAAATACATCTAGGCAAATTGGCAACACCGCAAAAGAAGGAAAGAAATCTCTGTTTGGGGAAAATTGACAAGTTCCATCTCCGTCCATCCATACTAATAATCAAAAACAAAATCTGTTAAATGTTAAAAAAGTACAAACCCCCCTTGACCTACCCGACCAGCCGAATTTTAAAATTTCTTGAATAGTTTTGCCTTTTGGCACGATTTCCATTATTTCACTGTTTTTATTAAAAATATAAAAAGTATTGTTATTTAATATGTATATAAACAAATTAAACTCTCCGCCCCTGACTTTTTAAACAAACCGCCGAAAAAACAAGTGTCCATAAATAGTTTCTAAAAATTTCAAAGAATAGCGTTAAACCTTATAGGTGCGGAATAATTAATTACTTACCATTTTTCAGAATCCTACTTAATAGTAATAATAAAACCGATAGTAGCAATAGTAACCTAGTTATAGGTTAGTAAATAATAATAAATAGACAAGAAATCCTAAAGACCCAGTTGTACAGCACAGCTGCGTGCAATTCTGCAATCCTGCCTGAGCACATCATAGGCCTGCACATTGTGTAAATCAACAATAATTAAAATAGGGAGAAATACCTAACATGAGTTAAGGTACCGTATGTACAGTAAATATAAATATTATAGGTAAACTCATTTACAAATCATACACACAAACAAATTGAAGACAGCGTTAGTGGTAGGGAAATAAATAAGAAAATAAAGATGAATTTCTCGGTTTACGACGCCATTTTAAAATTCTCAGAACATAAAGGTTTAAATACACACTGCACAACACTTAATTAACATACCGTTAACACTCACTGGGTCTGGTTTTCTTTCTTGATTCGTAGAACAGGTTGATGTAAAAAACAAATGAAACGGAAAGTAAATAAATTAAACAAAAACTGACCTTTTCGTAAAAAACCCAAAACCCCTACTACGTTCCATATCTCAACAAAATCCTACTTAAAATAACTGAAATGAATGTCATTAAAGCAAATAAAATTGTCCAAGCAGCAAAACACTATACACTTAGCACACGTACAAAGTTCGCTAAGAATACAAAAGGTCACCGTGCTATAAACACTACTTTTTATTTAACCGACCCGCTACAAAACGTAACATAACACAACAAACTGCAAATAGAGCAAATGCCAAATCTAGTAAACTACTGCATTTGTATTGTTTCGTGGTTCGGCCACTTCGCCGAAGTCGGACGAAGCGTCCGCCGATGAGAACCAATAAATAAGCAGCATGCCCCTCTTTTTTATGGGATTGGGGTGAGAGGAAAGGCGTCCATGTTGATTTGGATGCAGTGAAGCCATTTTTGACGAATTTTCTTCATTATGAAGACTTTTTACTACTAGGGTAATGAAAAAAGAAGCATTTTAATATTAATGATTATTATTTTTATTTCTCTTTTACACAGCTTTTTGTTGGCATTGCTGCTAGTTTTTTTATTATTATTATTATTATTATTATTATTATTATTATTATTATTATGAACACAAAATTATTGTAGAATTTCAAAAATAAGGTCCGAGTCGCGCGGGCACATCCTTGACTTGCTGAAGCTGCGAAGAGGATATACCTAATTGATAACAAAAATAACAAGTTATGGAGCCTGTGAAGTGATTTGTGCAGGCATCCGTGGCGCAGCCACAAACGAAACTCAACGAAAATAATTAGCTATTCCTGTTTACGCCACTGATGAGGCATAGTATCGTCGCTTAGCCGCCATTTCCAAAATGGCGACCTAATCGACTAATCACGTCACACTTACGTCGCACGCCTGTGAGGACTCTGTCTCACTCGCACGTTCAGTGGCGTTGCCAACTGCGGTATGCAAGGTTGTAGGACTTGTAAAACGTACAAAAATATCGTCCCATAAGAAGTTTTCGTTCTCTGACATGAGGGTGAATATAGTATACAGGGTGTTAGTAAATAAGTGCGACAAACTTCAGGGGGTGCTTCTTTAAGTGATTTTAAAAAAAATAGTTCATATAAACATGGGTCCGAAAATGCATAGTTTTTACGATACAGGGTGTCAAACTTTTAAAAAAAAATCGGATGTTCGTGAATATCTCTCTTTATTTATAATAACAAGAGGATAATTTAGCCTCAATTAGATTAAAATTTTTAAGTCCAGTGGCGTTCCGGAAGACAGTCCAACTAATATTTTTGACAACAAAACTGCGCGCCACTGGCTTTTTTAAAAATTATGTATTTTTTTCGAATTAAGCAACTACAAATAATACAAATATGTTATTTTTTGAGTTTTTTCATATCTTGCTTTGTTTTTGAGAAAAAAAATAGAAACCACTTTATTGCATGTCCCCGGGACAATAAGAGTAAAAAATTTAAACTACTTACTATGCTATTAAGCAATTAATTACACGAAAGTCCTCTTTTGAATTTTAATATTTTAAAATCTATGCGAAAAATTCGAAAGAGAACTTTTGTGTAATTTTAATTGGTTAATAGCATAGTAAGTGGTTTAATTTTTACTGTTATTGTCCCGGGGACATACAATAAAGTGGTTTTTATTTTTTTTTCTCAAATACAAAGCAAGATATGAAAAAAACTCAAAAAATAAAATATTTGTATTTGTAGTTGCTTAATTCGAAAAAAATACATAATTTTTAAAAAAGCCAGTGGCGCGCATTTTTTTTGTCAAAAATATTAGTTGGACTGTCTTCCGGGACGCCACTGGACTTAAAAATTTTAATCTAATTGAGGCTAAATTATCGTCTTGTTATTACAAATAGAATTACCAAATTTCAACAGAATTGAGTACAAGAGTATCGAGATATTTACGAACATCCGATTTTTTTTTTAAAGTTTGATACCCTGTATCGTAAAAACTATGCATTTTCGGACCCATGTTTATATGAACTTTTCTTCTTAAAATCACTTAAAGAAGCACCCCCTGAAGTTTGTCGCACTTATTCACTAACACCCTGTATAAGTAGGTATATTAACCTACACGTTTTATAAAGCATCATTTTGAAGCACGCGTCCATGTTAAAAAACGAGCCGCTTGCGGCGAGTTTTATAACGGGACAATAAGTGCTTAAAACTGCTTTATATAACACGTACGTTATACTATTTTTTCTAATTTGTAGTTTTTTCAATAAAAAACACATATTTAAAAAGAAAATAAATCCTTCAGATTTTGTAAAGTCTGTCTGTCTATGTCTAAATTTTAAGTTGGTCATACTATTTTTTATCATAGTGGCCTCTGGACAACCAAAATTATTTTGCGAACTGTCATTTTTTGATTTATTGACCCATTTTCACCACGAGATTCTAAAGTTATTTTAGCGATATGAGATTTGAAATTGGACGGAATACGTTGTGTGATCCTTCTACATTCGGTACATAGTACATATACAGAGCGTTCGGAAATTCGGGCGATTTTGCTACTTTTTTTTCGAATTTCAAAAGACGTGATTTTACGTCACGGCATTGCAATTTAGTATAGGGAAGATGGAAAATTCAAATAAAGTTGAAGTTAAAATCGACATTGGAAGGTTAGTAGATTGAATTTTGGATAGGATTTGGCAGAAAATGATGGCTTGAAGCATCTATACAAAAAATTGATTTATAGATTTATGCAACCAACATACATGCATGACTGTTATCCACACAGAATAAAAAGTAGGTTATCAAGCTATTTTTCCTCTGCAAAAAATGGGATTTCTCGTAAATCACAAAGGCCGCGCAAGTCAATGAAATAAAACATTTAAATGTTACCAACATCAAATTTAAAAAAAATGCGTATCGAAATAGCTTCATTACGATACGCAAATGCGTATCGTAATAGATTTGTTATGATACAAAATTAGAAAAAATATATTAACACCAACCCTAGTGTGTGTAAACTTATAAGTATAACATGCACTAGAAACAGATAAATATTACTGTGAATCTGGCAGCATCGTCTGCGACCTTTTTGTGTTTGGAGTTTATTCGATGCCTGGTTGCCAAATTCCTATTTCTATCAAACGCATTTGAATAAAATAGATTGAAAAAAATATCTTGCGTTAAAAATATAATTAAGTAATTAAAGACGTTTTAAAAAAAAATTGTAAATTCGTAGAAATTGCAGAAAGCCGTAAACTGCATAATTATTATCAAAACCATTTTTATTATCTGATGGGCTTCATTGGCGTATATAAAGAGATAATGTAGGTAGGTACCTACTATGTATAGGTAAGTAGGTAGGTACTATATATACACTATGTGTAGCTATGTCATTGTGTATATATGATGAGAATTAAGGGAATATACTTAAGTACCTACCTATGCAGGTTACCTAAAGTTATAGTAAAGTACTTATTGGGTACCGATGAGTACCGAGTACCTATATACAATTAGCTTTATTTACTCGAATTTTCATACCTATAGATACCTACCTACCTACACAACAATAATAAATATATACCTACTCCCCTTAAAATTCAATAATATTCAATAAGGTGTTGATGAAATTTTGGACATGGAAGTAGTACTTAGTTTTTCATCATGTGCCAACCGAAATGTAAATTTTCTTATATACTTACCTAGCTACTTAGGTAAACGACTACTTATTTAAATTTTGGTTTTGAAGAAGTTTTTCCACACCCGTACGAGAAATCCTAAAAAAATATGTGGCAACACTGTTTCGAAGATTTCCCTCCTTTAAAAGTTAAGCGAATAGCGAATGAGAAGCGAAACAAGTTAGTTCAAAACAATCGGTTTGATTATGCGATGGCGCTGGTTTTGATGGAGGACAAATAAGATGAACTGACTACAAACTACAATAAAATTAGCATTAGGGCGGGGCGCATACAATTTTTTACCAATAATTGACTAACAAATTAATTTTTACAACTTATCAGAGTCCGTATATTTCGGTCGAGTGTTTTACGTAACTGGCGAATGCGCCAGTACGTAGTCGTACAAAAATATTCGCTAAAAAATATCGTATATCCTACATGATGCTATAGGGGAGATGTGTCTAAGATGGCATACTGGAGGAGACGGCATAGGAGATCCCCGGCATAGTAGCCATTACTATTGTATATTAAGCGCTCGGTGTTACTCCATGCGGTTCCGTACGCGCCCGAATGACAACCCTGTTAAAACTATAAGAATCAGTCACATTCATTTTATGAATAGTAGGCCGAGTAACGTTCAAGTGTAGGGGAGACCGGGGCTAGTTGGTACAGTTTTGGCTTTTGATTTTTTTTGTAACTTAAGTGTGAGTATTACTGAAGTTTTAGCATAATGTTCGTAAACTACCTCTAGTTGGCTACCTATTTACTTAAGTTACAAATGAATTTAAAGCAACTAAAAGGTAAAAAAATATTTATATCTCCAACACGTTATGTGTACCAACAAACCCCATATGCGGGGTATGGGGTATGTTGGTACATACTAAGGGGTAAGTTGGTACAACCATTAAAGTTTTACGGAATCAACATAAACTATAAATGTTCACTCCGAGTCGTCGGAATCGCAGTTGTGGCATATATAAAACATAGGAGAATCACAACATGCTTCGTGCGCCCACAGTTTACGCATGTTGTACATTGAATCCATTTTTCACCGAGTGCACTATTTGAGAAGGGTTCTACACATAGATTTTTCTTGGTGCCGCCTTTGGTAACATTTTTAGGATTTCCAGACAAACGGAAGATTTACTAAGGTAAGTTTAAAATGTCATCAATTGCATGACAAGGAGTTTCCACTGAAGTCGACGCAGTAGGCAATTTATGAGCTGCAGGTTCGAGATTAAGATCACCGACTTCTGTGGATTCGATATTAAGCAGCAGATCAGTTGCTTCATTGTATTCAATGTTGGGATCCTGTCTGTCAGTTACATATTATGATGTGATATATTCGCTTTGGGGAAAAATGTTTCGATTAAAGGGTGATATTTCAGATACTTTAAAACCACTTGTGAGATTGTTTGGTGCAGTTGCAGTTGCAGTTGTCGCAGCCATTGATATAAGAAGTTCGGTCACCCATCGAGCGTAGCGCTAGCTCGCTACACGCGCAAATTAAAAATATATCTATTGTGGTCCATCATATAAGGCAGGGGTCCATCAAAGGCACACTTCCCCTACCATGCGCCCGGCTAAGATGGAATGGCAACTCCAGAAATCTACTTAGCAAAACAAATGGTCGCTGAAAAGGAAGCACAAATGCTAAGAAAGTCTGCCCGCGCTGTAAAAAAACGTGTGATAATGCCCGATGAAGAGTCAGAAGTGGAAGGATATATGTTGATAGAAACTGATGATGAAGATGATGCTGCATGCTTATATATTGCAACGAATTATTTTCATTATCCCGTTCCAGAGAAAAATTGATTATAGGTGCCAAACTTGTCACAATAAATGGTCCCGCACTGTGAATGTGCTGGTTTGCCTAGTCGAGCTAAAACTTTTATTTGTGACATATTATGCTGCTAAATTGGTATATGCCATCTCACCCATACGTATAAGGGTGAGATGGCACATGTACCTAATGGTTTCAAGAATTGTTATTAAAAAACAAACCATATATAAAGTTCTAACAAATACTGATGTAGTTCAATTATAAAGAGTAGATACTGTTATTAATAATAAGAGTTTTTTTTATATTGGTAACCCTAAGTATATACTATAGCTCTTCATACCCTATACTAATCATTTATTAAGAGCTTTCTAAAAACAGTATGCCATCTCAGACACATCTCCCCTAATGCCGATGCATACGACAATGAAAAGGAAATCGAATATCAAATTACTGTAAAATAAAACAATAGGACTAGGAGGCCAGTGCGACGGCAACGCTCTAAGCCCGCAGTATATATAGAGGTTTTTGAGTACCTACCATACAGGTAGGTACCTACACCCAGGACCAGGGTCAAGGCCAGGGCCGGATTATAGAAAAAGTAGGCACTGCCTAGAGAGTGAGCACGATAGTTTTATCTATGCATGATGCATGGAAGTATAGCATTCCACGATCGCCTATCGACTTTCTTGTATATTTTCGAAGCATTATGTGTAAAAAAACGCATACCTATTGTTATTTTATATTTAATTTAGGGACGGACATACCTACATCTCAATTTGCCCTCTCACTACTCTCACACCTAATATCTCATTTTTTCCCACATAATCTAAATAAGTAGGTACCTAAATGCAATTTTCGGCAGAATAACAAGAACCTAAATTAATAAATCTGAAACATGCGATCCCAAAAGTTATAACAGATTTTAAAACAGATAAATATACCTTTTTGAGTTAATAATAATAAGTGTGGTAATGCATCTGGTTCTATGTTCCACCTGCATGGTTATTTTTGCTCGCAAGCGAATGAAAGAAGAGTTGACAGATGGTGCACCACCGGGAACAGCATTCTCTATTGCAACGATTCTGGTTGGATGAAACTTGATGTTTTTGCCGTGGGGTTTAATCATTTTCTTTCCTTTATATTAAGCCTCCACAAGATGATCATGCAACTTTTAATTCTTGATGGCCACCTTTCGCATACAAAAACTTAAGTGCATGTCAACGAAAAAGTTAGAAGTAATTTTGGTACCATTTTATGTCTACCGCCACTCCACCCACAAACTCCAGCCGTGTAGACATGCTTTTATGTATCCGTTCAATCACTAATCACTACCTCGATAGAGCATTAGAAAAGTGGCTTACTAATCACCCCAGAAGGGTTGTAGCCGTTTTCCAAATCTCACAAATCTTCAACGGCACGTACCTACATGCAAGCTTGCACACCATTTAACGCTATTAGAGTAGAGTGGGGCAATAGTACACACGGGGCAAAGGTCCTAATCTACAATTAGAAAAAAAAATAACTACAATTTGGCAATACCGTATAAACCTACGCGTGACGCGAACCGACTTTTAGTATCCAGTGCATGTGTTTTCAAACGCCAAGGAAGAGACAGACCGCCACCATGAGGTAAGTCACGTTTTCAAACGTTTGCATGCAATTTTTACACTAGGCAGTTTAACATTGTGTGAGCTTATTTGTAGAGTTTTGTTGGCGTAAAGTAGTCTAGTGTATCCTTGGCATGTTAGGAGTTGTATGCATGTACGTAAAGTTCATACCCTTGGCGGGTAATTTGAAACTTTGCCATACATTTGGGGCAAATATCCTATTTTTTCGTGGGCCAAAAATCCGCGCGTACTTTTACCCCATCCATGCGAACTTTTGCCCCATGCTATTCTATTTTATTCTAAGACTCTGTTTCAGCCTGTAAATATTTGTTTTTGTTTTCAGAAACTATAAAAGAAAAACGGAGAAAAAGCTTTGCACTAATGAGATACTGAATGCGGAGAGATCATGGTCATTCTATTCGAGCAGCTGCTTGAACGCTTCGTGTACACGAATCAACTTTGCGTAAAAGGCTACGTAGCGGACGTGGTGTAGAAAAATTCGGAACATCGAACAACGTGGTGCACCCATTCGACAACGATATAAAATTGGCTGGTAAATACTGGGCATATAAGTTTGTTAAAAAATATGGCCTTTTTTCTTTTCTTCGAAAACCTGGAAAAACTTTATAAACAGCACACATTCCCCCCAGGTTTAGTTTATAATATGGACGAAAGTGGAACTTCCACGGTACCTAATAAAATTCCTAAAGTTATTAGCACCAAAGGAAAAAAACTGATTGGAAAAATATCTTCTGCTGAACGTGGTCAGCTATAGTTACCATTGTATGTGCAATGAGCGCCTCTGGCAGTTTTGTTGGTCCAGCAATTATATTTCCGAGGAAACGAATGAAAAATGAGTTGATGGATGGTTCACCTCCAGGATCCCTAGGAATGTGCTCTGATTCGGGTTATATCAACACCAGCTTATTCATTGATTGGTTGAAGCATTTCCAACAACAAGTTCGAGCAGATAAGGAACACGTACCCAGTGTTGCTAATACTGGACAATCATTCGTCCCACCGCACATTACAAGCTATATAATACTGCAAAGAAAATGTCATACAATTGTTAACGATCCCACATCATAGCAGCCACAGGCTGCAACCATTGGACCGATGCTATTTCAAGCCGTTGAAAGTTTTCTATGCAGATGAATGTGACCGTTGGCTAACAAATAACCCAGGACGTCAAATAACACATTTTCAAATAGCCGTATTACTTGGTCGTGCCTATGAGCGTTGTTCCACACTGGAGAAAGGGATCAAATCTTTTGAGAAATGTACCGAAGAGGACTTTCTTCCATCATCCGTTACAGAAAGGCATAAAAAGCCTCAAGAAAATGTAGTAGAACTGAATGAGTCTTCAGATTCTGATCCAGAATGTTCAATTCCTTTATCTAAAGTCCGTAAAATGATCACGAATCAAGTAACTCTAGAAAAACATCAAGGGGCTAAAAATTCACTTGGAAGCAAGACGACAGAAAATGTTTCATTAGACGATATGTATCGTCCTTCTACATCACGTGACTGTACTGAAATCGAGCTCTCTAGAGTCCACAAAATATTCTACCGCTTCCCAGAAGATCAGCATAGAAAAAGAAATGGTCAAAAATAAGAAATTCTCTCAAGCACTCCATTCAAAGATAATTTAGTTGCTGAAATGAAGACAAAGATAAATAAACAACAAAACACTGAAAAACATAAGAAAAAAAAGAAGACTGATGAAATTGTCGCATGTCCTGCTTGTGAAGAAGAATACATTGATCCGCCAGTAGAAGATTGGATAGAATGTGGGAGGTGTTCAGTATGGTGGCACGAACAATGTACAGCCTATGAAACTAGATGCCCTTTCATTTGCGATATTTGTGTTGATCAATAGCTGTTTTTTATTTGCATTCTCGATCAGTTCACTTTTAAATGAACTGACCTAAAATGATCTGATCCAAAATGCATCAAATAAAACTGGCTTTTATTCAGACGGTCTCTTTTATTCTGTTTCGTACTACGTCAGTGCAGTGTTGCCAACGCTACCCCGAACGGGGTATATCTACCCCTTTTCAGAGAAATCTCGCTCGCTCGCTCGCTCCCCTCACGCAAATCTACCCCGATTACAGTATCAAATCAACAAAATTTGTTTAAGTAATAAAAATAATATAAAACGCAATAAAAAAAAATTGAGCAAGATCGATTACAAAAATCAAGATTAAAAAAAAAATCGATCGAATTGAACATCCCTAAGTTGCGCGAGTACGTAGTGCAATACTTGCTCATATTAAAATGATAATTAAAAATTCATTTAATTTTTCAGTTTGTTTATGTGTCTCGTTGAATTCGGTTACAAAATATTTGTCGTTACGCAAAAAAATATGTCGAATTGTTAAGTTTCAAATTTTAACTAACCTACCCCGAACCGACCCAGTTCTAACCCTCTCTCTGGCTGTAGTCTACCCCAATAAAAAAGAAGCCAGCGGCAATACTGCGTCAGTGTCATTTGTCACGTAAATTTTGTTGAGGTTATGGTTATTCTTGATTTGATTATATTTTACAAGAAATAAACACTTTGATGTACTTACTATTATAGCTAATTTCTCCTCCGAATCCTCTGATTTTAAATTTTAGATTACGGGCAAATATTTTTATCTGTGGTTTGAGGTTAGGCTACGCCAAGTATCTGTCAAAACAACTCCCACCTTTTACTTCTGACCACACCGGCGTATACAAGGGGGGGGGTAATGGGGGTAATTACCCCCCCCCCCAAGATTACTTAAGCGTTGTTTAATTTTTGTCCTTACTCCTTAAAGCTGCTATTATCTAGTATCCTAGGCAGGCACGTAGCTAGGGGGGAGGGTACAGGGGGCCTGAACCCCCTCCGAAACTCGAGCTCTGATTTCGGCAACATAGGCAATACATTAAACATTTCCTACACTATTAAATTTTCTTCACCTCAATTATTACCAGGTTTGTTTTTGAGATTTTCTTGAGGATTTTGTGTTGTGTTTTTTATTTTTCCCACTTGAAAACCAAGCACCATGATTTAAAAAAGGGCGTGGCACCCAAAAATTTTTCGCCTGCGGCGCTTTTTTTTGCGCCTTTGGCGCGATCCCGATAGCCCCCCCCCAAAAGAAATCCTGGCTACGTGCCTGATCCTAGCCGATCGATTACCCCCCCCCCCCAGACGCATGAGTTGGATACGCCGGTGTCTGACCAGTTCACTTTAAGTGATCGAAATTTGCGGGTGATGCAGTTAGGGGCAAAGGGGGAAGTGACCGGATCACTTACAAATCAGATCAGTTTGTAAATAAAACATCCTAATTGTCAAATTTTAGTGATCTGGGTCAAATTGACCTGATCCAAGATGCAAATAAAAAACAGCTAATAGTGATATCGGAAATTTGCCCCATGCTAATTGGAATTTTGCCCCACTAGTGGGGCTACCTACGTTACTTTTTTAGTTTTTTTGTTCCTTTTGTTAACGCATTTGGCGAAATACATGTTTATTTTTTATAAATGTATTGTTTTTATTGGGATTATGGGAATAAAATAATACTCGATTAACTAGGAATTTTAGACAGCTTTAATATTCACGTTTTGGTGACATACACAACGACATTCAGAATACTAACTCTCTATTTCGTTCTTTAAAAAGCCTGATCGAGTTTTGCTTATTCATTCAGTATTACAGTCTCGAACAAAGAAATCACTGTGCGCTTTAATTCGAAGTAGATGATCTCGTTTTTGTATTTCCATAATTTCCAATAGTTTTATTGTTACAAATAGTTGGTTTTATATTCATATAAGGGATGGGGTTATCATGCGTATTTAAGTCTTAAGTGCGTCGTTTTGCCCCATGCTACTCTAACGGATTCAAGAAGACTGGAATTTTTTCGTACGACTCCGATGTTTTCACTGCCATTGATTTCGTAGCTGCTGAAGTGACTGAGCAAACTGAACCTTAGAATGGCAATGTCCGCGAGGAAAATGAAGCGGTTCGTAAACAAAATGAAGAAGTCAATGATGAAAATAATGCGGCTAATGAGCAGAATGATGAGGTCAATTTAAAAAGTATTGAAAACAACGAGCAAAATGACGCTTTACCAACAACTGTTACTCAATCTTTAGCTTCGGTTAATGAACGCTGGACATCGGGGGCATCAAGTGGTTATGACATTCTGCCAAATGATGTTCATCCACTCTCCCAAAATGGCACAAGAACAACGTAACTCAAATGAACATTAGAATGACAATGTCTACGAGGAAAATAATGCATTTCATGAACAAAATTAAGAACTTAATGATGAAGATAAGGAGGTTCATGAGCAGAATGATGAGGTCAATTAAAAAAGTATTGAAAGCAACAAGCAAAAGGACGCTTTACCAACAACTGTTACTCAATCTTTAGCTTCGGTTAATGAACCCTCGACATCGAGGGCATCAAGTGGTTTTATAACATTCTGCCAAATGATGTTCATCCACTCCCCAAAATGGTACAAGTACAACGTGTCCGGATCTTAACCTGTTTACTGTGGTAATTTCCCTTCTGGTTAATTTTTTGTACCCCTTGAACCATGACACTTTTAGTTAATCCTTCACGATGACACTGTTATTTTTCTTTTAAATCGTCCTACGTCCTTGAACTTGGTTGTCCATTGACTCCATATTTCTTTATATAGTTCCGGAAGAGCATATAATTGTCTGCCCTGTCGTTCCCAAAGATCCGAGTGTGAATCCATACAAGCTCGATATGGGGGTTTTCAGTAAGTTTTTTCTTTAGTAGTAGGACTCTATTTCTTCGCTTTTTGCTCTCTTATGCCCTCTCGTCTACTTATTTTCTGAAGTGCGTTGAGAAGATGACTGCATTTATTATCTCGTTTTCTTCTAAAACTGCGAGTGCGATGTTTATTGCGTAGACTTCAGCTGAGTAGTCTTGATAGTCTTTTGGCGATATTTATGTTAAGACGCTATTATTATACGTATTTCTTACTTTGCCTTCCATGTCTAGGGAGCCGTCGGTATATACAAAGTAAGAGTTTTTTGGCCACTTGTCTTGCCTCGCAGAGAAACTTCATGTTGTTTTCTGCCTCTTTATTGAACTTGACTTTTGTGAACTCCTGGGGCTCTAGTTGTTCCTTCATTTGGAATAGGAAGGAAAAAAATCTAATTTTTTAAAAGTTCTTTTTTCTTGCTTTTGCTTCAGAAAAATCTCTACTAAGTTCTCTAAAACTCATATTACTGGGCCACCGCTTCCTAACTACATACTAGTTTTAAATAAAAATGTTTCAACTGGTAAGCATCTCCATCAGTCCACTTCACTATAACTACAGTTCTATTTATACTAGCTATAGTTGCACTGAAGCATGACTGGGATGAGTTCCATTCGTGAGTGGTTTTATTCTAAGATTACATCTACTTAATAATGGTTTCCATCAGATAGGATTTCTTATATTTGAAAACAACCTGGGTTTTGGTGTATAGCAGCTTTCTCTTTCTCCAGTGCATGTGGTTCTTATACAGGATTTGAGCTTCTGACCACATGATTTGATGGCCATACATGTGTCCAGGCATGGTCAGCTTCACCTGACTTTGCGGTCTCTCGTTTTAGTGTAGGTATTGTTTTTGTTCTCTTCAATCCCTGTTTTGAGACATTGACATGTATGCGTAGGTTTTCTGTATACTGAAGTTTGTAGGTACTGCATGTATTGCCATTTTTCTTTACGTTGACATAGGAAAGGTAATTCGTTGTTTGTTTGCTTCTTTCTCCGTGGTGAATTTGATTGTCGGTGTGAATAAGCTATTGATGTGATTTAGGAATTTCCTGAGTTTGTCATCCTTTTCGTTCCAAATAAAGAAAGGTGTCATCCACATACCTACATCAGCCACATTTTAGGTTTCTATTGCTTCAGATTCAAACAATTACATGTAAATGTTGGCGATAGTTATTGACGGGAGAGATGACTGAGATGAGCCCATCGGACTCATCGGAGGTCCGTTTGCGTGAAATTCAGCATTATTAATTTTTTGTGAATAATTACTGAGATCGTCAAAACTTTTTATAAAATCTGATTGCTCGAAAGCTTGATTAAGTTCAGAGGTACGCTCTTGTTGTTCCTCGTTTCATTCCGCTGGACTTTTTCTAGGAATGAGAACGGTTTTTGACATTAAGTAAGCAGGCAAATTGGGATAAAAGCACGGAACAGCTAGTAAATTTAGTCTCACTTTTAGCCATAGAATTTTCATCTTTTGGTAAGTGAAAAACTGACACACTCTCTTCACCTGCTTTTAAAACACTTTTATAGTGGGAGTTATACACCCAGACAGCAGGGGCTTGGCATGTTGATAAATAAACAAACTAAAAGAAAAAAAATAGTACTTACCTAAGTACCGAGGTATCTAGAGGTATCCTACCTATACTTACGAACTAGTGATATTTTTAAACTAATTCACATATACCTTCAAGCTAAATAAACACTTCCATATTTAATAAATTAACTGTAGCCACAAAACAATAAAGTTTATCCCAATAAAGAGCTAACCAGAATACAAAAACACAACTTTTAAATTAAAACTAATAAAATTCTGCTGCCATATATATAAGACCCGTAAATAAACCGCCAGGCCGGGCAGGCTGTTCGATTTCTCACTTTATTAATGCTATTAGAGCAAATCCGCACCAAAAATGTTCACTATAGTATTTTGTAGAGGTTCTTAGCAATCATGTCACTTACATTTTTTATTAGATATCAATCGAAAACCGTACCGACACCTACACCTACTTCGCGCGTAAATTATACATACTAAACACAGAATAAAGAATAGGAAGGAAGGAGCATTTGGTTCGTTTGACAAGTTATACGCAAGAACAAGTCGGCCATATTGATCAACCAAGTATGACTCATTTGTTTTGGTTCTTGTAAGATTTGCGTCACGCTTGGGAGCTTTTTTTGTGTTTAATTGCAGTTTTTTGTGCCTTAACACTAAGTTTTGTATAGTATTAATAGTTACGAACATTTATATTATTGACTATTTAAGTTATTGGTGTTTAATTAGCTTTAAAATTGCTGAAAGAGAAAGAATTATTAGAAATGGTTAGTTGTGCGGTAATTGAAGCCGCCATATGCAACAACCATCCCGTTCAACTGTCGAATCGACCAAAGCTCCTTCCTTCCTATTCTTTATTCAATGATACTAAACCATGGCTAACCTCAAAAAGTCACGTGACACATGGATCTTCAAGCAGTGTTGTCCATGTTTCTGTTTCACGGCTTCTTTCAAGGTGGTTGTGATATTATAGCTTACGCATAAGAGCATGTTATTTTTCAAATTTAATTTTCATGCAAGTTCCCTATTTAGTCGTAAAAGAAACAAAGTCCCATAGCAAGTTTTATTTTTTTCATTTTTTTTTTAGGTAGGTACATGGTTAGACAGGTGTTACAGGGGCGTAAGCCCGCCGTAGTAGGAAGCGCGTTTATTTTTTGGTTTCTGCAAAAAGCGGCCAAATACTCATCAAGTAGCGATTACCTACAGTTTTTAAATTAAAAAAAATTATTTCATAAAATTAATAAAAGCAAAAGTATTGTAGGTATTAAGTGTCATATAACAGCTAGGTCAATAACAGGCTGGTTACCCCCTAGCTATGCCAATGATCCCACCAGTGGCGTAACTAGCCCTCTGACCTAGGGGTGGCCTAGGGTGGGCCTGTTATTGTGACTTGCAGTGGCGGCTTGTGCAGATGCGGGCCGGCGGAAAGCCCGTCGCAGGCGAAATGCGCCGCAGGCGAAAAAATTTTTTGACCACGCTCAAATTTTAACAAATTTGCTCAATAATCAACAGTAATATCACAAAACCTCGTTTTTTTTATCGGTTAGATTTTTCAGCTGTAACGAAAACTTTTTTTGGAAATTTTTCGAGTTGAATTTGGACATGTTTATTTTGATTAGATCCCGAAAGCGAAGCTTGAGGGATTTAATTTTTGAATAAACAAGCCCAAAGTTCAACGAGTATTGCCAAAAATTTTGAGTGAAAAATGGAAAATTTAACCAATAAAAAAATGATGGTCGAGTGATATTTGGCAAGATTATTTCGTACATCGTTGAATTAACATGCGCAAAGTTCAACGAGTAAAATTGTCAAATAACTTTGAGGCTGACAACCAAAATACATTTATTATAATTTTATTATTGTATGTTTGGTTGCCAGCCTTGGAGCAAACTATGTTAAAGCAAAAGCAATACGTCAAAATTTAGATTAGTTATAGGCACCTATAATAAATGACATTGATAGGTTTTTTAAATATATTGCGTAATTATAAACAATTTTTTTTCTGGGGGGGCCTAGCGACGTCTGGGGGGCCCGGCCCCCCTGTAGTTACGCGCCTGGATTCCACATAAAAAGTGCTATTATTTTGAAAGCATTTTTTATAGCATTAAAAAGTGAGCATACTAGTGATAATGTTGGTTAATTTAAGCAATAATTGACGACACAATTGGCTTTGAGGGGGGGGGGGTGTACCCCCTTACGTGCCTGCCAGAGGGTAAATATTTACAATAGAGGAACTTTCTAAGATAACTAAATTAAAATTAGGTATAGAGGTACCTATACCCATGCACCTTATATTAATACACTGCCGAGCATTAAATTAGGGTCACCCCGTAATTTAGAAGTATTTCAGACATTTTTAGTTTTTTCGAATTTTTTTCGGTTGTAACAAAGTTTATTAACTTTATACGATTATTTGTTCGTGATTGCATGTGTAAAAAAAAGTTGTTGTTGTTTCGATAAGCGTTTGACAAAAAGACCATGTTGTACCGTTCATGTTTATTCTTGGAGAAGACGCAAGCTTTATGCATGATAATGCACGGCCCCACACTGCTCGGTTTGTTTCTGCTTATCTTGACGAGGTTCAAATCACGCGATTTGTTTGGCCTGCTTGCAGTCCAGACTTAAATCCCATCGAACATGTTTGGGATGAGATGGGGAGACGTTTACGGAGACATCTGCCGGCCCCAGCAATTCTAGAGAGCTTCGCGACACACTGACGCAGGAATGGGACAATCTTCCGCAGGATGTGATCCAAAATCTTATCCAAAGCATGCCTCGTCGTTTGCAAGCTGTTATCACTGCCAGAGGAGGGAATCATCGCTACTAAAGTCCTTAAAATTTCTGTTGTTTGAACTAAAAGCATCAAATTAAAATTTGCATTTTCATTACTTTCAATAAACTTTGAACAAAACAACAAACACTTTTTTTTATTCAAGCAATCATGACAAAATCATCGCATAACGTTATATAGTAAAAATCTTGAATACTCTCGCAAGATGGGGGCAAAGTCACGTGACACTCTGTCAATTTTGGTCTATTAAATTTTTATAAGTTGGCATGAATTACACGACCGGACTTGAAAACTATACATGTGATACATTCTAAAACAATTTATGCAATAGCCTCATCGGTTCTACCGCTTTAATATTGCCAAATAATAAGTAATAGGTAATAATTTCTTTTGAAAGTTATGTTTTATAAATATTATAATTTAAGGTAGGTAATAGGTAATAAGCATGAATTTCTATATGGTTTAAAGATAAAGTGTCAAAATAGATTTAAAAAGTTTATAATATTATAAATATCCAAACCTTAAAAATACTACACTAACTGAAACACAACTTAAAATAGGATTATGTCACTCATATTTGGAATAGATTTTTTTTTGTTTTATTTGTTAAGATTATACCTATAGGTAAAATACCTACAGTTCAACATAAACTAATTGAATTCAAGTTATTACATTCACTGTCATGAAAATCCCCATATATGACTTACGTAAGGTACGAACAAACCCAAATATGGTTTTTATACAATTTGTTGGCTATGGTACGGTTACATTTCTAAACTTGTATGTGGGCTAACATAAAGTTAAAAGCTTCAATATAGCTAGGGATTTAAGTTTTCTGTCAATGGAAACCCTAATTGAATAGTTTTTGACTTAACTTATAGTGCTCAAGAAATGCGCCGATGAACTCACACCAGTATTTTGTAGACTTTTTAACTTATCCTACAAAAAAGGAATATTTCCATCTTGCTGGAAAAAGGCGCGAGTCCAGCCTATACCAAAGAAAGGCAAGAAAACCCTGCCAAACAACTATCGACCAGTCGCATTGCTTTCAGTTATATCAAAGGTGATGGAGAAAGCTATTAACCAACAACTTATAAAATACCTGGAAGGCCTTAAAATTATCAGCGACCATCAGTATGGTTTTCGTAAGTCCAGATCAACAGGAGACCTGCTAGCCTATGTCACTCATCTTTGGAGCAACGCAATCGAACATCATGGGGAGTCCCGGGCTATTGCACTGGACATCTCTAAAGCCTTTGACCGTGTCTGGCACGAGGGGCTCCTAAGCAAACTGCGTTCTTATGGTATGCCCGGTCGATTTTGTTCATGGTTGTCTAGCTTCCTCAAGGACCGCTCTCTGCAAGTGGCGATTGACGGGTTTCTCTCAGACACCTTCACCATCAATGCTGGTGTTCCTCAAGGGTCCATATTATCTCCCACTCTCTTCTTACTGTACATTAACGACCTTCTAGCGAAAACAGAAAATCCATTATATTGCTTTGCTGACGACAGCACACTTATCTCATCTTTTACTTTGAAACCTCAAACATCGGCTACTGACGCACATCTTCGCAGACAACATGAGGTATCACGCCTCAATAAAGACCTGGAAGAAATTTTGTCTTGGGGTGACAGTAACCAAGTCGAATTTAACGCTCAAAAAACCCAGGCTGCAGTTTTCTCTAAGAAGGTCAACATTGCAGAACCCGATATCGTTATGGCAGGACACGCAATTCCACTGACTTCGTCTATTAATTTGCTGGGTGTCAACCTGGGAGGAAATATGTCTTGGCATAATCACGTAGTGGCAATCGCCAGGGCAGCTTCTCAGAAGCTCGGTATACTTTTCCGTACCAAAAAGTTGTATACACCTCAACAACTTTTGACACTTTATAAAGCCCAGATTCGACCATCACTGGAATACTGCTCTCATATCTGGAGTTCTGCACCGAAGCATACCCTTCGGTTGTTGGATTCCATCCAAAGGAGAGCCGTTCGTCTAATCGGCGACCACGAGCTGACTAAGAACCTCGACAGCTTAGAACATCGAAGACAGGTTGGTGATTTGACTCTCTTCTACAGATATTTTCATGGCAAGTGTTCGACAGATATTGCCCGCTCGATTCCACCTAGAGTAATGCATAGCAGAAACACACGACGAACCACTGCCGCCCATCCCTATGTGGTTCAACTTAGTACACCCCGAACATCATTGTTTCAGAACTCTTTCATTTGGAGGACGTCATCTTTGTGGAACGGCCTTTCTGAGACCGTGTTTCCAACCGAATATAACCTCCAACGATTCAAGAAAAACGTGAATCGCTTTCTTCGCACACGCACCGCTCCCAGAGCGCCTTAAAGGATTTTCCTATAGTGCTTGTGCTCGATCATAAAAAAAAAAAAAAAAAAAAAAAAAAAAAAAAAACTTAAGGTACGAAGACCCAAATACGGTTTTTTTGAATTTGTTGGTTATAATACAGTTACATTCCTAAACTTGTATGTAGGCTAACATAAAGTTAAAAGCTTTAGTTTAGCCAGGGATTAAATTTTTCTGTCAGTGGAAACCCTACTTTAACAGTTTTTGACTTACGTAAGGTACGTAGACCCAAAAGTGGTTTTTATGGAATTTGTTTGTTAAAATGCAATTTATTGATACAGTTACATTTCTAAACTTGTATGTAGGCTAACTTTATGTTAAAAACTTTATTTTATTGTCATACAAACAATAATAATAGTAATATCAAATAATAATTTCACTTATGTAAGGTACGTAGACACAGAAAATAGAATTATATATTTGTTCGCTATCCTATTACATACTAATATGGTTAGCTATTTTAACTACTATAGTAACATAATGTTACTTACTATTACCTTACTATTGCCAAACAATAATAATATTTACTAATAACAATAATAAAAATAATTCCTTCAAAATCAAATAGCTGCTTTTTAAAGGTTAATAATATGGAAAGCCGGTTTGGCATATGGTAGAACTAGGCGATACCCGGTTTTATCAACCTACCCGGTTTTGTCCAACTCTCTCCTACCTACCTAAGTCAGGGAAATACTTAATTTCTACTTATTTTTCTTGAAACAGAAAAGGATACCTAGATAATGTAAAATGCGAAAATTATACATTAGAAACCTAACCTTAACGAACAAACATTTTAAGAACAAAAATTTTACAAACTAACTTTTCGACAAAAACGGCGTTCAGATGAAATAAAACTTATTACTTATGGATGAAATCAACTTAACGAGCAAGGCACACATTAATAATAATTATGATCCCTAATGAAAAAGAATTAAAAAATTTTAACCTGTATCTAAATTTTTGGTCAAATGAATAATAATTGTAGGTACTTACACAAAAGTAATTAAATTAAAATTTTTAAAATGTAATTAAATGTAACAAAAACGCAATTCATAACTCGGTGTTTGGGCTCATTACGGTCCGCTACAAATCCAGGGATATTATTATGTCCCAATACCAGCTGATCGATGACAAATAACCGCTGTCATCTGTTTTAAAACGAGACTATTCGTGATATTTAGTATAGTATACTATGTTACTACCGAAAAAAAAATCGAAAAAACTAAAAATGTCTGAAATAATTTCAAATTACGGGGTGACCCTAATATGCTCGGCAGTGTATATAAGTACTCTATACCCTGCGCGCGTTGCTACGCCCATAATAATAAGGCGGGTTCACCATCGCGTGAACAAACATTTTATATTATTTATTAGTACCCGGCATGCGTTGCGCCACTTTTTTTTATGCCGAACCCTTCCATGGTCTGCACACAATAACTCACCAAAGTTTCATCGTAATTGGATAAATGGTATAGGAACGCATGCGGGACATATAGACAGACAGACATTCATTTATATATATATAGGGCATAGCGTAACCAATGATCTTAGGTAGCAGATCATTGAGATTAACCATCCAATGTAAAAATTTTACCACACATATTTTTTGGTTACACGACGTCCAAATCTGTAACGTTACGCCAAACGTTGCCTGTGGCATAATAAACCTGTGAATAAACATAGACATCCCACATAAAGGGACGAAAGCGAGGCTCGATGTAAATTCCAAGAAGCGAAGTGCCTTTAGACGGATATTTGTTTGCTAAATGTTTAAGGCAAAGTTCGGCAGAAATTGTTACAGATTTGTACGTCGTACAAAATTATAAGCGGTAAAATTTTCATTGCGTGGTTTCTCTTGGTTTTATTTCTCTATGTCTTAGTGAACATATATTTAGCGCACAAAATATACAAACCTTTATCTATGAATATACCCTCTTATTTTGTGATTTAGCGAGCGCAGTACGACGTCTATGAGCGACCGTAAATAATATTCGTCCAAAGTCACTTTTCTCTGCGTTTACATCGTTACATGGCGCGTGGTGGCGCCTCGCTTTTGGGGTGTCTAAGAAGTTTGCCCAAACGCGCATTTGCCATTTTCTTCAATATTATAATATCGTTACTTCTTCGTTTTATCCAAAAATCGGCCAAATATACTCATCCTTGGAGTACCTATTATACTACAATTTATAACCTACAATTTTACGTTAAAATAGGTTGGATTTATAAATTAATCAAAGCAGAAAAAAAAATTGGGCAATTTTTTTTTAACCTAAAACTATTTACCTATAATTGCTACCCAAAGACTGGCCGCTTTTTGGAGAAAACGACAAATAAACGAAATATTGATCAGAAAATGAAATGGTAAATGCGTCACTAGTGTTTTCTGTTTTCTCTTATAGAAATTACCAAATGTATAGCGCTCCAGAAAAATTGTAGATACTTTGATACTTAGATACCTACCTAACGTATTCAAAATTAGTGAAACTTTTTATTTTAAGGTCCTAATACTTTGTAAATTTATGTCACCAATCATATGGTTTTTAATTTTCCATTTTTTGCTTGGATAGGTTGAATTTGAACTCCTGTTTTGCCTGCCAGTGGTTTGCCGCATTTGGCCCCCCATCATACCCACCACACCTCAGTACAAAATGTTATTTAATTTTATAAAACATTCATCCCAAAAATAATATATTAAAACTTTAGCTGCCTGTAATTGAAGGCTATATTTTACGAAGATAGATTAATTTTTTTAACTAGGTATCAATAAAAATTAGAATTTTACTTAGTAGATATATTTTGGCAAATAATTTAAATTATTATAAATAAGCATAGTACTGGTAGGTAATATAATATTTTACATTTTAATTAAAAAACATAGGAAAATATTTTTTATATTCACAATGTAAGTATTGTTAAATCATAATGTCTATAGGGAATGTTATCACTTAATTTAAACTGTTCTATGAACTTAGGTAAGTACTAACTAATGGAGTTTTGATTTCATTAAAGGGTATGCTGCAGAGTCTACTACATCTTTCTTTTTATTCTGTGTCGACACATGAGCTTTGTAAAAAAATCGTGCAAAAAGTACAAAGTAACTAAAGTACATGGCAATGGACAGCTTAACATTAAATGAGGTAACATGGCATTCAACGCCCTTTTGTAAAAGCTGATGAGCCCACATGTTTATGCCACAACCAATGACCATTTGCAGTAACTGCAATGATGTAATGACCATAGCAACTTGTCTAGGTATTGTATATCCCCAGGCTCTAAGCCCATAATAAGAATACATAATTGAATGAACACAGTAGTTCATAACAATAAACCATCTAGCACTAGAAGTGTACTCTGTATAGCTAAACCAAGAATATAAAAGTACAGTTATATGATGATACCAGTGAAGAAAAATTAAAGGCTGCTTGCGGAGTACTATAAATATAGTATCACCTAACTCTGGAACTTTGCTGAGTACAAACATAAATGTCCAAAAGCCTGATACTTTGTCATGTTCAATAAAAGAAGGCACACACACTGAATGGTAGATCCCATGTTGAGTTAATGTATGTAGAAACTCTGGAACTGTTCTACAGGCTCCCATAATGCTAAAAGTTGCAAGAAGGGTATTCCATAGACATAAAACGCCACGAAGTTGAAATCTAGGGCGACTTTGCATAAAATATTGTCCGCCAAATATAAATACCATATATGCCCCAACATAGTAAAACCCCCAGGTCCAGTGATCTAGCATCCATGTTCTTGTCTTTTGGTGTATAAAATCTGACTCAAAATTAAAAATGTAGGAGTAATTGGGCATGGTAACTTGGTTGTATTCTTTCATTTTTACAGAAAGCATTTTCTCTACTTCAATTTGTAGTACAACTAGGTCAAACTGTAATTTGTACAAATAGTATTTCGCTATTAGTGTGCCTTTTCCTGTGGCTCGCACCGGCACACTTTTAACCAAAAAACTTTACATAAATACAGAAACTATAGAACTCTCACCCCCTCATACAGTCCTGTCACCTGTCAGTTCTGTGTCACTCGGTCACTCCTCTTCTTTGAAAACGAGTTCGAGTTAGGCATGGACTTCGTAAAAAGGTCATTGGTTATTTATAGGCTAGTCACAGAACACAAACCTAGCCTAAAGTAAGGTGTGGTCAAATTAAATCACCTAAATGCATGCATCCGTCAACCGACGATCCGAAAATGCTCCTTCCTATTGGTGGAAATATTATGGCGCAAAATTTCACCCGAATGTTTTAAAAACTATCCGACGTCGGACAAAATCAAAATAATTTTAACTTTTTTTTCCATATTATGTTTTCTACCGGACTTTCAATCTTTTTAGGACTTATTACCAGTACTGTATTTTCTTTGCTTACTACGAATATTATTAAATAATTTAGTATACCTATTAAACTTCAAATACGAAAACTGGTAAAAATAACGTATTGCTTCTACTTATATGACAGTGCACACTTGTATAGAATGTAGTTTAAGATAATATATTTGATGTCATATTCAGGTTTTATCTTTCAAAGGCTAAAGAAAAATTAAATTACAAGCTATTTTTGTTAACTAACTAAATTCTTCTCTTGACTAATTCTCTTTTTTTTTTCACAAATTTAAATAGCATAGCAATGTCAACTGCTATTATAGTTAAAGCATTTCTTTTAAAAACTCAGCTCAGCGAAAATAATTGTTCCTCCTCTTCTTAAACGATCCTGGATGAGGTGGATGTGGCTGTAAAGCAAGTTTATAGTGGACAAACAAGCAAATAATTTTTACTCAATATTTCCCGTTTTCCAAATATATTTTTCTTCCAAAAATCCTTTTAAGAAAATGACTACTTGCCATCCAAAATATTTTAAAAAATTGACTTTTATGCAAAATATTGTCTTGATTCAGGTACCAATATGTTTCCTAAGCTAAAGAACCCAGATTTGAAATATAAACAAAATAATTAATAAAAAAAAATTTGCCTTAAAGGGTTTTGTTGACTTTACGGCCCTAACACGACGAAAAAACAAATTTTACCAGCACGTTCTGCATTTTCATAAAGTGGTTACTTATGTACAAATACATTTTTGGGTTTGTCAATTATATTTTGGTAGTTTTTCAAATAAAAATTGTATCATATGTATATAACATGTTTAATAAGAAAGAATAAAACAACAGTATAAATCCCTATTCCAACTTGAATGTCTGAGTGTAGGGACCTGCTTTTTCTGGGAGAGCCAGTCCCCTCCTTATAGGTATAATATAACACTTGGCATAAACATAACATAAATCACAATATGTCTTTTCTTTTTTTATTAATTAATTCTTCATTGTTCATCTCTTCTTGCTATGGT
Organism: Polydrusus pterygomalis; assembly: GCA_963969555.1. Taxonomy (NCBI): domain Eukaryota; kingdom Metazoa; phylum Arthropoda; class Insecta; order Coleoptera; family Curculionidae; genus Polydrusus; species Polydrusus pterygomalis. The sequence goes on along the minus strand of OZ018376.1, from coordinate 72,997,998 downwards.
GGTATTCATAGGCATCCTTGATAACAAAACCCTGAGTTTGGGTTGAGAATTATATGTTATTTTCTGCTTTAGAGCTTCCAGATTCTCACGAACTAACACAACCTTTAGTGATTTATCAAATAATGCCTTTTTTTGATATTCAACGTCACCAGGATGTTGCCAAATACTCCGCTTGGGAAATTTAAAGTTATGAAATGTTAGGTCTTTCTTGCCTTGATAGGTGACTTCGTAAACCATTTGAATATAACAAGGAGGTGGTTGATTTACATACCATTCCAATCTTTCCAATCTTCGACATTTTACAGATTCTGAAATGATGTGATTGTCTTTCTTTAATAGTTCACGACCAAGGTCTGAAGAAAATGGAATAACAGAACACGAGTTAAATTTTATTGATGATGTTCTGACAACAGGAACGTGCTGCTTTTCAACGCTACTATGGATTGATGTACTTTGAAGGCCAAAGTTTTTAAGAAACATATGCTGTTTTAAAGGCTCAGACTTGAATTTATAAAATACATCTTTTAATTGAATGGCGTGACTATTTACAGTATCGTTAACAGCTGTAAATGACTTGTTCTCAATATTTTTTGGCATTAAAGCCCGGCATTTAATTGGCACTTCAGTACTGTTTGCTTCACATTGTTTTCTCTTAACACCTTTAAAGTTTTTGTTATTTTCATTACCGAATACCTTATCGTTAAGGCCTTCATAGTCACAAGGCTTCTTAAAAAACTCGCAGCACTTGTAAATCAAAAACCGTAAGAGGTTCATAAAACACTCGTCATCTGAAGTAAGGCTTCGTTCAATTATGTTTTCTGAAGGCCACCATTTAGGTTTTCTTATTGGTTTAAGACATAACGTTTTGTATAACTCCGTAAAGCTTTTAACATCTTTTGCTTCTCCATTGGAACTGCATTTCACTAGGTTTAAAACAAAAATTTCCAAATGTTTCCCGCTCATTTTCATCACGTCACTTTCAGGGAATTCTCCATTCAAAACTTCATTTAATGATTTGTTTTTATTATAATATTTAGTCATTCTTTTTACCATAATAAAAGAGTAGAACACAAGAACTACCTAAAGAAATAAGCTAAAGCTGACATAAAATTAAATTTAAAAAATACTCATTGAGCGTCATTAAATTTTAAAAACGTTAATAAAAACATAGATAAATAGATATTCGATAAATGCTTATTGCTTTATATTTTATAAATCCGTGCATTTGCGTTATAGTTTTGTTTATGATTTTAATTTAAGAAAATACCACAGAGGAATGGTAGGTTCACCAAACACAAACAAAGGATAAGTCGGTTCTTGCCGTTCTGTTCTGATCAGATATTTGCAATGACCTTCTGCTTTTCAGCATATGGGCATTATAATTTAAGACCAATTTTATCTATGATTTTTGTCGCATATAGGGTTTAATGATGTTTGAGATATGAAAGGGGGCGTCCCCGTACCAATAGGTAAAAATCTATAGATTTTTTAGAGAAGTCGTTACGTCTACAATCCAATAGTTATTTAGTGTACCTATTTCCCTACAGTTAGTGGGGGCTGTCTTTTAGTTTTTTTGTTCAAATGAGCTTCTGTCAAAGAATGAGCTGATCTCATTCTGCATAAAAGAGCTGAGCTAAGTTAAATTTAGAAAAGGAACGCGCAAAGTAGCCGTTGGCTTACCTTTGCTACTTTAAAAGTAACTAAAGGAACTCGGCAAATATACTTAGCTTAGCTAATAACTTCGTATAATCGTATGAGAGATATTATAGAGGGATACTTAACAGCGGCAATGGGGAGGAAAATTTTAGACGCTTCATCTTTTACCCAATATTCCTTGCTGATAGCTAAGTTATATTTTTAAAAGGAACGCTCAACTTGTTGGCTGTTTAAAAGTAACATAGACTGAGTCCTCATGAGCTTAAATAAGAGAGCGTAACTGTGACCTGATTGGCCGATATTTTAAAAAATGGCGAGTATTATATTAATCCGATCTCGTATAATCCAGTATCTAAATTATCAGAATATTTAAGTTTCCTAGGTCAGACTCAGACCATATATTAGCCTTTTCGATTTTAGAGAAGTGTGGGAGATAGCATGTATTCTGTTTCACTTACTCCTTCTTAATTCCTTGTAGGTCTTGGGTCAGGCCATCGAGGTAGATAGAATCAAGTCAGACCACAGGACGTCTCTATTCTCGAAATAGGGAAATAGGCGAATGATCATTTCAAGAGAAGTGATTACTTTTTCTCTTAAAAATGTTTAAACTGTATTCTTGAAACTTAAAATGACATTCCCATCGAAAGTTCAGACGATGTGAGCATATGATGTGAATTGTCCCTTCTCGCGAGAGAGCATAGATTCTCTTAAATTGGAGAATAGACGCCCAGGCGTCTATAGAGGCATGTGCTGTGAGGCAGACTTAAGCCTCGTTCTCAGAGCTACGTTGTGTCGCCAGCGACATCATCTTGACCAATCAGGACCGCCTTACGTCATTACCCCTAACCCCCACCTAAGTGTCGCCAGATCGGTGTCGTTGTCGCTCAATTATTTCAACTTCAACGGCGTGCCGTTTATTTGCAGCAGCTATTTTTGGATTTTGTTTGTGTTTTGAATATTGTTTTGTGAATTTTCAGTTTGATTTTAAAATTTAATGCCCCATATTGGTACTGACAGTTCGGGTATATACAGGTATCCAAGGTGTGTTCGAGAAAAAGTGTTGTCATATTCTACAGAGCATAAATATACAGGCTTAAAGACATTTTTATTGACTCTTGAAAAAGTTTTAATATAAAACGAAACGTTGGGAGAAATACAATTGTGTCATTTCATTGCCTGTCCTCATTCCCCCTATACTTATTTAAAGTAAAATTTAATTTTGGAAAATACCTGTACCTCCTCCTCTTATCTGGTTTTCCTTAGTACTGGAGCGTTTGGCTTTTCGCCAAAGATAATACGCTATTAATAAGTTACGCCTTTCCATAATAAATTATTCAAAACAAGTTTATAATATTATATTACAAAATACAAACAAACAAATCAATTAGGGTTACGTTTTAATGTGACAGATAGCATAGCGACAGTCAGTGTTTCTGCTTCACGGTCGCCGCGACACCCAATTGATAAGAGTGGGGATGTGTCGCCAGCGACATTCGTAGCTCTGAGAACGAGGCTTTACCATTTATTAGCCTAGTTTCTTTTACGTTACTTTTAAATAGCAAAGCAAAGCACAACAAAGATTTTTTCCTCCCCCTTTGCCGCGGTTAAGCCCCTCTATATTTCTCATGCGAGTTGTTCGCGAAGCATTCCTTTTAACAACTTAGCTCAGCAGCAGATATGTACTCTGCTGCTGAGCAGTTTAAGAAGCAAATGGAAAGTACCATTTATTGCATTCCTCTGTTCTGTTCAGATATTTGCATAGATAAACAAAACCAAGAGATACCATCCAGTGAATACATTTTACCGCTCATATTTTGTACCCCGTACAAATCTGTAACGAGTTACGCCGAACGTTGCCTATAATATACATTTAGCAAACGCTAATATCCGTTTTAAAGTTTAAAGTCACTTCGCTTACATCGCGCAGCGCTTTCGTCGCGTTAGATGGGATATCTAGGTTCACTTTTAGTAACTTAATTTATTTATACCTTAGACGAGGTAAAGGAGGGGACGCGGCATCATAACCTTGCGATTGTGACCAGATGGCACCAGGCAATACTACTATGTTTCATTCACAAACACAAAAAACCAGCTTGGTTACCATAGGATGTTTGGCACCAGAATAATGGCCGCTATCGAATTTTTGGTCACACTTCGCTTCTGTCGCTGTAGATGCGCATGCCGCGTCCCTTTTGGTCACACTCCGCTTCTGTCGCTGTAGATGCGCATGCCGCGTCTCCTCCTTTACCTCGTCTAAGATTTATACCTTTTGCCTTTCATTCCCGCAAAATTACTGGCAACATTTTAGCCACCAAAAAAAAAGGTTATCCTTTATTGGAGGTCTGTGGGTCTATCATGTGCTGCCTATCGTTCCTCTGTGTTACCACCAAAACGAATACGAAATTGCCAAACAAAAAGAATTATTATTATTTGACTTGACTGTTTTGTGAAACTTGACAATACTAAAAAATATGTTAGAAACTAATAGAAACAAGTCAAACAAGTGGCCATGCAATAATTAGTTTGGTTATTCAGAACAACAAATAATACTAACTAAGAATAAGAATATGGTATAAAACCCAATTTTCCACCAGAAAACATCAATACATTTTTACCATATTCTGATTCTTAGTTAGTATTATTTGTTGTTCTGAATAACCAAACTAATTATTGCATGGCCACTTGTTTGACTTGTTTCTATTAGTTTCTAACATATTTTTTAGTATTGTCAAGTTTCACAAAACAGTCAAGTCAAATAATAATAATTCTTTTTGTTTGGCAATTTCGTATTCGTTTTGGTGGTAACACAGAGGAACGATAGGCAGCACATGTTAGACCCACAGACCTCAATAAAGGATAACCTTTTTTTTTTGGTGGCTAAAATGTTGCCAGTAATTTTGCGGGAATGAAAGGCAAAAGGTATAAATCTTAGACGAGGTAAAGGAGGAGACGCGGCATGCGCATCTACAGCGACAGAAGCGGAGTGTGACCAAAAGGGACGCGGCATGCGCATCTACAGTGACAGAAGCGAAGTGTGACCAAAAATTCGATAGCGGCCATTATTCTGGTGCCAAACATCCTATGGTAACCAAGCTGGTTTTTTGTGTTTGTGAATGAAACATATAGTAGTATTGCCTGGTGCCATCTGGTCACAATCGCAAGGTTATGATGCCGCGTCTCCTCCTTTACCTCGTCTAAGATTTATACCTTTTGCCTTTCATTCCCGCAAAATTACTGGCAACATTTTAGCCAGCAAAAAAAAAGGTTATCCTTTATTGGAGGTCTGTGGGTCTATCATGTGCTGCCTATCGTTCCTCTGTGTTACCACCAAAACGAATACGAAATTGCCAAACAAAAAGAATTATTATTATTTGACTTGACTGTTTTGTGAAACTTGACAATACTAAAAAATATGTTAGAAACTAATAGAAACAAGTCAAACAAGTGGCCATGCAATAATTAGTTTGGTTATTCAGAACAACAAATAATACTAACTAAGAATAAGAATATGGTATAAAACCCAATTTTCCACCAGAAAACATCAATACATTTTTACCATATTCTGATTCTTAGTTAGTATTATTTGTTGTTCTGAATAACCAAACTAATTATTGCATGGCCACTTGTTTGACTTGTTTCTATTAGTTTCTAACATATTTTTTAGTATTGTCAAGTTTCACAAAACAGTCAAGTCAAATAATAATAATTCTTTTTGTTTGGCAATTTCGTTTTCGTTTTGGTGGTAACACAGAGGAACGATAGGCAGCACATGTTAGACCCACAGACCTCCAATAAAGGATAACCTTTTTTTTTTGGTGGCTAAAATGTTGCCAGTAATTTTGCGGGAATGAAAGGCAAAAGGTATAAATCTTAGACGAGGTAAAGGAGGAGACGCGGCATGCGCATCTACAGCGACAGAAGCGGAGTGTGACCAAAAGGGACGCGGCATGCGCATCTACAGCGACAGAAGCGAAGTGTGACCAAAAATTCGATAGCGGCCATTATTCTGGTGCCAAACATCCTATGGTAACCAAGCTGGTTTTTTGTGTTTGTGAATGAAACATATAGTAGTATTGCCTGGTGCCATCTGGTCACAATCGCAAGGTTATGATGCCGCGTCTCCTCCTTTACCTCGTCTAAGATTTATACCTTTTGCCTTTCATTCCCGCAAAATTACTGGCAACATTTTAGCCAGCAAAAAAAAAGATTATCCTTTATTGGAGGTCTGTGGGTCTATCATGTGCTGCCTATCGTTCCTCTGTGTTACCACCAAAACGAATACGAAATTGCCAAACAAAAAGAATTATTATTATTTGACTTGACTGTTTTGTGAAACTTGACAATACTAAAAAATATGTTAGAAACTAATAGAAACAAGTCAAACAAGTGGCCATGCAATAATTAGTTTGGTTATTCAGAACAACAAATAATACTAACTAAAAATCAGAATATGGTAAAAATGTATTGATGTTTTCTGGTGGCAAATTGGGTTTTATGGTGAAAACAAGATGGCTTTAAAATTAGCTCAATATCAAATTATTCGGGATAGACTGTCCCGTGATAACAGTGTCCGCGTCGTACCTAAACTAAAATCCCATTTTCAAGATGTGATTAACTCGCAAAGAGTCTTTGAAGAAATTAACACCATGTCCCATTTGCTCACAGTTTTAGAAAAAAGAGATGTTATAGGATGTGCCCATATAGCTAATTTATTATACATTACTGACATTGTTGCTCCACAGGATCATATAATACAAAGTATTTTTAATCATGGAATCGAAGACGACATACCCAGTTGGAACACTAACAATTTAAATGGTTATCAATTCCCAAGAGATGAAAGGGGTAAGATGACAGTGGGTAACCTATTTGAAAAATACCTAATATAGGTGCGTTTGAGACTACCACTCTTTTGACTCTTTTCACTCCGAACGTACCTTAAATGCACTCCGTCCGTTCGAGTATTACATTCGGTGCAGAAAGAGTGAATCCGCTGGCGTTCGAGTATTGAAAAAAGAGTGAAAAGTGTTCACTCCTAAAGTCCCGTCTCATTTGAAGGTGCTTTAAGAGTGGGCAATGTAGGCATGCGTAATGTGATGTGTCATTTGCAAAATTCTCAACTTTTTCTTCAAAAGTTTCTTCGTCTTCGGAGCTTTCATAGAATTGCTCCTTTGCAAAGTTTAAAATGGGGATGAGGGAACTGAACAATATTTTTTTTTTTTTGGATTTTTTGGCTTTGCACATAATGCATACAGCCACTACCGTAACTTAATTTATATTTTTATTTTTAAAACATTCATACTACCTCATTCTCACTAATAATTAAATCGACATTTCTAAGAGACAAATATTAACCCTATGCGATACATAAATAAACAGGGACACACGCTTCACGCCACAGGGGTCCTTCTGGGCGACTTAAAAAAATCACATACAGTACTGGACCACGGATGGTAAAGAGTTAAACACATAGGATAATCAAGGCCCTACAATTTTCTCTCACACATTCTAACAAATTATATGAAAACCTCAAAAACCTTATTGTCACTTCTAACTGAACAATATTTAATAATAATAATTTTAAGTTTTGTTTATGTCACAGGGTTATGTCAAGGTTTAGGTTATGTTTGTTTTTAATCCTGGAGTAGAGCGTTCGTCTTTCAAATATTACTCCGGAAACTCTGAAGTCACGTGACAAAAATCCACTCTCACTCCACTCCAAATCCGCTTGCAATCCCGAACGCAGCTAATATATAATATATTTATCATTTTAATTATTGCCATGATTTCTTCTGTAAGTTTAGTTGACATGTATTGTGTAAAATTTGTATGAATTGATAGCACAAATAAATATCTATCTATCAAAGGATTTAAATTATTTTATCCTTAAAAGCTACTTTTTGATAATTAGCTAGTAGTTGAACTAGTTAGGCAATCCAACTACGTGTTAATAATGGCAGCTTGGGGTAAAGGCTGCTTTGTAATTGGTTACATTGCTAGTGGTATTTAGCGGGTGGCATAATGCTTTTTGCCTTCATCACTTATTTTGGGAGAATTGTATAGTGAAAGAACAATGACAATAATGTTAAAAAAAATCTTAACCGACATTTTTCGATATACAATTCTCCTTAAATAACTTATGAAATTCCTTGATATTTATTTAACATGTTAATTATTACCTATAGAAGACGATATTGATTTTATTTAAATTTTGTGTAAAAGTTAGAAAAAATAAATAAATCTATGCGAAATAGGTTATAGGTTTGCAAGCATGTTGATACTCCCACCTTAAAAGTCACTTGGTGTGGATTGGCTAATTGTTAGACAATATTTTTTTCTAACCTTAGTACCTAAGTAGTTATTCCAAAATTATTTGAAATTTAATTTGACTTGATTTTTTTACTTAAACTTAGCAAATAAAATATAGTTTCTACTCATATTCAACTATTTTTTTCTATTAAAATATGATTCATGCAGAAAATTCTAAGTCTGCACTTGTCAAGAGCAATATCACTCTATTAGAAAGGGGGTAATAAAATTTAATTATTGTAGAGGGGAATCCTATTATCAACTTTAACTATATTTGACCATACTATAAATATTTATTTTGTTTTTAGTACTTCCACCAGTTTCCCAAGATTGTGTTGAAAAAATTCACGAGGTGATTAAAAATGATATGGGCAAAAAATGGAGAGAGCTTGCTCGAGCACTTGCCATCGGTGAAGGCAATATTGATGCTCTAGATTACCGATACAGGGGCTGTATCCCAGAAATGGTAAATGAGATTTTAAGAGCTCATCAAGAGGACTGTGGAGTCAATTTTGAACTATGGAGATCCAAACTTCAAAACGCCTTAGTAACAGCTCGCAGGACAGATTTAAGTAATGAAATTGATAAAATATTGACTTACATGGCCGCGTCCAAGTGCACTAATTAATCTTTGTTAGTATTGTATCGAGCAAATAGTTAAAAATTATGTTCAGAGATTACAGAAAAATTAATATGAAACAAAAACACTGTGATTGATTTTATTATATTAATCCAGGATCTTAGTTTTGTCTTATAAAACGAAAATATTTACTTTAATGATTTTAATTTTAGAAGGTTCTATTATAGCTTTATGTGTAGAGTTATTTTTTTTTATAAAAAATAAATTAGTATTTTTCTATACTACATAGGGTTTGTGTAGGAGCAATTAGCCTTCCCTTTTTTAGTTTCAATACTTATTACATTTTCCTTTTCGTATCTACAACCAGTAGGCGCATAATACTCGTGATAGTAAGAGCATTATGATATGCTTAATTAGGGTTGTGCCTGGTCAATTGACTGAGATTTTGACCGGGCCAAATTCGGTCAAAAAATTTTGCAGCCTTTTGTAAGAGAAATTGGTCCTCATGGGGCATTGCACATAGCAAGCTTCGCTACCGATTGAAAACCACTCGCTCAGGAAACCTTGTTTATATAAAGTACAACTTAAAGCTGTTAATAAGTGGCAGTGGAAATTAAAAAAAAAATGGAAATTCGGAGGAACCAGCGCTAAATTTCAGTAGTGAGGATGAAACGAGTGGTTCAGATTCTGAAGAACATAAAGGCAATGCCGGGGGTGAGTTCAGTGAAAAAGATGATGTACCTTTATCTAAGCTATCAACCAAGGCCAGTACTGCCAGCAGTCTCTCATTTCATCATCAATTAGTCACTCACTCATTACTTCATTAGTAATTTAGTATTGTTAGATTAATATTATACATAATTAGAAGATGATCTAGTGTCCGCGAAAATAATTAAATGAAAAAGAAAATATTGTGGCATATCGGACAAGTGTGTAACTATGTTTTATATTGGAATACACAGGGATCCAAGTTCAATGGATACCCTGGGGGCGGGTAGACCACGACGGCCGTTTCGTCCTTGTTAGGACTCGACGGGCAGCCATAACCCAAGCAATTCCAAGAACGACGGAAAAATGTACTAAAAGCGTCCCTGCAAAATCAAGGCGGCCATCAATACACCGTAACGCCATCCCACGGAATCAAGTCCAATATAGAAGATAGTTACACTAGTAAAACGAAAGGTAAACAACTAAATAAACCACGAAGTGCAACACAATCCAGTATAGGGAACGCTATTTGCGTTTTCACCGAAAACATCTGCCATTTTGCAGACCAGAAAACAAATCAACGCTGGCACCCACCAGAATGCGCGCAATCCGTTTGAGTTTTAAGCCATAAAAATGTTTAGAAGATGATATGTGTCCGCGAAAATAATTAAATGAAAAAGAAAATATTGTGGCATATCGGACAAGTGTGTAACTATGTTTTATATTGGAATACACAGGGATCCAAGTTCAATGGATACCCTGGGGCGGGTAGACCACGACGGCCGTTTCGTCCTTGTTAGGACTCATTTCATTCATTTTCATTTTAAACGTTTATTCATATTTTTACATTTGAATTACACTTATCTAAACTTGAATAATATATAATGTACATAATATAAATATGTAAAATATGCTCGCCCAGTGAATGGTGTTTTGGGCACCTTTCTGGGGAAACGCGGCCAGGGCAGGGCCCGTGCCGGGGTTGATGTTAACCCGTGGTTTAGTAGTCGTGTTTAAGTTTATTTCGGAGAAATCTCTTTCGAGCAGGTGCTCTTGGAAGATTACTATAGATCTAATTCCGCCAGGTATACTAAGTTCTTGTGCATTTTCTTATTTGGGGTGATTTTAAGAATTGTGTTTCGCTGGAAAAATATACTGAAAAAACCAGCTTTAAGTTTTAGGAACACTGTTGTTGTTTAATGATAATATCAGGTTTTTGTTTTACCGTTAGGTTTAAGTTTTCATTCATACCATCTTTCATTATTGTTCTTCCATTCTATTCATTCATTCTTATATACGACGCTTTCGTTCATTGTTTTTACTCGTATTTACAATATTTACACATATTTACAGATATTTACACCTATTTACACATATTTACAGATATTTACAGATATATACAATTTAATATTTGCAGTCTGGAACAGTAACTTGGTTTTTAGGAATTCTTAATATGGATGTGGCCTGGATATTTGAAAGGAGGAGCTACTGCCATGTGCTCCCAGTGCGTTTGCTGGTGTTTGTCTCTCATTATTTTAGTTGTTCGTTTTATTCGAAATATATAGGTAATTTCGAATACAGGGGTTTGTGTGTTGGTTGGTGGTTTGTTCTTGTCTCTATCAAATTTTCAGTTAGGCTTGACGTTTGTATTCTTGTTCTATAAAATTTGTCGGATATGTCGTAGATGTAATCTTTTATTGTAGGCATATTTGTCAAGTCGTGTAAAATATCTATTCGTGTATATCTCCTCGACGAAGTTACACATCGCAACATCCTGTTCTGGATTCTCTGCAGCCTAGCCATCTGTGTATCACTCACGCTACACCACACTGGCGCGGCATATAAAAGAATTGGTCTTATAATTTGTTTGTATATTATTAATTTGTTGCTAGGTGACAAGTTTGAGCGTGGCGATAACAGTGGGTATAGACTGTGCAATGCAAAGAAGGCCTTTTTCAGGACGTGTGTAATGTGCCACCCGAAGAAAAGCCTCTGATCTATCACCACTCCTAGATATTTCATTTTCTTTGTCGGTTTTATCTGTATGTCGTTTATTTTTGTCGGTATATTTATTGTAATATTTGTACGTTTTTTAGTGACCACCATGCATTCGCATTTGGGAACATTTATGTCGATTTTCCATTTTTTATACCATGGCAGTAGGTAATGGAGGTGGTTTTTGATGTGAGCGTTAGCTGCATTAGCTATGTGGGAGTGGGCGTAGAGCAGGATATCATCTGCAAATATTGCTTCCTTGGAATTTGGATGTCTAGGGAGGTCGGATATAAAGAGGCAGTACAGCTTTGGGGATAATACCGTCCCTTGAGGGACCCCGGCATGCAAGCGCTGTGGGGCCGATAGCTCACCCCCCACTCTAACTCTGAATGTTCTGCCTGTTACATAAGAATGCAGCAATGTCACAAAGTACAAAGGGAAATTATGAAAGGTAATAAGTTTATATAATAGGCCGTTTAACCATACACTATCGAAGGCTTTCTTTACATCTAGGGCGAGCATGACCGTAGACTGTTTCTGATTTGCTTTGTTTAATGCATCTTGTAAAACTTTTGCTACTAGTAGTTCTGTGCCATGACCGCTTCTAAATCCGAACTGTTCTTTTTGTATGTGCTCTTCTAGATTAAATGTTTTAAATTTTTCTAGGATGACTTTTTCTATTACCTTCGATAGAGTATTTAGTAGGGAAATAGGTCTGTAGGAGTCGGGGTTTGTAGGTTCTTTATTTGGTTTTAGGATAGGGATAACAATGGCATGTTTCCATTGGGATGGGAAGTGCTGTAGTAACATTACTGCATTTATGATATACATCAGTTGAACGAACGCTTTTCGTGGCAGATTTTTAAATAAAATGTTGGGTAAGCTATCCCCCCCAGGAGCCTTGTTATTTGGGAGTGACTTTATTATTTGGGATAGGGTTTTTGGTTTAACTAGGAGCTTTGCAAGGACAGTGGGTGGAATTGGGTATTTTTGAGACACTGTTTTTTGCACTATGTTTGTTATATTATCCTGCTCTTGGGTTTCATTAGGTGTACCTTTGTGCGCCTCAGCCAGGTGCTTTGCTAGCGTGTTAGCTTTCTCTGCATCTGTCTGGGGAGCATTCGGGTTTAGGGATGGGATTTGATTATGTTTGTTTTTTAGTCGTCTTACAAGTTTCCATAGAGAATTATCTTGCGTCGCTAGGCTTGTTAGTACTGTTGTCCATGCATTATTTGTATGTTGGTTTATTTTTTGTCGTATTGTTTTTTGTAAGTCTGTCATTCGGTTGCGGTCCAATGGTCTCCGATGCCTTTGCCATCGTAGTCTGATTTTATTTTTAAATTTAATTAAGTCCGTTATTTCCCGGGGTAATCGATCTTCAGCTGGTTTTATTTTGATCTCTTTGGCCACCGCATTTCTCGCAGACTGTAGCTCTTCAGTGAATATTTGAACCTCTTTTTCGAGGTCCTCAACAGTGTTTATGTTATTGTTTATTGTTATTTTTGTATTTAGTATTTCTCTGAAGAGCTTCCAGTCTACGTTTGAATAAGACCACAGCGCTCGGCCTTCCCCCTCCATTGCGTCTACTTTCCAGTTCAGCAGCAAGGGGAGGTGGTCGGACGATAGCTCGTTAAGAACGATTAGGTCCGGGAGGTTAAGTACATTTTTGTTAAGTACAATGTCTATATATGTAGGTGCCCTATTTACATCATATGGATAATGGGTGGGGGTGTTAGGTGCTATTATTTGGATGTGATTTCTAGTGGCATAATCGCGCACAATTCGTCCATTTGTGTTATTCCTGCGATTATGCCACTCGAAATGTTTTGCGTTCAAATCTCCAAGGATAATTACTCTGTTTCCTTGTGCAAATATTTCGTCTAGGTCATTATCATTCATTCTTAAATCAGGGCGGGCGTAGCTGCCGTTAATAATTACATCGTTTTTTAATTTGATGGAAATATTTTCAATTTGGGAGTTCACGATTGGCATTTTATAATGTGGTATATTTTGTTTTATTAATATGGCTACGCCCCCCCCTCGATTATTCCTATCATTCCTGTATATACAATAATTCCTTATTTTAAATTTAGTATTACGATCTGATTTGGTTTCTGATATTATCATTATGTCAACTTTGTGCTCTCTAAGAAAAAATATTAATTCTCCTATTTTATTTCTAACGCCATTGGCATTCCAGAAAGTTATTATTAAATTTTTATATGTCATATTTAGATATGCCGTTTGTGACAAATTCAATTATAGCCATGGCTCTTCTGGCTTTATCAGTATACTTTTCTTTGATTTCTGCGAAATCATTTAAGAATCTGCACAGTTCATTAGTATTAAAGGCGTTATTAAACCTACCAATAGCCTCGAAAAGAGCACCTACCTGAGTATTTTCTCCGCTCGGCGCTGTGTGGACGGGCTCTGCCTGGGGGCGTGTCCTCAGTGGGGGGTACTGTTCCTCGTTGTTTAGTTCCATTGGATTTTCGGATGTTTTTTCGGTGCTATTTGCCCTGGCACCAGCTGGACCACTTGCCCTGGCCTTTGTCCATGCATTTGTTGTTGGAGGTGGAGCTTGTACGTATTTTTGTGTTGGTTTTTGTTGTGTTTTTTGCTGTTGGTTGTTTAATTTATATTGGTAAACGTTGCATCTTACATCATTGGCCTTGTGGTTTCCATTGCAATTGACGCATTTAATTTTTGTTTTGTCCGGACATTGGCTTGTTAGATGGAGACCTGCACAGTTCACACATCTATTTTGTCTGTAACAATTTGTAGTTGCGTGACCCCATTGGCAGCATATTTTGCACTGTATAATTTTGTTTGTTGTTCTTCTCCTTTCCCAAGATATTCTTACGTAGTCCAAGTATTTTATGTTTTGTAGTTGTGCCAGTTTGTGGTCTGAAGTTGTGACAACTAGGTATAGGGGTCGGAAGTTTGTTTTCATTATGTGAACATTTTTTATTTTTACGTTATGTGTTTTCTGTAATTCTTCTTTTATATCGTCTGTTAATGGCAGATGATCTAACCCTTTCACCACGAATGCGTGTGATTTCTCTTCTTGCATACAGTATGTGTGCCATTCCAATCCTTGCTGATTTTCCAGTGTTTTCCTGTAATTTTTGTAATCCGTCGGGTCATCTATGTAAATAATTGTAGATTTTTTTGTAAATTTTATATTGTATTTCCCTTTTACTATTTGTTTTAATTCCTTATTAAAATCTGTGTAATTTTCATTCGTTGTGATTGTCCCGTTCATTATAATAGGTGGTGGTTTGTTTATTTTGCTTTTTGGGATTGTTTTTGTGGTTAATGATTGTCTTGCTTTTTGTCTTATTTCTTGTTGTGTTTGTGGTTCGTCTTCCGTTTGTAACTGCACGTCCATGTCATCTGTGTCTTCATACTCCGTGTCCAGGTCTGACAAGGGTTGGAATCTGTTCTGCAATCTTGGCGTGAATGTTCGTTTTTCAAACAGCCTGGCATACTTGGTATTAGTTGCCATTTCTTCTGTAGGTGGGCTATGCTGTTTCCTTTTCTTATGCTCTTCGCCTTTTTTTGTATTTTTAATTTCGGGAATTTTATCACCTTGTGTGGCGCTTGTACTTACACTGGCTGTCGAAATGTTATTTTCTACACTGGCGATGGGGCGAATTACCTTGGCCAAGGTTGGAGGTAGCTCGTAAGCGCTTTGGTTATTTTCCAAAAAAGTGGGCATATCTTTTCCACGTTTTGTGATTGGGGGAGTTTCTACAACCTCAAGTTTGTGCGCATGTACTTGTTTTAAATGTACAAGCACTTCTTCCCTTAATGCGTTTCGTGTGGTCTTGTCCTTGCATCTTTTTTGATACGACGTGCATATGTTGCAGTATCCTTTAAAGGTTTCCAGAGTTCTGAGGAGGTCTTTGCCTTTTTTAACAGGTTTTCTGTTCGGCTGCACGAACCCATGATCATCATTGTCATCGTCAGTTGTTATGTCTATATTTTGGGTGCCAGGGGCACCCGTATGTGTTGCCATAAATAGACTTTGGCGGACAGTTTCTGGTCTGTTTGTGGTTTTTTTAGCTGCTGAGTTTTTTTCTGCGTTTCTTCTTATCTCGTTTTTGTTGCGAGCCGAGCAAAATATTTCTTGAATCGAACTAACAATAAGTTTTCACAGTTCACTATCATTGACTTCACTTCAATTTCACTTCAATACTTAAAATGAAGATATTATTATTATAGGTTGTTTTGTTATTATTATATACTTATACTTATTTATACAAAGATAATTTGTTCCCAGAATAGGCACCTTGTTGATCACGGTAAACCCCTACGCCAGACTCGACGGGCAGCAATAACCCAAGCAATTCCAAGAACGACGGAAAAATGTACTAAAAGCCTCCCTGCAGAATCAAGGCGGCCATCAATACACCGTAACGCCATCCCACGGAATCAACTCCAATATAGAAGATAGTTACACTAGTAACTGTTAGGACTCGTGGGATGGCGTTACGGTGTATTGATGGCCGCCTTGATTCTGCAGGGAGGCTTTTAGTACATTTTTCCGTCGTTCTTGGAATTGCTTGGGTTATTGCTGCCCGTCGAGTCCTAACAAGGACGAAACGGCCGTCGTGGTCTACCCGCCTAGTGCTGGGAAGTTTAGTTCACTTTGCCGATTTCAATCTTTCGATCTCGTTCAATAAAGTGAATAGTTCAAAAGACTAGTTCGTTTAGTTCGGTAGGTAGGTCGGTCAGGTGACAAAACCTATAATCTCGGTCGTCTCGCTCTCGCTTGCGTAGTACATTCCGTTTAGACTTTAGTTCGCCTTGTTTCAATCTTTTAGTAATTACTGATTGAATCTTTTAGTTCAGTTGCCAGATTCGATCTTTTGAACTAGTTCGTTCGCGAACTACACAACTCTATACCCGCCCCAGGGTATCCATTGAACTTGGATCCCTGTGTATTTCAATATAAAACATAGTTACACACTTGTCCGATATGCCACAATATTTTCTTTTTCATTTAATTATTTTCGCGGACACTATATCATCTTCTAAACATTTTTATGGCTTAAAACTCAAACGGATTGCGCGCATTCTGGTGGGTGCCAGCGTTGATTTGTTTTCTGGTCTGCAAAATGGCAGATGTTTTCGGTGAAAACGCAAATAGCGTTCCCTATACTGGATTGTGTTGCACTTCGTGGTTTATTTAGTTGTTTACCTTTCGTTTTACTAGTGTAACTATCTTCTATATTGGACTTGATTCCGTGGGATGGCGTTACGGTGTATTGATAACCGCCTTGATTTTGCAGGGAGGCTTTTAGTACATTTTTCCGTCGTTCTTGGAATTGCTTGGGTTATGGCTGCCCGTCGAGTCCTAACAAGGACGAAACGGCCGTCGTGGTCTACCCGCCCCAGGGTATCCATTGAACTTGGATCCCTGTGTATTCCAATATAAAACATAGTTACACACTTGTCCGATATGCCACAATATTTTCTTTTTCATTTAATTATACATAATATTTCTGTGTCATTTTTGTGTTTTTTGTACATCAGAATGGTTTCTTTATTTTTTGTTAACTATTTTTTAATAAGGACACGTTTCTATGTAATTACTCATGGCTTTATATCTTTTGACAAAACTGAGGAATTTGACTGGGGCTTGGTCAATTGACCACAAAAGATTTTGACGGTCAAAATCCCAACCCTATGCTTAATACACCTAGGCCTACAGGGTCTAGAGGTAATGAGTTTTTATTAGGGCTTTTAGCTTATTAGCCAAAAATTTTGTTTTTTAAGAAAGTCCTTTACAAACAAATTTGCTTGCTGAAAAATACTATTGTCAATGAAAAAAAAATTATACAGGGTGTCCATAAAGTTAAAAATTCATCTTTTTACAAGAGTAAAGTACCCTTATTCTAAAGTTTTTGGCCATAGGAATAATTAAATTTGCGATTTGTTGTGTAATTCTAATTATTGTACTATTTGGAGGTATTCTCTGTAATATACTGTTTGTATTAAATAAATAAATAAATAATTCTATTTTTCGATGCATCGCAAACATCGATGATTTTCCGCGATACATTTTCTGTGGACATCCCTAAACGGAAACGAATGAAACAACGTCATCATGGCCTCATCTTTGGGGGCGGATCTTTTACTGCTGCGTTGCCATACTGCAGCCTTTTTTAATAAGGTTTTAGCAGAGTTGGCAAATATCATGATATTTATATAAATATCCAAATATCTGATATATCGATATATATCCAAATTTGGATATTTACTTGTATTTTTAAATTAATTGATTTGTTTTCTGTAAAGATATCTTTAAAAATTCAAAATCACTTAATTTAATATTTAAACATGTTATAAACCTGTAAATTTGTATTTCGATTCTATTCAATGATAGTTGTTGCTATCACAATAACAAGTTGTTTTAGTACTCCTATGTTAGATAGGAATGTAAAATATAGGTAAAAAATACAAGTTTATGAATATATTCTATATTTTTGCTTTTAACAACCCAGAATTACTGGGCTTGTTAATTAAATCTAAATGAACCCAAACTGGATTTTTTATTTTTGGCATTGTAAAATTTTTATTTTATAAAACAAACAGCAAAATGTTGCTCCGTTCACTCAGAAATCGGAACTAAATAAAAATGCCACGGCAACGAACAAAAGGTGGTCAACGTCTAGGAAAGATGGGGAATCACCGCATCGTAAGTAGCATAATACGCTGTTGCCGGCTCAGCGGCAGCGGGGCCGTATTTTTATACTGATGAATAGAATTTTTGAAAAAAAATATTGCTATATATCAGGATTATCAGGATAAATATCGTCGCATAAATATCATGATATTTACCACTGATATATATCCTGCCAACCTTGGGTTTCAGACAAAGATTTAAACTTCCCACATCATGTGAATACTTTTAACAGCGTACGTTTAGCAAACAGATGGAGGAGCGAAATTTGTATGTTTATTTACTTCAGAATGGAATACGATTTTGTCGATAGGTTCACTTGTTGTTTCTTCTATAGGTACGAGATCATTGGAGATACCACACATTTGTTTGTACCCAAGAAAACAATAAAACTTTTTTTCGTATAGCAGTCTTACTAGATATTATAACCTTACTTGTGAAAATACAATTCCGGGATTAAAAAAATGCTAATTCTCCACAAACTTGACATTTGCGCACCATTTCCTTAAATATATCAATAAAATCCTTTATGCTTGCTTTATATCTCTCATTTAAGATTTAATTTATCATTTAAACTAAGCTAAGAAATAGTTTTCTTAATTTATACCTCGAAAACGTGCCACTAAATTAAATTAAATGAAGTGCAAAAAAAGAAGATTTTTCCAGCTGTTGTTACAACAATTAAAGCAAGTAGTAAAAAACAAATCGTAGTCTTCCATTACAAATCACAAGAATTTAGATCAGTCAAAATAAATAGAGAAAAAGCACTTTATTTGTTGGTAAAAATAAAAATTCCAACAATAATTTTAGGTTATTGTCACCGATCAAAATATTCATCTTTCTTCCTGGCCAATCACGGACAGTTGTGGAGAACGATTTAACGCGATTTAGCACGATCTTTTACCTTAAGTTGAAAGTTGGTCAACTCTTAAATTAAATTAAATGATAAATTAGTTTAAATGAGAGGTATAAACGCATGCATAAGAAAATTTACTTTCAACTTTTAAATTCTTAGTTTAGTTTAAATCTTAAATTAAATTAAATGTTAAATGGGAGGTATAAGACGATTTTTTTTTAATATGGCCAAAACGGAAATACAACTGTCCTTCCTTGTTCAAAAAGTCGAGAATTCATATAAAAGCACAAGCTATTATTTATATAAATAAACTAATTTAGTTTTCAATAAAAAGGACACTTAGAGTACAAAATAAAAGAAATAACCCGATAATTTTCTCAAAAAAAGAGCCTTCTTGTCCACTTCCGCACCTGTCCTACGTAGCAACTGCTAAATTGGATACAATTTAATTGTTTGATCAAAATACAATTATAATAAAAACAATATATCATAGATTTGGTTATTCTTTCTACTAAAATATTCAATGACATAACCGAGATAACCCGCAATAGTCTTTGCACTATTAGCTTTCTAGGACTGTCACCTCGGAAAAATGTCCATTCCGCACCTACGAAATCCACACATTAAGACAGCGTCAGTTTGGCATCAGTGCGTTTTTATCATTTCTGGTTTTGTTATAGTGTTGTGCGCCACTTAAAGATATTGGTAAGTACCCGTTTTTTGATATATATTGGCAAAACAGTAATTAAAAAAGAAAGTAAAAAATGCTCACTTTCTTGCGTGTCCTCTCTGCACCGCAGTTTGCGTTTACGTTACGTATTTCTTTTAGAAAAATATATTATGGTATGGTGCATTTTTAGGTCGGCAAAACATAACCTAAGAATAATTCGAATCAGCGTTGCCAGATTTTGTGAATAAATTAAAGTCAAAAAATGTCCATTCGGCACCGTCCGTTCCGTGCCTGTTTTACATTGGTGCGGATTGGACAGTTAGGTGCGGATTTGACATAAATAAGTATTTATCGGTGTTGGTTAATGGTAATGTTGTCTTTTCTTAGTACTTATTTGAAATTTACATTTTGGTTTTAAATAAATAGTTCTTTACCTTATTTTTATATTGATTTAATCGAATTTAATCATATACGATGTCCAATCCGCACCTTAAGTGCCAAGTCCGCACCTTTTGTAAAAACGGTTAAAAAAAAAAGTTGAAGCACCCAAATTAATATTTTTAGTCTATTTTTTATAAAGACCCGAAACGTTCTTTAATTTTAATTTCCTTAAAATATTCTAGGGGCATTTACCGATGAAAAATATATCCCAAAATATTATTTTTATATTTGGGTCAATAAATTTTCCTCTTAGTTTTTTTCAAGATAGTATTTTATTCACACAAGATATATTTTTGAAGATCTGGACGTCTATTCTCCAATTTAAGAGAAGTGAACGCTCTCTCGCGAGAAGGGACAATTCACATCATATGCTCACATCGTATGAAAATGAATAGTAATTTTAAGTTTCAAGAATACAGTTTAAACATTTTTAAGAGAAAAAGTAATCACTTCTCTTGAAATGATCATTCGCCTATTTCGAGAATAGACGTCCTGTTATAATTTAAGTTTTGTTAATATATAATGCATAATTTATTCTTATTTTTTAGCATACAAAATTGCCTTGGTTTTTATTTTAAGGTGCGGAATGGACAAAATTATCGACCTTTTTGAGCAAAATAGCGTTTTGAGACCTTATTTTACAAAAAGTTGTTGATTTTATTCCCGAATTTCTATCCTCACACCTTTGCTAAGTAAGGCAAATAAGAAAAATATTAATATCTAAACTTAAAAAAATTAGAGTATAAAAAATGGTTTTGGCCATATTAAAAAAAATCGTCATAAA
The DNA here is from genome assembly GCA_963969555.1 of Polydrusus pterygomalis. Taxonomy (NCBI): domain Eukaryota; kingdom Metazoa; phylum Arthropoda; class Insecta; order Coleoptera; family Curculionidae; genus Polydrusus; species Polydrusus pterygomalis. Next base: position 72,977,308 of record OZ018376.1, on the reverse strand, counting down.
GCAGGCATTATAAAGAACCAAGAAAAACACAAAACGCCTACAAATACTAAATTTTAATTTATTTTATTTACCAACAAAACAAAACTTTCTACCTATCAACTTTTGGAGCCGATTTGCAATTATACTTGTTGAACATGTATTTTATTAATTTTTCATGAATCTAATATGTGACTTAACAGTAAGTTTGTAAGTTCCTTTACCGCATGTGTTAACCCTTTCGCTGCTCCGGACGAATATATTCGCCACGCCGTATACTACTCTGGACGAGTATAGTCGTTCTGCTTATAAAAATGGGATCAGGCTGCTCTAGACAAATAATCTCGCTGGCAGAGTTTCCACGTGTTGCTTGCAGGCCGCTCGTTTCAAATTGGCGCGGCGGCGGGCGGGCGGTTGGACCGAGGTAGGGTGGAGCCGTGAATGTTTCCGGCGAAATTTCACTGATTTTGTACGTTTACATTATGTAGAGTTCGAGTTTTTGGTTGTTTCGACAAGTTTTGTGTTAGAATAACCTAATATATGGCTGGGAAATATCTTACAGATAAACAACTGGAAGAGATATTAGCCAGAAGTGACAGCGAATATGAGGAATAAAACGTGAGATCCGGAATCGGAGAAACCGGCCAAGTGTGAGTCAGACTCGCTCACGAAGGCCGGGTTCCGTACCATTATCTTTACAACATTAGGCACTATATAACCTTTTTTTTAGTTTCACTTATGTCTGGGAGGTTATACTATAGTGTCTAATGTCATACTTAATTAGTTTACAGTGCTCTTAACGAGTATATTCGCAAGCGGTAAAAAAATAGGCAATTTGGCGTGCGACTTTATTTGAGCACCGCGCAGTGAAAGGGTTAAGTATAGCTAACCAGACAAATTGTGAACCCTGGAATCTTCGATTGCTTTAACATGTAAACAATCTAATCTATATAAGTAAGTCTTGTGTGACGTAAACGGCCAACTTTAATAAATTTACACTGAAATACAAATACCGGCTTTTTTAAATAAATTTATTACATAAAAAAATTAAATTATTACAATATTAGCACCGACATTTTGTATCGACATTTAAAAATATATACGGTGACCAGCAAAAAGTTCGCAACGTATGAAAAAATAAATGTATTAGCACTATTAGCAGACTAACGTGAAATAAGTTACGTAACTACTGGTATAGCGGCAAAAAAAATTGTTAATTTACAAATAATGAGGTTATATGACGAGATATCAAAAAAATGTATTTGAAGAAGTTGTTTAGAATTAAATTCTAGACCCGTATGCAAAATTTCAAGATTAAAAAAATTTGGAAAAAGCTTTTTTTTTATCAACTTCAAATTTCCAATTTTTTTACTTTTGGGTAGCTTGGCTAATTTATAGCCTATAATATATGGATTTTTTGACAGGACAAAATCGAAAAAGTACGTTTTCCTGGACGCTCGTTGTTGCAATTAATGGTTTGTATCCATAGGCTTCCTATAAAATAAACTAAGCCATTCATTTCTGATTGTTGGCATCAAGCATTCATAGGTGTGAAACAAAGACAGAAGAGAGAGATAGCGTTAAATTTCCGACCCCGTGCGGAATTGTCATGGCTCAAGGATTCGGAGCGATAAGTCAACACCAGCGGCGTAGGGTGTGGCAAGGATTTTTAATACATTAAATAAGTAATAATTTAAAAAGTTTTCATTACAGTATTAATAAATTTTTACTTCAGTGAAAAAAAAAGCCCTTGAAAAAAGCTTAGGCTGTGAATGTATAGTGTTTTTTAATGAAATATTACGCAAGAGGCAATAAAGAAATATTTTATTTTTTATATTTAATCAAGTAGAGGGCATTTGTACATACTATGGTATGCTGCATTGCAGTAATACTTAAAATTACTTTAATTTTTGAAAGAGAAATATTTTTTGTTGATATGCCAAGATATAAATAGAAGTTTCATCATCAGCCCTCGGTATGTTATTTTACACATGAATGTTTCAAATTCCATAGAAAATGAGTAATGCATAAGATACAAATGTCCTGTTTGAACCCACGTAACTATACCTAACTACCATGACAACAATAATTGTTTCAATAATGGTACCCTGAGACGTTATGTATGTCACAGATAAAAATGTTAATAATACAGATTATAACCTTACCTGTGAAAAGATAATTCCCGATTAAAAGAATCTAATTTTCCCCAAATCTGCGACTGACGCACCATTTTGTCGAGTAGGTACCTACTTATAACAATAAAATGATAAATCCTTTACAAAAAACGCAAAACTACACTAAACAGGTCTAAATAGAGTATCCAAATGACTAACCACGACATCGCAAATACAAATACTACGATTACTCACAAAAAAAGGTATGTTCGATTACTAGTTACTACAACTGTTTTTGTTGCCACCCGTGAATGGCCGACGCGTGAAAAAAGAAACCGAGGTTCCTGCAATCATTCTGGATTTTGTCACCATGGAACTAAAATAAGTAGGCGCTAAATACAATAAAGACCTAAAATAATCATATTTATTTTATGAATCTAATATGTGACTCGAGAGTAAGTTGGATAACAGCGCTTCTTGTGATGCACGTGTTAAGTATAAATAGTGGACCATATTCTGAGCGCTCGAATCTTTGATTTCTTTAAAACGTAAACAATGTAGAGACAATGTTAGGATTTTAATGTTAAATCACCTAGAAAATGACTACTTTTCTTCTTAAAAATTAATTTTTATCGATAGTTTCAAATAAGTATTCTACTTCCACATTTAAAAAAAAATTTACGGTCATTAGATACAAACCATTGAACAGCGAGCGTTTAGGAAAACTTATTTTTTCGATATTGTGTCCTGTCAGTATAAACAACTACTACATTCATTTATTTTAATCGAAATAGCTAGGCTTTAAACAGTGGCGGCTCGTTAATGAAGGGCTCTGGGGCGCCGCCCTTCCTGCCATTATTTCAAACAGAATCCAAAAAAACTTTACTTAAAAAACCAATAAAGCAATGTAGGCAAGTATCCATTAAAATAATTCAAACCAAACATAGCCCTAATCCAGCGGGTAGGTTATACTAAGCGCGGGCATAATTATTCAAACCAAACATAGCCCTATTCCAACGGGCAGGTTATACTAATAGACAAGCGAGTTGCGCGCTCTCAAGGTTATACTAAGCGCGGGCGACCGATTATTCGTCCCGATTCAACGCGACATCTCGATGAGTTGCCATGACGACGGAGGCGTGACGTCACCTACACATCGCACAACGAGCGGCCACGGATGAGCTCCGATTTAGGGATGTTACGGAATAGCTTTTTCTCGTACCTAGTTGGACCTGTACCTATTCCAAACTCGAACCTATTCCAAATACCTATTACAGGTAGGGGTGTTATGTTGGAACTGGACCTCTTCTTTTGGAATAGCAGGTATCATCTGTCTATTCCGCGTACCTATTCCAGGTCCGTTGGCACTGTCACATGTTTGATTCTCTGGTTTCTGTTAATTAAAGAACAGGTAAATTGCTGTTCGGTCACCGGGAATGATGATAACCCGGATTTTGTTTAATGAGGTTCTAAAAAAAAAAAAAAAAAAGGTCGCCAGTTCCGTAATAAGTAACAATTATCGGAACTGGCTACTTTTTTTTTAGAAACAAACCTGGAATAGGTACCTGGTAGTAAGTACGCGGAATAGACAGATAATATCTTAATATCTGCTATTCCAAAAGAACAGGTCCAGTTACACCCCTACCTGTAATAGGTATTTGGAACGGAACTGGCGACCTTTTTTTTTTTTTTTTTTTTTTTAGAAAGTGATTAAGAACAGGTTGAATGACAACCGAACTGTTCGAACCTGTTCAGCAATTTACCTGTTCTTTAACATCACTAGAAACCAGACAATCAAACATGTGACAGTGCCAACGGACCTGGAATAGGTACCTGGTAATAAGTAATAGGTACGCGGAATAGGCAGATCATACCTATTCCAAAAGAACAGGTCCAGTTCCACTGTAACACCCCTACTCCGATTTTCCGCGCCAAACAACAGCTGTTCGCGAATCGCGATGCCACGGTATAATAATCGATATATTACGTACTCTGACGAGGTGACCTGTCGATGCGGCTGATGTTTTGTTTATTTGTTTTGATTTGATTTATTAGTTACGTTATAAAGTTGGAAAATATCGTGTAATATGAAGGACAGTTATTTACAGAAGCTTGTGTTTAGTTCTCTGAGCTTAAGTGAAAAACTTGATTTAAAAAATGCAGTGCGGCCACTACCAATATTGAACATAGTACAAGTGCAATCAAAATGTAAAAGTAAGGCACAGTTTACGCGTAAGTTTGACAAAGAAATATATAATAAAAATCCTGGATATGCGGTTGTAAGGACAAAAATTGTTTTTATTTGTTTCGTGTGTCTTCTTTTTGACGGGGATGATAATTGGACTATAAATGGGGTGCAGGACTTAAAACATATTTCAGAGAAAATAAAAAAACATGAAAATAGTGCAAAATATCGTCATAATGTGGTAAGTTTTGAGATGTTAGGACAAACTAATATTTTAACTTGTTTAAGTAGTGCTTATGCTGATGAAATTAAAATTCACAACGAGAAAGTTAGAAAAAACAGACACGTACTTTCGAAAACAATAAGACATTTTAAATTTTTTTAATTTAAAGCCAGCGCCCCCCTGACTCGCTAGTCACGAGCCGCCACTGGCTTTAAAGCTACCTAAACGGAAGAAACTCAAAATTTTGTATACGGCCGGGTCTCACTTTTTGTCAATTTACAATTTTTTTTTAATTTGCCGCTATACCGGTGGCGCACCAAGGGGGAGGGGGGATGGGGGTTACAACTAGTGATGGGAATAACCGACTACCGAGAATTCAAGTAATTTTAAAAACCGGATGAGACCGGTTTTTCACTCGAATTCTATATTATGGGAATATGGGCGGTAGTTCGTCGAACAACACTGCTGACTTCTAAAAAAAAAAAGGTCGCCAGTTCCGTGAATTAGTAAAAAACCGATATACATAACAGATACTTAGACTTCTAAAAAAAAAAAGGTCGCCAGTTTTGTAAACTAGTTTGTCTACTAGCCGCAATGAGTGATTGGTATGAATGGCATGCGGATCGTTGGAAAATAAAAACCGAATTTTCGTCACTCGAATGATTACCGATGATAACCGAATAATTCAAGTGATTGAAAAAACCGAGTGACAGGTTTTTCACTCGAGTGATCCCAACACTAGTTAGAACCCTTCCCATGTGTTCCCATATGTTGCGAACTTTTTGCCCGTCACTGTATATTATACAGGGTGTTAAAAATTCGATGTTAACCCATGGGATCCCATAAACGGTAAGAGATACAGCAAAGGTTAAATTGGGGCAAAGTTGCGCAATTTATAGCCGACCAATATGCCATGAAGAAATTAGGAGAATTCCGAGTAGGTACTTCCGAAGATAAGCCCGGTCGTAGCTCGGTGGTAGAGATACCGCTTACGGCCGTGGCGATCCGGGTTCGATTCCCGGAGTGGGCATACGCATAATAAAAAAAAGTATGACCGAATTTTAGTTGGTTGGTGTAAGATCGTCTTTCGGAGGAGACGTAAAGCTGTCGGTCCCGGCCATCTCTGGTCGTTAAGTCACGCTAGAGGCGCTTGCGCGACCTGAAAACTCTAGCACCAGACTTGAGCACCACAAGTTACACGAACTTTACTTTACTTCCGAAGATATTTGTAAAAACCGAAAATCGCCGTTGGGGTTTTTAATTATTTTTGGCTTTTTTAAAAAGATAATGTAAAATAAATTTCACACTTCCATCGTCACTTCTCATCTTCTATAAAGCCGTGTTCTTAGATTTCGTGTTTCACGTTTTGTCTTTCAGAGGCCATCATCAGGTTTATTTTTTTAAATAAGGACCCTTTTTTTTATTGCATTTATGTAAAGTTGATGTCCGATGTAATGTTACTACATTATTTTTATTAAATATCAACGTTTTTACCCCATAAAGACATCTTCAGCATTTCAGCAATATTTCATTTAAAAAACTTTTTGATTATTGCAGATCAAAGCCATCTTTGATAATGCGTAACAGAGAGAACGATTTTCCTCTTTCTAAAAACCCTCATCGAAAAGGCTGTTGCGGATCATTTTTTAAAAGCTTTGGAGTTTGTTACAGTTAATTAGAGGATTCACCTTTTTATTTAAAGTATTATAGCCAGTCATGGAATGTAAAAACAACATTGACATAATTTAAATTTCAATAACGCGGTGACTTAATCACCTAATCAAAATAGTTTTTTTTTTAATAAAATATTGCTGAAAATGTTTTTATGGGGCAGAAACGTTGATATTTAACAAAAGTTAAGATTACATTGGATATTATGGATACATAAGTACAGGTCCGTATTTAAAATACAAACCTTGATGATGGCATCTAAAAGACAAAACGTGGAACACAAAATCTAAGACAGGGTGTCTAGCAAAAATCGAAAACAAAATTCCTGACTAATTCCCGGTTGTTCCCGGTCGGTTTTTGAAAATTTCCCGGCTGGGTTTCCCTAAATTAACTACACTTTCGTTGTTAAATTTTAAAACATTTATTTGAAAACACATGGCTTAAGCACAACCAAATAATATAGTAACTTTTTTAATTTTACTATTTCTTGTTCTATAGCTGCCAAATCTTTTTGTGATTGTTCGATAATTTTTTTCTTTTTAGTTTCCAGTTCTTCTGCTTGCTTTTAAAGCTTCCTTTTTTCTGCTTTTTTCAAGTCGCTGTCAACCTCTTTTGCCTTTTTATCTTTTTGTGCTGTGTTGTACCTTGAATAGGCATTTCTCATGGAAAGTATCATGGATTTTGTAACGTCCATAGTTTGAACTCATCCAATTTTTTGTAGTGAATCGTATCTTTGGCCTATAAGTGACTCTTCTTTTAAATTTTCCACCAAAATCTCCTTATTACAAGGGCGGATCCAGGGGGGGGGTCATGGGGGTCATAACCCCCCCCCCCCCCGGGCGGTTTACATTTCAACAAACGTAAAAACTATTGTGGAGTCAAAAAGAGTGAGTTCATACCCAGTGCACATTTTTTCTACAAATTGAAAACACTGTTATTTTACGGCGTCGTGCAAAAAGGAACTCGTTACTACTCATTTTCATTGTAAAAGGAACTTCATTAATAAGATTTTAATTTAGGATTATCTCTAAAAAAATGTACTAATAAAATCTCTAGTTTTGTATATTTCAGGAGTTGGTTCTCTAAACCCATGTTATTTTTTCATTAAAAACTCGGCGACTGCCGGTCTTGGATCGAAATAAACTGTTCCAACTCCATTCAATGACACTAAGAGGCGATCATTCATTTTATCTTCATTTAATGAAATTCTTCCTGGCGTTTTTAATTTGTTGTAATGGGAAATAATCCTCTCAGTAGTCATTGAATGAGGACTTATTAGCAATAACGAGACTAAAAGCTTTTGTAATATATCCTTAATGCAAACTATAAGTTTTCTTAATTTATTAGCAAGTCTGGTGCCTTCATCGGGAGTATCAATATCTGAAATTTCTTGAATTAAAGGCCAGCAATCACACACGGATGTCGCACAATTGGACACTTCCTCTGAACCGAAGAGATTCTCAACTAATGGTCGGCCTGCGGATATCATTTCAGCTTCGGCACAAATAACGTTTATCATATTTTTAATTGTTTCATCTTCTTCCTCTAAAAACCTCAAACAATTTTCGCCTGCGGCGCTACTTTTGGGCCTTCGGCGCTGTTTGACCCCCCCACGATTAATTTCTGGATCCGCCCTTGCCTTATTAACAGAAAATCCCCTTTCTGCTGTGGCATTTCCATGAGAAATTGTTAGAAGAAGTTGCACCACGTTTTTTAAACTGTCATTTGTGATGGTTTCCATCCAAAAGTAATCTACTTTGTTACATCTGGAATAATTTTTCATTTTATTTATCATACTCTGATCAGTAAGAATGTCTGCTATCTATAGCATCATAGCGTCTATCGATTTGCCACAAAAAAAGTAAAAATGTTTACCTCTTTTTGACGGCACAACAAAACGCTGAAAATTTCACGTAATTTTTTTTCAATTTATTACAAACCCATAAGTTGTACTGATAATAGAGTGTTTTTAAGTTTGTTGATAATTGCAGTGTAATGTCTGATTTACAGCTTTGCGTTCTGCCGCTAGCGTCTATCGATTTGCCACAAAAAAAGTAAAAATGTTTACCTCTTTTTGACGGCACAAGAAAACGCTGAAAATTTCACCTCATTTTTACCACTTCAATTGTTTACGTATTTTCTTTTATTTATTTTAAAATTTTTAAAAAGTTATTGAAGATAGCGGCAAAACGCAAAGCTATGAATTAAGCTTTTTATATAACACATTTAATAATCTCATCCCTTAAATACCTACTGCATAAATAATTCATTACTTTAATTTCTAATTAGGAGCATTAAAATTATTAGATTTTAAAGTATATCGCTAATATCGCAAGACTAATGCAAAATACATTCGGTTACTTACCATAAGCCTTTTTAAACAGTTGCCACTTCACAAAAAAATAAACCGAAAAATAAACTATACTATTATAAACTGGTAACCTAAAAAACCAAACACCAAACAAAACTTGGCGATTTAGGGGAATCCCAAAACAAATTAAATTGCAGTTGATATGCAACCATAAATACACAGCTAAACAACGCAAGGTGCCGATGCCGCTCCGGTTACAGGGGAGATTCAAAATGTTGTTTCGAATGCAGTTTATAGGAATAAGTAGGTACCTACTTCAAATTTTTAGTTCGAAATTATCTGCTCATTCAAAATTCCCTGCTTAAACTTGATTTTCCCGTCGAATCCCCGTTTTTTTCCGGCTTTCTAAAATTCCCGTTTTTTTTCCTCATTTCCCGGCTCCTAGACACCCTGTAAGAACACTGTTTTATAGAAGATAAAAAGTGGCAATAAAAGTGTGAACTTTATTTTATACTATCTCTTTGAACAAAGCCAGAAAAAATTAAAACGGCGGTTTTCGGTTTTTTACGAATATCTTCGGAAGTACTGGGATTTTTCCTAATTTCCTTATGGCATATTGGTCGGCTATGAATTGCACTAGTTTTACCTTTGCTGTACTTACCGTTTATGAAGGAACATCGAATTTTTAACACCCTGTATATAAAATGCTTGTTCAGACTTCAGGTTGGGATCGAGAGGAGACTGATGCCCGGTAGCCCCTACATTGGTCGTACCAGTGGTTAAGGTTTCTTTCAATCATAGTAGTTTTAATACCTGGACTGGGCTCCTACCTTTTATTTTTATCGGTTACCATCTGCAGTATCTGCTGCGCATCTAAATCCCAAATTAGCTGCGGAACTATCTTTTGTATTAAACGATCTCGCTGCGCACCGATATCTCCAGCAATATGACTCGTGACACAAGAATGAACCACCCTTTTTCACTTTTGAATTCTAAAAATAAAATAATTGAAGTAAATATACAATTAATAATAATAACAATAATAATAAGTTTATTTAAAATATAATAATATAATAAATATGTTTATGTTGTATTCTATAAACTTATTCTTCAATCCCCTGAAGCTGAGCTTGTTAGAGCAAATCTTATTTTTGTTTTAGTATGTAAAATAATAAATATGTATTAAAAATCAAGTTTTAAAGTAAAAATGTTAATTTATAGTATAAACGCAGTTCTTTTTGAAAAAATATATTACCTATAATAAAATTATTAATTTATAATTTTTAAGTAAAAAATATTACTTATATAAATTATTCTGAACAATATTAATTAATTAATTAAAGCATTTCTAAAAATATTTTCAAATCGTCTGTTTTTAATATCCATGTTTTTATTTCGACTTTAAATTTTTTTAATGAAATCAATTTTTTAATTTATGTGGTAAATAATCGTTTAATAAAAACATAATTATTTTTAAAAAAATTGTCCTATGGACTTATTATTTTAGGTTTTATGGTTATTTAATTTTTATGACGTGTATTATGATTATGGGTTTTAAATTGTATAAGGTTGTTATTTTTAAATATATATATATTAAGATGTTATAAATGTAAAGTTGTCTTATGTTCAACTTTTTTGTTTCTGAATATAATTCTTTTGAAGGATAAATATAATCTTTATTGAATATAATTTTTGGAAACCTTTTTTGTAACATTTGAATTTTTTTAACTAAAGTTCTATTTATTCCTCCCCAACCTAAAATTCCGTAATTTAAATGAGTTTTAACTAACGCGTAATATAATATTTCCATATGTCTTACATTTAAATTTTTTTTAATGTTTTTAAAAATCGGTAGTAAACTTCTTAATTTTTTAATTAAGTATTCTAAGTGAAAATTGAAGGGTACAGGGAAAACCCAGCGACGAGGAGCAATATAGACATCTAATTTGTTTAAAAGAACAAGATGTCAATTGCAAAGGCGCACCAGGTTGCTCGCGAGTTCCTCCAGTCCCAAAGACTCCAAAGTCACCCTTTTTGGAATTTATTGGAGCTTAAATTGACCAAAATTGCGACTTGAGTATTTACCAGTGCTATGGCGGGGCATACTGCCGGTGATGAAATAATAAAACTAATAATATCGTTTAGATATCATTTTAAAATAATTTTGAAAAAAATAATAATTAATCATAAAAGAAGTGCATGTTTAAATATTTTTTAGTTTAAAATGTAGATTCCCCTTTTTTAAGTATTTTCCTAATTATCATTTTAAACCGATTTGTATTGAAAAAATTTAATTCCTGGGGTATTTTGTTGTAAAATTTCATACCTTGATAATAAATGGAGTTCTGATCTGTCCTAGTGATTGAAAGTAAGTCAATATTGAAAACAGTTCTAGTTAAATGATTATGTACGTCACGCCTGTAATTGAACTTTATATTTGAATGTTTATTTTTTGATATAATTTGGTGAACAAAAACGATATGTTGTATTAAGTGAATATCCTTAATTGACATAATATTAAAATTTTTATATAAAAGTTTAGTTGAATATTGTCTATCCAAGCAATATATATTTTTAATTGCTTCATTTTGTAAAACTTGTAAAGGGTAAGAAAAAGCACAAAAATGGGTAATAAAAGTGATGCTTTTTAAAAACAAGAGATACCCTACAGAACTGGTTTATAAAGAGAGCGGACTGCTCACACTTGATCAGCTTTACATTAAGTCAAGGTTGAAGATAGGTATAAGGCATGATTTAAGGACATTGGCTAGAATTGATTGCAGAATTTAAAAATATAATATAGTTTCATTAAAAAAAATTAAAGTTGATACACGTAGTAAAATAACAAACAATTTAAACATATTCATATCGGCGTTCTGGTCTAGTGGTCAGTGCAGCGGCCTCACAGATCGAGGTCCCGGGTTCGATCCCCGGTGCCGGCGAAAAAATTCGAAGGATAGGACAACAGTACAACATCCGAACAGTCTTCAGATCCAAAGATTCCTTAAGAAGCCACCTGACGAAGACAAAACCAACAAATCAAAAGGACACGTAGGATTGTGTATACAGAATACCTTGCGAATGCGGACAATCCTATGTTGGTGAAACCCTACGACCTCTCCAAACAAGGATCAAAGAACATCGAAACCACACACTGAAAGGAGAAACAAACAGATCCGGTGCAGCAGACCACGCTTGGACCCACGGCCATCATTTACAATGGGCAAACGCAAAAATTATACTTAAAGAAGAGCATTGGCGGAAGAGAAAATTCAAAGAAGCAACTGTCCTAATCCAGAACCCTGACTGTTTCAGTAAACTTTCTGCAGATATAAGAAACATTTGGAAGCCATTGTTAAACAGGTGTAGGCTCAGATTGAGTTGTGATGCAAACGTGATGACGTAAGCGGATGACGTAAGCAGATGAATAAACATGGTGACGTAAGCAGATGACTCACGACTGCACCCGATCATACGTCACTAGCTGCGCCCCCCCCCCCCCCCCCCCCCCCGGTAGTATAAATAGGCTCGTAGCTTTGTAAGTTGTTTAGTATTTACCCGAAGACGACTGGAGATACTTACCAGTTGAAACGTTGTGATATGAAAGACTAAAGGCAATGGAAGTCCAAAACACATCTATTACTCAAGATACATCATTGTCTACAACCTTCAAACAAACACCCTGTATATTATTTAATTTTTGGATTCTTCAGAAATTTCTAGACATATTTCACGTACAATATCCTATCCCTATCTTTAACTGTTGCGGAAATATTACGTGTTTTTAGATTTATTGCAAAAATTAACAACACACTCAAAAACTAATATACTAATACTGTTTATTTCTTGATAATGTAAAAATAAAAAAAATAAATTAATGTAGGAGATGTTGAAAATGCTCGCCGCGAACGTTTTGGCAACATCCTAATCTTAAATATAAATTTCTTCTAATGTTACTGAACGTCTCAGGCATGACCGATCTAATCGCAAGCGTTATTCGGCTTCTTAAGTGAGCTAAGTCGAGGGATTTAGTTTTGTATACAATATTTTTGACATAACTCGATAAGAAGTATAATGGTGCCATGATGTGATCTCCAACTATGCCTGCCCTAACATTAACCTTTTTAGGATATTGCGTATGGTATTCTCTAATCCAGTGAGGATTTTCCCTAGACCAATAGCGGCAATTCTGACGATTAGCATGACCGTGAAGTGTAAAGGTGCACTTATCAGAAAACAGAAGTTCTAATTGGATCACATTGTTACATACATTGCCATCATTTGTTCACAAAATTACGTTCTCCTATCAAAATCGGCTTCCATGAGCTCATAGTAGGTATCATTTTATAGGGATACATTTTATTTTCTTGTCATGTTTGAATAAAGAGAAGTATGTGGGTTTTCGTCAAACTCAAGCATAATATCTAGTTTGGTATCATAGTTTATTGCGTTGGCAGCTACTTTTTTTATCTCCTTTACATGTCCAAGCTGGCGTAACTGCTTTTCTATTTTACTAATTTCCCCTTGAGTTATAGGCGGCAAATTTGGAAATTTTACATGAAATATGCGAGCAACTTCCATTTGTGTCCGTATTTTATCTCCATAACCAATCATATGTAGAATTGTTATTTTGCGCATTTCTGTTAAATAAACCATTTTTCTGATATGCACTTAACGAAATTTAAACGACTATAACATTGACAACTAGTGTCATGAAGACAGACAACAATTTGCTAAGGTGAGGAGTTTTAAACAAAAGTAAACAAAACTATTTATACCTTTTTTTTATTTCATATCAGTAAAAAGAAACACAAATGCAATAAATCTGAAAATACTTAATATTTCCGAAGCAGTTGAAGATGTGTATAGGATGTACCTATACGAAATATGTCTAAGATTTTCTGAAGAATCCAAAAATTGAATAAGATACAGGGTATTGCATTTAAAATAAGAAAGTTGGTATTGGCCACTGTTACATGACACACCCTGTATAAAAAGTTTTTATTGAAAAAATGCGCTACTGGAAATACCAATCGACGTGTTTTTTCGAACACGCCCCTATGTACCGTGCGAGCAAAAATAATTTGCATGAAAGAGGGCCTTGCATCTAAGGACATAATAAATATAGTCTTTATTTCCAACAGGTTACACCCACTTAAAGGAAAATCTAGATAAAACATATGAAATACATAATAGAACAAAATAAAATGAAATTATATAATAATTAATAAATACAATGTACTGTGAATACAATCACTCATTGGAACGCAGCACAGCATCCACTATCCTTGTAACAGGATCCGCATTAATGTCACAAGCCCTACAGACACGATTGTAGACATTGCACATAAAATAAAGAGGACACTGCCTTAAAATATTAGACCTAGCTGTGCTGAGATGAAAGGTCAGAGTACACCTTGACTCCGGTCGGGGAACACGAAAGCATATATGGATGGGAATGGGATACACATTGTCCTCTCTAAAGACCAAATACTTATACAATCGTCTCTGTACTGATTCAATATGGTTAATATGGACAAGATAAATTGGGTTCCATATAATCGATGCATAATCAAGCTTGGAACGCACAAATGTATAGTATAATAATCTTATTGTAGCAGAATCATTAAATTGTTTGCTATTGCGGATAACAAAACCAAGCACTCTGGAGGCCCAAGCCACCATCTGTTCAATATGAGGTACAAATGTAAGTTTGCTATCAAATACAATGCCAAGATCGGCCATCCTCTCAGAACGATTCAGCACAGCCCGATCCAATGAGTAATTATAAAGAATAGGATCATTACTGCGACTAAAACTCACTATGTTACACTTAGAAACATTTAGAGTTAACCTATTACTATTACACCAGTCGCTGATGACCCGCAAACCCCTTCTGCAAAATGTCACAGTCAGCCACACCAAAGATTCTACGAAACAGCTTCAAATCATCGGCATATGCGAGTCTGTCACAGTAAATCAAGCTGAGAAGATCGTTAATGAAAATCAGGAAAAGAAGCGGCCCCAGGTTGGACCCCTGTGGCACTCCCGAACCCGCCGTGAACTGCGGTGACCTAAAACCCTCACACTCAACAAACTGTACCCGGTCAACCAAATATGATCTAAAAAGGTCGATCAGTCTCCGTGACATACCAATGCTCTCCAGTTTGGCTAATAAAACAAAGTGGTCTATTTGATCAAAGGCTTTTTGAAAATCAGTATATGTTACATCTAGCTGGCCACGAGAATCCAAAGCCTCACAGGCCTTTTGTGACAGCGAACACAGATTAGTGATGCATGATCTAGAGTTAACAAAGCCATGCTGAAATTCAGAGAGCAAGCCGCGGACCGGAGGGTATATGGAACTGTGGATTATTATTTCTAGGACTTTTGAGAAGTTGTAAAGGATTGAAATAGGTCTATAGTTTCTATTAAACTGGGATCACCTTTCTTCAAAACAGGCGTTACCCTAGCCACCTTCCAAATTCCAGGAAAAGAACCAGTCAGGAGCACCTGATTAAAAATTTGAGCTAAGGGATTAGCCAGGACATGTGAGCAGTCTTTTACGAGAACACAACATAATGCTTAACCGTAGAGCTTAATACCTGTTGGGTGTCAGTAACTACCTGAATTAACAATCAATCAGTTATTCCGTCATCTTTGACAGTCGTTACAATACAAGTAATTTGATTCATCGCTAATTTTTCCAATTTCTTGAACAATTCACACAATGGGTTTTACGAAACAGCACAAAATATTCATGGTTAAAGCGTATTTTCGAAACGGGGTTAGAGTAAATGGTGAGTGGCAATACAATCCGGGTTTGTGCATGGACGATTTTCACGAACATTTTCCTAACGTTGCTTGTATTGCTGGGGATTTTTATCACTGCCTGAAAAGAACCGTGGCTGTGTTTAGGGAAACAGGTTCTATACAACACAAAAAAGGAGCAGGAAGACTATCTGTAAGAACAGAAGAACTTGTTGCAAACGTTCGTGAAATAATGCAAAATACGCCAACAAATTGTATAAGACGCCTGTCCCAAGAAGTGGGAAGATCTTATGGAACATCAGTGGATGGTGGGTTTGTTCGTGGAGTGGGTCCAGGGGGGGCGCCTGTCCCCCCGCCCCCCTTGCATGGCGCCCCTTGCCGCTTGGTGCCCGTATGCAAAACAAAAATATACTTTAATTACACCCTGTAACATTTATTGAAATTGAAAATAATTTGGTATTCTATTATACGTATTTTGAAAAACAAACACCATATGTTTAATAATAATAGTGGTTCTAAAAAATCATAAAGCGCCCCCATATATGTTCGCCCCTCCCGCCCCGCAAGGCTGGCTACGCCACTGTGGAACATGCAGGACTATTCTTAAGAAGCAGCTAAATTTATTTCCTTATAAAGTGCAAGTATTCCAAGAAATACAAGTCGCAGATTTTGAAAGACGCAGGAATTACTCTCAGTGATTTGCCCAAAATTTATTGGAAAGAAATGATTTATTAGACCTGACATTTTTTTCGGATGAAGCCTGGTTTCACCTCTCCGGTTATGTGAATTCTTAGAATACACGCATGTGGAGTAGTGAAAATCCTCATTTTTTTGTAGTCCACATTGCGCCCTCAAAAAATTGGTGTCTGGTTAGCTGTTTCCCGAAGAAGAATTGTTGGTCCTATTTGTTTCCATGACACAGTTACAGCACAGCCGTATAGAGACATTATTTTGAATCGTGGAGCAATTACTTGACGACGAACTACGTTTTGGATATTTTCAACAGGACGGTGCAACCGCCCATACAGCAGCCGAAACTATTAACTACTTATAATACGCAATTTTTTCGACGACAGATTGATCAGTTTTCGATCAGATATTGAATTCCCACCTAGATCACCTTGTTTAACGGTTATGGATTACTTCGTTTTTCCTCATTTAAAGAACACTATTTTTAAAACACCAGTTGCAAATATAGAACAATTACAAGAAAGGATTATCCAAGAATGTGGTAACATTTCTCCAGAGATGCTGGTAAACACTTTCGAAAATATAAAGAGAGGTGTAAATTTATGCTTGGAGCATGGCGGTGGCCTATTTCAGCAATTTATGTAATTATTTTTCTTTTTCTTTCTGTATATTTTTACTTTGTAAACAACAAAAATAAATTTGTATTTGTCTACTTATTTTATTATTCATTAGTTTGGCATATCATGTCATAATATGAATTTGACAAAATTTTAACCTAGATTTGGTTAGATATCGTCCCCATATCATTATGATCTAAACCAAGCCCTACGTTTTTTAATCCAAGCCCTTTTTGATGCAAATAATTTTTGCTCGCATGGTAAGGTAAGTATTTATTATCGAAGTTATTCCATTTGGCTGATACACACTTTATATAAAAGGCTGATTCGTTTCTTTATCACAGCGCTGTATAGATTATTATTCAATTTATAAAACGAAGGGTGAAAAGAGATAACTTTTACTTAGAAAATGTCTTAATCAGGACAATTTGTACAAACCCGTGGTAGGTGAAAAAAACATAGTCATAATTTTACCTCTAGGTCACCTTGCCAAGCATCTTGAACCCACTCCCAAACGTTGCCAGCCATATTATAAACTCCAAACTTATTTGGTGGAAATTCGTTTACAGGACAAGTCAATACAAAACCATCTTCCGCAGTATTTACTTTAGGAAATTCGCCTTGCCATATATTTGCCCTAAAACAGTTTTCAAATTCAAATCAAATTTATTCTACCAAGGATCATACATTAAGTAAGGAATCAGTTTACCTTAAATTTCAGACTACTAACATTAAATTTACGAGAAAAATCTAGAAAGTCAAAACCTTTTACGCAAATATGACATCGTTTAGGCATTCAAAAAGTCTTTTAGTGTGTAAAATGCATTTTTTATAAGAAAATCCTTCAACCAAATATACCTCTTGTTTTGTTATGGATTCTTTGATTTCTTCTGGTAGTTTATTAAACATTTTGATGCAGGCATAGTGGGGAGATTTTTCATATCGTGTTGAAGTGTGTCTAGGCACTATAAGGCCATTTGCGTCTCTTGTAGGATAGTTGTGATTGTTTCTGTTTTCTTGGAATTCTTTCTTGTTCTTGTATACATATATGGAGCACTTAAGGATATATATTAAAGTGACTGTGAGGATTTTGTGTTTTTTGTATATTTCTCTGCATGTTTGTGTTGGTTTAAATCCAAAGATGAGCCTTATTTGATGTTTCGGTGCTTGAAATACTCGGTTTATGTTTACTGCTTGTCCCCACAGTAAAATATTATAGCTGAGATGAGGATAGGCTAATGCGTATGTTATTTTTGAGTACGGTATCTTAACTTTAGTATAGCGTAGTAAGCTTGTGCCAATTTTGAGCATACATGATCCAGTTGAGGTTCCCACGATAGTTTGGAATCAAGAATTGTTCCCAGAAATTTGAAAGAGGATGCCGCCTGGTTTAATTGCATTTTGGAAAAGTTTTATAGAAATGAATGTAAACCGTTTTGTCCTCGTTTAGTATAAGTTGATTCGAAAAACACCATCTCTATATTTTTTCTGTTACTTTTTTTATTTTCTTGTGTGCTTCAGGGTCATCTAGTGCTGATATGGCAACCATGGTATCATCGGCAACTTTGATGGTAAATCCCGGTAGTAACAGATCGTTTACAAATAATTTTTTTAAAGGGGTTATGCTACGTTTTTAAATATTAAATTTAAGCCTATTGTGCTTTTATTATAAACAATTTCAAAATTCGTCTATAGGTCAATTAGTCAATATAATAATAATATAATATATCTGGTGCGAAGTTTGCCAATCTTTCATCCAGCGTGTCGTTATGTTATCGGTGAAAACAAATAACGACGCGGACCAAAATTGGCACCTGACAGCATCTGACCAGGAGTGGGCGGCTGTCAAGAACAGCCGTAAGCCCACGATGTAGTGCCATCGCGCCAAGGGGTTCTATCAAAAAAATTATTACCTTGTCGGACTGTCATTGTCTTTATTTTGTTACTTAACACAACGTTTCGGCTAGTTAGTATCTGTAACCGTTTTCAAGTGTAAACTAAATTATAATTCTAAGGCTATTGTCTTAAATACTATCCATGTGCAATGAAGATTTGATGACTCCGCCTACGTGCTTATTGGTGTGTGAAGTTTGAGCTGTCGGTTTTAGACAAGGAGAGGCTTCCAGATATTGGGGATATCTATACTTGGTTTACTAAATATATGGGTATTTTGATTCATAAAACTTCTTCGAATTTTCGTTTTCTCCAGTGCTGTTCCGTGTCCAAAACCTTGGCTTCTGACCACTGTATATTATGCTGGTTGGTCCATACAATGATCTGCTGGTCCATAC
The DNA here is from genome assembly GCA_963969555.1 of Polydrusus pterygomalis. NCBI lineage: Eukaryota > Metazoa > Arthropoda > Insecta > Coleoptera > Curculionidae > Polydrusus > Polydrusus pterygomalis. Next base: position 72,958,459 of record OZ018376.1, on the reverse strand, counting down.
ATGTTCCGTTATACCTGATCTCACTCGGAACAGAACTGGAGAAAACGAAAGTTTAAAGAAGCAGCTTTCATGAATCAAAATACCCATATATTTAGTAAACCAAGTATAGATATCCCCAATATCTGGAAGCCTCTCCTTGTCCAAAACCGACAGCTTAAACTTCACACTCCAATAAGCACGTAGGCGGAGTCATCAAGATTCATTGCACCTGGATAGTATTTAACAGTAGCCTTAGAATTATAATTTAGTTTACACTTGAAAACGGTTAGAGATACTAACTAACCGAAATATTGGGTTAAGTAACAAAATAAAGACAATGGAAGTCCGACAAGGTAATAATTTTTTGATATTACTTCATTGTCTACCACCTTCAAACAAACAAGGGGCTCTGTTACAGTGGTGACACACTATTGTTTTTTGCTAGTAACATATTCATATTTTTATGAAAATAATATGTTTTGAATATTTGTCTTGTCTTGTCTTGTTCTTTAATGGCTCTGCTCCCTGGGGGCAATTTGCCAGCACATTAGGGGTGATCGTGATGTTGTCTGGTATGTACCATATCACGACCACTGACTTTTCTTCTTCGGGTACAATGCGGTTTGGACTGCTTAACTGCTGTTTTAGGGGACTGGAGGTTTAGTTAACGAACACAACATAGGACACCATCTACAAATGGGAAGGGTCAGGGAGTTAGACATGACAGCGCTTGGTGAGTTGAACCTAAGTTCTAGGCAATATATATTTTCTTATTTCCTGAAGTCATTGGAATAACGCGATTAGCCAACGTAATCTTAAAAAGAAATTATAAAATAAACAATAAAGGTTTTTTTTTTTTTTTTTTTTTTTTAATAATTTAATTTTATTACGGTTAATAAACTGCATCTTTAGTTTAATAGTCTTTTTATTCTTGGGTCCATTTTTATTTTAATTTTATTTTTAAACCTCCTTTTAAAATGGAGAGTCTAGCTCCATTTGCGGCGTTTGTGGGGCGGCGTAATTTAGGTGTGTTAGCATTACGTCAAGTATTTTATGTTGTTGGTCTTCTGAAATGTTTGTAAATAATTTATAAATGTTAGTCACTGGATCATTGTCATGAATATTTTGCTGGGCACTACTAGGCATGTTGGTTATTTGAGAAGCATTACTTGGGCCGCTTGCAGGATTACTTGGGCCGCTTATTGCAGGATTACTTGGGCCGCTTGCAGGTAGGAAATGGTCGGATTGGGACAGGTTTGGTCTCGAGTTAGGAAAGTATAGGGCCTCTTCATGGGCTCTACGATCGTAGCCCTTTTGGGTCATCTCTCTTCTGGTACTTGAATCTATTGCTTGCCGGTATGATCTTTTATTGTTGTCTACGTTGTTCCTTCTGTGTGCTATATCTATTAGGTTTTCATTTGATTTGTTGTTCTTTTGGTTTAAATTTTGGTTATTTCGGTTATTACTTTTTAACTCAGGGAAATCTGCCGGGTGGCATGTAAATGTAATATCATTGTAATTATTGTCATTGTAGGCTTTCTTACAAAGCTTATTTGCATCAAAGTATGTTAAATTTTGGAAGGCCATAAGTTTTTTGATATTTTGCTGCCTAGCATATTCGGGACATTTTTTTGATGTTGATTTATGTTCTTGACTTTTGCAGAAGATGCATTTATTGGTACAGCTGAATTGTTGTGCGTTGTTAGTATTGGATCTATGATTCTCTAATTCACCGCAATTAAAACATTTTTCTTTACCCTTACATAGCTTTTTTGTGTGTCCAAACAAGAGGCATTGGTAGCATTGAGTAACTGGAGCAACATATGCAACCACTTCCAAATTTAACCCATAGATTTGAATGTATTTTGGTAGGGCAGTGCCCTCAAAAGTGACCAAAAGTGTGTTAGTTGGTTCATATGTTACTTCTCTGTTGTGTTCGTTCACTATTTTTCTGTTCATTCTTTTAATTTGTAAAACTTTCGTTGGCGAACATACGGCACCTGCCGTCGATAATAATTCTTCTTCGGTGAAGCCTTTATCGACTCGTCTAACAATGCCCTTGCATGACACAAAATTGTATGGAATAAAAATTTTGTACCCTCTTTCCAGAAGATTCTTATTGTTAACAAATTGGTTTGCAGCTATAAATTTTGTGAATTCCACGCCGATACGATTTAAACCCTTATTGTGTATTTTTTTTATATCTCTCAAATTTAAATTAAATATTTCCCTTGCGATTTTTAAGTGATTAAATCGGCCAATATTATTTCCCGATTCGGTTGTAGACTCTATATATACCATAAACGGTCCTTTGTCATTACACTTGTACAAATTTTGTTGAACTTTTTCATTATTGTTATCAGCGATACTTTTTTGTAGGTCCAGCCTTGGTTTTTTTTTTACATTATTTACCGCATTTATGCCAATGATGTTATTAATTTCATCTCTTGAGGGAGGTTTAAGACCTCCCCCAGGATCTAGGGGATCATTCATCCCTCTATCCTTATTCCATTAGTAATTTGATACTATCAATTGAAAATAAGGTTCCACTCACCAGGTTCCAAGAGAAACAAAACGCACAAAAAAGGATACAATAACCCCAAAATTAGTCACTACGCACGGTTATCGCAGCTGCTTACAGCCAAGTGTTTTGAATATTTATTATCTTGTTATAATGTTTCAAATTTATTTAATAAGTAATAGTAGATTATTGCCTTGAATGAGTGATAAGTGGCCTTCTACTGTAAGGTGAAGAATATTAGCAATAGTAACTTCTTTTTTTTTTTACCTACATGCCCCCAGCATTCTCTGTGGCTACTACCTAATTGTCCATCTTTGAAAATTAACGTTATATCCTTACCAGTGTTCTCCTCTTGGATTTAGTTTATTTCCCCAAGGATACAATTTTCCCTTTAAACCTCCTCGACATGCCATTTCCCACTCGGCTTCTGTCGGTAGTCTTTTTCCTAAATATTGGCAATAGGCCACTGCATCATTCCAGGATACATGTGTAACAGGGTGGTTCATCCTATCTAAAATATGATATTCTGTAGGTAATGCAAGTGAGGAGGCTTAGCTTTAACTTCGCCTTTTGTAATTTTTTTTCTTTAATTAAAATAGACCAGAGTCGCTAATTTTTGAAAGCAAAAAAAATAATAGTAGAATGAAACCCATTGGAAAAGGAAGAGAATATAACAAAAATGAAAGAAAAAATAATTTACGGGCGATCCGAGGTCGGAAAGTGGAAGGGGGTAAGTTTTTAAGGGTAGGAAACGATTTATCTCGATTTCCGGCAAAACTACAAGTCCTATGGAAAAACGTTAAATGGCAAAGTTGTAGGTAATAAAAAGATCTACAACTTTTGTGTTTACACTTTTTTCACATAGGTAACCTCAAAATTTATGTGAAAAATTCAAATAACCAAGTTTTTGGTTTTTTATTTTTATCTTTTACAACCAAATTTTTTTTTTACGAAATTTGGTGAAAACTTACCTTTTTATGTCCCAAATACACTGTATTTTTTTTGATTTTAAATATTTATTTTTTCACCTTATTTAGACTTAATATCGAAAAAGCACATTATTTCAAAACAAAAATTCTCACGTCAAGATATCTGCTTTTTTAAAAAAGTCGGTGGGCTTTTTGTTCGTTGAAATCTCTATTTTCTGATGGTGTAAAAAAAAATATACATTACTATGGTAAATGTTCTCAAAAAATGCAACAAAAAAAGAAAAAAAACTCGAATCAGAATTTTTTTTAATCATTATTACAAGTTTAGGCTATTCATTAAAATTTATACTTTAATTATTCGAAAAACGTAAGATTCCATGTTACATTGATAAACAAAAAAATTACAAATCCATAAAACATAGAGATCGCAAAAAACATGCGAAAATAGTTGTTCTAAATATAATTAAAGGTAGGTTTGTTTCTTTGCATTTTTTGAGAACATTTACCATAGTAATGTATATATTTTTTACACTATCAGAAAGTAGAGATTTCAACGAACAAAAAGCCCACCGACTTTTTTAAAAAAGCAGTTATTTTGACGAGAATTTTCGATTGAAAATTAGGGTGCTTTTTCGATATTAAGTCAAAATAAGGTGAAAAAATAAATATTTTAAATCAAAAAAATTACAGTGTGTTTGGGACATAAAAAGCTAAGTTTTCACCAAATTTCGTGAAAAAAATATTTTTTTTGTAAAAGATAAAAATAAAAAACCAAAAACTTGGTTATTTGAATTTTTCACATAAATTTTGAGGTTATGTGAAAAAAGTGTAAATACAAAAGTTGTTGATCTTTTTATTACCTACAACTTTGCCATTTAACGTTTTTCCATAGGACTTGTAGTTTTGCCGGAAATCGAGATAAATCGTTTTCTACCCTTAAAAACTCACCCCTTTCCACTTCTCGACCTCGGATCGCACGTAAATTATTTTTCCTTTCATTTTTGTTATATTCTCTTCCTTTTCCAATGGGTTTCATCCTACTATTATTTTTTTTCACTTTTTACCATTTTCAATGGCTTCATCCTTCATCCCTGGTCTAAAAGACATTTAACACCATGGTAAATTTATAGAAATGGCCCCCCAGGCCAAGTTCATTAAAACAAAAACATCTATTTTTTTAATTAACCACAGAATTTTTATTTAATCTCGAATTGAATTAAAAGTTCGAGTGAATACATGTTCCCTGTACGCCACAGCGGTTCGGCTATAATGTTTAACTAGGTTTGATAGAGGCCCGCTGGCGTACAAGGCACGAAAAATCAATTTACTATCTGGCGGTCCCTACGGCCCGCGGTAGCGTGGTAGGATATACTCTGAGCGGGCCCTAGGTGGCGTTTAACGTGTTAATAATATTATTTATGTTTATTGTTCATTTAACTTCACTTAAAACTGCCCTTAACTATAAAAGTAAGCTAGATACTCTCAAACTAAATTAAACTGTTTGCCAAAACCCGAGGGGTGTCTCACTAGTCAAAATTTGTACACCTACTGCCAAATTTGGCAGGACTTGTCAATTTTGCCCTTGTCCTGCCAGGGTCCTGCTTGTCCTGCCAGGGTACTGCTTGTCCTGCCAAAACCCAAAACTTTAGGGAAAACGCAAAAAAATATCAAAAACGAAAATAATTAAAAAAAAAATCTTAACATAAAGAAAAATTATTTGTTTTTTGATTAGGAAGTATAATAATAAACCAAAGGTCTGAAAAAATTATTGCTTACTTACCTATGCAATACCACAGGCACTACGCGTCTTAATGTTCTGGCCCTTCTCAACATTCATGCTGAGATATCGGTATCTCCCGATGAGGTATTAAATAAACTTTCTAAAGCTAAGCGCTGCTTAAATATAAAAATGTAATTTGTTTTTAATTTTTGTAAGATATATTAATTAATAAAAATAATTATTTTTTCAAATCCATATGTTTTTATTTTCAAAACTGGTGCTTGCGAAATTGCGATTTGCAGACTTTTTCTTATTGGTTGGATTAACAAAAAACCAGAAACTTCTATTTGTTTAAATTTTGACAATATCTAAATATTAAAAAAAAATTGCCATTATTAGCAGGTTAAGGACAAATAAAAACCAATCCCTTAATTTAAAAGCAAGTTTAAAAATTGCCGACCGCATCCCTAACCCGCTAACACTGGCCATCAAGCTCTCGATAAGACGTTGTTTATTTGCAGTAATTATTCTCATACAGACCAGAACCCTTTAATACATGCACTTCCGTTTCACTTTTAATCAATAAACAAATGCAAACAAAAATATTTTTTGCTTCCCGCTATTTATCCCTACTCCTAAAGTTATTGGAGAAATCTGATTGGATCTAAAAGGTACTGCCTGTCCTGCTTCGATCCTGCCACAGTACTGCCAAGGTCCTCAAATCAAATCAAATCAAATCAAATCATCTATTGGTGTCAAATATACATATAGTACTTACACAGGTCAATACATCAAATACATTATGCAATACTCAATAATTTGGTGTAAATCTGTAGAGTTTGTATCAAATAAATAAATAAATTAGTTCAATTATTATCGATAAGATTCTAATAATTATTTCACAGAACATACAATTTTAAAATAAGGCCGGTGGCCACAGGACAAGTTAAAAGAATATCAATAAATATATAACAGTTAAGTAAAATAGGGTGATTGAGCGTCAAACAAATTAAAAAACAGACTTATACAATAATATAAAACATACAATAGCATAAAATGCGCCTATTTTAACAATACACTCCACAGCACATCCAAGTCTACCATTCAGAGTTCAGAAAATCATCCACTGAATAGAATGCTCCGTTTAGCAAAAAGGATCTTATACTATTTTTGAATTTAGGAAGTGGCAATTCTTTTATATTACGTGGTACTTTGTTCATAAAATGGATGCCCAGATGGCCTGGACCATTCTGGCAGCGTTTCAACCTCCAGCACTGAGGAACAAGGTTTTGTTTGTTTCTTGTATTGTAAGTGTGTATAGAGTCGTGACTTGTATATTCGTTCAGATGAGTCTTTACATGACAAAGCGTTTTAAAAATGAAAAGTGATGGAAGTGTTAAGATCTTGTTCGCTATAAATGCGTCTCTACAGCCATCCCTGTAACCCAGACCAGCAACCAACCTAACAGCCCTTCTCTGTAGACGAAATATTCTCCCGGCACCGGGTGCATGACCCCATGCTACTATGGCATAACTTATATGTGAGTGACAGAGGGAGAAGTATGCCTGTCTTAGGACCCTCCGGGACACACACTCCGTCAGATTCCGCAAAACAAATATATTTGTACTTAGCTTTTTTGAAAGCTGGTCCGTGTGTATGTCCCAGCGAAGCCTGCAGTCTAGGTAGACCCCCAAGAACTTCACAGAGGAGACTAAGTCTGCCTCAGGTATCTCTCTCGTTGAAAATATGATTTTTTGGGTTTTATCAGTGTTTAGAAATAGCATGTTTGCATTGAACCATGACTCGGCCCTATCCAGAGCCTCACCCGAGCTTGCCCTAGCTGTGTCAAGATTACTGTGCTGGGTAGTGATTGTGGTATCGTCCGCAAAGAGCGTGTACCTGGATGAGCAGTCCGTTCCAGGTAGATCATTGATGTAAATTAGAAAAAGTAGAGGCCCCAGTACCGAGCCCTGAGGGACTCCAACAGTCACACATCTCTTAGCAGACTCAACCCCATCCACTCTCACACTTTGAGTTCGATCTTTAAGATAGCTCTCGACAAGAGATACACTTTTAGGGTGGAAGTTATAGCGTGATAGTTTTTTTAGAAGCAAGTCATGGGAGACGCAATCAAACGCCTTACTCAGATCGCAGAAGACCGAGGCTGTATATGTGGAATCATTGAAGGCGTCGTGGATGTAGGAAACAAGGTCCAGAATTCCCATGGTTGTGCTTCGGCCCTTTCTAAAGCCAAACTGACTTCCAGAGAATAAGTCACCCGATTCAAAGAAGTGGGCTATTCTAGAAACCATACACCTCTCAAACACCTTGGACAGTATAGGTAAGAGAGAGATCGGTCTATAATTTGAGACCTCGCGACGGTCTCCTTTTTTAAATATGGGTGTGACTACTGTGTTCTTTAGTGCTTCTGGAAATACAGATTCTCTGAAGCAGAGATTTATAAGTTTGGTCAATGGACCAATAATCAGATTCTTAATGGATTTGATCAAGGAGATGTTGAAGCCATATGGATCCCTACTTGTTTTATTTTTAAGAGAGTCTATGATATCTCGGACCTCATTGAAAGAGACCTCTGTGAACAAAAAAGGCGCTTCAGTGTCACAGGCAATGTTCTGAACTGGATCGATCAGGGGAGGGCGTAGCTTGCTTTGGAGTTCAGGAGCGATTCCTGTGAAGAATTCATTAAAGTGATCGGGGTCGATGTTAACTTCCCCATTACTAGAGCCTTCTATTACTCCACGGTGTTCATTTATAATACTCCACATACATTTTATGGGGTTTGGCGCATTTTGAATTATGTGATCATTACTATTAATTTTTGCGTTTCTTATTGCTATCTTGTACTGGTATCTAGCATTGTTTCTGAGGTTTTTTAAATCAGGGGAAGGATAGCGATTGTATAGCTCACACAGTAGGTGTAGGTGTTCACGCATGCGTTTGAGATCCTCATTAAACCAATTAATTGTACGGTTTTGATCATTTCTTTTGTGATAAATTTTTTCAGGGAAGGACTCAAGGAAAGCATTAGACAGGCACTGAATAAATATTGAAAACTTTTTGTTAGAATCAAGGTCAGAATTGAGAATTTGCCAGTCGAGCTGTTGGACTAGTGAGTAAAATTTTATCTTACCTGCCTCTGTCAGAGGCCTGCAAGCCACTCTGGATGTTTGCAGGTTGGGCTTGGACGCATAGACCGGAAACTTAACAATCTGGCCCAAGTGATCTGAGATTGAAGTGTCTATCGTTGCAGTCTCGTAGCCCTGACAATGAAAATTAAGAAATATGTTGTCTATACAGTTGTCTTGTCTTGTCGCGCTTGTTATCATTTGTTTAAGACCGTAGGATTCCAGAAGACAGCAAAGGTCAATGCACCTCCCGTCATCAGTACCAAAGCGAACATTGAAGTCCCCAGAGACAACAATACTGCTCCGGCCACCGACACGATTTAGGGCATTTTCCAGTACCTCCAGGAAGGTTTCAAAGCAGCCAGAAGGGGGCCTATATAGGTTCAGAACATAGATTTTTAAATGTTCAAGAAATAAACCGCAAATTTCTATAGTGCCATCAATGGAGGATGCATTCAATTCAGTGAGGACCGAAAATGGAATGTTCTGGTCAAGAAAAATAGCCGCACCTCCACCTCTATTTTCATCCCTGCAGAAGGCTGAAGCATTCACATATTTGCCCACTCGTGTCAGCTTCATCTCATGGGTGTTTAGCCAGTGTTCGCTTATGCATAGGATGTCTACCGTCATATCTGCTAAAATAGACTCTAATAGATTTATTTTGTTTCGTAGGGACTGGATATTTATATGAAACAGAGTTATATCCTTAACTATCGAGTCATTTTTTGCCCATATCCTTTGGGCACTGTGTTCTTCAGGTTTAAAAATGTATTTATAATGACTCCATTGGGCCAATAGTTTGCAGCCATGATGGCATCTTTTTCTTCATTTGGAACGCCAAGTTTAAATGAACTCATAATGTCATCTCTCCTAGTTTTCATTTTCTCACATATGCAGTAGGGTGTTCCGCTACTAGAGAGGTAATTTTTTATGTCACTGGCCTGAGTTTCTGCCGCTAAGCCAGATATAAACAACCAAGAATATGATGTGGAGACACTCGGTGCGGTTTTCAAGGAAGTGACATCCGTTTTGGTACCCTTGATTGGATTAGGCCTCGATTTACGCACGAAGCCTCTTCTTTTTTGCTGTTCCCAAATTCCTTCATTGTTGTGATCTTGCTGAATATCATTTTCACTGTTGTTGTCGATCGCGATTTCACCTTTGTTATTATGGTGATTTCGGATTTCTGGGTTATGTTGTACTTGATGCTGATGACAGTCAATCATTTTTGGCAGCTGTGCATTTGAACTACCGCTGCCCTCCTGGGTAGCATGAACCTCGGCAGTAGTGATGACGAGATTTTCAGAATTTAGGATTCCGGTATGTTTAGTGTCATCGACGTTCACGTGCCTAACTTCGGATCTCACAATAGGTGTCGAATCTGTTGCTTCTATTTGGGAGTGGTTGGCAGGTGGAGGAAGGGGTGAGCGGGGATCCCTTTGTTTACCTTTTTTACCGGAGCCGTTGTTTCTAGGTTTACCCTCTAATTGGGCGATTTTCTCATACAGTAAGTTGCATTGTTCCCTCCATAGGGAGATGTTTTCTTGAAGGATCTTGTTCTTTTCTTCATTCTCGTTTAATAACTTTTTTAGATAGGTAATTTCCGATCGACAGAAAGCATTTGCAGCATCATCATCCTTGACCTTGGGGTCTTGGCAGCATACCAAACGTGTTTCGTCGATATAATCGATTTTATCAGCCCAATCTCTATTAGCACAGGATTTATGAAACACTTTTCCACAATTTATACATATCACTGCACTTGAGGACCTGGTTTTACAGCATTCAAAAGTAATTTTTCGGGTAGCGTCACTTTTCAGACGTTCACTAGGCATCGCCATCTTGACATATATCCTTGACATATGTCCTGCCACAGTCCTGCCACAGTCCTGCCAGGTCCTTCTACAGTCCTGCCAGGTCCTTCGACAGTCCTGCCACAGTCCTGCCACGGTCCTGCTAAGTCCTGCCACGGTCCTGCTAAGTCCTGCCTTAACATTTGTACACCTACTGCCACAGTGAGACACCCCTCGCCAAAACCCCTTACTGGAGCCAAACTTATACATTTATATATAAGTAGGTATAAGTTGAAATTACCTAAAATTATTCACGTTCTTGACAAATACAGATGCAGGAGTGTTGATGATAACAACAAGCTGAGGGAAAGCATAATGTTGTGGAGGTTTAAAGGATTAATCCCATGATCCATATTGTTGAAATAAGCAAAAAATATGTTGAGCATCATTTGCTTGATCTCATTAAAAAATGTAATCACAGTATAGGTATTTGCATTCCTCAACTATTTTTTTAATTAATTTCTGTTTCTACTAAAAGAAAATAAAGTCTATACCTATCCAGCTACCTTGCAATAGCACTAGATTAATGTGACGGACTATACCCAGCTGGATTTGTGTTCAATAAAGGTAGGTATAGGATGATTGATGGGATAAATTGATTCAAAAATATATACCGTTATTTACCTTTAATAGTGGAATGTAAGCCTTCAGGGTGCTGCCATGTAACTCCTTTCAGTTTAATCCACCAAGGAGCTTGGGCTGCCCTTATATTTTGGTACTTATCACGTTCAGACATTGGTAAGGACATTTCAAAGATGAAACTATCACCAAAGTGTTCAGCCTCTGTTTTATACCCTGTGTCCCTTACAAATTCATAAAAATTTTCATTAGAGACCTCATATTTATCTAAGTAGAAGTCTTTCCTAATTGTAATATTTCTCAGGGGTCCTTCAAAGTCTTCAATAAATACAGGTTTGTTAGTCCCCATTTCAAAAGTGCCACCATAAATAAAAATCATATTTGAAATGTTTAGTTTATTTTTCTCATTATTTAGTTGTTTGGAGTATTTATTCCAGGGTATTATATGGTCCTTTTGATCACAATAACCTTGACGATCTAAGTTACACCCACAATTAGAACAACATAAACTGGAAAAGTTAATTAATAAAAACAGTTTTATTTTAATATTCCTAATAAACATTTTGTTAATGTACTCAACACTCAACGAACAGTATATGACAGTAGTGTGTGCGGTTTTATTTACTTTGTGTCACAGAAAAAAAAAAGATTTATTGGCTGTATGTCAATTTCAGAGTTTAGACGTGTTAGTAGAGGTACTTTCCATTCGTTTCTTTTAAACAGCAGAGCAAAGTAAAAATCTTTGCTTAGCTAAGTTGTTAAAGGAACGCCTCGCGAATAACTTCGTATAAAACGTATTTTCGTATAGGAAATAGAAAGGGGAATACTTAACCGCGGCAAGGGGTGAGAAAAAAATGTTTGCTATACTGTTAAATTTTTAAAAGGAACTCTGCTGAGTATCCGCGCAGTGCCTTCCTTTTGGACAAGTGCGTAGAGAACGGTAGAGGAATGGTAGGTTGTAGGTCCGAATTTGTGTAGCGTTCAGCCACAAGCACCGACTGAGAACTGAACCTGACTCTGATCAGATTGGTCGGACTACTCGGCAGCGTTGCCACATCTAGTAGATTTATACTTTTTTGGTAGATTTTTACCCTTTTTCAGAAAATATTAGTAGGCATATTTTCTTTAATAGATTTTGGTAGATTTTAAAATATAACTGATAATGTAAAAATGCCAATATAATTATTGTTTTAATTAAGTATTTACTTTAATTTCTATGTTGGTATATAGTGCCTTATGGGGGTTCACCGTTGTTTTCCTCAATCGACCTTTCTTTTTTTTTTAGAGGTTTATAAGTCAAAATTTTGAATAATCCCGTTACCCTCAATAATTATGGAACTGGCGACCTTTTTTTTTAGAAGTCCAACAAATCTTAAGAATTTTTCCGAAAAGCTATTAGAAATGCAGAAATGCTGTAGATGAACAGCCAATATTAATATTCGAGTGAAAAACCGGTTATAATCCGGTTTTGAATTGTTTAGTAGATTTTAGTAGATTCAAGCAAAAATAAAAGTAGATTCGCCAAAATAAATGTGGCAACGCTGCTACTCGGACTTTACCTTTTATTCCTCTGTTATCAATAAGACTGGAATGACTGGATATTGGATTAGATTGTTTTTATTTCATTTATACATTAATATTTATTTAAAATAAAAGTAAATACATTTGCAAAGGGTCAACGTTGTGATTAGAATATTTCTGTAGTAATGGGTAAGTATCCTGGTCTAAAAAAATTTTTAGGTTTTTTTTCTTATGGAAAGTAAAATTTTAGGTACCTACTTTAATAGTTCACAACCGTTTTCTTTATTGTCTTTTAGCATATAAAATTAATTATACATTTGAAGGAAATACAAAATCAAGGCCTGAACAAAACTTGTCGGGTTCTAGCAAAAAAATAACTAGAGATACTTTAATCCAAAGGACACAAGAAGAAAGGCGTAAAAGGCAGGTTGGTGTTAAAACAAGCTATTTTAAATTTAAAACTGTTGATTTTAAAAAGTAAGGTTCAATTTTAAGTCCCTTAAGTATCTGCCGTTTTGTGATTTTAACTGCATAGGGTTAATAGCGAGGTTCACAGCCTATGACAAGTTAAATGGTAGGTAGGTACTTATCCATTAGTTAGTTAGTTAGTCACACCATGTCAAAGTTAATAATATTCTAAGGAATTTTTTTTTATTTAATAATCGTTTTCTGTGGCCAAGGACTGTCACAAATTTACAAGCAGTAAAAATGTTTGGGTTCTTCGAAATAATACTTTGTATACTTAAATCTTAATAAGCAGTTCAGAAAAAGATGTCCTAGATTGATTGGTTTAAAGTCAAGGGTCAAGGTTTACTGTAAAAAAAATATTCTTATAAACAAGGCTGGAATTTTAATCATAATACACAGTGAATATACATACCTACACAATAAATATACACCTACTACTCTGAAAAGAAAGATCGAACTAAGTATTGTCATTAATAAATTCATTCACAGAATAGTAAGCTTTTGTAAGTAGAAAAGATTTTACTTTTCTCCTAAATTTCCTTTCACCATTAATTTTCCAAATACTTATATAACGGCAGCTGATTACATTTTTTTACTTTTGTACACAGTAGAGTTTTTTGTTTGATTAGAAATGGGTAAGTATAGGTAGGTTTACTTTATATGTTTTGCGCATGTTATACACTGATATTAAATTAATTTCATTCTAAAATTTTTTATGGACTAGACCAGATGTCTCGAACAAAAATAGACATACTTAGTAGTGTTATAACGTTGTGAAATAAGAACGGTGGTCTGCTAGTGTCCCTATACAGTTAGCCCCTCGGTTGGCCCCAAACATACATTTTATTGCTCTTTTTGTGTAATATCTAAATAACATATTGAACAGATAATGTAGTCAAATTCCCCAAAATGATGCATTTTTAACGGTCTGTAAGTCTTAAGCAACTTGCCATAATCCTAATTGCAAGCAATTAGATGCCAGTTTCTTGGTCAAGTTACTTCATGTTTGCAGATGATACAGTAATAGTCCTATCGGGCACAAATATACAGGAACTCCAGGAACAACTAAACACAGACCTAAACTTATACTATCAATGGCTGTGCCAAAATAAGTTAACTATAAACATTGAAAAAACTGTGTACATGACTATTAAGCAAAAAAATAAACCTGACTGTGATATAAATGTGAAAATAAATAATGAAATGTTAAAAAAAGTAACTGAATACAAATATCTAGGACTGGTCTTATAAGATAAATTAAGTTAGAAATCTCATATTCAAAAAGTCATTAAAAAGATTGTGCCAATGATAGGAGCGGTAAACAGATGTGCCCACTTATTAAATCACAATTCCAGAAAATTAATATATAATAGCTACATCTTACCACATCTACTATATTTGATTCCATGTTGGGAAAACGCTGCGAAATGTGATCTAAACAAACTTCAACGGACTCAGAACAAAGCCATTAAATCAATATACTCATTAAACCGATACACACCCAGTGCAGATCTGCACAATAATAAAATTTGGAAATTAAATACAATCAAAACATGTGAACAGGTGAAACTAATTTATTCAATTAAAAACAAAATTCAAAAAACAAATACAGAATTGAACCAAGTTAAATTAACACACAGCCATAATATAAGAACAAAAAATCAACTGAGAAATGAATATGTAAGAACTAAAACTGCACAGGACTCGCCAATTTTCCGAAGCATTCAAGCATTTAACTCCATCCCAGAAAGTATAACAGCATTACCAACCAAGGAAAGCATGCGTCGTGATCTCAGAAAGTACCTACAATCAAAGACTTGTATATATAATATATATAAGTATGTATATTTTATAATATTTAATTGTAAATACAATAAATTGTAAATTTAAGGCCCTGGTACCAGTAAACACATTACTGTTTAGTGGTCAGTTAAGTACTGTGAGGATTTTGTGTTTTTTGTATATTTCTCTGCATGTTTGTGTTGGTTTCAATCCGAAGATGAGCCTTATTAGACGTTTCCGTGCTTGAAACACTATGTTTATGTTTACTCCTTGTCCCCACAGTAAAATATTACAACTGAGATGAGGATAGGCTAATGCGTATGTTATTTGCGTAGGGACAAGCACTGTGTATCTTAACTTTAGTATAGTGAAAGTGAAAGTTATCAGGGAATCCTACCAAAAGTATGTGGAAAATAATAAATAAGCACAACTAAATTCAATGCGGCACGTACAAAAGTTATAGAGATTGTTAAGGTGCATATTCTAAAATTCTACTGGAGCATACCGGGTGGCCCAAAAAGATTGGGTGAATATAACCTATGTTTTCCAACCGGAACACCAGGATAATTGCATAGCCGATCAGGAAAAATATAATATACAGGGTGTGCTATTTAAAAAAAAGAGAGATTGAAATTATTGAAATTTGAAAATTTATTTTGAACACCCTTTACAAATTGGCGTCAATTTGTTATCATAATTTTTTTGTTGTATCTCCACATAACCTCCATACCAAATACCTTTCCATCTTTAATTTGAAAACATATTTTAGTGAAGTTACCCAGAGTTATTGTGTAAATATTTGTAGAGTTGGGCATGGTCAAGTGACCGTCAATTGACCATGACGTATTTGACCGGTCAAATTCGGTCAAAATATTTCAATTTTATTTTATTATTTATGGATTTGTGATCTGTCCAGATTACCTCCTACCACCCAGGATAATGTTTAGTGTATCGTTATAGCGCCGTTATTTAAGAAAACAATAACACCTGATTCTGGGAATCCCAATAGTCGGCCTCGTTTATTAGTGGTTCCCGGAACGGATTCAATCACAATGAAGGAAAGGAGTAGATAAGTTATTGTTATTCTTTTTTTATACCATTTGCATAGACATTTCCTTCTGTCTATTTATTTTGATTTTGTATTTGCCAGAGTTAGGGTTTGCACTTGCATTGCATTTTTGTGAACTAACGACGCGACGTCGCATTTACGATGAGTTTGGGGAAGGGGAAGTCCAAAACCAAAATTTGGAATTGTTTTACCGAAATAAGAGAAGAAAACAAAGTAAAAGGGAAATGTAAACTATTGAGATATACACTTATAGAATGTGTACCTGGATGGACCTAACTATATCATCCATTTGACCACCGTGTATAAAATTTAGGTATGGCAATAGACTTTTCAGAACAAGCAATAAAATATTAATTTTTTCCAAAATACAAAATAAAAAATTTGGCATGTATAGTTAGGTTCATCCACTGCATTTTTAAATTTTAATTTATTTCAGTCAATTGACCGGTCAATTGAACAAAAACAAATTGACCGGTCAAATCCACAACCCTAAATATTTGATCATAAAAAAATATATTTTCTATGTCATCTGATTCCTCATTTATCTACAGCTTGTCACTCATCCATTTTTTTTGCCAAAACCCGAAAATTGTGTTTTTGTTTACTTTTCCTTTTAAAGAGACCTATTTAGTGATATTAGTAAAAAAGCATTTTTTTAAAATGTAACAGGAAAATGTAATTTAGAGAATATTGTCCTTATTGTTCTTATTAGAGACCGACCGAAGATTCGGTTTCGGCTAGTTTCGGGGACAGTTTCGGTTTCGTCCAAAAACCGGCGGAATCTTAGTGTGTAAAAAATGCATTAGGTTTCAGTATACAATAGAATTTATAACATGTATACCTAAATAAGTTTCGGTTTTGGCCGAGACTGAGAGCAAGGCCGAAGATTAGGTTTCGGTTTCGGCTAAAAATCTTGTTTCGGTCGGACACTAGTTCTTATACTTATGCCTACCCATTCTAGGATCAAAGAATCAGATTACAAAGTGCACAACTACTACAATCATGTATTCGTAGTTTTCTTGTGAGAAAAAGTGTAAAAACCCAAGAAAGGAATAAGTATGTGTTATTTGAAACTGAGTTACCTCCTAATGAAAAACTGGGAAAACTATTGTTCTTTTATGATGCTCAAGTTGATTTTCACAAGCTGGTAAGTAGATAATTAGTTTTATTTCAGAAAAACTACAAATAACTTCAAGTAGGTACTTAATAAAATAGGTAGTAAATAATTCATAACTCCTTATCACAGGCCTATAAAAAAAGTAGAATGCTTATACCCTATAAGTTCTGTGTTATTAAAATAACATCTCTAGGAAAGGCTGTCTTGACGGGGGGATACATTTTTTCCCTAGAAAAAAGTTGGCAACCTTTCGAAATGATATTAACGCCAACCAAAAACACGAGTCTCGTCGAACCACGGCGAGTCGGTGAGCCTATTGCTATTAACTTGTTGGCGTGTTTATTAATTTTGTTGGACAATTTATTCTTATTTTTGTGATAAATAGACTTTCAAAACAATAGGTATTAAAAATGCCACTGTGTTTAGTGCATAATGGACCTTTTCACTATAACAGAATTCATCATATTCAGCATAAACGTCCTGAATTAAAACCTATTGATAATACCTATGTTCCAATAATAAAAATCTTCCTAGAGAGTCACAAACCTTTCCTTGAGACAATTAAAAAGACATCCCATTATCCGTGCAATTCTTTTATTTGTCAGCCTCGACGGATTATATTGCTATCTTTGCTTTGATAAACTAAGTAAACAAGCGAACAGCTTAAAAATAGAAAATAACCCGCCGATATTCAGGTAGATGCGGCGTTCGACCTTCAGCTGAATACCTCGGTCCCATGGATCGAGGCAGATGTGACGTCAGTGAGTTTCTTCTCGTGTTTTTATTAAAGAGCGTATCTTGTTTATTTATTTTCCCAGTAAATACTTAATTCAAAATTTTAAAAACTGAATGCTCTTCTCTCTATGCGATAGAATAAACATCAAACACTAGTGAAAAAGTCCGTTGTTTTAATAGTGAGAAAAGTTTTGCAGAGAATATCTCTTTCCACAGGTAATAATTAATCAGTGTGCATTGTTTTTAGAGACCGACCGAAGGTTCGGTTTCAGCCAAAAAATCTAGTGGATTCGTAGGCAGTGTTGTCTATATAAATAGATTTTTTCTTCTCTGTCGACTTTTTTTTTTTAGTGGGAAGAGTTCAATCCATTCCCAAGATCGATCTGGTCCTATACAGGGTGTTCCTTAATGACATGCTAATATTTTAGGGTTTGATTCCTCAAGTCATTTTATGAAGAAAAGTTCATTTAAACATATGTCCTAAACGGCTTAAATTTTTAGCTACAGGGTGTTGAATTTTTCTTTTTTTAATATTTTTTTTTGTAATATTTCCGAAAGTACTTAGATAATATTTTCAATTTTGGCATGTGCTAATAGGACATAAAAACATATATTTTCGTTATTAAAGTTATTTTTTTGTCCCACCAGTGGCTTCCCTACAAACATGTCCTCTGATATTTTTTAGAAAAAAAGTGGTGTACCACTGACATTTTTCCATGTGGATATTATTTCTGATTAGCCTGGTCAATTCTACATAAAAATGGTCTCTTCAGTTTTTCTCCTTAGGCACACCGTTCTTAATTAAAATAATTAAATTAACTCTACTATTTATTATTATTAACATTGATAATGCAAAATTTTGTTTTATAAAAATTGTTGGAAATGACCACCTTCACTTAATAGGCATGCTTTCGCCCGTCTTTGCATCGAATAGCGCACTCGTTCAAATATTCCAGGCGAATTCCGTATTGTTTCACAGAAGGCAATTATTCGCTCCCTATTTCCTAAAGAGTTAATGGGAGTTTTATACACTATCACTAGAGTTGTAAGATGATCCACAAAAAAAACTCCAAACTATTGAGATCAGGGGATCTTGTTGGCCATTGTTGAGCTCCTCCGCGACCTATCCAACGATTTGGATAAACTGGTGGTGAACGATTACACTGAAATGAGCATCCATCATGCATTTACAACATTTGATTCCTTAGCGCATATGGTACATTTTCAAGTAACACAGGTAGTTCTTCTTGCTAACTTTTATAACTAAAACCTCGACTAAAACATATGTTTTTATGTCATATTAGCACATGCCAAAATTGAAAATATTATCTAAAGTACTTTCGGAGATATTACAAAAAACGTATTAAAAATAAAAAATTCAACACCATGTAGCAAAAAATTTAAGCCGTTTAGGACATATTTATGTTTATATCAATTTTTCTTCATAAAATGATTTGAGGAATCACACCCTAAAATATTAGCACGTCATTAAGGAACATCCTGTATAAAATAAATTAAATTTCAGTATACAATAAATTATAGATAAGTTTCGGTTTCGGCCGAAACTGAGACCAAGGCCGAAGATTCGGTTTCGGCTGAAAATCTTGTTTCGGTCGGACACTAATTGTTTTATTAAGATAGTGCCTTTTATTTTTTAGTGTAATTTAGCTCAACTCGTACTGATTCATGAATCTGACATTAATCAAGCAATGGGTTCTGATATGCGGTTATACTGGTCAGTTCAAAGGTTTCTGGTCTTGTGTATGAAACATTTCAGCTATAAAGATGTGACAGATCTCATGCTTCAGATTGTAAATGTATTCGCTGGCAATGCTGAAATCAGTTTCTACTTAATTAGGAAAGGTAAGTCAAGTGGGTGTTTATCTGTTTATGAGAGGACTCAGCTGTGTAGTAAAGTAAAAGTAATAAACAGTTGTTTTCCTTTACTAAAGTTTTCCTTCAAAATATTTTACATTGCTACTAGGTTTGCAATCTCTTCCGATTTTTCGAGTGTCCTGAAATTGAGCTTTAAAAAACGTTATTCTCCTGGCTCACTGTTTCAAGAAATTTTCGCTCCAGACGAACTTTCTCATTTTTGTTTGGATAAGAAATCAAATCAAAATACACTATTGTTATAAGAAATACATCTTGTTAACAAAGCTTTGGACAGTATTAAATTTGTTATGGAAATTACAATGTTCACTAAATAAAGTAAGAAAAAGTAATTCAATAAATAAATAATCACACGTTATGAGACAACAAAATAGTCATGGTTAAAAATGTAGACACAAATCAATCCAAGGCTAAGACAAACGCAATCTACAAGCAAAACTACAAGCGAACGCCTAGATATTATCATTGTAAAATTCCTGGATAGTATAGTAGGGTCTAGTAATTAGTTGCCTTTTTAGTCTTTGCTTAAAAATCCTGTCATCAATTACCTACCGATAAGCCAGTAGTATGTGGTTATAAATTTTGATGCTCTCAAATATCAAGGAATTTTTTGTGAGAGTTGTTTTTGGTATAGGAAGAGGAATATCATTCACAGTAGGCATGTTATAGAAGCTGTTGATAGCATACATTTTTTTTATGAATAAGGCAGCCCGTTTCCAAGATAAAAATTCCAATAAAAGTTAAAATATTTTCCCTGATAAATAAAGGTTTACAGTGAGTACAACAATTAACACCACATACGTATCTTAATCCCTCTTTTGCAAAACCAATGTGGAGCCCAATAGGCCCTTACTACTAAATGCCCAAAAATCAATACTATACCTCAAGTGACTCAACAAGTGAAAAATAAACCCACACTCTTCCCCAATTAATTCTCTTGAGACAACTCGCACTGCGTAAGAACAGAACGCTAGTCTTCCATTCAATGCAAGAATGTGATTCTTAATCATAAGTTTGTCGTCGATTTGAACACCCAAGAATTTAGCAGCGCCCGAGTTTTTAACAAAGTTATATGCCAAAGTTAAGTCAGAAAACGAAAACTTAAAGGTGAGAATAATATTTTTGCTGATATTAAAACATAATAGGTTTGCACCCCACCATTTTTTAACAAGCAGTAAATCGTTCTGCACCATTAGCCTTAACTCTTCTGCATTTTTTCCACGCCACAAGATAGTAGTATCGACGGCAAGTAAAGTAAAGATACCACTGATATCAATGGAAGGTAAATCATTAACATATAAAACCGGGCCAAATACAGAACCTTGAGGTACCCCACACTTGATGTCTGGATTATACAACACACAATACAGAATACCTTATTGCATCATAACTTGGTGAAAAACCATAAGTAATATTATGGGTTAGAAGCAAATATTTTAATAATTTAACTTACACCGATTTACCACTCCGAGCGCACGTCATATATCGGCCCGTGATCTGTCGTAGCCGCGAATGCTGCCCTCGCACAGATTGTAAATAAAACGTGATATTTTGTGTCATACTGCGCAGTCGCTGCTCCTTCCCTATACATTTTCAAATCGATGTACAGCACTCGCTGACGGATTCAGAGTAACCAAATGTCTAAATCGAATGTGTTACTCCAAGTGAGATCATTGTTTGATAATCGAACACGCAAATCTAGGGGATATTACTATCAGAGCGCCCGAGAGCAGTAAATCAATAACGCTATTAGTGTCTTTCCACTATATTGACAAAAGTGACATGTTTTGCTACACACACAGTAGAGACTGCTGATGCGCTCGCCAGGGAAGGCGCAAGCATATCGGTCGAACTAGCAAAGAATACTGTGGCTAGACCACTGGGATCAGCCAAAGAAGAGATAGATCGGATAGCTAAACAACTTGCGTAAAGCAGATGGACAGGGCTGACAACCTGTAGCATCTCCAGGCAATTGTGGCCCCTACTTGACGGCAGGAAAACTGCAGCGCTATTACAGTACAGTCGGAAGGACCTAAGAAACATCACTGCCGTAGTCACCGTACATTGCCTGTTCGGTAGACACGCTGAACGTATGCAAATACCAACTAACGACTTCTGTAGAAGTTGCAGAGATGAAGAGAGGAAAGTATTTAGCATTTGCCCCGACCTAGCGAGAAGAACGTTCAATGCCCCGGGCGAACCATTCTTTAATGATCTGGAGGAAGTGAGCAGCCTGCAACTGGGTCGACTCACTAAGTTTATTAACAGCAGTGGCTGGTTTGAATGAGCTGTCAAGATTCTTCTACGATCTACGTCGCGTTAACCATCAGGAAGCTGATGCGGATAGGTTCCGCATAACGTGTGGTACCACAACGGTCCTTATAGGACTACGTGTGACTGTTTGGACATTGCCAGAGGTCTGCCACTCTAACCTAACCTAACCTGCACACACAGTAGTTTTGTCAGAAGACAATCTGGACAGTTTTTGTCAATATAGGAAAAATGTACTAAGTCAATTTTTTTCTTTATAACCCATAATATTATTGCATCATGTTGAGCAGCGCAGCTAATAAAATTATTACACGATTAACAAATTCATAAACCTGAACCTAATACATAGTAATGAAAATAAGAATTATCATTTTCCATTCGTTATAGAGGGGGGGCTCTGAAAACGTTTGTTGGGGGGCCCACTCAGTTTTTGTTACGCCATTGGTGTCCAATCAGTTTTCCACAAAAAATCCTGTACTAGATTTACTGAATTTATTTCAAGTTACAAACTCACACTGTATGCTTCCTAGGGCTTTTATAATATATTTTTTCGTTTTAGGTTATTACTTTTACCTGCGCAAGCTCATTGACAGCAGTTCAAAAGACAGTATAGAACAAATTATGTTTTTAATTCATCGACCTTTTAAATATTTAAACGACTTGGGCCCGTCACAAGATATGGTGCTTGCAGAGTTTTGCAATAATTTTTTAAAACAAACTATAACCCATAACGTTAAGTTTTTCCTTATACCTTACTTAAAGGAAAAACTAGATTCAGCACACTATGGCAAGATAGTAAGGTATTTAAATACATTGTATCATTTAACTGCAAGTAATAGTTTGTTTTATTGTATCATTGCGCTGGAACCCATTGATTATGGTAAGTAATTTATGTTGAAAATCGGTGTTAAAACTAAAATTATCTAGAAAATTACATACATTTATTTTCAACCAATTAGAAGGCTCCTTTTTGTTTGCGTTGCTTATAGCAACGGGAGATTATCGCGATAATTTTGTTAGTTCCTATTAATTTAATAAGTGATAATTTTTCTGTCAAAAATGAAGCGCTTTATATCTATTTGCAAAAGTCACTCCGAATAAAATCAAAATACATTTTGTTCTAACTTATAATTTTTATTGATACTAACCAATTTGCCTTACATATCGAACACCGGGGCTAAAAGGGACACATCAAAAATTTAACTAAACTCATCGGAAATATGTTTTTTTAAGTTTCATTTGAAACTATGTAGACATGTAATTTCAGGTGTTATGGTTGAAAACGAATTAATTTCGAATTAAATTCCTGAAATTTTAGTAATAAATCTTAGTTACTAACAAGTCAAATCAACTTCTATTGTAAAAATACAGTACGTCATATTAAACTAAACTCATCGGAAATATGTTTTTAAAGTTTTATTTGAATTTAAAACTATAAAGACGTTGGATTTCAGATAATAAATTTGTTATTTAATGTTTATCACATTTTAGTAATAAAAATGAGTTACTAACGGCTAAAATGAACTTCATTTCTAAAACTCTAATTAGTTACAATTAACTAAAGCCGCCGGAAATATGTTTTTCTAGCATTTTAACAAAAAAATTACAAGAAGAAAAAACTCCAATTTATGAAGTTTTCTTACCGAATCTCCCATGCAGTAGAATTAATTCCCGATAATTCTGCTGCTAGGGAGATTATAGGTAATAATCTGAAATAACAGGGTGTTATCAAGCCTGGTTTGATTAGATGTGTTTAAATTGGTAATAATAAAATAAATCAATGACTATCACTACTATTTATATACTTACTGAAAATAATAATAATAATAATAATAATAATAATAATATTAATAATAATAATAATAATAAACGACTTTTATTCATAAAATTAAATGAATACAATTAGACGATATTTAGCCAGTAGGGCTATTTTTGCATATAACCTAAATAAATAACATATATATCCTAACAATATTTGAAAAATTACCTTTATAACTAAAACTGACTTATAATTATTCTAAATTCTATCCTAAGATGTTTTCTAATATACCCTACCCACAGATAATACACTTGGCAAGCCATAATACAAAAAAGAAACAAAACTAAACTGAATAAAATAAATTAAACCAATAATACAATAAATAAAAAATCTAGTTCGCTAAAAATGCCAACATATTAAGTCTTTTAACATTAAACTTAAATGACAGGATGGAATCGCGCTTAAATTCAGTGTCACGATTTATACCATTATTGGCCTCAATAGCTGTTTCAGGAAAAAAAACTTAATAATATTTGTATATCATCTGCATAACCGTGACTGGAAAAAGTAGCAAGTTTACTAAACAGATCAAAGGAAGATATTAGAAACAATAACGGGCCAAGAACAGATCTCTGTGTTACTCCAGTTTTAGCATACAGCCTTTCTGAATACTTACCATCAATCAGTACCCTTTGCTGCCCGGCAAATAACATTTAAAAAAGTTGAGGGGAATATGATCAAAACCAGTATACTCTAATTTAGCACTCAAGACACCATTATCAACAGTGTCAAAGGCCTTAGAAAAGTCCAACAGGATGAGTGCAGCATCATCTTCATTTAGGTGTGCTGAAACTGTGCTGTAGGCCTTAATAAATACAAAATATTGGGTATTTTATCCCTATTGGGCAAAATGCGACACGTCCATATACATACAGTGTGGTGAATTAACCATACAAATGTGATTTTTTTTTTATTACTTGCACAATCAAAATCTAAATACCGTCAAAAATTACGTTATGTCCGATAACCAAGTAAGGTGCACTTAGAGTGGGTTCCAGTCAAACAGCATACAGTTACAGGGTATGACAAGTCGAGGTTACGTAGCGGCGACTAAAATTGCTAGTTGGGATGTCAATTATTACCTATAAAATATGAAGACGATAATGATTTTATTTAAATTTTGTGTAAAAGCTAGAAAAATTAAATAAATATACGCGAAATAGGTTATAGGTTGGCAAGCATGTTGATGCACACGTCCATATACATACAGTGTGGTGAATTAACCATACAAATGTGATTTTTTTTATTAGTTGCACAATCAAAATCTAAATACCGTCAAAAATTACGTTATGTCCGATAACCAAGTAAGGTGCACTTAGAGTGGGTTCCAGTCAAACAGCATACAGTTACAGGGTATGACAAAAAATATGCGTACCTTAAATTAAAATCTCTGTTACCTTTTTACAAACACATTATGCGAGCGTTCATGCAGCGTCTCTCTTTCTCTTTAGTAACGAAATTAGAATATAGCTGTCTCAAGCAGATATATTCCGCGAGTTTAAAACTGCGAATACTTGTACTGAATTATCCATCATCCGCTTGGCAATACAAAAGGTTTTAAATCAATAATTTTATTTTATTCCATCCCGAAACTGTCTTTTAGTATGCTTAATAGGAGCAACAAGTTGTTGCATATTACGTAATTGATTACTAGTTTAATTCTCGCCCCGGTGCACGCGGGGCGTGGACCCCTTCCTGTCGAAGTCAAACCCGCTGCCGAGGTACTCTTCATAGGAGTAGAATAGGTATTTCCTAACGCCACTCTTGAATGCTGTTTCACCCATATCCCTGATATTGCGGGGAAGCTCATTAAAAAAAGTAATGAAAATTAGTTTGTTCCACGAACATGAGACACTAAAGAATGTATAGGCAAGGGAGGGTAAGCACCTTCAGCTGAATAAACTTCTGTCTGCAGTAATAATTGAGGTATCCAATATTAGATATTACTCTGATACATTTTCTTTGTAGTGCGAAAACCTTTCTGGAATGAATAGAGTCCCCACCCCAAAAGAGCAGAGCATAGGAG
This sequence comes from Polydrusus pterygomalis, assembly GCA_963969555.1. NCBI lineage: Eukaryota > Metazoa > Arthropoda > Insecta > Coleoptera > Curculionidae > Polydrusus > Polydrusus pterygomalis. Next base: position 72,933,031 of record OZ018376.1, on the reverse strand, counting down.
GCCCTGGAGCAAAAGCTCGCATGGTAGGCACACTGTAAAGTCTCAGTAGAGACACAGTTAGCATAACTTCTTATTAAATAAATAGATTTGGATACATCCTTAGATAGTTTGTTTATGTGGGCCTCCCATGTGAGCCCTGTATCGAGTGTCACACCCAGGAATACGACCTTGTCATCGGTATCGATCTATAAGTGATCGCCACTTTGGCATAGAGAAATTTATATTTTGACTTTTTGCTACGTTGAGACAGAATTTATTGGCCAAAAACCATTCCTTTATGTTACCCAGTATATTTGTAATTGTATTCTGAAATTGGGAGGGGTAATAGTTATTTAACGATGTAGTGTCATCGGCAAATGGTATTAGTTCAACAAGATCCTTCAAAATTTGGGAGGTAATTTATGAAAATGAGGAATAGCATAGGGTTCAGCACTGATCTCTGCGGGACTCCGCATCCTATCCTAAAGCTAGACGTTTCTTGTTTGTAGTATACATATTGGAAGCGATCTGATACCTAAGTAAGACTTCAGGAAGTTTGTCGTACCGTTACTAATGTTATAGTATGAGAGTTTTTGAAGAAGGATATCGTGCCTAACAGTCAATTGCCTTGGTCATGTCTAGGCAAGAGACGAATTTATCGAGCCACTTTTCAAAACTGTTGTTGATTAGGCAGTTTATTGCAAGAGTTGTTGATTTTTGTTGCTAAAGCCGAATTGTTTTTGGAAAGAGAGGTTGTTGTTTTCAAAGTGACTATTTATTTGAGTTCTTAAAAAACCTTGGACAGTATCGGAAGAAATGATATTGACATAGTTTGTACAGTCATCTATCAAGCTATTGATTTTGAAGATTAGGATAACTTTCGCAGTTTTTAGAACATCAGAACAACATAAATTTCCTACCTATACCAATTAATGTGCAAGCGTCGGTCATAATAAGAAATAATAATAATTAATTACTGTATAATAGAGAAATGTTGGCGATGTTTCACTCCTATCTTTTTTTTTATCCGCTTATGCTTATCCCCATTAAAACACTTTATTTTATAAAATATTAATAATTCATTGTCGGTTGTAAAACCTTATTTTGAATTTTAATATACATTGTAGTTTGATTTTTTTTTTTTTTAGAACCAAGTTATGAAAGTATCCGAGTATTCTCGATGCTCAGCAAAGACATATATAAACTTAAATCATCAGTAGTGTTAACAGAAGATAGTGATTGTGAAGACAATGAAGATGCTGAAATGTCGGAAGAAGAGGAACTACTTTCCGACTATCTAAGCATTATGAATAACTCAAATAGAGTGAAAAAATACCTCAATTTTTTTGAAATAAACTCTGACAATGAGTTAGTACTCGCTGCCTTTGTAAATCATTGTCAGAATCTACTGTTGGTCTATAAGAAACCGATAAGGACGTATTTGTAAGTATTTTTTATGGAGGATTACATTCGTGTCAGGTTTCCGCGTGTAATTTCTCTATAGCCGAGATAAAAATAAAACTCCGCTGTTTTGGGGCATAGGCCTAAATAAAATGTATTTCTACTATGACGGAGAATCATACTCGTGTCAGGTCACCGTGTGTGTTCTCTATAGCTGAAATAAAATAGGGCTCCGCTGTTTTAGGGTATAAACCCAACAGCAAGAAATAAATAAAATATATTTCTACTATGAAGAAGAAATACAAGTGTGTCTAGTAACGCACTAATATGTAAGTTCTCTATAGCCGAAATAAAAGTAGGGCTCTGCTGGTTCAAATCCAACAGCAAGAACTAACGAATTTATATTACTCGTTAACCCCAAAAAGAACCTTAAGGATCTCACCTTTCAGGTATTCGATCTTTCTTCTTTCGAAGCTTAGATTTGAATGAATTCTCCAGCCGATTGCAAGCCCTTTTATAGGGATCCGTCGCTAAAGTATTTTTTACAATAAATGGTTGACTCCGTTTAACTGCCTGGGACGTTTTGCAAGAGCTCGGCCATAAAAATGCAAATAAACTGTCGGTCAGTGTCGGATTATAGTTTGTAATTATAGCAGGTAATATTTAACTATCTCGTATATTGATATGTATTATTTATTTAGGATATTTCATGTCATTAAATAATATATTATTAATAACGAATTAAATATCTAAAGTCCTACCCTGAAGTGTATTTGCTTGTTGATTGTGTATAACAATGGGATTAAACCGGTAGATTTATTGCAGTCAATAAGTCGATATCATTTAGGGTGAAAAATACTTTACATATACAAATATATACAAATTGTTTATTATACAGGAGATCCAACGCCTGTATTACGGGTATTTGTCAATAATGACGTTTTGTCAAAAGGTTACCTAATAAATTGGGTTATATTTAATTTAGGAGGGAAACAGAAATTTATTAATAGTAGAGAGTTTTCGTTGTATTGGCAAATTCAAACGGTTAACCATAACGAATACGAAGCCGCTATTTGACAGATCGTAAAAATAGTTTTCGTTCAATTCGCTTAACGTTAAGTCGAATTCGACAGTAAACATAACAAATATAACATAACCTATCTTTAATGGTTTGTGTTCATATTTTCATATACGTTTTGTGCTATCTTTTTTGCTTGGTTTTAATTTTCTAGTACCCAAAATTCTAAAACATCATGATAGACGAAAGGTTGCTTTTATGCTTTTATTGGACTCATCCAGTGATTCGGGCCCTTCTCTTGGAGGTGCTTGATCGCCAGGACATTCAGTATCGAGCACAGTTGTATGAAAATTTCAATTTAGAAAACTATAATAATGATGAATGCAAACTTTATTTCCGATTTGGTCATTGAAAATGGTCATTACGCATGCGTTCCATTTTCGCTATGGCTTTGTCTTCCGTCCGTTAGCTCCCTCCACTTATCCGTAACGATAACGATAACGATAAATGACAGCTCAAATGTCAAAGTTGTCAAATAGCGGCTATCGAAATCGCTGTTAAAAGACAACGAAAACTGTCTAGTGACATTACGTCAGAAGGTTAATAAAATGGGTTATATTTGGTTTACGAGGGAAACAAGAACTAAATAATAATAACGACACTTTAAACAAGTAAGGAAATTGGAAGTATGGTTACAATCTATGTTTAATTTGAAATAGTAAAGCAGTTTTATTTTTAATTTATCACATAAAAGAATAAAAAATAATTGCCTCGTGTGGCATAATTTTGTTAAGGAAGCAATACGTGATAATTCAATTGCCAGTTCAAATGTACAGTGTGACCAGTAAAGTCCACATCATATGGAATTTTTTTTAAATTAATAGCTTTATTCAAAATTTGACTTTGGCATCAAGTTCTGCTTCGAACGAGATGAAAATTAAGCAAAAAACTAGTAGTCACGTGATTCGCATTGTTTGTTAAATTTTAATTTTTTTCAAAAAATAATTCAAAAGTGGGGTTATTTCTGAAAATATCGAAAAAAGTTATTAGAAAAAGTTTTTTTTAATGCAGTTTCTAGCCCACATGTAAAATTTCAGCTGCATAAGATAATTTTGATTTTTTACCCACCACTAAAATTTATTTTCCACTTAATGAACACTTTACTGATGACACTGTGCTCTTTTTTGTCTTAATATTAAGGTGTATTACTTTCAGATACAAACTACGTTTTCAAAAATACTTATTTTATGAAGTTACCCTATACAGGGTTAAAAACAAATAAACTTTGCATCACGTGCGACCAAATTTTAATAGCCCAATTTTGATTTTGTAGAAAAACACACATTTAATATGGCGCTACTTTAAAGAAAATGTATCTGAAATAAAGCATTGTCGAAACTAAGAAGTTTTATGTAGGTATTTTGTAAAAGTGGTGCAATTTACAAAATATAGGTAAAAAATCAAAATTATCTTATGCAGCTGAATTTTTGCATGTGGGCTAGAAACTGCATTTAAAAAAACTTTTTCTAATAACTTTTTTTAATAACTTACTTTCAGAAATAACTTTTGAATTATTTTCTGGAACAAATTAAAACTTGACAGATAATGTGAATTACGTGACTACTATTTTTTTGCTTAATTTTCATCTCGATCGAAGCAGGACTTGAAGCCAAAGTCAAATTTCGAATAAGGCTATTATATTACATATTATGATGCGGACTTTACTGGTCACACTGTATAATAAACCTAAATCAATATTGACTAAGTGACATTAGCAACATAAATTATATTCACTAAAATATTTTGTATTTTTAGGTTACTCTACAAACTAGGACTTAATAGCATATTTTTAAAAAAATTGTGGAATACAATGGTAAATAAGCAAACAAGTGATCTCCAAATAAATGGGCCAACGTTGGTATCTTGGAAAGACTACCATATGAATCTGCTCGTATTTTGTGATATGTTTGCTTTTTATACTGAAACATTAACTGATAAAGGTAAGTTAAGCACAACATTTAAATAAAACAATTAAATTTACTTTTTACATGGTTCGTGTCAAAATTTAACACTAGAAATAGGTTCTTTAAATCAGTTCTAATCGTCGGACAAAACACAATCTTAGTATCACATCTATGGTTGACGGACATTAACATTCTTCCTTGATTGGCACACTGTTTATCTTCGTCGCGGCTTCGCCTGCGTTTATCTTTTTGCTTTCCGTAATAAGTTTGTTTATTTATTCGCCGATATTATTAGCTTTAATGACTTAGGGATCAATCTATAATCATCGAAAATTTAATATAAACTACTGAAAAATGAATATGGAACTAAAATATGTTTGCATCTTTTTGAGAACAAATATTTTATAGCAGAAATTAGTGAGGACTGACGGGGAGTGCGCATCCAGAGCATAGACATATAAAGTCTGTTCAATGACCGCTTACCATTACGTCACGACTAGTGCTTATATTTCTAACATGCGTGAACTAGGTGAGATAGTAAATTTGCGTCATGTCGTATAATTTTACCAGTCAAAAAAGTTTTATTGTCATTTTTGACAGTATCATTTTTAATCAACATCATTTGAAAAATGTCACGGTATTGTGAAAAAGAACAAGCATTAATTTTAAAATTATTTGGTTATTTTCAAAGAGAAAGTGATGCCGAAAAGACTCTTACCCTATAACGCAGTTTACGAGGTAAGTCGATATAATAAAGCAGGAATAAATTGTGAAAACAAATAATAAACATGAAAAATATATGGCAATGTTTTTATAAATACCTATCTGTTTTAGAGGGTTTCTGATGCTTTGAAAGATAAAACATTAGTAATGATAATATGCTAATTAAAAAACTATCATTTAACGTGCAAAATTTTGATTTTAAATGTTTATTAAAAAACTTTATTCTTGTGCAAGTTTTATATTTTTTGGCCTACCCAGTACGCCGTTTACCTTGCAACCATTCCAAGTGCACCTAATATGATTATCGAACATGCACCAAGTTTTATCAAGAATAAAATTTTCTGAGAAATCAGTAATAAAAAAATGCCCATATGTTGCACACTTAAACAACCACACTGTATATCTACAGTGTGTCCGCGGATAAAGTTTGGAAGAGAAAAAACTTTTTTCTTAGTAGGTATAGAAGAAAAAGCCATTTTTTATAAAAAACGTCTGCTTGTGCTGAAACTACAATTTCGAATATCAGATTTGCGATTACTATACAAGGTTCATCAGAAACAAAAGTTTTTGTTTCTTGGATTTTTCAATTCTAATTTCCAATTCCTATTGATTATTGGCTAAATCATCACTTTGGGAATAAATGGATTGGAAGGTACTTATGGTCCAAATCAGTTGGCACGTAGGAGTCCCAATCTCACAATTATCGACTTTCCTTTATGGTGATATCTGAAGGCACATGTCATTGTGTATAAAACCAATTTTAATAATAACTTAGATCTCTTGAAAGAAAAAATAAGAGTAGTTATTGCAAATATCACAATACAGCAAGTTAGGAACTGTTATCGGGAATTCAGATGTCGAGTTGAACTATGCGCTAACTCGGTGGTACCACACGTTTAAATAAAAATGTTATAATTTATAATTAAATGAACTGAAGAAACATGAAATGTAATAATAAAAATAATTTAAAAGTAGGCAAATAAAAAATGGTTTTCTTACAAGAAAATCGTTACTCGGCCAGATATAAATCATATTCGAAATAAGAAAGCAAGAATAGTTGTTTGTTTTTACGTAAATTTATTTTAAACGGAATCCAAAAAACGAATAAAAGTGTTGTTTCTGACGAAACGTGTCTAGTGATCGCAAATCTGATATTGGAAATTGTACTTTCAGTACAAGCAAACGTTTTTATAAAGAATGACTTTCTTTTATACCTCCTAATAAAAAAGTTTTTCCTCTTCCAAACTCTATCCGTGGACACACTGTATGTATTTTTTTTAGTTGATGTTCAATGAAATTAAAATTTTAAATTTGTATTATTTGTAGAAAATTCTGACACCAGCGAGACTTTCACACAAAATGATCTTCAGATAATGTCAAAATTATTGAAAAGTATTGCCGTCGATTTAATAGAAATTGCATTTCCAATGTGCAGAGCAAGTTCGGTAAGTTATAAGAATATTTTTTTAACCCTAACACCTCTTTCACACTATCAGGTTTAGCCGGTCCAGTTTTAAACCTGAAGCAAACCGGACAAGTAATGGACCATAAGTTTAAATATAGCTCTTCACACGTTCAGGTTCGGCGACCGGTTGCAGCCGGATGGGTCGACTGGAGCATCCGGTTCCCTGACGCCGGACGAAGTGATGGTGGGGTATTGCAGCTTATGTGCGCGTTCACACTTGTCCGGTTATGGTCTTCAGGTTTAGTATGTGGTAGTTTATTATTTGTTTTAACTCTGGCGAGGAAGGTGCGAACGCTTACCTGATAGTTAAGCTAAGCATTTCTTTTGGACTGATGCAATTCCTCATTTTTGTATTTTGACGCTGTAAAACTGGTTGTAATTTAGTATGTAGTTCTTGAAAAGACGAAACAGACATTCTAAAGTAATAAAAAAAATTTTTCGTCACTTCTTAATTCCTCATATAAAATTTGAAAAACAGGGTGTAGTAGAGGGTGTACCCAAAGTCCCCTTTTACCATTTCTTTGCTTTTTACGCGTTCTATACAAATACCACAAAGCTATAACAGCATAGACGATCCATCATCGAAACGTGGACTAAAGTTTATTAATAAGGACAATAATACCGGACCTGATGAAAACCTGATCGGGTCCGGATATTTTTATTTTTACTTCAGGATTCTGTCCGGTTTAAATCCTGACCGGCAAACCTGATATATAAGATTAAATAAAGCAAAATCATAGTCTTTCTATTTTTAATTTAGGTACCCGTGACTTTTTCCACGTTAACGCTTGTATGATATTTGTGAAATTCTTCCACGTAAATTTTGTTAACCTACCGCTGTATGCAATAATTAACTTGCAGTGGAAGCGGTAAAGATTTATAAATTAAATTACATATCTTAGTAACAGTTGTTCATAGGCGCACAAAACTTATGATAGTAAGAATGCTATGCATAGGTATTACAAGTATAATTATGAGTTCTTAATAATCCGAGATCTCTGAAATTATTACAACTTTTGCTGTCAAAAAGCTTTTCGACTTCAGTTGCTAAAACTATACCGGGTGTTTCTCAAAAGACGTTCACCCCTATAACTTTTCTGTATTTATAAATATTAAAATGAAATTAGTGAAGTGACCTTTACTTTGGTATTTTAAATAGCACATATTGTATATTTTTACTTATTGGAATTCAGCATAACATTCTGAGTAAAATGACACCTCACTTGTCATTTTTTGACGTGTTATAACATTTTTATGTTTATTTTTTTATTTTCATTCTAGAGTGCTACAAATTAATTAAATCTGTTAATTTCTAGTCAAGTAGTAGATATATTAAAATGATGTCATAATAATTGACTTTCTAAGTTTCACAAGCGTTTAAAAAATGAAATTCTGTTTTCTTGACGTTTACTCCATTTTTCAAAATGGGACGATAGTAGTTTACTAGGATATTTAAAACGAGCATTTGTTTTTTAGCAATTTGATACCATACACTCCTATGCTATTTTAAAATTGACACTGGAAAATTTGCCTTAATTCCCAATCGTTATGCATTATTGCCGCCCTGTCTTTTCTAAAGAAACATAAAGGCGGCTTTGAAAAACAATGGAATGGTTTTGAAAACCAATATATTATGATTTTAAATTAAAATTATAATGTCATTCGTTTATTAAACTTACATTGTAAATCAGATAAAATGGTTAGTTTTACTAGAAATGAACAAATTGATATGCTCCTAACTTTTGGAGTGACCAGAAAAAATTTTTTGAAGCCGCAAGATTGTATGTATTGTATGTTTTATAAACTAATGACATTACAACTTTAAATTAAAGCCATATTGCTTTTCAAAACCATTTCATTGTTTTTCAAAGCCGCCTTTATATTTCTTTAGAAAAGAGAGGGCGGAAATAATGCATACCGCTTTTAAATTTGCGATTGGGATTTAAGGCAAATTTTTCAGTGTCAATTTTAAAATAGCATATGGTATGGTATCAAATTGTTGGAAAAAATGCTCGTTTTACATATCCTAGTGAACCGCCATCGTTCCATTTGGAAAAAATAGAGTTAACGTCAAGAAAACAAAATTCCATTTTTTAAACGCTTGTGAAATACAAAAACATAATTTTTATTTTCATAAATATACTACTTGACTATAAATTAACAGATTTAATTAATTTGTAGCACTCTAGATTGAAAATAAAAATAAACATAAAAATGTTATAACACGTCAAAAAATGACAAGTGAGGTGTCATTTTACTCAGAATGTTATGCTGAATTCCAATAAGTAAAAATATACAAGATGGCCATTTAAAATATCAAAGACAAGGTCACTTCCGGTCAAACCGGAAGTGCTAACAAATTGAAAATTATGCCAATAAATGCAGACTTATCTCTTCTGCATAATCTCAAAATTTTATTTTAATATCTATAAAAAAAAGTCATAGGGGTGAACGTCTTTTGAGAAACACCCGGTATAAACCTTCCGATGTTGGGCCAAATATTGGCGATTTGTACATTTTAATTTGACTACAAATACGTAATTTATATTTATGTTTTTAATTTTCGGGGTTTCGAATAGCTTGACGTCAAGTAAAACGTCAGCTGATAGTAAAATTATAAAATAAGGCAAAAATTGAGGTTTTCTTAGTCGGAATTTAAAATTCGCGGCACTGTATAAGTGGATGGTTTTAGATAAAGCAAAGAATTTGATTTGAGAAATTGGTATAACGTACCATAATAAAGTTTGTTGAATGACCGTTAGGCCATAATCTCCATATTTGCGGTACGTCGTAAATAATTCAGTCAGTTTTAATTACCGGTGGTAAATGTTATGCTTTTTTTTAGGCTTAATCAACATAAAGCAGATGCATGTGAACAAGTAAAATACAAGCGCGTTTTTTCAAATTTTTAATTATTATTTTTATACGGTTATTGAAGTCAAAAATAAGTAGTTTATTTAGGGTAAAAGGTATCATGGGATGAAACATTTTGTTTTTGAAAATCAGTATGACATTTTTAATTAATTTAAATTTACTGAAAGACAAATAAAACTCATTTATAAAATTTAAAATTGAATCATATGTTTTTTTAGTGTATCTCTAGTGCATCAGTCTATAAATTTTGTTTTAAATATTTTCATCTTATTTATAAAATCATAAAGAAGAAAATATAATAAAAAATGAAAACACAACAAAATAGTTTTTTAATAAATAAAATAAATCATCTCCGCAAGGATCATCAGATTCGTTCAACTTAATAATAAGGTTGTTCAAGTTAATAATAAAGTCGTTTAAGTTAATAAAAAGGTTAAGAGTATCTGAAGCATCGATAAATTTTTCCCGTTCCCATACATCATTTGTAATTTTATTAGTGTGTGTTACATAATTTTTCCATTTTTCCACTGTTAAATTTTCTATGGCTTTATTCTACAGACCCAAAACTACGTCATTTGTTACAGGATGCATAGTACTTATTTTTGCATCATAATAGCGCTTACATTCTGACCAAACCATTTTAATAGGATTAAAGTGACAATGATATGGAGGAAGTCTTAAAACTCGATGTCCTTGTGGCAACCTGTGTGTCCAACCTATTAAAATAAAAATAATTCAAAAATGAAATAAATAACGCTTTTCAGATTACTTGTAACGTTTTGGTGTGATATGCTGCTTCACTATTATCCAGATCTGATCCTTCATTGCAAATGGTGAAACCGGAATTTGTTTTTGTTCTAACAATGCAATCATCAGATTTCAGGCCAGACTTGGATATCAAACTTGCATTATTCACAAATTCATTTTTTGAACTAGCATGTAGAATAATATACCGTATACCCTCTGACGATTTTTTTTAACTGTATGAAGAGTATCATCTTGCCAACTTTACCTAAAAGCCCCTTTACTGTATATCCAGGTTTCATTCAGAAAAACAGGTTTTAAAAATTCTACTCGTTTTTGGGCTATATGGGGTTGCTCTATTAAAAAACGCCTGTTACAGTACATTTACGCCATTTACATTTTTTAACAGTCCGCTAATGAACCAGTGGATATTTCAACACTATCAATGATTTTAAGGTAAAGTTATATTGAGCGAATTGTAACGTGTGCATCTCATAAATATGCTCTCTTATGGTATGTTTATGAATTTCGTTAAGTTGTCGACCACGGGATGACAAAATAGCTAAATTATTGCAATTCTTAAAATCTACATCTCTCTCTATCCTCTTTGCCTTAATTCGTTGTATTGTTGAACACGAAACTTCCAAAGCATCAGAAACTCTCTAAAATATATAGGTTGTATTGTTGAACACGAAATTCCCAAAGCATCAGAAACTCTCTAAAACAGATAGGTATTTAGAAAAACATTCCCATATATTTTTCATGTTTACTATTTAATATTTATGTTTTCTCAATTCCTGCTTTATTATATCTACTTACCTCGTAAACTGCGTTAAGGGATAAAAGAGTCTTTCCAGCATCACTTTCTCTTTGAAAATAATCAAATAATTTCAATATTAATGCTACAAGACCGTAACATTTTTGAAATAATGTTGATTAAAAATGTCACTGTCAAAAATGACAATAAAACTTTTTTATGACTGGTAAAATTATTGACGCAACTTTACTATCTCACCTAGTTAACGAATGTTAGAAAGATAAGCACTAGTCGTGACGTAACGGTCAGCGGTCATTGAACGGACTTTACATACACTATGATGATTACCGCCTACATTATACGCTCGTTAAATTGAATTATAATTTGTTCAAATTGGGGAAAGAAAAAGTTCGGAAAAAGAAATAATATGTGGAGTTCCACAAGGATCAATATTAGGTCCGTTATTATTCTTAATTTACATTAATTCCGTTTCCAAATTGTACTTAAAGGGCAATATAAAGCTATTTGCAGATGATACGACAATTATTTATTTTGCTGAAACTCTTGCAGAAATGTATTTTCATATTAATAATGATTTAAAAATACTTCTTTCTCTCTAATCAAATAATATTACGTTAAATTTTACAAAATCTTCTTTTATGTTTATAACTAAAAATATATTATATTTATATTTATTTAATAATGAAAATATTCAATATTCAAAAACGACAAAAATTTTAGGATTAGTTTTAGACGAAAATTTAAATTGGAAATGCCATATCCAGTATATTATCAACTCGATATCTTCTTTGGTATCTGTTTGGACAGAGCTAGATATTTCATTTCTTTGAAATACTTAAAAAATATATATTTTTCATTAATATATTCAAAATTGCAATACTTAGCTTCTGCATGAGGATCTGCTTGTTTAACAAACTTAAAACCATTACAAAAATTGCAAAATAAAGCTATTAAATGTATACACAAAATACCATATTTAGAACCAACTGTTAATCTATATAGACCGAAAGGGTATTTACACGTTCAAAACATTTATAAATTGAAAATTTGTATTCTAATAATTCACTCTATTATTTTAAAAGAAAAAAAATCAAACATCACTTCAGGAGAATAAGACATTACATATTACATGATCATAACACCAGACATTGTATAAATTATCAAACTATACCAGTAAAAAGTAATTTCGGAAAAAAATCGCTTTTATATGACGGAATAATAAAATATAACAATCTACCAAAAAATATCAGAAAAATTAAAAAATTGGCAACTTTTAAAAAACAACCAAAGAGATATTTACTAAATTAAATTATTTATACTATTTTTTTTAAATTGATTTTATTAATGAATTAAATTGGATTAATTTCCATTTTTTTTTCTTGTTATTTTTTTTTAATGGTTATTATTTTCTATATTATGTTGTCACTTTCCATGTAATGAACTGTAAAAGTTAGTTTGGAATAAAGACATTTTGAAAGTTAATTCTTCTTTGTGGCAATTCAATAAATTATGTGTCTATGTGATGATGTTGATTATTTATTTTGGAAAATTATTGTAGGTTGCAACAACACCAAAAATAAGTCACCTTTACCATTCCTGTCTAAACTGTGTCAAAATGCTTTACACTCTGGATTTACGAAAGCAGTTTTGCCCACCTGGATTTTGGACAGCTAAAAAAATTCACATATCTCCTGATTTAGCAAAAAAAAATTATTTGTCGAAAAACTGTGTGCCATTTGGCGGTATAGCGTCAAGCTTCGATGGTAAGTTTTCTTATTGTGTAATAATATAACTTTATCAAAGGTCGATTAAAAAGCCTTATTGGGCAAAATTATTTTATTTTCAATGAATTATGGTTTGTGATAGAGTCCTTTACGAATATCAGCCGGGAAGAATATTGTTCCTTGGTTAATTTCAGTAAAACTCCGAGGTATAGTACCAACCATTAATGATCATGATCACATAATACCGTGCGAGCAAAAATTATTTGCATCAAAGAGGACCTTGCATCTAAGGACGTAATGCTTAGCCGTCGAGCTTAATACCTGTTGGGTGTCAGTAACTACCTGAATTAACAATCAGTCAGTTATTCCGTCATCTTTGACAGTCGTTAGAAGTAATTTGATTCATCGCTAATTTTTCCAATTTCTTGAACAATTCACACAATGGGCTTTACGGAACAGCACAAAACATTCATGGTTGAAGCGTATTTTCGAAACGGGGTTAGAGTAAATGGTGAGTGGCAATACAATCCGGGTTTGTGCATGGACGATTTTCACGAACATTTTCCTAACGTTGCTTTTATTGCTGGGGATTTTTATCATTGCATAAAAAGAACCGTGGCTGTGTTTAGGGAAACAGGTTCTATACAACACAAAAAAGGAGCAGGAAGACCATCTGTAAGAACAGAAGAACTTGTTGCAAACGTTCGTGAAATAATGCAAAATACGCCAACAAATTGTATAAGACGCATGTCCCAAGCAAGGTTGGCAAATATCATGATATTTATATAAATATCAAATATCGGATATATATCCGATATACAGGGTTTTTCACTTAAAACTCCCCACGCCAATATCTCGAAAACGAATAGAAATATTTAATTTCTGTAAAAAGTAGTCAATATATGGGCAAGTAGATATTTTTCAAAGTTTAAAAAATTCGACGCCTACTAAGAGTTAAGCGTCGCGACGCGTCGAAAATATAAATCGATTGCATTGACTTTAAAATTACGCGCATACGAAAGTACATATTTATATATATTTATAAACTTTTTTGTTACTTACTCGAACTTATTTATTTTACTCATTTCTGAGTTAAAGTATTAAACAAAAATTATTATTGCAATTAACTACTTACATGATTCTGAGTTTATAATAAACAAAATTATTATTGCAATTCACATGATAAAACAAATTAAAAATTTTGTTCAAAATTATGTCCATCTGCTCGAATACACATATCAAAAACTTTCAACAGATGAGCTTGGGTCACTTCTAAGAGTGTCCTTCTTGTATTAGCAGCACACGCTGCACTAATTTTGTTAATAAGATCAGCCATATCTTCGATAGGTTCTTCATAGACAACGTCCTTTAGGTGACCCCAAAGAAAATAATCTGGTGGTGTAATGTCCGGGGACCTCGCCGGCCACCTTATCGGTCCATTAGTACCAATCCATCTATTGGGGTATTCTCTGTCTAAATACCTCGTTACAATTACGGCATTATGTGCAGGCGCTCCATCCTGCTGTAGCCACATATTCATTCTAGTCTCAAAGGGCACTTCTTCTAACAGTTCCGGAAGTGTAGTTTGAAGAAATCTTAAATAGCGATCTGCATTTAAAGTGCCTTCGTAAAAGTGAGGTCCAATAAGGAATCCGTTTAATATGCCGCACCAAACATTGATGCCAAAAATTCGCTGACTACCTCTTTCTTTAATCAAACTAGGATGCTTTTCGGACCAAAAACGACAGTTGTTTCTGTTCAAGATTCTATTATTATGGAATCGACTTTCGTCGCTCCATAGAATTTTCGAGAGAAAATTTACATCTTGGCTATACAAATCGGCAAATCTTGCTAAGAAATCCATTCTTCTAGCGGGATCACCTGGTTCTAATTTATGCACTAGTTTAATTTTATAAGGGCGAAAAGAGTTTCTATTTAGAATTCTCGACGATGAACTTATGGAAACACCGGTATTTTCTTTTAATTTTGATAGGGATATTTTGGGGTTATTATCAACCTGCTGAATTACAGCAGCATTATTTTCATCATTTGTAGTAGTATTTTCTCTATTTCGTTTAGGTTTTACGAAACTGCCATATTCTCTTAAGTTTTTACATAGACCTGGAAATGTTTTTGCATCGGGGACTCTTCTATGCGGATAACGCTGTGCGTAAACTCTTTTTGCTTCTCTACATTTGGACCTGCATTCTCCAAACACTAGTAGCATGTCTACTTTTTCCTCATTGCTAAATTGAACCATTTTCATATATTTATTGTTAGTATTGTTTAAACCGAACAAAATTAAATATTTCTTGGGACAAAATGTGACAATATCTTTAACACAGCAATGACAACATATCTGTCGCTTGTAATTGCACTTAAAACAATTGCTATAACAATGGTTGCCATAGTAACTAATATTCATGGCATTCTTGTAAAAATCATCCGTAATTGCATTTTTTGTAAATCAAGAAATGTTTACTATAAACCGGTATAACTCAGAAATGAGTAAAATAAAAGAGTTCGAGTAAGTAACAAAAAAGTTTATAAATAACATGTACTTACTTTCGTATGCGCGTAATTTTAAAGTAAATGCAATCGATTTATATTTTCGACGCGTCGCGACGCTTAAGGTAAACCGCCAGTTATTGACACCCTTTCAGTGATTGACACCCATCTCGAATTAATAAAGGATTTTAAGAAAACCAGTTAATAATTTAAATTTTAATTTTGGTTGAAAGTTTTATTAAAGTCACTCTGGCAACCCTGTAGTTCGGACATGTTTGTTAGTGCCGACATGTCGGTATAAATTGTTCCTAAATTTCATGTGCTTTACAAATTACACCTGTGCTTAATCAAAACCATAAGGTAAGTACTAATTTTCACATGTCTTTTCTACGAAAGTTTTGAACTTAAAATTTAAATTTGCAGCTTTCCAGCATCGAAAGTAATTCACTAATCATATATTGTAATTTAAACCTAACCTAAAATATCCTGGATTCATTTTGTTAACATGTCAATTACTGAAATGAAAAATAAACCATATTTTAGTTATCGACACCCCCTGTCAATTACTAAATCTTTAAAGATTTTTATTTTTTAATGGTATCTTATTACACAGAAAATTACAATGTTGCCAATAAGACTTGTATTTTTGAATGTTTGTTACAACTAGTAATTGACATAGGTGTCTATTACTGGGGTGTCAACTACTAAAAGTAGTCCTTATTTGCAGATTACTACTTCTAACTCAAGTAAGCATGGCTCCCAAAAAATTGTATTCAAAAGAGCAAATGAATATGGCTTTAGAGTTAGTTCAGAGAGGCAGTTCTATAGCGTCTGCCGCTAAACAAGCTAAAGTGCCACGTGTAACTCTCCTCTACAAAGTGTCTGGGAAATCACCAAAAAGCTGTTCTATGGGTCCACCTTCAAGCCTGACTTGTGAAGAGGAAACTATGCTGGTCCAGTGGATATTAGAACTAACTAAAATACACTATCCAATTAGTAAAGTTCAACTTTTTGATAGTGTTGAATACATTATAAAGAAAAAACCAAGAAAGAATTTTTTTGTGAATGGCAGACCTGGCGATACTTGGTTTAAAAATTTCTTGAAAAGGCATCCTGAGTTAACAACAAGGGTTTCTCAAAATTTAACAATCTCCAGGGATAGCGTTTCAGAAAAACAAATAAGAAACTGGTTTTCAGAAATTCAAGAATACCTTACAAATGAAAATTTATATGAAATAACAACAGAGCCTGATCGCGTTTTTAATACTGACGAAAGTGCGTTCTTTCTAAACCCCAAAGATGACAGGGTTATAACAATAAAAGGCGAAAAAAACGTATATCAAGTGTCAGGTGACGAAAAAGAGAACTTGACAGTTCTTGTGACAGCCAATGCTAGCGGCAAATTTGCTCCTCCCATGATAGTTTACAAATACACTAGAGTACCAAGTCATGTTGCAGAAAATGTTCCTGAAAGTTGGGGTATCGGAACATCCGAAAATGGTTGGATGTGCGGAACCACATTTTTTGGTTATATGGTCAACATATTTGTACCATGGCTTGAAAAGGAAAATATACCTAGGCCTGTTCTGCTGTTTCTAGATGGGCATGTCTCACACATGACTCTTCAACTGTCCGAGTTCTGCTCTCTTAATAAAATAATTTTAATCGCACTTTACCCCAATTCAACACACCTGTTACAACCAATGGATGTCTCCGTTTTTCGCCCATTAAAGTGTCGTTGGAAAAAAGAAGTTAAAAACTGGCGGTTTCAAAATAATGGGGTAAAGTTGCAAAAGGCAAACTTTGCTCCAATTTTTAAAAAAGCGTTAGAGCAAATATCGCCTGAAACAGTACAAAACGGATTTAGAGTCTCTGGTTTAAGTCCGTTCAATGTTGACAATGTAAATTTTAATAAAATATCCGTTAAAAAGCGTGTAATTAATGTTGACACCTCATCGAGCAACTTGAACCCCAGTTTAGACGCTCATACCCTATTAAAGGCTATAGAGGAAAGGATTGGCCAACCTAAAATTGATCTTTTTTTAGATAGTTTACTAAATAGTCTTCCATGTCCAGTAGAAGACTCATCGTTATTTACCTTGTGGAAATCCTTGTATCAAGAAAAACAAAACAATGAGGCTCCCCAAGATCTGGTTGTAAATAATGTTAATGATCAGCAGGATAATGAGGCATCACAGGATATAGTTCTGAATAAAATTAATGATCAGATTCCGGTTACTGAACAAGATACTGTTCTAGATCAAAGTTCAATTGTCGATGAGTGCGAATCAATTGTTGATGAAAATTTAGGTATTAGTTGTGAGAACCTCAAACAAAAAGATGCAGCAGATGAAGCAACTCAGCAATGCTCTTCAACATCATCTGCAATTACATTACCTTTAGACCTTCCTTCTCCATATAAGTATGTTTTAAATTTTCCTGAAGCCTCAGCATTTAAAAAGAAACAAACAAAAACAAAAATTTCTTCAGTTATTTCTTCCCAAAAATGGCAAGACTTCAATAGAAAGAAACAGGACTTAAAACTTAAGACTATGCAAGAAAAAAAAGAGCGGGCTCTACTAAGGGAGAAAAAAAAGATTGAGAAAGAACAAAAAATAGATGGTGTAAAAAAACGCGTTTTTATTGACTCTGATAAAAAAGGAAAAAAATTACAAACTAAAAAGAAAAAAATAACTAAAACAAAAGAATTTGATAGCAGTGATTCACAGTCAGAAGAAGAGTGGGTACCAAGTGATTCTACTTCAGAAAGTAATAATGAGTTTGATGAATCCATTAATTACAATGAAAATAGAGATCCTAATGAAAACAATTTTAAATTAGATTTAAATAAGAATAAAGACGATACAATTAAAGTGAGTGACTACATTTTGGTTGCCTTTCCATCAGAAAAAAAGAGTTTTAAAAATTATGTCTGTGTTGTACAAGAGGTGCTAAGCAAAGATGAAGCTGAAGTAGTTGGTATGATATGCTGTAACAAGGAAAAAACTATGTTTAAATTGAATGACAAGGATGTATCTGTTATAAATTTTTCTCAAGTTATAAAGAAAATGGAGTTTCCAAAAATGCTTCTTGCTGGTGATCGATTAAAATATGAATTCTCAGAGCCGCTGGATGTTGAAGAACCCAATGCTTCTTACTAAGTTATCTTCCTAAGTTTTTAATTTAATTACTGTTTAATGTTTTTTTTAAATAAAATCTATTTATGAAAAAATCTATTTATTTTCCTCTGTCAATAACTGGACTGTCAAACACTAATTTTTTTAAAAAATGTTAATGTCAATTACTAATCCAGCTGCTCATACTGTTTTATAGAAATATATTTAAAAAAAACTAAGTGTTTTTATTACCAAAATGTTAGCTTTACAATAAGAATACATTAAAGTACTTGAAAAAAAATACCAATTGATTTTAGCTTTAAAACTTCCTGCGATAATATATTTTTTGCTGTTAATGTGTTATTAAGGGTGTCAATAACTGGCGGTTTACCTTAGCTCTTAGTAGGCGTCGAATTTTTTAAACTTTGAAAAATATATACTTGACACCATACATTGACTACTTTTTACAGAAATTAAATATTTCTATTCGTTTTCGAGATATTGGCGTGGGGAGTTTTAAGTGAAAAACGCTGTATATCCGATATACAGTGTCCGCAAGAAAGTCCGCATCAAATGGGATTTTTTTTTATTATTAGGTATAGGTAAAAATTGAAAAAGCAGTTAGTTTTTGCTTACCTAAAAACCAAAAATAACGTATACTGAAGCAGCTGCACGACTTGCGTTACCTGTCAAATTTGACAATTTTAATAAAATTGGTTCAAAAATGCCCTTATTTATAAAAATATCGAAAAACTTTATTTGAGAAAGTTGTTTATTTAGGCATTTTTAGGCTCTGTCCGAAATTTTGAGTCTAATACAATTTTTATTTTTTGCCTGATTCTTGAAAATTTTGATCAACCCTCGTAGATTAACTTTTATACATCGATGTAAAACCATTTGCCTTTACTTCATTTGTAATCTTAATGCAATTTTGTGTAAAATTTTTGTTTCCAAATGTATATTTTGCTTCAAAAACTGAATTGCTATTGATCGGTATGTAATGCTTGATGCAAAGTTTATCTAATTACATCAGTTTTGCCAAAACCGACGTTTCTCATTTTTCTTAAGTTAGTAAACAGATGTACAAAAAGAAAATATTAGGAAGCTTTCGTTGAAATTTTACTTAATTATTATTATTAAATTAAATTAATTATATTAAACTATATTTTTGTTGAATAAAATGTTTTGAGCGATTAATATTTATTCTTCTTGATCCAATATTAATTAAGTAAAATTTCAACGAAAGCTTCCTAATATTTTCTTTTTGTACATCTGTTTACTAACTTAAGAAAAATGAGAAACGTGGTTTTTCACAAAACTGATGTAATTAGATAAAGTTTGCATCAAACATTACATACTGATTAATAACAATTTCAGTTTTTGAAGCAAAATAAATAATTGGAAACAAAAATTTTACACAAAATTGCATTAAGATTACAAATACAGTAAAGGAAAATGGCTTTACATCGATGTATAAAAGTTAATCTACGAGGGTTGATCAAAATTTTCAAGAATCAGGCAAAAAATAAAAATTGTATTAGACTGTCAAAATTTCGTACAGAGGCTAAAAATGCCTAAATAAACAACTTTCTCAAATAAAGTTTTTCGATATTTTTATAAATAAGGGCATTTTTGAACCAATTTTATTAAAAATGTCAAATTTGACAGGTAACGCAAGTCGTGCAGCTGCTTCAGTATACGTCATTTTTGGTTTTTAGATAAGCAAAAACTAACTGCTTTTTCAATTTTTACCTATACCTAATAATAAAAAAATCCCATTTGATGCGGACACTGTATATCTGATATATATCAAATAATTTTTTTCAGCTGAAACAGGTAAAACCATACTATAGTAGGTAGCCAAGTAAAATCAAGGAACTAGATATTTAAGTAAATATTATATTTTTATTTTGGCATTTTAAATTTAAATTTTATTACGGATTAACGTTGTAATAAAAAAAAAGCACACACAATGCACAGTCGCGTCGACGAACGCTTCAGTAATGAAAAATAATAATGAAATAAATAAGGGATACCAATCGTAATACCAACCCAAACCATACAACATTCGGCGGTAAATTAAAATTTCCAAAAATTTGTTTAATATCGTAGTTTGTTGTTTTTCAGCACTTACACACACACTTAATTTTCTTAATAATAAATACCATGATATATATCGAGATATAAATATCATGATATATATATCAGTGATATATATCATGCCAACCCTGGTCCCAAGAAGTGGGAAGATCTTATTAACATGCAGGATTATTCTTAAGAAGCAGCTAAATTTATTTCCTTAAGTATTCCAAGAAATATAAGCCGTAGATTATGAAAGACGCAGGAATTACTCTCAATGGTTTACCCAAAATTTATTGGAAAGAAATGATTTATTAGACCTGACATTTTTTTCGGATGAAGCCTGGTTCCACCTCTCCGGTTATGTGAATTCTCAGAATACACGCATGTGGAGTAGTGAAAATCCCCATTTTTTTGTAGAGTCTTGCACCTTCAAAAAATTCGTGTCTGGTTAGCTATTTCCCGAAGAAGAATTGTTGGTCCTATTTTTTTCCATGACACAGTTACAGCACAGCAGTGTAGAGACAATATTTTGAATCCAGTTGTGGAGCAATTACTTGACAACGAACTACGTTTTGGATATTTTTAACAGGACGGTACAACCGCCCATACAGCCGCCGAAACTATTAACTACTTACGCAATTTTTTCTACTACAGATTTGATCAGTTTTCGATCAGACATAGAATTCCCACCTAGATCACCATGTTTAACGGTTATGGATTACTTCGTTTTTCCTCATTTAAAGAACACTATTTTTAAAACACCAGTTGCAAATTTAGAACAATTGCAAGAAAGGATTATCCAAGAATGTGGTAACATTTCTCCAGAGATGCTGGTCAACACTTTCGAAAATATGAAGAGACGTGTGAATTTATGCTTGGAGCATGGCGGTGGCCAATTTCAGCAATTTATGTAATTATTTTTCTTTTTCTTTCTGTATATTCTTAGTTTGTTAATTTTGTAAACAACAAAAATAAATTTGCATTTGTCTACTTATTTTACTACTCATTAGTTTGGCATATCATGTCATAATATGAATTTGACAAAATTTTAACCTAGATTTGGTTAGATCATAGACAATTTACCTTTAGATACCTACAGCTTATCTCCTGCGCAAACAAAAGTTACGTTTTATGGGCGAAAAAATACGTCCGAGCGCATGACTCGTCGGTCAGCTGTCTTCATTCGGGGAACCTTCGTGCATGCGCACAAACCTCGTGTTATTGGGCCGTCCTACTTTATCGACAATAATCGACGCGCTCAAGAATACTCTCCAGAACCGGCTCGGCCGCCATTTTTGTTGTTGTGTTTTAAGGTTTCTCTGTGGATTCCTTGTAGTTTTCTTTGCTATCGTGGTTTCTGGGTGTTTAATATTTACGGATTTCTAGTTTTTGTGTAGTTTAGTGAATTGTATTTGTTCTTTTAGTGACTAGGATTGAAATATAAACAATGACTAGTAACAGCCGTTGTATGATTTTATTATGCCCAAATAGGGGTAAAATTCCTGGTATTTCGTATTTTCAGTAAGTATGGAATAGTGATGTATCTTGATATACAGTGTCACCAGTAAAGTCCGCATCATATGGGATTTTTTTTTATTAATAGCTTTATTCAAAATTTGACTTTGGCATCAAGCTCTGCTTCAATTGAGATGAAAATTAAGCAAAAAAATAGTAGTCACGTGATACGCATTATCTGTCAAATTTTAATTTTAAAAAAAAAATAATTCAAAAGTAAGGTTATTTCTTAAAATATCGAGAAAAGTTATTAGAAAAAGTGTTTTTAAATGCAGTGTCTAGCCCACATGCAAAATTTCAGCCGCATAAGATAATTTTCATTTTTTACCCATATTTCGTAAATTGCACCACTTTTGCAAAATAAGACTTAACGCAACCTACATAAAACTTCTTAGTTTTGACAATGCTTTATTTCAGATACATTTTCTTTAAAGTAGCGCCATATTAAATGTGTGTAAATCTACAAAATCAAAATTGGCTATTATAATTTGGTCGCATGTGATGCAAAGTTTATTTGTTTTTGACCCTGTATACGGTAACTTTATAAAATAGGTATTTTTGAAAACTTAGTTTGTGCCTGAAAGTAAAAAAATTAAAATAAAAACTAAAGTAAAGGAGTTTTAAATTAAATCGTTGAAAATAGATAAACTTTACGTTAAGTTAAACTAAAATTTATTTTCCACTTAAAAAACATTTTACTGAAGGCACTGTTTTCTTTTTGTCTTAACATTAAGGTGTATTACTTTCAGACACAAACAACCTTTTTTAAAATACTTATTTTATGGAGTTACCTTATACAGGGTCAAAAATAAATGAACTTTGCATCACATGCGACCCAATTTTAATAGCCCAATTTTGATTTTGTAGAAAAACACACATTTAATATGGCGCTACTTTAAAGAAAATGTATCTGAAATAAAGCATTGTCAAAACTAAAGAGGTTTTATGTGGGTTGGGTTGAGTCTTATTTTGCAAAAGTGGTTCAATTTACAAAATATAGGTAAAAAATAAAAATTATCTTATGCGGCTGAAATTTTGCATGTGGGCTAGAAACTGCATTTAAAAAAACTTTTTTTAATAACTTTTTCGATATTTCAAGAAATAACCCTACTTTTGAATTATTTTTTTGAAAAAATTAAAATTTGACAGATAATGCGAATCACGTGACTACTATTTTTTTGCTTAATTTTCATCTCGATCGAAGCAGAGCTTGATGCCAAAGTCAAATTTCGAATAAAGCTATTAATAAAAAAAAATCCCATATGATGCGGACGTTACTGGTGACACTGTATAACTTTATTTTATTATGATCAATTTAAACACATCAAACTAGGCCTAGGCTACACAAACAAGGTATGAAAATAAAGGGAAACACACACCAAGACAGATTATCGCGATGCATGTTTTGGTATATTTTATTTGCAGCCCTGCAATCTTCAAAAAGTTTAAAAGACACTTTTCTCTATACTTATATTATATAAAAGAAAACATTAAATACCTAGGTAGTTCGTTAGTCGACGAATCATTTTTAAACAAATTTTAAAAACAAAACCTTAAAAACAATTTTCTATCGTTAAAATCTGATAGGTTTCCTACTACTAAAAATGCCAGAAATCACTACCTTTTTTCCCAACTTGATAAAAAATTGAGAAGAAATTACAATTTTTTGGCAAGAATTTAAATTTTAAAGCCCGGACCTGTCTATTTTCCCATTCGTCAAACGATAATGTTGCAGTGCGCATGTCTAATAAATCCCAGTTTTGTTTACATGCGCGAGGCCATAAAACTGCCACATTCGTGATTATTGTTTGCTTATCTAAAGGTAAATTGTCTATGGGTTAGATATATCGTCACCATATCATTGTGATCTAAACCAAGCCCTACGTTTTTTTAATCCAAGCTGTCTTTGATGCAAATAATTTTTGCTCGCGCGGTAGCAGTAGATAGCTTTTCTTCCTGGGATACAAAAGCTTATTATCGACAAATCTTATCTTCAAGGCATAAAATTACTCCGCGCAATCGTTGACTCACCCGATACATAAATTATACAAATTACAATATGACCAACACTAAATGTCTATGGTAGAGGGCGTCCTAACCCTTACAGGTAAATTTTTTTACCGACGTCGATGAAACAGGCCTATACGTGGTGACCTAACAACCTGCCAAATGTAGAAGGTATTGGTGAGTAGTACAAAATAAAATAGCTTAATCCGATACTATTTTTTTAGACGATGATAATTTGCCGCCTCTATCCACCATAGAACAGCGATCCCTAGCAATTCTGCAGGAACTGCCTTTTCTAGTACCGTTTAATACTAGAGTCCTTTTACTCCGAGATTTATGTCGTTATAGCTTAGGCGAAAACGACTACCAGAGAATGCACCACGAACTATTAAATGATAATATTGTAATAATTAGAAGAAATTATCTTTACGAAGACGCTTTTGAAAAGATCTCTTCGAAGAATGGTAAGATTTTTTTAAATATTTGCTTTGTATTATGAGACCATGTTTACAAGTTTGAGTTTGTTCGCATGCGTAAAGATATTACAGATATCATAACAGATACCGATACCCAAAACCATTTGCAACCTTTATACATAGGTAAAAAATAGGAAAAATACGTAGTAGCTTTATTTTTCAAAATTCCTTATATTAAACAGCAGGAGTAAATTTTGAAAAAAGGGGTATATTTAATAAATAATTTTCATATTGGAAACTCGCCCCCTCCATTTGTACCCCTAGGGGCAAAATTTCCCAAAATAGGTACTTGCTTCTTTTAACAGAGTTAAGTATAGTACCAATTTTCAGAAATATAGCTAAAAATTATAGAAAGTTATATCTACCCTCTCAAGATAGACTACACCCCTTTTCTGAACCCCTTGGTGGATTTTGGAAAAATGACGAAACACGTGCGTTATTATTTCATTTAAGGAACTTATATATCAATTTTTAAACATATACAGGATGTCCCGAAATTAGCTGACAATATTTTAAGGAGATAAAGTACATTTAAAAATAAGGCTAATACCCTCTATTAATATACCTTCAAAAACGCTTCGTTATGGGGCTAGAGCCCCCCGAATTGCAGCCATGAAAAGCAGTTTTTTCACAATATCTCAAAAACCGATTAGGGTATCGAAACAAAATTTGATACATGTTTTACCCATGACAAGACGCAATAAACGATTTAATTAGCTTAACTTTATTTCTTCCAGTGGCGTCCCACTGGGTAGGTAGTTGGGAGAATATTGCCCTAAGTTTTTTATTTTTAGGATTTTTTAACTTCAGGTGCAATTTTTAAAAGCGTTGAAGTATTTTGTTGAAAAAAGGTACTCTTGTTTCATTGAGGTAGGATTCACCATTTTCCAGTAAAATCGATTTTAAAATTTTCGGTTTTTTGAAATCCGGTGAAAAGGCTAAGGTTTTTTTTTTGCATATTTTAGCAAACACTTAATATTAAAACATGAAATTTATTAGAAGTTCTACTAGCGACAAGGCATATGTATTAAAGGATGTTACTTTAAAATATTTTTCCAGTGACGTCGCACGGGGTGGAGCCTTAAGTAAATATTACTGTTATTATTTTGTAATGTAATTTTTTTTTATTTTTGAATTTTTTGTTAATAAAATCTTCTATTATTGTAATTTGACAGAATGTAACGTTTTTAAATTAAACATATTTTTAGATTCCTTTGTTTTTTAAATATTTATTTTCATGGAGATTTTAAGAGAGTTTTAAAATAAAACAAAAAAGAGTAACAAATTGCAAATCAAATTTGATTGTGAACCACACGGAAAACTAATTCTTAAGCAAGTACCAGTCATGTGTCCCCAAAAATAATAATCAAGGGGATTTAAATCAAGTGATCTTGGTGGCCAGGCTATGGCTACCAATCCACCTGGTAATTTTCTTCAAGTCAATTCCTCACTTGACGTCCGTAGTGAGCTGGTGC
This sequence comes from Polydrusus pterygomalis, assembly GCA_963969555.1. Taxonomy (NCBI): domain Eukaryota; kingdom Metazoa; phylum Arthropoda; class Insecta; order Coleoptera; family Curculionidae; genus Polydrusus; species Polydrusus pterygomalis. The sequence goes on along the minus strand of OZ018376.1, from coordinate 72,907,182 downwards.
TCCATCATGTTGAAAGAAGTGCCCTAAACGTAAATCCAGTGGCACATTATCTAATAAATCCCCAAGTTGATTATGTATTATTATTATTTGTCGCTAGTATAGAACTTCTAATAAATTTCATGTTTTAATATTAAGTGTTTGCTGAGATATGCAAAAAAAAACCTTAGAAATTTCACCGGATTTCAAAAAACCGAAAATTTTAAAATCGATTTTACTGGAAAATGGTGCATCCTACCGCAATAAAACAAGAGTACCTTTTTTCAACAAAAGACTTCAAGGCTTCTAAAAATTTCAAATAAAGGTAAAACATCCTACAAATAAAAAACTTAGGGCAATATTCTCCCAACTACCTACCCAGTGGGACGCCACTGGAAGAAATACAGTTAAGCTAATTAAACCATTTATTGAGTCTAGCTATGGGTAAAACATATATCAAATTTTGTTTTGATACCCTAATCGGTTTCTGAGATATTGTAAAAAACTGCTTGTCATAGCTCCAATTCGGGGGGCTCTAGCCCAATAGCGAAGCGTTTTTGAAGGTATGTTAATATGGGATTTTAGTCTTATTTTTGAATGTACTTTATCCCCTTAAAATATTGTCAGCTAATTTCGGGACACCCTGTATATCAGTTGTAGTTTCTGAGATACAGAAATTGTCATAAAAATTTCAACCACCTATCTTAGGAGTTGATTTTCGAAAAATTCCTTTTTAATGTCTGCGTTATAGGGAGAAAACATCCTCGAAATTTCATTATTCTAGGATTAGGGGTTTAGGCTGGGCGTTGATGAATCCAGTTCAAATTTATATACATATTCAATGATACTACAATTTTTTATACCGATACAACGTGGGAAAACTTAAATAATAAAATTAAAAAATATTTTAAAATTATAAAAAATTGGTTTGATAACAATTTGTTAACAATTAATTTTAATAAAACAAATTATATTCCTTTTACTTTAAACCTAAATAACCTACCACAAAATATGAATAGTATTCAAATAAATGAAGACATTCAAATTTTTAAAGTTAATAAAATAAAATATTAAGGAATTATTTTTGGCAGTAAATTAAATTGGAATTTTCACTTAGAATACGTAATTAAAAAGAGAAGAAGTTTACCACCGATTTTTAAAAACATTAAAAAAATTTTAAATGTAAGACATAATATGGAAATATTATATTACGCGTTAGTTAAAACTCATTTCAATTACGGAATTTTAGTTTGGGGAGGAATAAATAGAACTTTAGTTAAAAAATTAGAAATATTATAAAAAAGGTTTCTAAAAATTATATTCAATAAAGATTATCTTTATCCATCAAAAGAATTATATTCAGAAACAAAAAAATTGAACATAAGACAACTTCACATTTATAACATCTTAATATATATATTTAAAAATAAAAACCTTATACAATTTAAAAACCATAATCATAATACACGTCATAAAAAGAAATAACCATAAAACATAAAATAAATAAGTTCATAGGATAAAAAAATTTCAAATATTTATGTTCTTATTTAAACGATTATTTACCAACAAAAATTAAAAAATTGATTTCATTAAAAAAAATTAAAGTCGAAATAAAAACACGGATATTAAAAACAGACAATTTGAAAATACTTTTCGAAATGCTTTAATTAATTAATATTGTTCTGAATAATTTATATAAGTAATATTTTTTACTTAAAAATTATAAATTAATAATTTTATTATAGGTAATATATTTCTTCAGAAAAAACTGCGTTTATACTATAAATTTACATTTTTACTTTAAAATGCGATCTAGCATATATCTTGTTTTCTTTGTATCATGAGCCGTATTCAATTGAGACAGAGATTTAGATCGATCTGATCTTAAAAATCAGTTTAGTGATCCAAGGTGAAACACGAATTTTTATACCAGTTGTTCGTTTGGGTTTTGATTTTGACTTAACCTTATTTCATGTTCAAAAATTAGTCGAGAGTAGCGTTGTAATATTTTATAAAGCGGGGGACTAAAGTAAAACAACTTTAACATATTTTATTTCCACTCTTCCCATTCACCTACAGGAAATATTATTTACCTAGATGAGTTCAAAAAGACGTAATTTATCTATTTCTACTTCTACAGTTAATTTTCTTGAAAAAAGAAATAACCCAAGAATACTAATAAATATCCAACGAAAATCTAAAAATAGAGACAGAATGGAACCATAACTTCCAAAACCATAAAGTTAACAAAACCAACAACTGATCTGATTTTGGTGATTCTGCAATTTCCCAAGTTCACTTGGGATCACTTTGACGGTAATGGGGGAATAGTGATCATTTGCCAATCGAACACAGGTCAGATCAGTTAGATCGATCTAAACCAGCAAATCGAACACGCCTATGACTATTTACAATATCAGCTGATAAGAAAGTAAACAAAACGCATGCCTTGAGGCCGTTTTTAATATGTGTAATTGTGATATTTAATACTAAAGATAATTGCTATGGTCGTAATGGTAAAGCAAGTATAATTTAAAATACTGACGATGTGTTATTTGATGACAAAACGTTACATTTTAAAAACCTTTAAATTATTTTATTTTATTTTTTTATTTCAAATTCTACAAATAAAACAAAATCAACAACCATTGATTACCTCATTAAAGAAACTAAGAAAATCGAAGAACCAAGTAAAAATTTTGAAGAAATAAATAACCATTTTATCAAAGTTAGAGAAAGGCCAAGAAAATTCCAATGAATCAAAAAAAAATTACCCAGATGTAGAAATAAATTCAAGTTCTATGTTTTTAAATAAAGAATATATCACATTTGAAGAAATGGGCAAAAAAATTGATGAGCTTAATTCGAAGAAAGCAACGGGATTTGATAATATTTCCATCAAAATTATTAAAATTCTAAAATATAATATAATTCCTATATTACATCATTTAATCACAATTTCTTTTAAAACCGGGTTATTTCCAGATAAATTAAAAATAGCAAAAGTACCACCAGTTTTTAAAAATGCAGAAAAATATTTTAGTAGTAACTATCGCCCAATTTATGTTTTACCTGCATTTTCAAAGAGTTTTGAAAAAATTTTAAATAATAGAATAGTAAATTTTTTGAAGAAAAAAATTACTCTCTCCATTTCAATATGGTTTTCGTAAATTTAGAGATACAGAAGTTGCAGCTGCAGATATTATCAAAGATATTCAACAAAACGTTGATAGTGAACAAAAATGCTGCCTACTGTCCCTAGATTTATGTAAAGCATTTGACACAGTCAATCACAACATTTTACTTAAATGCCTATACAATATTGGAATTCGGGGAAATAATTATTTATTGTTAAAAAATTACTTAAGTAATAGAAAGCAGTTTGTTCAAATTGAAAATATTAAAAGTTCACAAAAAAACATAACTTGTCGTGTTCCGCAAGGATCAACCTTAGGACCTACTTTTTTTTAAATCTACATTAATTCTATAGCAAAATTAAATTTAAAAGGTAAAATAAAATTGTTTGCCGATGATACTACTATTGTATATTTCCATGAAGACTATGCTCAAATTCATAATAACATTAACCACGACCTAAATATATGTAAATGGCTTGAAACTAATAAATTATATATAATAAATTATCATTAAATTTTAATAAATCATCTTTTATGTTTATAAGTAAATCAAAATTAAAAAATAACAATATTTCTTCACTGTCTTTCATATAACCATTTAATTAAATATACTAATACAATAAAATTTTTAGGTTTATATATTGATGAAAATTTAAGTTGGAAAAAACATATTGAATATTTAAGAAGTTACATCTCACCAATAATTGGCATTTTGTTTAAAGCTAAAAATTATATATCGTTAAAATATTTAAAAAATATATATTATTCTTTGGTTTATTCAAAATTACAGTATATGATTTCAATTTGGGGATCAGCGAATTTAACTAAAATTCAGCCATTAAAAAAACTACAAAACAAAATAATTAAATCCATACATAAACTTCCTTTTTTAGAACCAACTATAAGTTTATATGAACCAAATGGATATTTAAATTTAGAAAAGCTTTATAAATTAAAACTATGCATTCTAATAGACTATTATTATTAAAGAAAAACAATCGAATATAATATTTCCTTCGAGCAACATTATTCACATCAGGAGACAAAATCATCATATTCAAACACCAATGGTAAAGAGTACTTTTGGCCAAAAAACAATATTATATAAAGGAATAACAATTTATAACAGTTTGCCGAAAAAAATTAAAGAAATATCAAAATTATGGACTTTTAAAAAATCACTAAAAAAATATTTTTTAAAACTGAACTAACTTTAACGTATTATATATTAATATTTTTTTTAAAAATGGTTATTATATATATTATTTTTTTGAATAATTTCGATGGAGTTATTAATAGTTACTAAACATAGTTGGTGTTATATTCTCTGTAATAAACTTTTTTTTTTGAGTTGGTTGAGAGTAAAGATATATATTATAATTATTTTTATCGTATTGTCACAAAAGGAATTTATTTAAAAATATTTTATATATAGTTTTCCCTTCTTTTAGGGAAACGACGAACTCCGGTCGTGAATCTTGATTCTGCTGACTTGACGACTTGGCAAAACCATTGATAGATCGGGATGCGCGTATAATGTTTCATAATTGCAACTTTTCGAACTTGTTTAATAAATTTAATATAGGTTTTAAGTTACGTAGGAATGACCTGACATTAGCCTTAACTATAGAAATCTATTAAAAATTCGAATATTGAACTATGAAATATTTTTAAATAAATTCCTTTTGTGACAGTATCATTGAAGATTAAGTCATTTTTATATGATATCTTTATTAATAATTATTAACATCATAAACATACTAAAACCTACATAAAACCTTAGTTACTCATAATACATTAGTTACCATAATTTAATATGTTAGTTACGAAAGCATAATACGTTAGATACCAAATAATATTAGAACTATTTTTCATGAACATTTAAAACAATATTTTGACAGTTTTCAAATTTGATGGATACACCTTTGTCTTTAACGTCCACGATCTTAGGTATGCCCTCTGAAGACTGATTAATGACCGAGAAAGCACTCCTTTCGATTTCGTGCGGTCCCCAGTACCTAATCCACTGCCGGAAACATCGCCGATTTAAATTTTGCGAGCAATGGAAATTTTTCTTGGTCACACTTTCTTCTAAATACCCTCTAGCAACCTTCGACGATTCCCATCCACCAAGTTCTTGTAGTTCTAATATATCTCCTCCAGCATTAACAAGAAAATTTGCCGAAGATCTTCTAACGCAGTGACCAGTATACAAATTAGGATTTTCAAGTGAGAGATACTCAGCTATTTTTTGAGGTATTTTAGAGAAGAAATGAATGCCGCAGGGCTGTACCGTACATTTCCCTTTTCTATATGATACAAACAATCTTTGGTGAGTGACATGGTCTGGCCTTAACATTGCGTACTTTTTAAATAAAAGCACAGGATTGACTTCGCCGTCAAATATCACAGCGAAAATACGTTTCTTGTGGGTTTTTGAGTCGGGAATAGTAACAATCAGCTTGTTCTCTAAAACGTCAACATCTTCCGTGGTCATCTTCGCTAATTCATTAGTTCGACAGGCTCCTCCAATAACAATTAAAAAAGCCACTTTCATCATTAAAAACTTCTCGTCTGAGGCAGAACACACAAATTCGTTGACTTGTTCTCTTGTAAATACTTTCGATTTTTTTGCTCTATATCCAACATTTTTCTTCTTGATGAAACGTATTAAGGCGCCGTATTTGTCGATTTCCACTCTTTCCTTCAGTTCTAAAGTCGCTCGTAACATGGAATATTTCGGCCATAAGGACGAAGCAGAGTATTCCTCAGAGAGTTTTGAAAAATACGCCAGCAATACCGTTTCTTCTGCACCTTAAACATGTACTTTGTTTCGCCACTCACAAAACTGCCGATATTCTTTTTCATAATGGATTTTAGATTTGTCCGGAAGCAAGTTCAACCTTATAATGTTGGCTGCAGCTAATATATCGTCAGGAATATCAAAATCTTGCATGATTTTAATGATGACTTTTTGAAATGCCAAAATGAAATGTCAAAAACCTTGTTTTTATTTTCGCATCGCCGTTGTCAATGATACGATAAAGCTTTGAATATAACTCGATTCACTGGACAACAGCTAAAATGTTGCAGAAATAAAATCAACTAAATCTTACTATTTTAGGTGTGCTTAAATCGAAAATAAACTTTTTTTTTAAATATTAGTTCACGTTTAAGAGATACGTGACGTCATGTTCCCCTAATATATTAACACTGTAACCGCGAGAACGCACGTAGTATATTTGTATTGTAATAACAATATATGGATTTTATATTGCCAAATCTACATTTTCACCAAGTTAAGGAATGGTGGATTCTTAGGGACGATCCCCTATATTCGAAATCCTAACCCCCTATTGCTTAAAATAAGAGCGATAGCCATTGAAACCCATGTAAATCCACTTTCATGTCTGCCTTGTACTGAACAGTCCCTATATAATAAAAATCTGTTTACAAAAATAAGAGAGCGAACGAAATGAGTTTTACATAAATTTACCTAAATAGGGATATTAACACAATGGCGACTTAGCCGGGACCACCCTAAACAGGGATAATATTGAAATATTTAATTAAGCGGCAAATAAATAATGCTTTACTACCCGATTTTAAATAAATAAACGACTAAACGGATAAAAGGACCCTTGTTTATCCTCATTTCTATGGTTTACCTGAGCACAGTACTATAATGTAGGCCAATAAATCCATTAGTACCTGCTCAGTCGCATTGTGTCCTTTATCCGTATTTAGGTAATAACAAATAAAAAACTCATTATGTTGGTTTCTTAAAATTGTAAATAGACTACTTATAAGTATAATTATAATGAAATGTATTTAAAAATCTATAATCCATATTTGGGGATATAAACAGGTAGGTAAGCGGAGAGGTTAGTCAGTCGAAGTTAGTAATTCAAGTCGAATAGTTAAGATTGTAAAATGCCTCGAAAGTGTGTAAACAATCCAGATCACTTCTGTTATGTTTGTGGTGAAGTGGCTTTTGCGTCTCAGAAGCGATCTATGACTCCATTGATGAAAAAAGCATATCATCTTTATTTCGGTTGCAGAATAGGAGATCAAGACAAACAGTTGGCGCCACATATATGCTGTAATGCATGCGCTTCAAGTTTGACAAGCTGGTTAAATCGTAAAAACCGATCTATGCGGTTTGCTGTTCCAATGGTCTGGAGAGAGCCTACAAATCATGTTAATGATTGCTATTTCTGCATGATACCTCCTGTTGGGCAAGGCACCGGTATATCCAACAAGAAAAAGTATGTTATTAACTATTCAAATATACCATCTGCCATCAGACCTGTACCACATAGTGACGACCGTCCTATTCCAGAACCCCCAGAAACAGTCACTTACGAATCAGACAGCGATACAGCGTTGTGCCAAGAAGAAGATATGCCATCAACTTCAAGAGATCCCGATTTCGCACCCAGCACATCATACCGCCAACCGCACAAAATAACCCAGTCAGAATTAAACGATCTTGTGAGAGATCTAGAACTTCCAAAAAGTAAGGCTGAGTTACTAGGATCAAGATTGCAGCAGTGGAACCTGTTAGAAGAAGATGTCTCTGTAAGTGTTTTTCGTAAACGCCATAAAGGTCTAGCGCCATTTTTTGACATGGAAAATAACTTAGTTTTCTGCAATAATATTGGCGGTTTATTGGAGGCTTTAAATATAAACCACAAACCAGTGGAATGGAGATTGTTTATAGACAGTTCAAAATTAAGTTTAAAGGCAGTACTATTACATATTGGCAATATTCTTCCGTCCATTCCTGTCGGATATGCAGTTCACATGAAAGAATCATACGACAATATGAAGTTCCTATTCACAACCATAAAATATGATGAGCACCAATGGCAGATCTGTGGTGACTTAAAGGTTATTGCACTTTTACTTGGGTTGCAGCTAGGCTACACCAAGTTTTGCTGTTTTTTGTGTGAATGGGACAGTCGGGCAAGGTCACTTCATTACAATAGACGACACTGGCCCGTTCGACAATCATTAGAGCCAGGCCAAAAAAATGTACAACACATGCCATTGGTAGACTCCAAAAAGGTTTTGTTACCACCACTGCATATCAAATTGGGCCTAATGAAAAACGTTGTTAAGGCACTGAATCGAGATGGGCCAGCATTTCAGTACCTACGTCAGAAATTCCCGAGGCTAAGTGAGGCCAAAATTAAAGAAGGTATTTTTATTGGGCCACAAATTCGAAATATTCTGAAAGACGAACACTTTGACAGCACTCTAACAGATATTGAAAAAAACGCCTGGAAAGACTTTCGCCTCGTGGTAACTAATTTCTGGGGAAATAAAAAAGCTGACAATTACGTTACTCTGGTTGAAAATATGCTGTCGTCGTATCAAAAAATGGGCTGCAATATGTCTCTAAAGATCCATTTCCTACAATCTCACCTGGACTTTTTTCCTGACAACTGCGGAGCTGTAAGTGATGAGCACGGCGAACGCTTCCATCAGGACATATCAACCATGGAAAACAGATACCAGGGACACTGGAATGCTTCCATGCTTGCCGACTACTGTTGGACTCTTGTTAGAGATGCTCCAGAAACAGTTCACAAAAGAGTAGCAAAGCGACAGCGCATTTACTGACTCTAAAGTGTAAAATTATGTAGTTTTTATTATTTTATCAAAAATAAAATATAACCCCTTTTTTTTAAAACGACAACTAAGTTTTTAATTTCATTATCATTTTTGTATTCAGCATCCCAAAGTTAACAAAAAAAATGCATTTTGATACACGATACAACCAATAACCTAAAATTTGTTGTCCAGTGTTATTAGCGATTTAACACCGTCTCGGACATTGCGGGTGACTCGGCTGTCGCCTCGTCACCTAGCAATGTCCTCGACTATTATAAATCGTATAATAATATCGTTATATTAATAGCTATAAATTAATAAATTAGAAGTCCCCAAGTCCGTATTTAAAATTCCACGTCCATATTCAAAAAAATTGACTTCACGTCATCATCTTATTGGAACATAAAAAGCGGCTATGAAAAAGTGTTTTTGGTTTTCTCCTGTATGCGTAAGGCAAAAATTAAGGCGCATAAAATTAAAAACCAAAACTGATAATATCTGACATTTTTTTTTAATTAACCTGAATTTATTACCACAACTTTTTCGGTGAAGATCGATGACATTTTTTTTTTCATTTTAGACTCCGATTTAAAACATCGAATAAGAATTCAATTTATTAACAACGCTGGTCTTGACGAGGCAGGCATTGATGGTGGAGGTATTTTTAAAGAATTTATTAATGAAGTGTTAAAGACTGCATTTGATCCCAACCGGGGATTTTTTATTATGACTGCTGACAATGCACTTTATCCTAATCCTAACGTTCACCTCATTGTGGAAAATTTTACCAAACACTATAATTTTATTGGCCGCTTAGTTGGAAAGGTAAGATTTTTAAAAATTTAGATTAGAAATAAATTGATTTGAAACCGTTTTATTTTTATTCCCTTTGTAGGTTTGTTCCATTGACATGTATCTACCTTTAGATAAGCTAACAATAATCACGAAAGTGGGAAATTTATGGCCTTGCGCACGTAAACAAAGCTACACCGTATTAGGCAGGCGCACTGTAACATTTATCATTTAACGAATCGGAAAAGTTCTTGCTCAAGAAGTTGTAAAAATGACCTTCAATTTATTTTTACGTGTAAACAGCTAAAATTTGCCCAAAAAAATTGGAATATCTTCTCAATTTATGATCAAATTGGGGAAAATGTAGTGATTTCTGGCATTTTTAGTAGTTGCAAACCTATCAAATTTTGAGGATAGAATTTTCTAAAATTTGTTTAAAAATGATTCGTCATCGTGTTTTCAGTCGAAAAGGAAGAGGACAAGTTAATTAAACTAGTCTTATAAAATCGAATATAAAAAACAAACAAAACCAGCAAAATAACCAATATTCTATTTTATTGCGTACGTAACTTCCAGTCAAATATAACTTGTATTGATTTTTACAATTTGGCATATCAGATTTATATAATCAATTTTCGAAAAAATGTTATAGGAAGGGATAGCATTTATTTTCGGTCTAGAATTATCCCCTACATTTTTTGCTCTTATATCCGGACACCCTGTATATTTATATATTTTCGTAAAATATGTCAGGTTTTTCTATTTTGACATAAAAAAATTACTATACCTTTTACTAGTATAATAGGGTGGAGTGAAGTTATACGTATCGAAAAAAAAAATTAGTTTTTCAAATCGGAATAGCCGCAAAAACATGCTCTGCTACTTAACTAAGAGCTATGCGAAAGATGGTTTCTCTAAAATTATGTTTTGAGGTGCCCCAAGAATTTTTAAAATAAAAAAAAATCGATAATCATGAAAAAAAAATATTAGTTTTTCAAAACGGAATAGCTGCAAAAACCTGCTTCACTACTTAACTAAGTGCTATGCGAAAGATAATTTTTCTAACATTATATTTCGAGGTCTTATTTAAAAAAAAAACATGATTTTTATTTAAATTAATATATTATATTATATTTAATTATAATATATAATATTCCTTTAATAAAACAATCAAGTTAAAATGAAAACAAACTCTTTGGCAAAAAAAAGTATACAAACTAAAACAGAAATGATAATTTAAAATAAGCATTAGTTGCATAAAAAAATTAGTGTTCAATTTTCGCGAAAATTTTCTAATTTAAAAAGGCTTGGGGCACCTCGAAATATAATGTTAGAAAAATTATCTTTCGCATAGCACTTAGTTAAGTAATGAGGCAGGTTTTTGCAGCTAGTCCGTTTTGAAAAACTAATATTTTTTTTTCATGATCATCGACTTTTTTTTTTATTTTAAAAATTCTTGGGGCACCTTAAAACATAATTTTAGAGAAACCATCTTTCGCATAGCTCTTAGTTAAGTAGTGGAGCATGTTTTTGCAGCTATTCCGATTTGAGAAACGAATTTTTTTTTTCGACACGTATAACTTCACTCCACCCTACTGTGTAACCAACCGAAATAAATCGTTTCTAACAATATTGTTTTTGATTTAAAAAAACATTAATACAATTTGTTTGTTTTGTAGGCTATATTTGAAAATATATTGGTGGATCTTCCTTTAGCAGAATTTTTTTTAGCGAAATTACTAGTGGACAGTGCTAGCGCCTGCTATTTAAAATCGTTGGATCCTGTGCTGTACAGAAATCTGTTGTATCTGAGAGACTATAATGGCGATGTTAGCGATTTGGGATTGGATTTTACAACTGTCAATAATGATTTAGGCGAAACAAGGGTAAGTTTTAGTCCAACTTAATATTTATATCAGTCTCTAGCTGGTTAACAGTATGTACGGAAGTACGGACCATGCTCGGCACCTTTAGGTAGATATTAAGTTTCTTATTAGTAGGTATAGAAGAAAACGTTATTTTTTATAAAAACGTCTGCTTGTGCTGAAACATCATTTTTAGGTTTTTGGATCTGTTTTTTCAATTCCTTGATTTATTAAATGAATTTTGCTTGTGCTGAAACTACAATTTCAAATATCACATTTGCGATTACTATACAGGGTTCGTCAGAAACAACAATTTTAGTTTTTTTAATTTCGTTTAAAATAAATTTACGTAAAAATAAACGAGTATCGTTGCTTTCTTACTTCGAATATGATTTTATATCTGGCCGAGTAAAGATTTTGTTGTAAGAAACCCATTTTTTATTTGCCTACTTTTGAATTATTTTTATTATTACATGTCATATTTTTTCAATTCATTCAATCATAAATTATAAAACTTTTATTCAAATGTGGTACCACCGAGTTAGTGCATAGTTCAACTCGACATCTGAATTCCCGATTACAGTTCCTAACTTGCTGTATTGGGATATTTGCAATAACTACTCTTATTTTTTCTTTCAAGAGATCTAAGTTATTATTGAAATTGGTTTTATACACATGTGGCTTTAGATATCCCCATAAGTAAAAGTCGATAAATGTGAGTTTGGGACTCCTACTGATTTGGACCATAGGTACCTTCCAATCCAATTGTTCCCTTAGCCAATCATAAAAAGGAATTGAAAATTAGAATAGAAAGAAATCCAAAAAACCAAAACTGTTTCTGACGAACCTTGTATAGTAATCGCAAATCTAATAGTTAAAATTATAGTTTCAACACTAGCAAAATGCATTTAATAAAGCAAGGAATTGAAAAAAAAAGATCCAAAAAACTAAAAATGTTGTTTTGACGAACCCTGTATAGTAATCGCAAATCTGATATTCGAAATTGTAGTATCAGCACAAGCAGACGTTTTTATAAAGAATTACGTTTTCTTCTATACCTACTAATAAAAAAAGTTTCCTTTTCCAAACTCTATCCGTGGACACACTGTATATTATTTGACGAGCGTATAATGTAGGCTATAATAAATGGGGACGATTAATTATTAATCATTTGAGTGTATATTATACGGGAGTCAAATACCATCCACTTAAAAAACACTAATCCCCAAAATCTATTTAAATTCTGACTGAGACAAGACCAATTACTGCCTTATTTTGACATTTTATATTGTTAATATCGGCTGACGTTGTGCTGATGTCGAGGCATGTTATTAAAAAAAAAACTTAATTTTCCCGAAATCAATACCGGTACGAGAATTGTAGACCATCTTTAAAATAAAAAATACGAATATAAATGAATTAGAATATGTTCCCTTATTTTTGGTCAAACTAAAAATGTAGATATCCCTAATAACTTAATAACCCATTTTACACTTGTTTTTTGAATTCTGATTATAATTGCACTTCAATTGATGGCCGCTTTGCTTTTGTAAAATGCTTTTAATACACCTTACCGCTGTTGTCGGGATTGCTTGGGTCAGGGCCCGTAGAGTCCTAACAAGGACGAAACGGCCGTCGTGGTCTACCCGCCCCAGGGTATCCATTGTGCTTAGATCCCTGTGTATTCTAATATAAAAAAACCAGTTACACACTTGTCCGATATGCCACAATTATTCGCTTTTAATTATTTTCGCGGACACAATAATCGATTTGGAGCGATGGACCGGTAGTAATAACTGTGGTTATACCCTTGGTTAACCTTGAATTTGCCCTTTTGAAGATATTACGTCACGCGACAAAAGAAACGCTTGAACGAGAAAAAGTTTTTACCGGTTATAACTGTCAAATTTGTTTTTAATTATACATAACCTCATTTTTTTTTGGCGCTTGGTAAGCGGTTTTGTGCAGGTGCAAGCAAAAGGCAGTATAAAGTATATTTCTTTGTCAAAAAGCGTATCTATAAATGATATATCAGTGTAATGGATCCTTTACCATTAAGCGTGATTAGTGATTGGGACCGAGAAGAGGACATAATTTTAACCGTTTATTATTAGATTAGCCGTATTTAAGTCGTCCACGACTATGGTATAATAATTTCCTTCGAAATTTATGTTAAGCTGATAGGTATTGTTCCATATTATTTATTGACATTTAAAACGCTGATAAACACAACACTACAAATAAAAAGAGACGGAGAATAAAAAACACCTCTCCAGCAAGGTTATTACCGGTCTAAGAAATGACAGCACATGACGTAGCGAAGGGCTTAGCCATGACGTCATTCATCACCGAAAAGTTATAACCACAGCCGCTACAACGCCAGTGGTAAAAACCAATTTGGAATATTTATAACCGGTCCATCGCTCCAAATCGATTTATATTATCTTCTATATGTAATTTATATTCGTATTTTTAATTTTAAAGATGGATTACAAGTTTCGGGTTTCGGGAAATTTATGTTTTTAAAAAGCATGTCTTGACATCAATATCCTGCAGGATCATCCTGGCCTAAGAGAAGCTGCGTCTATAGCTAGCTATCTGTACAGTCAAGCAGCGATAAGGGCAATTTGTTCCAGCAGCATTCAATTAAAATTAGTAAGGCGCTGTCGCAGCAATCTTTGCATACTTGGTGCTCAGTATCGAGTCACCTTGTGTTCGGTTCCTGGCCACAGCAATACCTATGGCAACGAGACTGCTGATGCGCTCGCCAGGGTAGGCGCAAGCACGTCTATCGAATTAACAGAGAATAATGTGGCTGGACCACTGGGATCAGTCAACGAGGAGATAGATCGGATAGCTAGACAACTTGCACAAAGCAGATGGACAGAACTAACAACCTGTAGCATCGTGGCCCTGCTTGATAACAGAAAACCCGCAGCGTTATTACAGCACAGTCGGAAAGACTTGAGAAATATCACTGTCGTAGTCAACGGACATTGCCTTTTCGGTAGACACGCCGAATGTATGCAAATACCAGCTAACGACTTCTGCAGAAGTTGCAGAGATAAAGTATTCAGCATTCCTTGTGTGAATGTCCTAGCCTCGCTAGAAGGTTCAATGTAAGCAACTGGACAACTGGGTCGACTCACTAAGTTTATTAACAGTAGTAGCTGGTTTAAATGAGCTGTCAAGATTCTTCTATGTTCTACGTCGCTTTAACCATCAGGAAGGTGATGCGAATAGGTTCTGCGGAACACGTGTGGTATCCCAACGGTCCTCATCACGTGAGACTGTTTGGACAGTGCCAGAAATCTGCCACTCTAACCTAACCTGTGCCTTTAGTTCAAATAAACCATTAGTTGATATTTAAAGTATAAAATGTCAAGACAAGGCAAACATTTTGGTGTGTAGGGTTATAGATAAAGCATAGCATTTGACTCGCGTATAATACAGTGTTGATTACACCCTCGTTTATTATGGCCTACGTTATACGCTACTATTATAATGAATGATAATATTATAAATTGTTCATGTGTTTATATAGTATTAAAAGTATTTCATTTTAAAGGACATCTATTATAATACCTATGAATATAAGTTTAGTGCGTGAACAAACCCGAACAAAGACCTATTATCTATTTTTAGTGTTGTATGATTTATTGAAAAACTATACTATTCCGAATATTTAGGTAATGGAACTAAAACCAAATGGTCGAAATATTACCGTTACAAACGAAAATAGGTTGGAATACATTCAAAGACTGGCAGATCTTAAATTAAACACACAACAAAAGAAACAATGTGCCAGCTTTAGAGAAGGATTAAATAGCGTTGTACCTTTGTTATGGCTGAAATTGTTTAACCATAAAGAACTTCAGGTTATTATTGGTGGAGACACGCAAGAAATTGACCTTAATGATTTAAGAGCACATACTGTGTACTCAGGTAAAGTTGTATTTTTTAAAATTAACCCATCATTCCTATTGATCCGTATAAATAATATAATCCGGCCGCGAATCCTGGGACTTTTTGAGCATGCTGGGGCTCTAGTATTGACTTTACAAGTAGAATAATGAGACAATTAGGTTTAAAACATACTTTATGCGTAGGCTGACAGAATAAACAACTTTTTCTAACACCCAAATGTATATTTTCTGTTTTCTCTACAATCTATTGAATGGGTAAATAGGTTATTCCAGTTAACTGAACGGATATAATCTCTTATCCAGGATTAGGATATAAGACTGGCCAATCACAGTTTGTGTTTAGTACCCAAGTTACTTTTCTTTTTTATATGTTGTTAGGTAAAAAAATATATTTAAAACAGAATGGTTACCCTGTATAACTAATACTATCTTAAAACTTAAAAATCGCCCCAAAGGCAAAACTACACTACTCCAAGAATTTAACGCACCACCAAAAAATAACCAAAAGTTTAAAGTAAATTTTTGTCTAAACTGCTTGTCCGATTTGAATGAATTTTTTTTTGAATGACAGGTTGACACTTCCAGAGAGTTAGTGTACTACTGTATTTGCATACAAACTTATTTTTGTATAAATACGGGGTGTTGTAATTAGGGATGGACCGATACCGATATATATATATATATATATATATATCGGTTATCGGAATATCGGCATCTTTGCCGATATATCGTATCGGCAAAAAAGTGCCGATATAAATGCCGATATGGTTTTTTAATTAAAAAAACAAGATAAACTATTTTATTTTTGTTATTAAGGCTTCAAAACATTATCATCAAACATTACATAAAGTACAGCTTGCAGAAGCAGCTTTATTAGGTAACACAGTGACATTTTTCTCAAAATACATCCAATACGGACTTTTCTTTGACTTTAGAGCCTTGCTGGAACCTATTCCAGGATTAATATTAGACGTTTCAGTGCTTTCAGAGCCACGGAAATAACTATAAACCATTAACTGTATTTGTTCACGACCACTTGTCTGGCTGCTATTATTTATACAATTTTTATTTTCTTTTGTAGTTGAAGGGATATTACTTGACATGGTATTATTAAATTTAAAAAAAATGCAAATAAATACAGCAAAAGTAGGTCTGGTCCTCAGCTTTTAATTGCCACCAAGTAAATTTCTAAACTATCACATAAGAACCTTAACGTCGACTATTTCCCGTTTATTCAAACGGTGATTCCCTGTCAACTTGCTCAGTGATTCCTCGGCGCGGCGGTTACAACGTTCGTCGAGACCTTCAACTGGAAATTAGGGAGTTTTAGCAGAAAATAATCCTTTGAACCCTTTCAGAAGATGTGCGATTTTTAACGTAAAATATGTTTTAAGTGCCGATATTTTCTGATTTTGGTAATACTGAAAATACAATTTATAGAAATACGTTGAAGAGAACATAAAAATTTTGCCGATATATATCGGCAAAAAATCACTGTATCGGTCGAACCCTAGTTGTAATGATAACCTGATTTTTTCATAAAATTTGTAACACCCTGTGGAGTTCAACAGTAACAATATCAACTTAAAATTAAAATCAAACTGTAGCTTTATCTTTTTGTAACATTTTGTTTTTTGATTTACTCTATTATCTTGGTCACAACAAGAGAAAATCAATTTTATATCATAAGATGTTTTTTATTAAAATTTATAATAATAAAAGTGAGTAGCAGGCTATGAAAAACAATAAGTTACAGTAAATTGTCATTAGCTAAATACAGGTGTCAAAAAGCATTTCATAGAAGTTTATTTTTAGTGTTAGTCCTTACGTGTTTTTTTGCAAAAACCTTAATTTTAATTAATATGCAGCGTGAAACACGAAATCTTACTCGTGAAGAATGTGCTTAAGCATTAATATTGTTCGAGGAAGGCTGGAATTACCGAATAATTGGTAGACGATTCAATGTATATCATACAACCGTTTCACGAGTTATACAAAGATATAGAGAGACTGGAAGTCATGGTCGCAGACCGGGACAAGGAAGGAATCGAATAACAACCCCAATTGAGGACCGTTTTTTTAAGAATATCGGCATTAAGACAACGTTTTGTAACAGCCCGGACCCTTCAAACCCGGCTTCGAGATGCTACTGGTTTACAAATTTGTGGTGAAACAGTTAGTCAGCGACTACGAGAACTCAATTTGAGACCTAGAATTGCTGCTCGGGGGCCAGCTCTAACTAGAGATCATCGAAGAGCGAGGCTGAATTTTGCCAGGGAACATCTGGTTAGAAGCGGAATGGCAACAGGTATTATTTACGGATGAGTCGAGATTTTGTTTGTACAATAATAACAGGCGCATACGTGTATATCGACGAACTAACGAACGATAATGCTCAGTGTAATTTCTCAAATACCACATTATTTGGAGGAGGATCTGTGATGGTCTGGGGAGGTATTTCTTTGACTGGTCGCACATAACTTGTGGTCATAAATAATGAAAGCCTTATAGCTGAAAGGTACAATTGGAGATTTTAGACCAACATGTAATGCCATTTGCGCCATATATAGGGCAAGGATTTTTGTTGATGCAAGATAATGCCAGGCCTCATGTTGCTGGAGTTGTGAGGAATTATCTAGAGGAAGTTGGCATCGATACCATGGCATGGCCAGCTCGAAGCCCTGATTTAAATCCCATAGAGAATCTCTGGGACACTCTTGGGAGGAGGTTACGAGAGAAACGGAACTTGAACACCTTGGAAGACGCGGGGAGGCGACTGATTGAAATATGGGAAGAAATTGACCAAAATGATATACGGTCGCTTATTTTAAGTATGAGCCCTCGGTGTCAAGCAGTTATTTCTGCCAGAGGCGGAAATACTTGCTACTGACTTTTTTTACGTTTTGTTTCTTTGTTTTTCGTTGTTAAAGTTTGATAATAAATTTTAATAAAAAACATGTTATGCTATAAAATTGATTTTCTCTTGTTGTGACCAAGATAATAGAGTAAATCAAAAAACAAAATGTTACAAAAAGATAAAGTTACAGTTTGATTTTAATTTTAAGTTGATATTGTTACTGTTGAACTCCACAGGGTGTTACAAATTTTATGAAAAAATCAGGTTATCATTGCAACCTGTCATTTAAAAAAAAAATTCATTCAAATCGGACAAGCAGTTTAGACAAAAATTTACGTTAAACTTTTGGTTATTTTTTGGTGGTGCGTTAAATTCTTGGAGTAGTGTAGTACAGAAACGAACGAGGAGCAGCACAATACGTTATGTTAAGGGGATTTCTGAAAATATTAGAAAGATAATCAAAAACTAACATCAAAAAATCCTTCAAATCCGGAAATACGCTTAGACGCTTTCTTGCAAAAGTAAATCCCGCAGTAATAAAAACGCAAAAAATTGCATCTATCGAATCCCTTGCGACTGTGGCGAATCGTACATTGGAGAAAAAAATATACCCCTTCCCGCACGTGTTCAAGAACATCTAAACATACCCAAAGAGGTGAAACTTCGAGATCAGGTGTAGCGGGACATATTTGGACCAATCGATTACTTATTGATTCGGCTTGAACGAGTAAACGACTATAGTCTATTACCAAAAATATAGGCAGTGACGTAGCTCTCATAACCATGCAAACGACAAAAATACTGTATGGTCATTGGCGGTTTGCATTAGTTTCCATGGTTTCGAATAATACGCCACTGCTTATAATATTGGGTTTTGAGTATAGTAGAGTCAACTTTTTCTAAAAACAAAGAGTTTTGACAGTTGATAATCACATTTGATATTAACAGCTGGTCCAAGTTCAGTATTGGACCGTAGCAAGAGTTCATGCGTCCTTTTTCAGAGACTAACTTTTGTGACTAGAATAAACCAGGTTAGGTTATTTCAGTTATCATCATTTGCTTTTATACATTTAATATTATTACTTCCATATTAATTAAGTACACTAGGTTGCCAAAACCTTGCGCTTATTGAGAACTAATCGAGCTGTTTGTATTTAAAACCACACGGCTTTTGACCACGCCGCGAACGTAAATTATAACGTGGCAACGCAGGATTGAACGCGAAACATGCGCAGGCGCATCGTTTGATTGGCTCGTAGCTACAATATTTGGGCGACGAAGCTCTTCTATGTTGTCATAGTTGTTCATAGCGTTTTCCATTTGTAAGTTTGGTGCATGTCAAATGTATTTCTATGTTTTACCAATGAATAACGCCATAACTTTCAATCTATCGCACATTGAGTTCGATGTTTCAATTGAAAATAAAATTAACGATGTATTTTTGCAAGCTATTATGCTAATAAACCATTAAGACTCTGGTGATTGCGATGGTAAAAGAACTTAGCCCAGCCCTGCCTCGGTCGCCAAAATCGCAAATAGACCAGACTTCAACAGAATACCATAAATGACAGGTGACTTAACCACGATGCGGCGATGTTTGGCTAAACATTATTCGCAATCAATGAACAAACAGGTTTCAATAGTCACAATGATAAAGCATTAGCACAAAAGAAAAATTGTAATGTTCTATATTTTAGGAGACTTTACAGCTGATCATCCTACAATTTTGTTGTTCTGGAAAATCCTCTATGGTTGTACCGATGTTCAAAAGAGACAATTGCTAAAGTTTGTTACAAGTTGTTCCAGACCACCTTTATTAGGATTCAAGGTAACCTATAGCTTTACACCAGGGGTAAACCGTCAAACGTTCAAAATTCTTGTACACTATTATAATGCCTACTAATGTCTCCAATTCCTTATTTTAATTAACTAATACCTCTAATTTCTTTACAAATGCCCACCAATGCTCACTAATGCCCACTAATTACTCTAATGCCAATGGTAAATTTTACTTTAAATAGATAATAAAATATATCTTAAAGTCTGTAAATTTAAAAAATGGAAATTTATTTGACAACTTGCCTATTTCAATAAAAACCAAAAACCGAGCGTCTAATTAAATGCCTACTTAAATGTAAATGTGTACTATAAAGAAGTAAATTCATCAATTTATAAAAATATATTTAGAAAAAAGCCATTTTATTTTCTTATGGTTATGTGACCGCCACTGCACATAAAATATATTGTCTTCGTAATAACGTAGTTTTCGGTTAAACTGGTAAACATTACTGCAGTCTCACGTACGCCATTTTAAAAAAAAATAATTTGACCCGAACAAACCCGAGCGTATCTTGATTAAGTGTATAATAATAATAATCACGTTTAGTTGTGACGATTCAGATTTTATCTCGATAGAACAAATTTTATTTTACTTTTTGGACAATTCGATATCTATAACTTTTTACCGTAACAAAGTTTATGTATATTAACCAGAATATCGCCCTATATTATGTATCTATGCTCGTATTCGTAACCTGCCAGACTGTGAAAAACTTCAATTTTCCATTGACATGATATTATATAGATGGTGTGTTCAAAATAAATTGCCTTTAAATATCAGTAAGTGTAACATAATGACATTTTCATTAAACCGACATAACATTGTGTATAATTACAAAATTAATAACATTACGGTGGACAGAGCTAAGACTTTTTGCGATTTGGGTGTATTATTTGCCAGTAAACTATCTTTGATTCCCCACATAAATGACCTTGTTGCGGCCTGTCATAGATCCGTAGGTTTTATAAGATATTCTCGTGATTTTTTAAATTGTCATACCCTAAATAAAATACTATTTTATGCATTTGTAAGATCTAAGTTGGAGTACGCTTCGGTTGTATGGTCTCCATATTATCAAGTGCACCTTAATCGCATTGAAAGGGTACAACGACGTTTTCTAAAATATTTAAGTTTTAAAATGAATGGTCAGTATCCTGAAATCGGTATTCTAGAAGAAGCTCTATTGCAAAGGCACTCGTTTTGCTCCTTAGAAGATCGACGTACAGTTTTTCAACTTACATTTCTTCGTATTTTGCATAATAGAGTTGAATGCAGTGATATATTAGAAAACCTGCAATTCCTCGTCCCTAGAACACGTAATTCCCACACTTTTTATGTACCAACCGCGCGTACCAATATCTGTAAATACTCCCCTATTTATCGATTGTGCAACACATACAATCTGCACCAAAATATATTTGACATTTTTAGCTGTGGTTTATCCAGTATAAAGCTAAATTAGCGTGTAAGTGTCTTTTTAGGCATAATTATTCCGTTTCTATATAATAATTTAAGTCTAAATTTCTTGTTATCACAAAATTTTTGAATTATTGTTATAATATTACCTATTTTATTTTAAATAGCCTATATACCCATTTGTTAATTGGTCCATTGTAACTGTGAAATGGTGTAAAATAAATAAAAAATCTTGTTATAAGTAGAGCAATATTTGGAAAAAAACGCCGTAATAATTTTTTTATTTTGTCGCGAAAGCACTAAAATTTATTATTTCTTTCAGGAACTGAATCCACAATTTTGTATTCAATCTTCTGGTACGGAAAATAGAATGCCAACTGCGAGCACCTGTTTAAACCTTTTAAAAATACCGATTATTAAGGAAGAAGAAGTGTTACAGTCAAAACTATTAGCTGCAATACAACAACAGGCTGGCTTCGAACTTTCGTAAATAATTTTGATTCAGATTGGGTGTATAAATTTAATTTATTGTTTTGTATATATAAATTATAAATTTAACCTCATATAAGTATATTTTTTCACGAACAGTTGGTATATTATGCATCATCTCAACAAGCGTCTACGGGTCAGGACAAAATATCGATTCCAAGCTTTCATACAGGGTGTTACAAATTCGACATACCAGCATTGGAATCTCGGAAACCATAGGAGTTAGAGAAACGGTTAAATGGGGGCAAAGTTGTGCAATTCGGTGCTGATTATAATGCCGCTTTAAAAATTTTCAAATTCCGAATACTTCCGATTTTATTCGAAAAAAACCGAAATTTTGCAAAATCGTTTTTATTTTTTCCTGAGCTTATTTAACTAGCTATTTAAAAATTAATGACACTTTGTCATTGCCACTTTTCCTCTACAAAATGACGCTACTAAAATAAAGATTCGCCGTTTTGTCTCCGAGCGGCCATCACCAACTTAACTTTTTTAAATACGGACCTGGATTTTTTAAACCCTCGTACCCCGAAAATGTAATGGCGATATTACTTAATATATATTATATTATATAATGATGAATTGTCCTTGCTTATTTTTTTAAATTCATATTTTTTACACTTCTTGTCAGTCCGGTCCTGGCAACGAATCACAATATTAATTAAAAACTTTATTTTATTTAAAACATTCATACATAAGTAATATAATTAATTTCTTTTATAAGAATTTTCTAATAATTCTTACTAATTATAAATCCTAATTTTCTAAATGTTCCAATAGTCAAAGTTCTTTTTGGGTATAACATGTATTACTTAAATACCTAACATGAACTTTAGACAAACTTTTTTATGAAACTTATTTGTAAAGGTTTTAAATAAAAAAAAGCTTTTAATTAATATTGTGATTCGTTGCCAGGACCGGACTGACAAGAAGTGTAAAAAATACGAATTTAAAAAAATAAGCAAGGACAATTCATCATTATGAGAAAGTAATATCGCAATTACATTTTGTGGGTAGGAGGGTTTAAAAATCGGTTTAAAAAAATCCAGGTCCGTATTTAAAAAAGTAAAGTTGGTGATGGCCGCTCGGAGACGAAACGGTGAATCTTTAGTTTAGTAACGTCATTTTGTAGAGGAGAAAAAGTGGCAATGACAAAGTGTCATTTATTTTTAAATAGTTAGTCAAATGAGGCCAGGAGAAAATAAAAACAATTTTACAAAATTTCGGTATTTTTCGAATATATTCGGAGTTTGTAAACTTTTAAAGCGGCATTATAATCAGCACCGAATTGCGCAACTTTGCCTCTATTAAACCGTTTCTCTAACTCCTATGGTTTCAGAGATTCCAATGCTGGTATGTCGAATTTGTAACACCCTGTATAATAATCACGTCAGTTTATAATGGCCGCGGTTGTCATATGTCATTTCTAGTAACATGTTTACACAACTTGAGCATCGGCCAGGACAAGACTTCACATTATTTAATATTAACACTTAAAACCAATAATAAATTTATATAAGTCAAATTCATACATAAGTTACCATATAAACTCATTCTGAAAACTCTAAAAATGCACAAAAATATTCCTAAAAAATTTGACTTTATAATTCGGAATATAATATGAAGACTTCCAATTTCCGACATGCTGAATGAGTAATGAAAGAATGATGCTAAGATGGGTCGGAAAGAGATATGCTGGTGTAATGGCGTTGCGAAAATTCGTTTCGTTCAAAACAAAGAAGTTTTTACCAAGAACTATAAATAAGGAAATATTTTCAAAAAATTGAACAATATTTTGATAATTATGGGTCAGCTTACAGTCAAATATTTACAGGCGATACGAATTTCAATAATAAAAATAATTAGGTAAGTATAGCGCCCTTACTAGCAGATTCGAATAAGTATAGCGGGAATGAGGACAGGCAATGAAATGACACAATTGTATTTATCCCAACGTTTCGTTTTATATAAAAACTTTTTCAATGGTCAATAAAAAGGTCTTTAAGCATGCATCTGACCTTTTTATTGACCCTTAAAAAAGTTTTTATATAAAACGAAACGTTGGGATAAATACAATTGTGTCATTTCATTGTCTGCCCTCATTCCCGCTATACTTATTCGAAATAAAAATAATTTGCATTAGCTTGAAAATTGTTGTGTGCCTTTCTTGCATAAAATATGCTGACACAAATATATGTGATGATAGATTAATTTGGAGAAAAGTAAGTTTATTAAAATTAAATAAATAAAACTCCCGAAGCATCAGGAACTCTCTAAAACAGATAGGTGTTTATGAAAACATTGCCATATATTTTTCATATTTATTATTTAGTTTTTACAATTCCTGCTTAATTATATCTACTTTCCTCGTAAACTGCATTAAAGGGTAAAAGAGTCTTTCCAGATCACTTTCTCTTTGAAAATAATCAAATAAGTTTTAAATTAATGCTTGTTCTTTTTCACAATACCATGACATTTTTGAAATAATGTTGATAAAAAATGTTACTGTCAAAAATTACAATAAAAATTATACGACACTCATTATTGGCGCAAATTTACTATCTCACCTAGTTCACGAACGTTAGAAAGATAGGCACTAGTCGTGACGTAACGGTTAGCGGTCATTGAACAGACTTTACCTACATTAATAATTTGGGCCTTAGTAATTTTCAATTATTTCTTTTTGACTGATTACTACGCCACTGAATGGGCAAACAATAGAGATTACAACCTTACTTGTGAAAAGATAATTTCGGATTAAAAGATCTAATTTTCCACAAATTTAACACTTTATTCCTTTACCAAGAACAAAAAAAAACACAAAACACCTACAAATAACATATTTTGAGTATTCCTACCACTAACCGCAGTCGCAAAGAACACTCGCTACAACAGTTTCAGTTGCTATCTAAAGCTAAGGTCACACACAGCTACTTTTGCAGCGATGCAACATAAAAAGTTGCGCAGTAGAAGTGAATCTTCGTGTGAACTGTCGTGCAACCTTGGAAGTAGCGGGCGCAGTACGGTTGCCTGCAGTATTTTTTAGCTGCGCGCAGTCTTATAAGTAGCCACGTGTGAACCAAAATTTTACGAGTTGCGATCGCTGCAAAAAATATTAGTTTGGTTGAAACTTTTGCAGCGGCAGCGTCTGTAGTGTGTGTGTGTACGCGTTGTTCGAGGTAGGTAATATTATTATTTATTAGAGGTGTCACCTTTTCTAGTAAATACTCGAAGTCCACGGATGACATCCGTAAAAAGTTTTTGTAAAATACTTTATCTCCAGAGCGCAGTTCCTGAAGCGAATTATTCATAGCTCCAAAGCTATTTCTTTTTTCAATCCATTTTTAACCCATATTTTCTTTTTAGTAATGCCTCGTTGACGTCTTCTTCGTTTTAAGAGGATACCTAGTTAATAAGCAAGTTGTAGCTATCATTGCCTCATCGTCAACATCCATATTTTACACGACCCCAACAGATTTTTCGAATAAAAATCGCGACGCAAACACGGCAAACCCTTTCAGTATACCGCTTCTGTAGCTATCAACTATTTACTGCTCCAGAAATGGCGTGTCGTGTCAGAACAGTATTGCAACTTTTTATTGAATTCGCAGTTTTAACTGGTAGCGGCTGCATAAATACTGCATGCAGCGCGCTACTTTTGCGATATGTGAACAGGACAAGAAACTTTTGCTGCAGCGACCGTAAAATTGCGCTGCAACAGTAGCTGTGTGTGACCCTAGCTTAAGAGTGGTCGATGCTTGAAAAAGGAAAGAGATGTTGCCGCTATCTTTCTAGATTGTGTCACCGTGGAACCAAAATAAGTAGGTACTGAATACCTACCTGTTACTAAATACCACATTTATTTTATTTGCCAACAAAACAAAAATGTGTTCTACCCATTCATTTCTATTAGCCCGGGAGGCAGCGTTGGTTGCAAATGACACAGTCATTTCAGGTCATCTAATTCTTATCACAAGTAATTCTTATTGGGTAGTCATTTAATGATCTGAGCGTTAGCTGCTCAAGTAGCGGTGGACCTAGTCGTGAGAGAATGTCAATTATGTAAAAAAAATAATCTAAAAATGATTTCAGGTCGCTTAAAAATTTGTACAGCAAATGTTTATATGACAATAAATTTTAAAAAAGTGAGCTACAAAGATAATGGGGGATTATGCGTCAGCTGCTTATTCAGGGCCCTGCATCTCACCTCTCTCGTAGGGGTACGTAGGTAACTATAGGTGGCACCCAAATAAGTAAGAAAATATATGGCAAGTAATCTAAAAAAATACATCCCTATGACTTCACACTTTTTTGGCGCACCCTGTATGAAAAAAAATATTTTCCTGAAATGCGCCCCAAGATACAGATAAGGTCTGCAAAATTTCAACTTAATTAATAAGTGGGCTATAGAAGACGGGGTGCAGGACCCTGAATAAGCAGCTGACCGCGCATAATTCCCCATTATCTTTCATATTTTATTTTCATATTTATTTCATATATTTCATATATTTCATATATTATATATATATTACTACAAATTTATGTACACAATGGACTAGTGTCTGTGTGTGCACATGTGTATAGTGACTAAACTAATATATAATACACAATTCATTTAATCTTAATAAATTAATTTAATCTATGAATATAATAATTATTATAATAGTATCCATTTAAACCAAAATAGGGAGTTATACTATGCCTAGTTACTAAACCAGGTCACTTCTTTATCTATTAACCAGTTATGTAACTCATTCTTTATTTTCTGAAAAGGTTTTCTTTTGATCTTATTAGGCAGCATATTATATATTTTAGGTGCAGTGTATAGGCTACGTTGACATTTTGTTATCTTTGCATTCGGAATGTTAGCAATGTGATATTTTATTTGCCTTGTATTTTTGTTGTGATTAAAAGGCCGAATATAATCCATATTTCTGCAAGTAAACCGTACAACTGACTTAACATAGATTTGATTCAGTTGCAAGACTCTGGCCTCTCGAAACAGCCGAACACTAGAAAACATTCTGTCTCTGCCAAATATTACTTTCAATATATATTTTTGAGTGACAATAATTGAGTTTAAAACAGTTTTACAAGCAGAACCCCATACAGTTATGCAATAACCCAGGATGGATTCGACCAGCGCAAAATAAACAGTTTTTAGAGTTTGAATTTGCATAAATTGTTTTAGTTGTTTAAACTTATATATTAATTTGCGAATCCTACCTGTTACATATTCTGCGTGAGCATTCCACTTTAGATTGGAGTCAAAATATACACCCAAATATTTCAGCTTATCTTGTTTTTTTATTCTAAGCACGCAATTACAATTAACATTTACAGGACAGTCATAATTATGTAGTTTTATTTCACTTACTTCAGCAAATGTAGTCCTACCGATCGAGAAGCATACAAAGCTCGATTTTTCTGCATTTAATGTAAGGTAATTTGCATCAAACCATGATTTAATTATTTTCATAGCTATTTCAGCTTTTTTTGTGACTGCCTCCCAGTCTTTGTCTTTCACTATAACAGCAGTATCATCTGCAAAACAGACCACATCAACCTCTTGCGTTAGTTGCAACAGTTCGTTCACATAAATGGAAAAAAGTATAGGTCCGAGCACCGTCCCCTGTGGCACCCCGTAATCGACTGTTATGGAAGAGCTAATGGTATTATTGATCTTTACTTTTTGTGAACGATTTTTAAGGTAGTTCTCAAGCAAGTTCAGGCTAGTTCCGCGTATTCCATTTTTTTCCAATTTGTCCAGGAGGATTCGGTGTGTCACAGTGTCGAATGCTTTACCCAAGTCAAGAAAAATCACCATGCACCTTCTGTTTTCTTTGAGGCATTGGTTGACGTGATCAGTCACACAGGTGACAGCATCTTCTGTGTTGCAGCTGACTTTTTATTTATTTATTGTCATCATAAAAACATTTGCTGTACAACTTTTCAAATGACCCGAAATCACTTTTAGATATTTTTTTTTCATTCTCTTACGACTAGGTCCACCAAGACTCCGACAGCTGACGCTTGTTTCGATTGCTAGCTATATCTAGAGTATCGAATACACACAAAATCAAGCGACCTGAAATCACCATCAAAAATGCAACGCTGCCTCCCGGGCTATATAAACATTCGTAGCTCTTTTGCAATAATACTTTAAAACATGAATTTATGTAATTCTTTTAATGTATGTGTTAAATACAGTAGACTATACAGCTAACTGGATAAATTGTGAACCCTGGAATCTCTGTTTGCTTTAAAATGTAAACAATCTGGTCTGCGTATAAGAGGTCTTGTTTTGATTAGATTTGTCTGTTTCGATCGTGGTTTAGTAGTACGACCCGAGAAGAGATTCTGGCAACTAATTACTATACATTACTTACATTAAGAGTATTCTGTGAATAGTGCTGGCTTTTACTTGATGGAAATTCATTACAATTATTGCAATAAAGGCTTTAGTCTAATTTTCACATAATATTTGTTTTATAACCCGACGCGTTTCGCTACACTTGCTTTATCAAGGGATTTTTTTAAATCGAGTGAGGTACTATAATTTTAACCTAAATTTAGGTTACTCGATTTAAAACATCCCTTGATAAAGTGACTGTGTAGCGAATCGCGTCGGGTTATAAAATAAATATTATGTGGAAATTAGACTAAAGCCATTATTACCTATTTGACCAATATTTTAAAAATCTAAGGTCGCCATCAGCTCGAACCGCGACAATGAGAAACTATACAGCATAATCTTCGTTTGTTTGTTTGTTTTGAATCATTTAGGTATTAAGCGGCGATATTTTTCTTCAAAGCAAGAGTGGTAATAACACCAAATACAATTTTTTTTCGAACACCAGCGAACCTAAAATATAGAGGGAAAGAGATCAAAATACAAATATTCAAAAGGAAAAAAGATTTATACTACAAGTATTTGGCAGTGTATGCTATTTATTCCGCTTTGGCCATTTTTTCTTTTTCATATTCTTCCTTAACTTTTCTATGCCACTCAAGATTTTGCGCTTGTAAGCTTTCTCCTCGTTTGGCATCCCTTTTACCAAGATAAATCATAAGTGCACATCCTAAAATTGTGGCTGCTATCATACAGTTGGCAATCCTAATTCTCATGCGATTTCTTGCACGTTCCATAACATGTTGTCCAACAAAAGATGGTACTTCCGCAACAGTCTTGTATTTGCCTGTCCAGACTAGAAATCTCTTTTCCAAATTATCCACTTTATGCGGCGCATTTAACTTATCCAAATCTGAATAAAACCTTTTTGTGAGCATCTGTTTGAACCATATCCTGTCTGGTATTAACGATGTTCGAATAAATGGAAAACCCATATTCCTAAAAATAAATCTATACTTACAACTGTCGAATGGCAACTCTAGAATATTTTCCGCCGCGCTATAGTAAAAATTACCGTCCACCGCGAAGACCTTTTTCTGGGATAGGAGGAGTTAGTTCGCTGTAGGATGGCGGCATTTTCCCAAATTATACCTTCTATAAAATAATTAATTTTTTCCACTTTGTATCCTTGTATTTTCTCCAAAACAAAAAATATTTTTACCTGAGTTATATAAGATGAAGGGGATGATGGAAGACAAGTTAAAAATGTAGACGTTATAGTAGTGTTCACTTGTTTTTGTTTGAGAAAATGAAATACTAAACAATATCGTAACTAGCCAGGGCATGGCAAACTTCGCTCACGATGCAATATTTTTACGACTACAGTGTTTGCACTAAAGTATGCTGCCTACAAATTGACTCCGGAAGTACCGTACCTACCTTCAAATTGTAAAGTAAGACTAGTTAAAAAAATCGACGGAAATGAGAACTTTAGACATTTTGCAATATTTTAGCGAAAGTATATATCCGAACGCATAGATGGCCGTGCGAAAATATCCATGCTGTTATATTCACTAATTAAAATAGAATGGCTTTATAAACATAACTTTATTATTTTCTACTTTACATATCAAACTGACAATGACAACTCCCGTATCGGTAAACCAGATCTCTCACACAATTGACTGGCTTCTACTGTGTTTTTTATTTCGCTGTTTATTCCAGGCCAAAAAACAGTTTGTCGTGCTCTGCGTTTTGTTCTTTCTATTCCTTGATGTGAATCGTGTAGCCGTTCTAGTACTTCTAGTACCAATTTTCTAGCGTTTTTAGGGATCATTGTCTGACACCCTTTAACAACTAGGTCATCTTCCACACTTATTTCATCTCTGAATTTCCAAAAGTCTAGTAGGTATTCTATGTTCTAAATATTGTCTGTCTCGAGGAAAGCCGTTTTTTATTTGATCTCTGAGCAACTGATATTCAGCATCTTCATGGGCCATTTTCTGAAGATTGTTTAATAGAGGGTCAGCTGAATGAGATATTCTTGAATCATCATCTGTATTGTCAGCAATTGCCACTTGGTGTACTATAAATGTATGTATGTATGTATGATAAGTCATGTCTTCAGCTAATAAATCTTCTTTCTTAGGTATTTCAACTGGGGCTCTTGACAATCCATCTAAAATTAAATGTTCCTTGCCTTTTTTCCATTCTGTTATAAATTGATAGCCAGCTAATTTTTCTTTAAGTCTTTGAATTCTTGGGTTCTCTATTTTCTCAAGTGTTTTGTAATTTAAAATAGGTAAAAGAGGCTTCTGATCGGTTACAACTGTAAATAATTCAAGACCAAGTAGGTATAACATACATTTAGTTATTGCCCATGTAATTCCAATTAATTCTATTTCTATCATAGCATATCTGGTTTCTGCATCTGATAAAAAATGTGATCCACATTGGATAGGTTTCCATCCATCTTCATGTTTTTGTAATAACACATAACCTAAACCATTATGACAAGATGCATCTGTATGAATAGCAGTGGGTTTAGGGTTCTGTAAGGTAATAGTTATTTACATTACTAGATGCGAAAGTTAATTTTTTGGTGTGAGGAGGTTTTTGAATTGCCGAGGTGATTTAATATCTCCGACCACCAAAAAAGGCTTTCGAATCGTGTAATGTATTAAATTTTTTCTACTACTGTTCTCTGATCAATATATTATTAAGTAATAAACTTTGATTTTATTCAAATTAAAAGGATAAAAAAAAATTTTCACCTATAAAATAATCCATGACAACTAGTTATTTGAGTATTGTTGACAACTAGTTATTTGAAGTCAGAGTCTGTCAGTTCGATTTTTTTGTCCTGGCACCGAAAGTATTACTTTCGTAGCTAGCAAGGGATAATATTTAGGTAACTGTAACATTTACTTTCGTTTTCTTTCGTGTTGCTAGGGCCCGAAAGTTAATTTATTTATACAGTAGTAGAAAAAAGTTTTAATAACTAGTTGTCAACAATACTCAAATAACTAGTTTGTCATGGATTATTTTATAGGTGAAAAAAAAAAATTATTTTATCATTTTAATTTGAATAAAATCAAAGTTTATTACTTAATAATATATTGATCAGAGAACAGTAGTAGAAAAAATTTAATACATTACACGATTCGAAAGCCTTTTTTGGTGGTCGGAGGTATTAAATCACCTCGGCTTTGCCTCGGCAATTCAAAAACCTCCTCACACCAAAAAATTAACTTTCGCATCTAGTAATGTAAATAACTATTAATTTGTCTCTAAAACAATGTGAAACTGATTCACCTTCTTCTTGCCTTCTGTTTATAAATTCCATGCGACGAATTGTACCATTTTCTTTTTGCTTAAAATAACATTCCACCTTGTCCAAAATTTTAATCGCTTTTATAGTTTTAAGGTCGGTAACTTGTAAAACTAATCTTACAACGTTTTATATTTCTTGACTAAAATATGTACATAACAGAGCAGTAATCTGACCTTTACTATCTACCTTTAAGTTCTGAAATAATAGGTTATTTTCAAACTTTTGTCTCCAGTCTTTAAATTATTGACCTAAATTTAAATCCTCGGAAAGTTTTTCTGGGATTGATATTTCACCTACTAACTGAATTTTTGAAGTGAAAACTTCTTTAGGCGCGTTTAGCACTTTTTGTGGGCACTGAATTAAACTGCGCCGTCACACTCGTCTGTGTTACGCTCGAATTCGACTCCTATATTCAATCCGCTGACCCGAATGAACGTTATATGAAAGAGCATGCCGCATCAGTCGCATTCAGTATCGACGTGGAAACAGTGTGCGTTGTTTGTGTGTTTAAGATCACAAGATAGACACTTGTTGCGTCTCAGGTATGTTCTGGCATTTTTTTCAAGGGTTGTTCAATTTTAGGAAATATATTTATTCGATATTATTAATTTCACCTTGTTGAAGTTTTCACTTCTGTCGTGTGGTCTTAAGCACACACAATTTTTCGTTTATCATTTTTTGACATTTATTTTCGTTGCAGGTATAATTTTCCGAGACGTTTTCTATAAATCCGCTGTTATTTTCTAAATTTCTGTTTAACAGATTAATTATGGTAGGTGCCTTTTAATTAATCAATTTGCGAAGAAAATGTACTTTCAATATCCTCGAGGGCTTTTTCTGTATTCCAGAGGCTCCAGCCTCTCTTCAATATTACTGTTTTTTTTAAGACCTCTTGGATCTCGACATATT
This sequence comes from Polydrusus pterygomalis, assembly GCA_963969555.1. Classification (NCBI taxonomy): domain Eukaryota; kingdom Metazoa; phylum Arthropoda; class Insecta; order Coleoptera; family Curculionidae; genus Polydrusus; species Polydrusus pterygomalis. The sequence continues at coordinate 72,874,670 of OZ018376.1, read as the reverse complement.
GATTATGATGTAGATTTTTAAACTGCCGACTGCGTTATTTTATATTCTCTAATTAAAATAGAATAGCTCTATAAACATAACTTTATTATTTTCTACTTTACATATTAAACTGACAATGACAACTCCCGTCTAGGCAAACCGGTAGTTTGTTCGGGTTTGTTTAACCTATTTCTTCAATATTACTGTTTTTTTTAAGACCTCTTGGATCTCGACATATTGATTATGATGTAGATTTTTAAACTGCCGACTGCGTCATTTTATATTCTCTAATTAAAATAGAATAGCTCTATAAACATAACTTTATTATTTTCTACTTTACATATTAAACTGACAATGACAACTCCCGTCTAGGCAAACCGGTAGTTTGGATGTATTTTAAAAGTCGGTTACATCTGTTGTCAAGATATTTGAATAAAAATAATTGCTTCATTATGTAAACGGTCATGCAATGTAATTAATTGCCTTGCTCTAACTTACAAACAGCGATTGCACCAAATAAAAACAGACTAGAACAGTTAAGGAGGACGCGCATTGAATCGACTCGGACCGGTCGACTCGGCAAAGAGCATTCGGCAGTTTTTGCCCCTGCAAGCAATCTCCGTTGTTGCCGGGTCGAGTCGACCGAGCCGAGTCTATGAGTCCGACGCAGTGCGCGGGGTTTAATTTAATTTCATGAGTATCAAAAACTGCCGACTGCTCTTTGCCGAGTCGATTCAATGCGCGTCCTTTAACATTTGATAATTTTTTTTACGGAAATTTAGATATCTTTCTTCAGTGAGGCCTATTTTCAACAATGCCACACACAATAGCTAAGTTCCTTGAAGCTTCTTTTAAATAGCAAAGCCAACGGTAAGTTCCTACGATACGAAGTTGTTCGCGAAGCGTTCCGTTAACAACTTAGCTAAGCAAATAGTTTTACTTTGCTTAGCTGTTTAAAATAAACAAACGGAAAGTACCTATATCAAGCGAGTTGTGGATTACTCCGCGCGCCCCATTCCTTTATCATATCGGCAAGCAACCATAGACAATTTACCTTTAGGTAAGCAAACAATAATCACGAAAGTGGCAGATTTATGGCCTCGCGCATGTAAGCAAAGCTAGACACTATTAGACATGCGCACTGCCAACATTATCGTTTGACGAAGAATGGGAAAATAGACAGGTCCGGGCTTTAAAAATTAAATTCTTGCCAAAAAATTGGAATTTCTCAATTTTTGACCAAGTTGGAAAAAAAGGTAGTGATTTCTGGCATTTTTAGTAGTAGCAAACCTATCAGATTTTAAGGATAGAAAATTGTTTTTAAGGTTTTGTTTTTAAAATTTGTTTAAAAATGATTCGTCGTCGTGTTTTTAGTCCGAAAAGGAAGAGAACAAGAACAAGTAAATTAAACTAGTCTTATAAAATCGAATATAAAAACAAACAAAACCAGCAAAATAACCAATCTACGGCGTTATCGCGTAAACTTCGTTTCAAACATGAAAAGTACAGGGCCGTCACACCTGACAGAGTCCGCATGTATTGTCTTCGCGCTCAGTGCCCGCCCATTTTTGAATAACATTGCGTCAGAAGCGTACCCCACGTTTTTTATTTATCCTTAACATAGAAATGCGTTATTTAAATGATTTGAAAACGCTGCTCAACGCTTACGTGCCAAAATCAGAAGGCAAAGAGAAGCGGTCGCCTGAACATGCATCCCATTATTATTAAGTCTCAGAAACAGGGCCGTTCCTAGCCCCTCTGCCGCCTTTGTGCAGAGCATCGAAAATCCGCCCCCTCGGCGGCCCGTATATTTAAAACAACTAAATTTTTTAAAGTATTATTTATTTAAATATTAAGTAATATTTAACAACCAATAAAACAAAATATGAACCAAAACTTTAATCTCTTTTTCTAATACAAAATAAAAGTAAATAAAAACTTAATACTCTATAACAAAAATATAAAGGTAAAACAAACAAAATAACAAAACTCATAATCACACTCCCAGTCTGGGTTGCTGTAGGAAAAAAAAAGAAATATCTTTCTACTTTATTAAATAAATATTTTTCTGGCTTTTATAGATGCGTACTCGTCAATAAGTTGCGAGTGATTTAACTTTTCACAGATGTCATTTTCAATCGATATTATGCCTAAATTTGTAAGTCGTTCCTGTGAAATGGTAGATCTCAGATAGTTTTTTATTATTTTTAATTTTGAAAATGATCGCTCTCCGGATGCAACTGTTACTGGCAAAGTTAAAAATATTCGCAAACTTACAACTAAATTGGGGAATGACGATAATAAATTATTTCTCGTCTTTCGTCTTTCTATCGGACATCTGAAAATAAAGAAACTTTAATATAATCCATTAGAGTTGTTCATATAATGTTTAAAAAAAATAAAATACAAATTAATGTTAATAATAATTAATAAAATAATAATATGTTATATGTTCTTAAAAAAGTAAACTAGGTATGTACCATACTTTAAGTTCTGAAACGAAAAATTATACGTAATAAAATTGAGCGTCTTTTTATTTTAATCCCAATCGCTATTATTTTCATTTTCAAATTTATCAATAATTTAGCATTTTTCAAAGTAATTATATTATACTATCTGGTTATTAAGTGTATCAAAAAATTACTTACCTTCTATCTTTTAACTAAAGAAAATAATGTTTTAATCACCACAATACACAATCGGAAATCGGAATTGCAATCGAAGTAGAGAAAACAACAAGGTACTAAAGGTAAAACTTTTGCTGGACAAAATCCAAACCAAAGTGTACTTCCAAACTGATAAATTCCTTCTGTATTCTGCAATTTTATCATTTTCGCCGAACATATCATATCAAAGAGCGGCCGCCATGTATCGTCCCTTTGTCGGAAGACGCCGAACGAACGCGTCATATTTTTTGTGAACTCCACAGACAAAACAACCATAAATCTATTTTATATTCTATTTTTATTATATTATTTACCTACAGTATAAAAAATTAAATTGTCTGTAATGTGAAAACTATAGACTAGAAGTTTTTTTGTCGTTTTAGGACTACTTTGTGTATGAAATTCAATTTTGCGGGTGTTTTACAGTTTCTGCCTGGCAGCCTGTGGCCTGCGGCCGCCCTTTAGTTTGGCCGCCTTTGTGCCTGCACAACCTGCACACCCCTAAGAACGGCCCTGCTCAGAAAGCATCTCTTCAACATTGCCAACTTTACGGTTTTTACCTATATGTCCTACAAAGTAAAGATATTTATTTTTTAACCTTTGTAATTTTATAGAATCGGTCTATTCTGGATACTCATAATAATAAAATTGGAGCTTAAAATTGTAAATTAATTTTGTGTTTGGTGGTATGCGTAGGTAATGTAAAATTTACATTTAAATAAATATGTTTTAAGAAGGTAGGCACCTGTTTTAGAAAACCCATAATTTTGTTATTAAATAATTAATATTAAGGTAAGTAGATATCACAACAATAATTGTGGGTGTTCGTAAGTACGGAAATATATAATAATTATTTAATAAGGGTGAATTCTTAAGATGTTAATTTAGTACGTTCTTGGAATATTGGACATTTAAATTGGCTGATATCGAGGCTCTGACCAGGCAAAAATTTGAGCAGGTATCTCAACAAGAGTGGTACGATATTTGCCAACATATCAAAAAATATGACGAGCTTATAGAAAAAGAGCCACATCCTTGATAACACTCTCGACCATTTAATATTTACAGTCAATACGGGATCATCAGAATCAAGTGAAGACAGCGAGAGTGATAATGATACTAAATCAATGGAGGATGAACTGGGATGTCCCCGTCTTGATTCTGATGGCGACTAACACTAACATTTTTTTATTTAAACAATATCTATGGTATGTATCTTCATCTTCTTTACAACAGTTTAAAAAATGTATTTGTTAACTTCCCGCAAAATTTTTCGCATATTTATTAATGTAATGTAATTTAAACCACATAATCTTTTTAATTGTTAAATCATTTTCACTTTTATCTGCTTCTAGTGCTTCTTCGTAATAAATTAATATTTTGTTGTTATATTATTGGTTTTACTGGTTTTCAAAGGGACTACGCCACTGGGGTATCGATCGCGACTGAGGATTTTCGAGTGCGATAGATCACTTGTCCTTTTTCAAGTTGATGACGTACATATGAGCACTCTGTACTTTTCATGTTTGAATCGAAGTTTACCTAACCTCAAGTCATATATTAGTTGGTATCTTGTATTGATTTTTACAATTTGGCAAAAACTTGGGTACTACGTGTAAAACATTTTCAGAGCATGTCGGTAAAGTAGGACAGGCCGATAACACGAGGTTTGTGCGCATGCACGAAGGTGCCCAGAGGGAAGGCAGCTGACCGGCGAGTCATGCGCTCGGACGTATTTTTCTACCCATAAAACGTAACTTTTGTTTGCGCAGGAGATAAGCTGTACGTTCGTACGTAGTAAATTGTCTATGCAAGCAACTGAAGGTACATATTTTTTTTCGGAAATTTTCGACTAAGTGGAAGTTTTCAAAAGGCGGGAGATTTAAAAGTCTAACTTGTTTAAATGAAGGAGAATAAAAATAAACTCACTTTTCGTAAAATTCGCCAATCCTATATACCTATTTAATTTTATGAGAGTGAAACGTTCCCGATTTTGTTGGAATTAATGATCCTTAAAATTTGGAATCGTTCCTTCGGCACAGTCACAGCTATGATCAAAAAATAGATAGATATTGCACAATTTTCAGTTTTAAACTCGTTTATTGTTTACAAAATTTGTAGGTTAAAAAAAAGGTCTAAAACATCAAGATCGTTCGGTAAATATTAACTAAATCAGTCTGAATCCTCAGTAGTCACATGATCTAAAAATTTCTTTGCTCCAGTCTCATCTGCGAGGTAAAAACCGAACTCAACAGATGGGTGTGTTTTGTTTTTCTATGAACGAATGAGGATTTTCCTGCGCCCCGTATCCGATCGGAATCGATTGGTTCATCCTGAAAATTAAACAGTACGACAATGGTTTTTTTACCACCTCATAATTTAGAATGGAACGAGTTCTTGCTTAATAACCGTCCCCCAGCGGCATTTATTTTAGGTTAATTAATTTACGATATTTTTAATATTGAAATATCCATTTGTCAGAATGGACATAAAATAATCTAGTGGCTTAGAGCCTGTTAGAACAGATTTTTACGTCTAAATTAAGTTTGGCTGCGCTACATGACAATTTCATGACGAAAAATGTTATACCTAGAACTTTATTACTCCCTTTTAACCAAGGTTGGCAGGATATATATCCGTGATAAATATCCAGATATATCAATATTTTTTTTTTCTAAAATTCTATTCATCAGTATAATAATATGGCCCCGCTGCCGCTGAGCCGGCAACAGCGTATTATGCTACTTACGATGGGGTGATTCCCATAGACAATTTACCTTATTGTCTATGGTGATTCCCCATCTTTCCGAGGCGTTGACCACCTGGCCATCTGTTGTTCTTTGCCGCGTGACATTTTGTTTTATGAAATAAAAATTTTACAATGCCAAAAATAAAAAATCCAATTTGGGTTCATTTTGATTTAATTAACAAGCCCAGTAATTCTGGGTTTTAAGTTGAACCATAGTTAAAAGCAAAATTATATGATGTGTTCATATTCATAAACTTGTATTTTTTACCTACATTTTACATTCCTAACATAGGAGTACTAAAAAAACTTGTTATTGTGATAGCAACTATCATTGAATAGAATTGAAATACAAATTTACAGGTTAATTTTTAAAATATATCTTTACAGAAAACAGATGAAATAATTTAAAAATATAAATAAATATTATGATATTTTTTGCCAACCCTACTTTTAACAAGTTCCTATATTATCCAGGCACTTGCTTTATTTTCAATTTTCTACAAGTTTTCAAATCTGGCAGCCCACAAGTTTAAAATAAAAAAAGAAAAAATGTCAACATTTTAACTAATCTAAAGAAATACCCTTGGGGCAGTACTATTGGATAGGTCTTTTTTAGACGAACGTGAAGAACAGGATCAAGTTTCCGAGACTTGTGGTCCTGGAATGCGACGTTGCACTATTCACCAGCCTTTTATAATAAATCACTCATCAGAGTTAGGTAGTTGCCAATGAGACAATTTAGGATGTTATTATTAGTATTTATTTTTAAAAAAATTGCAATAATGTTACCTAATGATTTTCTGAGCTGTGTCATGGTTGAGCAGGAATGATCTCTTTAATGTGTTTTATCCTTATTAGTCTTTTATTTTAACTGTACTCATATATTTATTGTTACAACAGGATATTCTCAAATGAAGCCTTATCTATTTATACTGCTATATTAATGTTTATTTGAGACAGTATTGTTGCTACTATTTCTGACTTGTTTATTAACAGTGTTTCCATATTTTTTCCTATATGTTTCTCTATTATATACATTGTAACCATACACTACTATGATGATTGTAATAAACATTGTTTTTTTATGCAGAAATGAGTTGATTTTTGATTCTTAAGAAACATATTTCAGTTGACAATGGATTCCTACGATTATCTGATCCACGCTGTTGATGCTGTTTTATCACAACACAGTTTAAAAAAAAATAGAAGAAAGACATTACATTACTGGATTCATCCAGTATAAAGCTAAGATTATTAAATATGGTTCTTATAGGTCTAGTGTCAAGAAAACTAAGTGATCATGGTGAACACCCAGACAAATTTAAATCATTTTGTACAATATCATCATTGCAGACATTTACTAGATCATTGATCTTTTTGTTACTGACGAGTGAACAACGTGAAACCAAAATATAGAACCAAATCTATTTCATGCAAGAAATTTCTTCAAGATTTGTTTCTTGGGGATGTCACATGATTGTATTTCGCTGATATTCGAAGTTCCATTTAAAACAATGGGTTGTCATTTTATGACACTTGTTTTCTGTTTCACGTTTATGTTTCAAATTTCTTTGATGTGCGGTCTACCTCAAAAAACCATGATTATGAACACCACAGTGATTTTAAAAAGAACAATTTTATATCTACACTTTATTTATAAAATCTGTCCCCAAAAAATGTTAGATTTAAATATCTTGTAAACTGCTCAATTCGGTTTCTTTTACATACCTTTTACTCTAAAATATATAATGTTCGTTTTTTCTTATTTCTGATCTATTTATTTTTTAAAAATTAATCTGACCCTGACTTGACAAGCATAGGTCATAACATAACCATATTCATATTACGTCAACGTCATACTTTGATCCGATATTGTGCCACTTTTTATGGGGAATCGTGCCATTTTATTTAACCAAAGTACTATATCGAATTCAAATGACAGGTACTTTTCATTTGCTTCTTTTGAACAGCTAATTTAACCAAAGTACTATATCGAATTCAAATGACAGGTACTTTCCATTTGCTTCTTTTGAACAGCTAGCAAAGAAGCAAAGGAAACATCTTTGCTGAGCTAAGTCGTTAAAGGAAAGCTTCGCGAACAACTTCGTATAATCGCACGAGCAATATAGAGGGGCACACCCAAGGTCTCTAAAGGGTGGGCACACCCAAGGTCTCTTCTCTAAAGGGTAGGTTGCCTGGTAACTCAATGGCCGAAGCGACGTGAGCGGGGTGTCTACGTCATCGAGACGACAAAGTTGGTTTGTTTACATGGTGTACATAGCGGTTTTCACTGAATTATTGCTTTTGTAGTGTTATTTTGTTATTTAGGTGGTTAAATTTTAAACAATTGTGAAGTGTGGACATATTTTTGCGAACTCACAATATTATTATGTGAGAAAACTATCACAAATTGTAAATTTTCAGCGATTTTCATTGTGTGAATTTCAAGGTTAGTTTATTAAACTTGATTCTTCTCTATGTTCTAATTTTAAAACAAATTATTGTTTGAATATTTATTTAGATATGAGTGGTGGCAATATTTGTAGCATAGCTAGATGTAACAGTAATTCAAAGAAGAAGCCAGATCCAGGCAAAAAATATCATGTTTTTTACATTCCCAAAAAACCCCATCGTTTCAAAAGAATGGGAACGAAAATGTTGCTGAAAGGATAATTGGACGCCCAAAAATAAGAGGATATGCAGCAAGCATTTTCTGTTTACTGACTACAAAGATGAACTGCAAGCTCGCTTAATGAATTTCCAACCAACGGTTTTAAACAAAGATGGTAAGTGAAAAAGAGTAAATAAATAGGCAGTTCTCTATTAATAAAGTGACAACCAAGCCCAAAGTAAATAAACTTATATTATTTAGGGGTGAAAGATTCCAAAGTAAGGGTTGCGTTAATGTATTCCTAACAATAATAATATTAATATTTGTGGGGGCTCTTGAAGTATCATCTAATGATGATAATCATAATTATTATTATTATTAAGACGGAAGTTTGTAGGTTTAGTGAACCCTTATTTTATTTATTTTTTATAGCTGTCCCGACATTATTTTTACCTTTGATAGAAAATAAAGATACCAACTGTGTTATCGAAAAGAGCTTGTCAGATAAATCGAAAAGAAAACAAAGCAACTGTGGAAGGTTTATTACAGTTAGAAACAGAAAAGCTAAAAGCCATTGATAACAGTTCCATGGATATTTCGGAGGTTACATCAACAAGCAAAAAAACAGATTATATTATTTGGGAAAGAAAATTTTCATTATTGAGACAGGAAAATGAGAAGCTCAAAAAAAAATTGCAGATCATGAAAATAAAGAAACGATTTTAAAACAAAGTGGCTCCAACTTAGATGAACAAGATGTTTTGTCTCCAAACCAAGTGGACATTGCCTTAAAAATTAAATCTAAAGCTCGCTGGACACAGGATGAACTCTTAAAAGCTTACGTTAAAATATTTTGGTAAACGGTCATATACCTATATTTAAGACAAACTTTGCATTATCCGCTGCCTGGAATATCCACTTTACAACAGTGGGCTGCAAATTAATATCAATTTAAGAAATGGAATTATAGATGATATTTTGCACATTATGGGAATAGCAAAAACATTAAAAAAAGTGTTAATAGACATTAACCCTAATCGTTATTGAACTTCTTAGGTAATGAATGGTAAACCTATTTTATTTTGTGACATCATTTCATTTTATTCCCCATTGTAAAGTATAATTTGAAATAAAGAAATTATTATTGTTATTATTTCTCACAATTCCCAATATTTTTTAATAATAGATAAAACATGGTTTTCCAAAATATAATATTTAACATTATATGCAAAATTTTAAATGCTTTTAGCACTTACCTACCTATTAGTAATACAATACTGTCTATTTTCTGATAGGCCTAATTAATAATCAGAATATTGATAATAGAGTAAAAGTGCCTGTTCTTCCACCCAAGCCATAATTAGGAAAATATATAAGAAATATTCCTTTCTTAAGGGCTAAAATCATTTAAAGTTTGTCAAAAAATGATATTTAAGCAAAAGCAATTGAATTTACATATCAAAACCACAGGAATTCTGTGTAAAAACTATTTAATTGCCATTCTCTATATGCTGACCATGAAAATATTTTAAATGTGTCGTCTGGATGACGTATTCCCGCGCATGAAATGCGAATATCTGATTGGCCCAAAGTTACCAGGCAACCTATAGTATAGAGACCTTGGGGCACACCTACCGCGGCAAGGGGGCGGACAAAATCTTTGTTGTGCTTTCCTTTGCTATTTCAAAGTAACGTAAAAGGAACTCGGTTCTGCGAGACATTTTGTAGTGGTGTGCTCAGTAAAAAAATATTGCAATAAAAAAATCCAAACTAATTTAAGTGTTGGACACAGGACCACTACCTACTATTTCAGAGGGTGGTGGTTGGACCCGGGAATCCTGGAGTAGGCATATTACAAAAATTTTCTAATACCGAAAGGTTAGTATGGAATCGAATAATGTTGATGCATTACTTTTCATTATTTGAATTATGGAATTTCCAAAAGATTCTTGGATACTTTTAAAGTAAGGTGTGCCACTTTTAGCACGATTGTGCGGGTACAACGCGAACGTCATACCGTACCACCACAGAACAACATTTGAAGCGTACCACAAACGAATAATAGGTTAACTATAATACAATAAAGTATAATTTAGTTGATACCCCAAAACTGTGTGGAATTTCATCACATTTATTTACAGGTTGGTCGATACCCTTTGCTATGACTTGACAATTTTTTTTTCACTTTTCACGTAATCATAGACGGCCATGTATTTTCCAAATCCTTTACCACAGAGGATATGATATGTTGACTTGGAGCAAGGATTCTAGAGGGTTGGAAGGCACACATCGGGTCATGACCTGACCACAGTTTTACACGTACCCAAGACCTACGTTCTTGAAAAATTGTTAAATAAAATCGATACAATGTTACCAACTAATATTAGACTTGAGGTTTAAAACCTAATAATATCAAAAATTAGTTATTTTGCTGCTTGTTTGTTTGTTTTAATTTTCATTATCTTAAGTTAAGTTTAATAAATTACTAACAACAAATTGACAGCGAACCGATATGATTTTAATTATAATTCTGATTTGATATGCCAATGTCCCGACAGTTTCGATCAAAAGCCAACAAGAGTGCGTGTCTCCACATTTAATCAGACAGACGAAGGGTTTGTTCATAATTCATTCCTGTGTGCCTGCACCTAAGGCCAAGCGTCAAGCTCTTATTTGTCTGTGTTTAAGAAATAGGATAACAAAACAGCACAAAATCGTATTTTCTTCTCTATGGCCTGTCTGAAAAATGTATACATATCACCCAAATCACTTAATTCAAAATTCATTTCCCATAAATCCCGCCCCAAATCTGCTCAAAATCCGCAATAGGATCATAAATGCTCCTATTATACAATAACATAAAAAACACAAAAACAACATCTTAATCTTCAAGCCATGCTTGATTGTATGACAACAAAAATTGATCAAACCCAAAAAATTTGATCAATTTTCAAAAAGTAAAAAAAAAATTTTTTTCTTCGGAAAAAATTTATTTTTAAAAAAATTACACTCTACGGAAACACTAACGTCCCCCCCCCCCCCAAAGGACAATTTGTCTTTTAATTTTCAGAAAACCCAAAGTGTGTAAAAGTGCTCAACGGCACTAACAGCGGTATGCTAAGTTGCAGGATTAACTTTAATCTGGTTTAAATTGATTTTTACCGTGGTATAAATCATACGAAAAAAGCATTTAAAGTCAGATTAAAGGATAATCTGGATTAAAGATGGGTGGTGCATACCGCTGTAACACGTTAAAACCCAAGAAAGAAGAAGTATCCCTCTTTCTCTATTCCTTTAGGTGCTAAAAATTCGAGGTAACTTTCTGGTGTCCAACGTTCCTCTGTTGCCCGGGAGCGAGAAGAGTTTAAAAATCGTTTATTGTTATTTGTCTAACTAACTCCCTAAAATTTAAAGTCTACAAACAATAAGTTAACAATAATTAACAGTGCATTTGTCATTGAAGGTGAATAGAATTAATCAGCAATAAACGCTTGTCGTCCTAATATGCTGTAAAAGCAGACCAATTTACGATCGCCCAAATTGTGCTGGCGAATGGCGCTTACTGCAGCCGACGCCAAAAAGAAATGAAGTAATGAAGAACTGATTCTAACCTAACATATTAACTTAACCCATCATTTCTTTTTCTTGGTTTTTACGTCGTTCGAGAAGGACCGTGTGCTTGTTCTCTTTGGAGCTAAGGCCTTTGGCGACTTGCACAAATATAATTAAAATATTTTAAACGAAAATATGACTTCTAACGCTGAATTAGCTTGTGTCTATTCCGCCCTTATCCTGGCTGATGATGATGTCGCAGTAACTGTAAGTATAATATTTTTTATTTTGTCGTAGCACCTGATTTAAAATCTGTAAATATTTTGGTAAGGTAAAATCATCAGGTTAGAAAGTTTATCTAATATTATAGAAATAACATAGAAATACTAAGAGTTAACCACATTTTTGAATTTTACTTTTCCGTTATCTCCGTTTTTGGAGGGAAATTGTATTTCCATAATACGTCTAAACGTATAGCTATTTTTTTTGAAGTGAAAATTAAAGTACCTAATATCAGGTTTTACTTTTGTTCCCGAACTAGTTAAACTTAAGACTGGGAAAATTTAATATACAGATATGCAACAAAATACTTCTTGAACCTATATAACAGTTAACAGTCTCTTGACAAGAGTAGCACCTATGTAATGACTGGACAATCTTTATACATTCTTAACTGTCACTTCTAAATTCCCTGTTTCATTCACTAAATGGACATTAGCCGGTTTTTAAAAGCTTTAAGGTAGTGGAGGTAACAATCTCATCTTATCAAAGGTCCTACCCCTTTTAGCTCGATTTGTAATAAAGTTCTTTCTGGTTAGTCTACTAAGTTCAGTGGTCAACTTTAAAGAAAGTCCATGAAGGTGATGGTTAGCATCCTGATGAATTAAATCATTAGGCAGTTTTCTTTTGCTTTTAAACAGCAAACCAAAGCTTTTTAACTTTGCTTAGCAAAATTGTTAAACTTAACCACTACAAGGGGGAGGGGTTAACACTTACGACAGGTCTGTTCGATTGGCTTAGATGAACATTTTATTTTGTACGGCCTAGTAAGAGTAAAAAATGAAATCATAAGTCATAATAAAAATTAAAAATTCTCAACACATAAAATGACAAATGTTTTTTTTTAGGGAGAAAAAATCCAAACTATTCTAAAAGCCGCCAACGTCGATGTAGAACCCTACTGGCCAGGGCTTTTTTCTAAAGCTCTAGAAGGTGTGAACATTAAGGACCTCATCACGAAGATCGGGTCAGGAGCTGGTGCTGCTCCCGCTGCTACAGCTCCTGTTGGTGCCGCGCCTGTTGCTGCTCCAGCCAAGGAAGAAAAGAAAAAGGAGCCCGAACCAGAAGAGGAATCTGATGAAGATATGGGTCTTGGCTTTTTTGACTAAGTACAACTTTTTTGTTTATAGAAGTTGTCTTTAAGAATAAACCTGATGTTTTTAATAAAAATATGCATTTGTTTTTATCTAACTAGAATATGTGATCTAAGACTTACATTATAAATTTATTTATGGAATTTACAATCTAATAAATATTTTGAGTAGGTCCTATTAGGGTTAGGACTATTGAAAAACGGAAAGGCGATAGTTCTTGACCATATATTATTTCGTCTGCGTTCTGGTAAAAATCACTAAGTTCAATATTGGCACTTTTGAGTTAAAACCACTACTCGTTAGAAAAAAATATTTCTTTAATCTGATAATTATCACTAAGTCCAGAGCTAAGTGTATAACTGATTGCAGACATGTTAATATTAGTCGTTAGGTCCCAAACAATGCGTTATTAATAAGGAGCAGAAATCACTAACCTGTTTATTTAGCGTTTTTGAACATTAATAGTTGTAATACAGTTGATTAATATAAAAGTGATTTTCTTTCAAAAATTTTGTTTTAAAATTAAAAAAACTAATATAATTTTCACTATAATACCTACTAGCGTGTACCCGGCCTGCGTTGCAGCCCGTCATTATACGACGTGAGATAATAAGGCGAACCTCAAACTCAACCGTTTGCCGGCCCGTCCACAATTTCCATGCATAAAACATAATCTGTCTTCGTCTATTCCGGCTTCGGATCGATCGTTGAACGGGCCGGGGACCGGTTAGGTTGGGTCGTTCGTTCTCCCTACTCTAATTTATCAGTGTATGCATGTATTATACATAAAAACCTTCCCCTTGAATCACTCTATCTATTAAAAAAAACCGCTTCAAAATCCGTTGCGTAGTTTTAAAGATTTACGCACATAAGGGGACATGAACAGGATAGCGACTTTGTTTTATACTATGTTAACATAACAACTTTTTTGTCTGCTAAATATCACTCAAGTCCATCAAATATCACTTTTTGATGTACATTATATATTTTTTTATTTAGCCCGTTACATTACAACTTCTTATTTAAACTGTATTTTGAATTCATCACGGCTCTATTAAACGAAATAAAATTTTACATTCACTTTAAACATAAAATCCATTTTTATCAAAACTAATAAATTGGACCTAATAAGCTTCGGTTTCCTACAAAGCGGCACCGTAAAAGAGCGGCCGTAATTTGGCAGCCGATTTTGCCGACAGTAGTACGGTCGCTTTGGACGGTGAATATTATTGGAAAGTAACATTACATACGATGCGATAAAATACTAGCGCACCGTCAAAAATCGTGCTTGCGCTATTTCCCAGCGTACAGAGCGGCCGCTTTAGAAAATACGGTGCCGTCTTTTTTGCGCTGAACGCTCTGAAGGAACATACTTTGATTTGCAAGTACACATAAGTTTTTTCGCGGCGAGGCTCGCAGTCAAATTACGGCCGCTTTGTAGGAAACCGAAGCTTTAGTGACTTGCCATAACGCCGACGATTTCTTAATAACCGATTATTCTTTTTGGATGGCCTCGCGCATGTAAACGAAGCTACACACGATTGGACATGCGCACTGCAACATCATTTGACGAATGGGAAAATAAGATTACGTTCTTGCTCAGAAATTATAAAAGTTCACCTACAATTTATTTTTACGCGTAAACAGCTAAAATTGGCCCCAAAAAATTAGAATTTCTTCTTAATTTTTGATCAAGTTGGGAAATAACAGTGATTTCTGGCATTTTAGTAGTTGCAAACATATCGGATTTTTAGGATAGAAAATTGTTTTTAAGGTTTGTTTAAAAATTATTTGTCGTTTTTTTCGTTTAAAAACGAAGAGAACAATACTTGTTTTTATAGTCTAATTGACTTAGTCAATTAGACTATAAAATCAAATATAAAAAACAAACAAAACCAGCAAAATAACCAATCTTCCATGTTATTGCATCGCGTACCTAACCTCAAGTCAAACATTAGTTGGTATATAACCTGTATTGACTTTTACAATTTGGCAAATAACTTGTCCTACTTTTAAAACATTTTCAAGCATTATTTCTTCTTCTTTCCAAAAAGTATTTGCCCCGAGAACTTGACCCATGGAATACTTTCACCCTTGAATTAATATAAACATAATCAGCAATATATTGCACAAAAAATAGGCGTGCCTATTAGATTGCAGGGTTGCAAATAAAATATACGAAAACATCCAATTCTCTTTATTTTCATACCTTGTTTGTGTAGCCTAGGCCTAGTTAGATGGGTTTAAAATATTTAAATTGATCATAATAAAATAAAGTTATATATCAAGATACATCACTACTCCATACTTACTGAAAATACGAAATACCTAGTATTTTACCCTTATTTGGGCATAACAGAATTATACAACGGCTCTTATTGGTCATTGTTTATATTCCAATCGAGTCACTAAAAGCACAAACACAACTCATTAAACTACACAAAAACTAGAAATCCGTAAATATTAAATACCCACAATAAACAAGGAATCCACAGAGAAAACATAACAACAAAAATGGCGCCGAGCCGGTTCTGGAGTGTATTTTCAGCATGTCGCTAAAAAGGATATAGATAACAAGATGTTTGCGCGCATGCCCAATGCCAATCTAGAGTAATAGATGTGTTTTGGACTTCCGTTGCCTTTAGTGTTTTATATCACAACGTTTCAACTGGTAAGTATCTCCAGTCGTCTTCAGGTGAATAACAATCTAAATTAAAACCAAATTTGACTTAATCTCGTTTTTTATTTATTTGTATAATACATATTAATCGTTAACTCACAAGCTTGTTGTGAACAATACTTCTCTTAATAATTTAAAATAAACTATGTATATTATGTACACATCTAAAAAAATACAGTACAAGAAAAAATATTATCTTATAACAATCTACATATACAGTATATACAACAGTGACTTGGACTTGTCAATGATTTTTACCATAATTTACAAAAAACAAAAGGGTGTAGAACAGCATGCAAGAATCGGTGCGTGTAAAGTAGATCTAAATTTAAAACCGATGCACGTTATTACTGAAAAATGTTGACGTAACCAAACACTGTTGCCATTTTCCCCAAATGTTTTATACCAATCCCTTCTTTTAAATTCCCAAAATTTATTTATGTTTGGGTGTTGGTACTTTATATAATTTATAACCTAAATTTAAACTTATTACGATCGCTTTAAAAAAAACATCAGTTTAATAAGTAGGTAGTAAGTAAAATAGTAAAAACATACCGCAAAAAAAGTTTAGTAACTTTGAATCTAATAAAGCTAAACAATTAAGATTTTGATAGCTTATAACTAAAACATACATCTTTACTACCTATAGGTTTACCATTTCTCATACAGGTTTTTTTTTTTAAACTGTGCCAAATGGCTAAATAGACAAATGTGCATAAGTTAATTTTCGTAAATGCCCGTTTATTATCTTACTAACATGTAGAGAATCAAATTTCCTATCTATATGTCTAATATCAAAAATATTTTTAAAAATCCTAAAATCTCTGTTTATCAGACATTTATTTTTGTAAAGTATAGGCTTTGACTGCGTTTGTTTTAAAATAATGAAAGTAATTTTAAATAAGTAAACTAGAATATGACAACACGACTAAGGTAAGTGTCAACTTAATTAACAATTTCAGCCAAAGCCCACTTTGCAAAAATAATGTCTTATTAACATTAATACAAATAGAGATTTTAAGATTTTTTTAAATTGCTTATAATTCAAAAACGACTAAAAATAGGGATACTGACATATAAGACATTTGATTCTCTAGGACTCTAGGCGTTAGTAAGATAAAACAAAGGGTGTTCCATTTACGAAAAATGACTTATGTACATTTATCTATTATAAATTGATAGATCGGCACAATGTAAAAAAAAAACCTGTATGAAAAACGTACAACTTAAGTTACGAAATGTAAAGATCTATGTTTGTTTGAAGGTTGTAGACAATAATGTATCTTCAGTATCTTGAGTAATAGATGTGTTTTGGACTTCCATTGTCTTTAGTCTTTCATATCACAACGTTTCAACTGGTAAGTATCTCCAGTCGTCTTCAGGTGAATACTAAACAAGTTACAAAGCTACGAGCCTATTTATACTATATACTAGTATACATAGGCTCGTCGCTTTGTAACTTGTTTAGTATTCACCTGAAGACGACTGGAAATACTTACCAGTAGAAACGTTGTGATATGAAAAACTAAAGACAATGGAAGTCCAAAACACATCTATTACTCAAGTAAAGATCTATGTTTTAGTTTAGCTCTTTATTAGTTTCAAAGTTACGGTCTTCTCGGTATATTTTTACATAAAAAATTAATTTTATAATTCATATCTCAAAACGGTTAGAGACAGATGGGTATAGATTATTATTACCAAAAGTTACTAAGGTTTTAATAAGGTACCTAAAAACGCTAAAATAGACAGGTTATTTTATTTGAAATACCAAAATTGGCCATAACTTCCGGTATAACGTAAAAATATAATATTTTAAAGTTTAAAGTCAATTATGCCTAGTATCAAATTTTAAAAATGATAACTTTACTCGTTTCCGAGATCTTCTAATAGGCCAGTTAACTGAATCACCCTATATCGTATAAAAAGAATGAACAGCCAAAACAAATTACATATTTTGGAAATTTGAAATGTCGGATTACAAATATATTACCGGTAACTGCGATTTTGACAAGAACAAAACGGAAAAGTTCGTGCTAAGTTAAAAGCAAGCTTCATACGTGAACAAAAAAGGGGGTTGGTAGTCTTTAATTACTGTTAGAAAAACACCGCAACGTCATCAGCCTAGCGGCGGCCAAGCGCCACCCTTACTTAACAACGGACTGCTTCCTTGACTATCGTACCGCCTAAACTGGCTTACCACAAGCGCCGGTTATTTTCTACGCATTTTAACATTGCCGTTATATTATGTAGTCTGGTCCTTTTCTCTATTTTACTTACAATATTATTTAAAGTGACATACATTAAAGAACGATTCGTGGTTCGTAATTTCCATTGTTATATTTTGGTTTTTATAATTATTACAACTAACAAATTTATAAATGATTTTAATAAACCTTTGTGGTTTACTTTTGCTTCAAAATATTTGTCCTTAAAGTATCACAACCGTCTGATAATTGCCCAGTAGGTGCATCACCAAGGATCGATATTTAAATAAATAATATAAATTGAGTACACTACGCGACTTAGTTCATGTATGTTTGAAGGTGGTAGACAATGAAATAATATCAAAAAAGTTACCTTGTCGGACGTCCATTGTCCTTATTTTGTCACTTTTTTTTAGTTAGTATTAACCGTTTTCAAGTGTAAACTAAATTATAATTCTAAGGCTACTGTCTTAAATACTATCCATGTGCAATAAAGCTTGATGACTTCGCCTAGGTGCTTATTGGAGTGTGAAGTTTGAGCTGTTGGTTTTGGACAAAAAGAGGTTTTCAGATATTGGGGATATCTATACATGGTTTACTAAATATATGGGTATTTTGATTCATGAAAACGGCTTCTTTGAATTTTCGTTTTCTCCAGTGCTGTTCCGTGTCCAAAACCTTGGCTTCTGACCATTGTATACTATGTTGGTAGGTCCATACATGTTCCGCTATAGGTATATTGGAATTTAAAATATCAAAAGATTTAAAACAGAATGGTTACCCTGAAACCTTTATAACTAATACCACCTCAAAACTTAAAAATCATGAAGTAAAAACTAACACAGAAGCGAAAGAGGAGCAAGTATTTCTTACAGTACCTTATGTCAAGGGGATTTCTAAAACGATTAGAAGGATAACCAAAAACTATAATATCAAAACAGCCTTTAACTCCGGAAATACGCTTAGAAGCTTTCCTACAAAAGTAAAATGCCCCCGTAATGAAAACCCAAAAAATTGTATCTATCAAATCCCTTGCGAGTGTGGCTAATCGTACATTGGAGAAACAAAAATACCTCTTCCCGTATGAGTTAAAGAACATCTGAAACATACTCAAAGAGGTGAAACTTCGAGATCAGGTATAGCGGAACATGTATGGACCAACCAACATAATATACAGTGGTCAGAAGCCAAGGTTTTGGACACGGAAAAGCACCGGAGAAAACGAATATTCTAAAAAGCAGCTTTCATGAATCAAAGTACCCATATATTTAGTAAACCAAGTATAGATATCCCGAATATCTGGAAGCCTTTTCTTGTCCAAAACCAGCAGCTCAAACTTCACACTCCAATAAGCACGTAGGCGGACTCCTCAAGCTTCAATGCACATGGATAGTATTTAAGACAGTAAGTAGCCTTAGAATTATAATTTAGTTTATACTTATAAACACTGTTAGAGATACTAACTAACCGAAACGTTGTGTTAAGTAACAAAATAAAGACAATGGAAGTCTGAAAAGTTATTTTTTTTTAGTTCATGTAAGCGGAGACCGAGAAAACTGCAGTTATCGAATGGTGACGTAGCGGTGCTATTCTTAAGAGTATTTCTAGTCTACCCGCGATTTTTTGAAATTACATCATCAATGACCTGCACCGGGATTTAGTCCAGATACACTTAATACGTAATTATTTTATTCATATAATCTAAGTTTTTGTTAATGGGTTACTTTTGCTCGAGTTTGATAAAAATGCTTAGATGGCACTACTTTACTTGATCGTAAGCGATTTCTCGCTAGCTTCAAACTGTTATCTTATGGGTAAAATAATTTAAAATTCGTCTGAAGCGAAACGAAGCTTTACCCTGTAACGTGTGCTTCGCATCTTCGTTCGATACAATCTTGAAAAAAATATTAATATTCATACCTTTTTGCATAAACTAAGCTAAGTAAATGGCTGAAAGCAAGGCTCTAGGCCGCGATGTAAATGCCGAGAAGCCAAGTGACTTAAGACCACTGAACTAAAAAAATAAATATAATACTTATTCCCCATAAGACCCTGTGATTTAAAATAACATCTCTAGCCAAGGCCTTTTGGTGATATAATTTTTTTTACTAACGCGTCTGCTCAATGCTTATGACATGCAACGTTTGGCGTAACCCGTTATGTTGTCCAAAATTATTATGAGAAATATTAATGGGATGAACCAACAAAATTCTGTTTCGTGCCTTTCTTCGTTTTTTGATACGCCTGTAAGACATTAAAATCGCCACAGCACGTCTATGATCCATATTCGAATCAAAATAAAATCAAACTGACGAAAACCGTGCATGTGTGCAAGGATAACACGAACGCCGTAGATCGCGTAAACGGTGCCGTTAGGACGGTCGCCGTGAGTGTGTGCAAAAGGCCTTAAGCTACGGAAATTTTAGTAGCATGATGCTTTATTATGATTTATAAACTAGTCACCCAGGACAAAGAGCAGCCATTGCAATAAAGTTGTTAATACATTATGCATAATAATTATTTTTACAGGTCTGACAGACTGTCCGGTTGATGACAGACGGTCCTTTAACTCGGGATTTTTCTATATCAATAGAATTAATTAAATATTTATTTATACAGGGTGTCCCAGATAAGAATGTACTCTACAGGGATCCCGTAAACCATAGGAGATGCGCATTACTGAATCCTGTAACGTCATGTTTTCAAATTTAAAAAATTCCGAATGCTTCCGAAGATATTTGGATAAAACCGAATTTTCGCGATTTCGTTTTAATTGATTTATGATTCTATTTGAAGAGACATGTCAAAATACATTTTACATTCTCATTGCCACTTTTTCTCCCCTACAAGATGGTTTAATTACATTTTTGATCCGACGTTTCGCTTAGTCACAACCATTATCAACTTTGTTATTTTAAATAGTCGGAAAATTTTATTTTATGCTTAATAAATTCTACGTTTTATTCTAAATCTAACGGTGTATCATACTTATTGTTTAGTACACGTTTCGATATAGAAAAACACATCATCAATGAAAATAGGCACATTATCGAAAATATTTTTGTTTTTATTGTTGTATTTAAACACTAGTTGGATTTTAAAACATTTTTTTAAAAGAAACTTATAACAAATCATAATATCTAATAAAACTTATCTGAAAAATGCAACAAGTAAGTAATAATTAATTTTAATTAATTAATTATTAAATACAATTATTTTTTATTTTAAAAAAATGCATGATAATATTCAAACATGACGTACCATTTAAATTCGGCATCATATGGCATCTATCACTTAGTTACAGAGACCTGTTAGTGTTAAATTTGGTAATTATTAATATGTTTTTGCGCACAATTCTTATGACTCTCGATGTAACAGCAAATCATGTCAAATTTTTCTTCGTTAGAATAATGTTCCATTATTTTAAATTTTACTTCACAATGCAACAGTTAAAAATTAAAAAAAAAAACAATAATAATAATTATCAAATTTAAAACTAACAGGTCTCTGTAACTAAGTGAAGATCTAAAGAAAATGTTTAAACAATTGCGAACGTCAATCAACTTCATAGCCACCCATATGATGCCGAATTTAAATGGTACGTTATGTTTGAATATTATCATGCATTTTTTTAAAATAAAAAATAATTGTATTTAATAATTAAAATTAATTATTACTTGTTGCATTTTTCAGATAAGTTTTATTAGATATTATGTTTTATTATAAGTTTTTTTTTAAATGTTTTAAAATCCAACTAGTGTTTAATACAACAATAAAAACAAAAATATTTTCGATAATGTGCCTATTTTCATTGATGATGTGTTTTTCTATATCGAAACGTCTAATAAATATTAAGTGTGATCCACCGTTAGATTTAGAATAAAACGTAGAATTTATTAAGCATAAAATAAAATTTTCCGACTATTTAAAATAACAAAGTTGATGATGATTGTGACTAAGCGAAACGTCGGATCAAAAATGTAATTAAACCATCTTGTAGGGGAGAAAAAGTGGCAATGAGAATGTAAAATTTATTTTGACATGTCTCTTCAAATAGAATCATAAATCAATTAAAACGAAATCGCGAAAATTCGGTTTTATCCAAATATCTTCGGAAGCATTCGGAATTTTTTAAATTTGAAAACATGACGATTCAGTAATGCGCAACTTTTCTCTAATTTAACAATCTCTGTATCTCCTATGGTTTACGAGATCCCTGTAGAGTGCATTCTTATCTGGGACACCCTGTATATGATGACGAGACATTACTAAAACTAAATAAGTGCCACAATCATGTGCAGGAAATTAAAAAACAATACATTGTATTCTCGTGTCTGTTTAAAGGTTGGAAACAATGATGTTTCTTGAATGATAGAAGAATATTGGACTTGGTCTTTATTTGTTTCAAATTATAACCGTTCAACTGAACAATAAAGACAACGCAATAAGCCCAAAACTCATTATACATCAGCATCATTGCAATCGGTTTAGAAAGGTTAGGGCGAATAGGAGGGAGTCTTATCAAACCAGTCTTTATTTTATAGACTTGTATGTATGTAAGTTAAATTTTAAAGCCCGGACCTGTCTCAATTCGTTAAATGAGAATTTGGCATGGCGCATGCCCATGTCTAGGCTTTATTTACATGTGCAACATATGGGCATTTTTTTTATTACCGATTTCTCAGAAAATTTTATTCTTGATAAAAGTTGGTGCATGTTCGATAATCATATTAGGTGCACTTGAAATGTTTGCAAGTCAAACGGCGTACAGGGTAGGCCAAAAAATATAAAACTTGTACAAAAATAAAGTACCCCTATTTCAGAAAATTCAGCAAAATATTGTAAAGAAAAGTTGTTTAGAATTAAAATGGATATGAATAGATTCAAAAACGTGACCTCCCAAAATAAAAAAATATATTTTTTAAAAAACATTAATAATTTCCCAAAATTTTTTTTTATATTCACCATAAAGAATTTTATAAATTAACCAAAATCAAATCAATTTCACATATCTTTGTTCAAATTGAAGCATATTTGTAAAATTTACTTGAATTTTTAATTTATTAAGGAATCACAAACTTCATGTTTGTTGCAACGATATTAAACACAACTTTAAAATATCCTAAAAATTCTTTTTAACAAGATAAAACATTAGTTATGATAATATGCTAATTAAAAAGACTATCATTTAAAGTGCAAAATTTTTATTTTGAATGTTTATAAAAAAACTTTATTCTTGTACAAGTTTTATATTTTTTGGCCTACCCTGTAAGCCGTTTGACTTGCAACCATTTCAAGTGCACCTAATATGATTATTGAACATACACCAACTTTTATCAAGAATAAAATTTTCTGAGAAATCGGTAATAAAAAAATGCCCATATGTTGCACACTTAAACAACCACGCTGTATATCTATGGTGATGTACAATAGCCCGTGTCCTACACAATCATTAATGATAGCTCTGTAATATCTTTCTTTTGAGCAAAAAACGCTGTCACTGGTTTTGCTTGGCACTTTTAAGATTTAAAGTGGTCATACTGTGTATGTGTATTTTCGTCACAGAGGAGGTGGAATAAGTCAGGTCAACGCGCAATATAAAATTAACTAATGACTTTGAAACGATAAATACAAAAAATAAAAAAAAAAACGTCAAACTTTTCTTAACAAGTCATTTAAAAAATACCATACCACTATCAATAATAACCGTTTACATTCAACATAGAGAAATAGGAATCATTAATCGCTAATTTTAAATAGTTATTTATTTCAGAGCCGTTCTGTACTTAGCAGAGGAAATCATTAGTTTATTATCATTTACTAAACTTTTTTAGGTATAAAAATTATTTGATTTTGTTCGTACGAAGAAAATTGTCCCTACTTTTAAAGTAAAATGTGATCAGTGAGTACACAAATGAATTTCCTAAGTCACTGTTCTCTCACAAAAACGCAGCAGGAACTAACGAACGGGACTTATACTTGTAATGTTAGAATAAGAATATAGATTAGGATGTTGACTTCTTAAGAACGGGTAAAATGCCTAGTAGGAAAATGTATAGTTTGTGTTTTGAGTACTATTAACATGTATATTTTAAATATTCAGCTATGACTACAAAAGCTATCTTTCCTGTTAGTTTGAAAGTGGCAGACAATAAAATAGTATTAACAAAAGACTGATTTGGTCGAACTTGCAACCTCTTTATTTTATTACTGAACTCAACGTTTCCGTTAGTTAAGCTTCGGTTTCCTACAAAGCGGCACCGCAAAAGAGCGGCCGTAATTTGACGGCGAGCCTCGAGAAGTGTGTTCCTCCAGAGCGTTCGGCGCAAAAAATACAGCACCGTATTTTCTAAAGCGGCCGCTCTGTACGTTGGGATAGTGCAAGCACGATTTTTAACGGTGCGCCAATGTAGTGATTGTATCGTTTTAATAATAATATTTAGAAATGGCTGAAGAAATTAGTTGGTCTAGCGAACAAGATGAAATTTTAATCGACTTTGTTCGAACTCATGAGGCAATTTTTAATGTAAAATCATCAGAGTACGATTCTTTGTCCTCAAGAACTTTTAGAATAGCCAAACTTAGGTCGTCCATATTGTTAACACCACACACAATTTTTGAACTTGAACTGTCAACTGGCTCTTGCCGCCTTATTTTATCGAACCGTATTTAATGTTACTTTCCAATAATATTCACCGTCCAAAGCGACCGTACTGTTGGCAAAAGCCGTCGCTCTTTTGCGGTACCGCTTGGTAGGAAACCGAAGCTTTAGTATCTATAACCGCAGCAACGCTCTTCACCTCCCGTGTATACTAAACTGTAAGGTTTCCGCAGTTTGTTTTAAACAATAATGGGTTGCCATATGTTAACGATGCCAATGTTTGATTTACCGAAAATAAAATAATGAAAAGCAAAAAGTCGTAATCCACGAATTGATTACAATTAAAGATCGCCGCATGTTTCGAGAGTAGAAACGCTCATCATCAGGAGACAGAAAAGAGGACATGTTGTTGTTGGCATTAGCAATGGAGAAAATGGTTGGTGGTATATAAATATAATGGTATACTGATATATGTGAAGGGTTATAAAAGAGGACATGTTGTTGTTGGCATTAGCACTGGAGAAAATGGTTGGTGGTATATAAATATAATGGTATACTGATATATGTGAAGGGTTATGGAAAAACCACCAGCATACTGAATTGTTGTGTAGAAGGAAAATTTAAATGTTTAATAAGAATAGTCATGAACAATTAAGTGAGAGGGAGAAGAAAATATATTCTTAGAATGTAGATTTTTAGAGGAAAAGTCAAAGAGACTAAACCATTTTACTCTAGTTGAGTGAGAAAATAAAAATATTTTATTTTTATTGTGAATAAAATTTTCGCGTTGTAATAATTAAATGTAACTTATATATATTAAATTCAAGCTTTCTAACAAAAAAGAGAAACATTGTGATGGTGCAATGATTAAAATCTTCTTGTAATTAGCACAACCAGTCGAAACGAGTGTTCATGGAAGTAGTTTTCATACCTCACATTGCTTAAAACATTTTACTGAAACTTCACAGTTCAGTCAATTAAACTGGCCGGCAGAATAAATAAAATTTTAGTCTTGAAATAATAGCTATAGAAGCGTTGTTTACGTTGAATGATAGAGTAAATTGAGCAGCATAACAAATTATACGAAAAAACTCCATTTTTACAATATCAACAATTATACTTTAAAAAAACACATCGATGGGTTGCACTCTTTTTACTGTAGGGTAAATAGGTCCATTAGGAGCACGTTTTAAAATTATTTTGGATTATACAGGGTGATACAAAAAAAAGTTACAGACCAAAGTAGAGTAATCATTCCGAAATACTAGGTAAAAATTATAATTTCTTATTATTAGAGTGAGTTTTTTTTTGGTAGCACACAATTCTATCAGGACCGTATTGCAAAAAAACGTGAAGTAAGGATGATAGACTTTCGGTTTAAAATAATGAAATGTTGGCAAAATATTATTGGTTTATGTTTTGGGGAAACATACGTCAGAAAATAATATTTAAATTTATATAGAAACTATCTCCGAATGTGTCGAAATAAAGTGCCTGAAAAAGTGCTTTCTGTTTTTCAATATGTTTATTGATAACGCCACAAAAAAACAAAAACCGAAAATAAAGTTTTTAGTTTTTTCCCGATATCTCCGGAAGTAGTCGGAATTTTCTTAATTTCTCTCTCTTATCCAACTTTGCCCCAATTTAACATTTGCTGTATCATATAGTTCTCGATATCCCAATGGTGAGCATCGTGATACATTGTTTGTATTTTTTTTCCAATATGGCGGAATTAAGTACATCTTAGAGCCGGTTTTGGATATGTTATTCTGCCCAATTTTCCCGTTTATTGGAAGCAAACAATTTGCAATATGGCAATTACTACTAGGTTGAACAGAAATTCAGCCGGCCTAGTTAAACGTTAAAAAATCAGCCTTTTGCTATTTTAACTGTTAAACATAACACGCGACCTTTATAATTTAAGAGATAAATCTTTAAAACTAGTTGTGTACCACCCATATGATTGTTTCTTTGAGTAATTTGATGTCTTAAAATCTCATACCAATTTTTTAATTTTTTTTTTCAGATTGGTTACACATATTATGGGCCGATTTTTTTTAAAAATTACTATCTTTTGTCAAAGCCTTGTCTACAATAAAGACTGCCATCTATTATGCATCAAACTTCAATATTTTACAACTCTATTTTAATAGTGTTAAAATGTTCAGCGAATACAAGAATATTGTCATGTTACCGGTCTGTTTGGAAAATTATTACGGATATTATAATCAATAAATTAAGTTTTCATTTTCTGCTACTGGTCTAAGTTGAATCTCTGCAACAAAAAAAAAATCAATAATCTACAGTATGGGCAATGTGGTAGACAAGAGGGCGAACGGACCAAAAATTTTTGCTTGCTGAAAAAATACGATTGTCGTACAAGAGTAAAGTGCCCTTATTATTAGAAGATGTGATGATTTAAAACAATTCCCTTGAATGGCATTTGCCAAAAACTTTAAAATAAGTGTACTATTACTCAAGTGTACCTACTTTACTTTTGTAAAAAATTTGAAATTTTAACTTTATAGGATTTTTTTTTACAGACCTCTTTTTTCAGCAAGCAAAATTTTTTTAAAGAACAACTTGTCATCCAAAAATGAAAATTTTGGTCGTTTGCCGTTATGCCGACGCGCATAAATTCTCTCATAAAGTCGCTACAGTGGATCTTTTCCTGTGCGTCATCAATCAACGATCAGGACTCAACGTGGTTAATAACTCTGCATCCTTATTTATTACAGTAACAAGTTTGAATAAAAGCATAAAAGAACGTCTCCAAGATTCCGCAATAATATAACATGCTAGACAAAAATAAAACTATAAACGTCAATTAATTACTTTTATTATTTGTTTAGTTGACTACCGTTGTATTTTAGAACGTCATTGTCAACCTTATTTTGATCTGCCAATCTAATTCGTATTTTGTAAATTTGTGTGCCTTAAAACTGTTCCTTTTTCTAAAAATAGTTCTTTTTCGAGCTAGATATACACACCATCTGTTTTGGCGGTAAGTATTTATGGATTTTTATAATACCTAATTTATTTATTTTAAATATTCTAACCGTGAAAGTTCTTTGAAAAGTTTACGGCAGTGGCTAAATTCCCTTAAATGATGACTTTTGCGATTTTAATAGTCAATAAAACACCAAACTTTTTTAGATTTTAACCTTTAAAAATAGTATTAAATGTATTAACATTTGTTTGTCAATTTCTTTTAGATAATAGAGAATGCCGGGCAAAACTTAAAATAAATAATAATTTTTCGGGATATTATGTAGGTACGTCAAACGGTAGGCAGGCACGTCCATTTTACGAACTTAGACTTAGTTTTGACTTTTTTCGCCTCGTAATTTTGATTTGATTCATACGATTTTGATGACGTGAAAGTGATGACGCACGGGAAAAGAACCTCTGTGGCGACTTTATATTGTGACAATTAACATTATTTCTCGAAGAATCTGCTTTAAATGGCTTAAAAATGAAGCGACAAATTTTATTGTGTGCTGAACGAGTTATTAATGTGAATAAATAACATTCTCCATTTGAAAAATTACTATTGCAATGAAATATTTGATTGGATAATATAATATTATTGCAATGTAAATGCAATGCATTTTTTAAATATAATTTGGGTAATAATTGGAGACTTCGCAGGGTTTGTTTGACATCTAACCTAGATTTGCAGTATTGCACATTAGCACATTGGAGGGTTTTCGATTCGAACTTAATTAATCATATAAACAAAATACCTTAGTCTCTCCAAAACCACATTTAGCCTTTGATCAGAAATAGATGGCACTAATTTTTGCACCAATTCGGAAACAAACATATCGCTAATCCCAGGACTTGTTCGCTCTGCTATTTCAAAAGCATTTTTTAATTCTTCTATAGTGTCGTTTGATTTTTGGGATCCATCAGTGCTTCTTCCTGCAAACATTTATAAAAATAATCAATCATTAACAATAATTTTAAAATGTTTTACACACATCACTATACACTAAAATATAGACGAGTGCGATCATTTAATGTTGGGATAGCCTTGGCACAAAATTAATTTTACATTTTCATTTAAACTTTTTACTGATACTGATTCTGACGGATACCTTCATCAGGTATGTATTTTTAAATAATAATAATAATAATAATAATAATAATAAGTTTATTTAAAATTTAATAATATAATAAATATGTTTATGTTGTCTTCGATAAACTTATTCTTTAATCCCCTGAAGCTGAGCTTGTTAGGGGCAATTTTTTTTTTGTTTTAGTATGTAAAATCATAAATATGCATTAAAAATCAAGTTTTTTAAAGTAAAAATGTTAATTTATAGTATAAACGCAGCTTTTTTGAAGAAATATATTACCTATGGTAAATGAATATAATAAATATGGACCTGTATTTTTTCTTGCAGTTTCGTAGATCTTGTGACTAATAAAATATTAATGCAATACTACTTTAATCAAATATCAACGTTTCGGTCCCAATAATATCTTCAATTTTTATCTTCGTAAACAGTAGAAGATATAGCTAAAAGCCTGGTTACATTAGCAGCAAGTACTGCATGCAAGTTTATCATCAGGAGACAGAAAATTTATTTAATGCCGATGGTTTTAGCAGAAGAGAAAATGGTGTAGAACCTTTAATGGAGCTTTTATGGAATTAAAAAATTGATTTGTAGAAGAGACACAATAGGAAGAAAATTGATAAAAGTTAAAACATACTAAGTATGTGAAAAAGTCAGTGAAGGGGGTCTAAACCAACCAAATAAACTGGGAAAGAAGAAAAAACACTTCTAAAAAGAAGGTGTCGAAGTTTATTTAAAATTTTTATCAAAGATTTTTAAGTATATGTCTGTAAGACATTATAAGGATAAAATTAGTCATAATTATGAAGATATCACAATCTGTAAAAAATAGAAATAGAAATTAAAATCAAAGAGTGAAGAAGTAAAAAAATGTGGAAATATTTTTTGAATAAAAAGTAAGTAAGTACTTACAAAATTAAATTCCAAAAAAAGGGTTTGGTGGGGTACTGAGGATTAAAGCTCAGTAACCCCGTAAGCGGTTAATTTAAAACCAATAAAATTAATTAACAAGTTGCACATTTAAAAAAATTCTTTACAATTTCTTGTATAACAATTTGAAAAAGTTTTCGGTACCTGTCACTGTAATAGCATAAACCACACAATATAAAAGTACACAAAAAGTAGAAATCCGAAATATTAAACACCCACAATCAACAATAACCGAATTCCTTTTAGTTACTTTTAAATAGCAAAGCCAACGGTTAAGTTGAGCGTCCCTTTAAAAAATTTAACTCAACTCGGCAAAGATATTTTCTTCCTCTATTACCGCGGTTAAGTATGCTCATCTATATTTATACGATTTGTTCGCGAGGCGTTCCTTCAACAATTTAGCTAAGCAAAGATTTTTACTTTGCTATGCTGTTTAAAAAAAGCATATATGCAAAGAATACAATCCACAGAGAAAACGTAACAACAAAAATGAACAAACGAATCTTTTCACCCATAGAACTTAACTTTTGTTTGCGCACGAGCTGTACGCATCTAAAGATATATGTCTATGGTATTTACCCATGCTCCGCACTTACGGTTTAGCCAAACAGGTTTGTTTATTTTAAAATTAATACAGAATTTAATGACCAAAGAAAATAAAAATGGTTTGACAATGACTTGACAACACAAAGGTTCTCAAAAAAATGGACTGTTGACATAAATGGAGCAGTCAAACCAAGAAATATCCGATGTATGTTTTGAGTCATGATGTGTTGCCCTTATTT
The DNA here is from genome assembly GCA_963969555.1 of Polydrusus pterygomalis. Lineage (NCBI taxonomy): Eukaryota > Metazoa > Arthropoda > Insecta > Coleoptera > Curculionidae > Polydrusus > Polydrusus pterygomalis. Next base: position 72,844,455 of record OZ018376.1, on the reverse strand, counting down.
CAGCACTGATTTTTTAACTTTTTTTGAATGGTAACAATTGCTGCATTTTATTTGCATTCTCGATCAGTTCACTTTTAAATGAACTGACCTAAAATGATCTGATCCAAAATGCATCAAATAAAACTGGCTTTCATTCTGTTTCGGACTACGTCAGTGTCATTTGTCACGTAAATTTTGTTGAGGTTATGGTTATTCTCGATTTGATTATATTTTACAAGAAATAAACATTGATGTACTTACTATTATAGCTAATTCCTCCTCCGAATGCTCTGATTTTAAATTTTGGATTACGGGCAAATATTTTTATCTGTGGTTTGAGGTTAGGCTACGCCAAGTATCTGTCAAAACAACTCCCACCTTTTACTTCTGACAATTTCAATTCAATTTCAAAGGCTTTTATTATCTAATAATTTTACATATTATCTGTTTTACAATACAATACATCATATTATTGAATATGTAGGTTTACGATCGCTGGTTTCCTGTCTGTCAGGTCGCGTTCCTGTCAAGACTGCCCAGGACATGCACTGGCCACGCCGGTGGGGTTGTTGTTAGCTCTTTGGTAAAACGATGATAATGTTTGGCTATTTCTAGGATTGGCCGGTTCCGTAACCCGCTACCGCCATGGAATAGTTTAGTTTTCATTAGAAATTTGAATGGTTTTTGTTTTTAAAGTTATACTGTGAAAATTTTGAGAGTTGTGTTTACTGGAAAACTTATGAAAAACCAGCTTAATTTCTATCAGGTACAAGTAGCACTTTTGTCCATAGACTTGAAAATTTTTGAGTAGGCGTGGCCTAAAATTTTTGGGCGGAGTTATTTTCCTTGCAATTTTTGGATTTTGTTAATCGTTTTATTTTGAAAAATGGATTTTTCACTGGAGATAAATCGGTAGTTTATAATATAATGGTTTGTGAAATGGGTTGTCGTTTTGTCTGGTCTGTGTCATGTTTTCTGTTAATCTTGAATGTTGTGGTTGTTTTAGATAAAAATTTGTCGCTGTGTTTTGTACATATTGAGAAAAAGTCGGCGTTTGAGTAGCTTGGTGTAGCTGGCGGATTGGTGTGAAATAGTTAGCGTTTAACACTTTCCTTAATATTTTATTTTGTTGTAGTTGTAGTTTATAGAAGTATTGTTCCGCCATACTACACCATACTGGACATGCATATGTCATAGTAGGTTTAATAATTTGATTATAGATTGTTAATTTATTTCTTGATGATAATGGTGAATTTCTTTTTAGTAATTTTTCTAATGAATGTGAAGTTGCCAAAAATTTTCTCAATATGTTGTCTGTCTGTTGTCTAAATTTTAATTTTTTGTCTAGTGTCACTCCTAAGTACTTTAGTGTGTCCGTTGGTTGTATCTGTTGTCCTTTAATGTTTATTTTTTGATTTATATGAATATTAGTTATTTTTCTTGTTAATACTATGCATTCGCATTTGTTTTGATTAATCTCCAGCTTCCATTTTTCGTACCATGGTAGCAATATATTTAAGTGGCTTGTGATTATTTGCCTTGCTACATTTGCATAGTAAGAATGAGCGTAAATTAGAACGTCATCAACAAAAATTGCAAGTTTAGAGTGCGGGTATTTTGGTATGTCCGCTGTATAAAGGTTGAATAGTAGCGCAGCTAAGTTTGTGCCCTGCTGTAACCCTGCGTGCAGGGCTACTGGCTCTGAGAAACTAGTGCCTACTCTGACTTTTAAAGTTCTGCTTGTGATATATGAATATATTAATGTTACTAAATGTAGTGGAAATTTATGATATGTAATTAATTTAAAAATTAGCCCATTGTACCAGACACTATCAAAAGCTTGTTTTATGTCTAATGACAGGAGCACTGGATTTTGCTGCTGGTTAAATTTATTTATGGCTTCTTGCGCAACATGCGCTACCAGCAGTACAGCACCCCTGCCCATTCTAAAGCCGAATTGTTCTTCAGGAATTTTCTGGTCCAATGGGCTAATTTTTATTCTTTTATGGATTATTTTTTCTGCTACTTTTCCAAGTACACTTAGGAGGGCAATGGGTCTGTAAGATTCAGGCCTGTTATATGGTTTTAAAATAGGTACAATTACTGCCCTCTTCCATGCACTTGGAAAGTGCTGTAGCAGAAAAATTGCATTTATAATATAGGCAAATTAAACTATTGTTTTCTTTGGCAAATTTTTGATCAGAATAGGCACTATTTCGTCTTCACCAGGTGCTTTTTTGTTTTTCAGTTCTTTTATTATGCCAACGATTTCAGAGGGTTTTGTGAAGATTTTTTGTAATATTGGTGGAGGAATTGGATATTTATTTGTAGTGAATTTATTTGTTATTTCAGTAATTTGATTTTGCTCGATACTAATATTGGGTTTTCCTGCACACGCTTGTCCGTAATAATCCGCTATTGTTTGAGCCTTTTCTTTGTTATTTTGTGGAGTCTGTGTAAAGGATGGGATTATTGTGTCTCTCTTTTTTGTGCGTCTAATTAATTTCCATAAAGAATTGTCAGTGGCTGTTAAGTTTGTCAGTATATTTGTCCAAGTTTGATTTTTATGCTGTTTTATTTCTGTTTTGATTTGAATTGTTAGTAGTCTTATTGTATTTTGGTCTTGTTGCGTTCGTAGTCTCTGCCATCTCTTCCTTACTGCATTTCTATGTCTTATTAAGTTTATTATGTAATCTGGCAATTTGTTTTCTCTTGGCTCCACCTGTACTCTTCTGGCTACGTTGTTTCTCGCTTGTTTTATGCTTTCAGTTAATTTATGGACCTCATTTACTTCTGACCAGTTCACTTTAAGTGATCAAAATTTGCGGGTGATGCAGTTAGGGGCAAAGGGGGAAGTGACCGACTCACTTACAAATCAGATCAGTTTGTAAATAAAACATCCTAATTATCAAATTTCAGTGATCTGGGTCAAATTGACCTGATCCAAGATGCAAATAAAAAGCAGCAATGGCGTTTGCTTATTATTATATTTCCTGTAGAGCTCTAAACAAGACTTTAATAAAACATAAAACTTACCGTTATAGTGGTGCTTCCTTTGTAAATCTGTCATTAATGGATATATAAAGCCTGTTAATGTCGTCGATCTTCCGTCACTTTTTTCTTGTCCCACCCCGCTTGAAGTTGTTCTACGGATTGGCCTTTTGTTCTCTAAAATAGAAATCAATGCAGATTACACATTTGTATATCTTTGGTTTTGGGTGTTCGGATAGAAGTTATAAAGTTCAAATTTATAGTTTTGTAACTGTTAACATTTTCTTGAATTAACTAAATGCCAATTCAATGGTACTTACAAAGTAACATACTTGTAAGTTTACTTTAAAATAATATTTCAATATTTAATTTGTCATTAAAAATATAATAATATATATGAATATACCGGGTGTCCACGGAAGGTGGTTCGCCCCTCTAACTTTTTTGTTTTTCAAGATAATGGAATATAATGGGCCTTTTCACTAAATTTTGATTTTGGTAGTAGTGTATAAAGGAACAAAAAATAAAATTTTCTGTGTTTTTACTTTTCTATACTTTTAAGTCATAACTGAGAAAATAAATAAATAAAAAAACTCCTTGAATAAAAACACGGACTTAAACATACCTACGTCATCGCGCCGGAAGATTGATGCACAGAGGAATGATAGGAATAGCCGAGTCGCTGGCTTAAAATATCAAGAATTTACAAAATCAGCAGCTTGACAGTGTTGCCGATACTCTCAAAAATCATATATTATAGTACCAGTGTAATGGTAATTGACTAGCAATTAGTAATTATAATATACCAGTTTTCCATTCAATAGCTGCGGAATAAATTATTTTACCAGTATTATGTTTATATTTATTTAAAGTATCCAAATAAAGTTCTAAGGAGAAAGTATATTATTAAGATTATAAGACTTTCTACATATGGCAACAGCGGCTTAATTTGCCGATGACAGTTCGACAGATCAGCATTTACGCGTGTGCGAGGTTAAACGCATGCGCTCTAGCAAGCTTTAAACATAGCTACGTCATGAGTCGCGCCTGTTTTGAGATTTTCAAATTGGTTGAATTTTACCCGGCTTTTACTGTGCTAAAATAAATTAATGTTATGACCTAGCAATAATTTTATTGATGAAAAACACTTATTATAGCACCGACTAAACAATTCAAATGCCAAATGTATCAAATTTAAGAATAGTGAAAAGGCCCATTCGGGGGATTTGTATATGACATAAAACTGCATTTTTTGACAGGTGACTCAACATTATGGAACGTTCGGTTTCACCGGAAGTGACATAAACTTTCGATTTTTAAATAGGACACCTGGTATATTTTTCCTTTTTTTGACTCTACAGTGTGGTTGTTTAAGTGTGCAACATATGGGAATTTTTTTTATTAACGATTTCTCAGAAAATTTTATTCTTGATAAAAGTTGGTGCATGTTCTATAATCATATTAGGTGCACTTGGAATGGTTGCAAGTCAAATGGCGTACAGGGTAGGCCAAAAAATATAAAACTTTTACAAGAATAAAAAATTTTAATAAACATTTAAAATTTTTTTTGCACTTTAAATGATGGTTTTTTAATTAGCATATTATCATTACTAATGCTTTATCTTGTTAAAACTAATTTTTAGGATATTTTAAAGTTGTGTTTAATATCGTTGCAACAAACATAAAGTTTGTGATTCCTTAATAAATTAAAAATTCAAGTAACTTTTACAAATATGCTTGAACTTGAACAAAAATATGCGAAATTGATTTGATTTTGATTAATTTATGAAGGTCTTTATGTTGAATATTAAAAAAAAAAATTAGGAAATTATTAATGTTTTTAAAAAAATATATTTTTTTATTTTAGAAGGTCATGTTTTTGAATCTATTCATAACTTTTATTTCTAAACAACTTTTTTTAATAACATTTTGCTGAATTTTTTGAAATAGGGGTACTTTATTCTTGTACAAGTTGTATATTTTTTGGCCTACCCTGTACACCGTTTGACTTGCAACCATTCCAAGTGCACCTAATATGATTGTCGAACATGCACCAACTTTTTTCAAGAATAAAATTTTCTGAGAAATCGTTAATAAAAAAAATTCCCATATGTTGCACACTTAAAAAACCACACTGTATATGGCATTCTAAATATAACGATGTGTCACTTGTCACTGTGTGTCACCAAGAAAATATTTTTTTCCAAATTTATTGTTTTATCTAGAGGGCTATGAATAATACCTTAGAATCACTTATTTCAGTTCTCGAATCTTGGGAAAAATACAATTTTACTATTTTTGGTCCAATGCCATGTGCTATGTACAATTTAATCTTTAAAGTTGTATAATTCATTTTTTTTTAAATGGCAACATGGTGGCTCGTCGGGTTACGAAAAAAGAGGATTTTATTACGATTATTTTGATACCATACACTATTAGGTTTTAGAAAAGCTGCCATTAAAAAACTTTATAAAGTCAACTTGGAACTTTCCTAAAATAAAGTATCCTTTGAGAATAAATTTAGATTTAAATGTATCAAGTAGCCTGTGACCAGCAAAACTGATAAAAAAAATCGTGCCTTGAAGAAAATTGACATGCCGACAGCTTTTGCCAAAGTAAATTAGTTTGTTGTTTACAAAACATGGAAAATAATAGTTTTACAAGGAGTGAAAAAGTTGATATGTTATTAGTGTTTGGAGAATGTAGAAAGAATTCATCCGATTCTGCACGACTTTACGCACAAAGATATTGTAATCGGCGTCATCCAACCCGGCACTATTAGGTACCCAAAACTGGTTCCGAAAATGCGAAATGAGCCTGACAATAATAACATATCAACTTTTTCACTCCTTGTAAAACTAGTATTTTCCATATTTTTTAAACAACAAACTAATTTACTTTGGCAGAAGCTGTTGTCATGTCAATTTTCTTCAAGGCATGATTTTGTTTTATCAGTTTTGCTCTCTCCACCCATTACTAATTTTCAATAACATATCAAATTCTCAGGCGGTTTTATGAATGAACCACTGCGTCCATAGTTTACAAAGTCTTTGATCACATCTTACCTTTCGTTTCCAAAGAGATGATATCTCCTCGATGATCTAACGGACTTGGTTCTCTAGCAGATGTTTGTGACACCGAACTTCGCTTATCTCTTTCTTTATCTCGATCGCGATCAGTACGATGATGATGATCGCGGTCATTTCTGTCTTTGCGATTGTCTGCTGCTGGAGGTGATGACTGAATAACAGGCTACAAAAAGGAATTATGTTAACTATTTATTTATTTGCTAATAGATGTAAACATTGATCAAATCAGTCTATTCATAATAATAAGTTTATTTAAAATTTAATAATATAATAAATATGTTTATGTTGTCTTCTATAAACTTATTTTTCAATCCCCTGAAGCTGAGTTTGTTAGGGGCACATCTTATTTTTTGTTTTAGTATGTAAAATCATAAATATGCATTAAAAATCAAGTTTTAAAGTAAAAATGCTAATTTATAGTATAAACGCAGTTTTTTTTTTGAAGAAATATATTACCTATAATAAAATTATCAATTTATAATTTTTAAGTAAAAAATATTACTTATATAAATTATTCAGAACAATATTAATTAATTAACCCATTCGGGACGGTTGACGTACCGGTACGGTTTCCAAAGAGGACATTGAGAGCCGAATGCCGTACATGTACTACTTTCTGTGCAATAGCTTTAGACGGTTGCCGTACATGATTTAGGTCTTTTGTATTTTTGCATTTGCATAAATTGTATTATAACTTTATTAAAACGAAACAGCGAAACGAAACGAATAAGGAAACTAAAAATATTTTGATTCTTAACAAATAAGAAAAAACAGTACGGCGACCGTCCCACGCCGTTGGATTCACGGCGCCGTCCTGCGCAGGAGCGCGCGACTTGTGGGTCCGTCCCGAATGGGTTAAAGCATTTCTAAAAATATTTTCAAATTGTCTGTTTTGAATATCCAGGCTTTTATTTCGACTTTATATTTTTTTAATGAAATCAATTTTTTAATTTTTGTTGGTAAATAATCGTTTAAATAAAAACATAAATATTTGAAATTTTTTTGTCCTATGGACTTATTTATTTTAGGTTTTATGGTTATTTCATTTTTATGACGTGTATTATGATTATGGTTTTTAAATTTATAAGGTTTTTATTTTTAAATATAATTATATTATATTAAGATGTTATAAATGTAAAGTTGTCTTATGTTCAACTTTTTTGTTTCTGAATATAATTCTTTTGAAGGATAAAGATAATCTTTATTGAATATAATTTTTAGAAACTTTTTTTGTAATATTTCTAATTTTTTAACTAAAGTTCTATTTATTTCTCCCCAACCTAAAATTCCGTAATTTAAATGAGTTTTAACTAACGCGTAATATAATATTTCGATTAGTCTTATATTTAAAATTTTTTTAATGTTTTTAAAAATCAGTAGTAAACTTCTTAATTTTTTAATTAATTTTAAGTGAATAATTTACTGTCAAAAATAATTCCTAAATATTTTATTTTATTAACTTTAAAAATTTGAATGTCTTCATTTATTTGAATACTATTCATATTTCGTGGTAGGTTATTTAGGTTTAAAGTAAAAGGAATATAATTTGTTTTATTAAAATTAATTGTTATCAAACCAATTTTTTATAATTTTAAAATCGTTTTTAATTTTATTATTTAAGTTGTCCCAATTTGTATCGGTATAAAAAATGGTAGTATCATCTGCAAAACTATGAATTTGTCCATCGCAATTTCTATTAAATAAGTCGTTAATATAAATATTAAAAAATAATGGTCCTAAAATAGCTCAGCATGTGCTGAATTACTCCATATGCAGTGAAAGATATTATTTAATGATATGAATTACGTTAAATAGCTGTAATTTACCACAATCCTAAGATCTTGCCAAGCCAACTTTAAGGACGATTTTTTTAAAAGTTTTTGCAAGCACCAAGCTTTTCCATTAGAAAAGTAAATTACCTGTATATTTTTTTCTGGCCTGTAATGATTAAGATTAGAATCTTTAGGTGGAGATCTGGCGGCAATCGCTGGACCGGATCCATTTTGGTAGTTGGTATTTTTTTGATTCGAGGGTGTAATTTCTTCCGATTGAGCTTTAATGTTATTTCCCTTGACTGTCATGACCCAATCAGTTGATTCTATGTCACTGTCCTGTTTCGGCTCTTCCCTAAAAATGAAACATCTTTTAAAATAAAAACTATATGGCGTGCGACAAATTCTCGAAAACGATTTCTTATTGTTTTTGTTAAAAAAAAAGTAAGCACGTATAAAATAAAAATCCTAGGTTATACTTACGAGTCAGAATTTTCAGATTCTGTCTCACTTTCCTCATTTCTTGTACATTTCCATTTCTTATACCTATCTATTAGATCTATTAAATAAGAATTTTTCTTTGCTCTTTTAATAAATGGATATTTGAGCAGTTCTTTGGCTGTTGGTCTCTATAACAAAGATAAAAATATTTTAAAATGTGTACATATAAGGGCCCAGTTGTCAAGGTCAATCATGTATAAAAGACCAATAAATGGCTTGAATGCAGGGGCAACTTCCGGAACCTTGCAATTATAAAAAAAAATAATAGTATCTAATTTTGGAAGGGCAATAGTATGCCGGTGTTTCTTTTTTTAAATAAATGCACAAAAACTTTAAACTAAAATCCTTGAGAGTAAACACGTCGATTTTCAGAACTGAAGTAAGAACAACAATTTTTACTGGTAACACGATATCTTCTAGTCTATCTAGATGTCATCTCTCCTAAGAATTCAAGAGAATATGTGTTTGTTTTAACAGGAAAGATTCCGTAATTGCATAAAAACTATGACCGGCTGACTAACATCTGCCTTGCTCTACCAGCTCCAGAATATGTCTGTCTTTCTTCTTCGTATGCCAAAAGCATAAAAATCACTACTCTGATCAACACAGCACTGCAGTGCGCATGCGAATCGTCAACAGTTCGGCAAATCGAATTGACGATAGAAAATGGCGTCGTTAATCCCACCTTAAAACAGCTATACTTATTCTGTCAATTATGTTGTAGTGCTCTTAACATTTTAGTACTTACACTAGTTTGAAGGAAGTCCATCAAAAATAATTTTTTTCCATATAAATGTTTATATCCTCTTTTCATCCCTTAAGGGGCCCACCTGACGTTCAAAAAATAAGAATTACATGTTTTATTACTGGTGTTTAGCGTATTTATGCTGAGCAGAAATATTTTGTCCGCTGTAAACGTTTATACCCCTTTTGTCCATCCCCTAGGGGCAAAATGCCTAAACGCGTGTTTGTTTGTTTGTTTCAAGTTCGTCTAAAATGTTTTATTTATCTTTTCCCTAACGGTTGCGTTGAAAGTAGAGTTTCCATACCAGGATCCCGGATCCGGGAAGATTTTTGTCCCCGAAAGTCCCGGGATTGAAGTATAGTAATCCCGAAAATCCCGATTTTTTTTAAACGATCAAATTTCAATCTGCTCTCGATAGTTCTCGTTTAACATGTATTTATCTATTTTTTCTTGGCGTTTTATTTGAAAATAATGAGGAAGGACAGAGATAATGAAGCAGATGGCATGGAAATTATGTATGAAGTAGAACCAGAGAATTGAATTGAAATGATAACAAATCACGATATTTATTTCATTGTCAAAAAATTTCGAAAAGTGATTAAGATACATATTTGGCCGGTCTCCTACCAAAAATCCAATTTTTCAAACGTATGTAAAGGAAAAACATGGAAAAGAACTTTCTCTAATATTAGACTGCAAAACAAGATGGAATAGCCTCGTTGATATGTTGGAACGGTTCGTTTTGCTGAAAGATTGTATTCAGTATTCACAGTCCGGTAGTTATAAATGACAGTAAATTTCAAATAATGAGAGATATCATACAATGTCTCGAAGCTGTTAAATTCACGGTGGAAGCGATTTGTAGAAAATACGCCAATTTGTGTACGGCTGATGTAAGTTTCAAATTTTCATTTCAAGAAATTGCAAATCTAAATACGCCACTTAGTAAAGACAAGCGCTTACAAATCGTATAAATGAACGTCGAACTATAATGTCTGGGGTTATCTCATACCTTCAAAATTCTAGCACCCATCATGGAAGCAATTTATTCAAACACCCATATTCTGAAGCAATAGCTCGATTTGTCAAAAATATATCAGAACATTTAAAAAAATATATTACTTCAGATTTAGAATCCGACGATGAAATGTCTGAAATAAGATAAGAGCCGACTGGGATTTTAACTTTAAAGCAAAAACTTCAAGAAGCCATTGGCTCTGTTACCACTAGAACTAAACCTAATTGGCGGCAAATATCGGAAAATCCAAAAGTTCCTCTTAAAAGTCTTAACGTAATTAAAAAAGAAATGGCCCTTTTTGAAAATGGAGGATTAAAAGGTTTATATTTGCAAAAGTGTTACGAATATTTACTGACAGTACCACCTACAAGTGTGAAAACTTAAAAAGCCTTTTCTTCAGCAGTCACATTTGCGACCAAACTTAGATCGCGCTTAAGTGACTTAACTTTAGACACGTTGGTGTTTTTAAGAGCATATTTTATTTTTACTAAGCAAATCGTAAATGTTTAACAATTTTTTTCTAATTTTGTATCATAACAAATCTATTACGATACGCGTTTGCGTATCGTAATGAAGCTATTTCGATACGCGTTTTTTCTTTATTTGATGTTGGTAACATTTAAATGTTTTATTTCATTGACTTGCGCGGCCTTTGTGATTTACGAGAAAACCCATTTTTCGCAGAGGAAAAATAGCTTGATAACCTACTTTTTTATTCTGTGTGGATAACAGTCATGTATGTTGGTTGCATAAATCTATATATCAATCTTTTGTAGATGCTTCAAGCTATCATTTTCTGCCAAATCCTATCCAAAATTCAATCTACTAACCTTCCAATGTCGATTTTAACTTCAACTTTATTTGAATTTTCCATCTTCCCTATACTAAATTGCAATGCCGTGACGTAAAATCACGTCTTTTGAAATTCGAGAAAAAATAGCAAAATCGCCCTAATTTCCGAACGCTCTGTATATGTACCGAATGTACAAGGATCACACAACGTATTTCGTCCGATTTCAAATCTCATATCGCTAAAATAACTTTGGAATCTCGTGGTGAAAATGGGTCAATAAATCAAAAAATGACAGTTCGCAAAATAATTTTTGTTGTCCAGAGGCTACTATGATAAAAAATAGTATTACCAACATAAAATTTAGACATAAAAATTTACAAAATTTGAAGGATTTATTTTCTTTTTAAATATGTGTTTTTTATTGAAAAAAACTACAAATTAGAAAAAACAGTATAACGTACGTGTTATATAAAGCAGTTTTAAGCACTTGTCCCGTTATAAAGCTCGTTTTTTAACATGGACGCGTGCTATAAAATGATGCTTTATAAAACGTGTAACGAATAACGTAATTTTTTATTTGCAAAACGTAAATCTATAAAAATGGTTTTTATTTTTGAGTTTTTTAATACAAGTTTTTTGCCATATGTCTGCATTTTATAATTTGTATTGCTACTTGCTAGTCTTAGATTTTTTAATATTAAATATTATTAATTATTAGGGTTGATCCCGGGATACCGGGATATGATTTTAAATCCCGGGATCTCAAAACGGGATCCGGATCCTGAAAATTGGAAACCCTAGTTGGAAGCTTACCCAACCCCCCATTTCTATTCCTTAGGAGCAAAATTTCCCAAAACAGCAAAACACGTACTTGCCTACACAGACTAAGCATAGTACCAATTTTTAGCAATATAGCTTAAAATTACATGTTTAGGCAGTTGATGAATCAGTCAGTGAGTCATTTTAAAATTTTATATAATAAAATAGATAAATACTACTATAAAAGTATCAGGGCTTCTAGGAAATTACGCAATATTATAATAAATAATAAACCAAAACTAGTTACTTACATTTTCTGGGTCTTTATTTAAACATGCTTCAACAAAATCCTTAAATTGTTTACTATAGCTACCGGTGAGTTGAGGGGGGTTATTTTTTGGTATAAGAAATAGAACTCTCATCGGATGCAGTTCTGAGTTTGGCGGCTCGCCTTTAGCTAATTCAATTGCCGTAATACCCAATGACCAAATGTCTGCTTTCGAGTCGTAGGCCGATTGCTTTATTACTTCTGGCGCCATCCAAAATGGCGTTCCTGGAATAATAAAATGGATGAAAATAAACTATTTTAATAATTAAAATGTATTTGTGAGTGTGCTCTCAAAAAATGTATTAGTGATTTTAAATTCATGTCATACAAAAGCATATTTTAAATTGATAATATTAGTAGGTAAATGTTTCTTAAAAATTCTCTTGGACGTATTATAACTAATCCAAAATTCTTGCTAATTCAATCTACAAAAAACAGCAAAGACAAAGCACTTTGATAGTACTAATCTTAATGACTAGTCATTGCGTATATGGAAAAGGCAAATTTATTTTTTATTTGTCTGGTTAAATCATGTTATATGACATATTTTATAAACAGTATGTCCACGGATAGAGTTTGGAAGAAGAAAAACTTTTTTATTAGTAGGTATAGAAGAAAAAGTAATTCTTTATAAAAACGTCTGTTTGTGCTGAAACTAAAATTGCGAATATCAGATTTGCTATTACTATACAGGGTTCGTCACAAACAACATTTTTAGTTTTTTGGGTCTTTTTTTCAAATCCTTGTTTTATTAAATGAATTTTGCTTGTGCTGAAACTGCAATTTCAACTATAAACTATTATTTTATACAGGGTTCGTCAGAAATAACATTTTTAGTTTTTTGGATTTCGTTTAAAATAAACTTACGTAAAAACAAACAACTATTGTTGCTTTCTTTACTTCGAATATGATTTTATATCTGGCCGAGTAACGACTTTGTTGTAAGAAACCCATTTTTTATTTGCCTACTTTTTAAGTATTTTTATTAGCACATGTCATATTTCTTCAATTCATTCAATCATAAATTATAAAACTTTTATTCAAACGTGGTACCACCGAGTTTTTTTTTTTAATTATTTCATGTTTTCTGTAACGATATATTTTTAAAATCCAAAATCACTTAATTTAATATAAACATGTTATAAACCTGTGAATTTGTATTTCAATTCTATTCAATGATAGTTGCTATCACAATAACAAGTTTTTTTAGGACTCCTATGTTAGGAATGTAAAATGTAGGTAAAAAATACCAGTTTATGAATATAAACACATCATATATTTTTGCCTTTTAAGAATGGTTCAACTTAAAACCCAGAATTGCTGGGCTTGTTAATTAAATCAAAATGAACCCAAACGGGATTTTTTATTTTTGGCATTGTAAAATTTGTATTTAAGTAATTATTTATTAATTAAATAAAATAAAATAATAAATTTATTAAATAGTTAATATTTCGACAAGGAAAACCGTATTGAAAACAACTGCCATCTGGTATCTGGTATCGGTAGCAAAGACGAAGGACTAACCCGATTGGAGCTAGTCGGCTAGACTATGGAGAACTAGAGGGTAGGAGGCCGATCGACAATGGCAGCATTTTCAAATTTTTTCCCGGTTTTTTGGTTAGTTCGCTATTAGCCGATAGATGCTCTCGCGTCGCATGTGGGCTGGTGTCGTCTTCTTCTTCTTCGTTTTTTACTTTTACTTTTGACAAATTGACATTTTATTTTCGAAAGAAGAAATGACGTTTGAAGACAATACGAGACAAATAACGTTGTATTATAATTGATTTCCATATTTATAATGAATAATGGTACAATTTATAAAAGTAGAGTTTGCTTTGAGACGGGGTGTAAGACAGGATCTTTTTCAGAGAGGAAACGCAGCCAAATAAGTCTCTTTCTAGCTCCAAAGGTATAGCTTGTATTTTAAAAACCAAGCATCGTTGGAACTTTATACAGGCCGAGTTTACTAATTAGTGTAACAAAGTAAGTGTAAATTCATATAAAAGTCCTTATTTGTTTCTTAAAGAACTAATTTAAATAAAAATAGTTATCGCGTCCATAAGAAACCATTTATCTGATAGCCCACATCGAACACGAGTGCCATCTTACGGCGACTCGTAAAGCGGAATTACCGATGCTAATTTGGGACCGAATCCAATGCATTGCGATCGGTCTCCTACCTCAAGTCCTCCATAGGCTAGACAAAATCAAGCACGTGAAATTCCGCTAATCGCGGCATGATTTGGGATCTGGCCAAGGCACAAAATCCCTATGAGCCAGTAGGAGAGGAACATATATTTATCTATCTCTGTTTTATGCCTGGCCAAGCCTAGGCATATGGAAATTTAGCCATTAGGCATCAACGTCTTAAAACTATTAAATTATTACACAAATGGAATTTGAACTTTGATAGCTTTTAACAGTACGTCTTAGAGCAAAACGGCTTACATATTCCTATTTTCATTCACAAATGGAATTAAGCGTCGAGAAACAAAATAATAATTAATTATGAGTATGAATAACAGTTTGGTGTGCAGGTATAGGTAGGTAGGTAGGGATGTGGCCCTACTGCACGAGCTGCCGCTGCATTAATAGTCACAGTTAACATTGTCTGGTGAGTCTGGTGGCTGATGCCGACTTACCAACAAATGTGTTTCGCTTGCTAGTCGTGTTGGTCAGCTGCCCAGCCACTCCAAAGTCTGCTAGTTTTACGTCACCCATCTCGCTTAGTAGCACATTGGCCGCCTTAATGTCTCTATGCAGTTTGCGTTCACTATGTAAATAATCCAATCCTTTAAGAACTTCACGCAAAATAATGGCAATGTGCATCTCCTCAAAATTGCCGGCCTTCATTAGGTCCAAGGCCGAGCCGCCGCCCAGATATTCCATAATAATCCATAGCTTAGTTCCCTAAAAAAAATTTGCTATTAGGTGTTTTAAATAGAATCTCCCAGGAATATATATTATAAACTAGAAAACAAATTGCAAAAAATAAATAATAAAAAATCAACAAAGACATTTATTTTTGGTCACTGACATAACTTGCGTATTAAATATTTTTATATTTATACAGGGTGTACACAAAGCTACCATAAAGGTTAAAATTTAAAGATCTAGCCCAATTTACCTTAGGCATTATATATACAGGGTGTTTCAATAAAAACTCCGAAAACTAAAAGCGACATGTAAATTCTGTAAACGCCAGTTTTTAGCCTCTGTGCGGCTTCACAACTGTTTAAAAAATGTGTTTGAATAATACAAGATGTAGGTGTCGCCACGGTGCAAAGATTTTTTTCGTGACAGGAACTTTTAAATATTATCGTTCTTAAAGATAATTAATTTTTGATCAAATTATGTCCCATAAAAAATTTTGATAAATCCAACATGAAAGGAGATATTTGGGGTTAAGTTTTTTTTTTAAATAATTTTAACGAGTATTTTAAATGGTAGATGCTGGCCCACCCGGCATCGCCCGGTGAGATACCATTGCATCGGCTTAGGCGGCGTGAAGTTGCTCTTGAGTTATTCTTTAAGTCAACGTTTCGTCGCTGTGCCGATGTTTCCGGTTTATAGGGTGGGAAGAAAAAGCATGATGGAAGCTCCAGGACCAAAATACTCCGGAGGTAAACTCGCCCCCCGATCGGATCTCCGGGTAGGGGCTGATCCTGTGGCCAGTGTAAGCAAACAATAGATCAAAACAAAGAGGCTCATAACATGAGGATCAAAAATAAACTTCTCGCCAGTCCTAACCGATCTAGGTCCTTTTGGTCAGTCGCTAAGGCCGTCAGTCAAAATTTTACCAAATCAAATATTCCACCGCTAACACGTTCTGACGGCACAATAGCAACCACGGCTGAAGATAAAGCGAACTTACTCGCAGAACTATTTGCTTCACACTCCACGGTGGACTTTCAGGGAAAAACACCCCCGAACATTCCAGCAGTTCGATCGGAAATGACTGATATCGTATTCCGTCAGCGTCCTGTCAAACGAATTCTGAAGGGGCTCGATGCCAAAAAAGCTTTTGGTCCAGATGAAATTCCTATTATAGTGCTCAAGAAATGCGCCGATGAACTCACACCAGTATTTTGTAGACTTTTTAACCTATCCTACAAAAAAGGAATATTTCCATCTTGCTGGAAAAAGGCGCGTGTCCAGCCTATACCAAAGAAAGGCAAGAAAACCCTGCCAACAACTATCGATCAGTCGCATTGCTTTCAGTTATATCAAAGGTGATGGAGAAAGCTATTAACCAACAACTTCTAAAATACCTAGAAGGCCTTAAAATTATCAGCGACCATCAGTATGGTTTTCGTAAGTCCAGATCAACAGGAGACCTTCTAGCCTATGTCACTCATCTTTGGAGCAACGCAATCGAACATCATGGGGAGTCCCGGGCTATTGCACTGGACATCTCTAAAGCCTTTGACCGTGTCTGGCACGAGGGGCTCCTAAGTAAACTGCGTTCTTATGGTATGCCCCGTCGATTTTGTTCATGGTCGTCTAGCTTCCTCAAGGACCGTTCTCTGCAAGTGGCGATTGACGGGTTTCTCTCAGACACATTCACCATCAATGCTGGTGTTCCTCAAGGGTCCATATTATCCCCACTCTCTTCTTACTGTACATTAACGCCTTCTAGTGAAAACAGAAAATCCAATGTATAGCTTTGCTGACGACAGCACACTTATCTCATCTTTTACTTTGGAATCTCAATCATCGGCTGCGGACGCACATCTTCGCAGACAACATGAGGTATCACGCCTCAATAAAGACCTGGAAGAAATTTTGTCTTGGGGTGACAGTAACCAAGTCGAATTTAACGCTCAAAAAACCCAGGCAGCAGCTTTCTCTAAGAAGGTTAACATTGCAGAACCCGATATCATTATGGCAGGACACGCAATTCCACTGACTTCGTCTATTAATTTGCTGGGTGTCAACCTGGGAGGAAATATGTCTTGGCATAATCACGTTGTGGCAATCGCCAGGGCAGCTTCTCAGAAGCTCGGTATACTTTTCCGTACCAAAAAGTTGTATACACCTCAACAACTTTTGACACTCTATAAAGCCCAGATTCGACCATCACTGGAATACTGCTCTCATATCTGGAGTTCTGCACCGAAGCATACCCTTCGGTTGTTGGATTCCATCCAAAGGAGAGCCGTTCGTCTAATCGGCGACCACGAGCTGACTAAGAACCTCGACAGCTTAGAACATCGAAGACAGGTTGGTGATTTGACTCTCTTCTACAGATATTTCCATGGCAAGTGTTCGACAGATATTGCCCGCTCGATTCCACCTAGAGCAATACATAGCAGAAACACACGACGAACCCTATGTGGTTCAACTTAGTACACCCCGAACATCATTGTTTCAGAACTCTTTCATTTGGAGGACGTCATTTTTGTGGAACGGCCTTTCTGAGACCGTGTTTCCAACCGAATATAACCTCCAACGATTCAAGAAAAACGTGAATCGCTTTCTTCGCACACGCACCGCTCCCAGAGCGCCTTAAAGGATTTTTCCTATAGTGCTTGTGCTCGATCATAAAAAAAAAAAAAATTATACATATTTTTAATATCCTTTAGCAGATTTTAATTTAATATTGGTAATGATAATTTTAGTGATAAAACGCTCGTGTAGCGCTAAATTATTACGTCCAGTGACGTCTCAGGGGGCGCCCTAACAAATAATATTGGCAAAAAATAAGACGCCACTGAGTTTTTGGTAATTTTTATATTTTTTTCGGATTAAGCAACTAAAAATATCCTTTTCTTGTCTGTTGAATAGTTTTCTTATCATGCTTGGTTTTCGAGAAATAAAAATAAAAACAATTTATTTTTGCATATCTCTGACAAACAAAAATCATTAAATAATTAATACGTTGTATCTTTTGCTATTAATCGAAATACACTATTGAGAGTTTGCAAAACCGAATTATTATATCGATTTGCTATGTGTGTATATAAAAACGGCAATAATTTTGAACACCTCATTCAACCCCATTAAATAGTTTTTGGTATTGTTCCAATTTTCATTAATAATTTTGTATAATTTCTCATCAGTTCTTTCATAAAATTTAAAACATCTTTTAATTTTATTTTATAATGCTTTAATGCTTTTAAATAACAAAAAATACAACGTATTAATTATTTAATGATTTTTGTTTTCCAGAGATATGCAATAAAATTGTTTTTATTTTTATTTCTCGAAAACGAAGCAAGTTATGAAAAAAATTTAACAGACAAGAAAAGGATATTTTTAGTTGCTTAATCCGAAAAAAATATAAAAATTACCAAAAACTCAGTGGCGTGTTATTTTTTGCCAATTATTTGTTAAGGCGCCTCCTGAGACGTCACTGGACGTAATAATTTAGCGCTACACGAGCGTTTTATCACTAAAATGATCATTACTAAAATTAAATTAAAATCTGCTAAAGGATATTAAAAATATTTATAAGTAAAATACTCGTTAAAATTATAAAAAAAAACTTAACCCCAAATATCTCCTTTTATGTTGGATTCATCAAAATTTCTTATGGGACATAATTTGACAAAAAAATAATTATCTTTAAGAATGACAACATTTAAAAGTTCCTGTCATCGAAAAATTTCTTTGCACCGTGGCGCCACCTACATCTTGTATTATTGAAACACATTTTTTACACAGTTGTGAAGCCAATCATAGAGGCTAAAAACTGGCGTTTACAGAATTTACATGTCGCTTTTAGTTTTCGAAATAATTGGCCTGGGAGTTTTTATTGAAACACCCCTGTAACTTGTAAACGACTTATCCGATTTTACTAAATTTAAGCTTGTTTGGAAGGGAAAGGTAACTATCTGCAATCGCCGTATCCAATAGTACACGATAGTGTTTAATAAAATTGCTAGAGGGCGCAATTTGTAATAATAACAGTTTTTTCGATTTTATCCCGGAAATTCAAATCATACGGTATAACTAAGACATCATAATCGAAAAGTAGATGAAATTTGCAAGAAAAGATGTGAAGACCGCAGTTCGATATCTTTGTTCGTTTCAGAGTTATTGCCAAAACAATAATTTTTAATACAAATTGCGCCCTCTAGCAATTTTATTAGAAATTATCTTGTACCATTGGATACTGGACACTTGAAGGTACTTACCTTTCTCTTCCAAACAAGCTTAAATTTAGTAAAATCGGTTAAGTCGTTTAGAAGTTACAGCGATTTTAATGTTTACAGTTTCACTTGATAAGAGTGGAAGAAGCTATTGAAAGTGTAAACATTGAAATCGCTGTAACTTCTAAACGACTTATCCGATTTTACTAAATTTAAGCTTGTTTGGAAGAACCTTCAATTGTCGTATCTAATGGTACAAGATAGTTTCTAATAAAATTGCTAGAGGGCGCAATTTGTATTAAAAATTATTGTTTTGGCAATAACTCTGAAACGAACAAAGATATCGAACTGCGGTCTTCACACCTTGTCTTGCAAATTTCATCTACTTTTCGATTATGACGTCATAGTTATACCGTATGATTTGAATTTCCGGTAAAAAATCGAAAAAACTGTTATTATTACAAATTGCGCCCTCTAGCAATTTTATTAAACACTATCGTGTACTATTGGATACGGCAATTGAAGATACTTACCTTTCCCTTCCAAACAAGCTTAAATTTAGTAAAATCGGATAAGTCGTTTACAAGTTACAGCGATTTTAATGTTTGCACATTCAATAGCTTCCCCCACTCTTCTCAAGGCCGGTACGGTAATGAGCCTTAAACAAAAATGATGCAGAATTGTCTAAGCTTTTCGATGATGTAATGAGAGTTATACTTTAATATGGGAAATTTCGGAGAAATTTAGAATTAAAAAAAAAAAATTAATTGTGCCCCCTTGCGGCGAAATGAGGAACTTAAAAGTAATTTCCAGAATTTTCTCATGACCGCTTTAATCATAATTTTTTTTTCTACAAGTTTCTATGCCTAGTAGTTTCCGAGATATGGCCGGTCGCCACCCTTAATGAATCACCCTGTATATACAGTGAGGACCTAAAGTCCGTCCCCCCCCCTCTAACTTCTAAACCGTTCGGTATATTTTAATGAAATTTTAAACGATAATATTTGAGCAAGTCTTGCACCTTTTGACATACCAATGACAGCTTTAAATGTCAAGATGACAGCTGGGTCCGCTTTTGGAATATTTTTTTAAATGGAACACCCTGTATATTTTTACATTTTTAAATTCCACATAAAATTATAATTATTTTTTATTAAATGCATTATTAGTCTATACTTCATAGTTTCCGAGATATTGACTCTCGAAAAGTGACATTTTTGAACTTTGACCTTCTAACAGTACGTCTTAGAGCAAAACGGCTTACATGTCCCTATCTTCAATTTTTATTATCTTCCCAAAAAAATCAACTTCCGGTTAAACCGGATGTAATTCGAAAGCAGGAAATATAGTTGTTCCGGTTTAACTGGAAGTTGATTTTTTTGGGAAGATAATAAAAATTGAAGATAGGGACATGTAAGCCGTTTTGCTTTAAGACGTACTGTTAGAAAGTTATAAGCTGTAAAATTTCAAAAATGTCACTTTTCGAGAGTCAATATCTCGGAAACTATGAAGTATAGACTAATAATGCATTTAATAAAAAATAATTATAATTTTATGTGGAATTTAAAAATGTAAAAATATACAGGGACACGGACACGTAAAAAATATTTTGCCTTAAATCCAATAGTTTTTAAAATATTTAAGAGTAAAATTTAAAATATTAACACTTGTTCGGAAACGATTTTGATTGGTTTACGTCACTAATCAGTAAAACGTTGCCAAATTTATTGACAATAAATGTACTATTTCGCGGTTGCCAAACGTTTTGTATTGTGTCTTATCGTATTGTACTATTTCGTCGACTACTTCATTATAAGAGGTATAGTTAAAACTTTAAATATTAAGTTGCAATTAGACTTTACAGTTCTACCTTTAATTTCAACATGTGAAGATATGTATCATAACGAACAAATTTTCCGTAAAATAAACAGTATTCGGATGAAAATATGTTTTCATGTTTTCGATCAATTAACTTTGGCATCATTGTAAAGTAAAATTCAAACAAGCGATTCCAGCACCGGTAGTGGAATTAAGGTGGGAGTATCAACATGCTTGCTAACCTATAACCTATTTATTATTATTATTATTAATAATTAACATCCTAAATAAATATCAAGGAATTTCATAAGTTATTTAAGGAGAATTGTATATCGAAAAATATCGGTTAAGATTTTTTTTAACATTATTATGTCATTGTAATCACTATACAATCCTCCCAAAATAAGCAATTAAATAAATTGATATTTTTGTAATATATCAGATATTACCTAAATAATGTGCCGACGATATTGATTTTATTTAAATCTTAGTCAATAAAATAATAAACTAAGAAAAACAAGACGAAATAGGTTATGTTGGCAATAAATTGAATGACGTTGATAATTTTACCTTAAATCTTAAAAGTATGTTACCCAATTTGAAAAGAGCAGGAATAAGTAATAAACCTAATATTGCGTTTATTATTTTATTCCAAAAAGTGGGCTTTTTAAATAGGCATTGACAGTTTATATTTTTTGTGCATTAGGAATACAGACTGAATTTTATCATTATTTTTATTATGAATATTAAATTTGTTGCAAATAGTTGTATAATATTTACTAGTTATATATCCTTGGCGAATGACAAAACCAGAGGTCAGGTAATAATTGAGTTGAAAGAATTATTTTTGTCCGATCGTTGTAGCTGTAATAACAATCAACTATAAAGTTTTTGTATTTGTTGTGATTTTTGGTTAGGTTTGCTTTGAACTGTCAATAAAACTTTTTTTCTTGATATTTACTTATTTAAATTATGACTGAAGCTGGCTTTATTAAAGCAGACTCGAACAATTTGCCAAAAGTAGATGCTTTTATGATTGCACATTTTTTTTCAGATAGTGATTTCTTTAACGCTGCAGAAATTAGTGGTGTGAAAACTGATAGGTAGGTATATTATTCATAAATAATAAACGTTTTTATTTCATTATTTTTGTGGAATGTAGTGAAATGCTATAATTATATCTTTATTAGGTAAATTTGAATGCAACATACATACTTTAAGAGGCTTAGATAAAATAACAAAAGTAAATAAACAATAATAAAAAGTAAGGTTATATACTTCAGTACATTTGATTGTACGTGAATTAAATTGTACTAACGTAATTCTTGGCAACATTGCTAATTACTGATTTTTGACGTCACGTATACGTAGACGTTTTGGCGCGCACTTAAAATAGGACTTTTTTTTTTAATATATCTGGAAATCAAGGCAGTATTTTTGAGAAAGAAAAAAAGGGCCCAAGTATGAACCCATAGAGTTAAATAAACAAAAAAAAATTGTACAAGGCCCCTATTAATGACAACCCTTTATCATTTAATTCTAAAATTTTTCGGTATTCCTAGAGATTGAAGGCGGACTACGATACGTTTCAATGTGCAATAAAACATTTAAATCTCAGAAACGGCTGCTCGAAGCGAAACCTAAGTTTTACATTTTTGGGTAAAAGGTGCCAAGAAATAAGAATTTTTAACTAGAAATTTCATATATCAAGGCACAAAAAAGTTATGAAAATTTAGATGTAGGCAAAGTGCTGCAGGTGGCGCCCTCTGCAATAAACATCGAAAATGTGATCAGATCTGGAATTGTCATCCTAAAAAAACCCTAAGTACTAAATTTCGTACTATTATAAGAGAAATATTTATAAAAAAGTTTTAAAAAATTATAACTTTGGTACCCTATATTTTGGAAAAGAAGAATTTTAAAGAAATATAATATTTCATTTAACATTTGTTAATTCGAGTAATTTTCTCCCTAAATTACTCTCATAAATTCTAAGCGCTCGTGTAGTTACCCCAGAAAACATCATAGTATGTCGTATTAAAACAATGACACACAACTGTACCCTCTCCAAGATTTAAGGTTGAATTCTCAATGTCATTCAATCTATTGCCAACCTATAACCTAATTCGCGTTGATTTTTTGAGTTTATTATTTTAATAACTAACATTTAAAGAAAACCAATATCGTCGGTACATTATTTAGGTAGTATCTGATATATTACAAAAATATCAATTTATTTCATTGCTAATTTTGGGAGAATTGTATAGTGAAAGAACAATGAGCAACAATGACATAATAATGTAAAAAAAAAATCTTACCCGATATTTTTCGCTCTACAATTCTCTTAAAATAAGTTATGAAATTCCTTGATATTTATTAAATATGTCAATTATCACCTATAGAATATCAAGTCGATACTGATTTTCTTTAAATTTTGTATAAAAGCTAGAAAACATAAATAAATCTACGCGAAATAGGTTATAGGTTGGCAAGCATGTTGATACTCCCACCTTAAATACACTCAATTTAAAACTGTTTAGTGTATACAATTGTCAAAATATTGTAGCCAAGTACAGCTAAATTAAAACATTCAATAGTGAATGGAAAAATAAACATTTTACTTAGTAATAACCCCCGTAATAAAATTTCATTAAATGCTTGAAATGGCTTCTTTGATTTTATGGAATTATAGAAAAACATGGTCTATTACTATTCACGTTAATCGATGTCTTGTGAACAGTTACATCCAACACGGTGAGACATGCAGGCTCTTGAACAAATTGAACAAAGAACCAACCGCAGTATTAATGAAATTATATTACTACAATATTTAGTTTTTTTTTTCACGGTTGAATGTTAATTTTGTAGTTATTTTTAACTTTTACTTAGGTTAAGTTTGATAAAAAGCATCTTAAATGTCTACGACGGTATAATAAGTACCAGTTTAGAGTATAGACTACATAGCTTCGTTCGTATAAGCAATTGTTAACCGATTTTCAATTATTCTCTACGCATGTATGGTTTCTAACTGGTTGGACTTCAATCTTATAAACCTCACATTTAAGCTAAGAATTAGGGCAACGAGACGGCGGATGAACTTGCCAGACGTGGAGCTGAGACCCCATTCCTGGGACCAGAATCGGTTATAGGAATAACTAAAAAGCAGGTAGGATATGCACGAAACGAGTGGGCTGAAAGCCGCTCTAAGGAGCAATGGCGGATGGTTCAAGGGTGCAGACAAGCTAAGGACTTTATAGCTTGGCCGAGCAAGGCTAAGCTAGAAAGGAGTTTAAACAGAAGACGATGCGTCCTAATCCCCTTAATTGAGATACTGACAGGACACTGCAAGCTGAGGAAGCACCTAGCATTGATTGTGTCGAAGAGGACCCAATCTGTGCTGGATGCCTGGAGGAGGAAGAGACCCCGCTGCACTCTCTGGGCACCTGTGAGGCCCTGGCAAGACTCAGGCATCAGGTGCTGGGATCGGCGGCTCTCCAAAAAGAAGAAATCACGGCCGTGGCATGGAGCGACTTCATAAGGTGGTTAGAGTGACTGGGGGAAGACTCTACTCTAAATATCACCAGTAACATTTAATGAAAACACGTATAAATTTGTTGTCACTGGGTAGCTAAAGGTGCAAACGTTGTTTGTCTTTCGTAACACAAGTTGGGCTTACTACTATATATTATACTAACACAAATTATAGTATATTTTGAAAACGAAAGGGTAATCGGAAAATCTGCTATATGAGAAACATCGTCATTTAAGAAAATAACCTTCAACGAATGGAAATCTACAATGGACACATTGAATGCAGACTTTGCCGTGAATACAGCTGCGAAGTATTAACCCACAAAAGATTAAAAATCTTCGGAAATATTCAATTCGGAGACAAACTCCCGCATGACAAATTGGCAGGAAACTATTGAACCTTGTAGAAGGAACAAACATTTTCTAACAATACTGGGGGGGCGCACAATAAGCCAGAAGGCTGCAGTGCAAGAAGCTTATGCAACACACCCGAACTTGGCCTTTATACAACCAACCAAGACTATACCATTTTTATGTCCTTTTTGGGCATCGCTATGTTTACCATTTTAGGAGTGACATTGACTATTATTCTTTTTACGCTACAAATGGATAAATTACGCTAATGTGTATTGCATTCAAATTTAAAACGATCCGATCTGAAATAAAATGCATTATTAACCTTAAAAATTAACTATGTTTCTTACCTTAAGGTAAGATCCGAAATACTTAGTGACAAATGGACTGTCGCATTGCGAGAGCACCATGATTTCTTGCTGAATGTCTTCGATTTCATCTTCAGCTTCTTCTAAATCTATAATTTTAATAGCCACTACCTGTGTGGTTCTATTATCGATTCCTTTAAATACCTCACCAAACGATCCTTTACCAATTCGCTCTTGTTTCGTGAAGATTAGTTCTGGATCAACCTTCTGAAACAAAAATAAAAACGTTAATTTAGCACGGCTGGTTTTTTGATAATTTGAAAATAGTTTTTAATTGAAAAAAAAAAACAGCATTTGAATGGTCATTTGCCGAACAGCCCAACATGTGCTGGTGAATATAAGGCACTATCTTCAATAGTTGTAAACTACAAGAGATAATAATAATTTTAATTACAGAGTGATCGATTAGTGCGGTACACTCCAATAGCTTCTTTGGGTTACTCACAGAATATTTACCATATTTGAAAAACTAACACACCTCATAGGGTTATTTATCATTATTATTATTATTTATTATTGGGCCGTGGGGGGAGGGGGTACAGCCCCTGTAGCTCCCCTTAAAGACCCGCCACTGCTTACCAGTCGAGGACGTGGTTTGCACCCGATCGATAGCGAGGGCTGGCAAAAAATTGAGAGACTGGTCAAGCCGTCTTCTACTCTGGTTGTTCTACACAGGGTGGAATTTTTAATTGGAATAAATTCAGTATTAGGAAACCTCTTTATTTGATGAAAAAATACAGAATGGCTTCGTTTATTTTTAGTTTAGCATACTTTTTTCGTGTCTTCATGAAATGTAGTAAATGTACCCTTCTTTTTGGGGTAGAAACCGCCTCAACTGTTTTTTCAAATGTAAAGGTATGTATGTGATAGCTCGTTGGAAAGGGTATAAAAAGGCAGGGTTCGGAGGATATATATCAAGCGATATATATCGTGATATATATCATGATATTTATAGTTTGATATATATTACGATATATTCAATAATACATTTTTTTTTAATTTGGATTATTCAGAATATATCAATCGACAAATCAAACAAAAAAAAAAGTTTTTTATGTTTTTAAATAATATTAAGGGTGCGTCCGTTTTGAAAAGATGTTCAGCTTTATTTTTTCTATTGGATATCTTATAATTATTAACCTTTATGATTTATCTGTTTAGTCATTACTCATTAGTTTAGGTCATGTTTTTTAAAGTCAGTTTAAGTATAAGTATCCTACAAAAATATTTAGATTTCAATATAAGTAATATGTTTATGATCGAAATAGTTGTCCTTTCATTAAAAAGAAATATCTTAAAATGATTTATACAGTGTCACCAGTAAAGTCCGCATCATATGGGATTTTTTTTTATTAATAGCTTTATTCGAAATTTGATTTTGGCATCAAGTTCTGCTTCGATCGAGATGAAAATTAAGCAAAAAAATAGTAGTCACGTGATTCGCATTGTCTGTCAAATTTTAATTTTTTCCAAAAAATAATTCAAAAGTGGGGTTATTTCTGAAAATATCGAAAAAAGTTATAAGAAAAAGTTTTTTTAAATGCAGTTTCTAGCCCACATGCAAAATTTCAGCTGGATAAGATAATTTAGATTTTTTACCTATATTTTGTAAATTGCACCACTTTTGCAAAATAAGACTCAACGCAACCTACATAAAACTTCTTAGTTTTGACAATGCTTCATTTCAGATATATTTTCTTTAAAGTAGCGCCATATTAAATGCGTGTTTTTCTACAAAATCAAAATTGGGTCATTAAAATTTGGTCGCATGTGATGCAAAGTTCATTTGTTTTTGACCCTGTATAAGGTAACTTCATAAAATAAGTATTTTTGAAAACGTAGTTTGTGTCTGAAAGTAAAAAAATAAAAAATGAAATAAAGGGGTTTTAAATTAAATCGTTGAAAATAGATAAACTTTACGTTAAGTTAAACTAAAATTAATTTTCCACTTAATGAACACTTTACTGATGACACTGTGTTCTTTTTTGTCTTAATATTAAGGTGTATCACTCTCAGACACAAACTACGTTTTCAAAAATACTTATTTTATGAAGTTACCTTATACAGGGTCAAAAACAAATGAACTTTGCATCACATGCGACCAAATTTTAATAACTTAATTTTGATTTTGTAGAAAAACACACATTTAATATGGCGCTACTTTAAAGAAAATGTATCTAAAATAAAGCATTGTCAAAACTAAGAAGTTTTATGTAGGTTGCGTTGAGTCTTATTTTGCAAAAGTGGTGCAATTTACAAAATATAGGTAAAAAATCAAAATTATCTTATTCAGCTGAAATTTTGCAGGTGGGCTAGAAACTACATTTAAAAAAACTTTTTTTGATATTTTCAGAAATAACCCCACTTTTGAATTATTTTTTGGAAAAAATTAAAATTTGACAGATAATGCGAATCACGTGTCTACTATTTTTTTGCTTAATTTTTATCTCGATCGAAGCAGAACTTGATGCCAAAGTCAAATTTCGATTAAAGCTATTAATAAAAAAAAATCCCATATGATGCGGACTTTACTGGTGACACTGTATGTCGGATATATATCCTTTGATATGATACGTTCGAAAATATCATGATATTTTCGAACCCTGTAAAAAAAGGGGAATACGACCAACTATTATTTACTTTTGCATTTCGGTAATCTAGAAAGCCAGAAAAAAGCTGGTCATTTGATACAATTTGGGTTTTGCCAACGCAGACTGTTTAAAGAGAAAGGACGGAATCGGGAAGTTAGTGGGCCACGTCAGGGACATACCAAGAATAAGGCAGCCCCGAGTAATGGATGAAGACACGCAATAAAACGTTTTACTTGCTCTTCAAGAAAATCCTATTACTCCAGTTCGGAAACTTGCAACAGAAAATAACATAAGCCATACGTCTGAATTCAAGTTTCAAGTTAGTGAAATCATGTCAAATGCATCCTTATAAAATGTTAATGGTACAAGAGTTATTGGAAGATGATCCGGACCGTCAGCTACAGTTTTGTGAAGTGATGATGAATGCACTTGATCAGCATTTAGTAGTTTAGGGATGGATCCTTTTATAGATAAGTTTACTTTTCTACTAAATGGAGAAGTCAATAAACAGAACTGTCGATATTGGTCCGCAAAAAAATCTCACTGGATGCGAGAAACACACCCAGCTTCCGCAAAAACTTAATGTTTGGGAAGGCATAATTGGCGACCGTGTCAGCGAGCCAATATTCCTTGAAGGTGGCCATACATTATTTCCTTACCATGCAGAAACAGATCTTCATGATTGAATATGGTTACAGCAGGATGGTGCCTCGCCTCATTACGCCATAACGCCCATAACTGTTCGACACTATTTAAGTAATTAGAAACCGCTGAATAGGAAAAAGGGGTTACTATTGAATAGCCGCCACGATTGCCGGACCTTAATTATCTAGATTATTTCCTTTGGGGTCAACTAAAAACCAAAGTTTACGTAACAAAATCAGAAACTTTAGAGTAACTTAGGCAACGACTCATACACGAAATTCGCCAAATAACCCGGTTATGGTCGTTAGGGGTTTGCCAAGAAAAAAAAATGGGTAACATTTCCAACAATTTTTATAATAAAAAAAATCCGTCTACATTACCGAAATGCAAAAGTAAATAGTGGGTCGTGTTTTTTATGCCCTTTTCAACGAGCTATCACGATACATATAATTTACATTTGAAAAATAAAAGTTGTGGGCGGTTTCTACCCCCAAAAGAGGGGTAAATTTCATGAAGACACGAAAAAGTATACCAAAATAAAAATAAACGCAGCCGTAGTTCAAATTTTTTTTCAGGAAATAAAGAGGCTTCCTAATTCTTATTCCAATAACACAGGCCTGCATGAAATTTGTGATGACGTGATTTTTGTTTGTTGAGCTTAGTTTTTATATAGAAATAACTAATTAAAATACAATTGGTCTCTATCACCCACAGATTTTTTTTTGCAAAAAAAATAAAAAATATAAAAAAAACCTATAATAGGCGTTTTAATACATTTTAAAATAAATGTAGTACTTCAAATTCTAAATGATTGATGAACAAAAAATGATTTTCTGTGGTGCTACACACCTTCCGAGACTTTTTATCGACTTCAAAAAGGAGCTTTAAAGCTGTTCTTTTACATAATGACAATGTTTTTGCTTCTGTTTCGGTCGGCCATACAGTTAAGTTAAAGGAAAACTATGAAAATTTAGAGGAATTACTTTTAAGAATACAATATGAAAATCACAACTGGGAAGTGTGTGAAGATCTAAACATTTTAAGTCTTCCTTAGGTGAGCAGTCTGGATTTACTAAATTTAATATATAATATAAAAACAGCATTGGATAAAAAGAGACTGGTCACAAAGAGAGACTTTAACACCTGGAAACAAAAATGTAATTCACGAAAGTCTTATTGACCCTCAAAAAGTTTTACTTCCACCACTTTACATAAAACTTGGACGTATGGAACAATTTGTTAAGGAATTAAACAAAGAAGGATATTGTTTTAAATATTTGTGTAAAATATTTCCGGCTCTGTCAGAGGCAAAATTAAAGGAGGGAATCTTTGTAGGGCCGCAGAATAGCAGCTTGATGAAAGATACAGAATTTGAAAAGGTAATGGAAGATAAGGAAAAACATGCATGGAATGCTTTTAAAGAAGTTGAACATAAATTAGTACTATGTTGAGATCGTTGAAAAACTGCTGGAAAATTTCAGGAATTTCAGAATATGAGCATAAAAATTCACTTTTTACATTCCCATTTGGACTAATTCCCGGAAAATCTTGGGGACGTGGGTGAAGAGCAAGGTGAAAGATTTCATCAATATATTAAAGAGATGGAAAAAAGATACCAGGGGCGCTGGGACACAAAAATGATGGCCGATTTCTGTTGGAACAGAAAAACAACCAAAAGAAGCTTTTCTGAAAAAAGAAAACATGTTTTGAAGAAGCGTTACGAATAAATAACCATTTATAATAGTTTATATGTGTATATTTTGTATATTTTTCTATTTTTTTCCTTAATATATTAAAAAACTAGCTTATAAATCAAATAAATCGTGTTTTTTCTATATTTTTGGATTTTACCGGTTTCAAAAATAACCTTACGTGATATAAAAAAACTAAAAGCAGATTTGAAATCAGCGCTACCCAATCCAATTACTAGAAAACAGTTAAAATTTTTAAATAAACTTTCAACGTGGTAAAAAATGCAGGCCTGTGTAATTGATTCCAGTTAAAAAAATTGGCCTTATTTAAAACAGGAGCATTTTACCCACATCCCTTAACTTTTAAATGCGCCTTTTCAATAATCGAATTCATCATATTCAGCATTAACATCTTTAATTAGAACTTATTGAAAATACATCCCAATAATAAAAATCTTCCTAGAGGATCACTAAATAGATAAGAACAGCTTAAAGATAGAAAAATACCCGCTCGATATTCAGGTAGATGCGGCGTTCGACCTTCAGCTGAATAACTCGGGCCCATGGGTCGAGGCAGATGTGACGTCAGTGGGTTTATTCCCGTGTTTTTATTAAAGACCACATATTGTTTATTTATTATCTCAGTAAATAATTAAATATTTTAAAACTGAGACCTGAAAAAGTTAAAATGCACTACTGCTTTTATTCCTGGATTTAAAATATAATTTAAATTGGATATGGATTGAACAATAATTATTATGAATTATTAAAGCTAGAAACGTAAATTAAGAAGACTCTCTATCTCTTTACCATATCTTGTTTTATTAGATTTTCCAGGTTTGTTATAAGTAAATAGTTAACAAGGAGTTATAAATTATTTTAGTGTTTTCATATCATAAAATAAATTATTAACAGATATTAATCTGTGAGTCATCACGAACAAACAGTGCGTTTCCACTACAACGACTACTGCGACGGTAATAATGAATTTATTTATACAGGGTGTCCGGGAAAATGTGGGAAATCTCCCGGATATGAAAAAAACACGTGAAAAGAATACTACAAGTTCATATAAACTTCTTTCGTATCGGCCTCCTCTTCGGAGATATGGGTTCCCATGGAATTAAGTTTTTGTCACATAATTATTAAACCAACAGGTATATTTCAATTTTTTTTTCATATGATGTATATCAGGTAAGACCCTTCAAATTACTATCCCAGAAAGTGTTGCGAATTACTAACGGCTGCAGGGACGGACTTGCTGTAACACTAATGTGCCCATTTTTTTACGCCCTCTATGATAAGAACTTTGGACAACGTTTTTAACATAATTATGTGCCTCTAACTATTGACTAAAAATTAAGTACTCTTCATTCATGTCGCTAATCCTAACCGTTTTTCGGGAAAACGTCATTTTCATCATCATCATGTATTAAGCGTATTTCGATAAAAGATACATTTTTGTTCCTATAAATTATAAATGTTCACTTTTAACTGCTTAATATTAATACATGATGGCAATAAAATGATGTTTTTCCGAAAACGGTTAGGATTAGCGACATGAATGAAGAGTACTTAATTTTTAGTCAATAGTTAGAGGCACATAATTATGTTAAAAACGTTGTCCAAAGTTCTTATCATAGAGGGCGTAAAAAAAATGGGATTAGTGTCACACCTAGTCCGTCCCTGCAGCTGTGAGTAATTTGCAATACTCTTTGAGATAGTAATTTGAAGAGTCTTACCTGGTATACATCACATCAAAAAAAAAATTAAAATATACCTGTTGGTTTAATAATTATGTGTCAAAAACTTAATTCCATGGGAGCTCTTTGGGAGCCCATATCTCCGAAGAGGAGGCCGATACGAAAGAAGTTTATATGAACTTGTAGTATTCTTTTCACGTGTTTTTTTCATATCCGCGAGATTTCCCACATTTTACCGGACACCCTGTATATATAAAAATTTTTTATAAGGGCGATGACACACACACGGCGTTTTTGTAGCGGTTTCTGTCGAGGCGACGGCATTGGCAAAGCATATCTAGATCCATTTTTACTGAAATTCGTTATTTCCTTTGGGTTTTAAACACGCTTTGAAAACTGCCGTGTCTTTCCAGTATAATATAATTCCAGGTATTCTCAAACCACTTCAAGCAAGAAAACAGCTAGCGGCGAATGCATTGGACGCTGCACCGAAGCGGTTTCAAAACTTAAAATTATAAAATATGGCTATCTGGCCGTAACAAGAGATATTTCCGGGAAACATTGCATTGTGGGGCATTTTGTATTTTTCTATAAAAAAAACACACAAAATATTTATAGGGAATAACTAACAATAAGAAGTTACTTTGCATTTGGCTTTTATCTTGTCGGAAATTATTTGCATATGTTGGGGGATAGGAAACGGTAGAACGTTGCCTGCGCCCAGAGCTGTCGGTAATTGAATTAAAATAATTGAAAAATCGTGTTCAATTACTTTTTAGTAATTGAATTACTTTTTGAAAATAGTAATTGTAAAATTGATTTTCCAATTATTGTCATAAAGTAATAATTGTAATTGGTAAGTAATTGGTTTTAAGAAATCTGAGGTAATTGGATTACTTAAAAGTAATTTAATTACTTCCAAATAATTCAATTAGAATAAAGGTAATTGAATTACTCCCAAACAATTCAATTACATAAAAAGTAATTTAGTTACTCCCGAATAATTCAATTAGATTAAAAGTAATTGAATTACTCCAAAATAATGACCCATCTATGGAAAATGAATCATTAAATAGAAATGAATGCTGTAATTGATCAAGGAATCAATTACTTTTAGTGGGTAATTTAAATATTTTTATCATACTGCTAGTAATTGGTGATTGTAATTGATGCCTTTTTCGGAGGGTAATGGGTAATTGTAATTGAATTACTTTTTAAGAGTAATTGCGACAGCTCTGTAACTGCGCCACACAACGCCTACTGTTTTTTTTATGTTACTGTTACATTAGTTTAATGTAACAAAAATAGAACTAAAGTTTATAAATATTAAAATATTTAATTGTCCCTTTACTACAGTTCACATTTGTCACAATTACCCATACAAAAATTGTACTATTGGTGCAGATTCATCGGTACAAATTGCTGTACAAAAACTTCCCTAAATAATAAGGATGAAAATCAGTTGCGTTACATAATAAGCGTCTAGAGTCTGGCTGTGGACTTTTCAACCGGCCAATCAACGTTCGCAATAAAGCGCGGGAAACTTAAAAGTAAATGTGTTAGAATGCGCACATAAATCATTGTATTATTTCCTATTAAATTGAGGCGAAAAAATTGATGAAATAAAATAAAAAACTAATCGAATTACCTTGACTTTCGCAGACGAAAAATAGTGAATATGGAAATATTTCCTGATGCGGAGGTTTTTTGAAGAGGATAGTTTCGATTGGAAAAATTGTATATTTTTGAGAACGGTTGAGACTAGTGATGTTACAACCTTCCCGAGTGTGACTATTATGTTTTGACAAAACTATTACTTACCTACGTTAATAATGTACTTACTACTTTTACAGGTTTTGATTTTTTTTGTATTGAGGAATCTTATTGCAAAATACAAAATAATTATTAAAACAAAAAAAGGAACACATGACAAGTTTCTCTTAAAATATTTTTATTAAACAATTCTCCTTACGTAACAACATTTAAACTGTTTATCTTCCGGGGTTAAATTTAAATTATGAAATAATATATAATAATTGTTAAATGGTCAAGTATTGTATTTATTCTGTAATGTTGATAGTTGTAGTACCTATGTATACACTTGTAAATCTGATTATTCCTAACGTATGTAATATTATGTTGCTTCCTTTCATGCCTTGAAAGACACTGTTTATTGTTGAATTGTTTATTATATTCACAACACTGAATAGATTTTTTGTGTGATGAACTTTTGAGAATTTTGAAAAGAAGAGTGTTTTTGGCATAGGTGACGTTTTAAAGAAACCTATATACCGATATTAATAAATAGCATTTTATTTTCCTAATTTACAACAACCGGCTTTACATCGCTTAACCTCAAAATTACCTTCTTTAAGACGGCGGCCTATGATTGGTCGGTTGAAAAGTCCATAGTCAGACTCTAGACGCTTGTCGTTACACAGGAAAAATCATATATTTTTACAAAAATATATTTTTTTATGTTATTGCATAGGTATTATTTTATTATCTTAATTACCGAGTACTTGTGGCAAGAAATGACTAATCCAACCGTCTATATTATGTTTTGAGAAAAGTAGATGTATTAATAATTAACACAGGTAAAATATTACCCTAAAGTTTTGGTAGGTAAGTTGTAAGTACCTATATAGGAAACAATAAATAGGTATTCAACCTAATACTCACTCTGTAAAGTGTATAGGTTAACGGCACATTATTTTCTTACTTCATAATGGATGTCATTGACGTTTCATTAAGCCATTTGCATAAGAATAAATAACAATCAGAAGAGATACAGAGAGATTCGATGCCTTCTGCTATGACCTTGCCAGCGTGTGTTTTACGAAAAACTGGAGCCGGTGCCGGTGCCGGTACCGCTTGAATATTGTTTATTCATACTTACATTTAGTTACGGCTAATATTAAAACGATTAATTTATTATAAATAAAAATTGTTAATGATCCAATAGACTTTAATTTAGGTGGTTTTATGGGTTTAAGGATCTTAAAATCCTATTGTTTCAGAGCTCTGAGGAAGGAAATATATTTTCCGAAACGTCTGCAAATTAAAATTTGGGTTCCATTTGCTCCCTAAGATTTAAAGTGTAAAACAATAAAACTGCACTTGCATGAAAATAAAGTAATAAGTTCCTGGGGGAAATGAGAACAAGAGTGAATGTAATTTATGTTTTTACTTATTTTTATTCCAACAAGACGTTTTACATGTTTTGGGTTGTAGGGAAATGTTTTAAAAATGTCAATAAAAAGTGTATCCAAATAATTGGAAAAAAATGTCGTTGGGTACCACGAGGTTTTTGACTAACCCGAATTTGCATTGTTATAATATTTTTGTTTGTACTGTCAATATCTTTGTGTGCATTTGTGTAACTTTTGCAAATTTCATAATTATGTTTCACTTACTGGCAAATTTCTAATTAGATAATTTACCGTTTTAAATTTTTTTCTAAATCATTATTTTTTAAAACATATATCTATTAGGACCGAGCTAAAAAAATCTTGCCACATGACGCGTTTCCAGCCGTCGTAAGTGCCCACATGCGCAATGTCATAATACAGGGTTCCCCATTTAAAACGAAACAGGCTAAATATCTGGTTCCACGGTAATTAAAAAAAAAACGCTCGGACCCGTCGATTTTTATTTCGAGGGGGACATCTTTTGCGTATATTGTCAATCTTGTTACTTCAAGCCCCTAGGAGGGAGGGGGGGGGGGGGTAAGATCTAAATCTGAAATGGATACTAGGGCTGCACCGAGTACCGAGTAGTTCGGTGCTCGGCCAGAATTTTCACCGAGTAATGAGTACTCGGTGCTCGGTCTTATATTCATTACTCGGCCCAGTATAGTAGAATATTAGAAGCAATCCTTTTCGGCATGTCAATAATACGGCC
Source organism: Polydrusus pterygomalis (assembly GCA_963969555.1). NCBI lineage: Eukaryota > Metazoa > Arthropoda > Insecta > Coleoptera > Curculionidae > Polydrusus > Polydrusus pterygomalis. The sequence continues at coordinate 72,808,782 of OZ018376.1, read as the reverse complement.
TTTAAGGCCGTATTACAGTCGGCAATACTTCCTGCAAGTTGCAATTCTCTTGCTTGTAAGCTTGCGCAGTTACTATCCAGCTGATCAGATTTGGCAGATATGATCAGCTGGCTCATAACTGCGCATGCTTACAAGCAAGAGAATTGCGACTTGCACGTAAATATTGCCGACTGTAATACGGCCTTAAGAAATGAGACATATAATTCATAATTTTAATTTTCAATAACATACTTATGCAAAGTACAGTGGCATTAATAAATTTAATACTTATAATTTAGAAGAGGAAGATTATGATGTAAATATATAAGTATCTCTCCATTTTCCGGTTTTAACGCATTTCTTTTTGTTTCGAAGACGTTTCCCGCCTCTGAAAATAACCTTTTACTGTGTTACTTTTAACTTGATTTCTATGATTTTATATTAGATATTAAATAATATCTATATTATCTATAGCATATAATATGATATATATATACAGGGTGGCCCATTACTACGACCAAGGTCAATATCTCCTGCTCCTGTACCATTAAAGATAGCGGAAAATTTTTGACAAAGCTTATTAAGGGTTAGGAGATGCTTCTTTTTAAATTAATTCCGTCTATACTATACAGGGTGATCCAAAAAAGCGGAACGGAAAAAATTTTCCATTCTTTAAATAGAAACACCCTGTTTTTTTAAGTTTTCAGATTCTACATAAAATTGAAATTATTTTTTATTAAATGCATTATTAGTCCATACTTAATAGTTTCCGAGAGTTGACCTTTTGAAAAACATCATTACTCGGCAGCCGAGTACTAGGTACTCGGTCAAGTTAAAAAACAGGGCTCGGTGCAGCCCTGATGGATACCCCTATTTTATATAATTTTTTTGGATTCTGCATAAAATTCTGAACATTTTTTAATAAAAGCATTATTAGTCTATACTAAACAGTTTCCGAGATATTGACTCTTGAAAAATGACATTTTGAACTTTGACAGCGTCTAGCTTTCTAACTGTACGTCTTAGAGTAAAACGGCTTACATGTCCCTATCTTCGATTTTTATTATCTTTCCAATAGTGTCAACTTCCCGTTAAACCGGAAGTACTATATCTCTTACAACCGGTTTAACCGGAAAATGACACTATTGGAAAGATAATAGAAATCGAAGATAGGGACATTTAAGCCGTTTTACTCTAAAGACGTACAGTTAGAAAGCTAGACGCTGTCAAAGTTCAAAAATATCATTTTTCAAGAGTCAATATCTCGGAAACTGTTTAGTATAGACTAATAATGCTTTTATTAAAAAATGTTCAGAATTTTATGCAGAATCCAAAAAAATTATATAAAATAGGGGTACCTATCCATTTAAGATTTAGATCTTACCCCCCTCCCTCCTAGGGGCTTGAAGTAACAAGATTGACAATATACGCAAAATATGTCGCCCTCGAAATAAAAATCGACGGGTCCGAGCGTTTTTTTTTTTAAATTAAGGTGGAACCAGATATTTAGCCTGTTTCGTTTTAAATGGGGAACCCTGTATATTGTTTTCTTTGTATTATGTTTTGTCCCTATAAAATATATTTCGTTTATACCCAGTATACTTTTATTATATTCGTCAGAACCATGCCGTATGTGCTAAGGAGTGGCCTGAAATTCAACTATGTAACGTAAGCGAAACCTAAAAAAAATTAATAGAATTGTAAATATTTTTTTCATATTTTTAATCAATCCGTACAATCTATAAATAGTTATTAGTAATAATAATGTACCGCCAAGTTGTTAAAAGTAACCAGGTATGTTTTTATCATATTATTAACTTACAGATGCGAATCTACTGCCAACCCCTCTGTTCAGCGACGGCAAATGTTGATTTATCTCAGGAGGAAAAATGATAACATTAGCAGGTGCCGCCCAGGATGCGGGCCTGTTATTCCATTTTTTGTTCCCTCCAACGAAACCTCCGCTCCTGTGCGGGTGCTCTAGGGTTGCGGGATGACGGGAAATGGCTGCACCTTTTGTTTGCTGATCGGGACCCCACATTATGTATTAAAATAACTTATAAATCATTACGCCACTGGCATTCACATAACTTTATACCTTTAAGTAGTATAACTTTCACTTTTAACTTTTGTTGTTCTTTTACTTGTTGCAACGCTGTACGTAACGTTATCGAGAACCGAAACAAATAACGACACTTTTACTAGCACCTTAACTACGGATCGCACTTTTTATCGAATCAAAAAAAAAACTACTAAAATGTTCAAGCTAATTTAATAAAATTATGTTTCCAGCTAAACACTCATTGTCGTCGCTACACCCTAGATAAGAAAATGCGATTTAATCTAGTCTTATCAAAAACAAACTGTATTATTCCCCCCACTTTCCTAACGTTTAATTATTATTTTTCTAGGTACCTGTATGCGTAAGCTCGTATATTGTTTATTTCAGACAGGGCCGTAGCTAGACATTTGATTATTAAATCATATAAATACAAATAAAATATTGTCATGTTCGTTTTATATTATAATATAGTTGTGTCTGAATTATGAAATATATTCTTTACAATAAATATTATATTATTACTGAACTTTAAATTTATATTTAACTTATTATTATATTTAACTCAATACAAGTATTTTACTTCCGAGTTTCGGAATTAAGTTTATACAAAAAAAATATACAGGGTGTTAATTAATGTCATGCAGATATTTCAGGGGGTGATAGTACTCGTCAAAATAAGAAAAAAATGCAAATATATGCATGGTCTAAAACGCGTTCTTTTCATTATACAGGGTGGCAAAGTTTCAATTTTGGAACATCAACCCTTTTTTAAAATCTCTACAATATAGTATCAAAATTGTCGGTCGCAGTATACAGGGTGTTACATTTTTTTGAATCGGCTACAATTCTATCTTTTAGAACTTTTTTTTTTGACTCCCTGTATGAATTCCGGTATGAAATTTGAACTGTCTGTTTCTTTGTTTAGCGTTTTGGTCTCTTGTACTATTCTCGTATCTGTGACCGTTTTCGATTTATTTGCAAAAATAGACATCGATGGAAATTAAGTGTAGACGAAATAGCGTAATAATAAATATGAGAAAAAAAATAGTAGGCTGGGATAGGCAATTGTTAATTCTGTTTATTGTCCTTGTGACATTTTACAACAAATATTTTTTTTGTTTGACGTTTCCGGAGTTGTTTTGAACTGGTTAATGATGGTTGAATTCACAAATCAAGAATATGCAGAGATGCATTTAATCTATGGACTTGCCGATGGCAATTGTTATGAAGCCAGACGACTGTATGCACAAAGGTATCCAAATCGAATACTGCCTGACCCACGGACATTCGCAAATGTACATAATCGACTATGTGAAAATGGATCGTTCAAGAAATCATCTCATTTAGCAGGAGCAAACAGAACGGTTAGGACTCTTGAAGTCGAGGAAGCAGTCCTGAATGCAGTAAAACATGATCCTGCTACTAGTACGAGAAAAATTGCCGCAACACTTAACATTTCATTTGTGCTTGCCTGGAAAATTTTAATGGACAACTTAATGTATCCTTACCACATCCAAAGGGTTCAAGCTCTTCTCCCACGTGACTTTCCACTACGTTTTAATTTTTGCCAATGGTTCCTACAAATGCTAGCCCAAAATCTGTTATTTGAAAACACGATTTTATTTAGCGATGAAGCAAATTTCTCAAGGAATGCCATAAACAATTTTCGCAACAACCATTGTTGGGCAGAAGAGAATCCGCATGCGACACGTGAAAATAATTTCCAGGAACAGTTTTCAGTAAATGTGTGGGTCGGCATTCTTGGAGATTATTTGATAGAACCATTTTTCCTACCAGCAAGGCTAAACGGACAATATTATCGTCAATTTCTTGAACAGGAACTCCCAGGGCTGCTAGAAGAGGTACAAATTCTTGTCAGAAACCAAATGTGGTTCATGCACGATGGTGCACCACCGCACTTCAGCATAGAGGTGAGAAACTTTCTCAGTCAAATTTTAAACAACCGTTGGATAGGTCGAGGGGGACCTCAGCCATGGCCCTCTAGATCCCCAGACCTGAAGAGCCTGGATTTTTTTTCTGGGGACACCTGAAAGCATTAGTGTATGAGACCTCAGTCCAGACAGAAGAGGATTTAAGAAACAGAATAATAACTTCATACGACATCATTCGCAATACTCCTGGAATATTTGGCAGAGTCCGTCAGTCCATGAGGCGAAGACTTGATTCGTGCATTTTAGCAAGAGGCGGACATTTTCAACAGTTTTTATAATTTTGTTTTATTTTTATTTAATTTAAGTACTAATAAATTGGTTTTTCCTCTGCGTTATTTCGTCTACACTTAATTTCCATCGATGGCTATTTTTGCAAATAAATCGAAAACGGTCACAGATACGAGAATAGTACAAGAAACCAGAACGCTAAACAAAGGAACAGATAGTTCAAATTTCATACCGAAATTCATACAGGGAGCAAAAAAAAAGTTCTGAAAGATAGAATTGTAGCCGATTCAAGAAAATGTAACACCCTGTATACTGCGACCGAAAATTTTGATACTATATTGTAGAGATTTTAAAAAAGGGTTGATGTTCCAAATTTGAAACAATTATCGCAGAATATAAGAGAGAAAACGCAAAATACAAGAAAAAAAAATTGAAACTTTGCCACCCTGTATAACGAAAAGAACGCGTTTTAGACCATGCATATATTTGCATTTTTTTCTTATTTTGACGAGTACTATCACCCCCTGAAATATCTGCATGACATTAATTATGTAACATATTATGCATGTAACATATTAACATTAAATGTAAAAAAAATTTTGAATAAACTTTTTATTATTATTATATTATTATTATATACAGTGTGTATTAATTTTAGGTGATACTGGAGTAAACTTTTATTAAAAAAAAAAAACAAAGCGTTTCGATAGTTGACACCCATCATACAGTGTCCGCAAGAAAGTTCGCATCAAATGGGATTTTTTTTTTATTATTAGGTATAGGTAAAAATTGAAAAAGCAGTTAGCTTTTGCTTACCTAAAAACCAAAAATGACGTATACTGAAGCAGCTGCACGACTTGCGTTACCTGTCAAATTTGACATTTTTAATAACATAGGTTCAAAAATGCCTTTATTTATCAAAATATCGAAAAACTTTATTCGAGAAAGTTGTTTATTTAGGCATTTTTAGCCTCTGTACGATTTTGAGAGTCTAATACAATTTTTATTTTTTTCCAGGTTCTTGAAAATGTTGATCAACCCTCGTAGATTAACTTTTATACATCCATGTAAAACCATTTGCCTTTACTTCATTTGTAATCTTAATGCAATTTTGTGTAAAATTTTTGTTTCCAATTATTTAATTAATATTAATTTATTAATTCATCGCCTATTTGTAAACTATATTTTTGTTGAATAAAATGTTTCGAGCGATTAATATTTATTCTTTTTGATCCAATATTAATTAAGTAAAATTTCAACGAAAGCTTCCTAATATTTTCTTTTTGTAGGTACATCTGTTTACTAACTTAAGAAAAATGAGAAACGTCGGTTTTGGCAAAACTGATGTAATTAGATAAACTTTGCATCAAACATTACATACTGATCAATAACAATTTTAGTGTTTGAAGCAAAATAAATAATTGGAAACAAAAATTTTACACAAAATTGCATTAAGATTACAAATGAAGTAAAGGCAAATGGTTTTACATCGATGTATAAAAGTTTATCTACGAGGGTTGATCAAAATTTTCAAGAACCTGGCAAAAAATAAAAATTGTATTAGACTGTCAAAATTTCGTACAGAGGCTAAAAATGCCTAAATAAACAACTTTCTCGAATTAAGTTTTTCGATATTTTGATAAATAAAGGCATTTTTGAACCTATTTTATTAAAAATGTCAAATTTGACAGGTAACGCTAGTCGTGCAGCTGCTTCAGTATACGTCATTTTTGGTTTTTAGGTAAGCAAAAACTAACTGCTTTTTCAATTTTTACCTATACCTAATAATTAAAAAAATCCCATTTGATGCAAACTTTCGTGCGGACACTGTATAGTGTGTATTAATTTTAGGTGATACTAAAGTCAACTTTTACTAAAAACAAAGCGTTTCGATAGTTGACACCCATCATATGTGATTTGACATTAATAGCTAATACTGGTTTCTTCCTAAAAGTTCCCAGTTCAGTAGTGGGACATAGCAAGCTCACGCGTTAATTTTCAGAGACTACATTTTCTTGGTATTTATTATTTAAATTGAACGGTAAGTAGAGTAAACCAGTATAGGTTAATTAACTCTCCTATTTCCAATAACCAACATTTCACTTATTACCATTTGCTATTCTAAATTTAATATTATTAGTTCATCTATTTTAATGACGGTACAATAGGTTGCCAAACCTTGCGCTCACTGAGAACTAATCCAGCTGTTTGTATTTAAAAACACATGGTATTTTGGCGGCTTTGTACTACGCCGCGAACGTAAATTATACTATGGCATCGCAGCATTGAACGCAAAACATGCGCAGGCGCACCGCTTGATTGGCTCGTAACTACAATATTTGGACGGCGAAACTCTTCTATGTTGTTAAAAAAAATTCGTTGCTGCGTAAATGGTACTGAGAAACGTTGCCAACTTCACACTTATGTTTTTTTGTTGTTCTCTTTGCTATTGTGGATTGTGGGTGTTTAATATTTATGGATTTCTAATTTTTGTATAGTTTTAGTGAATTGTGTTTGTGCCTTTATGCCTGTATACACCATTACGTTAAACTTTAACCGTGATTTATGACAAAAATCACTATGGACCAGCCAAAATGGTCGGGCCAATTATACAGTGTGACCATCATATGGGATTTTTTTTTATTAATAGCTTTATTCGAAATTTGACTTTGGCATCAAGTTCTGCTTCGATCGAGATGAAAATTAAGCAGAAAAATAGTAGTCACGTGATTCGCATTATCTGTCAAATTTAAATTTTTTTCAAAAAATAATTCAAAAGTGGGGTTATTTCTGAAAATATCGAAAAAAAGTTATTGGAAAAAGTTTTGTTAAATGCTGTTTCTAGCCCACATGGAAAATTTCAGCTGCATAAAATAATTTTGATTTTTTACCCACCACTAAAATTTATTTTCCACTTAATGAACACTTTACTGATGACACTGTGTTCTTTTTTGTCTTAATATTAAGGTGTAAGTATTACTTTCAGACACAAACTACGTTTTCAAAAATACTTATTTTATGAAGTTACCTTATACAGGGTCAAAAACAAATAAACTTTGCATCACATGCGATCAAATTTTAATAGCCCAATTTTGACTTTGTAGAAAAACACACATTTAATATGGCGCTACTTTAAAGAAAATGTATCTGAAATAAAGCCTTGTCAAAACTGAGAAGTTTTATGTAGGTTGCGTTGAGTCTTATTTTGCAAAAGTGGTGCAATTTACAAAATATAGGTAAAAAAATCAAAATTATCTTATGCAGCTGAAATTTTGCATGTGGGCTAGAAACTGCATTTAGAAAAACTTTCCTATCCTATCAACCTAAGCCTTCAAGAAACGTTCCATTGCAAAAGTTAAAAATCGTAAAGGATGGAAATCTTTACGTTCATATTCAAATCTACATAGCTGTTGATCTAACTTTCATAACTTATGTTTCATGTTCACCTCGAAACGGTGTCGCAGGTAGAATAAAATGATTAATTCATACTTTATCGTCCGTTATCTGTACATTCCACAGTTTAATCATCATATGATAAAAGGTGTGTAATAATGTTGTGCGTAACAAACAACCATCATTGGTACTACAAGTTCCTAAAAATAACAGCAGACAATGATGTGAAAATATAAGAAAATATCTTTGCTTTTCAGGATGTCCTAAAGCAATGGTATATTAACAAAACCACGGCTTTTGCTACAGCTATTACGTATATAAGTAGGTCAACCACTTTGGGAAATTAGAACCAAATATTAGAATTTAAGGTTATCTACGACCGAAATTTGAAAACTAAAATAGATATTTATGTACGAGGGCAATATAGAATATGTGTACTCTGCCAAGGGGATTGTGAATAGGCTGATGCCCACTGTGGCACTTATGGCTAATGCCAAAGGGATTGAGGTTCATATAAAATTTGACCAAGTAGTTCATTCATTGCATAAAATTTTCTATTATTTATTTATTTATTTATTTGTTTTTTATTTGTTTAACTAATTCATTACAGTTAATTGACGCTTAGTTACAAGCTCCATAATTATGTACATACATAGTAGAGTACATAAATATATAATATGTTGTATATTATGTATATACAGTGTGTCCACGGATCGAGTTGGAAGAGATAAAACTTTTTTATTAGTAGGTATAGTAGAAAAGTCATCCTTTATAAAAACGTCTGCTTGTGCTGAAACTACAATTTCGAATACCAGATTTGCGATTACTATACAGGGTTCGTCAGAAACAAGATTTTTGCTTTTTAGGATTTTTTTCAATTCCTTGATTTATTAAATGAATTTTGCTTGTGCTAAAACTACTATCACATTTGCGATTACTATACGGGGTTCGTCAGAAACAATATTTTTGCTTTTTAGGATTTTTTTTTCAATTCTAATTTTTAATTCCTTGATTTATTAAATAAATTTTGCTTGTGCTAAAACTGCAATTTTAAATATCACATTTGCGAATACTATACAGGGTTCGTCAGAAACAACATTTTTGCCTTTTAGGATTTTTTTTAATTCCTTGATTTATTAAATAAATTTTGCTTGTGCTAAAACTTCAATTTTAAATATCACATTTGCGATTACTCTACAAAGTTCGTCAAAAACAACATTTTTACTTTTTAGGATTTCTTTTTCAATTCTAATTTTCAATATTGTTATAATAAAAAATATAATTATTAAATAAATTTTGCTTGTGCTAAAACCAGGGTTGGGCTGATTTAAATCAAGTAATTTAAATCACGATTTAAATCACTTGATTTTAAAAAAAAATCATGATTTAAATCACTTGATTTTTTAGGTACTTATCACTTATTTTTTTTTTTTAATCATGATTTAATGTTCCTATTTATTTTTAATTCAGAACAATGAACAATATATCATATTAAAAAAATATTTTCAAAAATCAACAGTAGGTATAATAAGTATTTATAGAACTCGCGCTTTTAAGAAATAAAAAATTAGTAGGTGTACCTATATAATACATAATATAAACTTTAGAAGCGCGTTCTGACAATATTTTGGGTATATAGAATTTAGATCTACTATATTGTTAGACAGACATTAAAATAATTTGTATTAATTTAGAAAGAGAGAAAAATGTTAAATTTTTAATAAAATCAATTAAAAAAATCAATAAAAATCAAAAAAATTAAAAAATCAATGATTTTTGATTTTTTTAATAAAAATCAAATTTTCCCAACCCTGGCTAAATAAAACTGCAATTTTAAATATTACATTTGCGTTTACTATACAAGGTTCGTAAGAAACAATATTTTTAGTTTTTTGGATTTCGTTTAAAATAAATTTATGTAAAAACACAGAATATTGTTGCTTTCTTACTTCGAACATGATTTTATATCTGGCCGAGTAACAATTTTGTTGAAAGTAAAACATTTTTATCAACATTTTTATTATCACATGTCATATATCTTCAATTCATTCAATCATAAATTATAAAACTTGTATTCAAACGTGGTACCACCGAGTTGGCGCATAGTTCAACTAGACATCTGAATTCCCGATAACAGTTCCTAACTTGCTGTATTGGGATATTTGCAATAACTACTCTTGTTTTTTTCTTTCAAGAGATCTAAGTTATTATGGCAATTGGTTTTATACACATGTGGCTTCAGATATCCCCATAAATGAAAGTCGATAATTGTGAGATCGGGACTCCCAACTGATTTGGGCCCTAGGCAGGGCCGGATCTACAGCGGGGCAAGCGGGGCGGGGCCCCGGGGCCCCCGACCCAGAGGGGCCCCCCGGCAGGGGCTGGGAAGAGGAAAATATTCAGCTTTATTTGCCACTTATGCCTATTATTGCCACTATAAAATCTAGAAAGAAGTGTTTTTAGTTGTAAGTTCTTGCGTTTGTGACAAAATATCATAAGAGCGCGGTGTTTACGTAGATTCTATGTCTAGAAGATTGCCAGATTATAGTAATAGCTGTTCCAACAAGTTGGTATAAGATACAATAAATATTTACATTAACAAAATACTGTTATTCTTACCCGACATTAATACTGTGGTATTATCAAAAGTAATTTCAATAAGGGGCCCCAACCCAAAATTTGTGTTGCCCCGGGGCCTATTCAGCTCTAGCTCCGGCCCTGGCCCTAGGTACCTTCCAATCTATTTGTTTCCAAAGTGATGATATAGTCAATCATCAAAAGGAATTGAAAAAAATCCAATTAACAAAAACTGTTGTTTCTGACGAACCCCGTATAGTAATAGCAAATTTGATATTTTACATTGTAGTTTCAGCCCAAGCAGACGTTTTCGTAAAGAATGACTTTTTCTCGTATACCTACTAATAAAAAAGGTTTTTCTTTTCCAAACTCTATCCGTGGACACACTGTATAATATATCAATACTATTATATAAAATTTTAAAGTGACTGACTGACTGACTAATTTATCAACGCCCAGTCTAAAGCCCGAATCTTATAGAATCATGAAATTTCGAGGATGTCTTTTCCTTATAACGAAGGCATCCACTAAGAAGGCATTTTTCGAACATCGCCCCTAAGGTGGTAAAAAGGGTTTGAATTGATTTAAATAATTATTTCAAAATTTCAGATATACAGGGTGTTACTTAATGATGTGGCGTAATTTCAAGGGAATATTCCTGAATCAAATTCAAATAGAAAAGTTCATATAAACATGTGTCCTGAAGAGTCTGGTTTTCAAGATACAGGGTGTCAAAGTTAAAAAAAAAAATTGGTTTTTTAATAATATCTAAATGATTATTTTACCGATTTTGTTGAAATCTGGCAGGGTTATTCATTGTAATAAGACGCTAAGTTGGCAATAATTAAAAGAAAATTATAAGTTCCAGTGGCGTCTCTGGGGGCAGTGTCACGAATAATATTGACAAAAAAATGTACGCTACTGAGTTTTTTGAAAAATTTAATTTTTTTTTCAGATTGAGCATCTACAAATACAATTTTTTGTCTCCTAATATCTTTTCGTATATTACTTCCTTTTCGAGGAAAAAAATAAAAACGACTTCATTGCATGTCGAAAAATTGTTAAAATAAAATCAAGTTAACTTTGATCGTTCAGTATATTTATTTCTAAGCCATTTTTAAAAATCTAACAAACGAAAAGTAATGACTATTTACAAAAAATGTTGGAAATGACTACCTCCCGCTTCTATGCAGGCTTCTGCTCTCCTTCTCATCGAGCGACGAACTCTTTCGAAAATTCCATTAGTGTTACGAATAGTTTCACATTCAAAATCTCTCGGCAGAAGTGCCTGACCTCTTTGTACGTAATAAGGATACAACAGGGAATCTCTTAAAATTTCCCATGCCATTTTATAACAAATATTTAATTCCCTACCTATTTGTCGGGTACTATAGTTGCAGGATTCTCTTTGACCGCATGTCAAGCCTCCTCAACTGCGGGAGTTCGAATTGTACGAGGTCTTCCCTCTGAGGTATTACGTTTAAAACTGCCAGATTCAGTCAGACGACGATAAATGTTTATGAATATTTGTCTACATGGAAGGACACGGTCAGGATACCTTTATTGATAGAGCCGCCGGGCCTCCGCCGAATTACCATTGGCAAGACCATAAAGGAAAAAGGAAATGCATTTGTGTCATCTCCAAATTAGAATAATTATTTGCCATTTTTTGAATAGCACAATTATTAACCTTTTGACCAGAGGAAAAATAATAACAAACTGTTACCGAAAGTCAAAACCATTATGTTCATAATAACAAAACAACATTTCCTAGCAACGATCAAAGTTAACTTGATTTTATTTTAACAATTTTCCGACATGCAATGAAGACGTTTTTATTTTTTTCCTCGAAAAGGAAGTAATATACGAAGAGATATTAAGAGACAAAAAAGTTGTATTTGTAGATCCTCAATCTGAAAAAAATTTATATTTTTCAAAAAACTCAGTAGCGTACATTTTTTTTGTCAATATTATTCATGACACTGCCCCCAGAGACGCCACTGGAACTTATAATTTTCTTTTAGTTAGTGCCAACTTAGCGTCTTATTACAATGAATAACCCTGCCAGATTTCAACAAAATCGGTAAAATAATCATTTAGATATTAATAAAAAAACAATTTTTTTTTTAAAACTTTGACACCCTGTATCTTGAAAACCAGACTCTTCAGGACACATGTTTATATGAACTTTTCTATTTGAATTTGGTTCAGGAATACTCCCTTGAAATTACGCCACATCATTAAGTAACACCCTGTATATGCATATGATTTTATTATCTATCATTATAATAGGTATTATAGGATAGAGTATAATATGTTTGTAAGTATTGTTTTTTGTTTGAAGAATTACTGTTTCCTTTTTCGTTTGTTAAAGTTTGTATTAATGTTATAAATTAGAAAATTTTTATTTTCATATTCCATTGTTTTAATATTTACCGCATTTTAATTATTTACCTCGTTATTTACTCTTGTAACTGTGTTACATCTGAACAAAAAAAAAATGAAATAATATAATAAATCCAGCTAAAATCCAAAAACTCTGATTTAAATTTAAAAAAAAATCAATTTTTTAAATTATTTTTAAAAAATTATGATTTTTGCCAACCCTGTCAGAAACTAAAACTGCTAAAGGTCTATTAGTAGGTTCCTTTAATAAAATAATAATAATATAATGTTTGTCATTGAAAAAAGGGGTGTAGCCTAATTTGTGGGGGGCACCTATAACTGGATTTAATTTTAAGCTATGTGCCTGAAAATTAGTACTATGTTTACTCTGTTAAAATAAGCAAGTACGTGTTTTGATGTTTTGGGAACTTTGCCCCTAGGGGGTGGAAAAAAGGGTTGCAACAGTTATTATAATTAATACTACAATAAAACAAATCGGTACTATAGCAACAAGCAATAAGCGTCTAGACTCTAGAGTCTATCTGTGGACTTTTCAACCGCCCAATCAACGTTCGCAGTAAAGCGCGGGAAACTTGAAAATAAATGTGTTAGAATGCGCACATAAATCATTGTATTATTTCCTATTAAATTAAGGCGAAAAAATTGATGAAATAAAATAATAAACTAAACGAATTACCGTGATTTTAGCAGACGAAAAATTGTGAATATGGAAATTTTATCTAATGCCGAGGTTTTTTTTGAAGAGGATAGTTTAGATTGGAAAAAATTACATATTTTTGAGAACGGTTTAGACTAGTGATATTATAATCTTCCCGAGTGTGACTATTATGTTTGACTAAACCTACTACTTACCTACGTTAATAATGTACTTACGACTTTGACAGGTTTTGATTTTTTTATATTGAGAAATCCTATTGCAAAATACAAAATAATTAATAAAACAAGAAAAGGAACACATGACAAATTTCGGTTTCTTTTAAAATATTTTAATTAAACAATTCTCGTTACGTAACAACATTGAAACTGTTTATCTTCTGGGGTTAAGGTTGAATTCTCAACGTCATTCAATCTATTGCCAACCTATAACCTATTTCGCGTTGATTTTTTAAGTTTATTATTTTAATAACTAACATTTAAAGAAAATCAATATCGTCGGTACATTATTTAGGTAGTATCTGATATATTACAAAAATATCAATTTATTTCATTGCTAATTTTGGGAGAATTGTATAGTGAAAGAACAATGAGTGACAATGACATAATAATGTTAAAAAAAATCTTACCCGATATTTTTCGCTATACAATTCTCCTAAAATAAGTTATGAAATTCCGTGATATTTATGAAATATGGCAATTATTACCTATAGAATATCAAGTCGATACTGATTTTCTTTAAATTTTGTATATGTCGTAGGCTGATAGTGAAATCCGTCATTTCATGAAGCGCCGGCAGATTGTGTAATAGGTATATTGGTAACTGGTTTGTTCGGGTTTGTCAGAGCATTTTTTTTATTTTTATAAAATAATATTAGTTGAAAAAATTTAATTAAAAAAAAAAATTCTCTGGGGAACAACGAACAAACCAGTTATCAATATACCTTTTAGACGAAATTACACAATCTGCCGGCGCTTCATGAAATGACGGATTTCACTATCAGCCTACGACATATACAAGCTAGAAAACATAAATAAATCTACGCAAAATAGGTTATAGGTTGGCAAGCATGTTGATACTCCCACCTTAAATTCAAATAATGACATATATTTGTTAAATGGTCAAGTATTGTATTAAATCTATTCTAATGTTGATATTTGTAGTATGTACACTTGTAAATCTGATTATTCCTAACGTATGTATTGTTATGTTGCTTCCTTTCGTGCCTTGAAAGACACTGTTTATTGTTCAATTATTGTTTATTATATTCACAACACTTGTAGTTTTTTGTGTGATGAACTTTTGAGAATTTTGAAAATGAGAGTGTTTTTGGCATAGGTGACGTTTCAAAGAAACCTATATACCGATATTAATAAATAGCATTTTATGTTCCTAATTTACAACAACCGGCTTTACATCGCTTAACCTCAAAATTACTTTCTTTAAGACGGCGGCCTATGATTGGCCGGTTGAAAAGTCCATAGTCAGACTCTAGACGCTTGTCAACAAGCATTCTTTTACTATCGCGCCCACCCGCAGACACGTAATATAAGGAGACCAAATTGTTTACATTTCATCCGGATCAGAAATCGTTTTTTAACAGAAATCAATGCTGACAAATTTCGGCTGCTTGCCCTAGATCTACCGCCTGTATTTAATAACGTAGGGTATATTAATTATATTAGATGCATTTGTGATGTGCCCCCATTAAGTAAAAATAATATACTAAATGTGTGCGTTTTTAAATTTTCTACTAATCAAATTATTTATAAACTCACCGACATAAAAAACCGGCACCTAAATTTTTTTAGTAATTTCAATATGGCATAACTTTTTTATTTTTGACTTTATTGCAATTATTTTTCACGGGGCGATAGATCGATTTAATAAAATTACGCTGCAGTATGTTCTGATGTAATTTTGGTTGCTTAAATGTTTATATACCAGGGTAAGTCAAAATGATGTTTTTAGTCGAAAGTTTAAAACGTCCTGTGGAAGAAACACGTCAGAGAACCTTGTTTAAACATGATTTACGATAAAACTGGATGTATTCCTAGCATTTTGTTTTTTGCATCATCTGGTTATCTTGTTTGTTTTACGAGCTACGCATTTTTAATTGAAACGCTACATTTAAAAAACATTTTTTACTACAAACATTAAAAGTTGTCATTAGAGCACTTAAAATAAAAATAAAATGTTAATAACGAGTGTGTCAGAGAAGGACGTGTAAACCTAATATTTGTGAAAAAGGGAGCTCTAAATGCCCACAGATATATTGAAGAGATACTACAGGAAGCTGTCATTCCATTTGCCCGTTTCATTGGAGAATAGTTTGTTTAGAGCACTTAAAATAAAAATAAAATGTTAATAACGAGTGCGGAGTGCGTCCACCTCTTGCCGCAATGACAGCTTGCATTCTTCGTGGCATGGAATCAATTAGAGTGATTATTTTTTCTTGAGGAATAGCCTTATTACACCAGTCAGACTGGAAAATGTTAGGAAAAAATTGATATCCAAAATTTTATTTCTGGAAACTGTTTATGGGGTAAGTATAAACGTAAAAAAGCAAAAATAGACAACTGGATCGGTCATCCCTCCTCGTGGGGGGTCGAAAGGGGGTGAAAAATGGTGTTTCGTGATTTATGGTAAAAGGAGACGTCCTAGAAAAAAATGTTTCATACAAAACTTCTAGATCATGTAAAAATCTACTACTTTTGTAAAAAGCACTTTTTCACATAACCTCAAATTTTTTTAGATAAGTGCGAAAAACCGGTTTTTGTGTTTTTTAATTTTCATTTGAAAACGTGTCAACTAATATTTATGAAATTTTAGGGAGAAATAGCTTTTCTTATGACAAATAAGGAAAAATTTTTTTGTTTTTATTTCATGGGATGTTTTGAAGATATTTGCTTTTTTTTTTTTGTATTTTTTTCAAATAAAATTTGTCCTTCGAAAAATCAATTTAAAAACTTTTGGTTGTGCTCATTTTTTTCGTTTTTAGTTGCACTTTAACATGAAAAAAAAAAATTAGCCAGGGCGCAAAAACATCCTTAAAAATGCACAAGAAGCCAAAAGTGAGTTTTACGAAAACTAATATTTCAGTATAAGTTCATAATTCGTTTAAAATTACGAACATTTTTTAAAATCAAGTACTTATTTGTATTCTATGGGAAAAAATACTAAAAAAATTATTAAGAAATTTAGGTTAATTAAAATTTAAATTAGCAAGAATTTTAAAATACGAATTTTTGTAATTGATCGAGAAAAGTATAATTGCGTAAGCGAGTCACAAAAAAAATAATTTTAGGTAATTTTGAAGTACTCTGGTTCTTTTTAACTAATAAAAATAAACTTAAACTAGATTCAAATAACAAGTATATATTTTAACGAAATATAAATTATTAATTCAAAAAATTTCTTCATGTTAACATAAAGCATGGTAATGATGGTAACATTGAAAAAAAGTGCTATACAAAACCTGTTTGGTCTAGTAGATACTTAACCTATAACTCACGAAAAACTCAAGAATTGCAAAATTATTACATTATTATATTGTAAATAAATATTTAATATAAGTACTAAACCAATCTACGTTTTTTTGGTACACTTTCATCATTTAAATTATATGATTCTGATATAGAATTTTTTTTTTCCGCTGAAACGTTTTTTTCAACTTTATTGCCGTCTTCATCCTCACTACTAATGTGAAAAATATCTTCGAATATTTGTTTTTCAGCATTTAAGCAAAGGGTTGGTTCTTCGTTTGCAGCTAAAATATCTTCTACATCAATAAAGCCATCCAAATTTTTTCGCTCTTCAAAATTAGTACAATTACCAGCACTCTGACATTTTGCACATAAGTCAGTGCATTGCAGACCATGCTTTCGGCATCCGCACTTAGTACCACAGCCTTTTTCACAGTTACAAGTAATGTGTCCCGAATAACTGGATCGTCTGTGAAATGAGGTAACAGCACGTCTTTCTTATTAGCTGTTATTTTATTCCAGCCCCATTTAGTAGCAAGTAAAGTATTGTTTCCAAGCTACTTTTGAACCTGGAAATAGCATCTATAAGAGTGTTGCGTAGCTGCCCCAACAGTTGGTGGTATTTTTTCTAATTTGAAACCTTTTCTAGTCGATAGTTTTTTTATACTGGCTGAACCTCAATTCATCAAGTGATTCTTTGGATTTTTCACATTTGTAAATTGATTTTATTAAAGTACAGCCGTTAGCAGAAATGATCGTGGGGTCTACATTTTCTTTATAAAAAGGTTCAACCAAAGTAGTCAAGTTTGAAGTTTTTAATAATGAATGAAAACTTGTTTTTTTTTCCTTTGCCAGCAAATCCAGAGCTTGTATCGCAACCAGTGAAACAGTGAAGAAAGGCGACGATTGATCGTAAATTTTGGTGTTCAAAACTTTTTGAAGAGTAAACTGCATTTAAAATATACTTAATAATGTAATAATTTTGCAATTCTTGAGTTTTTCGTGAGTTATAGGTTAAGTATCTACTAGACCAAACAGGTTTTGTATACCTGTTTTTTTCAATGTTACCATCATCACCATGCTTTACGTTAAAATAAAGAAATTTTTTGAATTAATAATTTATATTTCGTTAAAATATATACTTTTTATTTGAATCTAGTTTAAGTTTATTTTTATTTGTTAAAAAGAACCAGAGTACTTCAAAATTACCTAAAATTATTTTTTTTGTGACTCGCTTACGCAATTATACTTTTCTCGATCAATTACAAAAATTCGTATTTTAAAATTCTTGCTAATTTAAATTTTAATTAACCTAAATTTCTTAATAATTTTTTTAGTATTTTTTCCCATAGAATACAAATAAGTACTTGATTTTAAAAAATGTTCGTAATTTTAAACGAATTATGAACTTATACTGAAATATTCGTTTTCGTAAAACTCACTTTTGGCTTCTTGTGCATTTTTAAGGATGTTTTTGCGCCCTGACTAATTTTTTTTTTCATGTTAAAGTGCAACTAAAAACGAAAAAAATGAGCACAACCAAAAGTTTTTAAATTGATTTTTCGAAGGACAAATTTTATTTGAAAAAAACACAAAAAAAAAAAAGCAAATATCTTCAAAACAGCCCATGAAATAAAAACAAAAAAATGTTTCCTTATTTGTCATAAGAAAAACTATTTCTCCCTAAAATTTCATAAATATTAGTTGACACGTTTTCAAATGAAATTAAAAAACACAAAAACCGGTTTTTCGCACTTATCTAAAAAAATTTGAGGTTATGTGAAAAAGTGCTCTTTACAAAAGTAGTAGATTTTTACATGATCTACAAGTTTTGTATGAAACATTTTTTTCTAGGACGTCTCCTTTTACGATAAATCACGAAACACCATTTTTCACCCCCTTTCGACCCCCCACGGGGAGGGATGACCGATCGAGTTGTCTATTTTTGGTTTTTTACGTTTATACTTACCCCATAAACAGTTTTCAGCAATAAAATTTTGGATATCAATTTTTTCCATTTTGCACTAAAATTTTGATAACTTGACTGGTGTATATATTCTTCATTTAATGCTAACCTGGGCTCTATAAAGTTGTACGTTTGTTGGGACGGTGACGAACGCGTCTTTTTAATTTATCCCAAATATGATCAATTGGGTTGAGATTTGGGCTACAGGGTGGCCATTCTAATCTTCGAATTCCAACTTCATCCAAAAACTCATGTGCAACATGTGGTCTGGCGTTGTCTTGCATGAGTTTAAACAAACTATTCTCCAATGAAACGGGCAAATGGAATGACAGCTTCCTGTAGTATCTCTTCAATATATCTGTGGGCATTTAGAGCTCCCTTTTTCACAAATATTAGGTTTATACGTCCTTCTCTGACACACTCGTTATTAACATTTTATTTTTATTTTAAGTGCTCTAATGACAACTTTTAATGTTTGAAGTAAAAAATGTTTTTTTAAATGCAGCGTTTCAATTAAAAATGCGTAGCTCCTAAAATAAACAAGATAACCAGATGATTCAAAATACAAAATGCTAGGAATACATCCAGCCTTATCGTAAATCATGTTTAAACAAGGTCCTCTGGCGTGTTTTTTCCGCAGGGCGTTTTAAACTTCCGACTAAAAACATCATTTTGACTTACCCTGGTATATAAACATTTAAGCGACCAAAATTACATCAGAACAAATTGCAGCGTAATTTTAATGAATATATCTATCGCCCAGTGAAAAATCATTGCAATAAAGTCAAAAATAAAAAAGTTATGCCATATTGAATCACATCACAATGTTTTAAGAAAATCACTGTAACAACGCTGTACGGACGTTTTTACTACGCGTGACGTAAAATTTTTAATATTCATTCATTATCTAACGTTACAGTGTTGGCGAGCTGTGTTTTTCGATTAATTTTTAGTATTTTTTCGGAATAGAACTATTTAGTGGTATTTATTATTATTTACAATGGTTCGCCAGAGCGTGGTGTGTAAGAGACCGGACTATTCTAACCCCGGAATAATATTTCGGCAATAAGTGAGGTTATTCAGGTTATGTTTTTTAGCTTTAAGGTGGGAGTATCAACATGCTTGCCAACCTATAACCTATTTCGCGTAGATTTATTTATGTTTTCTAGCTTTTATACAAAATTTAAAGAAAATCAGTATCGACTTGATATTCTATAGGTAATAATTGACATATTTAAGAAATATCAAGGAATTTCATAACTTATTTTAGGAGAATTGTATAGCGAAAAATATCGGGTAAGATTTTTTTTAACATTATTATGTCATTGTCACTCATTGTTCTTTCATTATACAATTCTCCCAAAATTAGCAATAAAATAAATTGATATTTTTGTAATATATCAGATACTACCTAAATAATGTACCGACGATATTGATTTTCTTTAAATGTGAGTTATTAAAATAATAAACTCAAAAAATCAACGCGAAATAGGTTATAGGTTGGCAATAGATTGAATGACGTTGAGAATTCAACCTTAAAGCAATGATGTAGACAGTTCTGCATTTTAGGTAAATATTGCAAAATAAGTACCGGGTGTTCAAATAAGCGAGGACGTCGGCTTTATCTCGGAAACCATTAATCGTACAACTTTCGGAAAGATTTTTTTATGAGTAAAGTGGTCAAGAGAAATTGCTGGAAATTACTTTTAAGTTCCTCATTTCGCCGTAAGGGGGCACAATTAGAATTGTTTTTTTAAATTCTAAATTTCTCCGAAAATTCCCATATTAAGGCTCATTGGCGTACCGACCTTGATAAGAGTAGGAGAAGCTATTGAATGTGTAAACATTAAAATCGCTGTCGCACTTCTAAACGACTTATACGATTTTACTAAATTTAAGCTTGTTTGGAAGGGGAAAATAAGTATCTTCAATTGCCGTATCTAACAGTACACGATAGTGTTTAATAAAATTGCTAGAGGGCGCAATTTGTAATAATAACAGTTTTTTCGATTTTATCCCGAAAATTCAAACCATACGGTATCACTATGACATCATAATCGAAAAGTAGATGAAATTTGCAAGAAAAGATGTGAAGACCGCAGTTCGATATCTTTGTTCGTTTCAGAGTTATTGCCAAAACAATAATTTTTAATACAAATTGCGCCCTCTAGCAATTTTATTAAAAACTATCTTGTACCACTCGATACGACAATTGAAGGTACTTACATTTTTCTTCCAAACAAGCTTAAATTTAGTAAAATCGGTTAAGTCGTTTAGAAGTTACAGCGATTTTAATGTTTACACTTTCAATAGCTTCTCCCACACTCCCACTTATCAAGTGAAAGTGTAAACATTAAAATCGCTGTAACTTCTCAACGACTTAACCGATTTTACTCAATTTAAGCTTGTTTGGAAGAAAAAGGTAAGTACCTTCAATTGTCGTATCGAATGGTACAAGATAGTTTCTAATAAAATTGCTAGAGGGCGCAATTTGTATTAAAAATTATTGTTTTGGCAATAACTCTGAAACGAACAAAGATATCGAACTGTGGTATTCACATCTTTTCTTGCAAATTTCAGCTACTTTTCGATTATGATGTCATTTCGATTATGATGTCATAGTTATACCGTATGGTTTGAATTTTCGGGATAAAATCGAAAAAACTGTTATTATTACAAATTGCGCCCTCTAGCAATTTTATTAAACACTATCGTGTACTGTTGGCTACGGCAATTGAAGATACTTATTTTCCCTTCCATTCCTTCCAAACAAGCTTAAATTTAGTAAAATCGGATAAGTCGTTTAGAAGTTACAGCGATTTTAATGTTTACACTTTCAATAGCTTCTCCCACTCTTATCAAGGTCGGTACGCCAATGAGCCTTAAACCAAAATGATTCAGAATTGTCTAAACTTTCCAATCATGTAATCAGAGTTATACCTTAATATAGGAATTTTCGGAGGAATTTAGAATTTAAAAAAACAATTTTTAATTGTGCCCCCTTGCGGCGAAATGAGAAACTTAAAAGTAATTTCCAGAAATTTCTCTTGACCACTTTACTCATAAAAAAATATTTCCGAAAGTTTTAGGATTAATGGTTTCCGAGATAAAGCCGACGTCCTCGCTTATTTGACCACCCGCTACGTGAATTATTTTTGATCCTAAAAAACACATGCCAATACACTGTAAGGATAACAGCGAGCTGTTACAGCTTACAGTGTGGCCAAAGCTATCTCCTTTTAAGTTATCTGAAACTTTGGAAGCATGTCTGATTGTACAGGGTGATCGCGTATAATGTTACCCCCCTTTAACTTTTTTGTTTCGCAATTAAGAAAAAACTGTTAAATACAAAAGTTGTAGGATTTATTGTACCTAAACTATATAGTGGTATATAAAAATTATGTTTAGAATTGTCCGTAGAATCCAATTATGCAACAATATACAGAGTATTCCATTTAAAAAAATATAACTTTGATCTGTCACGCTTTTATGCAATACCCTGTATCTACGAAAATATATTTTGCAAGAAGTTTACATTAAATCCTACAACTTTTTTATTCAACAGTTTTTTCCTAATTGCGAAACAAAGAAGTTAAAGGGGGGTAACATTATACGCGATCACCCTGTACACAAATGGTTTTTGAAGAATGGAATGTTTTGTCCTCTTATATTTGGGGCTGATATCTCAGTCAGAGAGATAGAAACAAAAATTATATGAAACACTAGACTTATTTTAACGTTCCCTACTTATCAGACACCCTGTATGTGTATAATATGTATTATACCGTGAAATGAAATACATGAAAGAGGGCCTTGCATCTAAGGACGTAATGCTTAGTCGTAGAGCTTAATACCTGTTGGGTGTCAGTAACTACCTGAATTAACAATCAATCAGTTATTCCATCTTCTTTGACAGTCGTTCCAAGTAATTTGATTCATCGCTAATTTTTTCAATTTCTTTTACAATTCACACAATGGGCTTTACGGAACAGCACAAAACATTTACGATTGAAGCGTATTTTTGAAACGGGGTTAGGGTAAATGGTGATGGGTTTGTGTATGGACAATTTTCACGAACATTTTCCTAACGTTGCTTTTATTGCTGGGGATTTTTATCATTGCCTGAAAATAACCGTGGCTGTGTTTAGTGAAACAGGTTCTATACAACACAAAAAAGAAGCAGGAAGACCATCTATAAGAACAGAAGAACTTGTTGCAAACGTTCGTGAAATAATGCAAATTACGCCAACAAATTGTATAAGACACCTGTCCCAAGAAGTGGGAAGATCTTATTTAACATGCAGGACTATTCTTGAAGCAGCTAAATTTATTTCCCTCATAAAGTGCAAGTATTCCAAGAAATACAAGCAGCAGATTTTGAAAGACGCAGGAATTACTCTCAATGGTTTACCCAAAATTTATTGGAAAGAAATGATTTAATAAACCTGACATTTTTTTCGGATGAAGCCTGGTTCCACCTCTCCGGTTATGTGAATTCTCAGAATACACGCATGTGGAGTAGTGAAAATCCCCATTTTTTTGTAGAGCCCAT
Source organism: Polydrusus pterygomalis (assembly GCA_963969555.1). Lineage (NCBI taxonomy): Eukaryota > Metazoa > Arthropoda > Insecta > Coleoptera > Curculionidae > Polydrusus > Polydrusus pterygomalis. The sequence goes on along the minus strand of OZ018376.1, from coordinate 72,785,527 downwards.
ATTGCACCCTCAAAAAATTGGTGTCTGGTTAGCTGTTTCCCGAAGAAGAATAATTGTTGGTCCTATTTTTTTCCATGTTACAGCACAGCGGTATAGAGACAATATTTTGAATCCATTTGTGGAACAATTGCTTGACGACGAACTACGCTTTGGATATTTTCAACAGGACGGTGCAACCGCCCATACAGCCGCCGAAACTATTGACTACTTACGCAATTTTTTTGACGATTGATCAATTGTCGATCGGACATTGAATTCCCACCTAGATCACCTTGTTTAACGGTTATGGATTACTTCGTTTTTCCTCATTTAAAGAACACTATTTTTAAAACACCAGTTGCAAATTTAGAACAATTACAAGAAAGGATTATCCAAGAATGTGGTAACATTTGTCCAGAGATGCTGGTCAACACTTTCGAAAATATGAAGAGACGTGCGAATTTATGCTTAGAGCATGGCGGTGGCCAATTTCAGCAATTTATGTAATTATTTTTCTTTTTCTTTCTGTATATTCCTCGGTATATTCTTACTTTGTTAATGTTGTAAACAACAAATATAAATTTGTATTTGTCTACTTATTTTATTACTCATTAGTTTGGCATATCATGCATAATATGAATTTGACAAAATTTTAACCTATATAGATTTGGTTAGATATATCGTCCCCATATCATTGTGATCTAAACCAAGCCCCACGTTTTTTAATCCAAGCCCTCTTTGATGCAAATCATTTTTGCTCGCACGGTATAATATGTATTATAAAGTTGATACTTTGGCAGCCTTTTTAAAAAATATATAAAGTCACACCTAGTACGCAGTCAGAGGGTCTATTCAACACACGTATTCTGTAACTTTGCGCTTTGTACTTTTAACTATTCAATAAACTTAAAACGACATATGCCAATGGAAAATAACTGCAACCAGTAAAGGTGAAACCAGAAAAATGTGCACTTTGAAAGAATTGACGACCCCAAGTAGGTAGGTATCTTTTATTTACGAATCTACGCTATCTTTCATTGATATATCAATGTCATACATTAAAGCATTCGTGCTTCATGACGGGTTTTGCTTGGATCACAACAGCTGACATAAATTCTACGAGCCATGCGAACACTCCTATAAAGCACCAAATTCCTTCCCATTATAGTGTAATAGTAAAATAATGAGAATAACAAACGGCACTAAAAATTACCGTCACGCATTGAACTTTTAAAAACATCCAGAGAGCTCGTGACCTGCGTAGAACACTTTTGCGACTGAAAACAAGTAAGTACCTAATGTCAGAATGAAAACTGTACCGGAAACGAAGAAAATTATGCATGTACTAGCAGAATGAGCTGAAACAAAACAACCGCACCGACGGGTCCGCAGATGACTACCATTCGATCGCTTTCGAATAAAAGCATTGTTGTGCATTACGCTATCATGCCACGGTGGTACTCGTTCAGAGGTGTGTCCTACGCGTCGCACAGTGGTCCCAAAAGCGGAAAAGTGCCGCCTTTGGTTTCATGACTTGGGAATCCATACGGTACTTTCCCTACAAAGGGTGAGGTGATGGTGCACTTTACGACATTAGGAATTTTACAATTTTCGAAAGAAAAACTGAAGAGGATTCCGTAGGTATCCGCAATTTCAGGGTTTTTTCATTTTCTAGCTGTTCCATTGGTCGGAATCGCGTCTCCGAGAGACAAGCCTCTAGAGTCTGACTATGGACTTTTTAACCGGCCAATCATAGGCCGCCGTCTTAAAGAAAGTAATTTTGAGGTTAAGCGATGTAAATTTGGAAAACAAAATGCTATTTAGTAATATCGGTATGTAGGTTTCTTTGAAACATCACGTACCTATGCCAAAAACACTACTTTTCAAAATTCTCAAAAGTTCATCACACAAAAAAATTACAAGTGTTGTGAATATAAATATAATAAACAATTATTCAACAATAAACAGCGTTTTTCAAGGAATGAAAGGAAGTAGGTCAAAAAATATAAAACATTTAAAATAAAAATTTTGAACTTTAAATGATAGTTTTTTAATTAGCATATTATCATTACTAATGTTTTATCTTGTTAAAAATAATTTTTAGGATATTTTAAAGTTGTGTTTAATATCGTTGCAACAAACATGAAGTTTGTGATTCCTTAATAAATTAAAAATTCAAGTAAATTTTACAAATATGCTTCAATTTGAACAAAGATATGTGAAATTGATTTGATTTTGATTAATTTCTGAAGGTCTTTATGGTGAATATACATATATAAAAAAAAATTTTGGGAAATTATTACTTAATGTTTTAAAAATATATATATATTTTTTTTATTTTAAGTCACGTTTTTGAATCTATGCATAACTTTTAATTCTAAACAACTTTTCTTAATAACATTTTGCTGATTTTCTGAAATTTATAATAAAAAAATAATAATAAATTAAATATCCTTGTACAAGTTTTATATTTTTTGGCCTACCCTGTACGCCGTTTGACTTGCAACCATTCCAAGTGCACCTAATATGATTATCGAACATGCACCAACTTTTATCAGGAATAACATTTTCTGAGAAATCGGTAAGTAAAAAAAAATGTTGCCCATATGTTGCACACTTAAACAACCACACTGTATAACAAAAACAAGGACTTTCCAATAATCTTTGTTAAATTTCTAAAAACTTTTGCATATTATCATTACTAATGTTTTATCTTGTTAAAAATAATTTTTAGGATATTTTAAAGTTGTGTTTAATATCGTTGCAACAAACATGAAGTTTGTGATTCCTTAATAAATTAAAAATTCAAGTAAATTTTACAAATATGCTTGAATTTGAACAAAGATATGTGAAATTGATTTGATTTTGATTAATTTCTGAAGGTCTTTATGGTGAATATACATATATAAAAAAAAAAATTGGGAAATTATTACTTAATGATTTAAAAATATATATATATTTTTTTATTTTAGGTCACGTTTTTGAATATATGCATAACTTTTAATTCTAAACAACTTTTCTTAATAACATTTTGCTGATTTTCTGAAATTTATAATAAAAAAATAATAATAAATTAAATATCCTTGTACAAGTTTTATATTTTTTGGCCTACCCTGTACGCCGTTTGACTTGCAACCATTCCAAGTGCACCTAATATGATTATCGAACATGCACCAACTTTTATCAGGAATAACATTTTCTGAGAAATCGGTAAGTAAAAAAAAATGTTGCCCATATGTTGCACACTTAAACAACACTGTATAACAAAAACAAGGACTTTCCAATAATCTTTGTTAAATTTCTAAAAACTTTTATATAAAACAATTTTTCTTAATAGCGGATTAATAAACCAGTCAAAAGGTGCTACGTAGTCCAATGAAATGTCATTTTGAGTAATTCTACATAAAAAATTTATAGATGAACCGTTTTTTATATACACTGCGCAACTTATTTAACGCACAATCAAAAATTTGTCTCAACTTTGATCTTATGTATTTTCGTAATTTTTTGTTCGTTTTTATTGATTTTTTTGTTAAATTGTAGGTTTTTCTGTTGAGAGTGTCACTGCATTGGTTGTTTTGGTTAAAAAAGTTGTTGTGGTATTATACCGGGTGATAATAAAATGTTATTTTTTTTTTGGAAAATTGCAGACACCCTGTAGGGTATATTAGCTATTGCGAGTTATTCCAATTATAGCTAAATTAAAGCCTTTAGTTTTGTTTACATTTTATTTTTTTATTTTTTTGTTTATCTCTGATACTTTGAGAAATACACTGTTTTGAAACACCACGTGCTGTTATTACCTGAAATGCATTTTAGAAAGCTATGGAAAATAAAGTAAAATCTGTGTTATCGGTTTTTTGTTGACAGTCCAGCAAGAATTAGCTATTGCAAGTTATTCCAATTATAGCTAAATTAAAACCTCCCGACATCTGTTATTCATACTTAAAATAAAGTTTCTTATTACGTTTTGATCTAAGCCATCCCATAATTCGACCAGACGTTCGGCCAATTCTTGTAAATTTTGTGGTTGTCGTCCTTCACTTCGTAACCGCCGACCAATATAGTCCCAAAAATTTTCGATGGGATTTTGGTCGGGGCTACGGGCTGGCCATTCTATGTAATTTTTTCCAACTTCTGCAAGATAATTTCTTACGATACAAGCCGTCTGGGGACGCGCATTGTCGTGCATGAGCAAAAAATTAGGTCCTATATAGGGTGCATAAGGCACAACATGTTCTTCAAGAATATCTTCTCTCAGTTTTAAGATTTCCATTTACAATTGCCAACTGTGTTCGCCCGTCAAAGATATTCCACCCCATACCATGACGGATCCACCTCCATATAAAGTTGTGTGCAAAAAATTGCATTGACTGTATCGCTTACCTGATCTGCGGTAGACGCGGATACGTCTGTCACAGTTATACAAGTTAAACCTCGACTCATCAGTCCAGAGAACACGTTCCCAATCTGCTTCCAACCAATTAACATGCTCATTAGCAAAATTTATTCTGGCTCGTCGATGATCTACTGTTAATGCGGGTCCTCGAGCAGCAATCCTGGGTCTTAAATTTTCTTCTCTTAGTCGTCGACGCACAGTTTGAACACATGAGTGGACCACCTGCACCTTGAAGTTCTAATCTTAAATTGCTTGCAGTTGTAAATCTTTCTCGTACAGCACTTACTCTTAAAACACGATCCTGGTTAGGAGTTGTAACACGACGTCTACCTTGACCGGTCCGCCTGGAATGCTCTCCTGTTTCTGCGAACCTTTTAATTACCCTCGCTACAGTTGTGTGCCACACTCCCAACCTACCAGCTATGCGGTTGTAACTCCACCCTTCACCATGTAATGTAACCGCCTGAACACATTCATCACGTGTTAAATTTCTGTTTTGCCGTTCCATTATTCACTAATTCTTGCTGGACTGTCAACAAAAAACCGATAACACAGATTTCACTTTATTTTCCATAGCCTTCTAAATGCATTTCAGTTGTCACTTGATTTTCCATAGCCTCCAAGCTGTTTAAGGTTTCCGATAAATGCATTTCAGGTAATAACAGCACGTGGTGTTTCAAAACAGTGTATTTCATAAAGTATCAGAGATAAACAAAAAAATAAAAAAATAAAATGTAAACAAAACTAGAGGCTTTAATTTAGCTGTAATTGGAATAACTCGCAATAGCTAATATACCCTACAGGGCGTCTGCAATTTTCCAAAAAAAAAATATCATTTTATTATCACCCGGTATAATACCACAACAACTTTTTAAACCAAAACAACTAACGCAGTGACACTCTCAATAGAAAAACCTACAATTTAACAAAAAAATCAATAAAAACGAACAAAAAATGACGAAAATACATAAGATCAAAGTTGAGACAAATTTTTGATTGTGCGTTAAATAAGTTGCGCAGTGTAGTTATTAGCAGAAAATCATTTAAGATTGTGATACAAGGAAGTGTATGTGACGCTTATTACAGCATTATTATGGAATATTTCTTACCCATTTCTTATCCATAGGGATTACTAAAGTAGGTATATATGCAAAACAAAAATTAGATAAAATAGGTTTATTATTTTAAAAAATCGTTGTTAATGATAATATAAAATTATAATCTTGGTATTAATTTATCATTTCAAAACTGCTTTCTTTTAACCACAAAATATCGAAACTGTTTTCGACAGCTTATAGGGTTTCATATTAAAGAAGCAACGTTGTCAAATGTATTCTCAATTTATACATTAAAAGGGACTTAAGTATTTTATTTATTTTATTTAGCGTATGGCGCTTTACACACATAATACAATATATATAAAAACTAAACTAACGAAAAGTTAGAATATACAACATAGAACATAGATATAGTATATAGTCAAGAACACGACAGGTAAGTATAACAAACATATTCTAAAAGGTGTGTTGGCAACCGGTTTGTCAGTTGTTACCCAGAGCACTTTTTTTATTTAATTTTTTTCAAACAATATTTTTTTATCTGAATTGGCCCAAAAAAAGTGAAATCCTTTACGAATCTATAAATTTACATTTTATACCAAGTCCGGCAACATTGTTAGGAATGGCTAACGTAACGGGGAGTTTTCGCATAAAAATAGCTATGAAAGACAAACTTCTTTTCCTTGTTTTTTATTTTTAGAGAAAAACAGTCTCATCCATACATTGTTTGTCTTTAATGCGTTCTATACAAACAGGTCTTTCCATTACACTTTGAAAAATTGTGAAATTTCGAGGGTCCTGAGGGTCTTTTTTTAATAGATAGAGTGATTCAGGAGGAAGGTTTTTATGTATAACTGGCTTCGCACGGGTGCAATTTCAGAAAGTGGCATGCCGGGTACTAATAATATATCGGGTTTGTTCGGGTTTGTATTTATACCAGACCAGCGGGTTGCAACGCATGCCGGGTACACGCTAGTACATGATAATAATTTTTTTGACGCCGAGTGTTTTCTTAAGCATCGAAGGGAATATCTAAAATAAACTCGAACCAAAATTTAAGAAATTCTCTTTTAACACCTTTTTTTTATGGGAAAGAAAGAAAAACTCAAAGTCTTCCTCCACAAAGTTTAATAGAATACGAATATTCAGTAAGAGTCTCTTCATGTTTCGAACGTAGAAACGTTCATCATCAGGAGACAGAAAATATAATCGGCGCTGATGTGCTGATGGTTTTAGCAGAAGAGAAAATGGTGTAGAACCTTAATGGAGCTTTTATGGAATTAAAAATGATGTGTCAAAGGGACATAATATATTAGGGAGAAATTGATAATTCGGACCTTCAGTAAACCGGATTCTTCGGTAATTCGGCCGAGACTTATACAGTGACCGGCAGAAAGTGTGCAGCATATGGGAAAGTTTTTTATCTTTAAGTTTAGAAAATTAATTTAATTTTAGATAGGTTCTGCATGTTCTCAAACCAAAATAACAGCCACTAAATCCGGTAAAAGTTTTATGGTATACGAGGTAGGATCAAAAATTTAAAATTCCGCTAAGAGTAAAGTACCTCCATCTTTCATTGTAGAAAATTTTTTTACTAAGAATTATTGTTTTAATTTCAAAGTTATACCCAAATTCCAAATTTCGCTTATTTTGGACAAAAAAATGGATTTAATCGTGTTTTCTGAATAACCCTATATAAAAAATAAATGGCAACCGAACAGTACGAAAATAAGATTTTCTGCAGACTTTGTTAAAGATGACCGTCGATCATAAGTCCGATAAGTTTGTTTTCATAATATTATGGCTTTTTAAAATAAAAACATAAAAATATTAAATATTTTTGCTGCACACCGTGTTTTATTTTTTGAGGGAACAAGTTAATTTCATCTAACTGATATTTTTTGATTTACATTGACTTAAAGCATCTCCTTAATAAATTTTTATACATTGAAGTATGCATAGAAAGTTTCCTTTTGATTTATAAAGAAAAAAATGTAAATTAAAAATATATTTTGAACGGATTTTATTCGTCACGTAAAATAAGGATTAATATAGGTTATTTTCATTTATCAAATACACTTTTAGGATAATCCCACTATTAAGTTATACATTTTTAACTCAAGAATAGGAAACAAAAAATGCTAATTAAGACTACATTAACAATAAATCCGTTCAAAATATATTTTTAATTTAAATTTTTTTCTTTATACATTAAAAGGAAACTTTCTATGCATACTTCAATGTATAAAAATTTCTCGAGAATATTCTCCAAAAGATTATTACCGAGAATTTTACATCACTAGGTATCAGCAGGACGAAGCTCCAGCACATTACGCCGCACAAGCCTTTGCCTACTTAAACGATATTTTTCCAAATAGATAGATTGGAAAAAAGAGGAGCAATCGAATGGCCTCCACGATCACCAGACTCAACCCCCCTTGCCGTTTTTTTATGTGGATACATTAAAAAGTATTTAAGACAAAACCTGTGGGTTTAGAGAACTTAAATATCCGTATTACTCATGAAATACGGTCAATTTGACCAGAAATTATTTCTAATTTTCAGGATGAATCTATTAATCGCTAAGGTTACTGCCAATTAACAGATGGAAAACATTTGTTAAAATAAATTTAAGTACTTAATCATTTTTTATAATAACATTTATTTAACCATTAAAAAACACAAATTAAATCGAATTTTATTATTCAGTAACTTAAAAACAATCGAATTCAGGTATTGGACATGTTACATAAAAAATGTTTAGATAGCGTCTCATTGCTGGTTCTCAAAGAAAATGTAGTAGTAAAAAATTATGGACCAATAACCTTCAGTTACAGTAATAAAAACCCACTCAACTTTTTATTTTTGAATCCATTCTTTACATCATAAGTTTGTTTAGCAAGAACATCGATTTGTGCAGAATAGTTCTACTATGATCAATCTATGTATTTAAAGTAACTATATAGCCGAGACTGTAATTAGCAAAGGTCAGTCAGCTAGCGTGATTATGACTGGTCGATCATGGTATATTGTTGGAGGAGTTAACTAATTTAACTTATTGGTAATATAATTTCTTTATCCAATTATTGATTGTACCTTGACTTGTGTAAGTCCTACAAAGTACAATACACCAATAAATATTTATAAGATTATATCTAGGTCTCAGCAGGTAAAAATCTGCCAATATTTGTCCAAGAAATTGCTGACGACTACTGGTATACCCCAAGGGAGCAACCTAGGAAGATGAATAGGTAAAATACACATTATAAACAGAAGATGTAAAACAAATTATAGAATTACACCATTTAATGGGAAATTGTACTGTATTTGTACTGCACCACAACTTATGTTTAAATTCCTGTTCTTACCAGAATTTCGGTTTAATTATGTAATAGGTACCTGCATGAAACCTACATCTATAAATAATTAGATTTTTTAGTACATTTACCTAAGGTACTTAAGTAATGGTATTTTTTATAGTAAATACATTATTCATTTTATATAGGTAGGTACAGGGGCAACTTAAGACTTCTTCCAAATTATCTTGAACCGCTTATTCCTAGGCTTCTCTTATCACCTTCGCATACAGATAAAGGTAGGCAAAACTTAACATTTCTAAATCGACTAAGTAGTCACAAACTTCATAGTATGGAACTATTAATTTGAGCTTTATAAGCCATTTCTGTATCGAGATTTACACCCATATAAGCTTTGAGCTGATAAATATGGGTCTGATCTCAGTTACTGACGATGAGGTCAAATTGAGTGTCCAATACATCTCGAGGGAGTAGAGTATTTTAGTTATAAGTATTAAAAATTTTAAGCTAAATATAAAAAATGTTCTTACCTCATTAAAGGCCATATCGCTGAAGGTAGTTCAATGTCCTGTTAGAGTTCAAGATGCCAAGAAAAATTTCTTATAATTTTCAGGAAGATAAGTCTAGCAAGTAGCAACACAATGGTTTCACCCCTTATTCACCACTTTTTTAGTGTTATCAACACTGTCTTTAGATAGAAACATTACCAATTAAATTATAAAATAAAAATAATTACTTATTACTTTTTTTTTAAATCCCCTCATCAGGTGAAATACATTTAGTAAAAGTATGTAGTATAGGTATTCACTGCAGTTTCAAAACCCAAATTTTTTCCTGTCTGAAATCAGAGACTCATATTATAGATGACAAAGTTCAGTTTTATAATACAAAAAACTGAAAAATATGTCCATAAAAATCACAACATTGTCCTGTACATTCCGATAAACCGATATATTAGATAGACAAGACGACAGAGTGACAGACGACAAAAAGTGACAAGATTGACAAGTGTCAAGCTGTCAAGTTTTAATGCACACAGAAAAAAAGGGTATCAAGGCTATCACACAAGCCATTTGGTTGATTTCCGTCTGGCACAGAAAAATTAAAAAGAAACGGGTTACTTTGACAGGGTGGCGTTCAGGGTTGGGTATCTACCTATAGTTTTGTTTTCGACATGTAGAGAACCTTTTTCTACAGTAGAAAACGTATATTACTGGATTACTGCAACTGTTAAAAATATGAGGTTATGTGCCCGTAGTTATGTGGTCGAGACTGGTGGAAATGTTTTTTGAATTTTCACCAAAAAGGTTTTTTAATTTTAATAATAAATTTTGGATTAAACCTTAAACTATGTTCAGAAAAAGGGGCCCGGTTTAGGTGGAAGACCCCAACACGATTTTTGGATACAGGGCAAATTCGTAGCGATTGCAGACAGCAGACATGCATAATTTGGTTCACTTATTTGACACAAAGTACTATTTTGTTGTTAACGTTGATTGCATGATACAAAGATCTTTGTATCATGCGTTGATTGTATAGGTACCAAGGTACCTAGTGTGTTATCACTTTGGTTCGTTCGAATAAAAATATGACAATATGGTTATGTCTTTTCATAAGTTCTTACATAATTTACTAAATTTACCTAGGTAGAAAACCTTATGTTTTCGACGTACCTCGAAACCAAGGTCTCTATTAGAGACCTTGCCTCGAAACCCAGTTTTTTACCAAGGTAAATTACCTGAAGTTTTCTACTGTACTGACCATCGAATTGAGAATACAAAGGAAGTAGGATTTTGCATAAACCGCCTTACAACGCAACCGACGGAAGTCGGCCATTTTGAACCCCCATCTAATGTCTAAATATGACTCCATGTTTGTTTTGGTGGTTGACCGTGGTTGACACTAGTTGACAGGTCGAGCTGTGATTTCTGCTTTCTTTGCTGTTTTTGAGTAAATTTCCATTTTAATTAGTTAAGAACCATATTTAACGAATTCTAGTAAACTTATAATTACTTTAGTGCGACAGTGGAGTATACTTTTAGCGCTGGACAGCGATTAAAACGGATTAATTGTTTGGTATTATGGGTTAATGAAAAAGCTATAAATATGGTTAATTGTGCTGCTTGTGGGTGCTCCCAAACGCTAGGAAGTAAAAAACTGGGCATTACATTTCATCGGTAAGTTTATGTTTAGATATATAAACTTTTTTAATCTGTAGAGAAAAAAAAATGTAAATATTTAATTTAATATCAAAATACACATAACCTCCAAACCTCGCATGTCATTCGTCATTCATGGGCGTTCGTCTTATAAAACCAGAAAAATATTATTTATTTATTAATCGACTGGGTTACCCCATTTCTACAGAAAAGCAAATTAAAAATACTTATTGGTTTTTAGTTTTCCACATAATTATCCAAGAAAAAAGGCATGGTTGAAAATTGTAAACCGAAGTGATTGGGATCCTATATGAAATAGAGTTCTTTGCTCCGAGCATTTTTCTGAAGATTGGGTTGACAAAACTTCAAGATTGAAAGTTAGATTGGTCCCAACTGCAGTAGTGCCTACTTTTGAAGTAGCCAGGTTAAAAAATGTAAGTTTTGAAACTATTATTGTATCAGGTCATTACATAATATTGGAAAATATGTAGGTAGGTAGAATTAAGAATATGAATACAAATAATTCTGCATTACTTGTGCTTCTGAGGAAGCTGCTTTGTCACTTTTTCATAAATTATGTAGGTATCGATAAAAGTTTTTAGATGTTTTATTGGTTTAATCTATTTTTAAAATTTTAAAGCCATGGATAAAGAATGTAATAAAATATGGATGGTAGTATAGGTACGATAAACAAAGAAATTCATATTTAAAGATTGAAGACAATGATGTTTCTAGAATGATAGAAACATTTTCCCAATATTCACCTGAGGACGACTGGCGATACCATTGATTAAAAAAAATTAATTCAAAGCAAGTCCCAAACCTTCTATCATTCAAAGAAATTCATTTCAAAATATAAAAAAAAAATTACAAAGAGAGGTTGTATCACGTTATAGGTACTTTTGTGTCATTTGGTAAAGGTGCCAAACAGTGATAATTAAAAAACTTATATTTTTTTGGCATGTACGTTCCTATGCAACCTACTGTGAATCATATTTTGATATGAATTTCTTTGAATGATAGAAGGTTTGGGACTTGCTTTGAATTAATTTTTTTTAATCAATGGTATCGCCAGTCGTCCTCAGGTGAATATTGGGAAAATGTTTCTATCATTCTAGAAACATCATTGTCTTCAATCTTTAAATATGAATTTCTTTGTTTATCGTACCTATACTACCATCCATATTTTATTACATTCTTTATCCATGGCTTTAAAATTTTAAAAATAGATTAAACCAATAAAACATCTAAAAACTTTTATCGATACCTACATAATTTATGAAAAAGTGACAAAGCAGCTTCCTCAGAAGCACAAGTAATGCAGAATTATTTGTATTCATATTCTTAATTCTACCTACCTACATATTTTCCAATATTATGTAATGACCTGATACAATAATAGTTTCAAAACTTACATTTTTTAACCTGGCTACTTCAAAAGTAGGCACTACTGCACCTTCTGGTTACAACATATATTGGAAATGGCTCTTCCAGGACATTTTACTATCCAACAACACACCGAAGATTTTAGTATCTTCCTTTAATCTTATATGACAATCATTAATGGTTACGGTTTCCGGATTCTCCAAAGTGTATCGGTTAGTCTTAAACAAGGTGATAACGGTCTTTGATTTATTTAATATCAGTTTGTCTTTAGAAAACCAATAATTATTTACTTCAATCATAATTGTTAAATATGTTGCTCGAGAAGCTCATGGTCTTTATATGCTAGGATTTATTATAAGAACTTGTAAATACTTTAAAAATGTTAACGCCATAATAACTTTATATTAATCCCTGGTAGTTACAAAACTTTAGTATGCATGCACTATTTGGGATCCTCAGTATGCCAATAAGATTACTCTTTTAAAATATATTCAGCGTAAATTTCTAAAATTTTCGTACTACAAGTCATTTTCAGTTTATCCGCCAAGAGGTACAGATCAAGGGCTTTTGTGTAATTTGTTTAATTTCCCTTCTTTAAGACTATTGCGTATAGAAGCAGGAATTATTTTCTTATATAAAATAATTAGAGACAAAATAGATAATAAAGAGTTCTTAGGACTGCTTCCGTTTAGAATAGGCTTAGTCAATACTAGATCCGCACATGTATTTTATATTCCTACACCGAGGACAAATCTATACAAAAACTCACCACTTATAAGACTGTGCTCTATTTTACTAAATATTGTGGAGACATTGACATAATATATAATTTAAACTATGAAAAATTAAAATTAAGGAATGAACTGCTTAGGCAAATGCTAATTGAATATTTATTATAGCTTAGGATAGCTTTTAGAAATGGGGTTTATGTATCTATAATTAACTTGTTAAGTTGTTGATACTAGAAATAAATAAAATGTTTGTATTTTTTTTTTTTTTTTTTTTTTTTTTTTTTTATGATCGAGCACAAGCACTATAGGAAAATCCTTTAGGGCGCTCTGGGAGCGGTGCGTGTGCATAGTTTGTCATTTGACAATTTTCTTGTATACTAGAAATCTCATTAATATTATTTAGGTACATATAATAAACAGGACTATATTATATTATATTATATTATATTATATTATATTATATTATATTATATTATATTATATTTTATTATTTTCTTGTGATTTGGTTCATGAAGAAATAGTAAGGTTTTTTAAAATTTTATTTTTTAACGTAGACGTTTTGGCAATAATTTTGCCTTCATCAGTATTTATTATCTGAAACAATTTGTTTCCTGCAATTTTTTTTTTAATGTATAATAAAAGGTGTTTTTTAGTTATTTAACCAGATATTTACATTAAGGACCCTTTCACCTCCGTTACCTTATTTAAATAAATAATTAAAAGAAATAGTTGTATTGTTTTATTACACCAACCTTAACGTATCTTATAGGTATATATGAATCTAAATATTTTTTCTATTTTCTTCGTCAAATAAAATTTCATTAATAATTTTATTATTACCATTTTAATGATACGCCACAGGTGGACCGGAAACGCGCATGCGTCAAATGTTGCCGCCATCGGCCCCCATCCCGGACAACTGTCAATCTACAATACCCTACTTCCTTTGTATTCTTTATTCGTAGGTACTGACCCAACCCGTGGCGTTGTTGTTCGGACATGACCACAAAACACCAACTAAGAACTAAGGACATGACCATCTAGGATGATTACGCGTGGAAAAAGAAAAATATTCAGCTTATCATATTTTGACGGATCCCAAGGGTAAAGCTGGATTTATAGTTGCCGTAACGTAAGCCGTAAGAAGCAGTAGTCGGTAAGACGTAAAAATTAAGCCGTAACGAGAAACCCATTTATAGATTCTAATTAGTTAAGAAGCAAGAACAAATTGTTTGGTAAGTTATTAGGTGATAATTTAAAATTTTTGCTTTTGTTTCAAATCTGATTTAAAATGGATTTAACTGATAATCAAGACGTAGTTGTTATAGCTGGAACAATATTGTGTTGTTATTTATTATTGGCATTGAATATCATACTATATAAGAATGACGGATGTCCGAGAAAAGTTGACAACCCAGTTTACGTCTTGGAGGTGGTTTGGCCGCCATTGTGGAGTTGATCGTTACCTTAGACGAGGTCGTAACTCTAACCTTAAAGCCTCGTTCTCAGAGCTACGAATGTCGCTGGCGACACATCCCCACTCTTATCAATTGGGTGTCGCGGCGACGGTGAAGCAGAAACAGACTGTCGCTATGCTATCTGTCACATTAAAACGTAACCCTAATTGATTTGTTTGTTTGTATTTTGTAATATAATATTATAAACTTGTTTTGAATAATTTATTATGGAAAGGCGTAACTTATTAATAGCGTATTATCTTTGGCGAAAAGCCAAACGCTCCAGTACTAAGGAAAACCAGATAAGAGGGGGAGGTACAGGTATTTTCCAAAATTAAATTTTAAATAAGTATAGCGGGAATGAGGACAGGCAATGAAATTACACAATTGTATTTCTCCCAACGTTTCGTTTTATATTAAAACTTTTTCAAGGGTCAATAAAAATGTCTTTAAGCCTGTATATTTATGCTCTGTAGAATATGACAACACATTTTCTCAAACACACCTTGGATACCTGTATATACCCGAACTGTCAGTACCAATATGGGGCATTAAATTTTAAAATCAAACTGAAAATTCACAAAACAATATTCAAAACACAAACAAAATCCAAAAATAGCTGCTGCATAAACCCTTTTTTTTTCTGTGGCTGCTGCAAATAAACGGCACGCCGTTGAAGTTGAAATAATTGAGCGACAACGACACCGATCTGGCGACACTTAGGTGGGGGTTAGGGGTAATGACGTAAGGCGGTCCTGATTGGTCAAGATGATGTCGCTGGCGACACAACGTAGCTCTGAGAACGAGGCTTAAATCTGTCGTTATAATGCAGCACAAAATACCAACTAAGTAATGCAGCGCCTCGGCAACAGATGTCTCAAATTCACTGATGCGATGCACTGTTGCCATTGCTGGGGAAATTTCCCTAAATCTGGGGAAAATCTGCAATCAGTAGGGAAAAGGGAAATTTTCAATAACTTATTCTTTTTTGATTTTGTGATATTTGTAAAAAATATATTAAGTAATCACTTAAAATCGATTGACCCATGGCAAAAACGCTAAAAAGAACAGGCTGTTGTTTCTTTGGCTTTGGAGCAGGCAGGAGGCAGGAGGGAACAGAGAGCAGTGAGAGCACACACGCGGATGCAGCGGTGTTCTGTGTTACTTTACGGAAGGAACTGGCGACCGTTTTTTTTTTTTTTTTTTTTTTTAGGAACGTAAAATATATTGAAGTGGATTTAAAAAAAAACTTTTTTCTACTACTTTGTCGAACTTTTTAACTGGAATACTCGTTAGTCGATTATTAAAATAACCCGATTTTTCCCATCACTACTTTTTTCTTTAAATTAAAAGATCTGGGGAAAATCTGAGGAATCTGGGGAATTTTTAAGAAATTATCTAGGGAAAAAAAATTTTGGACCTGGCAACACTGATGCCATGTCGTGGTGTTGCCGCATATAGTATTTTATTGGAATTTTTAATGATATAAGCATTTTTAACAGACAATAAAATAGGAGGTTCTCAATTCCAGCCGAATGTATGTATTTGATAATAATATGTACGCTGATTACTCCGGGGTAATTGGACCGATTTTCACAATGATTTTACCGTTGTGGGTGTTAAATGTTAAACAAATAAAAGTAGATAAAAAGCGACAGCAAGTATAATTAAATAGGTTTTATTTCGTCGAAAAATAACAAAATACGTAATACACTAATACAAACAAACTGTTTCTTAAGTAAGAAAGTAAAACCTACTTATTTTAACCATTTTGAAAAGTAGTAATAATTGCAAATTAAAACCAAGTTATACAAACAAACCGCACATCATTCATATTTTACCCAACATACGTTGTAGCCTAGAGGTAGGTATTGAATAGTGAAAGTCGCGTCATGCATTTAATTCTGTTAGAAATAGAATACATGGCGGTCAATATATTTTCATGTAATTAACGTTGGGACGTCAAAAGGTTGAAAATATTATAAGCTCCAAGGCAATTAAAAATAGGGACATTTTTAAGTCTAGACTATACTATAGGTAGGAAAATAAATGTAAGCTACTTAAATCTAGGATAGGTGTAGGTACTTATGTGAAATCAAGTTTTACGATTAGCTAAAAAAATTAATTTAAAAAACTCATGCAGCAAGTCAAACAGACAGGCGGCAACAATGTTTTAATTTAGCAGTGAAAAGGCTAGTCGCTTTCTTGTTGGTGAACTCATTGTGTCATCTATGAATTTAACGTAGCAGATTTAGGAAATCGGCTCATATGGCCTTCTTATAGTTTGATATTCAATGTTTATTGGTCACAAATATGGAGAACTAGAGGGTAGGAGGCCGATCGACAATGGCAGCATTTTCAAATTTTGTCCCGGTTTTTTGGTTAGTTCGCTATTGGCCGATAGATGCTCTCGCGTCGCAAGTGGGCTGGTGTCGTCTTCTTCTTCGTTTTTAACTTTTACTTTTATACTTTTGACACTTGACATTTTATTTTTCAAAATAACAAATAACGTTTGAAGGCAAGACAAGACAAATAACGTTGTATTGTAATTGATTTCCATATTTATAATGAATAATGGTACAATTTATAAAAGTAGAGTTTGCTTTGTGTCGGGGTGTAAGACATGATCTTCTTCAGCGAGGAAACGCAGCCAGATAAGTCTTTCTAGCTCCAAAGGTAAATACCTCTGTAGCTAGAATGTTCCTGTATTTTAAAAACGAAGCATCGTTGGAACTATATACAGGCCGATTTTACTAATAAGTATAACAAAGTAAGTGTAAATTCATATAAAAGTCCTTATTTGTTCCTTAAAGAACTAATTTAAATAAAAATAGCTATCGCGTCCATAAGAAACCATATATTTGATAGCCCACTTCGAACACGAGCGCCATCTTACGGCGACTCGTAAAGCTGAATTACCGATGCTAATTTGGGACCGAATCCAATGCATTGCGATCGGCCTCCTACCTCAAGTCCTCCATAGTCACAAAATGTAGGTATTTAAGTCCTAATTTTTCTTAAATAAAAGTTTAGGTATTATAATTACCTTAAAAGAAAGGCACATCCTAATAAACCTTCTGAGATCCACATTTCTTTGTAAAATATATACAGTTGTTACATTTTTATAACACAAGTTAACCAGAACACCCAGTGACAGTGTTACAAGTTACAACTTCGGGTTCTTGTACTTCAATCCACTCGCACAATGTGGACATTAAATGTATTACATGGGGTATATGCCAGAAAATTTTAATTCCACAAGTAATATCTTGCATGAGTCTCAGTAACCGTGTCTTTTTCTCTTTTGTCAGTTGATCTTCAATTAATCTGGCCAGATAAGGCAGGAATTGATAGGTTTTCAATAGGGCATGTCTTGCTGAATCATTTTTACATGCGTTGAGGAGATCGATACAATACCAGCTAGTAAGTGATCTAGGCTCATTTACATTCATAAGATTGTATACACTTATGAAAAATTTAGCATCAACTTTTACATGGGGTTCAAATATGGTTAAATCCAATAAAACTCAAAGCGCAAATCAAAACCCCAAAGGCGCCCGAAAGCGCGCCTGCAAAAGGAGCACATGATGCGAAAAGGAAGTTTAACCCCCTCCTAAATGCACCGGGTTGTTTTTGTATTTTTTTTTTGTATTTTTTATTTTCCCACTTAAAAACCTAGCACCATGATACAAAAAAGGGCATGGCACCCAAAAAAATGTCGCCTACGGCGTTATTTTATTTTATTTTTTAGCGCCTCCAGCGCTACTTTCCTTCATTTTATGGTCAATGCCAAACCCACTGACCCACAGCAGCAGAATACGTTTCATTTCCGTATTCTGTTCTGTGTTCTGTCACAGAAAAATAAAGGGTTTATGTTCTTGTTCTGTGGCCAGCGGCCAGCGGCCAGACCACACACGTAGGATGCACAAAATTTGAAATACATCGATACATCGAAAATCGATATATCGAATTTTGACCAATCGATGTAGCAAAAACATCGACATTAATCCATCGATATTGAAAAAATATCGACCGAAAAACATCGATATATCGAAATTTTTTTTCGCAATTTGCAATAAAAGAAATAATAAAAGACGTGTATACTTAATATTTTAAAATTGGTCTATTTTAACAAAGTACAGAATAATACATTATTTTGGAAGTAAAAAAAATTCTTACCCATTTACATTTTAAAAATTAATAATGTGTACCTCAAAGTGATTTTTTACATCTGGAACGACCTTTAAATTTTTTTTGGATCATATTTGTTTATTAAATTAGTCACAGACTATAATTTATATTTATGTACAGTATTGCCTTTCGGCGGATCTTGAATGAAGTGGTTGACTGCTGAATAATTATTTCATTTTAGTTGAGGTAGTGGGCAGAGGGCATCGGGAAAGTAATTACTTCTAATTTATTGAGCAGCCGTGGCTGGAATGAGCCAGTCTCTCGGTAGTCTGTACGGTTTTTGTGGGCTGGAGTGTATGTGTGATTGCGTTATGAGTGGGTTCATGGATACGTCTGTACGTTTGTAATAGTTGATAATAAGTTTGTCTATATGTTTCGTGATTGTTGGTATCTGTAAGTCATTGTGCAACGTATGAACCATCGTAAATCGTGGAGCATTTGTTATTATTCTTAAAACTTTATTTTGAAAAATTTGAATTTTTTTCATCGTTGACTTATTTACTGTGCACCAGGAGGCGATACCATAAGTAAGTACGGGTCTAACAATTGTCTTGTAAAGTAAAGTCTTTGTGCGTAAGTCTAGTCTACTTCTACTGTTGATAAGTGAGTAGATGGCGCTGAGTTGACCATTTGCTTTTCTTAAGCGTTGGTTAGCGTTGTCAGTCCAAGCCAGCCGTTTGTCAAAGCTCAGACCCAGGTATTTTACTTTTTCGCACCAGTTTAATCTGGAGTTTTTGACTTGCAATCTGGTCAGTGGAAATTTACATGTGGACCTTGAAAAATAGATGGCTTGTGTTTTAGCGTCATTAAGACGAATTTTCCACTTATCTAACCACGCCTCGATAAGCTTTATATGACGTTGTAGCTTTGAGACGATCAACCTGGGCTGTTTTGCAGTGGCGGTCATGGCGGTATCATCAGCAAACAGATATAGTTGAGTTTGACCAAATTTAGGAATATCGCTAGTATAGATATTGTACAGAGTCGGCGCAAGGGGGGAACCCTGCGGAACTCCTGCTCTAACATGTCGCACCGTCGATATCGCATTTTCTGACGATACCGCGAAAATCCTGTCTGTCAGGTATGAATGAATTACCTTTATTAAATAGTTCGGCATGCCTGCCCTTATTAACTTTAGAATGAGTCCGTTGTGCCAGACCTTATCAAATGCCTTGCTGACGTCGAAGAAGACCGCTCCTGTACTGAAACGTTTATTAAAACCATTTCGTATATTAGAAGCAAGTCTAGTGGTTTGCCTTACCGTGCAATGAGAGGATCGAAAGCCGAACTGCTCTGGTGGTAAAATGTTGTTGTTAAATACAAAATCATTAATCCGATGAAGAATAAGTTTCTCAACAACCTTGCCAAGACACGACAATAGGCTGATGGGCCTATAGCTGGTAACTAAAGATTGATCCTGCCCAGACTTTGGAATCAGAACCACTTTAGCTTTTTTCCACACTTGGGGGAAATGTCCTACTACGATAATAGCTTGGGCTATGTTTGCTATATCCGTAATCACGTTATCAGGCAAGTTCTTTAGTGCTTTATTTTTTATACCGTCGAAGCCCGGAGCCTTTTTTGGTTTAATGGATTTAATAACGTTTTTTACTTCATCCATATTAATATTCCGGATATTTTGAATGGGGTGCTCTATAGACTTGTAAATACGTATCGTCCTGGAGATCTGAGCGTCCCTTACTGGATCAGATGTCGGGTTTTCGTTGAACTGTTCATAGAGACTATCCGCGAACATTTCGACTTTTTCCCTAGGATCTGAAACAATGTTGTTGGTTGTAGTATTTCTTATAAATGACATTGGCTTTATGCAGCCCCTTGTTAGCGATTTGGTCATTTTAAATATGCTATTGTCTTCGATATTAAGATCAGCTACTCTATTTTCCCATAAAGAGGATTCTTGAACTTTGAGGAGATTACGTATGAGTTGAACAGCTCTGTTCGCCTCTGCCTTTATACGCGGATCACCAGTGCGATACGCCCGGTTCATAAGTCTATTTTTTATTCTAATTTGCTCTTTGATATTATTTGATAAGACTCCGTACTTAGAGAATCTGGATATTTTTGTGGCGGAGGCTTTGGCTACAGCAGTATTGATGGCATCGGTAATATGAATCACCGCCGCATCTATATCTGCATCTGTCTGAATTGGTGGCAATGGTTCCTTTGATTCTAACAGACGCCTAAACACGGGCCAATTGGTAGACGTAATTGAAATAGACCCCTGTCCTTTGTCTTGGGGGTTGCCGTACTCTATTACGACTGGAAGATGATCAGATGTCAAGTCGTAAAGAGCAACGGGTTGGGATAAAAGGTCAGTGTTTTTTGTCACAAAAATATCCAGAATCTCCGGGAGACCATTCGGTGACGAATGAGTGTGCTCCCTCGGTGGCATAATGTGATAATTATAGTCTAGAGACTTATGGAACAAGATGCGGCCTTTCTTATTCTGGATACGGCATCCCCAGATGCGATGTTTGGCGTTCAAGTCTCCACCTATAATCATCGTTTCATTAGTATCAAAAACCTTGCCTAGACATGTGCCGTCGAAATCGACCGCCGGACTGCAGTAAACAGAGCCCAAGTGAACCCATTTGGTTTTGGTTTTCACTCGAATGAATGTACCCTCAATATGTGGACAATTGTACGGACCTGGCACGGCCTGGGCAATGATATTCTTTTTAACAAGAACCATGGTTCCCCCTTTTTGTCTTAGTGGCCTATCATTCCTGAATATCGTAAAATTAGGGAACGTGAGGCGCTCCCCTTTAAACCATGTTTCTTGTATAAATAAAATATCAATTTCGTTTTTCTCGACAAAGTTAATAATTTCAAGTTTTTTGCCTTTAAACCCGTTTATATTTATCGTAGCCAACTTAAAATAGGCAACCTCGCACTGCAAAGCCATTACTTGTTCGTTGAGGTAAACGACGCCAACATGTTTTGAATTTGCAGCTGCATTTGTTGCTGCATCATTTTTGAAAATTCGCCCAGGTACGATTGTAAAGTGGCCTGCAACGCTGTTTCCAGTGAATCTGATGCAGATTTTTCTATTGAGGACTTGTCGCTCAATTTAGAGTTTGATTGAGAGCCCCATTTGAATGTGGGTGGAGGTATGTTCGGTCTAACGGTGGTTGGAGTTCTTTTGACATTTTTATTATTATTGTACAAGTTACGTGGGTGACAGGGGCAACCTTGAAAGTTGGCAGGATGATCTCCTCCACAGTTTGCACATTTTAATAGTTCAGGAGTAAAATCTTTACACTCAAAAGAGAAATGATTTTTAGCGCATTTAAGGCATTTAATTAGAGCCGTACATTTGAACTGCGAGTGGCCATATAGCTGACATCTATGGCATTGCGAAATATTTGATTTTGATTTCTGAGATTCAACTTTGATTTTTAGACAATCCAACGCCGTTAGGTCGAAAATGCCTTTTTCAGATTTTGGCAAAATTATCAGCATGAGAGGCATAGGAGAACCATCTCGTTTGTTCCACCTAATTACTTTGGACGGGTGGAAACCCAACTCTTCTAAATCTTTCTTGACCTTCTCCTCAGACCAGGTCTCTATAACGCCCCGTAATATTATATGCAATTCTTTCTCCTCCGGAAAGCGGAAAGAGTGATACGGTATTTTCTGGCTGTCGAAAAATTTTACTATTTTAAAATAATCATTTGGAGTAGAAGGGTGGAGTTTTACTCCGCCCTCAACAGTAATTGCTTTTCCAAAGTCAATCTTATTAACTTTGAGATAGCTGGTCACTTCATTAAATTTTGATTTATCGCGCAAAACCACAGGAGGAACTCGAATTTTTTTTGGGCTTTCCTCTGTAACATTATCATTATTTTTAGGATGGGCTGAGATAGATACTACGGTATGGCTGGAATTAGAGGTACCTGAAGCATTCGCGTTTTTATTAATAAAGTATTCTTGAAGAGACTTATTGTTCGAAACAGGCAACTTAGGCCATTCCGTAGTTGCTACCTGCTGTTTTTTAGCGTTATCTAAAGTGGTTATATTATTAGGACGTTTTCGATTTGATTTAACGAATTGAAATGATGATTTTTCATTAGTGTTCTCGACTGATAGCATCTCAGTATCCAAAGTAGGAGTAAAAGTGTTGTCTTCTGTGATGTTGTGTTGAGTAGTGATTGACGTTATGTTTGATTGGGTGTTTAGGTTATAATTTGGCATGTTTGAATAAGACGAGAGCTGACTCACTTGTCTCTCCAATTCTGTTTTTTGGTGCTGAATAGTATTGTGATGAATCCAAAATTTGATTCACCTTTAATGGGAAAAGAAATAATTTTTAAATTCAGGATTGGAATTTATTTTAAAATAAATTGGAAAAATAATTTTCTTTAGGAGAAAATTCGTTGGAATAAAAATCTTAAAATGTTTTTGAAAAATACCCAAAGAATAAAGTGTAAGAGTATTTGCATCAAAGTAAGAAAAAATAAAGTTAAATAAAATTTATTTTTATTTAATTCCAGAATTGGAAAATATTTAAAAAAATAAAATTTTAATTGAAAAGAACTTCTAAATAACTTAAATAAAAACTAAAAATAATTTTTAAGAATTTTAAATATTTTTGAATAAAAATTAAAATCTTTATTTAAATCCAGTATGGAATCCAGTTTAAAAAGAAAGAAAGAATTAAATTAAAATTAAAACTCACTGTCAAGGATGAATAAATCCAAAGAGTTATTTCACAAATGGTATCACATAAAACCAAAAACATTTTAAAGATTAAAGAACTTTCTAAGTTATCCCTTGGATCAACCGATTAGGAACGCGAATCACTGAAAACTAGACGCGCTTTTCGGTCCGATCGGAAGGAAAACGCTGCCCCACCACCAAATCACACCTGCGTTTCCAGGGAAGGGGTCACTTGATCTAAATATAGACGATAATAAATTGTCTTCCCCCCTGACAATACATGGTCGGTGAACTCATTTAACTGGATAATTCCAGAATCCAGTGGACACGTGCATCTTCCACCTGCAAAAGAAAGTGATGCAATCTTTGTATGATTTATGAGTTTAAAGGGGTCAAGCGCTCGTTAATTGCTTAGATTCACGTTCTATGGTTATAATCAAGTGAAATTGAACCTTATACAGTCATAAATTAGTTTTTTGTACACTTGTTTCTGGGAATGTCAGAAAGAATTATAGGGTAATAAATCTGTCAACTAGCACACAGGTGTTGATAATTAATGGGAAAAATTGGTATAAAAGGTGGACACGGAATTAGAGAAGCCAGTCATTTTCCGGTGTTACGCTCGATTGTTTGAATACGTACCTATCGCGAAAAATAGTTGAAAGTTGTGAAAAGTCTTAATAAGAAGAAGTAAGTGTGTTGACAGGAATATCAGTGTTATAAAAGTGTTTGTCAGGAATAAATTAGTGAATTTATTGCCTTCTGTAAAATGTTGTAAAGGAGGTAATACCGGGTGGCTCCACTGTATATCCATTTTTATTATGTGTTTAAGAAAAGGGTTATATCCGATATAGTTAAGTGTTTAGAAAAGGGTTGCCGAAAGATAAATTGTGAACTTGAAGAATTTTTAATAAAACTTGTGTATGTGAACTAGAATTTCAGTGTTTAATTTTTGAATATAAAGGAAGAAGCTTAAGTAATTAATAGAAACCATAAATTTACATCTGGGTAAACAGTTAAAATTAGAGAGATTACAGGGTGTGGTTAGTGTGAATAAAGGGTTAATTCACAAAGGTTGTAGTTATCTTGTTTTTGCAATTAAGCACGGGAATCTTCCGAATCCCGCAATATTAGTTAAATCTTATACCTCACCTTTGGCCAAGATATTATCAAGCCGCTCGGATAAGTAGAAGTCAGGACTAGGCTGAGGTGGGTGTTATAATTGGTGTCAGGTTTTTGGGTCATTAAAGTGATTAAAACCAGAAGATTCTTACTTGTGGGTCGAATATTCATCCCATAAAGTGCAAAAAATTGCAGCAAATAAAGCAAGATGTCAACACCAGCGACAACAGCGACAACTACAACAACAAGTGCTACTACAACAGCTCAAGGAACAACGTATGCTAACATCATAATAGGCCTAGACTCATTACCTACCTACGATGGGACGACACCTATTGATGATTTCGTGACAGTAGTGGAAGGAACAGGGACACTAGCAAATTGGACAGAGGAACAAATGGTAGCTATTACTTTATTAAAATTAAGAAACAAAGCAAAACAATTTATAGATTCAGAACCAAAGTTTAGAGATACAAAAAGTTGGAAGACATTGAAAGATGGATTAAAAGATCAGTTTAAAAAGCAATATGTTAAGGGATATGCAGTGAAAAATTTTATAGAATGCAGACAAAGGTCTGGGGAAACTTGTCGACAATACTTGACCAGGTTAAAATTATTGGGTAACAAAACAATTACTTTGACAGGAGATCCAGCACTCGATAATCCTATTAAAAATAAGTTAGAGGAAGATATAACAACGCAATTCACATTAGGATTGATAATGCCATTAAAACAAAGAGTTTTATCGGGTAATCCACAGTCTCTGGATGAGGCTTTAAAAATAGCGGAACGGGAAGAATCAATAGAAAATTTGATTCATCCTATTAGCAGTAGAGAATGTAGACTAGTGACCAATACAACTACAACGAATTCAAGAAATTACACCGTAAACAAAAATCCAGCAATTAATCATAAAAATCAAAAATTTAAGTGTACTAAATGTCAGAAACTGGGTCACTCTGCTAACTACTGTTGGGAACGGGATAAACAAAAGTGTTATACCTGTAATCAACCAGGCCACATTAGTACTAGTTGTCCGAAAAAGAAAGGTAACCTAAAACAAATGGAAATCAAACGACGATGCTATACCTGCAAGGAAATTGGACACTTAGCCCGGACCTGTCCAAAGGGATTAAATAGGGACTTCCAGCGAACAGCTTTAAACTCGAACGCAGTCGAATTTCAGCCCCTGAATTCGGCTGTCAATCAGGCAAGTTGGGAATAAGAAGGAAATCGAAGGTTGGAATATTTACGTGCTCAGAAGGAGGAACCCCAAAGTCGTGTAGTGTAATTGAAGTTAGTATACATGGTAAGCCATGCCTAGCTTTAATAGATTGTGGAGCCGTAATATCCCTAATAAAACCTGATTTAGCCAAGGGGTTCATAAGGGAATCAAAAATTGATTTAGTGGATATCCAAGGAAATAAAATACCTACATCAGGAGTAGCGCAGGTATCGTTAGAATTTCCAGGGGATATAGTAATTCAACAGGAATTAGTAGTTATAGAAGCATACAGTTTTCCGGCTGATATTTTGTTAGGCATGGATTTTTTGAGGAAATATGGAGTCAAGATAGATTGGAGCAGTAATTGTATGTATGCATTTGAGAATGTCATACCGTTGTTAGAAGAGAAGGCTACAAGCAAGTTGGAGGAAAGGCTTGCCTTCTTAGAAGGAGAAATAAAGAAACTTAAGAAAATTCAGTTGGGTAATAAAGACGAAAAACAAGAAAAAGTAATGACGAAGCAAACTACTTTAATAAATAATCCCGCGTTAATGTCAGTGACGCAGGGATCCAGTTTTCGGATGACTGACATTCATCCGGAATCTGAAGCCATGGAAACAACTGAAAATATTGGAGAGTTTGTGACATCATTTGGAAAAGCGGCCGTTTCCAAAAGTTTTGTAAGGAAAAGAAATTCTAAAGAAAGTTTAAAAATGGGTACCCAGACTGAAGAGTTAAGTGAAAATTGTTTTAAGAAAGAAAACAGTGAGGAATTGCCCACGAAGGTGGATAAGAAAAGTGCAATGATATCTTTGACAGAAGAGTTGGTCATACCTCCTATGACACAAGCGATATTTCCTGCAAATGTAAGAGGAGTAGCAAGTGTTTCTACACCATTCATGGTTCTAGAGCCTAGTGACGATACGCCGAAAGGGTTACTCGTCGCGAGAGTGTTATGTAAAACCAGTAAAACTATTCCTGTGAGAGTAACGAATATAACTGAAGGTGAAATAGTTATAAAAAGTAAAATGGTTATAGCAAGAGGCTTTGAAACTGAATTAGAGGAAAATAGTAAGAAAAATGAAAATTATGCTATACGTAAAATAAGTGTAAAAGAAACGGAAGAGATTTTAAGAATGCTTAAATTAGATAACTTTAGGTCAGCAGAGGAAAATAAATTGCGAGACTTAATTGTGGAGTTTATTGACATTTTCAAAAGTCCAGATCAGAAACTAACAAGTACTTCGCATGTAACCCATAGGATTATTACAGAGGATGTACCACCTATACTAAAACGTCCTTATAGAGTGCCGTATCATAGACAAGAAATTATGAGAAAAGAAATTAAAAAGTTATTAGATGACGGTGTTATAGTGGAGAGTCAATCACCTTGGAGTTTTCCTGCAATATTAGTGGAAAAGAAAAGACACCCTAACGAGGATGCTGAATTTCGATTAGTGATCGATTATCGTGAATTAAACCTAATTACCAAGGCAGATTTTTTCCCCCTCCCCAATATAAATGAAACGATTGATAGGCTGACTGGAGCGCGCTACTTTTCAACAATGGATCTCGCATCAGGGTATTTTCAAGTACCTGTTCATGCAGACGACCAGGAGAATACCGCGTTTTCCACACCAGATAATCACTATCATTTTCTACGCATGGCTATGGGCCTGCGCAATTCTCCGGCTACTTGGTCCCGAATGATGCACCATATTCTTGGGAAATTAACGTATACAGAATGTCTAGTGTATTTGGATGACATTATAGTATTTTCTAAGGACGTTGAAACACATTTTGAACGTCTGAGACATGTATTTGAGAAAATGAGAGAAAGTAATTTAAAATTTAAACCGACCAAGTGTCATTTTATGAAAAAAGAAATTGAATATCTTGGACACCTGATAAAAGAAGGAGGTTATACAACGGATCCAAGAAAAACTAAAATAATAGAAACATACCCAATTCCTAAAAACGTACGTGACGTACGTGCATTTTTGGGTTTGGCAAATTTTTACCGAAAATTCGTTCCAAATTTCGCAAAAGTTAGTCAACCCTTGACCCTGCTTACCAAGAAAGATGTAAAATACAAATGGGGACCGGAACAACAAGATGCTTTTCTTAGTTTAAAACGAGCATTAATTCAGCCGCCAATTTTGAGGTATCCTGATTTTACTAAACCTTTTATAGTAAACACAGATGCTAGCGCCACCGCAGTAGCAGCAATTTTAACGCAGACGCATGATGGAGCGGAGTTACCTATATGTTATTCAAGTCGTACCTTAAATGCTGCAGAAAGACGCTATAGTGCAATTGAAAGAGAGTGTTTAGCCGTAGTTTTTGCCGTAAAAACTTATAGAAATTATTTAACAGGAACTCATTTTACTATAATGACAGACCATCGACCTTTAAAATATCTACTAACTATTAAGGATCCAAGTTCAAGATTAGCAAAATGGGCGATGACCTTAATGGAATACAGCTTCACGATAGTATACCGTCCAGGAAAACAAAACAGTAACGTGGATGCATTAACGCGTCTGACAAGGGATAAATCGCCAGAAAAAATTATAGCTGCAGTAAATAACATAGAAAATAATGATATTAAACCTGTAACGAGTGTAATATGGAGTAAAGAAGAACTGAGGAAGCTACAAGAAGAGGATCCACATATAGCAAAAATTTTAACGAACTTAAATCTAGAGGACGAGCAATATTATCTAAGTGCAGAGGGCCTACTATATCGACGCAGAGAAAATGAACAAAGACACGATATAGTAATGGCGCCACAAAAGATAGTTTCTGACCTACTACAAATGTATCATAGTTCACTTTTTGGTGCTCACCCTGGACAGAAGAAAACAAGGGAGCTAATAAAATCAGATTTCTATTGGCCTACCTTAAGAAAGGACGTCATCAATTATGTAGAGCAGTGTAGATCATGTAATCTTAGAAAAACAAACTACCAACCACCTACAGCTTTACAGGAAAACCCAATACCATCTGTACCATGGGGACGGATTAGTTTGGATTTAGTAGGACCTTTAAATAGGACTATGAACAATAATAAATACCTTTTAACATGTGTGGATTATTTGACACGGTATCCAGAATGCATACCACTGCCAGATATAAAAGCAGACACAGTGGCAAGAGCTTTCGTCGAACATATTATATGTCGTTTTGGAACACCGAGGGAACTAATTACAGATTGTGGAACTCAGTTTTTGAGTCAGTTATTTTGCAAGATTTGTTCTTTACTTGAAATTAGAAAACTCAAAACGACACCGTATCATCCCATTGGAAATGCAGTTGTTGAAAGATTCCATAAATCCATAAAAACCATGATTGGACACTTCGTTAGCGAATTTAATGACAGTTGGGATTTAGTATTACCATACTGTCTAATGGCATATAGAAATTTGCCACACGAAGGTACAAGAGAAAGTCCATTCTACTTAATGTTTGGACGCGACATGGAGTTGCCCATTCACTTAAGTATACGAGAACAACGTGTAAGATACGACATAGATGAAAATTATGTAAGTGAATTTGTAGCTAGAATGAACAGTGCTCATGAATTAGCTAAAAAGAATTTGGAAAGCAGTATACAGAAACGCTGTGAAAAGCATAATCAGAAAAGGCTTAGAAAGGAATTTCAGTTAGGAGATCTTGTTTATTTATACACTCCAGCCATACCTGGAAAGAAACTGGCATCAAAATTTTATAATAAATGGACAGGACCGTATAGGATTATAGAAAAGAAAGGACCAGTGACATTTAAAATTAAGGAAATAAGTGGAAAGAAAGAACACATGGTACATGCGGATAGATTAAAACCGTGCAAGGAAGTTAATCTAACTGAAGAAAAAGCAAGGTTAAATGGTAATGACAAGGTTAGTAAAAGTGAAGATGAAGGTGAAAACGACACAAGTGATGAAATGGACGGCGAAAATGCACAAGTGGATATTGACCAATTTTTAGAGCATGGAAGAGAGGGAGAGCCTCTACCTCCCGAGGAAATAGAAGAAGAAGAGGAATTAGTAGAAGAAGAAGAAGAACGGAACGAGGAAAGTAGAGAAGATTCGTCAGAGGAAATGACGGACGATTCCTTAGAGTCTGACGAGGAGAGAGAACTACCTGTAAATAATAGACAGACACGAACTCGTGAGATCAGATTACCTAGAAGGTTTGATGATTACGAGCTATAGTATAACACATAGTTAGGAGCCACCATAGATTTAGGAAATAAAGAATTAACTGCTATACTAAGAGAATATAGGGGAATTATACGTTAAGCAAAATTTAATAAGCACAAGAGTCAGTAATGTTTTCAAGAGAAAAACAAGCCTTAATAAGCACAAGAGTCAGTGATGTTTTCAAGAGAAAAACAAGCCTTAATAAGCACAAGAGTCAGTAATGTTTTCAAGAGAAAAACAAGCCTTAATAAGCACAAGAGTCAGTGATGTTTTCAAGAGAAAAACAAGCCTTAATAAGCACAAGAGTCAGTAATGTTTTCAAGAGAAAAACAAGCCTTAATAAGCACAAGAGTAAGTGATGTTTTCAAGAGAACAACAAGCCTTAATAATATTTTTAGCAGGCACGTACATCATACGCCATCTTACGGCATGATTTGCATAATCTAACAAAAATAAAATGGAGTTTATTTGGAAAAGAGGAAACTGCTAAAAATGTAAAATAAAAATCTTCAAAAGACCCTTTACGCGCCATCTGTTTACAAACCTTAAAACGTCTTTTTACAATGTAAAGAAATTTATAGAGAAAAAGGAAAGACAATAACCACCCGTAAGGTGCTGCTTTAATGGCCAAACAGAGCAACTGTTGAACATTCACCCTAAAAGACGAAATGTAAACAATGAGGTCTAATACCGCCAGATGGCTATATAATATAGTAAAGAAAAGGAAAAGTACCAACGGAGTGAAAAAATGCCTTAATTTTAAAGACTACTGAGGATAGCCGAGTTGTATACATAATATAAACAAAAAATTTTGTAAACAGAAGCCAATTAACCTAATGTTAGGGGAAAATGTATGGACATTTAAATGAAAAAGGGTTAGACATTTTTATTGTAAATTAAATAACTTTTTGACCAAAAGTAATTAATGGAGCGTTAAGGAAAGGAAAATGAGCAGAATTTTAGATATTGAAGTAAACAGAAAACAAAGAAAAATATATATGCAGCAGGAGAATATGAAATTCATTGTAGGAATATAGGCGGAGGCGTAATTTAAAATTTTTTTTTTAAACATTCCCCAATATGTAAAGGAATAGAACTTATAGAAGCTAAATTAACAAGGGAGCGTGTTTTAAAAAATTAGAAAGTAAGAAAAGTACTCTGAGTGGGACAATTGGTGTATCTGTTCGGGTGTGTTGCCGAAAAACTTAAGAAATAAAAAGACCACCGGTCATCGCGAAGCTTATTCCATAAATCAAAAGTGACGTGTCGGAAATAAACACAGACAGTTAAAACAAAAAAAAAAAAGCAAAGACTATCATCAGGGAATAACAGAAGCTGACCAACCAAAAGGGGCCGACAATCCAAATAGAGGCCATCACGAACCAGTGCAAATTCCGGAAATCACGCCAGGAAGTGAATCGGAAGAACAACCTGGACCTAGCCGACCTCCAACTGAAGGAAATAGCCCACACAGTAGGAGGAAGAGGATCGGTGAATGGGTCAACTCAGCTAGATACGCAACACCATCGACCTCTCGAGGAATACCGAGTCCTAGCCCGGGACCGCGGTATGAGGTCACTACACTCACCAACCTCAGACTTACTCTCAAAAGACTGAGGCAGGACAATGACGATAGCGAAAGTGAGAGTGAGTAAAAAAAAAACGTTAGAAAATAAAAGGTATTAAAATTTTTTGCAATAGTATAAAAATAACAATAAATGTTAGGTTAATTATAGACGTAAATTAACTATATACAATTTTTTTAAGTGGTGCTAATGATCATAGTGTAGTTATTTTAACCAAAATATAAAATAGAAGGAAAATTAATTAAAAAATTGGGTTAATTAAGTAACCACCTCTAAGAAATTAAGTAAAAGAGAAAATTCTCTACAAGAATAGTGTTTATTTTAATTAATTTTCTTGAGAAAATGAAATAAACTTAAACTAAACCATAACTATATTCATAAAATTATTTTATTATGTAAGATTAACTTTAGGTATGTTATAAGGAATTTTTTTAATAAATAAATAAAAATCAAACTATGAAGATCTCTAGAGTAGTAATAAGTGTATAAAATAAATATACTTAAACTCCATATAACATTCCGAAGTTCTATAACTTTAATCATTTGACTAAATTTTCTAAGTGTGTATGAATTACAAATATTGTTTATTGATTATGAATGAAAATTATTAATAACGGAGAATGAATAAGACTGAATGTTACAAAATTAAATTTATAGTCATGAATATGAATTTAGTTAAATAGTTATAGATAAAACAATATTATTTTTTTTTAAATATAACTTATAATCCTAAAAAAAGGACGAGTGAACCTAGTCATTAAGTTAGCGCACCAGAAACGGAAAGGGTTTTATAGGCACATGGACCATGGAAAATTAAATTGCAATAATTCTAAAAAGAAAATAATTCATCTCACATAACATGTTCCATGTTCCAAAAACAAGAAAATTATATTATGTATCTACTTATTTTAATGCATGAACATTTTATAAATAGAGGGTAGCACCACTTAATAGTTAGGTAAGGTAAACAAAAAGGAAAAAGGTCAAAACACTTGCTTCTTCGGAGCGTTATTTTAAAGCCAGCTGTGTGCTAAATGAAGTAAATCTAAGCAATGACGGCGAGACCTAGGGTACGTGACCTGATAACCTATATTCAAGGAGGTTAACGGTTTGTTTATTGTTTACATAAAATGATTTCAAGTCGAAATACATTTTATTTTGGGGAAAAGGGAGTGATGTGATGAATCCAAAATTTGATTCACCTTTAATGGGAAAAGAAATAATTTTTAAATTCAGGATTGGAATTTATTTTAAAATAAATTGGAAAAATAATTTTCTTTAGGAGAAAATTCGTTGGAATAAAAATCTTAAAATGTTTTTGAAAAATACCCAAAGAATAAAGTGTAAGAGTATTTGCATCAAAGTAAGAAAAAATAAAGTTAAATAAAATTTATTTTTATTTAATTCCAGAATTGGAAAATATTTAAAAAAATAAAATTTTAATTGAAAAGAACTTCTAAATAACTTAAATAAAAACTAAAAATAATTTTTAAGAATTTTAAATATTTTTGAATAAAAATTAAAATCTTTATTTAAATCCAGTATGGAATCCAGTTTAAAAAGAAAGAAAGAATTAAATTAAAATTAAAACTCACTGTCAAGGATGAATAAATCCAAAGAGTTATTTCACAAATGGTATCACATAAAACCAAAAACATTTTAAAGATTAAAGAACTTTCTAAGTTATCCCTTGGATCAACCGATTAGGAACGCGAATCACTGAAAACTAGACGCGCTTTTCGGTCCGATCGGAAGGAAAACGCTGCCCCACCACCAAATTACACCTGCGTTTCCAGGGAAGGGGTCACTTGATCTAAATATAGACGGTAATAAATTGTCTTCCCCCCTGACAATACATGGTCGGTGAACTCATTTAACTGGATAATTCCAGAATCCAGTGGACACGTGCATCTTCCACCTGCAAAAGAAAGTGATGCAATCTTTGTATGATTTATGAGTTTAAAGGGGTCAAGCGCTCGTTAATTGCTTAGATTCACGTTCTATGGTTATAATCAAGTGAAATTGAACCTTATACAGTCATAAATTAGTTTTTTGTACACTTGTTTCTGGGAATGTCAGAAAGAATTATAGGGTAATAAATCTGTCAACTAGCACACAGGTGTTGATAATTAATGGGAAAAATTGGTATAAAAGGTGGACACGGAATTAGAGAAGCCAGTCATTTTCCGGTGTTACGCTCGATTGTTTGAATACGTACCTGTCGCGAAAAATAGTTGAAAGTTGTGAAAAGTCTTAATAAGAAGAAGTAAGTGTGTTGACAGGAATATCAGTGTTATAAAAGTGTTTGTCAGGAATAAATTAGTGAATTTATTGCCTTCTGTAAAATGTTGTAAAGGAGGTAATACCGGGTGGCTCCACTGTATATCCATTTTTATTATGTGTTTAAGAAAAGGGTTATATCCGATATAGTTAAGTGTTTAGAAAAGGGTTGCCGAAAGATAAATTGTGAACTTGAAGAATTTTTAATAAAACTTGTGTATGTGAACTAGAATTTCAGTGTTTAATTTTTGAATATAAAGGAAGAAGCTTAAGTAATTAATAGAAACCATAAATTTACATCTGGGTAAACAGTTAAAATTAGAGAGATTACAGGGTGTGGTTAGTGTGAATAAAGGGTTAATTCACAAAGGTTGTAGTTATCTTGTTTTTGCAATTAAGCACGGGAATCTTCCGAATCCCGCAATATTAGTTAAATCTTATACCTCACCTTTGGCCAAGATATTATCAAGCCGCTCGGATAAGTAGAAGTCAGGACTAGGCTGAGGTGGGTGTTATAGTATATTCCATCTCATTAATCCTTAACTCATAGGCACTTAGCTTAGTAATTGCCTCCTCCAGGCGTAATTTCCATTGTTTTTCACTGTTGTATAGCATCTTGGTATATCTGGCTTCAAAGGCCTTTTCCCTTTCGCTTAAATTATCTTGTGCATCCAAATGCTCTTCTTCAGATTCCGAAGATGACTCTACGGTTAATGGTGGGTTTTCCCCACCGCTGGTATCCCCCATGGCGGAACGGTAACCCTTTACGATCAAAACGAGCAAAAAAGGATATTTTTTTTCAAAATTTGTCGAATTTTTGGCACTGACAGGAGCACTGACAATACGTGTTTTCCCTTTGAATGATGAAAGGGAACTTGGAACGACCTTAGTTCATAAAGCACGGCTTTTATTATTTACAGGTTGGCAGCACCAATACTAACTTCCCTAGTATTTAGCGCCAGTGCATGAAACAAAGAAATTAAGATAGCGCTAGAAAGTAACAACACTTAAAATAGTTAAAATATAGTTTTTATATCTATAAAAAATACTAAATGATCCCAATCTTTTGGTTTAATAACTTTGAAAACGATGTATTTTAAGAAACATCGATACTTCGATATATCGATCTAACCTCCATCGATGTCATGAACCATCGAGTCAAAATCCATCGATGTAAAAACATCGATATTTTGCTCCGATATATCGATGTTTTCGATATATCGAAAACCATCGTGCATCCCTACCCTACACACACGACAACACCGACAACACCGCCCACGTGTAAGTAGAGATTTTTAAAAATATTTTATTTGTTCTTATTTTTAATATTATTCCAATATACATAATCCAAGAAGTGCGTTTCATAACTGTCTTGGTAATAAAATTGCACGAATAGTTCAATTAACGGCATGGATTTTAAAGCTGACTACAAGGTAGTACCTCTGTAAGCAGCTTTAATGGAACTCGAATAGAGAACAAGTATAACTCAACACTTATAGCTGCTATTGAAAACTACTTAGAAACTGCACTAGTAGTTCAGTGCATCAATACTTTTTTATTACTTATTTTGTAAAACTTTTTTAGGCACTTTACTATGTCATCCAGGCACTAAGTTTATCATTGGATTTAACCATATTTGAACCCCATATAAAAGTTGATGCTAAATTTTTCATACGTGTATACAATCTTATGAATGTAATAGTGCTTTGTAACCCCTACCAAGTGAAAGAAAGACGGGGTTTCTTTTTGCTGTGTCATAAATTATTTTCCAAAACTGTAAGAGGGGATTTTCCTGGATGCAGGTACTACTGTGTACTATTCAAAATGGAACCCTTTATTCCAACCAATTATTTTTATAATTATTCTTATTCAGACTGCTCCTACTAAACTCAAATGTCATTGTCTCTGTTCTATACACTATTTTTTTTATCACATTTTTTTTTAATGATAAGCTTCGCCACCGTAAGAGTCTTTACATTGCAGTGAAGTTTTTACTATGTCATCCAGGCACTAAGTTTATCATTGGATTTAACCATATTTGAACCCCATGTAAAAGTTGATGCTAAATTTTTCATAAGTGTATACAATCTTATGAATGTAAATGAGCCTAGATCACTTACTAGCTGGTATTGTATCGATCTCCTCAACGCATGTAAAAATGATTCAGCAAGACATGCCCTATTGAAAACCTATCAATTCCTGCCTTATCTGGCCAGATTAATTGAAGATCAACTGACAAAAGAGAAAAAGACACGGTTACTGAGACTCATGCAAGATATTACTTGTGGAATTAAAATTTTCTGGCATATACCCCATGTAATACATTTAATGTCCACATTGTGCGAGTGGATTGAAGTACAAGAACCCGAAGTTGTAACACTGTCACTGGGTGTTCTGGTTAACTTGTGTTATAAAAATGTAACAACTGTATATATTTTACAAAGAAATGTGGATCTCAGAAGGTTTATTAGGATGTGCCTTTCTTTTAAGGTAATTATAATACCTAAACTTTTATTTAAGAAAAATTAGGACAATGATTTACACTGACTTTATAATCAGTGTTTTTAAATTCACTGTAGATAGTCCCCTTTTTTATTTTTCAGGACACATTACTTTAACTAGGTGTATCATTATAATCAACTATCATAAGGATTTTACTGAAGCAGATAGTGGAGTTTTTCATGAAGAGCTTAAAAAATAACCAACTAAATTATTGCTATAGCATGTATGATGATCGAGTTAATAATATTGTAGAACTAAGGACATTTATATTTTAAAAGTTGTTCTTCATAGTTATTTTTTACTTACATTGCGAACAAACCCTTTATTCCAACCAATTACAAACAATTATTTTTCTTATTCAGACTCATCCTACTGAACTCAAATGTCATTGTCTCTGTTCTATACACTAGTTTTTTATCACACCTTTTTTTATAATAATCTCCGCCACCTTAAGAGTCTTTACATTGCAGTGAAGTTTTTACTATGTCATCTAGCCTTAAGGATGCCAATCCATATCCAACAATAGTTATTTTTCATTTTAGTCATTTCTATAAGTTCTTTTTTAGTCCCTTTGAGCGACGCTTCGCATTTTCCTAGTGCTTTTTTTATTGTTAACTGGGATAGGCAGGCCTTTAATTTGCCTTTTTTAGCTTCAAATCTAAAAACAAAAATACAAATACCCTTAAAACTCCCAGAGCCTCTATCTCAAAATCAATAGCATTTTTAAAGATAACATCAATGCGACGACTCCGAGACCCTGAGTGTCTGTCAGTTATTCTTGACTTTATAGACTTTCTTATCGAACTAAAAGTTCCTGAAATTTCAACATTGTTCACGACATTAGCGCTGAGTTGGATCCAAGAAGTCACTGTATCTTATTGGGCACTGGTACTTCTTCGAACAATAGCAGTTAATGTAGACAAGGAAGAAAATACAATATTATCCTACTATAATAAAAGGTAAGTAGATAGATAATAAGATAATACTATACTATGGGTTGTGATTTATTTAATTCAGAAATATGAGTATAAAGTAACTAAAATTCAGACAAAAAATTTATTTTCAAATACAAACTTTTATACCCCTTTTTCACCCCTTTAGGGATTGATTTCCAAAAAAAATAACATATGTATACGTTTTTCATTATTTGTGTTATAAAGTATTTCTGCTAAGTTTCGAGAAAATATGACAACTATTTTTCCAATGGAAGTTTTTATATCCCCTTTTCATCCCTTTAAGGGTCAACTTCCAAAAAAACAAAAAATACGTGTTTCATTATTCGTATGGTAGGTATATACTATTTATGAGTTTCAAAGAAATCGAAAAAATAATTTTTTTTTTTAATAGATATCTCCTTTTCACCCCTTTAGGGAACGATTTTTAAAAAAATAGGAAATACGTGTTTTAATAAATTTATAGTAGAGTATTTATGCTGAGTTTTAAGAAATTTAGACAAAAGATATTTCTTCCAATATAAACGTTTACCTATATGCCCCTTTTCCTCCCCCCAGTTCTACCCGCTAGGGCAAAATTTCACAAAACATGAAAACACGTAGGCTACTTGCTTATTTTAACAGTTAATTTTTTCAGCAATATAGCTTAAAATTATAGACAGTTATAGGTGCCCCCTCAAAATAGGCTTTCCCCACCTATATGAATTTTGAAAATTTTTTATTAAAATAACTTATATACCAATTTTTAGAACTCGACCAGTTTTAGTTTATTAGATACAGAAATTCGTATAAAAATTTCAACTCCCGCTATTACCCCCTTAGGGGGATGATTTTCGAAATATCCCTTTTTAGCGGATGCCTACATTATAAGTAGAAGACATTCGCGAAATTTCATTACTTCTATGGAATTTATTTTTAGGCAAATTCAAGTCATTTTAGCTCAAGCTATCTGTCAAAGCCCCTTGGATGTTAAAAACCTGGCGCTAGTATTATCGAGCACTTGTTCCAATGGCGTTTCTTTAGCACTGATGAATTTGCAGTCGATTCTACCAACAGGTAATTAAAAAAAAAGACTCACACATTCTGAACTATGTTCGAATATCTCCGAAAGTATTCCAAATATCTGCAATTTGCATGTGCATACTAGGAATATTCGTAAGTCCCAATCATTTGACCTGTCTGCGTAACTCTTAAGGTAAGACTTTTTAGTGTATACCTAATTATTTTTTTTAGAAAAAGATGCCTGCCTGCGCCTGCCATCATGTTTTGAGCCCGCAACCACATGATTTTGGTTTTAGGCTTATTTCGGTAGAACAAAACGAAAGATTGGATGATATTTTAGACAATATGGCGGTAAGGGATTATACAGTGTCACCAGTAAAGTCCGCATCATATGGGATTTTTTTTTATTAGCTTTATTCAAAATTTGACTTTGGCATTAAGTTCTGCTTCGATTGAGATGAAAATTAAGCAAAAAAATAGTAGTCACGTGATTCGCATTAAGTATCTGTCAAATTTTAATTTTTTCCAA
Organism: Polydrusus pterygomalis; assembly: GCA_963969555.1. Classification (NCBI taxonomy): domain Eukaryota; kingdom Metazoa; phylum Arthropoda; class Insecta; order Coleoptera; family Curculionidae; genus Polydrusus; species Polydrusus pterygomalis. Next base: position 72,746,769 of record OZ018376.1, on the reverse strand, counting down.
AAAATAATTCAATAGTGGGGTTATTTCTGAAAATATCGAAAAAAGTTATTAAAAGAAGTTTTTTTTAAAAACAGTTTCCAGCCCACACGCAACTTTCAACTGCATAGGATAATTTTGATTTTTTGCCAATATTTTCTAAATTGCACCACTTTTGCAAAATAAGACTCAACGCAACCTACATAAAACTTCTCAGTTTTGACAAGGCTTTATTTCAGATACATTTTCTTTAATGTAGCGCCATATTAAATGTGTGTTTTTCTACAAAATCAAAATTGGGCTATTAAAATTTGGTCGCATGTGATGCAAAGTTTATTTGTTTTTGACCCTGTATAAGGTAACTTCATAAAATAAGTATTTTTAAAAACGTAGTTTGTGTCTGAAAGTAATGCACCTTAATATTAAGACAAAAAGAACACAGTGTCTTCAGTAAAGTGTTTTTTAAGTGGAAAATAAATTTTAGTTTAACAACGTAAAGTTTATCTATTTTCAAGGATTTAATTTAAAACCCCTATATTATAATTTATTATTTATTATATATAAGCGATTAATAAAAAAAAAATCCATATGATGCGAACTTTACTGGTGACACTGTATATGTTTTATTTTGCGATTTGAGATTCAACAAAAAATTTTATTAAATAATTGACCCAAGAGAATTGCTGAAAATTATTCTCAAATTCCCAAATTTACCGCTAGAACGCGTTCAACCTTAGTAGTGGTAGTAGTAGTAGTAGTAAAAAGATTTATTTAGCATGTGGCTACATAATACATTTTAACAAGTTTATACATATTTTTTATTTATTTTTTTTTTATTAAATGACCTTTTGAAACTTTATTTATCTTGTTGGGTTAATTAGAAAGATTTTAAACTTTTTTTAAAAGATTTTAAACTTTTTTGATTTTTAATTGACTTGTTTAATTTATTAAATTCAATAAGACCCTTAAGAAATACTGATTTATATGCTATATTTTTTAAAGAATTATTAAGAAAAAAATTATTGGTATTTCGTGTTAAATAATTATGTTGATCACTATTTAGAACAGTCAATTGCTTTAAATGTGGCGGTAACAAATCATTTTGAATTTTAAAAATAAATATTAGAACCAAAAATAATATTGAATTTTTTACATTTAACGATTCTAATTTTTTTAACATTACATTAATTTTTGTATGTTTATCCATATTAAGTAAAATTCGCATTGCTTTAATAATAATAATAATAATAATAATAATAATAATAAAAAGTGTATTCAACATTTTTTGTTTACATTTAATGTTAATATATATTTTTTTGTATAAACTTAATTCCGAAACTCAGAGGTAAATACTTGTATTGAGTTAAATATAATAAGTTAAATATAAATTTAAAGTTAAATAATAATATAATATTTATTGTAAAGAATATATTTCATAATTCAGACACAACTATGTTATAATATAAAACAAACATGACAATATTTTATTTGTATTTTATATCACTATAATATACGAAGATACAATACGTTATGTATATAATATATATATAAATATATTTGAAAGAAACTAGGGAAATATAAATATATATTCTTTATTTTATTCATTATTTATTAATGACGTTCTTGAATATATCTCTTGGATTAGATAATATCCAATTTTTAATTTTCTTTTTATAATTATTTAACGATTTAATTATTTTAATTGACTGTGGTAGCATATCAAAAATATATGGATTGATGTTCAAAAAATGTTTGTGTGCTATTGTTTTGTTTACTCTATTTTTATATGTAATAGTATTTTTATGACGAGTTTCATGTGTGTGATTAATATAATTTATTATATTTTTATGTTTAAAAATATATATTAACATGTTATAAGAAAATATTTGTTTAATATCCATTTTTTTGCTATCTTTAAATAGTAAATCTAAAGAATATTGGTGGTCTTTTTCGTAAATAATTTTTAAAATGTATTTTTGAATAGTTTCAATATTATTAAGATAATTCTTATTTATGCCTCCCCATCCTAGTATTCCATAATTTATTTTGTAAAATTTGTAATCTATTATACCTTCATCCGCCATAAACAAAAGAAAATGTGGTAAAATTAAAGTATTGTATACAATTTTTTTAATAAAATTTTAAATTTAAGCTTATTCTTTTAAAATAACTAATTTTCCCGCAATTTTGTAAATTAAATTTTCGAATTGGTTATTAAATTTTAATTTTAAATCAATCAATATACACCTAATATTTAAACGAATCGACTATTTCTAGTTTATCACCATCAATTAAAATATTTATATTTGTATAATTATTTAAATTTACACCCATAACCATACATTTTGTTTTAGAAACGTTTAATTTTAATTTGTTAACTTTTAACCAGTTTGACAATAGAATCAGTTCTGAATTTAAAATTTCCAAAATATTTTTACCGCTTATATAGATAAGAGTATCATCAGCAAACATTTGTATTTTAAGAAATTTTAGAACTAATGGCATGTCATTAATATATAAAATAAAAAGTAAAGGCCCCAAAATACTTCCTTGAGGTACTCCTATGTTATTAAATATTTTTGTTGAAAAGAAATTACCAAATTTAGTTTTCTGTGATCTATTATTTAAATAATTTTGAAATCATTGATAAACTTTACCCCTTACACCATATTCAAATAATTTTTCTAATCTATTAATCGTTTCAAAAGCTCTTTTAAAATCAAGAAATACTGCTATTACATATTTTTCTCTTTCCAAGGCTTTCTTCCAATTTTCTACTACATATTGTATGGCTGTTTCACTAGAATATCCTTTTCGAAACGCAGCTTGAGAATAAATAAAAATTTTATTTTTATCCAAAAAATCCATAACTTGTTTATAAACTACTTCTTCTATTAATTTTTCTATATCCCATAATACATTTATTGGTCTCATTTTATTCCATTGTTTTGAATTTTTAATCTTTGGAACCGAAGTAATATATGAACATTTAAGTTCTAATGGAATTTCTCCTTTTTTTAAACAAACTTTAATAAAGTAAAGAAGATAATATCCAATAACTGTAAATGTTTCTTTCATCAATTTCTTAGTTAAAACCTCATTGTAATTTTCATTTGAATTTAAATCATTTATAATTTTTCTTAAATTGTCGTTAATTTGACTAAGTGGCGTATATCACTTTTGTTAACTTTTCAGGAGAGCCTTTTAAAGATTTTAGTATATTTGACTTGCTCGTAATTCTGGAACTAAAACGCATATAATAATCAGCTTAGATATATCGATGAGTCCTTTGAACACGTTGGCAAAGGTATCTATGAAAATGTAATATTACTATCTACAGAAGAGATATGGCTAAAAAAATATATACGCCTATTAGTAAAATAATTTATTGCTTAATTTTTATATACGCCGGTATATTTCATATGTATTTATTTATTTATTTACAAACACAACAGATTTACATCCAATTATAGTGTAGGGTAGAAAACTAATCTAGGTAGGAAGGCAAAGCTAAACATAAATACACTCAACAATGAATTCCACATTTACAATATTCCATAAAGTATTGATTTGAGTTTATTTACTGATCTTATATTCCATATATCAAACTGCAATCGTTTTTGATTATATAATTTACACAATACAATAACAGGTGAATTGCTGTAGTAGTTAGTACGAGTATTATCAATATAAAAAATTAGAGGATTTCGTGTTCTATACGCTGGAGCATAAAAGTTAAGTCTAGCTAATAAATCGGGAGCATTTATAATGTTGTTTAGTATTTTATATAACAAAAGGATGGAAGAAACATTTCTCCTGTTTTCAAGAGTTTGAATGTTATGGGTTTTCATTATATCTAATTTTGGTATATGTATTTGGTATACCCCTGTTTCCTTATAGTGTATATATCTTAGAAATTTATTTTGAATTTTTTCTATACTATATTTTTGATTCTCATAACACGGGCTCCATATTATAGAGCAATATTCTAATATACTCCTGACATATGAAACATACAAAGTTTTGACACATTCCACATTAAGCTCTCTACTATTTCTAACAACAAATCCATACATTTTGGATGACCTAGTAGTTATATCATACATATGACTTCTGAATGTCAGCTGAGTGTCGAAGGTTACCCCAAGATCTCGCATTTCTACAACCCTAGCCAATGCCCTGTCATTCATTTTGTACTCAAAATTGAATTGCGTTTTCCTCCTATTAAAACTAAGTACAAAACATTTGTCAATATTGAAATGTAATTTATTCTTAGTTGACCACAGATACATTTTGTCCAAATTTTGCTGGATATATTGGCAGTCATTGTAGTTGTTAACTCTTGCGTATAGCTTTAGGTCGTCAGCAAACAACAATACCTTTGTACCATCTATTTCATTAACTAAGTCATTAATAAACAACAGAAAGAGCAAAGGTCCAAGGTTAGAGCCTTGCGGAATACCTGAAGTTGCGTAAAAGTAATCAGAATAGTAACCCCTGACAGCAACCTGTTGTGATCTATTAGACAAATATGATTTTAAGAAATGCACCAGATTATCATGAAAACCAAACTCATTATGCAATTTTTGTGTAAGGATGCTATGCGATACTCTGTCAAAGGCCTTTGCGAAATCTGTGTATATTACATCCACCTGACCCCCTCCATCAAGGCTCTCAGAAATATACTGAGTTATCTCACACAAATTAGTAGACGTAGATTTTTTATTTTGAAAACCATGCTGTCTAGTTGATATCTTATTTCTTACAGAATTATATATAAATTTATATAAAATGGTCTCAAATATCTTGGCCGGGCAGGACAATAGTGATATAGGCCTATAATTCTCTACATAAGTTGAGTCGCCTTTTTTGAAAACAGGACAAATTTTTGCTTCTTTCCATGCTTGAGGAAATGTGTTTGTCCTTAAAGAAAGATTAAACAATATTTTAAGAGGTTCAGCCAAAAAACCGATCATCCCCTTAAAAACAAATGATGGTATATTGTCCGGTCCAACTGCTTTGTTAATTTTAAGACCCCTGACAGCATCGCAAACATCCTCATATTTTATTTGGTCCAAACACAAAGCATCGAAAACTTGACAGTCGTTCAGTGCATCATGACTGCCGGAGTAATCTGAATCATCATTGACATACACCGAACTAAAATATTCAGCAAACGCATTTGATATTGACTTGCCGTCAACAAATTGTACATTATTTCGATGCATTGTGTTCGGGACACCAACTACACTCCTCTTGTTTTTTATACAGGGTGGCCCTTTAGTGTGGCAAAGTACAATAGCTCCGTTACTATTTCAAATACATTAAAAATATTAATACAAAAATTGAAGGACAGTAAGTGACTTATAACGTAAAATTATTTTTTACTCTACAGGGTGGCTCAAAAAAGCGGAACAAGAAAAAATGTACTTTTTTCAAATGGAACACCCTGTATATTTTTACATTTTTAAATTCCACATAAAATTACAATTATTTTTTATTAAATACATTATTAGTCTATACTTTATAGTTTCCGAGATATTGACTCTCGAAAAGTGACATTTTTGAACTTTGACAGCTTCTAACTTTCTAACAGTACGTCTTAGAGCAAAACGGCTTACATGTCCCTATCTTCAATTTTTATTATCTTCCCAAAAAAATCAACTTCCAGTTAAACCGGAACAACTATATTTCCTGCTTTCGAGTAACATCCGGTTTAACCGGAAGTTGATTTTTTTGGGAAGATGATAAAAATTGAAGATAGGGACATGTAAGCCGTTTTGCTCTAAGACGTACTGTTAGAAAGTTATAAGCTGTCAAAGTTCAAAAATGTCACTTTTCAAGAGTCAATATCTCGGAAACTATAAAGTATAGAATAATAATGTATTTAATAAAAAATAATTATAATTTTATGTGGAATTTAAAAATGAAAAAATATACAGGGTCTTCCATTTGAAAAAAGTACATTTTTTATTGTTCCACTTTTTTGAGCCACCCTATAGAGTTAAAAATAATTTTACGTTATAAGTCACTTACTGCCCTTCAACTTTTGTATTAATATTTTTAATGTATTTGAAATAGTAACGAAGCTATTGTACTTTGCCACACTAAAGGGCCACCCGGTATATCGCCAAAAGGACCCTGAATCCCGCCTGATATCTTGCTGAATTTTATTTAAATAATCTTCGTATGCTTTTTTTATATCCTTTTTTACCTTGGTTCTTAATTGTATAAATTGGTTGTGTGTTACTACATTTTTAGTTCGCTTACTCTTTACTCTCAATTTCTCTTTATTTTTTATATCTTTAATGATTTGTTTTGAAAAATATACTGGATATATCTTTGAGCTTAATTTTCTTTTTGGAACACAGATCTCAAAGATATCATATATCTTGTCATAGAAGTGTTTAACACCCATATTGATATCATTAAAAGATTCAAGGTCCTTCCAGGAAGTATTTTGAAATAGTTGGTACATTACGTCAAAGTCAGCCTTCCTAAAGTTGTAATTTTTGGAATTATTATTACTTGGCAAATGTTTTTGCCTGGAGGTTTCAAGCTTAATTTCTATCATGAGAGGAAGATGATGTGTATCAACGTCAACAAAACTAAATGTACTTTCATATACCTTACACTCAGTATTAGTTACACAACATCAAGTAAACGATTGTTCTTATTTAGTATTTGATTCATTTGGTGGCAGTCGAAAAACTCAGCAAAATTCAAGAACATATCGATTTGTTGATCCCTAAAGTTACTTACATAATAGTCATTCAATTTGCTAATATTAAGATCCCACACCAAAATGATTTTTTTCTGGTAAATACACTCTAGATTCTCGATATAAGAAAAAAGATCCTCTCTCTCTGATAAAGTGCATCTAGGCGAAACATAAACTACCAATACATACAAAAAGTTAACATCATTTACATAGATTTTAGCCCCCAATAAATCAATACCCGGTACACTATAATCTAATTTTAATAAACAAGACTTGTAATTATTTTTAACTGCCAGCAAAACTCCACCACCACGCATATTATCAACCCTGTTCCGACATTTTAAAATTGTAAAGGACTCCGGAAATAATTCACTATCATTTACACTGTTAGTTAGCCATGTCTCACTTAGAGCAATTACGTCATATTCATTTTCTGTCAATAAAACCGAATGAAAAAACTCTACTGATTTACTGTTGAGACCACGCACATTTTGATATGCAATACTGAATGTGATATCTTCTTCAGTAAAAACATTATCACTCACTAATTTCAAATGTTCATTATCGTTCACCTCTCTTCTAAAAAAGCTTCCGGGGTTAAGTAATTAGTTTGTTGCTGTATTTTTTTAATTCTTTGTATATATACTGGACAGGACGAATTTCTAGCAGAGTGATTTCTTTGGGGTAAGTTAGATCTCTTACAATTGGGACAGTCATGAGTAGTTGCAGTACACTGAGTACTATTATGGGCATCGCCACATTTATGACAGCAATCCTCGAGCTTGCAGTGTTTGGCAACATGGCCAAACAGACAACACTTGAAACACATTGTTACATTTGTATATTCTTGTACATAAGCCGGACAGAGGTCAAATACTAGGTTATTATTCCTAATGAGCCACTTAAATAAAGCAGGAGGTATCTGAAATATCCAGTTTTCTTTAGCATTGTTTCTGCAGTCTCGTTTTGAAACATATTTAAACTGATTTTGTACACTGTCCCCAAAAGTTTTTATAATGTCAGGATTTTCAGCAATAATTTCTTCAATGAACGATTGTGGTGTATGTCCCTTATAAATTCCGGTTATCATTAACATAGGATCTAAATTAAAAATATTTTTAACTTCTACATTTTTGTTCGCTCTTTCTAAAGTTTCCTTTAACTTTTTCTGTTGAGAGGCATCTTGACATTCAACTATAACACCTCCACTTTGCAGTGGTTTAATTCTTTTAAAATGTCCATCAATATTAGCTGTTTTAATATTTTCTTTTATTTCTTGCATTACCTTTCTAGAATCATTGTTTTCTTTGAGTCGAATAATTGTTTCATGCTTCGTGCTTTGGGGTGGAGGAGTCTTCCATTCGGCAACTTTAGTGCTTGTTATAGGATTGTTTCTTGCAGTGACATATTTTACTGCATCACTATATGGCGTAGGTTTGTTTACAGGACTTGGTAGAGGTTGGTCCAAGCCAAAATCGTCCTTTTGGGAAAAAAAGTTTTCATTTGATAACTCTTTGATTTTATTTCTGAGTTTCATGTTGTTTTTTTCCGTTTGGCCTACTTTGAATGCTAAGTTTGTTACATGCTGTACAGTAAACAAATCAGTTCTGGTGTCTTTGATTTCGTTTTTAGGTATTAACTCAATATTTTTGTGAATTCTTTCAAGAGCATCTAGAATTTCATTGAGAATGGTCTCTGTATTGTCAAAAAAAAAATGTTGATTTGTATCATCTTCTTTCTTGTTACTCAGTCTGGATTCTGGATTGGGCTTTTTGATTTTACTTCTATTATCCATTGTTGCAGGACTAGAGCTAGATCTTATTCTTTTTTGAGAGTTAGTATTGGGTGATTCTTCAAAGACTTCGTTTTCATTATTTAAAGTCTTATCCTGCTGTTTATTGTGTGTTGTAATAGTTTGGGGCGGTGTTCGTAAAACGGAATTTCTGGGTTTAAAGACGTCTCCAGTTGACTTAACATCATTCGTGCTAAAACTCTCTTTAAATGCATCCATACTCTTATCAAGAATAGACCCCCAATCTTGGCTGTTTTTGCCTTGTTCCTTATCAGTGTCTTTTGCTGGTAGGCCAATAATTTTATTTATTTCTGCCGGCGTAAAATTAGCGGAACCAAGTGAAATACTTCTTGTTTTGAATTCCGACCTATTTAACATTTTTTTCCGCACACTATGTTTTTCACCGTCACTTTCAACGCTCATTTTGACTTTGAGCCACAATTTTTGATTAATATATACTATAGAAAATCGAATTATTTACGGAGCTATTTTAAAACACGTCCGCTATATAAGGTATGAACACGTAAACGTTATATTATAATTATACATTATTATACATTAAGACTACTGGTTTTAATATTTTTAAACCATTTAAATCATTGCCACATGAATGACTGATTTTTTCTTTAATTTCCTTACTTATTATCTCTTTAAAATGAATTAGCGGTAACTCATCTTCCGAATCGTAATTATTTAAGTATATTTTCGACTGCTACAGCTGTTCCATAGCACCATTTTTTTAATATAACATTTTAACCTGGCTCCCTTCTTGTAAAGTCTTATCTAACACTAGGTACCAACTCATTGAAATTGACTACATTTTGTGTCCCATTCCTCCACTTAACGAGTACCTACCTACATCCATTTTTTTACCAATAAAGTCAATATATACTATGCAATAGAACACACTGAAACTTTGTCACGTTAATTTAAAATAACGGCTAATTTTGAGGTTAAAACCTTATTGGCATACGTCCTCAAACAGGCGGATATAGGCATATACGTCTCATAAAGTACAATGTTGCTATTTGACGTAGGTTTACTGATAGACGTATATCATATATGCCCGTTAGCGAAAGCGATCTTAGCGCTTATTAGTCGTACGCCTAAACGGAATAACTTTTAAACCATTGGGAATTGAAATACGCCACTTAGCGAGCGCATGCCCCTTGTCAGTTCACATATACCACCGTAAAAATCGAAATATCGCATTTTTGCATATACGCCACTTAGTTAAATTAACGACGAAATGATTGAGAGATACTTTAAAAAAAATTTCCATACTTTTTTTATTTCTAGAAATTTTAGGACAGAGTGGTTTCCAACATTTATTGAGGCAATAATATCTTCAACTCTCTGAACATAATATGAGTTTAATTTTTCAGCAATGATATTCTTGTTTGATATTTTACCTTCTTCAAATATTATTTCTTTAATATCTATTTTTGTAGTTGGTTTAACTAAATTCCTTAAGGTTTTTCACATTTTCTTACTGTTTTTTTTAATTATTATCTATTTGTTTTTCATAATAATTTGTTTTTCTTCTCTTAATACTGAAACACAAATGTTGCGATTTTTCTTATAAACATTCCAATCCTCTTCACTTTTTGAAATTGAAAATTTCTTGTATGCATTATCTCTTTTTTTCTAATGTCCATAATTTTTTTTATTAAACCAAGGTGTTGGATGTGTTCTTAGAAATATAGTTTTTTCTTTTACTTTATTAATTGCAATCTGTACATTGGTTATCAGGTTTACAAATATCATATTGACATCTGTAATAGTATAGTTCCAATTGTACAAAATAAGTTCCTTTGATAATTTTTCATAGTTAATAAATGTAATTTTTGTTATTTGTTTTTCATTTCCAGTAAGATTTTCAATTTGAACAAATATCCAGTCATGATCGCTTAGTTTCGGAACATTCACTATCCCAGAATTTAGAAAATGTTCATTGGTGATAATAAGGTCTATAATTGTTTTACTTCTGTTTGTAGTCCTGGTAAAATCTGTTATTAATTGTTTCATTCCAGTTATATTTATAATTTGTTTAAATTTCTTAACGTAGTTATCATCATTTAAAAAATTTATATTAAAATCTCCAATGTGTATTTTAATACTATTAACATCCCACATACTTTCACATTTCTCTTCAAAAAAGTTTTAACACTTCCATTTGGTGATCTATAATATACAAATAAATTATACGTTTTCCAAATTTTAAATTTAATGTGTATACACCAAAATTGGTAGTCAACAGAGAATTTTTCAAAACATTTTATTGAAATTTTTGAATATAGGTAAATTAAAACTCCACCTGTATGTTTTGAATTGGATTTGCAAATATATAGGTTATAATTTTCAATTTGTAATTCTGATTCATCAGTTTTTTTCGGTAATATGGGTTTCTGAGAGACATAATGCAACAGGTTTTTCTTTAAATAAAAACATTTTAATTTCATCTTTTGAACTAAAATATCCTTGAATATTTATATGAAATATTTTATTAAATTCATCGTTCGGTTTTGGTATTTCCTGCTTTTTTAATGGCTATATTTCTTTATCATATTGTATTTTAGATTGAACAATTTTGACATGTCTTTGAAAAATTTCACAATTTCTATCTATGGTTGATACCATACCAGCATCAAATTTTGAATTGGCCTCAGAACAATTTGGATATTTTAAATGAGCCTGATCTGTAATACATGATATAGCGTTATGGTCTGAGTTTCCACATTTCATGCAAATTTGAGATTTAGTACAATTTTGGGTAGAGTGATAATACCCTGTACATTTATAACATCTAAAAATATCTAGATGTTCAAACACAGTACAGGGTTTTCAGAGATATTTTCTGTCATATCTACAGTGGTCCCTATAGGAGATACAAAAAAAAATTAAATGTAGGAGTTGTAGGGTTTTGTCTGAACCTCCAGGAAATTAAAAAAAAAATAAACAAAAGACGATCCGAAACATAAAAAAAATTAACCAATATGGTTTTTTTAAATGGTACACCCTCTATATTTTTTATTTTTATGAAAGATCTTTCTTCCCCGATTTCAAAAATATATAGTTTGTCTATATTTGCTGGAACCGTCATTAAATTATTTCTAATCAATTATTCTATACGGCACTATACAATAATAATTATTTTGAGTAGTATGCCTTGGAAAACAATAATTGCCTGATGTAGTTTAGTTTTCAATAGGGAACTGTCAACATTTTGTATTTAAAATCATTTTTTTTTAAATGGGTTATTCAAGCGAAGAAAAATCGGATATGGTCCGTTTATTCTATAAGCATTCAAGTAATGAACCAAGGGCTCAACGTCAATACCGTATTACCTATCCAGAAAGACCAACACCATGCGTTGACACAATTGGATACGTAGTGCGTTATTTCAAATACAAAATGTTGACAGTTCCCTATTGATTGAAAACTAAACTACGTCAGGCAATTATTGTTTTCCAAGGCACACTACTCAAAATAATTATTATTGTATAGTGCCGTATACAATAATTGACTAGAAATAATTTAATGACGGTTCCAGCAAATATAGACAAACTATATATTTTTGAAATCAGGGAAGAAAGATCTTTCATAAAAATAAAAAATATACAGGGTGTACCATTTAAAAAAACCAAACTTGTTAATTTTTCTTATGTTTCGGATCGTCTTTTGTTTATTTTTTTTTAATTTCCTGGAGGTTCAGACAAAACCCTACAACTCCTACATTTAATTTTTTTTTGTATCTCCTATAGGGAACCCTGTAGATATGACCGAAAATATCTCTGAAAACCCTGTACATACAGAGAAATCTACAAAAATAATTCCCTTATCTATTGCCTTTTTAAAACTAATATAATCAATTTTCAATACCGCCATAAACTTTGTTTTCATTTTCTTTATTTTTATAACTTTTATTTTTGCATCTTTTAAAAATTCATTTTTTTCTAGTATAGCAGTAATTAATTCTGCTTAATTCGGGGTATTCTATTTTCCTTTGGAGTTACTACATAATTAGTTCCTAATTTTTTATTTACCTCATTTTCAATTTTTTTTATTTCTTCCTTATTTTTACATTGAATTTTTACTGTTCCACCTCTTAGATCTTCAATTTTTGTAATATTTACGTTTAATTTTGCAGGATTTATAAACTTTCCCAAATCTTTTCTTGTTAGCTTATTTTCTTGAATAGAATTTGGCTTAATTATTATAAAATTATTATTGGCAATTACTTCTGATTTCTTCTTAATGTTTTTTGTTTCATCGGCTTTTTTTAGACAATCACTGTAAGATAAATTATTTATAATTTTGCTATCACTTTTACTATTTTCACAAATTGTACTTGGAATTTTGGTAATATAATTTATTTTTTCCTTCAGTAATAAATTTTTTTCTTGAAGTTCATTTATTATAATATCCTTATCTTTTATTGGTTCATCTTTTCCATCTATAATTTTAAAAAACAAATCACATTTTGTTAGATTTTTTTCTGATTTGACAAATGTGTCAATATTGACAATTTCCATTTCATTATTTTGAATTTTTAATACATCATTTTCTAAAATATCCTCATTAGTACTATTTTTCGCATCTTTTCGTTTCTTCTTTGGCTGACTCATATCAAAGTCCTTTTAATTTAATTGACTCTTTAAAGGTTGCTTTTTTAGTTTTAAGTTGACGGATTTTAACACGTCTTGTCAAAAGTAGGTTAACCTATTATATGACTAAAAAGATTGTCGATTTTTTATCGACAATATGCCAAATAAAGTTACATCAAAAATTAAGTGTTTCAAATATACATCTTGTTTGAAAGGGCCTATCAACATTTTCTATGACTATTTTTTGTTTGTTTCAATTATTTACACACAAAATAGATTAAAAACAAGGTGAAAACCGCATGTCCATATCCTACTTTATGTCAGATACAGAAATAAAAAATAAAATGGCCTATTTGCTTGGCGTTAAGCCTCTCCTCAACTATTACTACTATGGGAAGAAATACTATGGAATCGGCTACAAGGAACGGACATTTTTACAAAATAATTTTTTCGATATCTCATTACCTACCTAATACAAATTTTTATGACATAATATATTTTTTTACAACTTTCCTGCCAAACCAATAGTCACGTGACAAATTTCAAAATGTATTTTTACGCTACCCATTGGCCATTATGAACATTAAAAAATACCCATTAAAAACTTTTTTCCCATCTTTTATTTTAGAATGCATTGTCAAAAGGTGATCACATAGCAGCATCAGAACTTTTAGAATTGTGTAATTACAAAATGTCTTATCTTGCGCAGAAAGAGCGGCCCTTTCTAGCGTTGAGGCTCCAGCAAACATTGTTCCCATTTACAACACAGGTAAGAAAATTGAATAATTACCATCTCGAAACATTATTATGCACAAAATTATTTATTTATTTAATACAAACAGTACATCACAGAGAATACCTCCAAATAGTACAATAACACAAATACGTATACATCAATCAATGATAAAGTTCATTATTAACGTAATTTTTAAACCTTGTAAAGTTCTGATGTTTAAAAATGTCAACGTTCTTAAAATTAATATTATAATTATTCATAAGTCTATAAGAAAAACGTTGAGTTCCGTAATTGGTCCGGTTATAAAATGAATAAAATAGTTGTCTTGAACGCGTTACTCTACTTGGGAGCCTAAAAGAAATTAAAGACAATAAGTGATCGCAATTGACGATACCATTTCCTATTTTGTAAAGAAAAAACAACAACGCTTTTTCTCGACGTTTTTCCAGACTGTCTATTTATACTAATTGAATTCGGGTTAAATATGGCAAATCCTTATATGGAAACCTTAGCTTATAGAGTACATATTTAGCAAATTTGTTTTGTATTCTTTCCAGACGCTGTATATGACAGTAATAGATAGGAGACCATATAAAGGAGTTATTGGAATAAGATTAATCAACCTTTGTATTGGCCTTTGATTGGCAATTCTTACTTTTTTTTTTTGATGTTCTAGGCCCAAGGAAATATAAAAAAATAATATGTTTTTGGTTTTGCTAGGGTAACAACACTTTACCGAACAAGTGTGTAAAATTTACAATCTTAATTCGATTGTTCACTCGTTTTTAATACAATATATCAGTGGCGTGTCGTGGGGTTTGTGTTTGGAGGGGCGCAATAGAAATCCAATATCAAATGACATATAAGCAAATTGCTCGAAAAAGTATCTATTTATAAAAGAAATTGTAGGTAAATTAATACATACATTTATAAATGTCTATTAACTTTCAAAAAAAAATTCTTTATTCCAAACTAACTTTTACAGTTCATTACATGGAAAGTGACAACATAATATAGAAAATAATAACCATTCAAAAAAATAACAGTAAAAAAAATGGAAGTTAATCCAATTTAATTCATTAATAAAATCAATTAAAAAAAAATAGTATAAATAATTTAATTTAGTAAATATATTTTTAATTGTTTTTTAAAAATTGCCAATTTTTTAATTTTTCTGATATTTTTTGGAAGATTGTTATATTTTATTATTCCGTCATATAAAAGCGATTTTTTTCCGAAAAATTTACTGGCATAGTTTGATAATTTATACAATGTCTGGTGTTATGATCATGTAATGTCTTATTCTCCTGAAGTGTTGTTTGATTTTTTTTTCTTTTAAAACCGACGCGTAAAAGATCGGTTTTCGGCCCGTCGTTCACAAGTTTGTGATAACTTTATATCTGGCAACGGCCTCCCCAGTTCTTTAATTTTAAGTTTATGCGCTAATGGCCTACAAAAATTTATTTGAATTATATTATTGACAAAATTTTTATTAGTTCGAACTCGACGCGCGCTTACGCCACAACAAAGTCCGAAATGTATAAAGCAATGCAGGCGCTAAAATACAGCGGCCGTAGAGTCCCTAAATAAATCGGATATAACCGGGTGACGTTCGGGTTCGTTCGGCGAAATTTATATACGCCAGGCGAGATTCACCGTCCGTCGCAGCGTTTCAACGACGGAATTCAATAATCTAAAATTCACAGGAGGAGGCTTGCTTATCGTTGGTCAACGAAAACGGACAATTAGAGATGAGTTCAGAATTGGTGAGTTGATATGGTTTTTTAAAATTTAGAAATTTTAACTACCTATATGAATAATAATAATAGTATTAAAATGAATAGTAATAATAAATATTTAAATAAACATTTAATTTGTGTGTTATGTTAAAATTCCTAGGAGGGGCGCGCGGCCACGCGGCCTTATAGAGCAACCGCCACTGCAAGATATTATTGCAACATCAATGCGACGCCCAAAGCCTCAAAGGCTTGATGTTAAAAGAAACGCTAATTGATCCTGCTTAACGACGGCTTTTTACGAAATCGAAATATGTCCATCCGTTTTTGAGATAGAGGCCCTTGGAGTTTTAAGTGTATTTTTAATTTTTTTTTTAGATTTGAAGCTGAAGAACGTAAACTAAAGGCTTGCCTAGCCCAGTTAACAGTAAAAGAAAAAGCACTAGGAGAATGCGAAGCGTCGCTTAAAGAGACTGAAAAAGAACTTATAGAAATGACTAAGGGGGTAAAAGCGGGAGTTGAAAATTTTTATACGAATTTATTATCTCATAAACGAAAACTGGTTGAGTTCTAAAAATTGGTATATAAGTTATTTTAATAAAATTTTTTCAAAATTCACATAGGTGGGGATGTAGCCTATTTTGAGGGGGCACCTCTAACCGTCTATAATTTTAAGCTAAATGAACTGTTAAAATAAGCAAGTACGTGTTTTAATGTTTTGTGAAATTTTGCCCGAGCGGGTAGAAATGGGGGGAGGAAAAGGGGCATATAGGTAAACGTTTATATTTATATATTACAATTTGTTAACAATTAATTTTAATAAAACAAATTATATTCCTTTTACATACTTTAAACCTAAATAACCTACCACAAAATATGAATAGTATTCAAATAAGTGACGACATTCAAATTTTTAAAGTTAATAAAATAAAATATTTAGGAATTATTTTTTTAACAAGCTCAGCTTTAGGGGATTGTAAAATAAGTTTATCAAAGACAACATAAACATATTTATTATATTATATTATTAAATTATTATTATATTGGAAGAAATATCTTTTGTCCAAATTTCTTGAAACTCGGCATAAATAGTCTACTATAAATTTAATAAAACACATATTTCCTATTTTTTTAAAAATCGTTCCCTAAAGGGCTGAAAAGGAGGTATCTATTTAAAAAAAAAATATTTTTTCGATTTCTTTGAAACTCATAAATAGTATACCATTCGAATAATGAAACACGTATTTCTTATTTTTTTGATAGTTGACCCTTAAAGGGATTAAAAGATATAAAAACTTCCATTGGAAAAATAGTTGGTCACATTTTCTTGAAACTTAGCAGAAATATTGAAAAACGTAACTGTTATTTTTTTTGGAAATCAATCCCAAAAGGGGTATAAAAGTTTATATTTGAAAATATATTTTTGATCTGAATTTTAGTTACTTTATACTCATATTTCTGAATTTAAAAAATCACAACCCGTAGTATTATCTAAGGGAAACTTTCATCCTGAAAGTCCTCAAACAGCTTCTCGGCTAGATAGAGATAATCACCCTGATCAAAGGTATACTTTTAAACCCAAAAAGAGTTAACATTTTACTTACTTATTTCCTAATAATGTGACCATCAACTCACTCCAACTCTTGTCGAATTTAACTATTTCCGCCACTAGGGCCAACGCATAGACGTATTAGTTAATCGCGTCAATGCTGCTATTATTTCCCCTTAATCTTGTCGAATCATCCCCTAACAGAGGAGAAAATATTTTGATGAAAACCTTCTCGTTCAGTTCTTTGGTCACCCTCGTTCTAATTCTAATTGCTTTCACTTGGATCATTGCAGTCAGTAATTGTAAAAGTGCGCCTAATCTGAAAAAACAAAACAAAAAGGGAAGAAAATAATAAAATTTGGTGTGCAGGTCCATCATACAAGGACCTTCAAAAAAGTACAACTTTGATGTAAAGTTACAAGGGTAGCCAATATTTAAAGGTAGCAAAATTTACAAGGGATTTCCAGTAGCAGTACCCGGATACTATTAGCGGTAAAACGGTATTCATTACTTACGTTCTATTATAGTCTGTAGGATAATTAGAAGCATCACCATCCCCAAGAGAATTTAATACTAAAAAAAATATGGGTAATCCAACAATAAGAGACTCTAATATTGTATTTTCTTCCTTGTCTACATTAACTGCTATTGTTCGAAGAAGTGCCAGTGCCCGATAAGATACAGTGACTTCTTGGATCCAACTTAGCGCTAATGGAATCATTGTCGTGAACAATGTCGAAATTTCAGAAACTTTTAGTTCGATAAGAAAGTCTATGAAGTCAAGAATAACTGACAGACACTCAGAGTCTCGGAGTCGTCGCATTGATGTTATCTTTAAAAATGCTATTGATTTTGAGATAGAGGCCCTGGTAGTTTTAAGGGTATTTGTAACTTTGTTTTTAGATTTGAAGCTGAAAAAGGCAAATTAAAGGCCTGCCTATCCCAGTTAACAATAAAAGAAAAAGCACTATGAGAATGCGCAGTGTTGCTCAAAGAGACTGAAAGAGAACTTATTAAAATTACCAAAGTAAAAAGTAACTATTGTTGGATATTGATTGGCATCCTTAAGGCTAGATGACATAGTAAAAACTTCACTGCAATGTAAAGACTTAAGGTGGCGGAGATTATTATAAAAAAAGGTGTGATAAAAAACTAGTGTATAGAACAGAGACAATGACATTTGAGTTTAGTAGGAGGAGACTGAATAAGAAAAATAATTGTTTGTAATTGGTTGGAATAAAGGGTTTGTTCGCAATATAAGCAAAAATAACTATGAAGAACAACTTTTAAAATATAAATGTCCTTAGTTCTACAATATTATTAACTCGATCATCATACATGCTATAGCAATAATTTAGTTGGTTATTTTTTAAGCTCTTCATGAAAAACTCCACTATCTGCTTCAGTAAAATCCTTATGATAGTTGATTATAATGATACACCTAGTTAAAGTAATGTGTCCTGAAAAATAAAAAAGGGGTCTATCTACAGTGAATTTAAAAACACTGATTATAAAGTCAGTGTAAATCATTGTCCAAATTTTTCTTGAATAAAAGTTTAGGTATTATAATTACCTTAAAAGAAAGGCACATCCTAATAAACCTTCTGAGATCCACATTTCTTTGTAAAATATATACAGTTGTTACATTTTTATAACACAAGTTAACCAGAACACCCAGTGACAGGTTACAAGTTACAACTTCGGGTTCTTGTACTTCAATCCACTCGCACAATGTGGACATTAAATGTGTTACATGGGGTATATGCCAGAAAATGTTAATTCCACAAGTAATATCTTGCATGAATCTCAGTAACCGTGTCTTTTTCTCTGTTGTCAGTTGATCTTCAATTAATCTGGCCAGATAAGGCAGGAATTGATAGGTTTTCAATAGGGCATGTCTTGCTGAATCATTTTTACATGCGTTGAGATCGATACAATACCAGCTAGTAAGTGATCTAGGCTCATTTACATTCATAAGATTGTATACACTTATGAAAAATTTAGCATCAACTTTTATATGGGGTTCAAATATGGTTAAATCCAATGATAAACTTAGTGCCTGGATGACATAGTAAAAACTTCACTGCAATGTAAAGACTCTTAAGGTGGCAGAGCTTATCATAAAAAAAATGTTATAAAAAAATAGTGTATAGTACAGAGACAATGACATTTGAGTTTAGTAGGAGGAGTCTGAATAAGAATGTTTATAAAAATAATTGGTTGGAATAAAGGGTTTCATTTTGAATAGTACACAGTAGTACATCCAGAGCTGTCGCAATTACTCTTAAAAAGTAATTCAATTACAATTACCCGTTACCCTCCGAAAAAGGCATCAATTACAATTACCAATTACTAACAGTATGATAAAAATATTTAAATTACCAATTACCTACTATAAGTAATTGATTCCTTGATCAATTACCGCATTCGAATTACTGAGTTTAATTCAATTACATTTTGGTAAGTAATTGTATTATATTCTGGTAATTGAATAGGGAACTTTCCAATTTTTTTTTCAATAATATGATTTAGTTAGGCCTAAAAAAATATTCCCCAATTATTACTCCTTAAAAATTAGTAATAACTTGGTAAAAATTCTTTAAAGTTTCGCGCGTGTCAAAAGCATTTCAAACGACCTTTTAAGCGCGCCAAGCCCGATGACGTCACGAAGTATGACTTTTCCGTCATCCCGACCGGTGGCCGAGCTACCGAGTTTGCATTTGGATTGCCGTGTTTTATTGTTATTGTATTGTTGTTTTAAGGTGGAATTCTCAACGTCGTTCAATTTATTGCCAACCTATAACCTATTTCGTGGATGTCATCATGACAAATGATACTTCGTGACGTCACGACCCGTTTTTACCCGCTTGGGATAATTTTAATTTTGGGGCAGTTTTAAATCTTTCTAGCGGTCTTTTGGGACGAAATATGTTGTTTTTTTTTGCTGCCATATGTTTTATGACAATATAAGTATATTTATGATTTATAGAATTTTTTCACCATTTTAAATTTTTGTCAAGTTCCCTTGAATTACATTTATAAAATTGAATTAGTATATGATCAATGGAATTACTTTTTTTACATTTTACAAAAAAAATGTTATAGGTAACGTATTGTTTTTTTTAATAGTACTAGGTCCTACTATCACTATCACACTTTATTATGGAAAGAAATTATAAAAAATTTCGAAATTTATAGTTAAACTTAATCTCCTAATTTTGATAAAAGTACCTACTTACCTTTAACAAATTGACCAATAATAACAACTGTCTTTTTTATTCAATATAATTTATTTGTCGAATTAAAACAAACGTAATATTAGGAAAAATAAAAAATATTTTTTTCTTTCTAGAGTAAAGGAATTATGAAAATCTTTAAAGGAATTGAATTATTTTTGAGTAATTCAATTACTTTTAATCTAATTGAATTATTCGGGAGTAATTAAATTACTTTTTATGTAATTGAATTATTTGGGAGTAATTCAATTACTTTTAATCTAATTCAATTATTCGGGAGTAATTAAATTACTTTTTATGTAATTGAATTATTTGGGAGTAATTCAATTACTTTTTAAAATAATTAAATTACTTTTAAGTAATTCAATTACCTCAGATTTCTTAAAACCAATTACCAATTACAATTACTTTATCACAGTAATTGAAAAATCAATTACAATTACTATTTTTAAAAAGTAATTGAACACGATTTTTCAATTATTTTAATTCAATTACCGACAGCTCTGAGTACATCCAGGAAAATCCCCTCTTACAGTTTTTGAAAATAATTTATGACAGCAAAAAGAAACCCCTTTTTTCTTCCACTTGGTAGGGGTTACAAAGCACTATAAAAACTCTAAAAGAGAGGGAGAGTTGTAAAAAGTATTCAAGTGTAAGGTAAACTTCGGCCTATTTGTCTATTCAAAGTACTAGTTGTCTCAATTTAAGTGAAGTCATGGAAAACACTGCTCCGGAATTAATCTACTTGGGTCCGAATCTACTTTGCTCCCATTGCGTAAGTGTTCTTTATACATTGATTTATAACGTGTTTATGCGCAAGCTGTTTAATCTCCTTTTGGGTTGAGTCACTTATAAAGTCATATTTGTTTCTTCTGACTTACTTGGATTAAACCACAACCACTCCTGAAGTGAGTCTTAAGAAGGAGACTATTTTTTTAAAGTAACTCTCTAAATTAACATTTTTGTAAACACATATTTTTTTGGTTATTTCCATAGTTTGTAAGATTGTATTTTGTGCCACAATTAATCATTGCTTTGCTTTTTTTTTGCTATTAAATAAACTTGTTAAACATTCCTTGGTGTTTCAGTAAAGAACTAGAGCGCAACCTTAAGTCCGTTTAAGAGGATTAAATAATTCCATTTTATAAATCTCTATGGTCAAACTATCTAAAGCTACACAACCCAGTCGACTACATACCGTAGCCAGGCGCTATAGGTGGGTCCAGACTTGAACATTATAGCCAGAACAAACTGAGCGCGCAGGAACAAGCAGAACAAATAATAGTGTAAACAAACAATCGTTGCGTTCGTGCGAATATAGGTATTAATAAAATGTTCCAGTTGTTCGGAACGTTTGTATGTGAAAAGACAAAACATTAATACTGACTTGGCATTGGCAGTAGCTTTCAGCTCTTTTTATTATCTGCAAAATAGTCAAAAAGAAGAAACGGCGCAGCCGGGTACGAAAATTGTTTCGACATCGCATCGATAACTTGTTATTACGAGAAATGAAGGGCTCGAAATTTTTAAAATATAAGTATTCGAATAGTCGTTTGGTATGTTATTCGAATAGTCGAATATTTTAATAGTTGGATATTCGAATAGCCGTCTAAACATAATAAAGGAATATTTTTTAAGTATTAGTCATTTTTAATATCTAAATTATCGAATAATAATAATGTGCGTTTTGTCGAATAAAGTAAGATGACAAATAAATAATTCTGTTAAATTATTTAAAGATATGAGAACTCTGTAATAAATAAAAAACTCTTAAACAAAATGATTATTTATTGAACACAAAAAATCAAACATTTTACGCAACGAAAATAAAATTATAAAAATAAACCGAATAGTCAAATATTCGAATTTCTATTAGTCGAATATTATTTGAATAGTCGAATTTTTTAACTAACAAAAAATTCGAATTTAGAATAGTCGAATTATTCGTATACAATTCCGAGCTCTAAAATTAACTACATTCACGTGAAAAATATTATTAGAATGACTTGTGAAAAGTGAAAACTGAGCAGTTAAGTTCAGGGTTCCACAACACCGGGTACTGTTCATAAGTGTATTAATGTTAAACATTTTTCTTTATCCCACTCCATTTTGAAACAATTGTCTATATTCAATATTCTATATGTATGTCTAGCTAGATAATAAACTTTTCTTCTTGGCAAAATACAGCGCGAACGCTGCGAACAGCACAAACCTTGAGAGCGCGCAACTCGCTGACAATAAAACGAATCCTCCTTTGGTATGTGGTTGATATGCAACCGAAGGCAGTATAAGTGGGGGTACTGGTACCGAATGTACGAGAGTGAGAAAGCCGAGTGATCGCTGTGTCTACTGTCTAAAAGAAAGAACTTTGTATCATGACTGTCTACCGTTTTTCATATTTTGTTTCCACGCTATCGGGACGATAAGAAGAGGCTGTAGGTATCTGTATATTTGGGTTTTTTTTTGTCAGTTTTCTCGTTGGGTTTTTACTTGTCTATTTATAATTTTATTTATTGTGACTATGGTGACGACAGCTTTTTTTAATAAAATTTTACTTACCGATGTTTTCTTGAATAGGTGCCCACAGACGAAGACACGAAGCGACCTAGTCGGTCGACCGACCTGCCATAATACGGTCTGTGAGCGATCTGATTTTTCGTGTCCTCACACGAACATACTTAGTTCGCGATTTGTCAAACGATCGGTTCCTGCACCTACGCTGTCCGTCAATTAGTTGACAGATATTTTAAATTTCGACCTACTGGATAGTACGACTGCGTATTTTAAGCTGGTCTAAAATAACTCTTTAGTCGGTGAAATCTGTGTAGTACAAAATGAACAAAAAAATTGCTCTCGTGGGTTTATGTATTTTAAAAATCAGTCAAAAAGATAATGAAAAAAAGAAAAAAACAATGGGTCAAGAAATGGCTTTCATAACGATGAAATTATCAATTTTTTTTACATTCTCTCCGAAAAGCATTTCTGATATTTTGTATTTTAGTTTTTAACATCTTTTATAGTAACATCATTATTATTTTTGTTTTTTTAAAAATTTTATTAACTCTTCATATGCTTCTCTTTTTAAATTCTTATTTACATAATTTGGATCTTTAATATTTCCCAAACATGGTCGTTCTCTATATAATTCTAGAAAATCTGTTACTATTTCTTTTGTCCACTTCATTACACAACAAAATTTAAAATAGTATATTAAAGTATAAGTGGATATTAAGGTCTTAAAAACACGCGCGATTTTGCAAGCACGACGGCGAAGCCGGAGTGCTTGAAATAGAGCAAGTGTTTTAAAGACCAGTTATCCACGAATACTTTACATTATTTTTTTTATTGGTACACTTATTGGTATTTATATTACAAAAAATGGAAATAATAACTTAGTAAGTATAATGGCCGTTTGCAGCGCCTTGCTTAAAGTTAATGATTAGCTAGGGCGAACCTTATACTTAAGCTCACCTTAAATTAAAATGGAATGCACCGGGTCAATACAAGTAAAACTTAGCTAGGGTTTCAAGAAGTTTGACAACGGCGTCAATCTGGTAATTTTTTTAGTAACTTTTGCACCAAATCTTTTTTCCCCTAATTGTTTTGTCGTTTCATTTTAATATAATAAATAAACCCTTTATTTTTCTGTTCATTTTCATTCGTCATCCAAAATCAACCTACATAAAAAACGGTTTTTGGTCAAAACTGTTAAAATAATCAGCCCTGTTGTACACTTTTCTAGGCAAACCAAAAATAATCAAATTAATTTCGCCGACTTCATTGTCATCAGCAATGAGTTCTAATAAATCCATTTTTTCTGTTTAGGTTGACTTGGACTTTACTGACGTTTAGGTTATATATTTTTTTCAATGGTTTAAGGTTAGATTTCCAAGATAAGCCGAATAACTCTGGGGCTTAGCTTTGGTCGACTGGAAGCCAAGCTTTAGGCAAAAAGTCAACGCGTGCAAACCAAATTCTGGAGATAAGGTGAACCTTAGATTAAGTAGCACCTAATCCAAGCGATGCAAACGGCCATAAGTGAAATGGTCGAATTCGTGATGTAATATACCTGTCGTTGTCATGAAAATGAGGAGAACAAAAAATAACTTCCAATCTGTCACATAAGATTCATTGTCACCAGCGTTTCCGCACGGGTTTTTTAAATTGTACTGAATTTTTTTTGAAAATGTACTGAATTGGTTAAAAATGTACTGAATTTAAAATTAATTTAAAACTTCAATAAAACAATACATAATATTATAATTATTATAGGTTTATTCCAAAAAATTAAAATATTTTTGATATCATTTTTTAATACACTAACTTCAACGACTATTTTTATATCAAATCGACACTGGCACAAAATACACGATTGCGCTACGTAAATCAAACAAGTTTATTTTATTTAACTCTAAATAACTAATCTAAAACCTAAACAAACAGTTTAAATTTAAACCCTAAGGACAGAAAAAACTACGGTTTTTAATCCTATAAAATACTAAAATATTATATAAATGGTCGATGAAAATTACTATAATTTTTCGACGGGATCTAGCAAATAAGCTTTTCTAGTTTTGATTGTATGACATAAATACATATACATAATATTCGTGAGTAAAAGTGCGCACAGAAAACAGAATCCGCGGAAAATGAAAGGGATTTTTAAAGATTTATCGATTTCGCATTTCGTACTGAATTCAGTACAATTGTATCGAAACGGCAACGCTGGTTGTCACCGTTGACATTGGTTGTGTATTGCTTAAAAAAATATTTTATTTGACGTTAAAAGGTAATTCTGTCAAATCAATTAAAAAGTTGACATATTTAGACTTCACGTTTCACGGGTTGTTAATGTTGCCATGGTAACTTTAAAACGCGCGTTTTTGAAAGTGGGATTTAAACACGCTGAGGCGTACTTTAAATAAGCGAAATAGGGTATCAATAAAAAAAAAGATAAAACGCGACGCGCTCAACGACTGGCACTTTATGTTGGTTGTAAGTACGAATTTGACTTGCAGCGACTTGATCCTTCACCGACGACGTATTTCACCGACCGGGTCAGTCGTTCAGCACTACCGTGCGTTCCAAATATGCAAAATTAGACAGACTCTATCTGTCGCATACCAGGTCGCGCAAATTGTCGCTTCGCCTGTGGGCACCTAATAAGCAAACTATTTTATTTTGGTTTTGTACGCCATGGAATGACAACAATCTCTATAACCAGGCACGTAGCTAGGGGCGGCCCGGGCCCCCCTTCGAAACTCGAGACCCAAGCACCTCAATTATTACCGAGTAATTAAAGTAAAAGGAATATAATTTGTTTTATTAAAATTAATTGTTAACAAATAGTTATCAAACCAATTTTTTATAATTTTAAAATCTTTTTTAATTTTATTATTTAAGTTTTCCCAATTTGTATCGGTATAAAAAATTGTAGTATCATCTGCAAAACTGTGAATTTGTCCATCGCAATTTATAATAAATAATTGCAGAAACATAATTGTTGTTAAAGTTTCGGCGTTAAGAGTGCCATGACAAACAGAAATTATTTTTGAAATAGTATGAAACTTTTTCACTTCTTATGTTTTCTGTTTCCCTTAACACTTGATTACAGAGCCACAATAAAAAATATTATATAGTATTTTTTAAATTTATTGAATATCCTTCTCATACAATAAACACATTATTTAAATGGAACTTATATCTACAAACCACTTCAGTTGTCTATTCCATTCCAGGTGGCAATGGCTCATTTAGTATACCCATATGCATTAAAGGGGCGGTCATATCTTCAATAATCTAAAATATTATAGAAGGGGATAGAAACATAGAAATTCAGTATAAAACATTAATAAAACCTACTCCAAAAATGTTCTAACAACTAAAAAATACTGTGTCAGTTGCAATCCCTTTTGGAACATTTTTGAAAGTGGTTATATTTTTTAAATTTATTTCTTATAAGTATCATGTAATTATGAAAAAAAAATTGGTAAAACCTAATTTGTTTAATGTGAAGAGGTATAAAGTATTTTTGAAGCAATTCTTTTGCCTATAACAGCCAACATTTATTGGGAAAGATTCGATTTTCTAATGCTACAATAACCCTGAGAACCAGATATAGTATTTATCACGTAAGTATGTAATGGCCGCGGTTGTCATAATATGTCGAACATATTTGCCAACCTTTAATTTAAAAGTAATTTTAGGAAACACGTCGTTGACACAGACAACAGTTCGATGTAATGGCCATATATTCCTTTCAAAAGTTTTTCGATGTGGTAAACGCCGATTTAGAAATGTATCAGAATAAATTCTTCTTGCCTCCACACAATTAATAATAATAATAAGTTTATTTAATAATATAATAAGAGTTATTTATGTACCAAGGCAGTAAAGTGATTCTTTATCGGACGAGTCTGAAATTATAAGATGAGCGAGCGAGGCGAATAACAGGTGAGTCGATAAAGACACTTTACTGACGTGGTGCATACAACATTTTATCGCCAACCGTTCAGAATTTATAATATAAAAAATTGAGGTATAACTCATCGCAATAAATCGCGAGAAAACTATTATCGAGCTGTCATAGGGAAAGGCGTGACAGTGATAGACGATTTTTGATTAATAAATGTCAAAGTCACTAATTTGCGGAGGGTAAAGCTTCATACTCACTAGCGCGAATTTCGCCTTTTTTTGACATAAAGTGTAATTTCAAAATTTGAAATAATTCGCGGCGGGAAATCTTAACTTTTCAGCGAATTTTAAACGTCAACTAATTGTGGTTTTGATGATAAATATGAACATAACCTGAAACCTCAAAATGGACCATAATTTATATTTTGACTTGTGGAATTATTATTATACAATCTACCTTTTGCGTTTTATTTTTCGACGACGTAAGGCCCAAGGAGATTTCCACAATTTAATTGCGGAAATGAGATTGACTGACACAAATAAGTATTCATTACTTACGCATGACCATGACAAATTGGTGTTTCGGATTTTCAGAAAAGTTAAATGCAACCGGAATTTAAATTTACGATTTAATACACCGTGAATATAACCTAAAAAGCTTAAAAAATAAACAAAACCTAAAATTCCGCAAAAAAGTTAAAACTGATTTAACTTTTTCGCGAATATTCGCGGGCGAAATTTCGCGTAAGTGAGTATGGACCGAAATTTATATTCGCGCGAAAAATGCATAACTGTCAAAAAAAGGCGAAATTCGCGCTAGTGAATATGAAGCTTAAAAGTATTTATCTGCCGCATTTGCGGCAGGTAAAGTATTTTATTTTACAATAAAATAAAGTGTTCGTTTACTTCCGGAAATCACCCTGATAATAGGGAGTTTTCGTTGTATTGGCAAATTCAAACGGTTAACCATAACGAATACGAATACGAAGCCGCTATTTGACAGATCGTAAAAATAGTTTTCGTTCAATTCGCTTAACGTTAACGTTAAGTCGAATTCGACAGTAAACATAACAAATCTTAAATTAAACCTATCTTTAATGGTTTGTGTTTATATTTCCATATACGTTTTGTGCTATCTTTTTTGCTTGGTTTTAATTTCCTAGTACCCAACATTCTAAAATATCATGATAGACGAAAGGTTGCTTTTATTGGACTAATCCAGTGATTCGGATTTGGATAATGCCCTTCTCTTGGAGGTGCTTGATCGCCAGGATATTCCAGTATCGACCACAGTTGTATGGAAATTTCAATTTAGAAAACTATAATAATGCTGAATGCAAACTTTATTTCCGATTTAAAAAAAAATCACTTAAGAAGACTGGCTGAAGCACTTAGAATTCCCAATAATGTAATAACAGAAAGCAACCATAATGTTTTTGGCGTATATAGGTTGTTGATTGCATCTGTCAAAAAGATGGTCATTACGCATGCGTTCCGTTTTCGCTATGGCTTTGTCTTCCGTCCGTTAGCTCCCGCCACTTATCCGTAACGATAACGATAAATGACAGCTCAAATGTCAAAGTTCTCAAATAGCGGTTATCGGAATCGCTTTTAAAAGACAACGAAAACTGTCTAATGTACGGCTTTACTGACGGTTGACGATAAATATGTTTATGTTGTCTTCTATAAACTTATTCTTCAATCCCCTGAAGCTGAACTTGTTAGGGGCAAATCTTATTTTTTATTTTATATATTTAATATGTATAAAAATCAAGTTTTAAAGTAAAAATGTTAATTTATAGTATAAACGCAGTTTTTTTTGAAGAAATATATTACCTATAATAAAATTATTAATTTATAATTTTTAAGTAAAAAATAGTACTTACATAAATTTATTATACCTATATTGTTTATTCAGAACAATATTAATTAATTAAATCATTTCTAAGAATATTTTCAAATGGTCTGTTTTTAATATCCATGTTTTAATTTCGACTTAAAATTTTTTTAATGAAATCAATTTTTTAATTTTTGTTGGTAAATAATCGTTTAAATAAAAACATAAATATTTGAAATTTTTTCGTCCTATGGACTTATTTATTTTAGGTTTTATGGTTATTTCATTTTTATGACGTGTATTATGATTGTGGTTTTTAAATTGTATAATGTTTTTATTTTTAAATATATAGGTAACTTCAAAAAAGCTGCGTTTATACTATAAATTAACAATTTTACTTTAAAACTTGATTTTTAATGCATATTTATGATTTTACATACTAAAACAAAAAATAAGATTTGCCCCTAACAAGCTCAGGTTCAGGGGATTGAAGAATAAGTTTATTGAAGACAACATAAAACATATTTATTATATTATTAAATTTTAAATAAACTTATTATTATTATTATATATTAAGATGTTATAAATGTAAAGTTGTCTACCGAGTGCTTGTCCATAAGTTAGATGCATGCGAGCATTAATAATTATTTATTTAAATATTTTATTGCGTAGATTAATCTTAAAGTTATTTGATTAATTATTGTGTTTAAATAGCTTATTAATATGTTAATAAACTTGATAATTAAATAAATTTCGAATCAATGCTTAAACGTGATATAGAAAAACCTTATTTTTCTCGAAAACCGCTACTTCCAGCGAGACAAATATAGAGTACCTTTTTTAAATAAAAATAACTAAAGTATTTAAAAAATCAGGTTTTAGCTCTCTCTTTGATTAAATCATTAGTTTGCAAAACCCAGCTAGCTGCACTGGAAAAATTGCATCAGAGGATAATTATTGATGCTTGTCGAAGTATTATTAGAGACATTTTTCGGAAAGTTGGGGAAGTATTTGAAAATCGACCTTATTTCTGTCTAGAACAAAATGATTTTGAGCACCTCGACACCTTAATAAAAGAGTTGAACATTCCAAGTACAACACCAGAAATTGGGGGTCACAGAACCAGGAAACCTGGCCTTTTTACCCGAAGAAATTAATAAAAGCTGTTTCCTGGTATCTAAAATTTGTTGACCGGTGTCAAAACTATGAATCTATCTGCGTGGCTTTCTTCCTTTTAGTGACCTTTATTTTATGTACACTCACCGGTAAAAAAAACCGGCCAGTAAAAACTGGCCCCAATTTCAAAGTTGGCGTTCTCGCGAACCGCTTATTAGATTTTGACGATTTTTTTTTAAATTGTAGATTGATTTCTCAGTAACGATGCTATGTCAGAAATTTTTATTCAGATTTGAATTTAAGCATATACGAGGTGCAACGATGAGACAAAGTTTCTTGCCCGAAATTTGAAACATTGTGTACTGCAACAGTTATAGCAGCTATTGTTAACTAAAATCACATTAAACCTTGATCCTTTCTGAACAGTTTGTTTTTTTAATCATGAAATTATCTCTGTTTTTATTGGAGATACACTGCTTCAAACCAAACGCCTCGGACAAACTGTTTGCAGGCAAAAATTTCTACGTGTAAATAATCAAGGC
Source organism: Polydrusus pterygomalis (assembly GCA_963969555.1). Lineage (NCBI taxonomy): Eukaryota > Metazoa > Arthropoda > Insecta > Coleoptera > Curculionidae > Polydrusus > Polydrusus pterygomalis. The sequence goes on along the minus strand of OZ018376.1, from coordinate 72,716,507 downwards.
GGCATACGCGACATTGACGACATTAAGAGCTTGTCAACGGTTTTAAAATCAAAAAATGCCATTATCTGCTACGGATATTGCTCGTATTGTGGCCCTAATTGAGGATGGACGAAGTCAACGCTATGTGTCCGAAACCCTTGGTAAACCGCGAACAACAGTCCAGGATGCCTGGAATCGGTATATGGAAACGGGAAATTTCAACAGGCGAGTGGGTTCCGGAAGAAAACGGAAGACAAGTGCAATTGACAACCGCTTTATTGTCCTAAATGCTTTACGAAATCGTAGAACTACAGCTGTTCAGATTCAACATCCGCTACAAACCGTGCGTAGGATTGTTGTCAGCGAGAGGACAATCCGACGAAGACTTAAAGAATACGATCTGTCTTCAAGGAGGCCTGCCACAGGACCCCAGCTGCTTCCGAGACATCGTCGAGCGCGTCTTCAATTTGCGCGGCTACATATGAATTGGGGGCTTGAACAATGGACTAAAGTCCTTTTCGCGGATGAGTCGCGGTTTTGCCTGCGATCGCCTGACGGTCGGGAGCGAGTTTGGAGACGTCGAAATGAAAGATTTCTGGACTGCACAATTTCAGAACGGGTGAGTAACAATGGGGGCTCTGTGATGGTGTGGGCGGGAATTTCCAGGGACGCCCGTACAGATTTAATTTTTGTTGAAAACGGCGCCTTAAATGCGCATCGATATATCGACGATATTCTCCAGAACGCTGTTGTACCCTACTATCATTTTATCGGAGACGGCTTCATATTAATGCAAGATAATGCGCGACCGCACGTGGCACGAGTAGTTAACGAATATTTGGACGAAGTGGATATTGAGCGAATGGTTTGGCCAGCTTGCAGTCCTGATCTCAATCCAATTGAGCATCTCTGGGACCAACTTCAAAGACGCATTCGTCGCCGACCTGCTTTACCCGACAGTCTTCATGATCTGCGAATTGCACTTCAGGAAGAATTTGATGCCATTCCACAAGAATTTGTTACACACCTTATTGATTCGATGCCAAATCGACTGAATGAAGTCATTTTGGCGCGAGGAGACCACACTAGATATTAGTGCCTTTAATTTTGTTCCATTATTTTTTGAAATTTTTATGTTTTTGTTAATTTTATGATTAAACTTACGTTTTGACGTTTATTTGTTGTGTTTTCAGCGTTTGCTTTGAAGCAGTGTAACTCCAATAAAAACAGAGATAATTTTATGATTAAAAAAACAAAATGTTCAGAAAAGACCAAGGTTTAATGTGATTTTAGTTAACAATAGCTGCTATAACTGTTGCAGTCCACAGGATGTTCCAAACTTCGGGCAAGAAACTTTGTCTCATCGTTGCACCTCGTATATGCTTAAATTCAAATCTAAATAAAAATTTCTGACATAGCATCGTTGCTGACAAATCAATCTACAATTTAAAAAAAAATTCATCAAAATCTAATAAGCGGTTCGCGAGAAAGCCAACTTTGAAATTGGGGCCAGTTTTTACTGGCCGGTTTGTTTTGCCGGTGAGTGTATATGTTTATAAAGGGTGTTTTTTTTTAGAGGTTTGTTTTTCTACTTGGCAACACCGCTTCTAGTGAAGGTTAAGTTGAGCGCCGATAGTTGGTTTGTGCTCAGTATTGTCTGCCATTTTACCATGAATAGACTTACGCCGGAAGAACGCTTCCAAATTGTGCAAATTTATTTTGAAAATCGTGGTTCAGTTCGCCAAACTTACCGTAACGTACCGTTTTACGGTCGACATAATCGTCCTTCCGAGCAAGTTATCCGAATAACCATGCATCGTTTTCGCACCAAGCATACTCTGGTTGATAATGTGCATCCGCAGAGACGTCGTACAGTGCGCACCGAAGAAGTTATTGCTGCTGTGGGTCGTAGTGTTCAGAACGACCCGAATGAGTCGATTCGCCATCGTGCTCAACAATTGGAGCTGTGCCCGTCCACATTATGGACGATTTTGCAGAAGGATCTTGGTTTACGACCTTACAAGATCCAGCTCGTGCAAGAACTTAAGCCACGTGACCATAATCTTCGTCGTACGTTCGGTCAATGGGCCGAAAATAAGATTTCTGTTGACACTGATTTCCATAAAAAAAGTTTGTTTCGCGATGAAGCTCATTTTTGGCTAAAAGGCTATGTAAACAAGCATAACTGCCGGATTTGGAGTGCAGAAAACCCAGAAGCGATTATGGAGACTCCGTTACATCCAGAGAAGCTCACTGTTTGGTGTGCTTTATGGGCTGGTGGGATCATTGGCCCATATTTTTTCAAGGATGAGGCCGGCCAGAATGTTACAGTAAATGGAGAGCGCTATAGATCAATGCTTGCTGACTTTTTTACTCCCCAGTTAAATGGCATTAATCCATAGACGCTTTGGTTCCAACAAGATGGCGCAACATGCCATACAGCGCGCGAAACCATCAATTCATTGCAGGAAACATTTGATGTCCGCGTAATATCACGTAACGGACCCGTCAATTGGCCTCCACGCTCGTGTGATCTCACACCTTTGGATTATTTTCTGTGGGGGGTATGTGAAGCCACGAGTCTACTCTGATAAACCAACGACGTTGGACCATCGGGAAGCCAACATACGACGCGTTATTAGCGATATAAGTCTACTTATGCTTGAAAAAGTGGTCGACAATTGGACTTCCAGATTACGTTTCGTTCGAGCCAGCCGTGGCAGCCATTTGCCCGAAATCATATTTAAGCACTTATGGCATACAATAAACATTCAAATAAAAATAAATACGATGGCCTATTAGTGATATTTATGTGTTTTATTTAATTTCAAAGTTCTATACCTCTAAAAAAAACACCCTTTATAAGCGAATAATTGTGGCATACCGGACAAGTGTGTAACTATTTTTTGTATTGGAATATACAGGGATCAAGCACAATGGATACCCTGGGGCGGGTAGATCACGACGGCCGTTTCGTCCTTGTTAGGACTCTACGGGCTGTGTGCTACTGGATTGTGATGCACTTGGTGGTTTATTTAGTTGTCTACCTTTTGATTATTACCAGTGTGACTGTCTTTTATATGGAGTTAATTCCGCTGGGATGGCGCTACGGTGTATTGATGGCCGCTTTGCTTTTATTACATCTTACCGCTGTTATCGGGATTGCTTGGATTATGGCTGCCCGTACAGTCCTAACAAGGCCGTCGTGGTCTACCCGCCCCAGGGTATCCATTGTGCTTGGATCTTTGTGTATTCCAATATCAGAAACAGTTACAAACTTATCCGATATGCCACAATTTTTCGCTTCTAATTATGTAGGTATATTGTATAGTTAGGTAGTCATTATGTTTATAAATTATACAGAAAGAGGCTTGTGCAGAAATTACCTGGAACTGAAAATATCAGGGGGTACTAGTTTATTACCATCTGCAAAGATGACAAACTTAAGTGACGTTTACTATATCTCTTACCAAGACAGGTGAAAAGACAGAAACAATATAACCTATATGCTATGATAAAAAAGAATTTGTATTACTAATCGAAATAAAAATAATTTTTTTATGACGGGAGTGGATAAAAAGTTATTTTACCATAAGATTTGGCTCTGAACCCGATCCCATAATAGGGGTGGATAAATGTTCCTGTATTGGTGGCGGCACTGCGAAACTTCCCAAAATAGATTCTTGTACAGCTATTGGCACGTGCATTCTTTGTGTCTCCGTAAGCGTATTAAGATGCTCCTGTAGAGGTGGCCTGAGTTCCGGACAAGTTGTCAAGACTTCCGATAGTTGTGGGGCCGGCAGCTGCATCAAAACTGCAAAGCTTTGTGGTTTTGTTCTCTGGCAGCATTTAATAAATCCTTCCCATACGACTTTAAACTTCCAAACCTAAGAAATTTTTATCTTATTATTTATTATTCAGTGTACTTGTATACTTCCAGTAAATGCCATAGACATTTATCTTTAGATAAGCAAACAATAATCACGATAGTGGCAAATTTATGACCTTGCACATGTAAACAAAGCCATACAAAAATAGGCATGCGCACTGCAAAATTATCATTTAACGAATGGAAAAATAAACAGGTCCGGGCTTTAACATGTCTTACTAAACGCTTAATGCTGGGGTGCCCAGATTTAAAGCCCGTATTTCACGGGCCAAGTTCTTGATCAAGAAATTGTAATAGTTGACCTTCAATTTATTTTCACGTGCAAACAGCTAAAACTTGCCTCAAGTTATTGACAAGAAGTTGTTCAAATTTTTTGACCAAATTAGGGGAAAAGGTAATTTTTTCTGGTGTTTCTAGTGGCTGCCAATCTATCAAATTTTGAGGTTAGAAAATCGTTTGTTTCTAAAATGTGTTTAAAAATTATTCGCCGTCATGTTTTTAGTTCGAAAAGCAAGAGAACAAATCAATTAAACTTACTTTATCAAATCGAAAATAAAAAACAAACAAAACGACAATCTTCGATGCTATCGCGAACCTAACCTCAAGATAAATAATAGTTGGTAATATTTAACAATTTGCCAAACACTTGGGTGCGTATAAACCAACAATTTTCAAGCACAATTTCTTGATTGATGAAGAATTTGAAAACGCTTTTGCCCGAGAACTTGACCCGTGGAATACTTTCACCCTTGGATTAATATAAACATACCTTGGTATTTACTTTTTTCCTTTATATAATACTATCTATACCCCGCGCGCGTTACTACGATACTTACTAAAATAAATTTGAAGGAAAGACATTACACAAATATCCGGCATCCCGGCATGCGTTGCGTCATTTTTTTATGCTAAAATTTTCCTCGGCCTGCACACTACAACTCACCAAATCCCGGCATGCGTTGCGTCACTTTTTTTACGCCATAATTTTCCTCGGCCTGCACACAACAACTCGCCAAATTTTCATCGTAATCGGATAAATGGTATAGGCACGCATACGGGACATACAGACAGACAGACAAACATTCATTTATATATATATAGATAAGTATAGAGAAAAGTGTCTTTTAATCTTGTTGAAGCAATATATTGCCCGAAAAATAGGCGTACCTGATAAGATTGCAGGGCTGCAAATAAAATATACCAAAACATGCATCGGGATAATATGTCTTGGTGCGTGTTTCTCTTTATTTTTATACCTTGTTTGTGTAGCCTAGTTAAATGTGTTTAAATTGATCATAATAAAATAAAGTTATATATCAAGATACATCACTACTCCATACTCAGGTCTGAGACTCTTACTGAACTTACTGAAAATACGAAATACCCGGTATTTTACCCCTATTTGGGTATAACAAAATCATATAACGTCTGTTACTAGTCATTATTTATATTCCGAACCGAGTCACTAAAAGAAAAAACACAATTCACTAAACTACACAAAAGCTAGAAATTCGTAAATATTAAACACCCACAATAAACAAGGAATCCACAGAGAAAACTTAAAACGCAACAACAGAAATTACCCGAGCCGGTTCTAGAGTGTATTTTGAGCATGTCGCTAAAGGACAGGCCAACAATAAGGGATTTGTGTGCGTGCTTAATCCTGCTGGGAGAAAAGGCATATGACCGGCGAGCCGTGCACTCAGACGTATTTTTCACTCATAAAACTTAACTTTTTTATTGCGCACGAGATAGGCTGTACCGGGTGATTCAATAAGAAAGGCAGCCGGCTATATCTCGGAAACTACTAAACGTAGAAACTTGGGATAAAAAAAATTATGATTAAAGCGGTCATGAGAAAATTCTGGAAGTAATTTTTAAGTTCCGCATTTTGCCGCAAGAGGGCGCAATTGAAAAGTAAATTTTAAAATTTTACATAACTCCGAAAATTTCACATTAAGGTATATGTTTGATAACGCCATTTTAAAGCTTGGACAATTATGCATCATTTTGGTCTTATGCTCATTGGCGTACCGACTTTAATAAGAGTGGGGGAAGCTGTTGAAAGTGTAAGCATTTAAATCGCTGTAACTTCTAAACGACTTATCCGATTTTAGCAAACTAAAGACTGTTTGGAAGAGAAATGTATGCACTTTTACAAATCGTATTTAGTTGTCCATAATATTTCTCAATAAAATTGCTAGAGGGCGCAATTTTGTAATAATAATAGTTTTTTTGATTTTATCCCGAAAATTCAAATCATACGGTATAATTGTGATACCATAATCGAAAAGTAGATGAAATTTGCTAAAAAAAATATAAAAACCGCATCTCGATATCTTTGTTCGTTTCAGAGTTATTGCCAAAACATTAATTTTTAATACAAATTGGGCCCTCTAGCAATTTTATTAGAAACTATATTGTACCATTGGTTACGACAATTAAAGGTACTTACCTTTCTCTTCCGAACAAGCTTAAATTGAGTGAAATCGGATAAGTCGTTTAGAAGTTACAGCGATTTTAATGTTTTCACTTTCACTTGATAAGAGTGGGAGAAGCTATTGAAAGTGTAAATACATTAAAATCGCTGTAACTTATCCGATTTCACTCAATTTAAGCTTGTTTGGAAGAAAGGCAAGTACCTTTAATTGCCTTATCCAATGGTACACAATAGTTTCAAATAAAATTGCTAGAGGGCGCAATTTGTATTAAAAATTAATGTTTTTGCAATAACTCTGAAACGAACAAAGATATCGAGCTGCGGTTTTAATATTTTTTCTAGCAAATTTAATCTACTTTTCGATTATGGTATCATAATTATACCGTATGATTTGAATTTTCGGGATAAAATCAAAAAAACTATTATTATTACGAATTGCGCCCTCTAGCAATTTTATTGAGAACTATTATGGACAACTAAATACGATTGGTGAAAGTTCATACATTTCTCTTCCAAACAGTCTTTAGTTTGTTAAAATCGGATAAGTCGTTTAGAAGTTACAGCGATTAAATGTTTACACTTTCAACAGCTTCCCCCACTCTTATTAAAGTCGGTACGCAAGACCAAAATGTCGCATAATTAATTGTCCAAGCTTTAAAATGGTATTATCAAACATATACCTTAACCCAGATATGCCTATTGTCCTTTTAAAAGGACATTTTGTAACGGATTTTTTAAATAGCTTTATTGACTAATAAAGCTTATCAACAAAAGATGGCAGTACTAACATTATTTAAGAACATTCCAAATCACATGTCTTATGATCCTACTTGGTGTTATAACGTTTTTTGAAGTGAATTAGAATATTTTAAAGTTTGTGATTTTTAGAAAATGACGGAGCCTATTGATTTAAAGCTAGTAGGGTAAGTGCTAACTTGCAAATATTTTTTTTTTTTACATGTTTGTTAGGTCAAATGGTTACACCTTTGGGTTTTTATGAAAAACTGAGGTTATGATAAAAAAAACATATGTATTTAGCCCAATAATTTTTAGTGTCCTTTTAAAAGGACAATAGACATTAGAGTGTATTTTTCTTATTTTTAGGGGTTTGAAGTTAAATGAACTTTACGAAGTCTGGAAGAAGATGACTACTTTTATTACCTTGAATGCCTGAAATAAATATTGCCATGTTGCCTCCTATAAATTCAGTCGAAGATTTGACAGATGAAGATTCCGAAGACGAGGATTATGTAAATATAAACAACTTGGCCGGTTCTCAGCTCTTGGCTCCAGCAGAAACTTTGATCAAAGGTACAGGCATTAGTGAAGATGAAAATTTAGCTATCGCAACTGCCGCTGGAACTAATTTGAATGCTCCCAGTGGAGAAAACTTGACAGAAATAGGGATGAAGAAGATGACATCTCTTTAGGTATTTTTCAAGCAGTAAAGAAAAGCTATATATGGCCTGAGACAGATGTATCCTTACCAGATGTCCAGTGTATAAAGGAAAAAGTGGTATTTTCCTATTAATATGTATTGTCTTGACGCTGCTGAACAAAAGTCCTGGCAGCTACATAAACACCAAGATGGAAAATGGATCATTTGAATTTTCGAAGGACAGTAGTGGAGACGTTGCTGGAAAAATACAAAAATAGTGGGAAAAAACTAGGCAGGCCTAATTCGTTTGAACATTTAGAATCACGAATAGATAACAGATCCAACAACATTGTATCCCAACAAAAACAAGCACGTTGTATAGTTTGCCATAAAAAAGTTCAAAGAAAATGTATAAAATGTGATGTGGCTTTACATGTTGAGTGTTTTGTAACATATCACAATAAATTAGAATAGGTCTTATGCTAACTGTAGATCTTTTTTCTGTAACTAGGGGTTACATATTTTTTATATTAACACTATAACTCAGTTTTTTTACGTTTAGTAATAAAATGTTTCAAAATTATTATATATATTATTTTTTATTTTAGTAGTTTGGTATGCCTATTGTCTTTTTAAAAGGACATTGTTTTTTCAGAAAACCAAAATTCAAATATTTTTTTGAATATTTTTTTGGTAATATTTAGCCTTGAACTAAACATATTACCTATTTTTTTTTTTTTATTTTCAAAAAAAAATATAATTCAGGCATATCTGCGTTAATGTGGAATTTTTGGAGTTATGTAAAATTTTAAAATTTACTTTTCAATTACGCCCTCTTGCGGCAAATGCGGAACTTAAAAATTATTTCCAGAATTTTCTCAGGACCGCTTTAATCATAATTTTTTTTATCCCAAGTTACTACGTTTAGTAGTTTCCGAGATATAGCAGGCTGCCTTTCTTATTGAATCACCCGGTACGTATCCAAAGGAAACTAGTAGTTCATTTGTCCTGAATCTCAATTTGCCATAAATTTGGGCTAGGCATAACAAATTGCCCATTCAAGGCTCTAAACGTCTATGGTATGGAGTAGTGATCGAGAGTCCTTGATATGTAATTTAATTTTATTTTGGCCAAATTAAACACAACTACTGGGTCACACGAACAAGATGTAAAAATAAGTAGACGCATCAAGACCGATTCTCCCGATGCATATGTTTTGGTCGTTTTTATTTGCAACTTATTAGGCACGCCAATTTTCCTGGCAATATTACTGTAAGCGTTTAAAAGATTTTTCTCTATACAGTGTGACCAGTAAAGTCCGCATCATGTGTGATTTTTTTTATTAATAGCTTTATTAAAAATTTGACTTTGGCATCAAGTTCTGCTTCGATCGAGATGAAAATTAAGCAAAAAAAATAGTACCCATCTGTGAAATTTTAATTTTTTCCAAAAAATAATTCAAAAGTGGGGTTATTTCTGAAAATATCAAAAAAAGTTATTAAAAAAAGTTTTTTTTGAATGCAGTTTCTAGCCCACATGCAAAATTTCAGCAGCATAAGATAATCTTGATTTTTACCCACCACTAAAATTTATTTTCTACTTAATGAACACTTTACTGATGACACTGTGTTCTTTTTTGTCTTAATATTAAGGTGAATTACTTTCAGACACAAACTACGTTTTCAAAAATACTTATTTTATGAAGTTACCTTATACAGGGTCAAAAACAAATAAACTTTGCATCACATGCGACCAAATTTTAATAGCCCGATTTTGTAGAAAAACACACATTTAATATGACGCTACTTTAAAGAAAATTTATAGGAAATAAAGCATTGTCAAAACTAAGAAGTTTTATGTAGGTTGCGATGAGTCTTATTTTGCAAAAGTGGTGCAATTTACAAAATATGGGTAAAAAAAACAAAATTATCTTATGCAGCTGAAATTTTGCATGTGGGCTAAAAACTGCATTTAAAAAAACTTTTTTGATACTTTCAGAAATAATCCTACTTTTTAATTATTTTTTGGAAAAAATTAAAATTTGACAGATAATGCGAATCGCGTGACTACTATTTTTTTGCTTAATTTTCATCTCGATCGAAGCAGAACTTGATGCTAAAGTCAAATTCGAATAGTTATTAATAAAAAAAAATCCCATATGATGCGGACTTTACTGGTCATACTGTATATTTTTACAAAAAGTAAATATGCTTATGTTAATGCAAGGGTCAGCCAATTATTTTATTTTAAATATAATGTTTCATCCAAATAAGTAAATGTCACAGAATTAATTAAAAAAAATACCTGTTTTATAATAAGCCGTTGTAAAATATTCATCACGAATCCTGACAATCGAGGATAACTTCCCAATGCTTGTATGACGGTTCTCATTAGCAAGGTGGGCAAAGGTGATTGGTCCATTAACTGTTGCAACACGACAGCCAGTACTTCTTGTGTATAGACCTAAAAATAATCGATAATGTTGGTAATAAAAGATAGGATCGTCATTAAATTTTATAATTTTTATTACCACACTCGTAGGAGAATTGTATCCGAGTTGGCATACCGCCCAAGATAACATGGCTTATAAAATGTCATATTTTGAATTAGGCGCCCCCTACCATTTATACCGAACTTAATAGGCGTGAAGTTGGCAGAATTAAATATGTAAGCTGTACGATCGATTTCTTGGTATTTGTAAATACGTTTGGGATTTGGAAGGTAAGGAATAATTATTACTTTATTATATACAGGGTGATCCACGAAGGGTGGCGAACGGCTGTATCTCCAAAACCATAAAATTCCGGCCCGTGGAGGGTTCTAATTATTAGTTAAAATTAAGAACGCAGATTCGCGGTTAATTACTGTATTATCATAACATAGCGACTACGCCCCTAGCGATAGAATTAGGAACTTAAAAATTATTCCCAGCGATTTCTTTTGGACATATTTCATAATAATTTTTTTACCCCGAAGTCGTAGCATGTATGGCTTTCGAGATACAGCCGCTCTCCACCCTTTGTGGATCACCCTGTATATGTTGTCTCAATCACTTCTTAAATATCGAGAGGCTATGGTTTTGCAAATGCGGTCGCCTCTACAGAAACATCTATGTGTGCCTCTACAGAAACGGCGTGTGTGTCATCGCCCATAAAAGGGCTAATCTGATCATATAATTAGAATTTGTTATGTATCAAAAACTCTTCTACTAAGAGACCTTAAAAGGTATATTATTTGTTGTCTTATTAAATATCTATTCAATAATCAAAAAGAAATATATCTCTTTGGGTGTTACTAACAATTTTTAAATAAAAATAATAATAATAATAATAATAATAATACATTTATTGTTTACTCAAATATAAATTGCATAAAAGTAAATTATTTTGATTGTGTTAAATAAATGGTAAAAAAATAATAATTTCACTTTCTACGGATTTTTATTTTGACTCGACATGTTTCGCAACACAGTTGCTTTTTCAAAGGAGTACTTAAAAATGGTATTTTAAAAGTTATAACTTAGGTGTAACAATAAAATTGCAGGTAATTTTCAGGTTGGTTAAATTGTTGGAAAAACCAATAATTATGTTTGATTTAAAAGAGGTGATCCGTTTTAATCCAAGTGATCATTAAGAAGAGTATTGTTATTTTTAAGCCTATTTATTTCCAAGGATTCAAGCAAATTTAATTTTGTACTTTTGTTTTCTACAGTGTCACCAGTAAAGTCCGCATCATATGGGATTTTTTTTTATTAATAGCTTTATTTAAAATTTGACTTGGGCATCAAGTTCTGCTTTGATCGAGATGAAAATTAAGCAAAAAAATAGTAGTCACGTGATTCGCCTTATCTGTCAAATTTTAATTTTTTCCAAAAAATATTTCAAAAGTGGGGTTATTTCTGAAAATATCGAAGAAAGTTATTGGAAAAAGTTGTTTTAAATGCAGTTTCTAGCCCATATGCAAAATTTCAGCTGCATAAGATAATTTTGATTTTTTACCTATATTTTGTAAATTGCAGCACTTTTGCAAAATAAGACTCAACGCAACCTACATAAAATTTCTTAGTTTTGACAATGCTTTACATTTTCTTTAAAGTAGCGCCATATTAAATGTGTGTTTTTCTACAAAATAAAAATTGGGCTATTAAAATTTGGTCGCATGTGATGCAAAGTTCATTTGTTTTGGACCCTGTATAAGGTAACTTCATAAAATAAGTATTTTTGAAAACGTAGTTTGTGTTTGAAAGTAATACACCTTAATATTAAGACAAAAAAGAAGACAGTGTCATCAGTAAATTGTTCATTAAGTGGAACATAAATTTTAGTTTAACTTAACATAAAGTTTATCTATTTTCAACGATTTAATTTAAAACCCCTTTACTTTATTTTTTACTTTCAGACACAAACTACGTTTTCAAAAATACTTATTTTATGAAGTTACCTTATACAGGGTCAAAAACAAAAAACTTTGCATCGCATGCGACCAAATTTTAATAGCCCAATTTTGATTTTGTAGAAAAACACGCATTTAATATGGCGCTACTTTAAAGAAAATGTATCTGAAATAAAGCATTGTCAAAACTAAGAAGATTTATGTAGGTTGCGTTGAGTCTTATTTTGCAAAAGTGGTGCAATTTACAAAACATAGGTAAAAAATCAAAATTATCTTATGCAGCTGAAATTTTGCATGTGGGCTAGAAACTGCATTTAAAAAAACTATTTTTAATAACTTTTTTCGATATTTTCAGAAATAACCCCACTTTTGAATTATTTTTTGGAAAAAATTAAATTTGACAGATAAGGCGAATCACGTGACTACTATTTTTTGCTTAATTTTCATGTCGATCAAAGCAGAACTTGATGCCAAAGTCAAATTTTAAAAAAAGCTATTAATAAAAAAAAATCCCATATGATGCGGACTTTATTGGTGACACTGTATATGCAAGTTATCGTAGTTATGATTAAATGTATGATTTACTTCTAACCGATGGTTAGAATAGTTAGAATCTGTTTTGTTTTTTATAAAACTAGCATGATGTTCATTCATTCGTTTTTCGAAGTTCCGGCCTGTTTGTCCGATATAAACTTTAGAGCAATCATTACATTTTAATTTGTAAACACCAGATTAATTTCCTTTGTTCAATTCACTTTTATTATTTTTAACATGTTTCCCTAGACCCCTAGAGTATTGTTAGTTTTGAAAGCAATATTAATATTCAAGTTTTTTAAAAAGTTTTTTATTTTAGTGCTAATATGACCTATGTAAGAAATAACTTTATAATTATTTTTATTATTGTTTGCTGTTGGAAAACTAAGTTTATAGCCTTTTTGTATAATTTTTTATTTAGTATTTTATCTATTGTTATCGCGGAATAACCATTATTTACTGCCATTTGCTTAATAATATTTAATTCAGTTTGAAAATTAGTTTTGTTTAAAGGTAATGTTACTAGTCGATGTATCATACTAAAGAAAGAAGCTAATTTATGTTGTACTGGATGGCAAGATGTGTTATGTATAGTAGTATCAGTTTGAGTAGGTTTATGGTATATTGAAAAATCATGTTTATTTTCGAATTTTTTGATAGTTAGGTCTAAAAAGTTAATTAAATTATTGATATCTTTTTCAATTGTAAATTTTATATTGTTATGTATGTTATTTATGAATTCTAAAAACTGATCTAATTGCCTTTCAATGGGTACCTATAAAACAAGCCAATACATCGTCTACATATCTATATCAATAAAGAAACTTTTTAAACAGGGGATGTTTCGAAATAATGGACTCTATATTGTCTATAAAGATTTCAGCTAGAAGGGGACTTAAAGGGTTACCCATAATAAGACCTTATTAACTAGTATAAAATACGTCATTAAATGAAATAGTTTTGTTGTAAACAAACCTCTAAAGTGTTCAAAATTTTGGATTTTAAAAAAAGGATTAACTTTATTTTTTAATAACAATTTTTCGACTAGCTTTACAGTCTATTACAGGAATACTAGGGAATAAGTTACAGACGTCAAAGGAAACAAACTTAGCGCTACTAGGTAAGATAACATTTTTGATCTTGTCAACCAAATCATACGAATTTTTAATAGAGCATCTTGTCGAAAAGTTAGTAATCGTTTTTATGATATCGATTAAAAGTTTTGAAAGTTTATAAGAAGGCGCTGAAAAAAATAATGATGATGATGATGATAATGGATTTCCACTAAGTAAAAGCCGAATCAATTAAATTATTTTGCTTAAGGAAAAGAGTAAAACAATATGCCTTAGCGGGTAGACATACAGTTTTAGGATCTGGATACTGTTCAAGCCTTAAATTAAACACGCACAATATTTTGGTGCTATACATCTAATGTTCCGAATGTGAGGAGCGTGTTGAAAAAAATTTTGTGGGAGGAAGAAGGAGATAGGTGATCCCTATGAATGGTAACGCTATTCATAGTGTAAGTATTGCGTGCGGAGATAATGGTATTTTACTGCCCTTTTAATCGCTGCGTTGGATAAACCAAAGTTAATGTTATTTAATGAATTAAGAAAACGACCTTTTAAACATTTTTTTTCGGTGTGGTGGTACAGTCAGCAACCAACGACTGCGCAAATTCCTGTTGTGAGTCTCAGTTCTAAAAGATATTTTTTCATACTAGTAAGGAGGTGTTTTATAATCTTGAAGGTAAAAAGTGTACCGGGTGAGTCAACGATTGCGCGGAGTAAATTTATGCCTTGAAGATAAGATTTGTCGATAATGAGCTTTTGTAATAAGGTATGGTTGGATATCTGGCACATTTTAAAAATATTTTGAATTATACAGGGTGCGCCCAAAAAGTAGGGTGCCATAAAGTTACATTTTTTAAATGGGACACCTTATATTTGAATACATTTATTGATTCTACGTGTGATTTCATAAGTTTTTAATAATGGTTTAATATACGAAAAAGTTATAGTTTTTTAGATAATTCGACTTTAATGAAAATTTTGCATTTGCAAGCATTTCGTTACACTAAGTTATTCATAATTTTTATACTTACTAAATAAAGTAAAAAATACATATTCACTATGAAATATTTGACGTCTCATTTACAGGGGTTTAGTTTCTAGGACCAAAGTCAGAAAACTTCTAATTGAAAAATATCGCTTTAATTAAATGGAACACCCTATATATTTATCTGTCATCTTATAGCTCGTTATAAACTCTTCAACTTTCGTGAAGAATGTCCTATCCCTATCTCTAATAGTTTTTGAAATATTTTGATATTTCGAGATTTAATGTCCTCGTTATAGCATTTTTCGTCAATGGATCACGCCTGTTGAATCAAACATTTCCATTAAATTTTGAAAACTTCGAGGACTGAGTGTTCGCCGCTCGTTATATTTCATCCTGTATCGTTGTTCAACAAAATGCCACTTTTTATCCGCCTCGCCCAAAACATAAATCATATCGATTTATTCATTTTTTGAAAAATTCATTTTGATTAACAACTTATAAAATGACTGCACAATAAACTTTGCAGTAAAAAGGCCTAATTTTTACATTGATCTGATTCTTAATGTGTCATCCACTGCCATTATTTTCATTTATTTTCCATGGCTATTGCTCGGGCTATTGTGATCCATTGACGAAAAATGCTATAACGAGGACATTAAATCTCGAAATATCAAAATATTTCAAAAATTATTAGAGATAGGGATAGGACATTCTTCACGAAAGCTGAAGAGTTTATAACGAGCTATAAAATGACAGAAAAATATATAGGGTGTTCCATTTAATAAAAGTGATATTTTTCAAATTATCTAAAAAACTGTAACTTTTTCGTATATTAAACCATTAATAAAAATGTATGAAATAACACGTAGAATTAATAAATGTATTCAAACATAGGGTGTCCCATTTAAAAAATTTTTACTTTATGACATTTTTTGGGCGCACCCTGTATAATTCAAACTATTTTTAAAATGTGCCAGATATCCAACCATACCTTCGTACAAAAGCTTATTATCGACAAATCTAATCTTCAAGACCTAAAATTACTCCGCGCAATCGGTGACTCACCTGGTACATATAGTATAATCTATACAACAAGAAACGGTGTTATTTATATAGTTTCCTTATGCCATATATTAATCTGAGACATGAGTTTTGTACTTTCTGAATCCGGTTTCGATCCGCCGCGGCAATACTAGAATAATATACGCCAATGCAGTGGTTAAATTGAAATAGGACGAGCGCATCGCATTATCGCATAGGAGCTTTCTGACCCCCTTAGAAAGTTGTCTTTTACTAGTTTTAAAATACAATAGGCAGCTCTTAGTTTCGATGTTACATGTTCCTTAAAATGAAGTTTACAATCAAGTATTAATCCTAGATTTTTGCAGGTGTCGAAATAAGGTAGAGTGCATTATTTTTAACAAAGTCTATCGGGGCTTGATTATTAATGATATTCTATTTACCTGCTTTTCCTGCAAACATAATGACACTGCTTTAATAACAGTTTTTAAGTCGGCTTTACTTGAATCTATTAGATGCAGGGCAACCAATAATTCTGTCGGTGTAATGGGACTTTCTCCGTGGAGTCCCAGAAGTCGATTAAATACTTCTCTCACAACTACTGGATTCAATTTTATAAGTTTGGGCAGAGCAGCTATAACCTAAAATGAAAAGAAAATTTTATTGAATAAACTAACCTAGTGTGAACCATTTATTTTATTTTAACTGATTATTCTAGAGGTCTTTACATATCGTTAGCCCTGCACCAATTGAAAATAATGTCGAGGTCACGCTGCAATGCGATCATGTCCTGAGAAGATGAAATTTGCCTGAATAGGTTCACATCGTCCACAAACAGCAGAAAAAGCGATGATAGCAAACACCCCAAGTCATTGATAAAAAGACTAAATAAAAGGGGACCTAGGTACCCCAGAAGTCACGTAAAACGGTGCTGATAGAGATATCCATCGGCCTTAACTTGTTGCTGCCTGCCAGTTAGATATAACTATCAAGGATAGCAATGAGCCGGAAACCCCATTACTGGAGAGCTTGAAAAGTAATATGGTATAATTAACCTTAACGAAGGCTAAAATCTGTATATATCGCATGTGTTTCCAAGCTTCTTTTAAAGGACTTATTGATGAAGTTGATAAATATAATATTATAAACTAATAATAACTTCATTACGAACAAACATTATTTTGTGATTTTGCGCAATCGTAATATTTATTATATAATATTGTCACGAAGTTCTCTTCGTGGGCCGGGATGTGAGGAGAGGAATGAAAGTCCGGAGATCTATAAAATGGTGTCTATTGGATTCTTCTTAATCTTTACCCTAGAAGGTGAACCAGCATGTCCTTTATGATTCCGCGTAGGTTGATTAGTGTAATGGCAGGTGCGTCACTTGGCCTAGACCAGGGCTTGTCACCTATTGTTAATAGGGAACTTTCCAATTTTTTTTCTTTCAATAATATGATTTAGTTAGGCCTGAAAAAATTATTCTCCAATTATTACTCCTTAATAATCGGTAAAATTTTTTTAAAGTTTCGCGCGTGTCAAAATCATTTCAAACGACCTTTTAAGCGCGCCAAGCCCGATGACGTCAGGGGGTATGACGGATGACCATCCGTCATCCTGACAGGTGCCGAGCGACCCAATTTGCATTTGGATTGCCGTGCGTTCGTGTTATTGTATTGGTGTTTTAAGCTATCACCTGCATTTAAACAGGTCGTGTCGCTTGACGCGTGGATGTCAAATCTGACAAATCATCAAATTTTTTGAAAACCTATAACCTATTTCGTGGATGTCACACACAAATCTGACAACTGATACCCTTTGACGTCACGACTAGTAGCAGCGCGTTTTTACCCGCTTGGAATAATTTGAATTTTGGGGCATTTTTAAATTGGTCTTTTGGGACGAAATATGTTGTTTTTTTGCTGCCATATGTTTTATGACAATATGTACTTATGATTTATAGAATTTTTTCCCCATTTAAAATTTTTGTCAAGTTCCCTATTGGATGAGCAGATGCGTCACTTGGCCAAGACTATGGAGAACTATAGGGTAGGAGGCCGATCGACAATGGCAGCATTTTCAAATTCTGTCCCGGTTTTTTGGTTAGTTCGCTAGTTGGCCGATAGATGGCTCTCGCGTCCGAAGTGGGCTGATGTTGTCTTCTTCTTCGTTTTTAATATGGAAAACTAGATCCTCCATAGTTTTTAACTTTTACTTAAACCCTTTATTTTTCTGTGCTTTTATTTTTGACAATTGACATTTTTCGAAATAACAAATAACGTTTGAAGGCAAGACAAGACAAATAACGTTGTATTGTAATTAATTTCCATATTTATAATGAATAATGGTACAATTTATAAAAGTAGAGTTTGCTTTGTGTCGGGGTGTAAGACAGGATCTTCTTCAGAGATGAAACGCAGCCAAATAAGTATCCTTCTAGCTCCAAAGGTAAAACATTCTAGCTAGAATGTTCCTGTATTTTAAAAACGAAGCATCGTTGGAACTTTATACAGGCCGAGTTTACTAATAAGTATATCAAAGTAAGTGTAAATTCATATAAAAGTCCTTATTTGTTCCTTAGGAACTAATTTAATAAAAATAGTTATCGCGTCCATAAGAAACCATTTATTTGATAGCCCACTTCGAACACGAGCGCCATGTTATGGCAACTCGTAAAGCTGAAGCTGAATTACCGATGCTAATTTGGGACCGAATCCAATGCATTGCGATCGGCCTCCTACCTCAAGTCCTCTATAGCCAAGACCAATAAAGCTTGTCACCTGTTAGTAGATTGACCGGGCAATAAACACCGATGCTGCTGCTAAATCTGGCCCGGCTTATATAGTCGAAATATCGCTGAGGTTGCGTCGCACTTGACCCCGATCTGTGCACAGTAGGACGCGACCTCAACGTACAGTGGTCGAGAATCCAAAATATGCCGGGCTACCGTGTGATTTAGTTGACAATATTATTTCTCAGCTCAGGTCGCATTCCAACGTCGCCCCAAAAAATTATATGATCGTGCTGGATTTCGACTATCACAATTTTAAAATTTACAATTCAGTAACAAGTAGGGCAGTAACGCGTTTTAAAGCAAAACCTAATTGCCTACCATTTAAATAAATCATCTGTATTAGGTTACCTGTGCTTGTAGCTATTAAACTATTAGCTTAATTAATCCTAAAAAATTATCGTAATTTCATAAAAATACAAACCTCTTGCTTTGATAAACCATTCAATACGGGAATAAGGAAACGAATATCGGACACTCTAGTGTTGTAAAGTTCTTTAACTTTATCAACCAATTCCGCACTTGGTGTTCCTCTGTCTGTTAAAATATGTATGACTCTGGTGACTAAAGTTTCCGAACCTTTTGGACAATCTTCTACTAATTTCATTAGATCTGGACTATCCATACCCATAGTTCTAATGGGACCCTCAATGAGGCGAAGAATTATACGTTTAATATCCGCACTTGTTTGAACGTAAACCTAGAAAATACATTAAAACTATAATTCATTTTAAATATATTGTCAGTTAAATGTTGTGTGTGCTGCTCACTTTGTTTTCTGCAAGAATATTTAAATACTTGATAATTTCTTTTAATATTCACATAAACTTAAAATGGGCGAAGTTTTTAGAAAAGCAGCCTATCGGAAAAGATCATCAACCAAGATCATAGACCAAGAAATTTGCCTAATTTTTCAATAAAACTGTGTAACTTTTGTTCCATTCTCCCTATGAGGTTTAACAATATTTACTAATTTAATCAGCATGTTTCCAAAAGCTTAAAACAAGTTACCTTGGCTAAATCGTGAATTAAAGATGGATTGACTGGTAACAGTAAAACATAGGGTAGTAAACACGCTTTAATAAAATCGTCGCCCCAAGTTTCACTCTTGATACGCCCCTGATTCTCTCCGCACAAGCTGTCTGGTGGTTTTGAAAGCTGAAAGTCATATACGATTAAAATAAAAATAATCAACCTTACTCATTTAAAAATATTATTCATTAAAATGTTTTGGAGTAAATAGTTTAGTTTATAATACAGTGACCGGCATAAAATTGACCACTGAACTTCTTATGCCAATTATCTATGCATAATGGGTAACCTAAAAATTCATTTTGACATTTCACGTGACCACTCGTTTGACGGGACAATTGTAAAAAAAATGTTGTCATGAAAAATTGGTATTAGATGAAGAGATATCGAAAAAACTTATTTAACAAAGGTATTTAATTTCTAATTTTACATGGTTGTTTATAAAGTTTGATGCAAAAATTCGATAAATATTTTTTTTTTAATTTTCGCCTGAAGAGCGCCTTCGGCAAAGTTCCCTTTCGCGCGCCCCCCCCCCCCCCCCCCTAGAACAAATCCTAAATCCGCCACTGGAACAAACCCCCCCCCCCAAATTATTTTCTGGCTACGGCCTTGACTGCTCTAGAAAGATTTTTATTATTGAGATATACAGGGTGTCTCACGGTCGATGGTACCTTAGACGTTTCTGACGAACCAGTAAAGGAATCGTTCTGAAAATTTGGCCGCGTACATAAACGGACATGCTCTACCAACCTAAAATATTTTTAACAATACAGTGTTGCCGCTTCCACACAAAAATAATACTAACTTCGATTTTTTAAATGCAACACCATATATTTTATTTTATTTTCGAAACCCCCATTACTTTCCTTACAATTTTTATTAACTCTACTCTATACTTATCTCTTACCGTTTCTAAGATATAAATTAATTTCCTTTTTTTTGTCCGAAAACGTCACTTTTAAAAATGCTGATAATTTTAGACTGTAAAACACTGAAACCCTGACATTTGGTAAATAGTTAACTAATACCATAGGGCTCTTTGCCCTAGTCCCAAATCTTAGTTGCAATATACAGGGTGGTTGAAAAATACAATTAATCTGGTAACTTGAAAAAGTGACCATAAGTCCTTTTTTTCAAATGTAACACCCGGTATATTATTAAGGATTTAAAAAGCTGCTAAAATTTCAGTTAATTCTTGTATATCATACCTGTACCTAACTAACTAGTTTAACCATTTTTTTGACGTATTAAGCATAATTTGTAAAATTTTCTATACAATTCAATTTTTATTCGGTTATTAGTAAGTTAGCCATGACAAAAACTGATGTTTACGTATGTTACTATGGTTATCGTTTTGACATTTCGTTAAGTTTAAATACAAGATAGAAATGCACTTTAATGTCATGGAAGAAGACTATACAAATGCAGTTCTTATGAATTTATTTATTTTATTTGGGCAATGTGATGAATGCGATAATTATCGGCAGGACATGTATAAAGTTTAAAGAAATGTACTCTAATTTATTGCCAATGAATCTTAGAAAATTCATAAGGATCCAGGACAATTTTATTAAATTATTGTTAACTAGGTAGTAAACTAATAAAAGACTACTAAAATTATAACTAATAAAATGCTATTTTAACAGATGTTCAAAACGCTGGCCGTTTACATCCAAACACTTTAATATGCGGTTGTTGACTGCATGGATTTTAAGAAACATTTAGTTTTAATGGTTTTTGCATGTTAATGCAAACACATATTGTCCAAATAAAATAAATAAATTCATAAGAACAGAATTTGTATAGTTTTCTTCCGTGACTTTAAAGTGTATTTCTATCTTGTATCTAAATTTAATGAAATGTCAAAACGATAACCATAGTAACATATGTAAACATCAGTTTTTGTCATGGCTAACTTACTAATAACCGAATAAAAATTGAATTGTATAGAAAATTTTACAAATTATACTTAATACGTCAAAAAAATGGTTAAACTAATTAGTTAGGTACAGGTATTATATACAAGAATTAAGTGAAATTTTAGCCGCTTTTCAAATCCGTAATAATATACCGGGTGTTACATTTGAAAAAAAGGACTTATGGTCACTTTGCAACTAAGATTTGGGACTAGGGCAAAGAGCCCTATGTTATTAGTTAACTATTTACCAAATTTCAGGGTTTTAGTGTTTTAGAGTTCAAAATTATCAGCATTTTGAAAAGTAACGTTTTCGGACCAAAAAGACGGAAATTAATGTATATCTTAGAAGCAGTAAGAGATAAGTATAGAGTAGAGTTAATGAAAATTGTAAAGAAAGTAATGGGGGTTTCGAAAATAAAATAAAATATATGGTGTTGCATTTAAAAATTCGAAGTTACTATTATTTTTGTGTGGAAGCGGCAACACTGTATTGTTAAAAATATTTTGGATCGATAGAGCATGTCCGTTTATGTATGAGACCAAATTTTCAGAACGATTCCTTTACTGGTTCGTCAGAAACGTCTAAGGTACCATCGACCGTGAGACACCCTGTATATTAAATAGGTTCTTATTTAGAACGTCAATGCTATGTTTAATTGGCATAAACATTTTCAATAATTCATCAATAAAAAAGTTTCCCATATGTGGCAAACTTTATGTCCGTCACTGTACAAAAATACGTAACATTAAAAGAACTTACTTTTAAAAATTCCATATTCATTTTGGCAAACTCTTCTATAATAAGTCTTAGTTCAAAATGCATGTGTAGATCCAGAACATGTCCAATAGCAGCGTCACGTACTACACTGGATTCGTAAGTTGTGTATGACAAAAGAGTGTTTAGGAATGTTAGTTGTTTGGGTGGCTTTCTAAGGGTTAGATCTCTTAGGAGTCCAAGAGCCCAGGCTAAATAAAAAAATATATTAAAAATAAACATGGTGACCGTATTTTAGTACACATTTATACAGCATGTTTGTAAAAGTTCTCTATAAATGGAAATTTTTCTATTTTATATAAGATACTCTTAATAAAAAGTTAGGGTCTGGAACTCTAGGAATTTTACAATCTATGAAAGTGCAGTGGAAATACCTGCTTGTATACAACACATTAAAGGCAAAAAATGTATGTATCAAATATAAATTGATAGTAAATTTATAAAAGATTTGACTTTCTTTGTGGGTCAATTCAGTTAAAAAAATATTGGTTGAAAAAAATTAAATTAAAAAAAATGGCTCTGGGTAACAGCGAACAAACCGGTTGCCAATGCACCTTTTAGAAGCGATTAGAGAGTATGTTACGTTCCTTTTAATGTATAAATTGAGAATACATTTGACAACGTTGCTTTTTTTATATGACAACCAACAAGCTGTCGAAACCCGTTTTGATATGATAAATTAATCATTTTTGTCAAAGTAATTTATTTCACAGTTAATAATGTTAGTCAATTTTGTTATTTATTAAAATCTTTGTACAACCCGACAATCAGGGTTGGCAAATATCATAATATTTATATAAATATCCAAATATCCCATAAATATATCCGATATATATCCAAATTTTGATATTTATTTATATCTTTAATTATTTTTAAATTATCTATCTGTTTTCTGTAAAGATATATTTTAAAAATTCAAAATCACTTAATTTAATATAAACATGTTATAAACCTGTAAATTTGTATTTCAATTCTATTCAATGATAGCTGCTATCACAATAACAAGTTTTTTTAGTACTCCTATGTTAGGAATGTAAAATGTAGGTAAAAAATACAAGTTTATGAATATGAACACATTATATATTTTTGCTTTTAACTATGGTTCAACTTAAAACCCAGAATTACTGGGCTTGTTAATTAAATCAAAATGAACCCAAACTGAATTTTTTATTTTTGGCATTGTAAAATTTTTATTTCATAAAACAAACAGCAAAATATTGCTCCGTTCAATGAGAAATCGGAACTAAATAAAAATGCCACGCGGCAAAGAACAACAGGTGGTCAACGTCTCGGAAAGATGGGGAATCACCGCATCGTAAGCAGCATAATACGCTGTTGCCGGCTCAGCGGCAGCGGGCCATATTTTTATACTGATGAATAGAATTTCAGAATAAAAAATATTGATATATCAGGATAAATATCCTCGCATAAATATCATGACATTTATCACGGATATATATCCTGCCAACCTTGCCAACAATAGACAAATAAACAAACCTGATCGTTTCTCATCACGACATATACTCTTGATTTCGTCCAAGGCATTCTCTGTAACCAGCGGTGCTTCAAGTAATAATCTTGACAGTATAATAGCATCGTGTGCCGAGGACTGTATGAAACTGCACAACAAAATATTGTAACACTCGTCGGGTCTTACACCTTTACGTAATGGGGGAATTCTTGCAAAACCCTAAAAAATATACACCATAAAAATGTGACTACAAGTATGCTTTATAGTATATTGTGTATTAAGTGCGTGAAGCCACGAATGTGATATTCCCGGCCCGAGCCGCAGGCGAGGGTCGCAATATCACAGGAGTGTATAAAAAGTATTCACGCACATGTTACATACCTACTCTACTTTTTCTACGACCGTAAATAATACAAATACAAATTCAAGTTGAACTATTTAATTTTCTCCTTTATAATAATTGTAATTATTAATAGTGATATTACCGTTTGTCAGATTACTACATTTAACATCTGTAGTTTTTCCTGCCGATTTGTTAATAATATTGCTGCTTATGGTCGAGGCAGAATTTGCATTTTAAACTGATAAAAGTCTATTAGAAATATCATTATTTTTATTAAGGGCTTTTTTTACGTAACCTTCAGCTACCATTGAAGACTTCCAACCTCCGTGTTGTTTTAACATTAACAAATTTGCATCTGTTTCAACTAGCAGGGAAGCAGAAGATCGTCTAAAGCAGTGACCTGTATATTTTCCTGGGTGTGGTAGTTTTAAAAACTTTGCCATTTCACTAGGCAATTTTCCAAATTTATCCCGACGACTTGGCGTATACATTTTCCTTTTTGATAGTTGATGAAAAATTTGTCTTCCTGATAATTTTGAGGACGAAGGGTAACATATTTTCTGTATAATTCCAAATGTTCGGTTATAGTGAATTTTCTTGTAATTTTAGGTTTTGTTTCAGGGACGCATACAACAAGAACATTTCCTAAATTTTCAATATCGCATATTTTTAATTTATAAATTTCGCCTCATCTTAGAGCACCAGCACCACAGCAATATATATGGCAACTGTGAAACTGCTGATGCGCTCGCCAGGGAGAGCGCAAGCATGTCTGTCGACCAGCAGAGAATATTGTGGCTGGACCACTGGCATCAGTCAAAGAGGAGATAGATCGGATAGCTAAACGACTTGCGCAAAGCAGATGGACAGGGCTGACAACCTGTAGCATCTCCAGGCAATTGTGGCCCCTACTTGATGACAGGAAAACCGCAGCGTTATTACAGCACAGTCGGAAGGACCTAAGAAATATAACTGTACTGGGTTCGTCAGTTTTAGTTTTTTGGATTTCGTTTAAAATAAATTTACGTAAAAACAAACAACTATCGTGGCTTTCTTACTTCGAATATGATTTTATATCTGGCCGAGTAACGATTTTGTTGTAAGAAAACCAGTTTTTTATTTGCCTACTTTTAAAGTATTTTTATTATTACATGTCATAATTCTTCAATCATAAATTATAAAACTTTTATTCAAACGTGGTACCACCGAGTTAGCGCTTAGTTCAACTCGACATCTGAATTCCCGATAACAGTTCCTAACTTGCTGTATTGGGATATTCGCAATATAATATCTACTCTTATTTTTTTTCAAGAGATCTAAGTTATTATTGAAATTGGTTTCATACACATGTGGCTTCAGATATCCCCATAAATGAAAGTCGATAATGGGCCTTTTCACTATTCTTAAATTTGATACATTTGGCATTTGAATTGTTTAGTCGGTGCTATAATAAGTGTTTTTCATCAATAAAATTATTGCTAGGTCATAACATTAATTTATTTCAGCACAGTAAAAACCGGGTAAAATTCAACCAATTTGAAAATCTCAAAACAGGCGCGACTCATGACGTAGATATGTTTAAAGCTTGCTAGAGCGCATGCGTTTAACCTCGCACACGCGTAAATGCTGATCTGTCGAACTGCCATCGGCAAATTAAGCCGCTGTTGCCATATGTAGAAAGTTTTATAATCTTAATAATATACTTTCTTCTTAGAACTTTATTTGGATACTTTAAATAAAATATAAACATAATACTGGTAAAATAATTCATTCCGCAGCTATTGAATGGAAAACTAATTACTAATAATTGCTAGTCAATTACCATTACACTGGTACTATAAACTATAATAAATGATTTTTGAGAGTATCGGCAACACTGTCAAGCTGCTGATTTTGTGAATTCTTGATATTTTAAGCCAGCGACTCGGGTATTCCTATCATTCCTCTGTGCATCAATCTTCCGGCGCGATGACGTAGGTATGTTTAAGTCCGTGTTTTTATTCAAGGAGTTTTTTTATTTATTTATTTTCTCAGTTATGGCTTAAAAGTATAGAAAAGTAAAAACACAGAAAATTTTATTTTTTGTTCCTTTATACACTACTACCAAAATCAAAATTTAGTGAAAAGGCCCATTGTGAGATCGGAACTCCTACGTGCCAACTGATTTGGACCATAGGTACCTTCCAATCCATTTGTTCTCAAAGTGATGATTTAGCCAATCATCAAAAGGAATTGAAAAAAAAATCAAAAAAAACATAAACTGTTGTTTCTGGCGAACCCTGTATAGTAATCGCAAATCTAATAGTTAAAATTGTAGTTTCAACACTAGCAAAATATATAATATTTTATCAACTTGATATCTCCTTTGGTATCTGTTTTGTACAGAACTAGAGATTTCATTCATTTGAAATACTTAAAAAATATATATTTTTCATTAATATATTCAAAATTACAATACTTAGCTTCTGCATGGGGATCTGCTTGTTTATACAAACTTAAAACCATTACAAAAATTGCAAAATAAAGTTATTAAATGTATACATAAATTACCACATTTAGAACCAACTGTTAGTCTATGTAGACCGAAAGGGTATTTACACGTTCAAAACATTTATAAATTAAAAATTTGTATTCTAATTCACTATATTATTTTAAAAGAAAAAACTTTAAACATAACACTTCAGGAGAATAAGACATACATGATCATAACACCAAACGTTGTATAAATTATCGAACTATACCAGTAAAAAGTAATTTCGGAAAAAAATCGCTTTTATATGACGGAATAATAAAATATAACAATCTTCCAAAAAATAACAGAAAAATTATTAAAAAATTGGCAACTTTTAAAAAACAATTAAAAATATATTTACTAAATTAAATTATTATAGGTACTATTTTTGTTTAAATTAATTTTATTAATGAATTAAATTGGATTTACTTCAATTTTTTTTATTGTTATTTTTTTAATGATTATTATTTTCTATATTATTTTGTCACTTTCCATGTAATGAATTGTAAAAGTTAGTTTGGAATAATCCTAACATTACCTGTGTTATACTGTATTCCTCGTACAACCAAGCCAAAGCAGTATCAACATTGGATCGCAGATCGGACAGCAAATGGGTTAAAATAGCTTCTCGCACAGCTGCACTAAAATTGGATGCCAAGGTAGTAATAATCTTTTGCTGTAAGTGTTTGTTTTTGGTTTTATCACATCTTAGCAGTCTCTTGACTGAGGACACCAATAACTTTTCCTTCGTTTCTTTTGATAGCGGTTTCGTAATCTCCGCCAATTTAAGGGCCTTAACTTTCGGAGCTTTTGGTTTTTCTTTCTTGGGTGGCTAAAAGTTAAGACAGACACGATATACAATCTACCGTGTTTGTTTGAAGGTGGTAGACAATGAAGTAATTTAAAAAAAAATGTCTTGTCGGACTTCCATTGTCTTTATTTTGTTACTTAACACAACGTTTCGATTAGTTTGTATCTCTAACCGTTTTCAAGTGTAAACTAAAATATAATTCTAAGGCTACTGCCTTAAATACTATACGGGTGCACATACAAGCTTGGTGACTCCGCCTACGTGCTTATTGGAGGGTGAAGTTTGAGTATTACAATACAATCTCAAAACTTAAAAATCGCGAAGTAGAAACGAAAGAGGAGCAAGCAATTCTTAAGGCCGGGACACACTTGTCATACACCACTCCGATCCGACTCCGGTCCGATTTTGCTCCAAAGAACGGATCGGTGCGGGATCGGAAGGGGAGAGCACACATGACGCTTCCAAGTCCTTTCCGATTTCCAGCTACGGCTCGATACATTCGCCACTCTCGCCAGTCTCGATTCAATTAAAATCGCGAAAGGCTCTGTGCGCAAAATGTTAAAAAAATTTCGCAACTGCGATTTAGCCATGGTGGCACTTTGTTTAGAAGAGGAAGATGAAGAAAACCGGAGAGATTTCATGGAGAACAGAGGAAAATGCAGATTTTGGGTACATTCTGCTTGGAAAAGAAGATCCGTAAAAGGAGAGTATTCTACACTTTTACTAAAAAAAAAACAAACATTGCAAAAACTCAATTATTACAAATTCCAACCGACCACCACGCGTGCAGCCGTTAAAACGAATAGACTGCCCGATCGGATGCATGATCGGAGTAGTGTAGGAGTGGGATCGGACACGTGTCGGAAAGGTGTGAACTACGCTGTTCAAACTCTAGTATCATTTCCCTCTCAGGCACTCGTCCGACTGTATGATCGTAGTCGGATCCGAAGGGTGCATGATAGGTGTGTCCCGACCTTTACAATACCTTATGTTAAAGGATTAAAGGGATTTCTGAAAAGATTAGAAGGAGAACCAAAAACTATAATATCAAAACAGCTTTCAAATCCGGAAATACGCTTAGAAGCTTTCTTACAAAAGTAAAACCCCCCGTAAAAAAAATTGTATCTATCAAATCCTTTGCGAGTGTGACGAATCGTACATTGGAGAAACAGAAAGATCTCTTTCAGTACGAGTTAAAGAACATCTGAAACATACTCAAAGAGGTGAAACTTCGAGATCAGGTATAGCGGAACATGTATGGACCAACCAACATAATATACAGTGGTCAAAAGCCAAGGTTTTGAACACGGAACGGCACTGGAGAAGACGAAAAATCAAAGAAGCAGCTTTTATGAATCAAAACAACCATACATTTAGTAAATCAAGTATAGATATCCCCAATATCTGGAAGCCTCTTCTTGTCCAAAACCAACAGCTCAAACTTCACACTCCAATAAGCACGTAGGCGGAGTCATCAAGCTTCATTGCACATGGATAGTATTAAAGAGAGTAGCCTTAGAATTATAATTTAGTTTACACTTGAAAACGGTTAGAGATACTAATTAACCGAAACGTTGTGTTAAGTAACAAAATAAAGACAATGGAAGTAAGACAAGGTAATTTTTTTGACAATGTATTGTGTTTGCCATTAGGTCAAGTATTCCGTCAAGCGCTACCATTTAATAAAACCAGTAGCTACCCAAGGTGCTAATATAGTTAGTTTGGTGGTTCGGTTAGTAGACAGACCTGACACACAATTCCCGCCTTCTTACTCGATGTCGACAGAAAATGAGAAAACGTTTTTGTTTTTTATTGGCGCCACTTCATATCCCGCTGTATTAATATAATCATTAAAATTGAATACTTGAACTAAAATATTGTTAATATTTTTAAATTATCTCAGGTAAAAATGGGAAGTTTAGCCATCTTTGATAGTTTCTGCGCTATCAAAGCCAGATACCTCACTGACACCCTGTATAAAAGAATTCTTAAATGACAGATGAGATTTAAACCTGCAATATCTTTATTTGTTTCAAATCAGACCTTTTAACTGGTATGTGTCTTCGGTCGAGTGTTTACCAGAAAGGCTAGATTTTGTTTATATTTTAATATCTTGTAGTACCAAGGTATAGAGGAAAAACAAAGTAGTATAGGTGATATATTTTGCCTAGTATTTTATTTATCAAAAAAAAAATTTAAATCCCCCTGAAAACGTAAAGTTGTTTCTATTATCAAATGACAAAATATTATTGTTAAATTATAAAATCTTTTTTGGTAAATTTTTTATTTAGGTTATTGTATAAGACTTGTTCAGACCTAAAAGGAACTCAGTTATTGTTGATTGTGGGTGTTTATAAATTTCGGCTGTCTAGTTTTTCTGTACTTGTGTAGTTTGGTCTATAAACAATGACTGTACCAAATTTTTGATCAAGAGATTGTGCTTGAAAATGTTGTCTTATACGTACCCAAGTTTTTGGCAAATCGTTAAATGTTACCAACTAATATTTGCCTTGGGGTTAGGTTCGCGATAGCATCGAAGATTGCCGTTTTGTTTTTTTTTATTTTCGATTTGATAAGGTAAGTTTAATTGACTTGTTCTCTTGCTTTTCGAACAAAAAAACACGACGGCGAATAATGTTTCAACACATTTTAGAAACAAAATATTAAAAACGGTTTTCTAACCACGATATCTGATAGATTGGCAGCCACTGAAAACACCAGAAATCACTACCTTTTTCCCTAACTTGGTAAAAAATTAGAACAAGTTTCAATTTCTTGTCAATAAATTGTGGCAAATTTTAGCTGTTTATACGTGAAAATACGTTGAAGGTCAACTATTACAATTTCTTGGCCAAGAACTTGGCCCGTGAAATACGGGCTTAAAATCTGTGCACCCCAGCACTAAGCGTTTAGTAAGAAATTTTAAAGCCCGGACCTGTCTATCTTTCCATTTGTTAAATAAGGATTTTGCAGTGCGCATGCCTATTCCTGTGTGGCTATGTTTACATGCGCAAGGCCAGAAATTTGCCACTTTCGTGATTATTGTTTGCTTATCTAAAGGTACATGTCTATGGTTCAGACTACCTTATACAGTGTGGCCAGTAAAGTCCGCATCATATGGGATTTTTTTTTTATTAATAGCTTTATTCGAAATTTAACTTTGGCATCAAGTTCTGCTTCGATCGAAATAAAAATTAAGCTAAAAAATAGTAGTCACGTGATTCGCATTATCTGTCAAATTTTAATTCTTTCCAAAAAATAATTCAAAAGTGGGATTATTTCTGAAAGTATCGAAAAAAGTTTTTAAAAAAAGTTTTTTTTAATGCCGGTTCTAGCCCACATGCAAAATTTTAGCTGCATAAGATAATTTTGATTTTTTACCCATATTTTGTAAATTGCACCACTTTTGCAAAATAAGACTTAACGCAACCTACATAAAACTTCTTAGTTTTGACCATGCTTTATTTCAGATACATTTTCTTTAAAGTAGCGCCATATTAAATGTGTGCTTTTCTACAAAATCAAAATTGGGCTATTAAAATTTGGTCGCATGTGATGCAGAGTTTATTATTTGTTTTTGACCCTGTAGTTATAAGGTAACTTCATAAAATAAGTACTTTTGAAAATGTAGTTTGTGTCTGAAAGTAATACACCTTAATATTAAAACAAAAAAGAACACAGTGTTATCAGTAAAGTGTTCATTAAGTGGAAAATAAATTTTAGTGGTGGGAAAAAAATCAAAATTATCTTATGCAGATTTATCATGTGGGCCAAAAACTGCATTTAAAAAAACTTTTTTCGATATTTTTAGAAATAACCCCACTTTTCAATTATTTTTTGGAAAAAATTAAAATTTGACAAATAATGCGAATCACGTGGCTACTATTTTTTTGCTTAATTTTTATCTCGGTCGAAGCAGAACTTGATGCCAAAGTCAAATTTCGAATAAAGCTATTAATAAAAAAAAATCCCATATGACGCGGACTTTACTGGTCACACTGTATATATTTTTTTGTTTATTTAGTGTAAAATGCATACAGGCTCTTTTTCTAAAAAGAAAAATTTCAAAGTGAAAAATTGAAAATGCAGAAACTATCAAAGTAAGAAATTACCAACTTTCAAAGGCCATAACTATGGAGGGCTTTAGGAAGGAGTCCGATCGAAAATGGCTGTTCTTTAAATTTACGTCCCTGTTTAGTAGTTAGTTCGCTGTTTCCCGGTCGCGGCGCAGTGATCGTCAAGTGTTTGACTTTTTACAGGTTTTGATAGACGTCAGCGGTATTTTTATCCAATAATTAATAAAATAAGCTTTATTAGATATAATATATACATATCTCAGCCTGTAGAGGGTTTTAGTTAACTAAATTCAATAAAACAGTTGATTATCCCATAAGAACCCATGCATTTTACAGATTTAAAAGAACACATGCGCCCCTGACGGCCATTTTTAAAGCTGCTTTACCCATCCAAAACTTTGCCCGAAACCAATGTATTGCGATCGGACTCCTAACCTAAAGCCCTCCATAGCCATAACTCAAAAATTAGTCATAGGATTGGATTATGGCCAAGGACACTTTTACTCAGGACGTCAAAATCTACAAAATACTAAAAATTCAGAAAAATTAGCCGAAAACCATTTCCAATAAGCGGTATAAAACTGTTTACAGACCTTTTCCTCTTTCTCTTTTACTTCTTCGATTTCCTTTTTCTTTTTGGGTGCCTCTGGCTTCTCTGGCACCTTGATGTCGACACCGGGCCCAACGTTGACTTCCACAAACTGTGCCGCTAGAGCTTCTGCCAAATGTTCTTTTCCAATTCGTCCGCTCAGCACATACTTGGCGTAATCCTTGTTGAAACTTGGCGGCATGCTTAGAGGTAGTTTAGGTATATTAGTAAAAATTAGATAGATAGCTTTTTCAATAGTTAAATTATCGATTATAAATCTTTCGTTTGCTTCCTGGGGTGTCTGTGGTGGCTGGATAATTTCGAAATCTTCTATTTCTGGAGCTGGTGTCTCAATAACACGTTCGGTGCGAGCTCTTTTTGAAACTTGAGCAGGGGTTGGTTCCGATGTGAGAGTACGTTTCTGGTATTTTCTGCGATCTTCAGCTTTTGGTACCATTTTGTTAATTTCGCTTTGGGTACATCCTACAAATAAGGTAGACAAGTGTTTTAATACAAAATAATATAAAATTAAGGAATAACCACGACGTAAATATAATATGTAAATGGCTTCAAATTAATAAATTATCATTAAATTTTAATAAATCATCTTTTATGTTTATAAGTAAATCAAAATTAAAAAATAATATTTCTTCGCTGTCTTTCAATAATCATATAATTAAATGTACTAATACAATTAATTTTTAGGTTTATACCGAGAGCAAAAATTATTTGCATCAAAGAGGGCTTGGATTAAAAAACGTAGAGCTTGGTTTAGATCACAATGATATGGGGACGATATATCTAACCAAATATAGGTTAAAATTTTGTCAAATTCATATTATGACATTGTATGCCAAACTAATGAGTAATAAAATAAGTAGACAAATACAAATTAATTTTTGTTGTTTACAAAATTAACAAAGTAAGAATATACAGAAAGAAAAAGAAAAATATGTAATTACATAAATTGCTGAAATTGGCCACCAAGCATAAATTCACACGTCTCTTCATATTTTCGAAAGTGTTGACCAGCATCTCTGGACAAATGTTACCACATTTCTTGGAATACTTGCACTTTATAAGGAAATAAATTTAGCTGCTTCTTAAGAATAGTCCTGCATGTTCCATAAGTTCTTCCCACTTCTTGGGACAGGCGTCTTATACAATTTGTTGGCATATTTTGCATTATTTCACGAACGTTTGCAACAAGTTCATCTATTCTTACAGATGGGTTTTCTGCTCCTTTTTTGTGTTGTATAGAACCTGTTTCCCTAAACACAGCCACGGTTCTTTTCAGGCAATAAAAATCCCCCGCAATAGAAGCAACGTTAGGAAAATGTTCGTGAAAATCGTCCATGCACAAACCCGGATTGTATTGCTACTCACCATTTACTCTAACCCCGTTTCGAAAATACGCTTCAACCATGAATGTTTTGTGCTGTTCCGTAAAGCCCACTGTGTGAATTGTTCAAGAAATTGGAAAAATTAGCGATGAATTAAATTACTTGTAACGACTGTCAAAGATGACGGAATAACTGATTGATTGTTAATTCAGGTAGTTACTGACACCCAACAAGTATTAACCTCTACGGCTAAGCATTACGTCCTTAGATGCAAGGCTTGTAACGACTGTCAAAGATGACGGAATAACTGATTGATTGTTAATTCAGGTAGTTACTGACACCCAACAAGTATTAACCTCTACGGCTAAGCATTACGTCCTTAGATGCAAGGCCCTCTTTGATGCAAATAATTTTTGCTCGCACGTTATATTGACGAAAATTTAAGTTGGAAAAAACATATTGAATATTTAAGAAGTTACATCTCACCAATAATTGGCATTTTGTTTAAAGCTAAAAATTATACAGGGTGTTAAAGTCAAATTTTATTTGCAATAATATATAATAAATAATATTTTTATATTATTTTAGCGAAACTAAATTAATAACAACTACCTGCGTTTGGGGTTTTGCGTTTAATATTAAAAAAAAAAACGGCCTCCAAATCCAACACTTACCCAATTCCAATAAAAGTAGTGTCAATCTACTAAGATGTTCATACCCCCCAGGATGTTTTACCAAACCAGATAGTTCTGTCTTGAGCTTCTTTTTAACTGAACTCACTTGCGTGGTAGTCAATGTTGGCGGTAGATTATTGTAAAGTTGTTCTAGGGCATCTACCACTCGCGCCATAAACTCAGCTCTGTTTTTTGCAATATTTGTTAAAACGCCAATACATGCTAGTAAATTAGCGCTACTAATATGCGGAGACCCGTGGAACTTTACCAGCAACTCAAAAAGGTTACTAGAAAAAAATATGGGTTAAAAAATGTGCGGATTCCGCTTATACAGGATTAATCACGTTATTGGACACGGCATATTACAGCTATTTATTTTGGAAAAAAAATTCGGGGTGGATAGGAGCTTGTTGGAGCTACATTTTGAAATTATTTTCATAATGTACACCAATGTACAGGTTGTCCCAAAAACAAGAAACGTATCAAAGTTGTATTTTATAAAATCGAATATCCCGGTATATTATTGCATTTTTGGTTTCTACGATCGAAATAATAATGAGTTTCATGCATTTACCTTTAGATACGTACAGCTTATCTCGTGCGCAAACAAAAGTTACATTTTATGGGTGAAAAAATACGTCTGAGCGCACAGCTCGCCGGTCAGATGCCGTTCCCTCCCAGCAGCATTGGGCATGCGCGCAAAACTCTTGTTAACGGCCTGTCCTTATTTGCGACATGCTCAAAATACACTCCAGAAGCGACTCGGCGCCATTTTTGTTGTTGTGTTTTAAGTTTTCTCTATGGATTCCTTGTTGTTTATTGTGGGTGTTTAATATTTACGGATTTCTAGCTTTTGTGTAGTTTAGTGAATTGTGTTTGTGCTTTTAGTGACTCGGATTGGAATATAAACGATTACTAGTAAAAACCGTTGTATGATTTTATTATGCCCAAATAGGGGTAAAATACCGGGTATTTCGTATTTTCAATAAGTATGGACTAGTGATGTATCTTGATTATTTAAACACATCAAACTAGGCCTAGGCTACACAAACAAGGTATGAAAATAAAGAAAACCACACACCAAGATATATAACCAAGACAGATTATCACAATGCATATTTTTGTATATTTTATTTGCAGCCCTGCAATCTAATTAGATAAAAAGTTTAAAAGACACTTTTCTCTATACTTATATAAATGAAAAAAGTAAATACCTAGGTATGTTTATATTAATCCAAGGGCGTAGTACTCTAGGGGTCAAGTTCTCGGGCACAAACTTTTTTAAATTCTTGAACAAGAAATTGTGCTTGAAAATGTTTTACACTTAAGTACCCAAGTTTTTGCCAAATTGTAAAAATCGATACAAGTTATATACCAACTAATATTTGACTTGAGGTTAGGTACGTGATTACATCAAATATTGATTATTATGCTGGTTTTGTTTGTTTTTTATATTCGAGTTTATGGTTTAATTAACTTGTTCTCTTCCTTTTGAACTAAAAACAGGACGACAAATAATTTTTAAACAAATTTTAGAAACACACCCTTAAAAACAATTTTCTATCCTCAAAATCTGATAGGTTTGCAACTACTAAGAATGCCAGAAATTATTATATTATTTCCCAACTTGATAAAAAATTGAGAAGAAATTAAAATTTTTTGGCAAGAATTTGGGGCAAATTTTTGCTGTTTATACGTAAAAATAAAATGAAGGCAACTTTTACAATTTCTTGAGCAAGAACTTAAATTTTAAAGCCCGGATCTGTCTATTTTCCCATTCGTCAAATGATAATGTTGCAGTGCGCATGTCTAATCGTGTGTTGCTTTGTTTACATGCGCGAGGCCATACATTTGCCACTTTCGTGATTATTGTTTGCTTATCTAAAGATAAATATGTATGGTTTCATCCCACAGTGGCCTAAAGCTGATGTAGTATATATACTCTGTTGGTATACATACAAACATGGGTTGTTTATTTATAATTCTAGAGGAAAGGATTGATTTTAAAGATACTTAACCACTTACCTAGCTTCTTCTTCTAATTTCCTTCTTCTAGCAATCTTTAAGGTAAGAGGCACATTATCCAAGGAAAAATCATTGGTCTTTTTATTCTCCGTCTCATCGGGATACGTTTGCAAAAGAACAACACACTCCAGAAACTTCACTGAACTCGTTCGTATACCGTCATTGTCACTATCAATCATATTTGCTATTTCTAGTTTGATAGTATGTAACTGCTTCCAACCTTCTTCCATTTCATCTGTTATTGTCAAAGACTTGCATAACCAAGCTAATGTCCGTCTATAGATCGTAATCGCTGCCTGAATAACACGTTTTTGTACTTGTATTGATTCGTCACACAAGAGCATATGTAATGTGGCCATCACTTTGGGGATTAAATTTTCTCGGACTTTGCTAAAATTAATATAATTAAGAATTTATTTATATACTTTATTTTATTTACGAAATAGACGGGTAACCCCATTTTACAAAAATATACTATTAAATAATATAACAATAAGATAGTGGATAACAAAATAAATATCTATCAAATAAAACGATTTATCACAATACTTAATACATACATTCACATATAAATATATATATAAAAACAAAAAAGACTACAGAACATCACCTTTGTAATGCATTAATAATTCTCTTTTTAATACCGGAAAGACTAGCGTTAAAAATATCGATCTGACCCTGACTACTAAACTGGTTGGCCAGTCGAAGAGCTCTATCGACTGGGGAATTCATTCCATATTTAGTTGGGTGGAAAGGGATGTGGAACAGATCTGCGTGACGTAACTGTCGGTTAGGTACATTTAGATGGATCTGAGACAATAGTCGAGGGCAATTTGATAGACCGTTCATTATTTTAAAAAGAAAGGATACATCAAACATAAGACGTCTGCTGTCCAATGAAACCATATTTAAAATATTCAACATGTCTGCCCTATGATAATCCTCCATATTAATATTTAATTTATAAGCAGCGAACCTTAAAAATTTGAACTGAACTCTTTCTAACATATCCCTGTGTACTTGGTAAGATAGAGACCAAATAACAGTAGCATATTCTAGGTTGGATCTAACGAGTGAACAGAATAATAACTTAATAACATCAATTGAAAATTGGGAACAGTTTCTCCAGACAAATCCTAGCATTCTCATTCCCTTCAGACTCACTTTAGAAACATGTTCAGCAAAGGTCATTCTTTCATCAAAGTAGACACCGAGATCTTTGACAGTGCTCGAATAGGACAGATCCACACCATTTATGTTATAGACAGTGGGAACTCTACTCCTACCACGGTAAAAGCTGATATATGTGCATTTATTTATATTTAACGATAAATGATTAACCTGAGTCCATTGCCACAAGGCGTCAAGGTCATTCTGGAGTTTCACTGCATCCCTCTCACATCTTATCACCCTATAAAACTTTAGATCATCTGCAAATGTCAAACCCATAGAGTAGAGTAAGCACTCAGTAATGTCATTGATGAATAAAATAAATAAGAGAGGGGCACAATGGGAGCCTTGAGGGACGCCCGAAGTCACGTGAAAAGTAGCAGATATATCTCCATGAAGCTTAACAGCCTGTGTTCTTCCGGTTAGAAAACTTCTTAGCCACTCAAGTAAACTCTTAGAAAACCCTAAGGCACACAGCTTAGCCAACAGAATATCTATGTTTACTCTGTCGAAGGCCTTGGAGAAGTCAGTGTAGATAGAGTCTACTTGATCGCCACTCTCCAGGGCCTCCAACTTATTTGTTCATAAGTATCAACAGCACTGGCCAATTAAAGATACATCTTAAAGCTAGTATAGTAGTAAGTATAACAAAAAAAAAGAACCCAACTCAGAGCGCAGCTCAAAAAAGAGATCAAGTTATCGTATCGGAAATATTTACTAAACATTCAAAATAATATTAAGGGAGATCCAAAGCTTTTTGGCAGTTTATTAAAGATAAAAAAACTTTCGGGGTCTATACCGAATAGATCACAATGGAATGGTCTTGAATACTCTGAGGGACAGCATATATCTAATGCGTTTGCTGAGTATTTTGGCTCCGTGTACGATAAGAGTGATTTATGTGATTTTGACCGTCTAACGATTGTAAAAACCATAATGAAGTTGTGACCTTGGATTGTGTTGGTTATGTGATGCCATTAAAAGTCTCAAAATAAACAAGTCTATTGGAACTGATAAAATACCCCCCTATGTCATTAAGGACCTTACTGATCATTTTGCTTGTCCTCTGTGTAAGGCTTTTGACACCGTAAACCATGATATTTTATTAAGAAAATTATATATTATTACATATCGCGCTACACCGCGATATGTTATACGGCGCTTCGGTGAAAATAATGTATGTATGTTGTCGTCGTCACTTTCGACATTTTCACATTTGCGATTTTTTTTCTCGGAAACGGTTAGAGTGGGACGATTGAAACTTTTTCGGTTTAGAGAGGAATAGTGGGGGTACGTTCTGTAAAAATTTGGAATATACAGGGTGTGCCGGAAAAAAGTTATTAAACGTCAAAGTCGAAAAAAGTCGGGTTTCACGCGGCCCACACCGTGGTCCCAGGAATAAACTTGATCAATTGAAACTTTTTGGACGTGTAGAGGACCGCGAGTTACAGAAGCCTATTGTTTGTGAGCACGATCGAGAGATTGGAAGTAATTTTTTTGATTTTTTCAAAGTCAAAATTTGGTCGAAAATGGTACCTCTTGGATCGCTAATAAGTCGAATTGGGTGCATCCAATCGACATGCGGTTTGGATAATCGGTTAGGCCATCTCAAAATCTACCTTTTTCCAATATATCGTTCTATATCTAACTGGAATGGAAATTGCCGAAAATTGTAAGAAAGTGGAAATCATAAAGTTAGGCCTGATTTTTTCACAGTTTTTATTTTTTTTCGTACTGAAAACGATTTTTGATCGAAACGTTGTAAACTTTAGCGGATAGAGCTCGTCAAATTGTATTTAAGAGATATTTTTTCGTTTCTTTATCTTTAATACGGAAAAAACGGCAGCTTTTTTTTAACTATATCGACTGTAGCTTATTCAATTTTTAACAAAACCGTTTTATTTTTTTCTCAAAAAATGCGCTGATTACTTCGCAACACCTCTACATATTCAAAATCATTAAAATATATTCGCAAAATTGAGAAAAGTCGCTTTTTTGGGTGCGGAAACAGGCAATCTTTACAAATTCTAACACCATTCACTTTTGACTAAGAGTGCCTTGATATTGATGTATCTAAATTAATTATTAATTCTAAAAATCCGGCTGTCAAAAATGGCGGGAAATGGGTGTTTTCAGCGTGACTTGCTAGAATAATAAGAACATTTCCAGATTTTAAATCGGGTGGAATATCTACCTTGAACCTTCTGATAATTTTACTGACCAAAATATTTGCCCAAAATGTTTCAGAAATGGTTGTAATCTCGATTTTAAAGATGGCGTTTCGACATTGATAATCCGTCGCCACGTGGTAGAAGGTTATTCGACATTTCGATATTCGCGAATTTTTTTTTCGGAAACGGTTAGAGCAAAACGATTCAAACTTTCTGGACGTAGAGAGGAATAGTCGGGGCACGTTCTGGAAACAATTTCAAATATACAGGGTGTACCGGAAAAAAGTTATTAAAGTCAAAGTTAAAAAATATGTTTTTTTTCGTTGTAGGGCGATACAGGTGGCAAAAATCATTTTAATCGATTTAAACTTTTTCGACATGTAGACGACGTTGGGCTACAAAACACTGTTGTTTGCGAACGCGATCGAAAGTTGGGAAGTAATTTTTTTGATTTTTTTAAAATCAATGTAGGGTCATATTTGATCGTTAATAAATCGAATTGGGTGCGTCCGATATAATTTTGGTTTGGATATTCGTTTAGGTCATCTCAAATACTACTTTTTTCAAATATATTGTTCTATACCTAAACAGCATAGAAATGGTAGTAAATTATAAAAAATAAGAATTACTATTTAAGTATATATAATTTCACAGCTGTCGTATAGAACTTTGTTATTTTGGTACTGAAAATTTTTTAAATTTAGTTTTATTACAGCTTTAACCCTCGCTACGAAAAAAGTTAAAATAAATTGACACTTACCTGTCAAAATCTGACAGGTATCGTATAAAACTTTGTTATCTAGGTACTGAATTTTTTTTAAATTTGGGATTCTTACAGCTATAACCGTCGCTACGAAAAAGCTAAAAAAAAATTGACACTTACCTGTTAAAATCTGACAGCTGTCGTATAGAACTTTGTTATTTAGGTACTGAATTTTTTTTAAATTTCGAATTCTTACAGCTATAATCCTAGATACAAGAAAAGCTTAAAAAAAACTTGCAATTTACCTGTCAAAATGACAGCTGTCGTATATAACTTTGTTATTTGGGAACTGAAAAATTTTTCATTTAGGATTCTTACAGCTATAAGTCTCGCTACGAAAAATCTAAAAAAAAAATTTTAACTTACCTGTCAAAATTTGACAGCTGTCGTATAGAACTTTGTTATTTAGGTACTGAATTTTTTTTTAATTTCGAATTCTTACAGCTATAATCCTAGATACAAGAAAAGCTTAAAAAAAACTTGCAATTTACCTGTCAAAATGACAGCTGTCGTATATAACTTTGTTATTTAGGAACTGAAAAAATTTTTCATTTAGGATTTTTACAGCTATAAGTCTCGCTACGAAAAATCTAAAAAAAAATTTTTAACTTACCTGTCAAAATTTGACAGCTGTCGTATAGAACTTTGTTATTTAACTACTGAATTTTTTTTAAATTTTGGATTCTTACAGCTTTAATCCTAGATACAAGAAAAGCTTTAAAAAAATTGACATTTACCTGTCAAAATGACAGCTGTCGTATAGAACTTTGTTATTTAGGATCTGAAAAATTTTTCACTTTAGGATTTTTACAGCGATAACCCTCGCTACGAAAAGGATAAAAAAAAAACTGACTCCTACCTGTCAAAATTTGACAGCTATCGTATAAAACATTCTTATTTAGATACCTGAAAATTTTTTAATTTTGAATTCTTACAGCTATAACCCTCGCTACGAAAAAGCTAAAAAAAATTACACTTACCTGTCAAGGTGACAGCTCTCGTATAATTAAACGAACGAAGTAGAACAGTGCCGTGCCCGAAGGGCTCGGCACAATAATATTTCTACAAATTTATTAGCTGATAATTGATAGCTTCCATGTAAGAATAATTTTTTGCTTATGTTTTAATCGATTGAATACTTACATATTTTTATAGAGCAAATATGGAAAGTATATCCCACATTGCACAAAGGTGTGCGAGTTTAAAGAGCACCTATACGGCGCCGTCTCAGAAAACTACCTACCTAAACGAGAAAACGGAAATTTTGCACCATTGTGTAGTTTTAGTCAGTTGTTATAATGACAATTTGGCGATATGTTTTCCCTTCACGTTCCGCAGGAAGGTGAGGCAAAAAAAGCAATAGTAAATAGAAAAAAAGAAAAGAAAATTATTTTTTTATTGTAAATTTTTGTAAATCTTTTTAGTACTAATATTAGATGCACTCTCGGCTGACGATTAGCGATATGTACCCAGTCTAGTTATAGTATTGGGATAAGGGAAAATACACACAAACTACTTCAAAGTTATTTAGCTATCGTAAACAATTTATTCAAATTGGGGCAAGAAAAAGTTCGGAAAAAGAAATATGTGGAGTTCCACAAGGATCAATATTAGGTCCGTTATTATTCTTAATTTACATTAATTCCGTTTCCAAATTGAACTTAAAGGGCAATATAAAGCTATTTGCAGATGATACGATAATTATTTATTTTGCTGAAACTCTTGCAGAAATGTATTTTGATATTAATAATGATTTAAAAATACTTCTTTCTTGGCTTCAATCAAATAAACTTACGCTAAATTAAAAAAAATCTTCTTTTATGTTTATAACTAAAAATAAAATAAATTCCATCATTAACCCCTTAACAATTAATAATGAAAATATTCAATATTCAAAAACGACAAAATTTTTAGGATTAGTTTTAGATGAAAATTTAAATTGGAAATGCCATATCCAGTATATTATCAACTCGATATCTCCTTTGGTATCTTTTTTGTACAGAGCTAGATATTTCATTTCTTTGAAATACTTAAAAAATATATATTTTTCAATAATATATTCAAAATTACAGTACTTAGCTTCTGCATGAGGATCTGCTTGTTTAACAAACTTAAAACCATTACAAAAATTGCAAAATAAGTTATTAAATGTATACACAAATTACCACATTTAGAACCAACTGTTAATCTGTATAGACCGAAAGGGTATTTACACGTTCAAAACATTAATAAATTAAAAATTTGTATTCTAATTCACTCTATTATTTTAAAAGAAAAAAAAATCAAACAACACTTCAGGAGAATAAGACATTAGGTACATGATCATAACACCAGACATTGTATAAATTATCAAACTATACCAGTAAAAAGTAATTTCGGAAAAAAAATCGCTTTTATATGACGGAATAATAAAATATAACCATCTTCCAAAAAATATCAGAAAAATTAAAAAATTGGCAACTTTTAAAAAACAATTAAAGATATATTAACTAAATTAAATTATTTATACTATTTTTTTTTAATTGATTTTATTAATGAATTAAATTGGATTAACTTCCATTTTTTTTATTATTATTTTTTTAATGGTTATTATTTTCTATATTATGTTGTCACTTTCCATGTAATGAACTGTAAAAGTTAGTTTGGAATAAAGACATTTTTGAAAGTTAAAAAAAAAAACATTTTTAATCTATCCCTTAAACTTGAATGTATTATTTACAATAAAATCCATAACTCAGTCTGCAGCAAGATCTCCGAGTGTCAATATGGTTTTGTGACTAAAAGGTCCACGGGCACGGCTAGTAACCTATGTAATGTTCCTCAATTTATCTTGGAAAATCTTAATACGTTTGGCCAAGTTGACGTGATTTATACAGATTATGCCAAGGAATTTGATAAGTTCTCACATGCGGTTCTCGTACAGACCTTGTGGAGCGAATTTGGGTTCCATTAGAACCTGACTACATTTATTATGTCTTATCTAGCAAATAGAAACTATAAGGTCGTGGTTAGGGGTTATATTTCTCACTCATTTATTCCCGGTTCTGGCG
Organism: Polydrusus pterygomalis; assembly: GCA_963969555.1. Lineage (NCBI taxonomy): Eukaryota > Metazoa > Arthropoda > Insecta > Coleoptera > Curculionidae > Polydrusus > Polydrusus pterygomalis. The sequence goes on along the minus strand of OZ018376.1, from coordinate 72,673,300 downwards.
TACCTCAGGGCTCAAACCTAGGGCCATTGCTGTTCCTTCTGTTTAATAACAGTCTTGCCAATGTACCTAATCAAACTATCTAAACGATTATTATTTGCAGATGACGTAAAGCTTTATGCTAGGATTAATAGCCTAGGTGATTGCATTGCGCTGCAGAGAGACCTTGATAAAGTAATGAATTGGTCTAAAATGAATAAAATTGTTTTTAATGTAAATAATTAATAAATGCCACGTAATGTCGTTTATCCGCAAAAGGGAAAAAATAAATTTTGACTATGTAATGGATGGAACAGTGTTGTCCCGGGTGAATGAGATTAAGGACCTCTGGGTGACTTCGACTGTATGCTTACTTTTCGTTCCTACATAATAAATGTATCTAACAAAGCATCTAAGATATGTACTTGACGATTTTATAGTTAATAAAATTAAAATAAGTACTTAGAACGTTAAATTGTTAAAATAGTATATTACTATTAATAAACATGGTAGGGATGCAGGGTGTACTGATCCCTCCAAATAAATAAATAAAAAAAAAAAAAAAAAAAAATAGTAAGAAGTTCAAGAGATTTTAGGAAGGTATATTGTATTAAACAACTCTATATAGCTTTAGTGGGCAGTGCACTGGAATATGCATCAATAATATGGTGTCCGTATTATCAAAATCATGTTTATGCAATTGAGAAAATGCAGAACAGAATTCTAAGATACTTGTATTATAAAGAAACTGACCCCTATGATAGAAATATTCCTAAAAATCAACTTTCTGTTAGACATAATATTTTAAGTTTAGAAAAGAGAAGGGATCTTAGTATGTTGCTTTATTTACACAAACTCTTACATAATAATGTTGACGATCCAAACACACTATTCAACTCGCTATTCAATTTGAATAGAAATATTCTGGCTTATCCAACCAGAAATACAGCAACATTTAATGTAAACAATGCCCGAACGAATTATTACTATAATTCTCCCGTTAATGCTATGTGTAATTTGTATACTAAATTTCAAAGTAAGTGCGATATATGTCTTCTGACCTACTTATAAACAGTTTAAACAGAAAATTATTATTATTATTATTATTATTATTATTATTATTATTATTAATTACAGATTAAATTGAGTATGAATTGTATTTATAAGTTTTGTATCTTTGTAGTCCTTTCTAATAGGGTTATTTATATACCTGTAAATGTACTTCGTTTTTTTTATTTATATAAAATAATAAACAACTAATTTGTGTACATGCTTCCTGAAATAGAATTTCCATTACGCGGGAAGCAAAAATAACTACTTGTTACGTTTTACACATTTATTCAGGTATCTTCTTGTATGTCTTTAAAAATAACCCGAAAGGGTAGAAACCCATCTTAGAAAACCGAATAAATCTGTGAAACATAACAAGTAGGTAGTTATTTTTATTTCCCACTTAATAAGTAGAATAGGTTTTGAGATAAACGGCACAACATTTGGTTTAACTGCAATATATAAGCCACCACCCATTCCAAAAACTGATTTTATAAACGACATTTATACATACCTAGAAACAATAACTTTTTCTAATATTGAAATTTTTGTGGGAGACATCAATATAAATATATTGGAAAAAAACGATAATAATGTTGCAAATTATCTTGCTATGATGAGCTCTCTGGGTTTCAGCCATATATCAACTCGATAACAATATCTCTTTCAAAAACTTGTCTGGACCATTTGTTTGTTAATCAAAAATTAAAATCTAATTATTTATGTTTTGACTCCTGTGTATTGGAGGAAGATATAACGGATCACAGCCCAATTATGTTTTTCGTCAGCCATAGAGAAAAGCATGAAGAAAATTTAATAAAACCTCAAAGTAACACTAAATCTAAATTAAATATTCCTAAGTTTAAACTACTTTTACAACATTTTGATTGGTCAATTGTAATGAATAAAAAAAACCCTGAAACAGCAACAAAAATTTTCTTGGAGACTTATCAACAATTATTGTCAAGCGCCACACAAACATACACTATTAAACACAAAAAACACAAAAAAATAAAAGATTGGATTAGTAACGGCATTATTACGTCAATTAAAATTAGAGATAAAATGAAGAAAAAATTATCAAAAAATTTTAACCCCCAGTTGGAAAGGGAATATAGAGAATACAGAAATAGCTTAAACAAACTTATACTTATATAAAAAAATCAATATTATAAAGATCAAATTGAAAATAATAAGGGCGACATGAAAAAAATTTACAAAATAATTAAAGATGCTACTTATGAAAACAATAAAAACAACAATACTTTTTTAAATATAAAAAATAAGGATGGTCAGAATTTCAGTGATTCACTTGAGGCATCGAATTTTTGTAATAACTATTACATAAATATTGGGATAGAAAGGGAAAAAGAAATTCCAACGCCACAATTTGAACAACAAGTAGACCCGCCAGTAAGAAATTCTATTAACTTTAACCCCATAACCAAAAATGAGTTAATCAATCATATTTCAACTTTGAAAAATAATAGTTCACCGGGTTATGATGGTATACAGTAGTGATGGGATAACTCGAGTGAAAAATAACCGATCACTCGGTTTTTTCAATCACTCGAATTATTCGATTATCTTCGGAAATCATTCGAGTGACGAAATGAGTGATGAACATAATGGTTTTTGATAGTGATGGTATCACTCGAGTTAAAAAAATAACCGATCACTCATTGCGGGGCTATACAAAGTAGTTAGTTTATGGAACTGGCGACTTTTTTTTTTTTTTTTTTTTTTTTTTTAGAAGTCTAAAAATATATGTGGTTGTTTATTTAAGTGATCAAAAAATAATGTTTTTTTTTCAAATTGCCCCTCATATAGCATTTGAGTGAACAATCGATTATCATTCGGTTTTTTAAATCACTCGAATGCTCGGTAATCGATTATTGAAATAACTCGATTTTTCCCATCACTAGTATACAGGCCGATATTATAAAGCAGACACATTTACAAATTATTAACCCGTTACTACATATTTTAAATTTAATCTTAGAAATGGGGAAAATACCCCCTGAATTTAAAACTTCAATAGTAACACCTATTCACAAAACAGGTACCAAGACCTCCATAAATAATTACCGACCTGTCAGCCTTATTAGTAATTTTGCGAAAATTTGTGAAAAATGTATAAAAACTAGACTAATTAACTTTTTTTAAATCAATAATGTGTTATCTACAAACCAATTTGGATTTCTTGAGGGGTGCAGTACCGAGGACGGAATGCACAGATTAATAACTGAAGTTGTCAACAATTTAAATTCAAATAAAAAATGTTTGGCTGTATTTTTAGACCTTGCCAAGGCTTTTGATACTGTGCCTCATAACGAACTTATTAATGTACTTGAAAGATGTGGAATAAGAGGGATAGCTTTACGGTTGTTTACAAGTTACTTGTCAGAAAGACCTCAAATGGTCAAGTTAAATAATATCTTGAGTAAAAAACAAAAAATTAAGATTGGCATTCCACAAGGAACGGTCTTGGGACCAGTGCTTTTTATAACCTATATAAACTCATTGTTAAAATTACATGTCGAAGGCTTAACCGTGTCTTATGCAGATGATACGACCCTTGTTATCTCTGGAGATACCTGGGACAATGTAAAAAATAAAACCGTAAATAGTTTAGCAAAAATAAAGAACTGGCTTCAAACCTATAAACTAACATTAAACCTATCAAAAACAAACTACATAGCTTTTTCACTTACTAATGCAGACAGACCACAATATCATTCCATTGTCGTAGATAATCATTGTATTAAAGAAACTTCATCTATAAAATACCTTGGAATTGTGATTGATAAATTTCTTAAATGGCAACCACATATTGAATATGTTTCCAACAGAATTCGCAAACTCATTCATAAGTCTTACTTATTAAGACAATTTTTAAATAGGAAGACACTATTAATAATTTATAGATCATTTGTGGAATCAATTATAAGATATGGAATATTGGTGTGGGGTGGACTATATACTAACAGCCTGTACAAATTAAATATAATACAAAAATATATACTCAAAATTATTTACAAAAAAAATAGACTGTACCCAACACATTTGCTTTTTGATAACGACATTTTTAACATTCGATCAATTTATATTCTTACAATTTGCTCTTATGTACCTACACACTAGACCTAACTTAAAACTTTTTGTTGATCATACTTATGAAACAAGAACCAAGAACAACAGACAAATCAAACTACCAATAAGTAAAAATAATCTTAATCTAAGATACATTAATTATTTTGGTCCCAAACTATATAATTTACTGCCCGGTGAAGTAAGAAATTACTCTAAAATAAGTTTTAAGCGTTTAATTAAAAATGTAATCTTTGAGAATCTTCATCAATTTGAAAGGTTTTTCAGATAATTTATTTATTTTATTTATTTTATTTATTTTATTTATTTTATTTATTTTATTTATTTTATTTATTTTATTTATTTTATTTATTTTATTTATTTTATTTATTTTATTTATTTTATTTATTTTATTTATTTTATTTATTTTATTTATTTTATTTATTTTATTTATTTTATTTATTTTATTTATTTTATTTATTTTATTTATTTTATTTATTTTATTTATTTTATTTATTTTATTTATTTTATTTATTTTATTTATTTTATTTATTTTATTTATTTTATTTATTTTATTTATTTTATTTATTTTATTTATTTTATTTATTTTATTTATTTTATTTATTTTATTTATTTTATTTATTTTATTTATTTTATTTATTTTATTTATTTTATTTATTTTATTTATTTTATTTATTTTATTTATTTTATTTATTCAAAATTTAAATTTACAATTATTATAATATATTTCATAAAATATTGTACTTATATAAATAGTTTATATTGGCATCTAAGTGTTGAAACACTTGTATATGCCTGAAAAATCGCTATAAATTATGTAAGTAGCAGTTTTTATTCTTAGAACTAAAAGACTAGCAAAACAATCAATAAAATCTACATCATCTGAAACTAATCAAATACCCTTTTAAGTGTATTGTAATTTCCATTAATAAATTTTTTACATTCTTTATTAAATTTATGTCTATTTCTAAAGTTCCGTATTTTTTGGGGCACTATATTATAAACCTTAGGTCCTAAGTAGCTAATAAATCTCAAATTAACGTTATTATACTTAACAGGTATTTGTTTATTTCCATCTGCTCTATTACGAGTGTTATAAATGTGAGCCACCTCATTCCACAAATTTCCATTTTTATAAATATACATACAGATAGTGTTCATGTATATAGTCCTAATATTATATATTTTGTCAGAGAATAGCAAGTGGGATGGATATAGTCGGTGTTTTTTGTAAATAATTTTGAGTATGAATTTCTGAACTATGTTTAGCTTGTATAGACAGTTATTATACAGCCCACCCCACACCAAGATACCATATCTTATTAGCTGTTCAACAAAAGACTTATAAACGACCTCAATAATAGCCCTGCTCAAGAACTCCCTCAAAAGATAGAATCTGTGCACAAGTCTGCGTATTTTATTAGATATGTAGTCAATATGCGCTCCCCACTTAAGATGTTTATCTAAGATAATTCCAAGATATTTTATATCTGGAACCTCCCTTACTTCATGACCATCAATTAAAATGTTTGAATAGTTGGGTCTATTTGCGGCCGTCAATGAGAAAGCTATATAGTTAGTTTTTGTTAAATTTAATGTCAATTTATAGGTTTGCAGCCAATTTTGTACTATTGATAGCCCTCTTATCGCTTTATTTTTGACTTCATCCCAATCACCACCACTGAAGACAATAACAGTGTCGTCAGCATAAGAAATAGCTTTACCACCTAGATTTAATTTTAATAATGAGTTTATATATATGGTAAACAAGATTGGACCCAATACTGTTCCCTGTGGTACACCAATTCTTACCCTGAGTTCACTACTGAAAGTATCATTAACCCTGACTTTCTGACATCTGTCACTCAAATAGTTCTTCACTAGCCGTAACACAGTTCCTCTCACTCCGTTATGTTCCATAACAGTAATAAGTTTGTTATGGGGAACAGTGTCAAAAGCCTTTGCCAAATCAATAAAGCAGCCCATGCACTTATTACCTACATTCAAATTACTAACAACTTCAGAAACTAGACTGTACATTGCATCATTAGTACTACAACCCTCAACAAAGCCATACTGACTTGGGGAAAGAATTGAGTTTACTGCTAAAAACCTACTTAACCTCACTTTAAAGCTCTTCTCAAAAATCTTAGCAAAATTATTAATCAGGCTAATTGGTCTGTAATTCTTAACATTCGTAACTGCTCCAGACTTATGGATAGGAACTATAATTGAGGTCTTAAAATCACTCGGTACAATACCTGTCTCGAAAATCAAATTAATTATGTGCAGCAGTGGTTTGGCAATTTCAATATGAGTTGACTTTATTAAACTAGAGGATATTCCATCGAGACCAGAGGAACTATTGTTTTTTAGCGTAGAAATATGTTCAATTAATTCGTGTTTAGTTAGAGGGGAGAGAAACATAGAGTTTTGTACCGGAGGCCCCAATGCGCACGCCTGATCAGGTGTAGGAATATGTTTCTCCATTTCCACGCCTACATTTATAAAATATTCATTAATATAATTGGCCATATCAAAATCACAAACAAAATTCTCACTCTTATCATTCAGTATATTAATTTTATGTTTTAAGTTAGAAGTCGCATATGTTGCGTCTTTTATAATTTCATAAATTTTTTTCATATTATTTTTGTTCCCTTCAATTTGACTTTTATAGTAATTATTTTTAGCCCTATTTATTAGTTTATTAAGGTAATTACGATAAGCCTTGTATTCGCCTTCCAATACTGCACTATAGTTTCTTAACAATCGCCTTTTCATTTTGTCCCTATGTCTAATTGAAGTGACAAGACCAGAAGTAATCCATTTTTTAAGTTTCTTAGGATGTTTAAACACAACTCTAAAGACAGAAGTAGATTCCTTTAGATGTTTATGAAATAGAAAAAAGAAATTTTTTGCTGCATCTTCAGGATTATGTACAGTAAGTACACTAGACCAATCCTGGTCACCCAGCAGCATTTTAAATTTATTTAGATCTAGCCTAGTCTTGGTGATAGAACCAGGTGTGTTTGTATTTGAGTTATTACAGGAGGCATTAGACCTTTCAAAATTTATATTAAGCATTATCGGATTATGGTCAGTAATATGTGTATCAAGAATAAATGAGTTTAGTTTCAGATTTTGTGACCTCAATTTCTGATTAACAAATATATGATCTAAACATGTACCGGTTTCTAAACGAGTCACAGAGTTTATATGTGGCACATATCCAAGTTCAGCCATAGAAGATAGATAATATGTCACATCATCATCATTAATATTTAATTGTTTTATATATTTCATGTATTGTTTGTTAACTATTTAGTTTTTTAGTTTGAAATATATTTGCATTACATATATAACTGTACCTACATATAAATGTTAATTATTATTAAAAAAAAAAAATACTATGCACAATTGCACATACAGATGTTTTACATCTAGGTGCTTTTTGAAAAAAAATGTATGATATATGTATGAAAATAATTTAGCTGATTTGTTTTTATATTGTGGTGTATACAAATGCAATTTAATAAAGGATATATAAGTTTATGTTTATTAGTTTTAAAGTTACTGAACTTTTTCACTGTATGTTTTTACTTAAAAAAATCATGTTATAATTTATATCTCAAAAACGGCTAGCGATACGTACTACCTATATATTATTATTAACAAAAGTTACTTAGGTTTTTAATAATAAAATAATAAAGATTGAGAAGGATAGGTCTAGGTAATTTTGGGTGGGTGGTCTCTAAGTTAGTTTAACAGATATTTAGAGATTTTTGTATAGTACGTGCAAGTGATGTATGTTTAGGCCCAACCATGTATCAACTGCATGTATGTGCCAACTTACCACAGCTCTTCTATAAAGCCCACTAATGCCTTTTTAACTTCAGTTTGCTTATCCGTTGAAAAATTTAAAACATTCTGTAAGTATTTTGACAAAAAATGTGGGGCTTTATAAAGCAGTAACTCCTTAATTTTAGCAAAGAATAGCAGTTTTTCAGACACTTCCTGAGTAATAAGAGCATTATTGATGTTTTCAACAACCTAAAATTTACAAGTTATTAATTAAGGGTTTTACAGGGAATAAAAATATTCATCCTACCGCTTCTTCGTCGGTCATCTTTTATTGTTATGTTATACCACAAAACAACAAATTAAACGGTAAAACTATTATAATATTGTTTACGATTTTACCAAACAAGACAAAATCTAACCTATCCTATAATACCAAAGAAAATTTATAGGGTGTGTTCGGGTTTTAGTCCGTTTTAGAATACCATCATAGAGAAATCTGAGAAAAAAATACAATAGATTATGCTGTTTTTAAAGAAATAAAAGGAATATACTTAATCCTTGGTTCAGAGGCGTATTCGATTCGCAGGTTCAGATCGATCCGGATCGATCTAACTGATTCCAACAGATCTGATTTGTGTTCGATTGGTAAGTGATCCCATGGTCAAAGTGATCCCAACTGATTTTTAAAATCGGATCGATCCAAATCACTTTCCCAATCGAATACGGCTCAGTTCTTAGTTCGTTCTGTTCTGTTCAGATATTTGAATGACCTTTTGCTTTTCAGCATTCATGCGTGTGCGTGCGGAACTGGAACGTGACCGAAACCTTTGCCCGATACTGATTATTAGGTGCTTCCCTTTTACTTCTTTTAAAAAGCAAACTAAAATAAAAATCTTTGTTAGGTTTTTACGCGAAGCGTTGCGAACAACTTCGTATAATCGTATGAGAAATATAGTGGCAAATAGTTAACCGTAGCAAGCGGGGAGGGAAAAATCTTTACTCTAAGTCAAATTTTCCACAAGAACTTAAGATGATTTCTCATGCATTCGTCATCCGACGGTCCTATTGGTGAAAATATTATGGCGCCAAATTTTAATTTTAACTCTTTTCCATGTCATGTTTTCTACAGGGTTTTTTTAGGACTTACCTGTAGTGTCTGTACTATATTTTCTTTGTTTATTACGATGAATATTATAAATGTATATAAACTTCAAATATGAAAACCAGGGACCCGGACCGGAACCGTTAACTGCAAAGAACTGGACCGGAACAGATATTATTTTTGGACCGGAATCGGAACCGAACACATATTTTACTAGCAAAACAATTTTAGGTGCAAAACCGGAACCTCTAAAAATTATAACGGTTTTTTGGGTTTTTTTCGGTTTTCAGGGTGATACTACTACACTAACCTTAACCTAATTTTTTTTGTTATCTGTGATGAGTGTCTTTGACAATAATTTTTACCCTTTGGTTTACTTGTCTTTTTTGATTTTCTACGAACTTACTTCTTCAAGCCACTTCAAGTACTAGGAATACAAAATACAACTATACAATACAACAGGTATTTATTTATTTGCCGTTGATTTGGTCGGCCAATTCTTGGTGGTGGACGTGGTGGTATTTCCCTTGGTATTTCTTCGTTTTTGCATAAAACGGGATTGTAGCTATTAAAAAAAGTTTATCCAAAGTATATCAAGTTTTTCGGAACCGAATCGGAATCGAAATTTCCTAGTTTGTATGGAACCGGATCGGAACCCCGAAAAATTGGTAAGAACCGAATCGAAATAACAGTTGCTTATTATTTGACCACTTGTCTTGGCTGAGCTGACCTAAACTGACTACCTTGCCGTTTTATTTGACCAAGTAAGTCAGATTATCTCAGTCAAATTTCCTCCCCCCTTACCTACGCTAGGTTACCGGATTTGTGACTGAGATCGTTCCTTTTGGCTGATTTATGTGTCAACACTGTCAACTTGTCAATGGTTGTTTTATTTGCAATTTAGTCAAGAAATTTCTTTTAGTTAGCTCAGCCAAGACAACTGGTCAAATAATAAGCAACTAATTATTTCGGGACCGGAACTGTAACGGAACCCAAATTATTTATTTCATCTGGAATCGAAACCGGAACGGAACCGTTATTTCATTTCGGTCCGGGTCCCTGAGAAAACTGGTAAAACTAAAATCGAGGGTAAAATTAACTTATTATATGGCTTCTTTTTTTCAAAAATTTTGGTATGATATTCGAATACAAAATTTTGACGTATACGATTTTTAAAATTTCGGACATCGTACCATCGGAAACGGATCCATGAGAACTCACCATTAGCCGTTGGCATTGTTATGATATTTGAAAGTAACTAAAAGGAACTCGGCCACATCATAGGCTCTTTCCTTAATCATTTCTCTGTGGCATTTGTTCAATCGGTTGTTTGTGTACCCTTTATTTTTCTGTGGTTTGTGTTCCCTCAGTTTCTGCTTTTGTTTAGTTTTGCTGCAGTTTTTTTTAGGACTTCGAAGCTGTGATTCTGACGTCGGTTGATGGAAAATACAATTTTTAAGAATCAAGAAGGAAACAAGTGATTATTATCTACAATTTTGCTGTTAAACAAACGATTTTTAAGATCTGTTTCACTGCAGCAAAATGGGAAAAAAATGCAGCGTAGAAAATTGTACCTCCGAGTCGACAAAGCCTGAGCACACCGGAGTAACATTTCATAAAGTTCCTCATCATTCGGACGTACGACCCAAGTGGCTGTCCCTTTGTCGAATACCTGATGATAAATCGAACGCTAAGCTATTGTATGTTTGCTCTAGACACTTTCTTCGAGCTGACTTCTGCAGTTTCAAGGGCAAAAAGTATATGTTACGACAAGGGGTTTTACCTAGCGTCTTTCCATGGGATAAGTCGAGGCTTGAGGCCATAAAAGCTGAGGTAAGTAATAAAAAAGACGTGGACCATCCTAAAAAAAAATCTAAGAATAATAGTAAGAAAAAAGATGGAAAAGAAACCTCCACTTCTCAGCTAGAAATTTTAAAGGAAGGAACATTACAATCTGAAGTTAAGATAGAACCTGAGGAAATTAAACTTGAGCCTGATGGCTTACTAACTGAACCAGCAATTTTACAAAATTTATCAGAAATAAAAGATGACATCGTACCCATAAAAGAAGTTAAAGAAGAAATTGATGCATTTGATCAGCACCAAAGATCACAAGAAAACCCTAGTTCTAATCCCCCTATAAATTTTACTATTAACTCACGTATTGAAGTGTTGGATAATAATAATGTTTGGTATCCTGCTAAAATCAATGAAGTTGATTATGAAGAAAATGAAGTTCTTATTCATTTTGAAAAATTTTCTAATAAGTATGATGAATGGATATCAATGACAAGTCCTAGATTAAGATCTTTACAGTCTAGATCCCTGGAAAAGTATGAAGTTGGTGAGCGTTGTATGGCAATGTGGTGTGATTCTAGAAAATTTCCTGCTACAGTAACTAAGATATTGGAGAATGGTAAGTTTTTAACTAGATTTTTTATTATTCAGTTGGGAACACAGGAATTCAGGTTGTCCTAACCTAACCTATTTATGCTTATTTGCCCTAGTGAGACGAAATTTAATAGTACCTAGGTACTTTATATTGAGACTTATCAATACTATTAGTATATAAAATTGTAAAGACTGACTGATTCATTAAGACCCAGCCGAAACCCCTAATCCTAGAATCATGAAATTTCAAGGATGTCTTCTCTTTATAACATAACCTTTCAGAAGGGATTTTTCGAAAATTAACCCTCAAGGGGGTAAAACGGGGGTTGATATAATAATTCTAAGCAAATGAATACCTACCTAAACATCGATGTTCATTGCTGAGGAATTTTACATCTAACAACATTTCTAAGATTCAAATTGTGTAGGTCCTGCCTAGCCACTACTGCAGCAGTGTTCTGTGACTTGTTAAAGGCATTCAACTGTGTCAATCTCAGAGTAGGTAGTGTTGCGGCAACTTGAATAATATGAATAAGGGTGTGTTGTAAAGTGGTTTAGTTTGTATCATAAACTAAGTAAACCTAGACATCCCACCTAACGGGGCGAAAGTGAGGCGCAAGGTCGCGATGTAAATGCCGAGAAGCGAGGTGGCTTTACAACGATATTTGCGTTCGCTAAATGTAACTTTTCTCCACAACGCAACGCTTGGCGTTACTGGTTACATATTTGTACATCATACACAATTATGAGCGATAAAATGTTTATATTGGATGGTTTCTCTTGGTTTTATTTCTCTATGTTCGTACTTAACGGCACATTTTCAGAGGGTAAAGTTCTGAGCAATTGGAAATTTGATCTGGAGTGCCACAGGGATCGGTCCTTGGCCCTTTGTTCTTTTAAATTTATTCTAACGATTTGACTAGTGTTGATATAAGGATTAAGGGGTTGTATTTATTCACGCTTTTTGGGTATAACTCTCCCATACTTTGGACAGGTAAAACTGTGGAGGAACGTTATATTCATAATGATCTTGCTAAGGTAAAGGATTGCACTGACACTAATTTTTTTCCCTTAATGTTTTAAAATCAAATATATTTACTTTTAAATGTTTTCTAAATGAGGTCAGTGTAAGAAACCAGGAGTGAGTAGAGAGAGTGTAAATACATTTTTAGGTATATATACAGGGTGTCCATTTAGTGTGCCGGTGGACGATATATCGTAAACGGTCGACTTAAGGAATAAAACTTTTATACAAAAGTTGTACATGTTAATGTCGCGCACCTTTTAGAAATAATTTTAAATATACCGGTTGGACCAAAAATCCAGGGTGGGCCAGACATATATATTTTTTAATGGAACACCCTGTATATTTTTACATTTTTAAATTCCACATAAAATTATAATTATTTTTTATTAACTGCATTATTAGTATATACTTCATAGTTTCCGAGATATTGACTCCCGAAAAGTGACATTTTTGAACTTTGACAGCTTCTAACTTTCTAACAGTACGTCTTAGAGCAAAACGGCTTACATGTCCCTATCTTCAATTTTTATTATCTTCCCAAAAAAATCAACTTCCGGTTAAACCGGATGTTACTCGAAAGCAGGAAATATAGTTGTTCCGGTTTAACTGGAAGTTGATTTTTTTGGGAAGATATTAAAAATTGAAGATAGGGACATGTAAGCCGTTTTGCTCGACGTACTGTTAGAAAGTTAGAAGCTGTCAAAGTTCAAAAATGTCACTTTTCGAGAGTCAATATCTCGAAAACTATGAAGTATATACTAATAATGCATTTAATAAAAAATATTTATAATCTTATGTGGAATTTAAAAATGTAAAAATATACAGGGTGTTCCATTTAAAAAAATATATGTCTGGCCCACCCTGGATTTTTGGTCCCACCTGTATATTTAAAATTATTTTTAAAAGGTGCGCGACATTAACATTTACAACTTTTGTGTAAAAGTTTTATTCCTTAAGTCGACCGTTTACGATATATCGTCCACCGGCACACTAAATGGACACCCTGTATATAGGTATAGATAATAAGTTAAAGTTTTTTATTTGATTAAGAAACTGACATCTAATTGCTTTGCAATTACGGCTATGGCAAGTTGCTTAGACTTACACACTTTAAAAAAGCGTTTACTATTCACTAATGGAATATTATCTTACATAATGAGTTAATCAAACGTTTATACAAAACGAATATTTTTTTTAACTGTATTTTTTATATATTATATAAGTATCTACTAAGTTAAAGTAATAATAATTGTTAGTTATTTTTATATACCTATTTATCCCTGTAATAAACTTGTAAAGTTGGTTGGGAGTAAAGTAAAGTAAAAATAAAAAAAATAATATGGAATATCATTTTGGGGAATTTGCACTCAGCAAATTTTAATTGTCCTTATTTTACACCAAACACAAATCTACTTTATTCCTATGTCATCATCTGGCGTACAACCACAGACCTGGTCTGAGCGTACAACCGACTTCTCTCTATTATAGTTATATTTTTTAGATACTTACGAAGTTCTATTTGACGATAGTTTTGTGAAAACTGTGAAAAACCAAAGAATGTCAAAAATGAATGTTGCTAAACCTGCACAGTCGTCACCGTTATTTGAACCAGTAAGGAGTACCAAACAAGAGCGACGCGATAAAAAGAGAAAACTCAATGTTGCTGCTCTTTTTCGTAAAAGAGCTCGTACAACCAGTGTTGATGACAAAAAAAATAAAATTACCGCCAGCCCAGTTGTTCCAGTAAGAGATGATTCATTCATACCGCCTTCGTCTCAGAACGAGACAAATGCAACATCTCCTACAGTTTATCAATGGCATTCAACGTAAGTAATGATAAAGGGTTTTTTTACTAAAAATATGTTGCTTGGAATAAGGTGATAATTTACGTTCGAGTTAGAGCCTTTATCTTAACAAATATCTTTTTATAATATGTGTTTCATAGATATACATTTTTAGATGGGAAAATGGTAGGCCAGTGGGCATAGAATCAACAATAGAAAGTATTGATGGTCTTAGAAAATCCGTGATTGTTCCTGATCCACGACTACCTACAGGTTGGGCAAAACATCTGTCACAAAGAATTACTGGAAATTTAGCTGGAAAATGGGATGCTGTAATTGTGGCGTGAGTAAAGTACATTCTAAAATATATGGTTGCTTTTTTGATGGCAACAAAATTTTACTAATGACCAATAACAATTATTGTAGTAGATGAGGGTCTTCGCATACCAAATTTTATTATTTTCTAATAAGCCAATTAAAAGGTATTTAGAAGAAAACTCTTCGTAAAATGCTTAAAAATTAAATACGCCTCTGATAAATACCTCAAACCATTAATAATTATGATGTTAAATGTTACTAGACGTTTTATTTTTTAATAATTTTAACATGTACAGTATTAAAAAAAAAATAACAATGATTAAGTTGAACTACCTGGAAAATAGTTCTCAAAATGTTCTCTGTAATTAAAAGCGAATAATTGTGGCATACCGGACAAGTATCGTAACTGTTTTTTTATATTGGAATTGGAATACAAAAGGACCCAAGCACAATGGATATCCTGGGGCGGGTAGACCAGGACGGCCGTTTCGTCGCCATCCCAGCGGAATTAACTCCAATACGAAAGGCAGTCACACTGGTAATAACCGAATGGTAGACAACTCAATAAACCACGAAGTGCATCACAATACAGTATAGGGACAGCTATTTGCGTTTTCACCGAAACATTTTGCAGTTTCGCAGATTAGAAACAGATCACGCAGCGGCACCCACTAGAATGCGCGCAATCCGTTAAGAAAAACCATAAAAATGTATAGAAGATAATATAGATACTATATTATCTTCTAAACTTCTAGTGGATGCCGCTGCGTGATCTGTTTCTAATCTGAAAAACTGCAGACTGTTTCGGTGAAAACGCAAATAGTATTCCCTATACTGGATTGTAATGCACTTCGTGGTTTATTTAGTTGTCTGCCTTTCGATTATTACCAGTGTGACCGCCTTTTGTATTGGAATTAATTCCGCTGGGATGGCGCTACGGTGTATTGATGTCCGCTTTACTTTTGTAAGAGGTGTTTAATACATCTTACCGCTGTTGTTGGAATTGCTTGGGTTACGGATGCTCGTAGAGTCCTAACAAGGACGAAACGGCCGTCGTGGTCTACCCGCCCCAGGGTATCCATTGTGCTTGGATCCCTGTGTATTCCAATATAAAAAACAGTTGCACACTTGTCCGATATGCCACAACTACCCGCTCCAGGGTATCCATTGTGCTTGGATCCCTGTGTATTCCAATATAAAAAAACAGTTGCACACTTGTCCGATATGCCACAATTATTTATTTATTTATTTATTTATTTATTAACGAGCTTAGCCCACTTTTAAAATTTGAGAGCACAGATACTGTAATTAATAAATGCAACTGCTTGGAGCAAGCCATTATTGCAAATTAAATAACTTCCCATAAAGTTTTATGAAAAATACTAGCTCTTATTGGCGTTTACAGTTGCTTTTTGTTTCAGTTCCGATGGCAAACGATTTAGATCGAAGGCAGAAGTTAAAACTTATTTAGATTTACATCCAACGGTAGAAGCTACTATTGATATGTTTGACTTTAGCATTTATCGAAGTTCTCAAAAGAGAAAGGGAAATAAACCTAAACAAAAGGCAATTGCAGCAAGTCAAGTACCAGAACAGCCAATTGAAGAAAGTCCAGTTGAAGAACCAATAATTAAAGAGGAAGGTATTGTATTTTTATTATTAGTTAATATTATGAATGATGTTGGTTACCTTTTCTCATTTTTCTTTTATAATCCAATAAACGAAACTGAATTTAAGAGATCTGTAGTGTTATAGTTGGATTGAACAAAATTTTCTCCTGTTGTTTAATAATCATATATACAGTTTTTAAATATTTATGGTTAATTTGTTATAACAAACCGCTGAAAATATAATTCAAGGTCCTTATTCATAGATGCACTAGCTTGTCTTTATTTTCTGCTGTACAGGCTAAGGCCGTATCATCAGCGAACTTAAAATATTTCCAATTTAGGTTTACAAACTTCGGATTATGTATATACCGGGTGTCCACGGAAGGTGGTTCGCCCCTCTAACTTTTTGTTTTTCAAGATAATGGAATAAAATTTGGGGGATTTGTATACGACATAAAACTGCATTTTTTGACAGATGACTTAACATTATGGAACTTCCGGTTTAACCGGAAGTGTGAGATGAAGTTTTTAATGATTTTTAAATGGGACACCTGGTATATTTTTTCTTTTTTGACTCCATATGACATTCTAAATATAACGATGTGTCACTTGCCACTTTTTGCCACCAAGAAAATATTTTTTTTTCCAAATTTATTGTTTTATCTGGAGGGCTATGAATACCTTAAAATCACTTATTTCAGTTCTTTAATCTTGGGAAAAAATATAATTTTACTATTTTTGGTCCAATACCATGTGCTGTGTGAAATTTAATCTTTAAAGTTGTATAACTAATTTTTTTAAACGGCAACATGGTGGCAAAAAAGTTAGAGGGGTGAACCATCTTCCGTGGACACCCGGTATAGTAAATGTATGGGCCTAGCAACGTTCCTTGAGCCACTCCCAACTGTTACGCTGGTTGCTGATGCTATCTTAATAAATAGGCTAAACCCAAGATACACTTTAAGGTGGGAGTATCAACATGCTTGCCAACCTATAACCTATTTCGCGTAGATTTATTTATGTTTTCTAGCTTTTATACAAAATTTAAAGAAAATCAGTATCGACTTGATATTCTATAGGTAATAATTGACATATTTAATACATATCAAGGAATTTCATAACTTATTTTAGGAGAATTGTATAGCGAAAAATATCGGGTAAGATTTTTTTAAACATTATTATGTCATTGTTCTTTCACTATATAATTCTCCCAAAATTAGCAATGAAATAAATTGATATTTTTGTGATATATCAGATATTAACTAAGTAATGTGCCGACGATACTGATTTTATTTAAATGTTAAGTTTGCTGATGACACCGCCCTTGTTTATTCAGATAACGATGTAAAAAATTTAGAAACAAAAATAAATCAAGACCTGCGGATCTACTATAAATGGTTGTGTAATAATAAACTTACTCTAAATGCTGAAAAAACAGTATATATGACCTTTAAACAAAAAAATAAACCGTATAGTGCTTTAAATCTGTATCTAAAAAATGTGAAATTAAAAAATGTTACCCACCATAAATACTTAGGACTTATAATAGATGATGGATTGACTTGGTCGAAACATATAACCAGTATGCTATCAAAAATAGCACCAATGGTTGGTGTTATAAGAAGGTGCTCAAGTTACTTAAATAATAAAACTAGAACTATGTTGTATAGCGGCTTCATTGAACCACACTTAAGGTACTTAATTCCATGTTGGGGAAATGCTGGACAATACCTGCTCGACAAATTACAACGATCACAAAACAAGGCTATTAAGGCACTATATAACATGAACTATTATACTTCTTCAGAAGCCATTTACAACGAAACAAAAATACTAAGCATAAACAAATTGAGGACTCTCGAACAAACGAAGCTAATATGCAACATAAAAACAAAAAACATTAAAATAAACTCTGAACCAAAACAAGCAAACGAATTCTACCAATATAACATAAGACAAAAAATGAATTATCGTACTGATTTTGCAAGAACCAAGAAATCTCAGGATTCTCCAATTTATAGAAGCATTCAAACATATAATACCATGCCTCACGAAGTTACATCACTCACTGAAAGAAAGAAACTATGTCACGAACTAAAAACATATTTAAACTCAAACTAATAGACTCACTTACCTACTGTTTGCTATAATTTGAATTATATATTAATATTATATTACTATAAAATTTGTAACCTACCTTACCTATTGTAAATACTTAATGATTAGGCCTTATTATCAGTATTGTTACTGTTTCAAGGTCAGAAATAAATAAATTAAAAAAAAAAAAAAAAAAAAAAAAAAAAAAAAAAAGTTTAAAAAATAATAAACTTGAAAAACCAAAGCGAAATAGGTTATAGGTTGGCAATAAATTGAACGACGTTAAGAATTCAACCTTAACTATACTAATTCATTTAATTTCTTCCCAAGTCGTAGCTACTGAAGATGAAGAACCGCCAGTAAGTCTTAAAATAATATTTGAAAATGATGCCTATAAATGCCCCATTGAAGGATGTGGAAAGAATTTCCGTCGTGAAAACTTGGCTTTAATGCACGTGAAACATTATCATTCAGAATACACTAAATATTTGGATTCTACACCTAATGTGGCAGACTTGGCTTATGCTCGGACAGTTGGAGAAAATTTAGATAGGTCTCCAGGTCCGCCTAAGTCCACGGCTAAACCATCCGTTGATAAGACTCTTGGTAAGAATACTTTTTATTAGAATTGTAACTATTTACATGTGACTTTCGTTTTAATTTAATATTTTTGCAGAATTTGTCTTGCCGTTGAATAATTTTACAGGGATGTTGTTGCGAAAATAGTTTTAGATTTAATAAGTACGTGGACACATACTGAATTTATTAAATTTTAAATAAGGTAAAACAAAATTTCAATACAAAAGTGGATTTCTTTTTTATTTGTTATTTTATGCCTTCTACTGTTATTTATTTATTTTTTATTTGGAACGATTCTAACAAATGCGGAATAAGACACTTCAGTTGCGTGCTGAAAAGTAATTCCACATTTTATCCCACGAGCATTTTTTAAAAATTTTATTATATATATACAGTGTCACCAGTAAAGTCCGCATCATAATATGGAATTTTTTTTTATTAATAGCTTTATTCAAAATTTGACTTTGGCACCAAGTTCTGCTTCGATCAAGATGAAAATTTACCAAAAAAAAATAGTAGTCACGTGATTCGCATTATCTGTCAAATTTTAATGTTTTCCAAAAAATAATTCAAAAGTGGGGTTATTTCTGAAAATATCGAAAAAAGTTATTAGAAAAAGTTTTTTTAAATGCATTCTAGCCACAAGCAAAATTTCAGCTGCATAAGATAATTTTGATTTTTTACCCATATTTTGTAAATTGCACAACTTTTGCAAAATAAGACTGAACGCAACCTACATAAAACTTCTTAGTTTTGACAATGCTTTATTTCAGATATATTTTCTTTAAAGTAGCGCCATAATAAATGTGTGATTTTCTACAAAATCAAAATTGGGCTATTAAAATTTGGTCGCATGTGATGCAAAGTTTATTTGTTTTTGACTTTGTATAAGGTAACTTCATAAAATAAGTATTTTTGAAAACGTAGTTTGTGTTTGAAATTTAATACACGTTAATATTAAGACAAAAACGAACACAGTGTCATCAGTAAAGTGTTCATTAAGTGGAAAATAAATTGAGTGGTGGGTAAAAATCAAAATTATCTTATGCAGCTGAAATTTTGCATGTGGGCTAGAAACTGCATTAAAAAAAACTTTTTCTAATAACTTTTTTTCATAATTTCAGAAATAACCCTATTTTTGAATTATTTTTTGGAAAAAATTAAAATTTGACAGATAATGCGAATCAAGTGACTACTATTTTTTTGCTTAATTTTCATCTCGATCAAAGCAGAACTTGATGCCAATCAAATTTCGAATAAAGCTATTAATAAAAAAAATCCCATATGATGCGGACTTTACTGGTCACCGTATATATAAAAATCATATGCGTGCGGAAAAAAATTCTATGCGGGAAAGTATCACTTCACTCTAAAATTTTTGAATATCCATTTTGAGACGGAAACAATTAAGACAAATTTTTGAAAAAAGAAAATTTTGAAATTTTACAAATAGGCGGAAATATGGTTTATAGCCTTTTTTTTACTAGAACAGAATATATTTATATTTTAGTGGCACCTAAAGTTTCAAAAGTTATCCCAACTATACCAGTGGAACCAAAGGTCGATGATTTACCTGTACCAGAAAATAAGAGTAAAGACTTTGAGATTATAAAATTATTGACTCAGAAACCTCCCGATGTCAAGAAAGATATTCAACCATTGCCGTCAGGTAGAATAGAATTAATATCATTTAATATATTATTATAATGTTGCGCAACGATTTTCAACAATAATTAACTAACCAGACGACTGCAAACAGGCTAAAATGTTGCGAAAAAATAGAAACGTTGCCGTTTCTTATATTTCACACAACATTTACAGTGAACCCAATGAAAATATTTTTTTTTAATTGCACAACCGCAGTTTAAATACCGCTATAACTGGGTGCATGTCCAATAACCATATCAGAGCCGTATTCGATTGGGAAAGTGATTTGGATCGATCTGCTCTTAAAAGTCAGGTCAGTGATCCAAGATGAAACATACATTTTTATGTCAGTTGTTCGTTTGGGTTTAGATTTTGACGTAACCTCATTTCATGTTCAAAAATTAGTCGAGAGTAGCGCAGTAGTATTTTATAAAGCGGAGGACTAAAGTAAAACAACTTTAACATATTTTATTACCACTCTTCTCATTCACGTACAGGAAATATTTTTTACCTAGATGGATTCAAAAAGACGTAATTCATCCATTTCTACTTCTACATCACAGTTAACATTTTTGAAAAAATACATAATTAAAGAATACTAATAAATACCCAACGAAAATCTAAAAACAGGGACAGAATGGAACTATAACCTCCAAAACCATAAAGTAACCAAAACAAACAACTGATTTGATTTTGGTGATTCTGTAATTTCCCAGGCTCACTTGGGATCACTTTGACGCTAGTGGGGAAACAGTGATCATTTGCCAATCGAACACAGGCCAGATCAGTTAGAATCAGTTAGATCGATCCGGATCGATCTAAACCAGCGAATCGAACACGCCTCAGGTGCGCTTACAATTACTTCATGTCAAACAGCAAACAGGGACAAAAATACCATATTTCATCCGACCAACATTATTTACAACACAAGACAAAACCATCTTGTGAAATGACTGACTGACTGATTCACAAATGCCCAGCCTAAACCTCTAACCGTAGAATCATGAAATTTTGAGAATAGCTACCCATACACCAGCATTCATTCCCGCCGTTTTTTCCTTTCACGTTATTTCCTTTTAAGAAATTGAAATGAAACAAAACTTGTTCTATACCTAAATGAAGCGTAAGGTCGTCATTTCTTACTCCACTAACGATCGATAATGTTAAAAGGAAAGAACGTGGAAGGAAAAAACGGCGGGAATGAATGCTGGTCTATGGGTTGCTAATGTCTTCTCATTATAACGTCGGAATCCACTAAGAAGGGATTTTTCGAAAATCAATCTCTAAGGGGGTAAAAACGGGGGTTGACATTTTTATAAGGCTTTCGGTATCCAGAAACTAATTCTGATGGATATCTCAAAATTGGTATATAAGTTCCTTTAATAAAATAATATAATAGGTGTTCCGTGATTTTTTTCAAAATTCATTTGAGAGTTGAAAAAACGGGTGTAGCCTATTTCGAGGGGGTACCTGTAACTGTCTATAATTTTAAGCTATACTGCTAAAAATTGGTACTATGGTAAAGTAAGCGAGTACTTGTTTTGATATCTTCGGATATTTTGCCCCCAGGGGGTACAAATGGAGGGGATGCGTTTTCAACGCAATAGCCAGAGAAAAAGATATAGACAAATTCTTCACTTGGAGCAGAAAACGCTCCTAGGGGGATGGGAAAAGTGCTATAAAAGTTTATATTGAAAAAAATATTTTTGGTCCGAATTTCTTGAAATTCAGCATAAATACGATTATATACAATTAATAAAACGCGAATTTTTTTGAAAATCGGTCCTTAAATAGGTGAAAAGAGAGAATAAAAATTTCTATTGAAATTTTTTTTGTCATATTTTCTTGAAATTTCTACAACACAAATAATGAAACACGTATTTCTTATGTTTTTGAAAATCGGCCGCTAAAAAGTGAAATAGTAGAAAAAACTACCATATTCGTTTAGTTTTATCCAAATATATGGGCTTTACATTAGCCAAACTATCTAAAAGGAAAAAACTGAAAATTTTTGTTTTCCACTTTTTTAAAATAAAATCTTAAAATTTTGCCAAAGGGCCTAATTTTTAATTCTAAACAACTTTTTCAATTACTATTTTCTGGTATCTCGTCATCTAAGCTCAGATTTTGTAAATTTGCAATGTTTGTTGCCGCTATATCAGTAGGCACGTGTATAACTACCGTGCGAGCAAACATTATTTGCATCAAAGAGGGCTTGGATTAAAAAACGTAGGTCTTGGTTTAGATCACAATGATATGGGGACGATATATTTAACCAAATCTAGGTTAAAAGTTTGTCAAATTCATATTATGACATGATATGCCAAACTAATGAGTAATAAAACAAGTAGACAAATTTTAATTTATTTTTGTTGTTTACAAAATTAACAAAGAAAAATACAGAAAGAAAAGAAAAATAATTACATAAATTGCTGAAATTGGCCACCGCCATGCTCCAAGCATAAATTTTAGAATATTAACAAAATATTAGGTCCGTTATTATTCTTAATTTACATTAATTCCGTTTCCAAATTGAACTTAAAGGGCAATATAAAGCTATTTGCAGATGATACCACAATTATTTATTTTGCTGAAACTCTTGCAGAAATGTATTTTGATATTTATAATGATTTAAAAATACTTCTTTCTTGGCTTTAATTAAATAAACTTACGTTAAATTTTAAAAAATCTTCTTTTATGTTTATAACTAAAAATAAAATAAATTCCATCATTAACCCCTTAACATTTAATAATGAAAATATTCAATATTCAAAAACGACAAAATTTTTAGGATTAGTTTTAGATGAAAATTTAAATTGGAAATGCCATATCCAGTATATTATCAACTCGATATCTCCTTTGGTATCTGTTTTGTACAGAGCTAGATATTTTATTTCTTTGAAATATTTAAAAAATATATATTTTTCATTAATATATTCAAAATTACAATACTTAGCTTCTGCATGGGGATCTGCTTGTTTATCAAACTTAAAACCATTACAAAAATTGCAAAATAAAGTTATTAAATGTATACACAAATTAGCACATTTAGAACCAACTGTTAATCTATATAGACCGAAAGGGTATTTACACGTTCAAAACATTTATAAATTAAAAATTTGTATTCTAATTCACTCTATTATTTTAAAAGAAAAAAAATATCAAACATAACACTTCAGGAGAATAACACATTACATGATCATAACACCAGACATTGTATAAATTTATCAAACTATACCAGTAAAAAGTAATTTTGGAAAAAAATCGCTTTTATATGACGGAATAATAAAATATAACAATCTTCCAAAAAATATCAGAAAAATAAAAAAATTGGCAATTTTTAAAAAACAATTAAAGAGATATTTACTAAATTAAATTATTTATACTATTTTTTTAAAATTGATTTTATTAATGAATTAAATTGGATTAACTTCCATTTTTTTTTATTGTTATTTTTTTTATGGTTATTATTTTCTATATTATGTTGTCACTTCCCATGTAATGAACTGTAAAAGTTAGTTTGGAATAAAGACATTTTGAAAGCTAAATTCACACGTCTCTTTATATTTTCGAAAGTGTTGACCAGCATCTCTGGACAAATGTTACCACATTTCTTGGAATACTTGCACTTTATAAGGAAATAAATTTAGCTGCTTCTTAAGAATAGTCCTGCATGTTCCATAAGTTCTTCCCACTTCTTGGGACAGGCATCTTATACAATTTGTTGGCGTATTTTGCATTATTTCACGAACGTTTTTGGGGTTCAGCCAATTGGATAGTACTAAAACCTTTAAAGAAACAGCAAAATGAAATTATTAAATGTATTTATAGACTTCCGCACTTAGAACCCACAACAAATTTATATAAACCGAATAAATACTTAGATATAAATAATTTATATAATTTAAAAATTTGCACATTTATTCATTCTTTACTTATAAAACAAAAAATTTATAACATAACGTTTATAAAAGTTCATGATCTTCACAGACATGATACTAGACAAACTAATTTTTTACAAACTATTTAAATAAACAGCAACTTTGGAAAACGGTCATTGTTATATAATGGTTTAATCTTATACAGGGTGTCCGGAAAATACGTGTACAACGTTTGACGACAGACTCCTGACGTCAAAATAGGTCGATCTAAGCCGACTTAGTTATATCCAAAATTATCTTGTTTAGCCGGTAGAGGGCGTCAAAAATTTGTAAAAATATTGGTTTTTCCTAAATTACGTGAAAACCTGCTAATCGATTTTTAGTATGTAGACTAATACTATAAAATTACGTTTTCTAGTAGTATAGTCACCGGCTGTAAATAAGTGGAAGTGTTCTAAAAGTGATATAATACGTCAACATTTCTCCTCATTTTTTATATGAACGGCGTTATGACAACCCAGATATTTTTGTAGAGTGACTGGATGTATTTGGAACCTATTTTACCTCTTTAATATTTTTCGTTGATAGAGCTGTTTTGCCAGAAGAAAATATTTACAATATTTAGTATTATTAGTAATAATATTAAAATCAAATTACCTGTAACAATAATTTTTTAAGTGACCTTGTTGCTATGGCATTTAATAATTTGACAATTATTGACAAATTGTTACCAGTCTATGAAATTTACGCAAGTATACGATCAACATTCTTGAATTACAAGTTCATTTTACCATTAAAAATGGAAAATTATATGAACTCTGCGAAGGTTGACATGCTCCTGGTATACGGGTTTTGTCAAGGAAATGGGCGTCAGAGTGTTAGGGTTTACATGGAGAGGTTTCCTAACCGTCGAATACCAAACTACCAAACATTTGCCAATATCGAGCGTCATCTTCGGGAAACTGGCAGCTTTGAGAAAAACTTTGAAGGCAGGGGTCCTATGCGAACAACTCGAACTGTGGAAACAGAAGAGATGATTCTGGAAAGAGTTGAAGAATAATCAAGTACCAGTACCCGTCGCTTAAAACGTGAGTTACATGTTCCTAAAACGATTGTCAATGAGGTTTTACATCCTTATCACGTGCAAAAAGTCCAGGAACTTTTACCGACTGATCCCCCCCGTGATCCAAATTTTTGTAGAACAATTATGTTTACTGACGAGGCGTGCTTTACAAGATCTGGAGTAACAAATCTGCACAACGAACATATTTATTCCGATGAAAATCCACATGCCATTAAAGTTGCACATCATCAGCATCAATTTAAATTAAATATTTGGGCAGTTATTATTTATCGCTACCTTATTGGTCCCATTGTTATTCCAGACAGGTTAGATGGAAATATTTATTTAAATTTTTTGCAAGACACATTACCAATTCTTCTGGACAATTTGCCCCTTTTACTTCGGAGGGAAATGTGGTATATGCATGATGGTGCCCCACCCCATTTTTCCGTTGCCGTTCGGCAATACTTACATCATCAATATCCCAACCGATGGATTGGAAGGGGCAATGATGCACCAGTAAAATGGCCACCACGTTCTCCTGAGTTAAATATGTGTGACTTCTTGTTGTGGGGCGCTATTAAAACAGAAGTTTACAAGACTCCGGTAAACACACGCGATGATTTATTGCAGCGGATTTTAAATGCAGGCAACCATTTTAATAACCCCGAGACATTAGATAGGGTCCAATATAATTTTTTAAGGAGTGTTAATAAGTGTATTCAGCAAGATGGCGGTCATTTTACACATTTGCTTAAGTAATGTTTTTGTTTTACTTAGTTTCTTACAATACATACTTTCAACTTTGTTGTACTTTGTTTATTTTTATTGTTAATAATTGATGTATGCAGGTAATTGTAAATATTTTCTTCTGGCAACACAGCTCATTCAACGAAAAATATTAAAGAGGTAAAATAGCTTCCAAATACATCCAGTCACTATACAAAAATATCTGGGTTGTCATAACGCCGTTCATATAAAAAATGAGGAGAAATGTTGACGTATTATAACACTTCCACTTATTTACAGCCGGTGACTATACTACTAGAAAACGTCATTTTATAGTATTAGTCTACATACTAAAAATCATTAAAATCGATTAGCAGGTTTTCACGTAATTTAGGAAAAAACAATATTTTTACAAATTTTTGACGCCCTCTACCGGCTAAACAAGACAATCTTGGATATAACTAAGTCGGCTTAGATCGACCTATTTTGACGTCAGGAGTCTGTCGTCAAACGTTGTACACGTATTTTCCGGACACCCTGTGTAATACTTTACCCGAAAATATTAAAACATAAAAAAAATCCCCTTTTTAAATTTCATTTAAAAAAATATTTCCTAATATAATTTTCTTTCTTTATGAGTTAATCAAACGTTTATACAAAACTAATATTTTTTAACTGTCTTTTTTTTATATACTCGTATACCTACTAAGTTAGAGTAATAATTGTTAGTTATATCCTCGTAATATACTTGTAAAGTTGGTTGGGAGTAAAGTAAAAAAAAAAATCCGTATAATATACAGCGACAGAAATAAAAATTTTAAAGAAAAAAAACCGTTTACCTATAAAAACACTCTACAAGTGGAAAGCTTTAATATTAGTTACTCTTTATAAAACAGCATAATAATAATAGCATATACAGTGAAACCTCTCCAAGCGGACACTTTTCTTGGACGGACACCTCTCATGGGCGGACATTTTTTTTAGAACCAACCACAGACCTATACTTTTGCATATACATCGTTCTCCCATGAGCGGACCCTCTATTGGGCGGACGCGGGCAGCATTATTTTTTCCGAAGTGAATAAAAGTCTCCCATATGCGGACGTGAAACTCTAATGAACGGACATATTTTACTAATAAATGGATATACTTAATGTTATGTATTTATGCCATAATTCGGGGATTTACTTTTGTTTTATGTGATTCCCCATAGGCGGATAACGCAAACGGCTCAGTTTTACCAGTTATGCAGTTATAGTCTTCGTCAGCGTTTTGTCCGAGTTTATAGTAGTAAATCTATAAATCTTACGATTTATAAGGTTGAGTGTTTACTGTTCATAATGGCTCCTGTCCGAAAATTATTTAAATTAAAATGTTTAATTAATTAATTTCAACTACTTAAAAATGTGGAGACTCATTTCCAGAACTGCATAATGAAAAAAAAAATGCAAGGACTAAAACAATCCAAAATTGTTGATTTTTTTAAATAAGTTTTTATATTAAACAAGTATGTTTTATACATGTACTAAGTTATGATGAAGTTTTTGTCTATGTATTACATATACTATTATGTATGTATTTGTAGTTAATTATTATTTTTATGTATGTTTATTTAAAAGAATAAAAAAATGCTTGCATAATATGTACGTAAGTATGTATTAACATACATAGGTACAATGGATATTTTTTAGTAAATTTTTCCCTTAGGCGGACACCTCCCATAAGCGGACAATAAAGTTGGAACCATTGGTGTCCGTCTATGAGAGGTTTCACTGTACAGCGTGTCTTCGGAAGTTCTTACCAAATGGGAAACTTTTTTATTATTAATTTTACGAAAAAAAATTATTCTTTATAAAAAGCTCTGCATGGTCTAAAACCTAAAATGCAACCCTCAAATATCGAAATTTTCCAGTCCTATACGAGGTTTGTCAAAAAATGTGAATTTTTCCCAAGAGTAAAGTACCTTTATTTTTGACATTATTAAAAATTGTTATTAAAAAAAGTTGATCAGAACTAAAAACTACGGCTAAATGTGCAATTATACGCATTTATGTTGAAAAATTATTTTATTGTTTTATTATTAATTATTTAATTGTTTAATTAATTTAATGCGTGTTATTGCATATTTAGACGTGGTTTTTAGTTGTGATCAACTTTTTTTAATAACAATTTTTGATAATGTCAAAAATAAAGGTACTTTACTCTTGGGAAAAATTCCCATTCTTGGGAAAAATTCACATTTTTTGACAAACCTCGTATATGATTGGAAAATTTCGATATTTGATGGTTGCATTTTAGGTTTTAGACCATGCCGAGCTTTTTATGAAGAATAACTTTTTTTCGTAAAATGAATAATAAAAAAGTTTCCCATTTGGTAAGAACTTCCGAATACACGCTGTACACTTAATCGACCACTCTGTATATTTTTTAGGGCTTCCTTCCAGTATGTACCCAGATATAAAGTTAAAAGACCTTCTCGGAAAAACGGACGATGTACAAATGCGTGATGACATAGATATTAAAAACTTATGTTCATCACGGCCATTACACGGGATCAAAACCTTATTACCGGTGCGTCCCACCCAGTCCCAATCCAATGATGGAATTGAGGAAAAGTCCGGATCGAAACGTAAGAGGGTAGCTTCTGAGAGCGTGGATGCGCTAAAAGGTAACTACATTTCGATAAACACATTTTTCAATTACATGATTTTATTCATTTTATTTATACAAATTACAACTTAAATAATAAAATTAAAAAAGATTTTAAAATTATAAAAAAATTGGTTTGATAACAATTTGTTAACAATTAATTCTAATAAAACAAATTATATTCCTTTTACTTTAAACCTAAATAACCTACCACGAAATATGAATAGTATTCAAATAAATGAAGACATTCAAATTTTTAAAGTTAATAAAATAAAATATTTAGGAATTATTTTTGACGGTAAATTAAATTCGAATTTTCACTTAATTAAAAAATTAGGAAGTTTACTACTAGTCCAGGACGTGGGAGTTTTTTGAACGCAAAAGGCGGGGTAGTAGCGATTTTTTAGTATGTTGTTAGGCTTGGGGCCCTAATGAAAAATCCAAGTTTTCGACCTCGAGGCGCATGCGCTCGTGCTGCCATCATGGATTTTAGGTACAAAAATTTGGTTTTTTGATAACTCAAAAACGGTGGCTTTCACGACAAAAGATGTTCTATATAAAGTTAAAGAGGATAAAACTGCCTACTTTTTTGTAAATAAAAACTTTTTGTAACACACATATGTTAGGAGTGACAGCTCCGTGAAGTTGCACTATTTGAAAAAAAAATGCGGAAACTTTTTGGTTGTTTTATTTTATTATTCTTATTGTATATAACTATAGTTTTACATAATTATAAAAAAAACTATAGGCATTTTTAAATATTATCATTTAACAGTAGTATACTTTTCGTAAACAAAGTTAAAGGCGAAAAGTATATCGCATTTTCTTTTTAAATTTAAGAATAGTAAATTATGATTTTAGAGCATTACAAAAATTAATTTCTACTACATTTTGTTACGTTTCGATGGTCCGGATTGGTTATTGTCGGTGTCCTGTAAGTTTTTCCTGATGGAATAGGGATGACGTAGTGTCACAACCACCGAAGGCATGCAAGAACAGAATGTGCTTGGTAGCTTCTTGATATTTGAGGCTACTTGCTGAATATAACCTCTCAGCAGTTTTTCCTCTTCCAGGTTTACGGAAGTAGATAGAACTTTCGGCTGGTGCTAAATAGCCAAATAACAAAATATAATACTTTTTTTTTCAAATAGTGCAACTTCACGGAGCTGTAACTCCTAACATGTGTGCTACAAAAAATGTAGGAAATTTTATCCTCTTTAAATTTGTATAGAATATTTTTTGTCGTGAAAGCCACTGTTTTTGAGTTATTATCAAAAACCCACATTTTTGTACCTACAATCCAAGATGGCGGCTCGAGCGCATGCGCCTCGAGGTCGAAAACTTGGATTTTTCATTAGGGCCCCAAGCCTAAAAACATACTACAAAATCGCTACTACCCCACCTTTTGCATTCAAACACCCCTTTTTGATACCCACGTACTGAAGTATACCGATTTTTAAAAACATTAAAAAAATTTTAATGTAAGACATATGGAAATATTATATAACGCGTTAGTTAAAACTTTTAAATTACGGAATTTTAGGTTGGGGAGGAATAAATAGAACTTTAGTTAAAAAATTAGAAATATTACAAAAAGGTTTCTAAAAATTATATTTAACAAAGATTATCTTTATCCTTCAAAAGAATTATATTCAGAAACAAAAAAGTTTAACATAAGACAACTTTACATTTATAACATCTTAATATATATATTTAAAAATAAAAACCTTATACAATTTAAAAACCATAATCATAATACACGTCTTAAAAATGAAATAACCATAAAACCTAAAATAAATAAGTCCGTAGGACAAAATAAATTCAAATATTTATGTTTTTATTTAAACGATTATTTACCAACAAAAATTAAAAAATTGATTTCATTTAAAAAAAATTAAAATGGAAATAAAAACATGGATATTAAAAACAGACAATTTGAAAATATGTTTGGGAATGCTTTAATTAATTATTATTGTTCTGAATAATTTATATAAGTAATAATTTTTACTTAAAAATTATAAATTAATAATTTTATTATAGGTAATATATTTCTTCAAAAAAAAAACTGCGTTTATACTATAAATTAACATATTTTACTTTAAAACTTGATTTTTAATGCATATTTATGTTTTATGATTTTACATCCTAAAACAAAAAATAAGATTTGCCCCTAACAAGCTCAGAAGAATAAGTTTATAGAAGATGACATAAACATATTTGTTATTATTATTATTATTTATTCACTAAGCTAAAATTGGCAAATTTGATGATAAAAGTAATTATCCAATAAATTTAATTCTCTAAAAGACATATGTTCTTAAAATGTGTTGAAAACATCGTTTGTAGAAGAGAATCGGTGTGAAACTGTTTAAAAAAAGGAAACATATTATTGATAAGGTTGTTTGTTTACTTGATGCTGCATTCCAATGGTGATTTTATTTTCGGCTTAGGAGAAGTGAATACTTATCTGTGGTAGTCTTTTTGTGTTGTTTAAACCGTTACTTTATAGTAAGAAGTATTTTTGCTATACTAAAATGGGTTATTATTTTACTGAATCACACAAAATCATAATTTTAATGATGCTTCGCTTTGGCGACAGATCACGTAAAGTATTTTTCACCCTAAATGGTATCGACTTATTGACTGCAATAAAACTACCGGTTTAATCCCATTGTTATACACAATCAACAAGCAAATACACTATAGTGTAGGACTTTAGATCTTTAATTCGTTATTAATAAGATATTATTTATAAATAGTTATATTAGCACAAGATAGTTAAATATTACCTGCTATAATTACAAATTATAATCCGACCCTGATCGACAGTTTATTTGCATTTTTATGGCTGAGCTCTTGCAAAACGTCCCAGGTAGTTAAACGGAGTCAACCATTTATTGTGAAAAATACTTTACTCAAGCAGAATTAGCAGCTTTATTTCACAAAACACACCCCGATCTACCACCAAGTTCTTAAGGCACCATCAGCAAAATTGAAAGATGTTATCGTGAAGTGGGCTAATTCAGATCAAGAATAAGGCAGCCTGGAGTAATGGAACGTTTTACTCATTCTTCAAAAAAAAACCGATTACTCCAATTCGGCAACTTGCAAGAGAAAATAACATAAGCCATACGTCTGCATTTAAGTTAGTGAAATCATATCAAATGCGTCCTTATAAAATGTTAATGGTACAAGAAGAGTTACTGGAAGATGATCCGGTCCACCGTCTTCAGTTTTGTGAAGATGAGCATTGATCAGCATTTAGTAGATTTGGACTAGATCCTTTTTACAGATATGAGTGTACTTTTGTACTAAATGTTGAAGTCAATAAACATAACTGTCGATATTGGTTCGCTGAAAATCCTCACTGGATGCGAGAAACACACACATCAAATAACGCAAAAACTTGTTTGGGCAGGCATAATTGGCGACCGTCATTGGGCCAAGGTGACGTAAATGGCCAAACCTATTTGGATTTCTTGCAAGGAGAACTTATTCCAGCTTTGACTGCTTTATTTTCTCACCATACAGAAGCAGATCATGATATGGCCGCCACGATCGCCGGACCTTAATCCTCTAGACTATTTCCTTTGGGGTCAAATATCCCCGGATATGGTACATAATGCCAAGAATTAATTCTACTTTAAATTAGGGGTTGGTAAAAAAAAATCCAACAATTTTTACAATAATACTAATTGCGTCCACATTACCGCAATGCAAAAGTAAATAGTGGGCTGTATTCCCTGTTTTATGCCCTTTTCGACGAGTTATCACAATACACGCCTATACATTTGAAATTGGGGGCGGTTTCTACCCCAAAAAGAGGGGTAAATTTCATGAAGACGCGACCTATAAATAAACGCAGCCGTAGTTCAGTATTTTTTCAACAACCAAAGAGGCTTTCTACTACTGAATTTATTCCTGTTAAAAAGTCCACCCTGTATAAAATATGTAACTCATCTATGACAAACTATATTTTAAACATTTTTGAAACCGATGTAATTTTATTTATTCCCGTGAAATATATGATTGTATATTTATGTTAAATATTAAAAATGGAAATTATGTTTTTTTGAATAGTTTCAAAAGAAGCCAGCCCTACGTATTGTTAGTATACAGATTGATGATTTCTGTATATTTTACCCTTCCACTTTTCTTTTGCAGGCTAATTCCTGCGATTTGAAATGAAATTAATTATTATTACTTTATTCATAAACTGTTTTAGTAGTACACGATTTATAATTACATATTTACACGTTTTACACTAACATACAAAATATACTTACGAATATAAACGTCTTAAAATCCTTTGAAAGAAATGAAAACAACCAATTTTTAAAGTGAAATTAAAATTGCAACGTGTGAACTTAATAATACAGTTTAAGGTGGCTTTTGAACTTTTATCTACATACATAGGTTAGTTAGTTAATTGATTGTTGACCAGTGGCGGCTCTTGGATGTTTTAAATAGTGGGGACATTTAGTATTCCTAAGCAAATACGTAAAGCGCCGCAGGCCAATCCCCGATCAAAATCAATTTTTTTGGATGCCACGTCCTTAAAAGTATTTTTGGCCTATTAATGTAATAATTTGGTTGTCGACGACCATTTGTTTTAAATTAAAAATTAAATGAAAACAATTACAAACTGACAATGAATGTTTGAATATACATTATACAATCCTCTTTACTGCAGAAATCGTTTGAGCACTTGAGCCAACAAAGTTTCCTAAAAAATAAACTAAGAACTGCACCAGCAATGAATCTCCGCTCTTCTTCCCACAATGGCAACGTTCGTCGGAACCTAATCGAAATTTTATTTGGCTTCTAGCCCCAACATATTATTTTTCTTTGTCTTTCCTTTCAGTAGTAGCAGGCGTTTATTTCTCTCTTGCACGCTTGCGCATCAAAATTTGTCTGGTACAGGACACATCCGAGCCGTGATCAAGGCTTGCTTTTACTCAATACACTGGGGAGTACGATAAGTACCGTTACGTGAAGTTTACTTGGCAGAGCGTGGTTGTAATCATAAAGTTCTCGTAAAATACCAGGGATATTTAGGAAATAGTAATAATACCGCAACAGACGAAGTGTTGCTGATAGGGTGAATTTTAAACTTAATAAAGATTAAGATACATAAGAAGAGATAATTGATGATTGATGAAAATAACTTTTACATGGATCAATTTGCTTAAATTTTTTATTAGTATGGCGTGTGCTGTCTTGATATTCTTGCCTTTCAATTGTCAATAACTTCGTTGGCCGCAAACTGTTTTTCTGAAATAGGATTTATTTATGCTAAATATTAAATTGCAAATATCTCGGAAACTGATTGTTTTGATTAAATAAATGAAGTATACCTTTTTTCCTACACAATTACTGTTCTATTATAAATTTTAATCAGAATCCTAATAAAGTTACCCACAAAAGTTTTTGGGCCTAATGTAGTGGGCGTGTGGGGTGTAACTAGCGCCCTCTACAAGTTACTTGAAAAATAAGAATAGACTTATATTGCTCGCCCTTAAAAACCCCCCAATGACAAATTTTTATGTTTATATCTCAAAAGAGCTTAAGCTATGAAAAAAAAATATTTAGAAATTAAACTTTAACATCCTCGAGCAACATTTTACAAAGGCATGTTTAGCTTAAACCTATTATTTTCATGTGTAGAATCGGTGGTTACTCTATGGCGCATTCATTACAAACCAGCCTGTATAAATAATAAATAAATAAATAAATAATAACTTTATTTGCTTAGCACATACAGTATCTTAACAATTTATAATATCATTAACTATTTAATTAAAGTAGGTACTAAGCTTATAATCAGCACAATTGATTTTAAAAATCTGTGTGTGCTGGTTAATAACTTATTGTTTTGTATTTTTATATATCTAGGTTATGCTTATGATTAAATTAGATAAAAAGAAAGGAAAAGAAAATTTAATACTCTCTGTGTCCACAAACAACCCCAGTTAGATGAATGAGACAATAGATAATCAGGTAGGTTTTAGGCGCTATGGTGATACACAAATTACAATGTTTACATTTACATGTGCTCATCAATAAAGTAATTTATCAGAATCCAGTCTTGAATTTTTTTCTTTATCTCACTGAAAGGTTTATTTTTCAGCGAGATAGGCAAAGCATTATACATTCTGGGACCAGTATAACTAATATGTCTCTGGGATGCTGTGTGTCTGACAAAGGGCAACAACAGGTTGTTGTTTGCGGCGTATCTTGTATTGAAGTCATGAAACAATTCAATTCTGTAGCACTGACTATTACTCATGAATCTCAACACAGACTTCGTATACAATTGTTCCAGGTTCAGAAGTTTACTTTGCTGAAACAATAGCTGTGTAGGAAACCTTCTAGTTTTGAACATCATTATTTTAATTATATATTTTTGGGCTATACTTAGACTAGCTAGCACTGTTTTTGATGCCCTTCCCCAGACAATTATCGCATAATTTATAATCGACTCGACTAGTGAAGAATAAACTATTTTTAGTGTTTTAAGAGGTAACATATTTCTAAGTTCAAGAAACTTATATATTAGTTTTCTAATTTTTTTTGTGACATAGTTAATATGATTTTTCCAATTTAAATTTTCATCAACATAAATTCCTAGGTATTTTATACATTTCACCCTTTCTATTTCATTACTACACTTACATGTCTCAAAGTCAGTACTACAGTCAGAATTATGTATTCTTAGATATTGAGTTAATGGCAATGATGCCTGGTTTAGAGCAAAGGTGATGAATTTAGTCTTTTCGATATTTAGTGACAGCAAGCTGTGGTCCAGCCAATTTTTTATTTTTGATACCGCAATCTCAGCCTTTCTACTGACAAGTTCCCACGATTCGTCCTTAACTATTATTGCTGTGTCATCAGCAAAGCAGATCACCTCCCCCTCATCAACAACTATTGACAAAATGCTGTCTATGTAAACGTTAAACAATAGTGGACCCAAGACAGTCCCCTGCGGCACACCACAAACCACCGGGAGAGGCTTGCTGACAGTATTTCCAATTTTAACACATTGTGTTCTGTCTTGCAGATATGACTTCAGAAGGTTATGTACTACGCCTCTTACGCCTATTTTATGTAATCTCTCAAGTAGTATGTGGTGCGCAACAGTGTCGAATGCCTTCCTTAGGTCCAGGAAAACCCCAACAACCTTTTTTCCGCCATCAAGACCCCCCAGGATCAGCTCCGTAACCCTACTCAAGGCGTTTTCTGTACTGGAGTTTCTCCTGAAGGCATACTGACTATTGGAGAGGAGATTTTTCCGTTCAAAGAATGACTGCAATTTAAATTTAATGCATTTCTATATTAGTTTGCTGACGGTACTTATCAAGGCAATTGGTCTATAGTTTGATGTTGATTCTTTATCTCCTTGCTTAAAAATTGGCACTATTATGGCCTTTTTCAAAATGCCCGGATACACTCCAGTACTTAAAACACAATTAACAATATGAAGCAGAGGATCCTTCAGGTGTATATGATTTTGTTTTAAGATTTCAGAAGTCATGCCATCCTCACCACTTGTTACACCATTTTTGAGATCATTTATTTGAGTTATTAATTCATTCGATGTTACCGGAGTAAAATAGCAGGACTCTGGGTTTACAATTGAGGTGTCTTTGAACATTTTTACAGATGGTTTAATTGTTTGGGCTAACTTTTGACCAATAGTGCTAAAGTACGCGTTAAATTCAGCTGACATCAAGCCAGGATCACTGATGAGTGTGTTACTGTCGTTACGTATGCCTTTGACCTCGTTTTTATTGGTTTTAGTGTCATTAGTGGCCGCTTTTATTATGTCCCATGTTTTTTTTGGATTATTAATGTGTTCCTGTAATTTTGTTTTAAAAAGTTGGTATTTTGTTTTTTTAATTAATTTTGTTAATGAGTTCCTATAGTTTTTATAATTATTTGCGAGTTCAATATTATCAGGATGTAGAGTACATTGTTTTTTCATTTGATTTCTCTTACCAATTGATCGTATTAGACCATCAACATGGCTTCAACCTCCGATCTTTTTTACTAATTCTACACTCGGAGCGACAGCTAACCAGTATATTGCTAATTACATCGTACAACCTATGGAGGACTGTATACTGGACAATACTGGTTACATATATGTGGTTGGGACAGGTTGGTCAGGCTACAAAAATGCAACCCCAACTACTTCATCTGCATTCGCGTTACATAAAATAATTTTAAGTTTTTGTTCTGGGGACTAAACCATTTCAAAATAATTTACTGTTAAAAAAGTTTGAAAATATTGGATTCAGAGGAAAGCAATTAGAATTAATTAAGAATTATCCGAAAAATAGACCAACTTATGTTCAAAAAATAGATAAAGAAAAAAGCTATCCAAAAGTATTTAAGTATGGTGTTCCTCAAGGAACAATTTTATATTTATAATAACGACTTTTTTATAATATTTATTTATATTTATATTAACGACTTATTTAGTATAAATTGCGATGGACAAATTCATAGGTTTGCAGATGATACTATAATTTTTTTATACCGATACAAATTGGGACAACTTAAATAATAAAATTTAAAAAAATTTTAAAATTATAAAAAATTGGTTTGATAACAATTTTTAAACCTAAATACCCTACCACGAAATATGAATAGTATTCAAATAAATGAAAACATTCAAATTTTTTAAGCTAATAAAATAAAATATTCAGGAATTATTTTTGACAGTAAATTAAATTGGAATTTTCACTTAGAATACTTAATTAAAAAATTAAGAAGTTTTCTACCGATTTTTAACAACAACGGAATTTTAGGTTGGGGAGGAATAAATAGAACTTTAGTTAAATTAGAAATAATATTACAAAAAAGGTTTCTAAAAATTATATTTAATAAATATTATCTTTATCCTTCAAAAGAACTATATTCAGAAACAAAAAAGTTGAACATAAGACAACTTTACATTTATAACATCTTAATATTATATATTTAAAAATAAAAACCTTATACAATTTAAAAACCATAATCATAATACACATCATAAAAATGAAATAACCATAAAACCTAAAATAAATAAGTCCATAGGACAAATTTTTTTAAAAAATATTTATGTTTTTATTTAAACGATTATTTACCAACAAAAATTAAAAAATTGATTTCTTTAAAAAAATTTTTAAGTCGAAATAAAAACATGGATATTTAAAACAGACAATTTGAAAATATTTTTAGAAATGCTTTAATTAATTAATATCGTTCTGAATAATTTATATAAGTAATATTTTTTACTTAAAAATTATAAATTAATAATTTTAATATAGGTAATAATAATATGTTTCTTCAAAAAAAAACTGCGTTTATACTATAAATTAACATTTTTACTTTAAAACTTGATTTTTAATGCATATTTATGAATTTTGATTTTACATACTAAAACAAAAAATAAAATTTGCCCCTAACAAGCTCACCTTCAGGGGATTGAAGAATAAGTTTATAGAAGACAACATAAACATATTTATTATCTTATTAAATTTTAAATGAAATTATTATTATTGTTATATAATACCGCAGAATTTCACCGTATCAACGCTTACATGAAAAATTCAGCTAAGATAGAAAACGAAGACATTAATCATCGCGGTTGGTGCTTCGCTATCGGAACGTATTTACTGCTATGTAGAGGGGATGCAGCGAGAGTGGAATGGAAATTTGAATCGCTCTCGAGCAGGAGTTGGCAACGTTGAGTTTTGATTGATCTCTTTTTAACTTGCGCCACGTCCATTTTGTATTAATTTCTTTACATTAAAAGTAACTTCAGGGCTTTCAGTGCGGTAGAATACTTATCTGTTGACATTTAAATATCTAAACACAGAATCACAACAAAAACTTAAACCAGTTCCCCGGTTCACCTTCTTTTTGCAGTCACCTCGTGAGGTCACCTTATATTAAGAAAAAATATTGGCCAATTGACTTGAATCCTTAATTTACTAGGTAGATAGATAGAACTATAATTTTTGTTATTTTTAATTAACAGTTTAACATAATTCATTAAATGAGCACATTACATAATATTATTACTAAATTGTTTGCATGCTTCTTGTTAAAGTTTATTAAAACTGTGTGTATGCTGTATTTTAAGGTAAAACTTCACACCCACCATCAACACACGAACACCCGAAACATCAACAGCAACCTATTCAACAACCACCATTACATCACCTGATACAACATTCCCAGCTTCAAGAGGAAGCTGCGAGCATACCAAAAACTCGGCAGTTACAACCCACTGCGGGGACGACTTATTCTTCCATACCGTCTGCCTTCGATATAACGCCACCTACTACGGGGCTTGACTCGACTCAGACCTCGACGGTAGCTCCCTTTGATGGCGTTATTATTGAAGGCGGTAAAATCATCAAATTAGAGCGTATGAAGCAAGAAGAAATCATCAACTGTACATGCGGCTTTATGGAGGAAGATGGGCTTATGATCCAATGCGAGTTATGCCTTTGTTGGCAACACGCTTATTGCAACAGTATACAGAAGGAAAGCGAGGTGCCCGATAAATATATATGTTATATTTGTCTACATCCACTAAGGGAGAGGCATTCGGCAAGATATTTGCATGATCAAGAATGGTTGAAGCAGGTAAATATTTATCTACTAATACACTGCGCGGCATATTTAACGCATAACGAAAAAATAGCCTCAATTTGATGTTATATATTTTCCAAATTTGTGGTTCGTTTTTAATGATTTTTTTTTCTAATTGTAGGTTTTTTTCTTAAGCATATCACTGCCTTTGTTGTTTTGCTTAAAAAAGTAATTTTGGTATTATACCGGGTGTTATAAAACTGTTATGTTTTTTTTACGGAAATTCAAAACACCCTGTGGGATTTACTAGCCATTGCAAGTTATCGCAATTACAGCCAAATGAATGTCCCATGTTTCCTTTACATTCTCTTTTTTGATTCATTGGTTTATATCTGTTTTTTCATGAAATATTCAATTTTTAGTTCAACGTGATTTTTATAAAAAATGTTTAGTTAAAAAATACAATATAAACGAAATGCTTTGATTAATGCACCAGCAAGAAAAAAAATTATAAAGTAAATAAAGAATCAATATCTGGTATGAAATAATTTTATTGAATCCACAAAACAGGCAAAAAAATACAGGGAAAAAATTGTCATTTCTAAAGGTATTTAGAAATCTGGGTCTGGTGTCATATAAGGTCGGTCGAATTTTGATACTTTTAAAATTTTAACATATAGCCTAAGCTGTATAGAACAGGTTAAAAGCAAAAAAATTGCGGATTATACACTTTTGACGCGAAAAATTAATAATACACTATTCATAAATTGACATTTTTACTGAAAATGTCAATGCGAGAAGTCTCATTATTTGACATAATACTTACTGTGTTGCCATGTTGACCCAATTTTCATGATTTGAAGTCATTAACGCTGGTTGGGTATTTCAAACAGTCTTATACCTAATTGAGTTTATTTATAATAAAATATATTTAAAAAAAAATAAGGATATTATTATTTTATTTTATTTATAAACATCCTTGGGCTACGCAATAGAACGCCGGATACGCAACGGCCGCCGTAGCGGCCTAAGTTGCACCTTTCATAGTAACACCTTTATGCGGTAATGGCATCATTAGGGCTTCGCCCGCCCCGCAAGTATTATAAACATCCTTGGGCTACGCCATAGAACACCGGCTACGCGGCCTAAGTTACACCTTTCTGCGGTAATAGCATAAAGTTTATTTTCATTTTTAATATATTACTCTACTTTACCTGAAAATATCAACAAATAACTTGGCAACATTGGTAAAGAAAATAAAATAGCAACATATATCGGCGAATCCGCGCTTGTCCGCTCAAATTATAAGAATATATTCGATTAAACAAACACGGGTAATATCGTCATATTGCGTTCTTCGTCTAACCCTCTTAATGACAATGAACACTACTAGCGGACACAGCTTGTTTTTGTATTAAGATAGTCGACCGAAACCCTAAACTAATTAAATATTAAAAATGGCTTTAATTTGAAAAAAATGGCTTTATCCGCATTTTTTTTTGCATCAAATTGTTCCATTTAATGTTAACTTTCTAATAAACCCAAAAACCGGAAGAAATTCGACCGACCTTATATGACACCAGAACCGATCTTAAACTTAGTTTTAGTGCTTCCGATACTTTCTCTTTAATAGACTTGGGATTTAATAACTCGCCGGTTTCAGTAGCCTTTTCTTCTTCATTTTTAAAATAATCTATTAAATTGAGAACCATTTCTTTTGCCTGGGGATGCAGAAAACCTGCAAACCGATTTGTACTCGACATTTTATGTCACAATATTTTTAATAATGACACATTTGTCAAAACTAGTGAGCTTATTCACGACATTATATAATACGGTAGTGTTCTTCGAAACATTTTGATAATTACTGAAAATTAGATGTGCTTCTCTCAGATTCATAAATAACCAATAGGTTTATCGCGTTTCTATTACAAATATCTTTATAATGCCGTTTTAACCTTGGTTTGAGCAAGACAACACTATATAAGTTTCTCTATGATGATAAGTTCATAACGCGCCTAGTTAAGTGGAAGCCGACTATAACAACCAAAATAGGTATTTATGTATTTATTATACAAGGAAAAAAGTAATACATTTTTTGCGAGGTGTGTGATCTGTGATGCACATCTAATTAAAACACCATATTGTGAAACCTTTTGGTATTGTTACTTTTGTGGAAATTTTATATAGGGTGTCGCGTAATTAAGGAGCTATACAGCAACAGGCGATAGAGGGCTTGAAAATATGTCATTCAATTTCATTTTTTATACGGCTAAACAGATACAAGTAAATATTTACTGTATAGCATTGGCGATGATTTAATGTTAAGCGGATATGAATCAAATTGGGTGTAGTTATGTTTTTGAGGGCAAGAAGGAGGATTCCATAATGAGGTTTAAGATATCTTCTAGAGAACGCTAGCTACACAATATGAGTTTGATTAATTATCCCATATATTTTTTGTCTCACATTTCTGACCGCTTTAGCTCAAATTATGGAAGAGGGATCTTTAGTTTTTGAGATTATTGTGTTTAAATGCTAATGGCAAGAATTGCATAACGAAACATATTTATTAAAAATTAATCGTGCGTTCTTAAACATAAATGACATATTTTCAAGTCTTCTATATCCTGTTGCTGCATTTGCCCATTAGTTATGAGACATCCGGTATATAACGATAAGTAAATGGTTTAACTAGGCACTTCATTGATTTGATAATAAATGAGTTAACGAAAATGTTGTTTGTACTCACTATTAAACTTAAATAATAAACACCAAGAAAATTTGTCTCTAAAATATAGAAAATCCAAAAGTAAAATGTTTAAAACACACACTACATAAAAAACAGCCACAGAAACACCAAAATCGGAAGAAAATAATATGACGCAACCTGACGCGTGAGCTTGCTAGAGTCTATTCAGCCAGTAAACCTGCAAGATGGCCGACATGTCATATGACAAAAGTCATTGAAAATGCAAAAATTTATTTTATTTAGCTGGAATATGACTTTTGTCATATGACATGTCGGCCATCTTGCAGGTTTACTGAGTGAATCGACTTTACCAACGAATACTTACACCAGGAAGAAGACAAACAAGCATGTTAATTGGTCGAAGCAAAAATGTCATTAAGGAAATGTCAAAACTGTCAAAAAGAGCGCCACCATCGGGTCTGGTTGGAACCTCGAGGCTAGAGGCGGGACGTTTAAACGCCCATAGTTTTGTTATTTTTTTCTGGCGAAATAATTTAAAGTAATGTTTAAGCCAAAAAAACTATTCAAAATCCCGTTAGTTGATTTTATATGTAGTAAAAATCAAATAGCAGCATTCTGAATAACCTTTTCGACTAAATATCACTTTAAAATAAAATACTCTATATTGTTGTTGGTCTAGCCTCGAAGAAAATAAAACTCAAAAATGCACATGACATAATTTTATTAAAATATTAAATGAAAATCACAATAATTACCATTTGAGTATGTCTTATAATTTCTCGTAATCTGCTGATCGAGTTCCTCGTTCACTGGTTTTTCATTCATTCTCTACTTGAAGCTTTCTAAGCAATGTGTAGGTATTTTGAATAAGAATACATATTTCCATTGTCAGCCTGGAAAAGCGGAAAGGCCTGGGTAAAAACTTTTTATAGCTAACCTTAACGTGAAGACAAAATCTTGTCTCCAAAATTCATTCTTTCACATAACGAACAGCTGATCTAAAACAAAAATACCACAATGTAAAAAAACCAATGATCAGATCATGGAAAAAACACTTCCGAGTGGGTTAAAATAAAATTATTTCCACTTGAGTTTAGTAGGCAGAGAATCTACAAAAGGTTTAAAAAATATCAAAAAAATAGATCGTATAATATACATACATAGTAAGCAAGAATCAGCAAGATTTAAATTAGTATCGTAGGGTTTAGTAATTAAAATATGCGTATTTATAGATTTACCAAAATTTAGGAGGAAATAATCAAACATGTGTTGGCACATTTTGGTTAATATTCAGTTTATGTTATGGTTTTGATTTGTATAAGAAATAATTAATCAAAGTTAGCAAACTTACCTTTAGCAGAATGAAATATAAACAGGCTCGTGTTCATGAACAATATTAATAGAAAAGATCAAGTTAATAAGTTAAACAAACTCTTTCATAAACTTTGTCGGCCATTATCATTTTATTTTATAAAGGCGAGGTTTAGAGTTGTTAAGAAAAGAACCGAACAGGTTCTTTAGAACAGGTTAGAGATGGCCTGTTCAGTAAAATGTTCTTTGTAAAAGAACTGAACCGGTTCTTTAGATAGACTTGTGACAGATGATTGCGCTCGCTTAACCTATTCAACCGACCACGCGGCGCTGCGCGCTCTGTTCACAGAACACCGCTGCACCTCTGTTCCCTGCCTGCTCCATGCCACATGAAAGAACAGCCTGTTCTTTCTACCCAACTGTTCTTTGAGTAGGTTCGGTTCTTTAAGAGAGTGAGATTCGACCGACACGGGGGTGACGGGGACCACTGAACTGGCAGGAGTGGCAGGCTAAACGACGCGATGGCGCGGTTAGAAATTTTTGAAATTTACCGGGAATCTTGGTGTTTTCTTCGCGTTCGCTCGGCTCGGCTCAGTTATTT
The DNA here is from genome assembly GCA_963969555.1 of Polydrusus pterygomalis. Classification (NCBI taxonomy): domain Eukaryota; kingdom Metazoa; phylum Arthropoda; class Insecta; order Coleoptera; family Curculionidae; genus Polydrusus; species Polydrusus pterygomalis. Next base: position 72,629,267 of record OZ018376.1, on the reverse strand, counting down.
CTTTTCTGTGTACTAAATTGTATTGTACTGTACAGATAATTAAAAATCATATCCGCTTTTTTCTTCCGCTTTCGCCATACTATCAAGAATAATATTAATATGCCAAGTGAGAATAATTTATGATCAAAAGAACAGGTTTACGGAACAGGTTCCCGGGTGAGAACCGAACTGTTCGAACCTGTTCAGCAATTTACCTGCTCTTTAACATCACTAGCGAGGTTGGGCTGGGCGATTCCATTATTTGTGGCCGAGTCCAAGAAGACACTGAACGTTTAAAAATAATTTAATGGCTCGGGTAATTTGTAGCATAGATCTGTCTCTGTCTGCATCAAGTTACCTTCGCTATATATAAAGAGAGACAAGTATAGCTCGAACGAAGAAAGGTCGCGTTTCTTAGTAAACACATTCAGTTTAAACAAATAACGACGTAGGAGTTATATTAACTCATAAATGATGAGGACCTTAGACAAGGATAGACGACAAGGATGGGGACGGTAAACGTAGGGCGGTTCTATTGACAATTGTCTGGCATGTGACGTCACACTCTGACGTCACATGTTTCCATTCCGCCAATCTTTGTCTCACCGGGCTGCTTGCTACGGCCCACTGCTCTGGGAACTTTAACGACGAAACCAAATCAGCTGTTAATGTCAAATGTCGTTGCCTCCTGTCAAAACGCTTGTTTTAAGAAAAAGTTAACTTTGATAATAATTTACAAGATAAACAGTGATTTTAAAATCTACAGGGTGTCCTTAAAATGATTGTACAACGCTACCACAAATTCCTTAACCAAAAATAAGGCGATTTAGGCAAACTTACCTATTATGCGATGTTGCCTCGTTTTGCTGCTACAGGGCGCTAAATTTCTCAAATTAATATCGTTTTTTCTCAATAATTTCTAAACGCCTTTATCGATTTTTACTAATTTTGGGACTAGGGATAACTACTATTAAGAGCGTGTTTTGACGTAAACGCCATATTTTTTTAATACATGCAAATTTAAAAATGGCGTGTGATTGGTAAATAAAAGTTTGTTTTTTGTAACCCTCTGTATAAATGACTTTAATTGTTTCTCTGACACTAGCTGACTTCATTTTATAACTTTCTCTGTCTCTTGTAATATTTTGTTATTTTAATTTTGAATAAATAGTTTGGTATGTAGGTAGGGCCCTAAAAGAAGTTAGAATATAGGACATCAGGTCCAAGATATCCGATGTTATATTTTAGTGGATGTGGAAGCAATTCATAGCGTATTTTATTGGATTTAACCATGACAACTGCACACGTCTGCTCTTGTGCATTGTCTTAATAGAGAAATTTTTTCCTCGCCAAATGCGATCGTTTTTCCTTCAGAACGTTCAAATGGTCCAACAAGTGGGAATAATAATCTCCTTTCAAAATATTAATTTTTTTCATTTATTTTCCATGGCTACTGTGATCCATTGACAAAAATGTAACTTTATGACACCCTACTTTTTGGGCGCACCCTGTATAATTCAAAACATTTTTAAAATGTGCCAGATATCCAACCATACCTTCATACAAAAGCTTATTATCGACAAATTTTATCTTCAAGGCATAAAGCTATTCCGCGGAATCGTTGACTCACCCGGTACAAAGAATGTAACAAATCAATATTTTTAGGGTGTCCTACCTGTAGCGTCTTACCACAGCAAAGATGATGAATTAGGACAGCGCTTCGAGAAGCTTAAGAAATGTCACGACCTTTCTGGAGGACTTCTAGAACTGAGAGAATATATGCATACATTAGCTGTTAAACTTAAAATTGCAGAGTAAGTGTAAATTTTAAATTTGTTGTTAATGTGGATTTTTTACTGTGCATAAGGTCTACAACAATATTCTCTCGTAAAGATTTTAAAAACCAATTCTTAAAATATTTTATCACATTCTGCTTGTTTGAATCCAGCGTTTCGATGCTATGTGCACTAGGGACGGGATAATCGGATGATATAAATATACCGGGTGTCTCAAAAGACGTTCACCCCTAAACTTTTCTGTATTTTTAGATGTTGAAATGAAATTTTGCGATTATGCATAAGAGATAATTCTGCATTTATTGGCATAATTATCAATTTGTTAGCACTTCCGGTTTGGTATTTTAAATGGGACATCTTGTATATTTTTACTTCTTGGGATTCAGCATAACATTCCGAGTAAAATGACATCTCACTTGTCAAGCGACAATATCATATTCAAAATGACTTAGGGAATTATAGATATCGGTGGTACAATTTTTTATACTTCGAACGTTTTGATAGTAAACAAACATGATACCGTCGCCCAACCGACCGCCAGAATCCACGGATACCGGAGACGCCGCAGAGATGGGTGGCAGTGATTGCTATTGCTCGGCCAGGACGTCCGATCGAAGACGATCACAAGCACGCTTATATGTAGTACACTTTTTCAAATCCCAAGCGGCATGTCCCGTATCAATGGATCCGTTAAGTTTCGCGTTAAGTTTTACGCAGTTACAACAATTTACTGATTTTGACTTGCAGTCCTGAACCTTGTGATTTTTACCGCATATGGGACATGAAACTGAGTTTTTACAGTTTTTGGAGGAATGATGAAATTCATTACAGTTAAAGCACCGAGTGACATCGATTGCACTAAATACGCTGCAACAATCAAATTCCACAAAAACGTTACCAAAAGCTAAAGCACTCTCAAAAGTATACTTATCCACCTGTAATGTAGCCTGATATACATTTTGTTTCTTTTTGGTAGAACAGAAATTCAATTAAAGAAATAGTAGAAGAGTCAGTAAATATACCTCTATTACACTTTTTAATGAGATCAAGCAAAGAATGGTCATCATATTTTTTGGTTATTCCTACAATACGGATTCTGGGACTAATCCCTCGAACCTCCACAACATCATACTTATCCGACATTTTCTGCCGAACAATCTCCTTTAGCTTGTTGTTATCATCAACACTTCTGCACCCCAGAAGTAAACCACCATCTTTGACAGTTTTTAATTTAGCAAACTGAATATTTGCTTCAGCTGGGCAAATATTCTTCATCATGTCCGCCTTGGTTATGGAATAGTCCTGCTGAGATTTAGGTTTGACTATCATTGCCGGCTGGGCCTTGTTTCGTACAATGCTGGCATAATTGGATTTAGGTAATGCAGCATTGGGTACTGATGGTTGCGAAAAGACAGACTGCACTTTGGTTTCAACTGATTTAAGAAAATCACCGGTAAGCGACTCAAATGCAATTTTCATATTAGATAGAGCCATTTGAACTTGAGTCTCGATCAATCCTCTGATGTCATCCTGATTGACAGTGATAAATACGTTAACGCAATTATCACATTTCCACGACAGACCCCTAATTTCATTTAATACGCTTGAAAGATCTTCCTTATCTGAGACACAATGAGAGTGAAATTGTTTTTTGCAAGTCGAGCAAAAAACGGCAGGTCTTCGTACATTTATGGAATTATTGCAAATTTCGCATATTACCGCCATTGAAAATCATAAATACCTCATAAATGTGGTACAGTATAGGATTGGCACTATCACTACTATTCACTAGCGACTTTGGTACATCACAGCCACATTTTGACAAAATTAAATGTGCCAAAAAACCATGCAAACAGATCGAAAATATACGGAGCACAATTGCACGTCTACCTTTAACGAATGTATCGTTCGAAAATGCAGTTAATTTATAATCAAGTATTTATGAAAATTAAAATTATGTCATAATAATTGACTTTCTTTTCACAAGCGTTTAAAAAATTTAATTTTTTTTTCTTGACGTTTACTCCATTTTTCCAAATGGAACGGTGGTAGTTTACTAGGATATTAAAAACGAGATTTTTTTTCCAACAATTTGATTCCATACACTCCTATGCTATTTTAAAATTGACACTGAAAAATTTGCCTTAAATCCCAATCGCAAATTTAAAAGCGTTATGCATTATTGCCGCCCTCTCTTTTCTAAAGAAATATAAAGGCGGCTTTGAAAAACAATGGAATGGTTTTGAAAAGCAATATGGTTTTAAATTAAAATTGTAATGTCATTCGTTTATAAAACCTACAATAGATACAATCTTGCAGCTTCAGAAGAATTTTTCTGGTCACTCCAAAAATCAGGAGCATATCAAGTTGTTCATTTCTAGTAAAAATAACCATTTTATCTGATTTACAATGTAAGTTTAATAAACGAATAATATTACAATTTTAATTAAAAACCATATTGGTTTCCAAAACCATTCCATTGTTTTTCAAAGCCGCCTTTATATTTCTTTAGAAAATACAGAGCGACAATAATACATAAATAAATAAATAAATAAATAATGCCTTTATATTACGAAATGATGATTACAATAAACGAATAGAAAAAAAAAAAGTATTTATGGTTGTATTTACTGTAGCATGGCGCAGTCTAGCTGTAAATAGCTACTCAACTGAACCATACGACAATAATTATTAGAAAAAAAAACTATATTAAAAGTTATAATTATACTAAAACTAAGAAATTACAGGTAGAAAGACACAATACCAGTAACAAGAAATCCATTATTAAAAATACCTTACTATATATCTTAAAAAGAAAACGTTGATCATTGATCGTCTATCAATAACTAAATGAAGTTAAACAAAAGCACCCATGGACATATTAAAACTTCGAAATTATTTATTTTGTTTATTTAAAAGAAACTTTTTATATTTTTTTTTAAATAATTCAACAGTTGAGACATCAGTTAATTCACCAGGTAAAGCATTATAGGAAACTACTGCATTGTAAGTAAAAGACCTTTGGAATAAAGCACTCTGATGATGTGGTAAAGTTAATTTACTCACAGAGCGAATGTTAATAGAGTGTATATTATATCGAGGAATTAGGCGTTCACGAAGAGAGGAGGGAGAGTCAGGTTCGTTTAAAATTTTGTAAATAAAACTATTAAGGTGCAGAAGTCTACGACCATCCATCCTTAGCCAATTTAATTCAGAAAAAGTATGAGAAATATGGTCGTATTTTCTAAGGCCATATATAAATCTTGCGCAAGTGTTCTGCACTTTTTGAATACGGGACTTCCCAATATTGTCTATACAATAACCGTAAACAAAATCGCAATAATTAAAGTTTGAAAGTACAAGTGACTCACACAGCGTCTTTTTTAGTTTAACGTTTAGAATATATCTGCTAGAATATAGAATTTTTAGAGCCAAATAGGACTTTTGAAACAATTTTTTTAAATGGTCACGAAACCTTAAGTCGGTGTCCAAGACTATTCCTAAATTTCTTGCAGAATCAACCACATTAAGCTTAATGCCATTTATTTTTAAGTTTATATTATTCCTAAGATGGGAAACTTTATTTTTATTACCAAATAACATAAGATATGATTTATTAGGGTTTAATTTTAAATTATGATCAGACGCCAGATTAGTTAGAGTTTGCAAGTCATCGTTTATAAGTTTTTCAGATTCCAAATATTCCTCAAAATCAAAACAGAAATAAATTTGTGTGTCATCAGCATAAGCTTGCACTTTACAGTATTTTAAGGATTTAAGGATATCAGAAGTATAAATTAGAAAAAGCAACGGCCCTAATATGGAGCCTTGTGGAACTCCAGATAATGGTTTTAAATTTGCGATTGGGAATTAAGGCAAATTTTTTCGTGTCAATTTTAAAATAGCATAGGAATGTATGGTATCAAATTGTTGGAAAAAAAAATGCTCGTTTTAAATATCCTAGTGAACCACCATCGTTCCATTTGGAAAAATGGAGTAAACGTCAAGAAAACAAAATTTCATTTTTTAAACGCTCGTGAAACTTCGAAAGTCAATTATTATGACATAATTTTAATTTTCGTATACTACTTGACTATAAATTAACAGATTTAATTAATTTGTAGCACTCTAGATTGAAAATAAAAAATAAACATAAAAATGTTATAACACGTCAAAAGATGATAAGTGAGCTATCATTTCACTCATAATGTTATGCTGAACCCAAATAAGTAAAAATATACAAGATGTCCCATTTAAAATATCAAAGTCAAGGTCACTTCCGGTCACACCGGAAGTGCAAACAAATTGAAAATTATGCCAATAAATGAAGACTCATCTCTTATGCACAATCTCAAAATTTCATTTTAATATCTATAAATATAAAAAAGTTTTAGGGGTGAACGTCTTTTGAGAAACATCCGGTATGCCCCATTCAAAATTAAAAAATATATAATACAATACAGTAAAACAACAGTTTGTTCAACAAACTACAACTATTCTTCGTCATACCGACGGCAGTGAAAATATTTCGCATTCTTATAAAATCTCGTTCGCTGACATACGCAATCTGCACCACGTAAAAATCGATTTTTATGCATTCGAAATCAAATTCACTCGAAATTGAAGTATTGCACTGTTTTCGGTCTCGGAATAGCATTTGAATGCCCTACCAGTGTTGCCAGATGCTAAACGTGTTTTTACGGTAGGGAAGAATAAGAAATACGGTGGACGGTAGATGTATTCTTTAAAAAAAAAAAACTAACTGCCGTCGTCGTATATCTCTATATTTTCTAAAAATTACGGTAGAATCAGGTTCAAAAACGGTAGGGAGGTAGATCGAAGCTAAAAACGGCAAATCTGCCGTAATAACGGTAGATCCGGTAACGCTGACACAATAGGGTCCTTGCACACTTTTTTTTTTCGTTAATTTTACTCTTTAGGGGTTCATACATGGGCCCTTTTTTTCTTTTTCAAAAATACTGCCTTGATTTCCAGATATATTAAAAATGGAATGTCCTATTTTAAATGCGCGCCAGAACGCCTACTTATAGGTGACGTCAAAAATCAGTAATTTGCAATGTTGCCAAGAATGCCGTTAGTACAATAATTTAATTCACGTACACTCAAATGTACTAAAGTATATAACCTTACCTTTTATTATTGTTTATTTACTTTTGTTATTTTATCTATGCGTCTTAAAGTAATGCATACTATGTTGCATCCAAATTTACCTAATAAAGATATAATTCACTACATTCCACAAAAATAATGAAAATAAAAACGTTTAATATTATGAATATACGTACCTAGGTGTATCAGTTATCAGTTTTCACACCACTAATTTCTGCAGAGTTAATAAAATTATTGTTAGAAAAAAACTGTGCAATCATAAAAGCATCTGAGAAGGAAAGAAAAACACAAAGTCTTCCTCCACAAAATTTAATAGAATAAAAACTCTATTTTAAATGGTATCTACATGTTTCGAACGTAGAAACGTTTATCATCAGGAGACAGAAATCTATTTTATGCTGATGGTGTTAGCAAAAGAGAAAATTAGAACCTTAATGGAGCTTTATGGACATAAAAACTTAGAAAAATATTTTTAAATGTAGAAGAAACATGGCATGAAGAAAATTGGCAATGGTTGAACCATACTGAGCATTCAAAAAAGTTATTAAAGTAGGCCTAATCCAACCAAACTAAATGGGGAAGAAGAGAAACATTTTTTTATAAGAAGGTGTCGAAAATTATTTAATTTTTAATTTATGAAAAACATATCCAGCATAAGCCAGACATTATGAGGATAGAAGTGCAGTAGATATGTTTTTCATAAATTAAAAATTAAATAATTTTCGACACCTTCTTATAAAATTTTTTTTCTCTTTTTCCCCATTTAGTTTGGTTGGATTAGGCCTACTTTAATAACTTTTTTGAATGCTCAGTATGGTTCAACCATTGTCAATTTTCTTCATGCCATGTTTCTTCTACATTTAAAAATATTTTTCCAAGTTTTTATGTCCATAAAAGCTCCATTCAGGTTATAATTTTCTCTTTTGCTAACCCACTCAGCATAAAATATATTTCTGTCTCCTGATGATGAACGTTTCTACGTTCGAAACATGTAGAGACCATTTAAAATAGAGTTTTTATTCTATTAAATTTTGTGGAGGAAGACTTTGTGTATTTCTTTCCTTCTCATACTTTCAACTCCACTTTAAGTATGGACTATTTCTTCAAAATAAAAGCATCTACTTTTGGCAAATTGTTCGAGTCTGCTTCAATAAACAACACTTGCTACTCGCAACCGCCGGCGACTAAAGAAAGATTTGTTGAATATTCCAACTATTTACAACAAATTTTATATTCATAATAAAAATAATGATAAAATTTAGTCTGTATTCAATGACAAAGGTCTCCTCTCTTTAGTATATGGTATCCCTAATGCACAAAAGATATCAACTGTCAATGCCTATTTAAAAAGCCTACTTTTTGGAATAAAGTAACAAACACAATGTTAGGTTCCATTGCATAGGAAGAAAAAATAATAACTACTTAACTTTCAAAATGTCTTTATCCCAAACTAACTTTTACAGTTCATTACATGGAAAGTGACAACATAATATAGAAAATAATACCCATAAAAAAAAATAACAATAAAAAAAATGGAAGTTAATCCAATTTAATTCATTAATAAAATCAATTAAAAAAAAATAGTATAAATGATTTAATTTAGTAAATATCTCTTTAATTGTTTTTTAAAAATTGCTAGTTTCTTAATTTTTCTGATATTTTTTGGAAGATTGTTATATTTTATTATTATACTTGTTATGTTTCACAAATTTAATCAGTTTCCTGACACGTGTTTCGGTCCTTACGGGTTATTGTCAAAGGAGTACAAGAAGATACTCTTCTGTAACATAATAGTCACACTCTAAACTATCTTCTTCAAAAAAACCTCCGCATTAGAAAAAATTTCCATATTCACAACTTTTCGTCTGCGAAAATCAAGGTAATTCGTTTAGTTGATTTTACAATGATTGCGCATTTTAACACATTTATTTTTAAGTTTCCAGCGCTTTATTGCGAACGTTAATTGGGCGGTTAATAACTCAAATACTATTAAATTTATGCATATTATGAAATGTTTTACCAAATGTTCTTTAAATTTATCAAGCCATCCAAAAATCACAATATACAGAGTGGTCCTTTAAAAAAGAGAATGTTTGATATGCCCTGGCTATATTTAAAGAAATGAAAAGACTAATGTGTTATAGCATTGAATAGGCCTTTCCAAACCAGAAAATAAATTCCATTGCTACGGACCGCAATTTAAAGAATAATTATGTTTATGTTATAAGCGGCCTGTGAATAAAAATAGATTCCTGAAATTAATAAAATGTTTATCAATTTTTAGAGCAAAAAATCATCCCAAACTTTACCTTTGGTCAAAACCATGGGAAAAACCAAAACTACCTGAAAAATCGGTTGGTAGGGACGAACAAATCATGGACGTTAAACCAAAACTTGAAAACATAGATCATCAATATATCAAAAGTGAATTGGCAATAAATAAACATGAACCGCAAAATGATTCTATGCTGATGATGATTTTAAAGTCGGGAAAAGAGGATATGCCCATGTTCAATATACATAATAACATGGCGCCAATCATTCCCCAACCGGAAGCAGCAATTGATTCCGATGATTGTAGACTAAATCTTTTGGATCACATTGCATATTCGGAATCTTTGATTGAAGAACGGTTAGATGACTTTGAAAAAGACATTGACACGCTTGAAGAGGGTCTTAATTTAGAACCTAACGAAGATTATCCCAAGACGAGACAGACGTTACAGTTATTAATTAGAGATTTGGATACGTTAAAGAAATTTAGCGAGTTGCCTATGGCTTAGCTGTAGAGGTTCTGGACGTTAAGTAGTTTTTAATTTATTGTATTTTAATTGAGTTACACAAATTAACCAAAAATATAGCGATTAGCCTAAATATTTTTTCTTTTAATTATAGAATAATTGTTGGAAGCATTATAAATTCAAATTGCTCTTAGTAGCGCAAAGTAAATCTTGCCCAGAAAAAAAGAACCAATGTACATTCTGTACACTGACGTGGTGACGTGTCACCACACGTCAGTAAGCTGACGATACGACCCTTATATTTGGTCTGGAGGGTATCTCCAGTGAGGACGCAGAGGTAGGTAGATCAGGCCGTGAGACTATTAAAAATATAGTTGGATTCAAATAATTTAATATTAAACATAAATAAAACACAGTTATTAAAATATTCTTCAAAAGAAGGAAAAGTCAAAGAATATTGGGAAGGTAGCTGCCCTTACGGCATATCATGCTTATGGCCATTCTGGGGTCCTGTTTTGGGGCGGCAGTGCTGGCTCATCCAGAGTCATAATTCTGCAGAAGGCTTGTCTGCGTAGGATAATCGGCATGGGACAAATAGATAGCTGTAGACCCGTTTTTCGCAGGTGGGGTTGGTCACTGCAATCGGCACATACATATACCGTGCAAACAAAAATTATTTGCATCAAAGAGGGTCTTGCATCTAAAGACGTAATGCTTAGCCGTAGAGCTTAATACCTGTTAAGTGTCAGTAACTACCTGAATTATCAATCAATCAGTTATTTCGTCATCTTTGACAGTCGTTACAAGTAGTTTGATTCATCGCTAATTTTTCCAATTTCTTGAACAATTCACACAATGGGCTTTACGGAACAGCACAAAACATTCATGGTTGAAGCGTATGTTCTAAACGGGGTTAGAGTAAATGGTGAGTGGCAATACAATCCGGGTTTGTGTATGGGCGATTTTCACGAACATTTTCCTAACGTTGCTTTTATTGCTGGGGATTTTTATTATTGCCTTAAAAAACCGTGGCTGTGTTTAGGGTAACAGGTTCTATACAACACAAAAAAGGAGCAGGAAGACCGTATGTAAAAACAGAAAAACTTGTTGCAAACGTTCGTGAAATAATGCAAAATACGAAAACAAATTGTATAAGACGCCTGTCCCAAGAAGTGGGAAGATCTTATGGAACATGCAGGACTATTCTTAAGAAGCAGCTAAATTTATTTCCTTATAAAGTGCAAGTATTCCAAGAAATACAAGCCGCAGATTTTGAAAGACTCAGGAATTACTCTCAATATTTTACCCAAAATTTATTGGAAAGAAATGATTTATTAGACCTGACATTTTTTTCGGATGAAGCCTGGTTCCACCTCTCCGGTTATGTGAATTCTCAGAATACACGTATGCGGAGTAGTGAAAATCCTCATTTTTTTTGTAGAGTCCACATTGCACCCTCAAAAAAATGGGGTCTGGTTAGCTGATTCCCGAAGAAGAATTGTTGGTCCTATTTTTTCCATGACACAGTTACAGCACAGCGGTATAGAGACAATATTTTGAATCCATTTGTGGAGCAATTACTTGACGACGAACTACGTTTTGGATATTTTCAACAGGACGCGGACGGTGCAACCGCCCATACAGCCGCCGAAACTATTAACTACTTACGCAATTTTTTCGACGACAGATTTATCAGTTTTCGATCAGACATTGAATTCCCATCTAGATCACCTTGTTTACCGGTTATGGATTACTTCGTTTTTCCTTCAGTTAAAGAACAGTATTTTTAAAACACCAGTTGCAAATTTACAATAATTACAAGAAAGGATTATCCAAGAATGTGGTAACATTTCTCCAGAGATGCTGTCAACACTTTATAAAATATGAAGAGACGCTTGGAGCATGGCGGTGGCATATCATGTCATAATATGAATTTGACAAAATTTTAACCTAGATTTGATTAGATATATCGTCCCCATACCATTGTGATCTCAACCAAGCCCTACGTTTTTTAATCCAAGCAAATAATTTTGGCTCGCACGGTACGAGTATGTGCTTTTCTTTAAACTAAATGGAAACCTATTTGAGGAGACACACTGAGGTCACGATTACACCACCAGAAGTAAACATGATGCTTTACTTCCGAGATATAATTATACCTACAAGCAAACGAATGCTCACTACATGATAATAGAGATAGTTAATAGAGTTTCTAATCATATTACGAATAATAATATTACCAAACTTCGACCCAATTTAAAATGTTGTTGTGTCTTGTGTAATAGTTACGTTGGATTTTATAAAAATTTTGTTATATCTACTCCTTTTGTGTTATATTTTTTATATTCCTAAATTTCCACTCTTAGTTTAGCCAAAGAGTAATGCACTAATTTAGCTGCTTGACAAGTTCTATGCTATTTTGTATTTTGACAGAACTAATAAAGAAATGATGATAATGATTATGGCAAGTTGATCATTTTGATCTTATTCAAAAAGCTAAATCAAGAACGTTTTGCCCACATCCCTTAACTTTTAAATTTTCTTTAGTTTTCGTTTTAATTCAAAGTGGTTCTCTAGTTCTTGAATGAAATATACTCTTGCAAACCAAAAAGTTCAAAAATATTTGCGCCTTGTTGCTGGCGACACCTAGCGAGTGTAGTTTTGCTGTGTCGACAGAGCCCATTAAGTTGAAATGCACTATTTCACCGAAACGCATGCTTCTATCGGTTATTAGGTACTATTACTAGTATCAGGTATTTGAATGTCGCTGTGTAAAGACTAAAAAAGTGATTAAAATAGTAATAATGGATAAATGGAGTCCTGCATTTCTTAAAACTGCTTTATTAAATAGTATAAATGAAAATAAGTTCGTCTGTATCGTCGAATTATACGTTTCCTGCATGCCGTCGTATCCCCAAGTAGTGAAGCCGCCTTCTGTCCTACGTCGAAGTAGATGCAAACTGAGTAAAAAGAATGCTAGGTTAGTGGTCGTTGACCGACCCCTCAAAAATCCATGCTGATAACATGATAGGTTCAACCCTATAAGTAATATAATAGTCATATAAGAGCATCTCAAAAACTTTTGAAAACACACATATAAAAGACACTGGTCGGTGGTTTCTTATGTAGTATATTACTATTAAATAAAATGTACGTTAATTTATACTATTATGGTGTCAAAAGCTAACTAAGGTAAGTAGACAATGTGGGACTTTAATCTCCTAGTTCTATTTAACAGATATTGTACTTGTACTACCAAATTTACACACGAATATCACATCCAGTGTGATTAATAAATATTTTATAAATTATAATTTTTTAAAATAATTTAAACTCTTATAATAATATAAAGTGAAAATTATTGCTTTAAACAATACATTGTTTTGCAATACAAAATTGTTAATATTCGTCCTTGGTCTACAGCTCATTAAATATATTTCTACTTCTTCCAATTTTCTGGATTTCATTACTTGAGGTACTTTCCGGTGATTCGCAAATGTAGCTATATCGAACCGAGCAGTCTGTACCTTTGTATGCATATGATCTCAAACCGGGATTGTATGCCAATTTCAAACATCGACCGTCTCCTTGAATAGCAGCAGATGGATTGTCCTTGTTGTTTTGCGAACCTGGTGCTACTATTGGTCTTGCGGTGTTACTCCATATCCAAAGCAGGCCAGGGTTTAGACCACCCACCCAGAAATCTTTGCCTAAAAATATACTACAAGTCAGAATGCCATATTTTAAAAGTTTAAAGACAATTATGTTAACAAATTTTTAAAAAGGTATAAGGTAACTTTATTTATTTTCGAGATCTTCTAATAGACCACTTAACGTGAATCATCCTGTATTTATTTATAATATACCTGCCCTACTTGTAACAAATGTAGAAGCAATTATTGTCAGCTTACCTTTTAGGTGGGCATTACTTTGAATATAAGCTATAACATCCTGGTTTTCCTCTATAGTTTCCATTTCCACCAAAACTGCTCCCAACTTTTTACAATGCTTACTTGCCACCTTCCAGTCGTACTCTCTACCCGCCATGCTAGCAAACATATAACAATATTGTCCCACTCGTGTAAAGTTTTCTATGCATGGTTCTAAATTTAAAGAAAAGCATATGTAATAATATGTAAATATTTGCCAATTATTACTAGATGTATAATATTTCCTTTACAAACATAAGATGTAATAGTCTATTATTTAACAAGCGTGTTATATAGGCAATAATAAGCCAGGATGTTTATAATCATCGCATTATGATTCATCATACGCGAGTCAAATACTATAAATAGTTATGCTGTATCGACAACCATCCACCGTATTTCATTTTTACCATTTTCAAAATCCATTATTACTAATTAAACACACAACATTTAAATCAAGATACCTAGGTTCTGCAGAAGTTGCAAAGATGAAAAAGAGGAGGAAAGTATAAGGCACAGGCATGTCTGCCGAACTAGCAGAATATACTGTTGCTAGACCACTGAGATGGATCACAACTTACACGAAGCAGATGGACCACCTGTAGCATCTCCAACCAATTGTGGCCCCAACTTGATAAATAGGAAAACCGCAGCGCTATTACAGCACAGTCGGAAAGACCTAAGAAATATCACAGCCGTAGTCACCGGATATTGCCTTCTCGGTAGATACGCGGAACGTATACAAATACCAGTTTATGACTTCTGCAAAAGTTGCAGAAATGAAGAAGAGGAAGAAAGTATAAGGTGCAGGGATGTCTGCCGAAGTAGCAGAGTATACTGTTGCTAGACCACTGGGATGGGTCAAAGAGGAGATGGTTCGTATAGCTACACACCTTGCACAAAGCAGATGAACCACTTGTAGCATCTCCAACCAATTGTGGCCCCTACGTGGTAACAGGAAAACCGCAGCGCTATTACAGCACAGTCGGAAAGACCTAAGAAATATCACAGCCGTAGTCACCGGACATTGCCTTCTTGGTAGATACGCCTAACGTACAAATACAAATATCAGCTTATGCCGAACTAGCAGAGAGTACTGTGGCTAGACCACTTGGATGGGTCAAAGAGAATAAACCCTTTATTTTTCTGTGTCAAAGAGGAGATATATCGTATAGCTACACAACTTGCACAAAGCAGATGGACCACCCGTATAGCATCTCCAACCAATTGAGGCCCCTACTTGATAACAAGAAAACCGCTGAGTTATTACTGGTAAGACCTAAAGATATCACTTCTGGCAAACAAAACTTGCTATTACCTAACTTATAAAAAAATATTTAACAAATACTTAAATCAACAGACCAGTTTGATTTGCCTCGTAGTGCTGCCGACTTCATAATATTTTTTAACAAAATTGAAAAAAAAAGTCTGCCATTGTCAATATCTTAACCAGAGCAACACTTTGGTCTACCGCGGGCTAAATGTTCTCGCTAGGAAATGCAGTAAATGTATTTCAATACGCAGACCTCCGGCAATCGTGTATTCTTACAGGGTCGGCTTTAAATTTTACATTTATTTTCTTTAAAAGATTTTTTACGAAAGTGCTGCTGAAGCTTTGTCTGGTTATATACGGCGTGCATTTTGGCATTCTTTACCGCTTTACAACGATGTGTATGCGTTGCAACGTGGTAAAAAATGCTAATACGCCACCGGGACATCCCACTTCTGGCGCTAAGTTGGCAGACGGTACAGTGAAAATGGTGCAGTGGTAATCTGACCTCCGACAAGAAACATAAAATAATACATACAGTGTGTGTATAAAGTCTGGAAACGGCTTAATAACATCACAATTTACTGGCCGATTTAAACCAAATTTGGTACAGTTGTGTAAGAGGATCTAACGCACCGAATGACGATATTGGCCTTGTTGCCAGCTTTTTAGTTTGTCTGGAATTCGAACGAATTTTATATTTTTAAATATAACACCCAGTATATTTTTACATTTTTAAATTCCACATAAAATTATAATTATTTTTTATTAAATGCATTATTAGTCTATACTTCATAGTTTCCGAGATATTGACTCTCGAAAAGTGACATTTTTGAACTTTGACAGCTTATAACTTTCTAACAGTACGTCTTAAAGCAAAACGGCTTACATGTCCCCATCTTCAATTTTTATTATCTTCCCAAAAAATCAACTTTCGGTTAAACCGGATGTAACTCGAAAGCAGGAAATATAGTTGTTCCGGTTTAACTGGAAGTTGATTGTTTTGGGAAGATAATAAAAATTGAAGATAGGGACATGTAAGCCGTTTTGCTCTAAGACGTACTGTTAGAAAGTTATAAGCTGTCAAAGTCCAAAAATGTCACTTTTCGAGAGTCAATATCTCGGAAACTATGAAGTATAGACTAATAATGCATTTAATAAAACATAATTATAATTTTATGTGGAATTTAAACATGTAAAAATATACTGGGTGTTATATTTAAAAATATAAAATTCGTTCGAATTCCAGACAAACTAAAAAGCTGGCAACAACGCCAATATCGTCATTCGGTGCGTTAGATCCTCTTACACAACTGTACCAAATTTGGTTTAAATCGGCCAGTAAATTGTGATGTTATTAAGCCGTTTCCAGACTTTATACACACACTGTATTTATTAAATAAAGAATTTTATATTGTGGTTACTATCTGCGTGGTCTCTTTTTAACTGAATATAGGCAATAAATGCGAATTTTTATTAAAATAAATAATTCTGAAGATATTAAAATGTTTACCCACCAGTATCCACTCTGTTGCCGGCCATTACAAAATATAACATTTCCTCAACTCTCCTTAACCGTTTTTCCATAAAATCCACTTTGTAAACCAATTTTTCTATGGCGCTTAACAAATACAAATCTGTTTCTGACACTTGTCTTGGAGGTGGTTTATTATTTATCGGGGGTCTGTAATTATTGTTATTTGTGCTACTACTGGCGACAATTTTTCCAACGTTGATTTTGCTTTCTTTCGGCATTTCTGGGTCTATGCGATCTTGAATAACATACCCATGTTCCGAAATAGGAATTTGCATAACTCTACTTTCCCTGAAAAAAATGTGGACGTAATAAAAAATTATTGGGCATCGGTTACGTTTTAACATAATATATCAAATTTATTCCTGCATGATTGATAGAAAAGTTTTGGACTTAACAAAGAAATTACCTTGTCGGACTTCCATTGTCTTTATTTTGTTACTTAACACAATGTTTCGGTTAGTTAGTATCTCTAACCGTTTTCAAGTGTAAACTAAATTATAATTCTAAGGCTGATGCTGTCTTAAATACTATATCCATCTGCAATGAAGCTTATTGATGACTCCGCCTAAGTGCTTATTGGAGTGTGAAGTTTGAGCTCTTGGTTTTGGACAAGAAGAGGTTTCCAGATATTGGGGATATCTATATACTTGGTTTACTAAATATATTGGTATTTTCCTTCATGAAAGCTGCTTCTTTAAATTTTTGTTTTCTCCAGTGCTGTTCCGTGTCCAAAACCTTGGTTTCTGTGTTTTACTTTACTCTAAAAACCCCCCCGTAATGAAAACACAAAAAATTGTATCTATCAAATCCCTTGCGAGTGTGACGAATCGTACATTGGAGAAACAAAAAGACCTCTTCCCATACGAGTTAAAGAACATCTGAAACATACTCAAAGAGGTGAGACTTCGAGATCAGGTATAGCGGAACATGTATGGACCAACCAACATAAAAGATACAGTGGTCAGAAGCCAAAGGTTTTGGACACAGAACAGCACTGGGGAAAACGAAAATTCAAAGAAGCAGCTCTTATGAATCAAAATACCCATATATTTAGTAAACCAAGTATACCTAGATATCCCCAATATCTGGAAGCCTCTTCTTGTCCAAAACCAACAGCTCAAACTTCACACTCCAATAAGCACGTAGGCGGAGCCATCAAGCTTCATTACACATGGATAGTATTTAAGACAGTTGCCTTATAGAATTCTAATTTAGTTTATATACACTTGAAAACAGTTAAAGATACTAACTAACCAAAACGTTGTGTTACGTAACAAAATAAAGACAATGGAAGTCCAAGCAGGCAATTTTTTTGATATTACTTCATTGTCTACCACCTTTAAACAAATACTTAACAAAGGTTTTGAGGTATTTCTTTTATCTAATGATGGTTTACTGAACCAACTTGGGGTCTGGTGTATAGCAGAAGCTTCCTTAAACTTCCTTCAGTCTGGTTTCCTAAATTATCAGTAGACGAAAAAAACTTATAATTCGTTAAATACAAACAATTACGATAGTTTTCCTTTTTTATTGTATTTATGGCACATCTTAGACAAAAAAAAACAATTTTTTTCCCTTTAACATTTTTAAAAAATAAAAATTATTTGGAAAAAGGATATTGAGATTGTACGTTTTGGAAATAACAATGGGAGTTTGTCCATTTTGAAAATAGCAAATATGTAGTTTGCCCACTTTGAAAATAATTTAAGGATTAGGTATGTCTTTTTCTTGCTATTACCGGTTACCGGAGTTACGTACACTTCCATTATTATTTTAAGTAACTCGTGAAAAATACAAAAAAAAATGGTAAACAACAAACAACCACTGTTTAATGCTTCACGCATCACATGCAACTAACTTACAAAAGCCTATACTCGGAATGGCTTTGGCGCGAATTATTATCAACAAGTCTGTGCAGGATTTTGCACGCGCTTTGAAATAATTCGAAACTAACAGCAAAACAACCCATTGGAGATTGTACACTTTGATTTTTAAAATTGAACAGGAGGTACTGTTCAAAACTTAAATGTCAATGGAGCTTGTACATTTTGAATTTAATCCCAATTTTCTGCTATCAAAATCCGTTGGAGCTTGCCTGTTTTGACAAGAAATTATGAGTTATTTCAATTCAGCAGGGCTACAATTACTAGGTAAAACGACATCTATCTCATTTTTAATGAAACATGGAGATTGTAAATTTTAAATCTATACCCCTCAAGTATGGAATACTATATATATATCCTATTAATAAGTCAAAAAATATTTTTTCCAATACCTATAAACTTTTATACCCCTTTTTTCATCCCCTCGGGGCAATACTTTCGTAAATGCCTAAACATAGTATGTTCATTCAAGCGAAGAATGTGTCTTAAATGTTTTACTTATATATTTTTCTCTAGCGGTTGCGTTGGAAACTTATGGCTCCCATATTATATCCCCAAGGGGCAAAATTTCCACAAACATTAAAACACTTACTTGCTTATTTTAACAGAGTAAGCATAAAACCAATTTTCAGCAATATAGCTTAAAATTACACAGTTATTATAGTAGTAGGTACCTCCTTAAAATATACTACACCCCGTTTTTCCATCCCTAAAGGAATTTTGAAAAAATGACGAATCACGTATATTAATATTTTATTAAGGTGGAATTCTCAACGTCATTCCATCTATTGCCAACCTATTTCGCGTTGCTTTTTTTAGTTTATTATTAGATTAACTAACATTTAAATAAAATCAATATCGTCGGTACAATATTTAGGTAATATCTGACATAACAAAAATATCTATTCATTTTATTGCTAATTTTGGGATAATTGTATAGTGAAAGAAAAATGACATAATTGACATAATAATGTTAAAAAAAATCTTACTCGATATTTTTCGCTATACAATTCTCCTAAAATATTTAATGAAATGCCTTCATATTTATTTAATATGTCAATTATTACCTATAAAATATGAAGCGATAATGATATTGCCATATTTTCTTAAAACTTAGCAGAATTACTTAACAACACAAATGAATAATGTATTTCTTACTTATTTGGGAATCGGCCCCTAAAGAAATGAAAAGGGGGTACTTATAAAAGTTTCAATCGGAAACGTATTTTTGCCATATTTTCTTGAAACAGCAGAACTACTCTACGACACAAATGAATACCGTCTTTTTTTTATTTATTTTTAATTCGGCCCCTAAAGGGGTGAAAAGGGGGTATAAAAGTTTTTATTGGAAATATATTTTTGCCATATTTTCCTAAAACTTAGCAGAATCACTCAACAACACAAATGAATAACGTATTTCTTACTTATTTGGGAATCGGCCCCTAAAGAAATGAAAAGGGGGTACTTATAAAAGTTTCTATCGGAAACGTACTCTACGACACAAATGAATACCGTATTTTTTTGGAATTCGGCCCCTAAAGGGTTGAAAAGGGGGTATAAAAGTTTTTACTGGAAATATATATATTTTTGCCATATTTTCTTAAAACTTAGCAGAATTACTCAACAACACAAATGAATAACGTATTTCTTACTTATTTGGGAATCGGCCCCTAAAGAAATGAAAAGGGGGTAAGTATAAAAGTTTCTATAGAAAACGTATTTTTGCCATATTTTCTTGAAACAGAGCAGAACTACTCTACGACACAAAATGAATACCGTCTTTTTTTATTTTTTTGGAATTCGGCCCCTAAAGGGGTGAAAAGGGGGTATACAATTTTTTATTGGAAATATATTTTTGCCATATTTTCTTAAAACTTAGCAGAATTACTCTACAACACAAATGTCAAATCAAATCAAAATACACTTTATTGTTATAAGAAGTACATCTTGTTAACAAAGCTTTGTACAGTATTAAAACTGGTTATGGAAATTACAATGTTTACTATATAAAGTAAGAAGAAGTAATCCAATAAATAGATAAATAAATGAATAGATAATCACACCTTATGAGACAATAAAATAGTCATGGTCAAAAATTTACACACAAATCAATCTAAGACGTAGACAAGCTCAATCTTACAAAAAATCTGGCCAGAATACTAATCAAAGTTTAAAAGAAAAATCAAAGGAACTGCCTAGATATTATCATTGTAAAATTCGTGGATAATTTAGGGTCTAGTAATTAGTTGCCTTTTTAGTCTTTGCTTAAAAATCGTGTCATCAATCACCTGCCGATAAGCCAGTGGTATGTGGTTATAAATTTTGATGCTCTCAAATATCAAGGAATTTTTGGTGAGAGTTGTTTTTGGTATAGGAAGAGGAATATCATTAACAGTAGGTTCGCATGTTATAGGAGCTGTTAGTAGCATTATTTTTATATTTGTTATGGATAAGGCAGACCGTTTCCAAGATAAAAATTCCAATCAAAGTTAAAATCTTTTCCCTGACAAATAAAGGTTTACAGTGAGTATGACAATTAACACCACACAAGTATCTTTATGCCCTCTTTTGCAAAACCAATGTAGAGCCCAATAGGCCCTTACTACTAAATCCAAAAAACAATACCATCTCTCAACAAGGGAAAAATAAACCATTCTACCCACACTATTCCCCAGTTCTCTTGAGACAACCCTTTACTGCGTAAGAACCGGACGCTAGTCTCCCATTCCCATTCAATGCAAGAATGTGCTCCTTAAAAACTTAAGTTTGTCGTCGATTTGAACACCCAAGAATTTAGCAACGCCCGAGTTCTTAACAAAATTATCTGTCAAAGTTAAGTCAGAAAACGAAAACTTAAAAATAATGAATATAACGTATTTTTTATTTATTTGGAAAAAGGGGGGAAACGGAGATATAAAAGTTTATATGGGAAAACATATTTTTGGTCCGAATTTTTTGAAACTGTGGAAAGCTTCTGTGAACGTTATTAACGATATGTAATGAAATAGATATATTTTGCAATAATAATGATTAATCTATATTTTTGGTGTTATTTTTATAAGCAAAGAAGATTTTCACCAAATAAATTTCTTTATAAAAATAATATGAAAGCACTTAAGTATATTCCTTTGTTTCGATAGCGAATTTACTAATAAATAAAGCACCTTGACAAATTTCTCTATAATATACAGTGTCACCAGTAAAGTCCGCATCATATGGGATTTTTTTTTATTAATAGCTTTATACGAAATTTGACTTTGGCGTCCAGTTCTGCTTCGATCAAGATGAAAATTAGGCAAAAAAATAGTAGTCACGTTATTCGCATTATCTGTCAAATTTTAATTTTTTTCAAAAAATAATTCAAAAGTCGGGTTATTTCTGAAAATATCGAAAAAAGTTTTTTTAAATGCAGTTTCTAGCCCACATGCAAAATTTCAGCTGCATAAGGTAATTTTGATTTTTTGCCTATATTTTGTAAATTGCACCACTTTTGCAAAATAAGACTCAACGCAACCTACATAAAACTTTTCAGTTTTGACAAGGCTTTATTTCAGATACCTACATTTTCTTTAAAGTAGCGCCCAGTGGCGTAACTAACGCCCCCGCAGACCCCGCATTGCGGGGGGGCGCAGCAAAGCCAGGGGCGCCCTCAAGTTCCTTGATGAAAAAATAATACAAATGAAAAGCGACGTTACATATAAAAAAAATCAAGAAATAATAAAATAATTGTTTCATTATCACAATATTAAAGTTAAAAATTAACAATAATGAATGAGAAGCAATGAAATATGACTAATATGAGTCCCCTATATAAAATAGGGGTAACGTAAATCATAATTAACAATTTTACCCCAATAACAGTATCAAGGTTCGTACAAATATCCGCGCCGGAAACCCCGCGTGGGCGCCGCTACAATCACACGCAGCATTTGTTGAAAACCCGCCAGGAGACGGATCGGGCCACCTTAAGCACCTTACTAATCTAATCTAGAGAATTAGAGCACCTTACTAATCTAGAGAACTCGCTGCGCACCAAAATTCATATTTTGGCGCGCAGCAATAAGCTGAAATTCGTAGTAGTACATTATTTTTACAACAAAAATTGTTCTCTACAATGTTCTATATCTTTCTCGAGATCTTTCTACATATATTAAACAACGCTTACAAATGACAATATTTTTTACTATGGTATGACAGGTGCAAAATAGCAGAGCGCTTTCAAAATTTTGCGGGGGGGCACACATGTCCTTAGTTACGCCACTGGTAGCGCCATATTAAATGTGTGTTTTTCTACAAAATCAAAATTGGGCTATTAAAATTTGGTCGCATGTGATGCAAAGTTTATTTGTTTTTGACCCTGTTTAAGGTAACTTCATAAAATAAGTATTTTTGAAAACGTAGTTTGTGCCTGAAAGTAAAAAAATAAAAAATAAAGTAAAAGGGTTTTTAATTAAATCGTTGAAAATAGATAAACTTTACGTTAAGTTAAACTAAAATTTATTTTCCACAAAACACTTTACTAAAGACAATGTGTTCTTTTTTGTCTTAATATTAAGGTGTATTACTTTTAGACACAAACTGCGTTTTCAAAAATACTTATTTTATGAAGTTACCTTATACAGGGTCAAAAACAAATAAACTTTGCATCACATGCGACCAAATTTTAATAGCCCAATTTTGATTTTGTAGAAAAACACACATTTAATATGGCGCTACTTTAAAGAAAATGTATTTGAAATAAAGCCTTGTAAAACTGAGAAGTTTTATGTAGGTTGCGTTGAGTCTTATTTTGCAAAAGTGGTGCTAAAATTTTGCATGTGGACTAGAAACTGCATTTAAAAAAAAATTTCCAATAACTTTTTCCGATATTTTCACATTTTCACTTTTGAATTATTTTTTGGAAAAAATTAAAATTTGACAGATAATGCGAATAACGTGACTAGTATTTTTTTGCTTAATTTTCATCTCGATCGAAGCAGAACTTGATGCCAAAGTCAAATTTTGAATAAAGCTATTAATAAAAAAAAATCCCATATGATGCGGACTTTATACTGGTGACACTGATGTATGTTTTGAAATATGAAGGTAAGGCGTATTTTCAAAATTGGCAATTCGAATTTCCCCCTTTAGTTTCTTAGTACCTCGCCCTTCAAAAGTGTCTAAAATGAAAAACACCCACCAATAAATCATAAAGTAAAAAAAAATATTTACTTACCTATAATTTTTTCCGCCTAAAGTCCATTCCTCTAACACCGGTCCCCATATTCCTTCTTCGGTCCAAACGGCCGGATTATCGTTTCTTTTCACGTGAGTCGTGTTTGTTAAATAAATAGCGCGACACCCATTTTTGGTAAATATTGCCAACAGGAAAAACAGAAAACAGTTCATAGCACAATTTATTATTGTTAACGCCGAAGTACAGATACAAGAAATGATTCAGAGTGCGAATTTTTGTTATTTTTGATGACCTAGCAAGTAACTCTCTCTTTTGTTTTGGGCCTCTCTCCTGTATATATGTATACTTTCTTATCAAAGTTTATATCAATTCCACTTTTATTTATAATTTAAAATATACATTTTGTAGGTGCATTAGGTTATATGCTATGCCCAAATATGACTTCTTTTATATTTTATAATGTGATAATATTTTCTCCGACTAACCCGTACCATTGTCATATGTTTCGTCAATCTTTTATGACCTACTTTATTGTGGTGACGCTACTGGAAAATCCGTTAATATAGATCGATGCTCTCGAGGAGAAAGTATTTACTTGTAAGTTGAACCGTAGATGTGTAATTATTAATTATAGTTAATATTATTATAGTCCGGAAGGTCGGTGGTTACGAGTCATAAATCGGAGTTGTAGCAAGGAAATATATTATAACGTAAAATGTTGATACGGTATAGTTATAGGTACATTATTTTATTATTACAAGTGTGTTGGTGTTGACTCTGGTATTTTTGCTCAAAATGGTGATGCAGTTTGTATCAGTCAAATGAAATAAATTCGATAATAAAAATAAATACGTGGGGGCGTGTTCGAAAAAATGCTTGGACACGTCGATTGGTATTTTTAGTTGCGCATTTTTTTTAATAAAAACTTTTTATACATTATGTGTCATGTAACAGTGGCCAATACCAACTTTCTTATTTTAAATGCAACACCATATGTAACACTAAAGCAGATAAAAAAAAGTACCTAGCTGCCAATGCAATAAGTAATGATACCAAGTTAGATATTATGCTTGAGTTTGAGGAAAACACACATACTTCTAGTCGAAAAACAGCCCCAATGTTAGCCATTCATCGATTATTCGAACATTACAAGAAAATAAAATGTATCCCTATAAACATGACTCATGAGTTCATGGAAGACGATTGATAGGAGAACGTATTTTTGTGAACAAATGATGGCAATGTTAGATAACAATGTGATCCAATTGGAACATATTTTGTTTTCTGATGAGTGCACCTTTTCACTTCACCGTCATGCTAATCGTCAGAATTGCCGCTATTGGTGTAGGAAACATCCTCACAGGATAAGAGAACAACATACGCAATATCCTGAAAAGGTTAATGTTTGGGCAGAAATAGTTGGAGATCATATCATAGGCCCCTTTTTCATTAATGGCAATTTAAATGGTGATAATTATTTAGCACTGCCCCAAA
Organism: Polydrusus pterygomalis; assembly: GCA_963969555.1. NCBI lineage: Eukaryota > Metazoa > Arthropoda > Insecta > Coleoptera > Curculionidae > Polydrusus > Polydrusus pterygomalis. The sequence goes on along the minus strand of OZ018376.1, from coordinate 72,604,332 downwards.
ATAATTTCTTGCCAACTTTGAAGAACTTATATCCTGATCCAGCAAACCTACAACTTCCAGCGAATATGATATGGTTTCAGCAAGATGGAGCGCCGCCTCATTACCAAATCAATGTCCGGCAGTACCATAACCGAGTATTTCCAAATCGGTGGATAGGGAGGCGTGAATCGATGGAATGGCCAGCACGATCCCCTGATCTGACGCCATTAGACTTCTTATTATGGGGTTATGTCAAAAATATTGTATACAAAACTAAACCCCTCGACTTAGCTGACTTAAGAAGACGAATAACGCTTGCGATTAGATCGGTCACGCCTGCGAGATGTTCATCAATAATTTTAGCATTAGAAGAAATTTCTATTTAAGTATGAGGATGTATTGCCAAGACGTTCGCGGCGAGCATTTTCAACATATCCTACATCAAAGTTTTTTTTTTGTTTTTTACATTATCAAGAAATAAACAGTATTAAGTACTTATTAGTTTTGAGTGTTGTTAGTTTTTGCAATAAATCTAAAAACAGTTCATCTTTCTGAAACATTTGAAGATAGGTAAGGTACCTCTGGATATTGTAGGTACAGACATTAAATATGTCTGAAATTTTCTGAGGAATCCAAAAATTAAATAATATATAGGGTGTTGCATTTAAAATAAGAAAGTTGGTATTGGCCACTGTTACATGACACACCCTGTATAAAAAGTTTTTATTGAAAAATATGCGCAACTAGAAATATCAATCGACTTGTCCGAGCGTTTTTTCGGACACGCCCCCATCTATTTATTATCGAATTTACTCCATTTGACTGATACACACTGTATATATACAGGATCGGAAAAAGTTTTTAATTTAAAAACGTACAAACTCAAATACATATTGATCTTTTCACTAAATTTTGATTTTTATTCCATCGTATAAAGAAAGACTAAGAAAATAAATCATAAGTTACGCTCTTCGATAAAAACCCGCGAATAAACTCATTGACGTCACATCTGCCTCAACCTGTGGGCCCAATGATTCAGCTGAAGGTCGAACGCCGCGTATCTGAATATCGGGCGAGTTATTGTTTTCTATTTTTAGGCTGTTCTTGTCTTTAGTTTATCAAAACAAAGATAGCAATATAATTCGTTGAGGCTGACAAATAAAACAATTGCGCGGATAATGGGATGACGTAATAAGGTTTTGATCTCATGTTTTCAACCTTTACTTTCTGCTTTCGCGGCGTCTTTTTAATTGTCTCTAGGAAAGGTTTGTGACCCTCTCTAGGAAGATTTTTATTATTGGGATCTATTTTCAATAGGTTCTAAATCAGGATGTTAATGCTGAGAATATGATATATAAATTCAGTTGTAGTAAAAAGACCCATTTTACATAGGTTCTTTTGCGTGATATTGATTACGACAAAAAGCACAAACCCTTGTAGTTTTGCTGTTTGTACCGTTTTGTTAATTTTTAAAATATCTTAACATAGCATAAAACAAAGTCGCTGTCGCCCGTTTGTCCCCTTTCATATGTGCTTAAATCTTTAAAACTACGCAACGGATTTTGAAGCGGTTTTTTTTAATAGATAGAGTGATTCAAGAGAAGGTTTTTATGTATAATACATGCATAATATTGTAGAGAAACACTGATAAATTTAGAGGTTTGTTCGGTATTTATAAATCTTGACGTGGTGGCCTTATTATCTCAGAGAAAGCGCTGCAACGCAGGCCGGGTACACGCTAGTTATAAATATAGAGTTCCTATATAGACTTTATCAACATAGCTTTTTCAATTTATATTTTATTATCTTTCATATTATTACATTTACTAGTTTTATGTACACTCCTTTGGTTTGTTTGTATATATTTTTTGTCCCTTTGAATTACTGTGTTTGTTCTTATTTATACCTACTACCTGCATATTATATAAAATTGTAATATGACTAACTGACTGATATTTACAACGCCCAGCCTAAACTCCTAATCGTAGAATCACGAGGATCCTTAATTATAACGTAGGCATCTACTAAGAAAGGGGGTAAAAACAGGGGTTAAAATCTTTATAGAAACTTCTGTATTCCAGAAACTAAAACTGGTGGAGGTTGTTTAAAAATTTGTATATAAGTTCCTTTAATATATTAAGAATATACATGTTTCGTCATTTCTCAAAATTCCCTAGGAGTTGAAAAAAGGGGTGTAAGCTCTTTTGAGGAGGTACCCATAACCGTATATCTGATATATTACAAAAATATCAATTTATTTCATTGCTAATTTTGGGAGAATTGTAGTGAAAGAACAATGAGTGACAATGACATAATAATGTTAAAAAAATCTTACCCAATATTTTTCGCTATACAATTCTCCTAAAATAAGTTATGAAATTCCTTGATATTTATTAAATATGTCAATTATTACCTATAGAATATCAGGTCGATACTGATTTTCTTTAAATTTTGTATAAAAGCTAGAAAACATAAATAAATCTACGCGAAATAGGTTATAGGTTGGCAAGCATGTCGATACTCCCACCTTAAGATGACAAGCGTTAAAATAAGGCAATTATTAAGCATTGTATTGTAACTGTCTGTTTCCGCAATTGTTAGAATAATAACTATTTATTGTTTTTCATTAAATTCATAAAGAAAAAAAATTGATACGTACTTTTTCTTTTATAGAAAAAGTCGCGAAAACGTTATAATATGGCGTATTAAGGCGGGATTAACGACGCCATTTTCTAGCTTTTAACTGTCAATTCGATTTGCCTAACTATTGACGATTCGCCTGCGCACTGCAGTGCTGTGTTGATCAGAGTAGTTATTTTTATGCTTTTGGCATATGAAGCAGAAAGACAGACATATTCTGGAGCTGATGGTAGAGCAAGGCAAATGCTAGTCAGCAGGTCATAGTTTGTGTACTTTCGTGTTTTGTGCAATTACGACCCCTTTAATGTTAAAACGAACACATATTCTCATGAAACTGCTACATCACAGGTGGCGTCTTAAACTCGGCGACACTGAGTTCAACTAAATAATTTGGGGTTTGTTTTGCTCGTCAAATTATGATAAGACGCCAAGACGTTGACATCGGTATATTTTCAGGTCAGTTGGTTTGTCAAATTACAAAAAAATAAAGGGTTTATTCTGTCAAATCATGACAAGACGTCATAATATCAAAAATCAACTGCCATTTTGGTTTGCTTCTCGACTATACAGTTGGTTTGTTCGGTGCAAATGTGCTCCACGAGTTAAAAGTTAAAATTTCACCTGTGTTCTTTAGTGAACAGGTCTGTATTCTGTTTCACTTACCTCCTCCTTAAATCCTAGAAGGTCTTGTTCTCGATAAATACCTTTTTCTACGAGTGTAAAAGGTTAGACTTTTTACACCCATTTCATGTGGCAAGTTTTACTTTAACGCACTAGTGTGAAAAGTCTAACTTTTCACACGCTCGTACAAAAAATCTTGTACTTTTCATCACACGCTCGTAGATCTTGTATGATATACGTAAGAAAATATCTCGTTTAAGCCACTCATATGAATTGCGAAACTCGCTTCGCTCGTTCCGCAAATTTTCAACGAGTTATTTTCACACTTATATCATAAATAGCTTTTTTAGGTATCCAACATTGTTTTATGCTAAACTAGTAAACTGCTTCAGCACTCACTTGGTTAGACTTTAACCTATGACTAAAATATGTATTTTCACCTAAAATAGGATTTTTTGTGTGATGAAAGGGTAGGCTAATAAAATACACATAGGTACTGTTACCACCTATTGCAAACATACGGAAGTATTAACGAATTCTTTCATATACAGGGTGTTAATTAAGTATGTGAACAATCTTTAGGACTTAATTGATTTTAAGACAAAAAGTTCAATAATCTACAAACGCTATTAAGTAGAATTTTTAGCACTTATTGTTATTAGTGGCTAAAATGTAATTTTATGACAATAGTATTAAAAGTCGATTAGTTTTAATTGATACTAGTTAAAATTAAATACAATAAGGATCTTTTTAACTTTTATTATTAACATTAACATAATAATATATTGTACAATTTGAGCAACCAGAAATATGAATTTCTTCAGCAGTTCCACTGATCATGTTGTCATTTTGTATGCTTGTGGAGGGAATGGAAACGATAGTACCGTATGACGACGTCGTAAGAAGGCTTTTGGCAATTCTCTTCTTATTTTCCAGTGAGTTTTCAATATATCCTTTTGACAATGTTGAGTACTTCCATCCACCGTGTATTTTGATAGTTCTTGTGTTCATACCAAAGTCTACCAGGAAAGTAGCCGAAGACAGACGGAAGTAGTTATAATTCTCTTCTTATTATTTTCCAGTGAGTTTTCAATATATCCGTTTGCCAATGTTGAGTACCTAGTTCCTTCCATCCACCGTATATATTTTGATAGTTCTCAGGTTCACACCAAAGTCTACCAGGAAAGTAGCCGAAGACAGTGGCGGCTCGTGCCATTTTAGTGAAGTAGGGCCAGGTAAACCCTTAGCGCCGCAGGCTAAAATTTTTTTGGGTGCCACGCCCTTTTTTGTTAATAGTTCTTGCTTTTGAAGTAGGAAAAATAAGCAAAAAGGCACCTTTTAATGTTAATTTTACCAAGCATACTGAAATTAAATATATTGTTTAAATGTACCTTCGATTTTTCATGTGTCTTCATTTTTTCCCAGTATGGACCAAATCATCTGTACCTTTTTGGGACCAAGTTTGCTCCCCACCAAATAAAACAAAATAGTCTATTAGATTCACCACAACCGCACACCCTATCTAATAGTATTCATTTATGTATTTCTAAAATAAAATTAACATTAAATCAGCCGGCCGAACGAAAATTATTTAGTTTACAAACAACCTAACCTAACACAAACAAATCGCGACGCGACGCGGACAGGGACAACTGACTACTGTTTGAAACGTCAAACGTGAAACGGTCAAGCGAAGAGCCTGGCTACTCAGAGATTTTTTCCTGCTTGCATTCAAGGTCATTTTCCAATGTTTTTTTATTGATGTGTTATGGCGATTTCGTCATCACTTGGGGCCTCCGCCGTGTGGCGCGATAGCTACGTTACCGTTTTACGCATAATCGCTTCCTAAATAGATGGAAATTTGCACCAGACTGTGTTCCATTTTTAAATTATTTTGCTAATTGCTTTAAAAACGAGAATATTAATTTTAATAGGTTTTGGTAATTTGTAAAGGGCAGGACGCTGGACAGGAGGGCAGGTAATGCCATGGCACTGTGGCTCTACCCCACGAGCCGCCACTGGCCGAAGACAGACGGAAGTAGTTATAATTCTCTTCTTATTTTTCAGTGAGTATTCAATATATCCTTTTGCCAATGTTGAGTACCTACTTCCTTCTATCCACCGTGTATTTTGATGGTTCTCAGGTTTATACCAAAGTCTACCAGGAAAGTAGCCGAAGACAGACGGAAGTAGTTATCAGTGTAAAGTACTGTAAAGCTTCGGATCTGGGAGTATCAAGAATACTGATATACACCGTGTAACAAAAGTATGGAACGCTTTAAATATCTTTAATACCGTTCGTCCGACTTAGCTAAAATTCGGTATCGGTATATAAGAGGTTATTGCGGAGCTGCTGGTGACATTTGCGATGTTGCCAAATATACAGTTTTTTAGCAATCTATATTATTTTTTTTCTTAAATGGGACACCCTATATATAATTCAAAAAAATTATTCCGCAACCAATTCCAAATAACTTTCATATAAGTTTTTTGCGGAATCATTCTGTTAAATAATATATAGGATGTCCCATTTAAGAAAAAAAATAATATAGATTGCTAAAATCTGTAAACTTGGCAACATCGCAAATGTCATTAGCAGCTCCGCAATAACGTCTCATATACCGATACCGAATTTTAGCTAAGTTGGACGAACGGTATTAAAGATATTTAAAGCGTTCCTTGTTACACAGTGTATATGACAGCAGGCATTTTACCAAAACTATTGATACCAACTGGATTTCTAGCACAGTTGTTATTTTTGTATTTAATAAAAATTCTACGATATCCGATATCTGTTGGCCGAAGAACTCTGTATTTTCTGTGCTAATTAAAATATGATGGCTTAACTACAGTGAACGTTCACGGAACCGTAGTTTTTGTATTTGGAATGATCACCACTATTGTTGTAGTCATAGACTTCTTGATTTTAAAGAAGTGAGTGAGACATCTACTAGTACTAAAGCCTCTTCATAAAAGCACCTTGGAATCGGTGTCTTCCAGAAGGGGGGGGGGCGTCTTCGAGGAGAGGTCCACCACAGGCGGCGTCTTAAAGTCAGCGGCACGGAGTAGTAAAATAATTTGAGGTTAGTCTTACTTTGTCAAATTATGACAAAACGTTGATGACCGTTTGTTTATTAATTTAATATTTTGAGGTAAGTTTTGTAACAGGACGTTGACATCGGTATATTTTTAGGTTAGTTTGTTTGTCAAATCAAGGCGTCATAATTTCAAAAAATTAACTGCCATTTTAGCTTGCTTCTCGGCTATACAATTGGTTGCCGTACATATTTAAGTTGCATTGATACGCAAAAATATCAGATTTTATTCTAAAATAGAGACCTCATCAAAAAAATATAATTAACTTTCTTATCTTAAATGGTAACACCCTAGATTTATTATCGTAGATAGGATTTTATTTGGGGTTAATACCACAGAGCGAAAAAATGTTTGGATTGCGCCAAAATTTTGCTAAAATTGATCAACTGAATTTTAATGAATTATTATAGTGTTTCTTAGGTCAATTTAATGACATTAAACTGTGGGAATTTCCTAACCATAGGCGTTCCACACAAATAATTAATATGCGTATACACACTTATAAGTTTGTTTTACATTAGGTGTTTGTACATACTACACTTTATAAACCCACTGTATATATAATAATATTATATTAAAATAATAAATATAAGGTAACTCAAAAATTCTATATACAAAACTAAAATCAGAAAAATAAATCTGACACGGCACGACACTGCTCAGAAAATGCTTTAATTTTTTTACCAGAACTTCATTTTCGTCAAGCAGACTCCGGCCCGTTCATCAAGGCATAACCACGTATATTTTATCTTCGTCTCTTCCACGCCATCGGCGGTCACTGGCCTATCTCTGTCTGGCAGAATCGATCGTCAGACGGGCCGGGTACCGGTTCAGCTTATATCCTGGCGCTTATCACCCCTGACAACGTGCATAAATTGTGAACGGTTGCCAGTTCTACCAAATTTTCTGGTTTGTTAATATATTATGTATAAGTATACGAGAAACAAGGGTTTGTTAATTAGTTGTTTTTAAACACTGAAAACACTTTTTGTCTTGATTTCAGTTATATTGTTTCTTAAGGACTAAAGAATGTATTATTATAACAATGAATGGCTTGTTATTTTTTTCTGTCACACTCAAAACTCCTCGGTTTAAAGTATATTTGCAAACTAGCTTTCAAAGAAAGTTACTGACTAACAATTATATACTGATATAAATGAAATATCTTTAATAAAAAAAACTTAAAGAATTGAAGAAGATCTGACAACCCTGGTTGTGCGGTCGGTCTCTTTGAGACTGTTTACCGCCGTATGGAATGATTGGAATGTCCTCAAACTGAGATTGGATAAATAATACTTTACATTAACTGGCTGGGGGAGCGGTCGTACTGTCCCCCAGTACCCCCTCGATCCCCTTATCTACGTGTCTGGACAAACAAGAAAATGAAATCAATATCAAATAAATATTTTTTTTAAACAAGTACCAATCTTAACACAAGAATTAAAACATAATATATTGAAAAGAACATAGAAACATGACTTTTTTAACAAATGCTCAAATTGTCCATCATTTCAATAATGACAGCCATGTATCATATCAACGCTACTTATTTGAATTAATTAAAATTTGTAATCGGAGGCGGCCAAATAAAACAGAAAATTCGAATTTACTAATAAACCACAAGAGATAGGTTATGGAACTATAACAATTTGAAACACCCACTTCAAATATGTACGACAAAAGTATGCTTCTTCAATTTGAATTATGATATACATTTTCAAAACAAAGCCTAAATATCTAAGAAACGTCATGATTATTTATAAGTCAATAATATACAGGGTAATCCATTTTTATTTTTACAACTTTGCTCTATAACTTTTAAATCACCCTGTATAATTCAAAATAATTTAAAAATATGCTCCTAACAGTCCTATATACCCTACAATAAAAACTTTAAAATAATTGTATGGCTTTTCCTAAATAGACCCTGTATATACATTTTTTTTAAGTGTTAACAATCTGGATTGCAGAGCCATTGCGGACACACACCTATATGAACTTTTTGTCTGAAAATAAATAAAACATTAATTCGCTAAAGTTTGTGCATGTACGTAGTTAACACTCTGTATATACCGGGTACATCAATTGCGCAGAATAGATTTATTGTAAAATAGTATATTAAAGTATAGTAGGTCTTTAAAACGCGCGATTTTGCAAGTTTTTTAAAGACCAGTTATCCAAAAATACTTTATATTATTTTTTTTTATTGGTACACTTATTGGTATTTATATTACCAAAAATGGAAATAATAACTTAGTAAGTAAGTGAAATGTCGAATTCGTGATGTGATATACCTGTCGTTGTCATGAAAATGAGGAGAATGAAAAATAACTTCCAATCTGTCACATAAGATTCATTGTTGTCACCGTTGACATTGGTTGTGTATTGCTTAAAAAATATTTTATTTGACGTTAAAAGTATGGAGAACTAGAGGGTAGGAGGCCGATCGACAATGGCAGCATTTTCAATTTCTGTCCCGATTTTTTGGTTAGTTCGCTAGTTGGCCGATAGATGCTCTCGCTTCGCAAGTGGGCTGATGTCGTCTTCTTCTTCTTCGTTTTTAACTTTTACTTTTATACTATTTTTATACTTTTGACAATTGACATTTTATTTTTCGAAATAACAAATAACGTTTGAAGGCAAGACAAGACCAATAACGTTGTATTGTAATTAATTTCCATATTTATAATGAATAATGGTACAATTTATAAAAGTAGAGTTTGCTTTGTGTCGGGGTGTAAGACAGGATCTTCTTCAGAGAGAAAACGCAGCCAAATAAGTCTCTTTCTAGCTCCAAAAGTAAAGTAAAACCCTCGCTGTAGCTAGAATGTTCCTGTATTTGAAAAACGAAGCATCGTTGGAACTTTATACAGGCCGAGTTTACTAATAAGCATAACAAAGTAAGTGTAAATTCATATAAAAGTCCTTATTTGTTCCTTTAAAGAACTAATTTAAATAAAAATAGTTATCGCGTCCCTAAGAAACCATTTATTTGATAGCCCACTTCGAACACGAGCACCATCTTACGGCGATTCGTAAAGCTGAATTACCGATGCTAATTTGGGACCGAATCCAATGCATTGCTATCGGCCTCCTACCTCAAGTCCTCCATAGTTAAAAGGTAATTCTGTCAAATCAATAATTAAAAAGTTGCATATTTAGACTTCACGTTTCACGGGTTGTTGATGTTGCCATGGTAACTTTAAAACACGCGCGTTTTTGAAAGTGGGATTTAAACACGCTGAGGCGTACTTTAAATAAGCGAAATAGGGTATCAATAAAAAAAATGAATTTAGTGTGAAAAAAACTGTATTTTGCATTGAAGTACACAGGGCTGCCAAAAATTGTGTTATGAACTACTCAAATATAGGGTGTCCCAACACAAAAGCTTATTATCGACAAATCTTATCTTTAAGGCATAAATCTACTCCGCGCCATTGTTGACTCACCCGGTACTATCTATTAACATCGTCCAAAATTGATTAAGCTTTGTCGCAATGAAGACAACAAAAATACAAGCCTGATTGACGCAAATTGTTAAAGGTCCAACCGTCGACTCGTCGTAACTCTTCCTATGTTCGCAGTAGGCAGTACCTTTTTATGAGTTATATCTATCATTCTATATTTATATTTAAAATTTAACAAAAATAATTTAATCATTGTTTCACCGGATCGGTGCTTAAAAGTAAACCGTTAAATTACTACTTTCCAGAGCTTTGGGTATGGTGTCTATAACGTCGAGGTTTTCTGTGCTGCCTGACTCAGTCTGAAAAAAAAGTTTGAAATCAGCTTATAATAGGTACACTTGTATTCATAAATAAATATAGTTAAAAAAAAAACTAAAAAACACGCTTTAATAATTAATCAAACTAAAAAGTGGAAAATAAATATAGTTTCAAATAATTCTTGAAATTCTTAATATAGGCAGAAAATAATAATGAACGATAAATAGTATTATTGTGAAAAAAACGTGGGGTGCTCGATATACGAAAAATATAGCACAAAGTGACCCACGCATTTTTCACAATAATACTAATGTTTATACTTCATTATTATTTTCAAAATCGGGTTCAAAGAAGTCGGTTACAAACAAACAGTGGCGTATTTAGGGGGGGGGGGGGTCCGAGGGGTCTGGACCCCCCCCCGTGGGCTCAACATTAAAAAAAACTCAGAACAGATCAGATGCCTTGTTGCATTTAATTTCTAATTTAAGTGAGTAAAATAATATATACATGGTGATTGATAATTCGATTAATTCCTCGCAGGAGGTAATTTGTGATTTTTTCTTAAATATGACCTATTCCGAAAATGCTTGGTTTTCGAGTTATTTCAATTTTTTTCTTGTTTTTTACCTGAGTGTCTAATTTATTTAATTTAAAAAAATTGAAATGATGTTCACTTAGTTTTGTAATTTTTTGCAAACTAAAACTATTAGCAATACTTTGTTTTTACAAATAATTAAGTAACTGTGTCACAGATAACAAAACAGCATGGCCAAACTTGGCAAAAAAAAATGGCAAAAATAACTTAAAAACCAATCATTTTCGGAATCGGTCATATTATGTAGAAATATATATTTTTAAACATAAATATTTAAAAAAATATATATTTCCATTATTGCGTTTATATTTAAAAATTTCTTAATTTCTTCCTTTTTTGGGTTCAGTTATCAAAACATAGAAATTATAAGTTTTGATAGTTCAAAATAGGGCGTGGCACCGAAAATTTTTTCGCCTGCGGCGCTTTTTTAAAGAAAGAAAAAAAGATAAGACGAAAGGTATAGACCCCCCCTCCCCCCCCCGTGGCAATATTCTAAATACGCCACTGCAAACAAACATACATACAAACCCGAACAAACGACAAAAATTTTCAAAATTTTTAAAAAAAATTTTCAAAATTTTTAAAAAAAAATTGTTAAAATTTAATTTTAACGGGTCGAATTTTTTTTTTTTAATTTTTCTTTATTCTTAGCGACAATATCTATACGACCCCACGTTTGTTTCATTACTATCGGTTATTGTAATAATTCTGACATATTGACAGGTGTCAAATTTTTACAAGATAATTTTTTGCGTATTTTTTTCACCTTTCCACCGTCAATATACATACGACCTGATAGTTTTTTCATTAATTATATCATTTTTTTAAAACGATTTGATATTGACAACTGTCAAATTTTGACAGGAGAATTTTTTGCTTATTTTTCCCAAAGTCTCCGCATCGAATACTATACGACTCCATAATTTGTTTCGTCAAAATCGCTTCTTCGTTTTATACCTGACAGCAGTCAAAATTTGACAGGAGAATTTTTTACGCAAAAAATCTACACGCGTAGATTATTGTATTGTCAGCGGTTCTTGATAAGTGTACAAAATTTAAATTAAATCTGACCGTTTAAAGTGGGTCAAAATCGGGTTCAAAGAAGTCGAATACGGACAAACAAACATACAGGTGAAGCTAATAAAAGTGTGTTTAAAAAAGTAAGTTTTGTCATATTGGCGTAAAACCGGCTTGTCTAAATGATTGTTTAAAAAAAAAAGACTGCATTCATTTGTCAGAATTCAAAACTACACTGTTTTTATATTATGGAGCTGGCAAAATTGGGAGGTGTTACAACTTTGTCAAGATGGCTCTTAGCTGTTTTAATCGGATGGCTGAAGTTGTGAGATTTCTTAGTTGTTTGTGATACTCCCAATGTTCCACAACCTTCGTCTGTGTGTAGCGCTTTAGAGCCTGATTTCTCAAACGTTTCATTAGCTTAACATTATCGGTGATTCAAGGACAGTACGGATTTTTTGTGTTTTTACTTTCTTTAATAGGCGCGTGGGTATCAAAAATACCCAAAATAGTGTCAGTTAAAAATTTGACTTGGCTTTGGCTTTCCTAAATGTGAAACTGCAGCAACATCTCATAACCAAGGCCCGAAATAATATATGATAGGACATTTGCCCCTATAGCTACTGGATTGTGTTTCCATTGAAGATATTTATTGCGATATAATATGTATATAGGGTTTGTTAATAACATAGGTCCTTACCTTATCATCTCCCCAACTTAATTTCTTTAATCTTGCAGCTGTCGACGGCCAAAGAACATTTACTGGTGGTTGTGGAGCGGGATGGATTTTGGGACTGGGTATTCGAGATTTAGGTTCACTCGGTATACCTCCCAAAGCTACAGCTGTTCCAGATCGAGTTTTGTCTCCCCCAAATACTGGATTGCTTACTTGAGGTCGCTTTTGTGTAGATTTGTTATCAGAAAGAGAGGATGATTCTCTGTTTGTTCTTTTTCTAAAAATTAAAATTATTGTGCAGTGCATGTATGGTTAACAATGCGAGTAGCGAAAATTTGTTCCTGCTTAACTAATTAAGGATAAGCACTACTATACTAATTTTAAAAAAATCATGTATATCGCTATTTTCTTGATAACTCGAATATTACAACCATGTTGGTAAGAAAAATCCTGCTGCGATCGTCTTTAATTGTCTGCATAGGTTTATACTAATTCCTTTAATGGGCTTTTTCACTATAACCGAATTCATCATATTCAGCATTAACATCCTAAATTAGAATCTGTTAAAAATACATCCCAATAATAAAAATCTTCCTAGAGGGTCATAAACCTTTCCTAGGGACAATTAAAAGACGCCGCAAAAGCAGAAAGTTTGAAAACATCCAAACCTTATTGCGTCATCCCATTATCCGCGCCATTCTTTTATTTGTCACCATTGGCGGATTATATTGCTCTCTTTGTTTTGATAAACTAAATAGACAAGAACAGCTTAAAAATAGAAAACAACCCGCCCGATATTCAGGTTCAGGTAGACGTGGCGTGAGACCTTCAGCTGAATAACTGGGACCCATAGGTCGAGGCAGATGTGACGTCAGTGAGTTTATTCCCGTGTTTTTATTAAAGAGCGTATCTTGTTTATTTATTTTCTCAGTAGATAATTGAAAATTTGAAAAATTTAAACCGTAGAAAATTTAATTTTTTTCTTTCTTTATGCGATAGGAAAAAATTAAAATGTAGTGAAAAGCCCATTATGACCTGATAATACATCCCAATAATAAATCCTTCCTAGAGTATCACAAACCTTTCATAGATGCAATTAAAAAGATGCCGTGAAAGGATACAAACACGAGATCAGATACTTATTATTATTATTATTATTATTATTATTATTATTATTATTATTTTATCAATAGCAAGCAGAAAGTCCGGTGAAGCTATTGATTTAGTCTCTTTGATTTGTTTTTTTTTCTTTAATTGTTCATCGTGATTTAAAATGTCTAAAAGTCCGTTGGCTAGTTTAAATTACTTGTTAAATTCTTACGCGAAAGTTATTTAAACATGTACACAAATATCATTAAATATTTAAAAACGAACGTCGTCAAGCACCGTAATGCACAAAGTTTTGAGTTAACTGCTCGAAATTACGATCAACTTGGTTTTTAAAGGAGTTTACACTATTTGCGCAGACGGTACTTTCTTCAAGCGAGTTCTATGTGTACACTACCCGATTGATGAGGAAGTTCTTTCTTGGAAATGTCGCTGATTTTTCTTTGCTTAATTTTTTTGAGTGTCCCCGAAGCTGTTGATTCTGATTTAAATGAAACAAATTTCTCAAGTTACAAGAATAGTAGTTTGTTAGTATTTTAAAAGTTTCTATTATATCACCCCTAGTTCTTCTTTGCTTCAAAGTAGTTAGCCCAAATCTTTTAAGTCTTTCAGGATAAGGTAAACCGCTCAATTCAAATGGAATTCTGGTAACCCGCCTTTGGACCCTTTCCAAAATTTCAATATCTTTGATGTAGTAGGGGTTCCAAATATTGTATCCATATTCAATTTTTAGTCTAATATAGGAAGTGTACAATTTCTTTACAATCTGTAGAGAGTGATCTTTGAAAGTCTTTTGCACCATGAAAATAAAGCTATTGGCTTTCTTTACCATTTTATTAATATGTGCTTCCCATTTTAAATTAGAAGAAATCACTAACCCCAGATCTGTTTGTTCTGTAACACTAATAAGTTGAAGATTATTTAGCAAATATGTTTCACAAGGGTTGTTTGAGCCAATATGCAATACTGTACATTTTGATACATTAAGCTTCATGCAGCACTGGCTTGTCCATGTCTCAATACGCCTCAGATCTCTGTCTAAGCATTGCTTTTGCAACAATGGATTACAGAATAACTTGGTATCGTCAGCAAAAAAAATTATGAATGTCTCAATATTCCATGACAAATCGCTAATGTAAACCAGAAACAGCAATGGTCCTAAAACAGATCCTTGAGGGACCCCACTTATAACTGGATGTTTATTGGATAATATACCATTGACCCTTACTTGATAAAAACGGTTGGTGAGAAAGTCATTGATTAGACTAAGAAGCTTTCCTCTTATACCAAAATGTTCAAGCTTGTAGAGCAACAATGAATGTGGTACTTTATCAAATGCTTTCTCGAAATCCAGGTATATTACATTGGTAGGTTGCATTTCATCGAGAGCTTTGGTCCATTTATTAACGCAGCTTAAAAGGTTAGTAATTGTTGAGCGCTTAGATATAAAACCGTGTTGTGAATCTGGTAGAACTTTGTTGTTAAGTAAGAAGTCAGTCAATTCTGTAGCTATGATTTTTTCTAGACATTTGCAAGGATTGCAGGTGATGGGTCTATAATTTTCTGCAATATGTCTGTCACCCTTTTTATAAAGTGGAGCAACTACTGCTTGTTTCCAGATTTCTGGAATTTTTCCTGAATTCATACACTCCTGAAATAATAGCGAAATGTGGTTGCTAATAGAGCCTTTGCACTTTTGTAGAAATATTGTTGGAAAACCATCCGGGCCTGGACTGGAGTCAGACTTCATTTCACTTAAAGCTTTGATTATCTTCTCTTCAGTAAATTCTATGTTGTCTAACGTATTAGTTACTCTTGACGCGTTTGGTAAAGTTGGTGTGACGTTCTGATTTGGACTGAATACTTTATTAAATTGTATGGCGAATTGTTCCCCCATATGTTTAGGATCAGTTATTAATGCATTGTTATCGTCTTTTATCGATATAGATGATACTTTAGAGTTAAGGCTTTTTGTTACATATTTAAAAAATTGCTTTGATGTGCCATTTGTTGCTATTCCATTTTCATATTTTTGTCGTGCTTCTGCAATTGTTTGTTTTAGTTTATTACTTTGACTCCTATAATTCTGATAGTTTTCTATCGTTCTTCTGTTGACATATTTATCCCAAAGCCGTATTTTTTTATTAATTTCTTTAAAAATATGCCTATTAATCCATGGTTTTTGAGAATTAACTCTTACGGAAACGTTTGGTATGAACTTATCTATTGTAGAATTTAAAATATTTTCAATATCATTGTAAGTAGTGTTGGAGGGCATTATGGTTGGTGTGACATTTTGAAACTGTTCTTGCAAGTGATCATTATTACCAACATAGTTTGCATTCCAGAAGTTACGCCTGAGTATATTTTGGGTCGGTTTAATAATAGTTTTTATTTGCGATTTGGCAGTAATTACTAAATGATCACTTTTTCCGACTGGTGGTTTACTTTGTATATCGTAGACAGAGTTTTTTGAATTGCACAAAAATAGGTCAAGAAGAGAGGAATTATTGTTTCTAAATCTTGTTGGAAATGATATTAATTGATATGCGTTGATTTCGTGATACATATGTTAAGGAAGTCCTGGGACTTCTTATCAGCAATTTCTAAAGAGCTGTTATTCCAATTTATATTGGGGTAGTTAAAATCGCCCATGATGAAAGTGGATACAGGGGTACTTGGGTAGAAAAAGCTTCTTTAATTTGGTTAATCATTTGCAAATTAATAACTTCTGAGGTTTGATTCGGTCTATATATGCATGCTAAATGTATATTGGTATCATTAATTCGGACTTCTATCCGAAGAGAATTAACTGGCAGTTCAATTTTATATTTTTGTGATATATTTGAAGCAAATATGTTGATGTTGCCTACTTTATTTTTGATATATATATACATACACCTCCTCCTTTTTGATCCGCTCGATCACTTCAAAAAAGAGTATATCCATCTAGATTAATTAAGCTGTTGTTTATATTATTATGTAACCATGTTTCAGTTAACATTATGACAGTTGAGTTTGATTTTTGAACGTCTATTTTAAACTCATCTACCTTATTACCTAGTGAACACGTATTAGTATACCAAAATGAAATTTCAACCACCCCATCTGTTTTATGTAAATTTAGTTTTTTGGTTTTTCTGTTATAATAGTATAGGAACTCCCCTTATATATTTAATTTTCAAATTTTGATTACCCTTTCTTTTTTCTTCTTCTAATTTTTCAATGACTTCTTTAAGGTATTTTCGCTGTAGAACTGTTTGATCGCTTTTTATGTACCTATATACATACCGTTTTCTTCCACTGCTCTTCTATTCTTTAAGACTGTTAAAGCTTCTTCTTTGGATGGGAAAATTACTCTAATGGAACGCATTTTGCCGTCAACATAGCGTCCTAATCGCATTATTTCAGAATCTCTTATACAACGTCATCTCATTATCCGCGAAATTCTTTTATTTGCCAGTTGCCACCGATTATAATGGCATCCTTGTTTCGACAAGTTAAATAGAAAAGAAGAGGAGACAGACTGGAGATATCATTCAGTTAGATGCCGGAGGGTCAACCTTAATCCCCAATCCCTGCGATTGATCGATTTGTGTTGAGACGTAGATCGTTGGCTTCGCGAGTGTTTATTTATTTGTTAAATTATGTTCTCATAAGTATTTCAAAATTTGAAAACTAAAAACCGTGAAATTTAAATTTTTTTTTCCTCTAAGCGATAGGATAAAAATCAAAATTTTAGTGAAAAAGCCCATTCTTGCTTTGCTGTGGCTATTTACTTTCTGGACAGATTTTACTTTGGCTCCTCCAGTCGGACTAGGCCACACTGTGTGGAATTGTAACGGAACGCGACAAGATTAATACAAAAAGTACTTACACTTTACAAATGTATGCAATTAATAGTGCAACAACAAAACTCAAAAGTAGTAGCACAGTTCCAAGACCTGCTAAAAGTACTGAAGCTCCACCAGGGCCACGGTTTGCTACAACGCCAGCAGGTAAGTCGCTACTAGAGCCAGAAAAGTGTACAGTAATTGGGACGCTAGCTTTCTTCGGAGGGTCACCGCTGTCAGTGGCCGTGACTGTTAATGAAGCCGAACTTCCTTGCAGGTCTAAAAAATACAAACTAATTAAACTATGACTATGATAATGTGTGTTAATACAGCTTTATTAAAATTACACCCCAAAAAGAAAATATATAATGAATTATATCGAGTTTTTAAAAAATCTTTTATATGGTTTTTAATCAGGGTTTAAAAACCTCTCTTTAAAGGCCTTTTTATCCATATAAACTATATATTACGGAAATTCAAATTATTTCATAGAATATCTACCTACATTTCAGTAATTTATATAAGTATTTACTTGTTTAAAAAAAAAGTTAAAACGGAAATATGTTGACCGGCCTTTACATTATATAGTTGGACTTGCATCCAGGAACGCAACAACGATATGACATTTTCACTATAAAACTTGGAAAGCTAAACCAGGAGTTTATATTATTCAATAAAATATATAAGGGAGATGCAATTATTATTTAGTATGCATAAAAGAAAATTCGCGCAAATGTAAAACCAACGAGACGAGACAGGACGGACGGCAAAAATGCATACCTCGGTGTATGGGCTCATTACGGTCCACTCGTCCACTACTAATCTTGGGATATAAGCCGAGTTCCGTTTACGTTACTTTTAAATAGCAAATCACAACAAAGATTGTCCTCCTTCTTGCCGCGTTTAAGTATGCCCCTCTTTATTTGTAATGCGATTATGCGAAGTTGTTTCTAAATCGTTTCTTTAACAAATAATTATTAGCTGTTGTTATACCGATTTTTCTTTATGTGCGTTAATAAAAGATGTTCTAAACGATCAAAATAAGTGATAATAATCCATTTTAAAAAATGTGACTTTAATTCTCCACAACTTTTTGAGCGAACCTGTATATTGCAATTTATTACAGATTTAGTAGATTTTTAAAAGTCTCACAACTTTTATATACAGAGTCCTGCACCTCACCTCCCGTATTCTATAGCTTACATAGTAATTAAGTTAGAATTTTGATATTTTGCAGACCTTACCTGTATCTTGGGGTGCATTTCAGGAAAATATTTTTTTCATACAGGGTGTTTCAAAAAAGTGTGACGTCATAAGGATGTATTTTTTTAGATTACACGCCTTATATTTTCTTACTTATTTGGGTGCCTCCTATAATTTCCTACATACCCCTAAAATTTTATTAAAATCGATTCAGTATTATAGGCGAAAAAAAATAAAAACTAAAAAATATTAGTTTTGCACCACTGGTTTTAAAAATTAATAAAAAATAAAAATAATGCCTCGTTAATAAAACTATATAAAGATACTTATTAAATGAAGTCTAATAGTCTCGTTAACCAAGTTTGACTAATACGAACTGTACAGGGTGTCCAAAGTTTAGTGTCAAACTTTGCAAAATTTAAAGCAGTTTATTTTTCTTATTTCAAATAGGAACCCCTGTATCTTTTTATGTCATTCGATGCAGAATTAAAAATCAAACATTTGTCCTAATTACAATCCTATCGCAATTTCTAACGCATCAAGACTTATTTGCAGAAAACTCATTTTATCAACTATTCCAACCGTCAGTATTATGAATAAATATCGAAGGTGGCTTTGAAAAACAATTTATTGGTATTAATAGTAATTTAACAAACTAGTGTATTAATAAGGGCGATTAATAAAAATCGAGACAATTTGTTGAGATTATTAATCGCTATTTAATATACGCGTTAGTTACAATATTTTTCCGTCGATTGTCTTGTTAATAGATTATATATTTTTTTTTAATTTAGAACCAAACTACATATTATAACAAATTTTTGAGTTTCAAACTTATTGACATCGACAGAAACTATGGCAACGCCATTATGTACGCGGCAGTGCGTGCTTTGTAGTATATTTGGTTGCCTAAAATCGTTTATTAATAAAAAAAATCATGCATTAATAGGGGCCATTAATGTATGATTTTTTATACATTAATTAAGGTTGTAAATACCCGGTCGACGGAAAAGTTTATTAAAGTAACAAGACACCATTTTGACTTTGGTAATCTAAAATTTTCGAATATTGTTAAATACTAAGTAATTATTTAAGCTGTTAATAAGTAATTTATATTGTTTATTGTGATGGACTAAAACCAAGAAGAACTCGTAGATATGATTTTTATATTAGGAGCATGCGAAAAGAACTCTTTTTTGGCAAGCCGAGTTTAAGCACAGCGTTATCCGGAACAACGACATCCAGACAAAAGGAGCCTGCAGAACATTAGAGAGGTTTGTACAAACGGGAAATGTAAACTACCCAAAACCAGTGAGAAATAAACCGGTCCGAACTAAAGAAAATCAATTAACAGTGCTATTATCTGTTATAGAAATTCCTTCAGTTAGTCAACCAGCAGTCTCTGATGCCGTAGATGTAAACGAAAGAACAGTTCAACGAATTTTAAAGGATAATCATATCCACGATTATCATTTCCAGTTAATAATTTCTAACAATTTAACAATACTTGAAACTTTTAGATTACTAAAGTCAAAATGGTATCTTGTCACTTTAATAAACTTTAATACCAATAAATTGTTTTTCAAAGCCACCCTCGATATTTATTCATAATAATGACTGTTGGAATAGTTGACAAAATGAGTTTTCTGCAAATAAGTGTTGATGCGTTAAAAATTGCGATAGGGTTGTAATTAGGACAAATGTTTGATTTTTAATTCTGCATCGAATGACATAAAAAGATACAGGGGTTCCTATTTGAAATAAGAAAAATAAATTGCTTTAAAGTTTGCAAAGTTTGACACTAAATTTTGGACACCCTGTACAATTCGTATTAGTCAAACCTTATATCTTAAAAGTCTTTGAGTCAAACTTAGTTAACGAGACTGTTACGACTTTATTTAATAAGTTTCTTTGTATAATTATATTAACGAGGCATTATTTTTATTTTTTATTAATTTTTAAATCCAGTGGTGCAAAACTGATATTTTTTAGTTTTTATTTTTTTTTCGTCTATAATACTGAATCGATTTCAATAAAATTTTAGTGGTATGTAGGTAACTATAGGATGCACCCAAATAAGTAAGAAAATATCAGACATGTAATTTAAAAAAATACATCCTTATGACGTCACACTTTTTTGGAACACCCTGTATGAAAAAAAAATATTTTCCTGAAATGCGCCCCAAGATACAGGTAATGTCTGCAAAATATCAAAATCCTAAATTATTAAGTGATGGAGCTATAGAAGACGGGAGGTGAGGTCAGGACCCTGTATATGACATTTTTTGCTAACTCATGTATTTTTTAAAAATAATCGACCGTTCTGGTAATTTCTCCTAACCCTGTATATACATATGGAAAGTATGTATATGCAATGGAAGATAATAGATAACTGTTAAGTCCAGATTTAGAAAGCATATTGCTTACTAGAATTATACCTACTTGAATGTTTACCTGTAACATCTCTGAGTCTTAACTCTCCATTAGGAGTTATAAAGAACATATGGGCATCAGGCCCATTAAGGGAAAAAGTTAAACGATCACCTCGATCTCCGTCTGCTGCCTCTACTCTTCCTACTAAATCGTGCGGTCCACTATTAATGCCAGCGAAGAATTCATAATGGGCATATCGAAATCGGGGTTCCCATTCGTTGACATTACCCACTGTTATATTTACTGTACTGGAATCGTTCTAAAAATATATTTAGTGATAACTATCTGTAGGTATGCCAATTAAATGTAATTTTTACTTTTTTGCATGAAGGAAAGCTTTTATCGGTTTTTAAAATTTTTGGGTCTCTAGACCATAAAAGGCAAATCTGCTTAATGACTGCTGACCGTTACGTCACGACTAGTTGACTAGTGCTTATCTTTCTAACATTCGTGAACTAGGTGTGATAGTAAATTTGCGTCAATAATGAATGTCGTATAAAAAAGTTCTATTGTAATCAGTGTTGCCAATGACATTAGGTGAAAAGGTCCGCCCAGTGGCACGAAAAAGTCCGATTTAGTCCGCGTCGAAATGAAAATGCTTCGTCTGGCGCATTCGCCATAATGGTACATGGAAAAGCCAGATATACTCCCTACGTAAAAATATTAGGATTTAATCGTACTTACCTATATCCGAAAGTTGATATTAACTGAGATACAGGGTGTTAAAGTTAAAAGTTAATTTTTGTTTTTTTCTAATAACTTTGAGAAAAACCAACATTTTTCACAAAATTTGGCAGTTGGGTTTTTTTTAGGATGAGAAATTAATTTTTTTGTGAAATTTTAATGTGCAAAGTAGAGGGTCTGCGGTTTTTTCGCATATTTATTAGGTCATAACTTTTTTCTGCCTCAGTGTATTTAAGTTTTTAATGAAAATAATAATTTTTAGATATTTATTACATAAAAAAGATATACTAAGTTTAGGTCGCCCAGAGTTGCCGTTTTGGAGATATTTGCATTTAAATTATTCAGTGCACCCTGCCCAATTATTATAATTATTTGCAAACTATTTTTTTTTCAAAGTAAGCTATGAGAAAACAAATGAAATTATGCAGTTGCTATGAAACCTCTATGTTGTTATTTGTTTGTTGATTATTGTAACAGGTTGTAATGATTTTTAAATGAAATATTATTTTTCAATTTTTCAAGTTATTTTAAATAAAGTAAGTTAAAGAACAATCCAATTTTTGTATGTATTATTCCCAATTACCAGTACTAGAACATTATTTATCATGTAAAAGTTAATTGGTAAGAAGTAAGAAAACATTATTTGCTTGCCTGAGCTAGCGCGCGCTGAATAATTTAAATGCAAATATCTCCGAAACGGCAACTCTGATGGGCGACCTAAACTTAGTATATCTTTTTATGTAATAAATATCGAAAAATTATTATTTTCATTAAAAACTTAAATACACTGAGGCAGAAAAAAGTTATGACCTAGCAAATATGCGAAAAAACCGCAGACAGCGCCCTCTACTTTGCACATTAAAATTTCACAAAAAAATAAATTTCTCATCCTAAAAAAAACCCAACTGCCAAATTTTGTGAAAAAATGTTGGTTTTTCTCAAAGTTATTAGAGAAAGACAAAAATGAACTTTTAACTTTAACACCCTGTATCTCAGTTAATATTAACTTTCGGATATAGGTAAGTACGATTAAATCCTAATATTTTTACGTAGGGAGTCTGTGGTTTTTCTATGTACCATTAATTAGCGGACACCCTGTATAATGAAAAAGACTGATAACTCCATAAACATTTCTTTTTTAATAACAAAAAAAACAATAATAAAAAAGTTAATGTAATAATAAGTAATAAGACAACCCAACACTTGGTAAATAAACAATAAGTTACCTGCCGATTTTATTTCCAAATTTGTGCATTTAGCATATTTTTGTCAGGTATCAAAAAGTCCGAAATAGTTTCAAAGTCCGACAAAAGTCCATAGCCTTAAAAAAAGTCCGAAAATCGGACTAAAGTCCGCCGATTGGCAACAACGATTGTAATTTTTGACAGTGACATTAGCATTGATTTTAAAATTATTTGATTATTTTCAAGGAAAAAGTGATGCCGGAAAGACTCTTTTACCCTTTAACGCAGTTTTTACGAGGTAAGTAGATATAATAAAGCAGAAATTGTGAAAACACTAATAATAAACATGACAATATGGCAATGTTTTTATAAATACCTATCTGTTTTAGAGAGTTTCTGATGCTTTGGGAGTTTTGTGTTTAACAGTCCAACGAATTAAGGCAAAGGGGATAGAGGAGGATGTAGATTCTAAGAATCACAATATTGTATAGTCTATTTCAGAAAGGTGTAGAGTAATAAAAGCTCATTAGGTATGCAAAGGGACTACAGAGTGACCCAACGAATATTTAAGCCACTTTCATAATTTGGCATTGATTTCATTGCAAAATTCTTTCTTTTCATCAAGTGCAGGTAGTACCACCCGGGTTTGGGTCAATTTATGGGTTTTGCCTATTGTTGTCCATTCACAAACACTGAAAATGGTGTGATAAAGGCGTGCGGGTACGATATTCGTAAAAAGGAAATAATTTTATTTTAACAGAATAAAAATGAGGCATTATGTACATAGTATTAGCTACACTTATTTTTTTATTAAACATTATAAAAAAAATACAAAATACAAAAAATACATTATACAGAAATTAAATTATAAAAGATCATAATATTCTTCGTCATCTAACTGTCATCTCCTCTTGACGTTATAATTATTAACGGGTCGACGGTTCGATCGATCAGGTGGTCAAGATCCCACATTTTCTCCTCTTCTTTAATGACATGATGGACTGCTTTTCGCCAGTTCTCTGGTGTCACTTCCTTAATGGCTTGCTTAAATAGTAGCTTAACGTCTTTCATTTTGAATGTCGCGTGTTGTGTCCCTTTACCAGAAGGCACCTTAATACCCGTTGACAGGCCTTCCATGAAAGCTTGGCGAGCACTGGTTATATTTTTGTCTTGCCACAATTTTGGAACTATATAGCCTTCATTAATCCACGTCTCATCAAGATAAAAGATTTTCTTCTGCTCTCTTCTGTACTGCTTTATACTTCTTAAGTATTTTCGTCGCCAGCAAACAATTTCATCGCTTTCCAGTAAAAATGATTTACGGTTATGCTTTTCCCAGACAAAATCCAGATTTTTTAAAGTGGCCCATAAAAGTTTTCTTGTTATCAACGAAATACTGTCATCCTGGCCAAGCTCCATTAGAATCTTATCTAGGGTGGGTATTTCTTTTTTAAAATAAAAAATATATAAAATAAAAAGCCAAACTCGGTACCTGTTAAATGGTACCTGTTAAACGCAAAACGTAACTTTATAATCTACTAATTAAATAATCCCTACACAATATTTCGATTTTGACACTTCAGGCCAGAAAATATACCTTTTCTAATCCTCTTACGCAATAACTTAAAATTTTAATTTTACAAACAATACTATTTTTTCTCTGAAATTTTTGGTTAGTTATCATAAATAATTTAATGCACAAAGTTAACCTGCGCCTATGGCCGACACCGAAATTCAGCCGAACTGGACGGAATTTCCCATTTTATTACTCTACACCTTTCTGAAATCGACTATAGCTATTTTGTCATCTCGTGGTCGACAACTTCACGAAATTCATGCACATAAAATAAGAGAGAGTATTTATGAGATAGAGCACTTTACCATTTGCTCAATACAACTAAACCTTAAAATCATTGATGGTGTTAATTTTTTACGGGTTCATTAGCGGAAATTAAAATTTATATGGCGTAAATGTACTATATCAAACAGGCGTTTTTTAATAATAGAGCAACCCGATATAGCTCAAAAACAAGTAGAATTTTTAAGAGAATTTAAGAATAATGGCAACTCCTAATTTCCCTTAAAACCTGTTTTTCTGGATGAAACCTAAATATACAGTAAAGGGACATTAGGCGAAGTTGACAAGATGAAACCATTCATATAGGTAAAAAAACATCGTCAGAGGGTTTACGGTATATTATTCTACACGCTGATTAAGAAAATGGATTTGTGAATAATGCAAGTTTGATATTCAAGTCTGGCCTGAAATCTGGCGATTATCATGATTCGATGAATAGTGAAAACTTAAACAAATGGTTTGAAGTAAAATTGTTACCAAACTTGGAAGAACCGTCGCTTATTATCATGGATGGCGCGATCTATCATTATGGGCTAATTGAATTGTCAAAATTTTACCAAACCAAATATTCCACCGCTAACACGTTCTGACGGCACAATAGCAACCACGGCTGAAGATAAAGCGAACTTACTCGCAGAACTCTTTGCTTCACACTCCACGGTAGACTTTCAGGGAAAAACACCCCCGAACATTCCAGCAGTTCGATCGGAAATGACTGATATCGTATTCCGTCAGCGTCCTGTCAAGCGAATTCTGAAGGGGCTCGATGCCAAAAAAGCTTCTGGTCCAGATGAAATTCCTATTATAGTGCTCAAGAAATGCGCCGATGAACTCACACCAGTATTTTGTAGACTTTTTAACTTATCCTACAAAAAAGGAATATTTCCATCTTGCTGGAAAAAGGCGCGAGTCCAGCCTATACCAAAGAAAGGCAAGAAAACCCTGCCAAACAACTATCGACCAGTCGCATTGCTTTCAGTTATATCAAAGGTGATGGAGAAAGCTATTAACCAACAACTTATAAAATACCTGGAAGGCCTTAAAATTATCAGCGACCATCAGTATGGTTTTCGTAAGTCCAGATCAACAGGAGACCTGCTAGCCTATGTCACTCATCTTTGGAGCAACGCAATCGAACATCATGGGGAGTCCCGGGCTATTGCACTGGACATCTCTAAAGCCTTTGACCGTGTCTGGCACGAGGGGCTCCTAAGCAAACTGCGTTCTTATGGTATGCCCGGTCGATTTTGTTCATGGTTGTCTAGCTTCCTCAAGGACCGCTCTCTGCAAGTGGCGATTGACGGGTTTCTCTCAGACACCTTCACCATCAATGCTGGTGTTCCTCAAGGGTCCATATTATCTCCCACTCTCTTCTTACTGTACATTAACGACCTTCTAGCGAAAACAGAAAATCCATTATATTGCTTTGCTGACGATAGCACACTTATCTCATCTTTTACTTTGAAACCTCAAACATCGGCTACTGATGCACATCTTCGCAGACAACATGAGGTATCACGCCTCAATAACGACCTGGAAGAAATTTTGTCTTGGGGTGACAGTAACCAAGTCGAATTTAACGCTCAAAAAACCCAGGCTGCAGTTTTCTCTAAGAAGGCCAACATTGCAGAACCCGATATCGTTATGGCAGGACACGCAATTCCACTGACTTCGTCTATTAATTTGCTGGGTGTCAACCTGGGAGGAAATATGTCTTGGCATAATCACGTAGTGGCAATCGCCAGGGCAGCTTCTCAGAAGCTCGGTATACTTTTCCGTACCAAAAAGTTGTATACACCTCAACAACTTTTGACACTCTATAAAGCCCAGATTCGACCATCACTGGAATACTGCTCTCATATCTGGAGTTCTGCACCGAAGCATACCCTTCGGTTGTTGGATTCCATCCAAAGGAGAGCCGTTCGTCTAATCGGCGACCACGAGCTGACTAAGAACCTCGACAGCTTAGAACATCGAAGACAGGTTGGTGATTTGACTCTCTTCTACAGATATTTTCATGGCAAGTGTTCGACAGATATTGCCCGCTCGATTCCACCTAGAGTAATGCATAGCAGAAACACACGACGAACCACTGCCGCCCATCCCTATGTGCTTCAACTTAGTACACCCCGAACATCATTGTTTCAGAACTCTTTCATTTGGAGGACGTCATCTTTGTGGAACGGCCTTTCTGAGACCGTGTTTCCAACCGAATATAACCTCCAACGATTCAAGAAAAACGTGAATCGCTTTCTTCGCACACGCACCGCTCCCAGAGCGCCTTAAAGGATTTTCCTATAGTGCTTGTGCTCGATCATAAAAAAAAAAAAAAAAAAAAATTCCAAATACAAGTTGGTCAAAAAGATTACTGATTGCATGGTGAGAATAAAGACAAATTCCGGTTTCGCCATTTGCAATGAAGAATGAGATCTGGATAATAAGCAGCATAGTCCACCTGTCCACCCAAACCTTTAATTAATTTTATTTTATTTTAATAGATTGGACGAACTACACTGAGAAAATGAAGTTTCCTAAGTTATCGGGCTGGACAAATTTAGCAGCTGTTACTAAATAAACCGCTATATTAGTTAAAATATTGTTTAAAGGTGGACATGATGATCTTGTAGTCGTTGCAGTATATATTTTGCTGGGTTTTAGAAATCTTATAGTGCTGTTATTACAACATATTTGTTAACTGTTGCTATATTATTATGTCTATACCAGCTAAATACTTTTATAAAGAAATAAACTTAAACGGTTAAGTAATTATTGCTATCTGAATTAGCGATCCTAGCGTTACAATTGTTAATCGTAACCCTAATGCACTTTTGCCTAGTAGAAAAGCCAGGATAGCTCGATCGCGGTTCTACTAGAGCAAAACGGTTTATTAAGATTCGTTATTTGGATATAGGAAAGGGTAAATTCGGTTGAACGTCAGCCAATAAGAAAGCGCTTGCTCTGCCACTCGGACATCAGGAAAATCAAAAGTCCAATCTGTAATCGTATCTTCCGCGAGATAGTTGTGGGACGCATTACGCGCATTATTTTTCAGTTCTGTATGCCTGTGCTGTACCTACCTAAAGTATTCGTTGTTTTTTTTATGTGATTTTGTACCTCCTGTTAACTTTTGTTCTAATAAAAAATTTAAAAAAAAAAATTAGACGGGGGCATAATTTAAGAGTAAATTTTTTTTGGCTATAAACTTTAATCAGTTTTAAATAATATATGTCTTTTTTGTAATAAATACAATTTATTAGAATAAAAATCTGAATAATTTCTTGAATTTCATTGAAGTTTGTCGCTAAAAACATGTTAACGTTAAGTATAAAATGTCCACCACCTTTTTTTTAAACTTTTTATTACAATACAAGTTAACAGGGGGTGCAAAATTAATTATGTAAATCCTTATGGCCCGCGTTTAAAAAAACTTACCGTAGGTATACAGGGTGTTAGTAAATAAGTGCGACAAACTTCAGGGGGTGCTTCTTTAAGTGATTTTAAGAAAAATAGTTCATATAAACATGGGTCCGAAAATGCATAGTTTTTACGATACAGGGTGTCAAACTTTTAAAAAAAAATCGGATGTTCGTAAATATCTCGATATTCTTTTATTCGATTTTGTTGAAATTTGGTAATTTTATTTATAATAACAAGAGGATAATTTAGCCTCAATTAGATTAAAATTTTTAAGTCCAGTGGCGTTCCGGAAGACAGTCCAACTAATATTTTTGACAACAAAACTGCGCGCCACTGGCTTTTTTAAAAATTATGTATTTTTTTCGAATTAAGCAACTACAAATACAAATATGTTATTTTTTGAGTTTTTTCATATCTTGCTTTGTTTTTGAGAAAAAAAATAGAAACCACTTTATTGCATGTCCCCGGGACAATAAGAGTAAAAAATTTAAACTACTTACTATGCTATTAAGCAATTAATTACACGAAAGTCCTCTTTTGAATTTTAATATTTTAAAATATATGCGAAAAATTCGAAAGAGAACTTTTGTGTAATTTTAATTGGTTAATAGCATAGTAAGTGGTTTAAATTTTTACTGTTATTGTCCCGGGGACATACAATAAAGTGGTTTTTATTTTTTTTCTCAAATACAAAGCAAGATATGAAAAAAACTCAAAAAATTAAATATTTGTATTTGTAGTTGCTTAATTCGAAAAAAATTACATAATTTTTAAAAAAGCCAGTGGCGCGCATTTTTTTTGTCAAAAATATTAGTTGGACTGTCTTCCGGGACGCCACTGGACTTAAAAATTTTAATCTAATTGAGGCTAAATTATCGTCTTGTTATTACAAATAGAATTACCAAATTTCAACAGAATTGAGTACAAGAGTATCGAGATATTTACGAACATCCGATTTTTTTTTTAAAGTTTGACACCCTGTATCGTAAAAACTATGCATTTTCGGACCCATGTTTATATGAACTTTTCTTCTTAAAATCACTTAAAGAAGTACCCCCTGAAGTTTGTCGCACTTATTCATTAACACCCTGTATAAAACTTTCGTTTGAACAGCACATATTTATGGAACGCCCTGTATAACTACTTGCTAAACAAAGAAGCAGTGATTACTAAACAATTATGCTGCGATAAATAAACAATTATGCTGTGATTACTAAACAATCATGCTGTGATTACTAAACAAGTATGCTCCTTTACTAAACGACAATACAATAATTACCACACGAGTATATTGATATTACACGATCATGCAACAGTTACTAAATAAACTGGCTAGGACTATTCAATATGTGTTCCTTACTAATATTCAATTTTGCTAAAGCAGCCAAATTTTCTAGTAAGAGCAGGTTTTCATGGATCATATTGTTATTAAAATATGTAGTAATGATTACTAAATAGACTCTGCTTAATATATTTGGCAGTCACAACACGACGTTAGGGCTGGCGCTATATTTACTCTAATATTTAGACATAGTTGCTTTATATAAAGCCATCATAGCTAAATAATTTTCTCAGTGTAGCATTGCAACATAGACATCGAGTTTTAGGACTTCCTCCATATCATTATTGCCACTTTAATCCTATATTGAAATGGTTTGGTCGGAATGTAAGCACTATTATGATGCAAAAATAAGTTCTATGCATCCTGTAACAAATGACGTGGTTTTGGGTGTGTGGAATGAAGCCATAGAAAATGTAACAGTGGAAAAATGAAAAAATTATGTAATACACACTAATAAAATTATAAATGATGTGTGGAAACGGGAAAGATTTATTGATGCTTCAGATACACTTTCCCTTATTATTAACTTGGACGAATCGGATGATAATGATCCTTGCGAAGATAAATTATTTTAATTATTAAAAAACTGTATTTTGTTGTGTTGTCATTTTTTATTATATTTTCTTCTTAATGCTTTTATAAATTAGATGAAAATATTTAAAACAAAATTTGTAGACTAATCACTAGAGATGCACTAGACAAAAACTATATGATTCAATTTTATATTTTATAAATGAGTTTTACTTATTTTTCAGTAAATTTAAATCAATTAATAATTTCATACTAAAACTTCAACAAGGTGAAATTAACAATATCAAATACAATTTTTCAATTTTGTTTCTTTTAGGTTAGGTTCGTAAGCAATCATAAAAATAACATAAACTTGGAATACGGGATAATTTTACTGCATTCGAAAAAGATATTTCCTAAAATTAAACAACCCTTAAATTTTTACATCTACAGAAGTCAGAAATCATAATAAATTAGGTCCACGGAATAAGCAATTACGGTAAACCTTACTTCACCCTACGTAAATATATAATTTAAAAAATGCCAGAACATACCTGAGACGCAGACGAGTGTCTATACAACGCACACTGTTTGCGGCATGCTCTTGCATATAACGTTCATTCGGGTCAGGGTCAGTTCGGATTGAATATAGCAGTTGAATTCGAGCGTTACACAGCCGAGTGTGACGCGTGATGGCTCAGTTTAATTCAGTGCCCACAAAAAGTGCTAAACGCGCTCAAAGAAGTTTTCACTTCAAAAATTTGAAAAACGCGCTTGTATTTTACTTGTTCACATGCATCCAAGTTTAGGTAGATTGTAACGCCCGCCCCTATTATGATTATGGCCTAAATTTTTTACTTACTTATTTTCGACCTTACTTCTGGGGACGTTTACAAATTTTTCACTTGGTAGGTTCTCAGCACCAGTGTGTTTTACCAATCACTGTTAAATCTATTTCACTAATAATCTATATCTCTATTTATTTGTCAAAATCTATTTTGTTATGAAATTATATTCTTTCTAGGGAGCCTAACTATGATAAGTTAAACGACGAATCACTTTAACACATAAGTTTATTTTAAAATAATAAAATCGAGACCACCATGTACAGGGTTATCCAACCAAGACTAGACAAGGCGATTTTTTGACTTTTCCTGTACTTTTATAAAAAAACTGAAATAGCCATCTTAAGTCATTTTCTCCCGCGAATTCGAATATCTTCAGCAAAAAACAATTGAACATCAAACAAAACTACTAGGGGCCACTTTGATATTTTTTTAAATGGAACACCCTGTATATTTTTACATTTTTAAATTCCACATAAAATTATAATTGTTTTTTATTAAATGCACTATTAGTCTATACTTCATAGTTTCCGAGATATTGACTCTCGAAAAGTGACATTTTTGAACTTTGACAGCTTATAACTTTCAACAGTAAGTCTTAGAGCAAAACGGCTTACATGTCCCTATCTTCAATTTTTATTATCTTCCCAAAAAAATCAATTTCCAGTTAAACCGGAACAACTATATTTCCTTCTTTCGAGTTACATCCGGTTTAACCGGAAGTTGATTTTTTTGGGAAGATAATAAAAATTGAAGATAGGGACATGTAAGCCGTTTTGCTCTAAGACGTACTGTTAGAAAGTTATAAGCTGTCAAAGTTCAAAAATGTCACTTTTCGAGAGTCAATATCTCGGAAACTATGAAGTATAGACTAATAGTGCATTTAATAAAAAATAATTATAATTTTATGTGGAATTTAAAAATGTAAAAATATACAGGGTGTTCCATTTAAAAAATATCAAAGTGACCCCTAGTACTTTTTTTTGATGTTCAATTGTTTTTTTGCTGAAGATATTTGAATTCGCGGGAGAAAATGACTTAAGGTGGCTATTTCAGTTTTTTTATAAAAGTACAGGAAAAGTCAAAAAACCGCCTTGTCTAGTCTTGGTTGGATAACCCTGTACATGATTCAAGAAAATAAACAATGTTAAATTCGACACTTACTGTTGTCAACCCCGAAATACCGAGCCGAGAACATAAGTAGTATTCCTATTAGTCAAAATTGTCACTTTTAAACGATCCCTACTTAATACACTGGATAAAATGAATATCGTGATTAAATTTCCACTTAACAGACAACTTTTTCACTAAGACGTTTCCACTTTTCGCGACTAACTTCCGTGATTAATATTCAATAAACTTCGTTAATATCGCAACAGCAATTTTGGAATCAGACTTCCTACTTTTAACAGACTGACTTTTTCACAGACTCGTAACAGACTAACTATACTCTTTTAACCGACTAACTGCCCTCCATCGCCAAGGTTTCGTGTTTTATACCCGCAAAAGCAGTGGTGCTTAGCGCAAAATTACACCTGACTCGATTATTATATTGGTGCCGGGTGAAATGTTTCGCAATCGACATGACAAGGTAATAAAATTTATGAGTTTCTACACTGTAAGAAAAACTAAAATGTTTTATAATTAAGCATATGCCCAATTCGATATTTTCTTTCATTGTATAAAGCTCCTGCAAAACATGTCCTAAAGTAACTGTAGAGTCGTGAGCAACTATTGGTAACGCGTGCAATTTGTTAAAACACCTGCGGATATATCGCAGTATTCGTGTGCAAAATTGTAGTGTCAAGTGCAATAATGTTTTTAACTCAATATAAAATTTTGGTGGCTCTTCATTAGTTTCGTTCGGTCGGTAGTGAACAGTCGAAAGTCACGCGAGGAAAGAGTTGTTGAATTTTAAAAATAAAATAAAATAATTTTTATTTATTTTAAATGTGACGACTTTAATGAAGTCTTGTGTTAAGTTTTACTTCTTGTTTTTGGAATTGGATTACATGCCGATTGAAATTAAGTGAGTCTTCAACTTAAGTCAATTTCTTAACTTTAAATGTAGAAAACAGAAAAGTTTTTATTTTCCGTTTTTTTTTTGTAAAAATGTTATGTTGAGTAACTAGAACAAAATAATTTAGATAATTATTTTGTTTTTAAATATAATCCTTTTTAATGTTAACAGTAAAATCATTTACTTAATAACTTAATTTTTTTTTTAATTCTTCAGTAATTATTTTTCAAAATATTGTCATGTCGTTCCATTACAAGATCCAGAATAAAAAAAATCAAAACCTTTACCACCGGTAAGTCAAACTGACTGACTTAATTTACGACGTACCGCAAATATGGGGAATATGACGTAACGGTCAGCGGTCATTGAACAGACTTTATCCTATTTTCATCCGTGTCTGCTGCTCTGTCTGTCACACCATCTGTTGGCTCTAAGTTTAAAGATAAAACATTTAAAATAAACTTACTGTTATTCCATCTGTAGCAAACACCTTAA
The DNA here is from genome assembly GCA_963969555.1 of Polydrusus pterygomalis. NCBI lineage: Eukaryota > Metazoa > Arthropoda > Insecta > Coleoptera > Curculionidae > Polydrusus > Polydrusus pterygomalis. Next base: position 72,571,052 of record OZ018376.1, on the reverse strand, counting down.
ATACATACTCCTGTTTACTTTCATAATCAATTTTCTCTTTAAGGGACAACTCTCCCAATGTATTAACTGCAAATGTTTTTAGTACACTTTGGTCCGACACAAAATATTTGAGATGATGTCCTGGCCTGTTATTGGCCAATGTTCCTATGACAGCTCCTGGCGCCAGAGATTCTGAGGCGCGAATATTAAAAATAGCATGAAGGAATCTTATACCTTTGGCTAAACGTCTTATAACTGTCAACGTAGCAAGAGCATATCTACAAAAAATATATCATAATAATATGTCGGGTTGCACAAAGATTTTAAACAATACTTTAATACTATTATTATGTTTATTCATATTTAATATGGCTTTTGAACAAAGTATGAATTCCATATTAGTTGACCAATCATTATTTTGGAGCAGTGCTAAATAATCATTCCTTCTGTAAGAAAATGCAATGATAATTTATGTCTGCATCAATGATCTGCTGCAGATCATTGGTCTGCATATTCAAATATAAAAAGGTTTATAATTAGTTATGAACATTTCGACTCTACTAACCTGTCTGGATTATCCTGTTGAGTAGCCCGTATTACCAATATAGCAGACGTTTGTAAGTCGTGCTCATTCAAGGCTTTTGCCAAACTTACTTTTCCAGTTTGTCTGTCCAATCGAAATAAAGCATATTCACTGCCGATTCCGTTCCATGTATAAATTATTGATGCACCAATACCTTCATCTTGATCAAAGGCTCGGATATCACGCGGTTTTATTACTAAATTAGCTCCCTTAGATGGAGGCTCAGGAATTACAGCAGTATATCTATCATCTAAAAATCTACAAGAAATTTACAATAAATATACAATATACAGGCTATTACGGAAATATATTGCGATATTTCAACTAGCACACCCCGATCAGAAAACAAATTATGTAGTAATGATAAAAAAAATTTAATCTTTAAAGTTGTATAACAAACGGCAACATGGTAGCTCGTCGGGTTAAGAAAAAAGAGGATTTTATTACGATTATTTTGATACCACACACTATTAGGTTTCAGAAAAGCTTCCATTAAAAATGTTTCAAAAGTTAACTTGGAACTTTCCTAAAATGAAGCATCTTTTGAGAATAAAATAAGATTTTTAATGCATCAAGTAGCCTGTGACCAACAAAACTGATAAAACAAAATCATTAAGATGCCTTGAAAAAAACTGACATGCCGACAGCTTCTTTCGCACAAAGCTAACCAAATCGGCGTCGTCAAATTCGGCACTATTACCCAAAACTGGTTTAGAAAATGCAAAATGAGCCTTACAATAATCAAAACGATGCCTTTGTTGTTAGTAAAGAAAAAAAAATTGTGTGTGCTTAAGACCACACGACAGAAGTCAAAAAGGTGAAATTAATAATATCGAATAAATATATTTCCTAAAATTGAACAACCCTTGAAAAAAATGCCAGAACATACCTAAGACGCAACAAGTGTCTATCTTGTGATCTTAAACACACAAACAACGCACACTGTTTCCACGTCGATACTGAATGCGACTGATGCGGCATGCTCTTTCATATAACGTTTATTCGGGTCAGTTCGGATTGAATATAGGAGTCGAATTCGAGCGTAACACAGCCGAGCGTTACGCGTGACGGCTCAGTTTAATTCAGTGCCCACAAAAAGTGCTAAACGCGCCTAAAGAAGTTTTCACTTCAATAAATAGATGTTCTGGCATATATACAAGTAACTATCAATGCGGCACTCAGAGAGATCGCGCTAGAATGTTACACTTGTAAGTCTTTGGCAGGTAAAATTTTAAATAAACATAAATGCACTCAAATATGGGCATCATAATGATTTTGTTTTATCAGTTTTGTTGGTCACAGGCCACTTAATGCATTTAAACCTTATTTTATTCTCAAAAGATGCGTCATATTAGGAAAGTTCCAAATTAACTTTTTAACGTTTTTTAATGAAAGCTTTTTTAAAACCTAATAGTGTGTGTATCAAAAGAATCGTGATTAAATCTTCTGTTTTCTTAACCCGACGAGCCACCATGTTGCCGTTTGAAAAAAATTAGTTATACCACTTTATAGATTAATGTTTACACAGCATATAGCATTGGACCAAAAATAGTAAAATTGTATTTAGTAGAAATAAATTTGAAAAAAATAAATTTTTTCTGACTTTCTTACTCTTTGGTGACAAAAAGTGACAAGCGACACATCGTTATATTTAGAATGTCATATGGAGTCAAAAAATAAGGAAAAATATACTAGGTGTCCCATTTAAAAATCGAAAGTTTATGTCACTTCCGGTTAAACCGGAAGTTCCATAATGTTGAGGCACCCGTCAAAAAATGCAGCCTTATATGGTATAAAATCCTCCACATTTTTTTCCATTATCTTGAATAACAAAAAAGTTATAGGGGCGAACCACCGTCCGCGGACACCCGGCATAGCTTTAAGAATATACACCTATTACCTATACCTACCTTGGATTTTGATCATCAGCGTCCATCACATGAACAGTAAGAACTGTGTCAGCGGTTTTGGGAGGGTCTCCGTGATCTTGAGCTCGAATGTTTATGTCAATTTTTTTTATCGTCTCATAATCCAATGGTTTTTTTAAAACGAGGGTACCGTCTAATTCATTTTCAAATTCAAAAAAATCAGAGTATTGTCCAGGCAGAACAGAATACCTATAAGAAATAAACAGTTATTTATACCTATGTATTTTTTTAGGTATACCTAAATGTTTCTACCTCACACTTGAAAATGGTCCTTGTTGGTCAATATCAACAGCGTGGACTCCTTGTAGCACTCTAGTGCCTACGACCGTTACTTCTGATATGTTCAGCACGTAGGGTGCATTTATGAATACGGGGGCATTGTCATTGGCATCAGTAACCCTAAAAAGTAAATTAAAACCTTAGTTATATTGGTTATACACTACTTTGAATATCAACTATGTGGTATTGCGGTCCTCGATCTACGTTTAATAAAATTTGTAAATTCATTAGTCCTACTACAGGTTAGGAAAACCGATTTTGTCCTTTTATAGGCTCATTAATTCTATTTCATGGCTACGGTTTTGTTACTAGAAGAACAGTAGAGTGTAGTAAAATATATAGCAGGGAAAAATCCTTGTGCCGGCGTTGACCTGTTTTCTGGTCTGCAAAATGGCAGATGTTTTCGGTGAAAACGCAAATAGCGTTCCCTATACTGGATTGTGATGCACTTCGTGGTTTATTTAATTGTCTACTTTTCGATTATTACCAGCATAACTGCCTTTTATATTGGAGTTAATTCCACTGGATGGTGCTACGGTGTATTGATAGTCGCTTTGCTTTTGCAAGGAGGCTTTTAATATATCGAACCGCTGTGTCGGAATTGCTTGGGTTATGGCTGCCCGTAGAGTGTAGAGTCCTAATAAGGGCAAAACGGCCGTCGTGATCTACCCGCCCCAGGGCATCCATTGTGCTTGGATCTCTGTGTATTCCAATATAAAAACAGTTACACACTTGTCCGATATGCCACAATATTTGCTTTTAATTTGTATATTTAAATGTTTATTTTTTGATAAAATTTGATGAACAAAAACAATATTTTGTGAAAGTGAATATTCTTAATTGATATAAAATATTAAAATTTTTAGAAATTGTAGTTTTTAATGTCTGTATTAAATATAACTGAAAAATGTTAATCGGCGTGCAGACAAAGTTTTTAAAATTGAAAAAAGTGTTACACCTTCGCTGGGATTCGAACCCAGAACCTCTCGATTACCAGTCGAACGCTCTAACCAATTGCGCTACGGAGACACTAAGACTTTCTCACCAACTTCGGCATATAACTTTATTCAATTTTAATGTTATAGTATATTATACAGTTTGAAATGCCCTGTGATTTCAAACCGGGGAGGTGGTTTATTAAGGGAAAGAACTTTTACCTTATATTTATTGGTATCACGAATCCAGGATCTAGGGACCCTAACCTCTCGCAAATCAAGCTGACATATACTGACGACGGTCCATCGATTCCCTCTTTATCCAGAGGGAGTCTCAATGTTAAGTTTTTAGATCCTGGTCCAATTGCTATAGGGCTATCTGGTTCTTTAAGTCGAAGAGCGATAGACCCCACCAGCGGTCTAGGATCGCCCACGACTCGTACGCGACCTACTATACCACCGACTGACAGGTTTTCTGGAACGAAAAACGTTTCTGAGGATGCACCGTTTTCCAAATAACAACGGTTGTCTTGAAGAGCTTAAAAACAAATAAAAATGTTATTGGAATGGCAGGTACATTAATTCCAAAGTGATAAAATAATATAAGGTCCATGATACAAAAAAAAAACAAATTATGTTAGATCGCAGTCACAATTTCGTCTGCCTTGCGCATGACTTCAAACACGGAGAGCGAAATTTGATTTTATGTCCCGCCTGCTTCGTCGCGCCGCGCTTTTACCTTCCATCGCCACGCGACGTCGACGCTACGTTTCCCGTTGTGAGTTTGTAACTTGGAATAAACTCATCAGTAAATCCAGTACAGTTTTTTTTTTGGAAAATTGCTTGGGCACGGGTAGTAACTTTTTAAGTTATGCTCTTTTTTATAAAAAAAAATATTGATCTGGAGCAGTGGTCGCCAACCCGTCAATCGTGAGCTACCGGTAGCTCGCAAAGCCAATTCTGGAAGCTCACAAAACATTTTTAAGATACAAAAGGTTTATATTTCCTAAATTCCGCAAATTCTCATAATAAACGCAAGTAGCGGCAACACTGCGGTAAACGATCTGTAGCCGACGCGACGGACGTCACGCCAGCGGTTGGGTTGGCGTTGGATCAGTGGCGTAGCGTGGTTGAAGGGGCGGAGGGGGCGAAAGCCTCAAAGGTAAGGGCGTGGATGTTGTTTTATGGGGGGGGGGGGGGTAAAAAAGGTTGCGGCGCCAAAAGAAATAGCGCCGCAAGCGAAATTTTTTTAGGTGCCACGCCCTTTTTTCAATGATGTCTGATTTTCAAGTATATAGAAAAAATATAAAATACACAAGGTCCTTAAGAAAATCACAAAAAAATTGATCAAGTAAAAAAGTGCTTCGTTTTTATGGCTCATTATGGGTCCTGGGGGGGGGGGGGGTAATTACTCTCTTATCTACGACCTTGTTCAAAGGGCGCCTCACTGCTAATGTATAATTTCGTTTATTTAGTAAATTTTGGCCAGAGAAATAAAGTTTTTGTTTCGTCATGTCTAAAATGGCCACATGAAAACAAAATATGAACCAGCAAGGGGTGGGAATTTTGTTAAAACTCTGAGTATATATATTCTCATTGGCGACAATAACCCACTTTTAAAAAGATAAAATTTTGTCTTTAGTAAATTAGATATTTCAAGCAATTTTTAATTGTTAAAGCAAAATAACTGAAAGAATACAAATTATTGGTCGTGGCAAAATATTTTTATTATAAATTAAATCAAGTAGTGAAAATAAAATAGAATCTCGAAATAGGTAACTTTATCTATTTCTATAGTCTAAAAGTTATAAACAAATTACAACCTAATTAAAACCTGGAACTGGGAGAGTGGGAAGGGGGCGCCGTTTAGGAAAGGACTCAAAGGGCGGGGGGGCGATCGCCCCCCCTGGCCCCCTGCACGCTACGCCACTGCGTTGGATCGCAAATAAAAATATAGCAAGCAATAGTAAGAAAGTGAAGACATACCATTTTCATTCGGAATGGGAAGAACAATACTTTTTCACAGAAGTTAAAGGTGAAAATGTGTGTTTGTTATGTGATACTTCTGTCTCCGTTGCTAAAAAAGGAAACATTGAGAGATATCATACAACTGTACATTCAAATTTTGAAAAATCATTCCCGTTACGTTCTGCCACCAGAACCAGAAAGGAATAACTGAAACAATTAAAAAACCAGTTATTTGGACAACAATCAATATTTTTAAAAACAGTCGATAAAAATAAGGCTGCAACTGAAAGCATCATATCGTGTTTCCCAGGTAATTGCACAGAAGAAGAAACCTTATGAAGACGGGGAAATGATAAAACAAGCGTTTTTAGAAGCTGCAAATTCGTTATTTGCTAACTTTACAAATAAAGACGAGATAGTGTCTGCTATACCGTCTACAACTTTCTGCTAATACTATAATATATTAAATAAATAATTCTGAGACGAGTAGAAGTAATAAGCAATGCTATTTTTTTTACTGTTAAGAAATTACTTGGATAATTATTGTGTTTATTTGTCGCTGCAATTGGACGAATTAACAGGTGTGGTTGACACCTTCCAGATAGCCGTGTTCGTCAGGATGGTTTCCAGTAATTTTACGATTAAAGAAGATAGTTTATGCGTTTATGGTTTATTCCTCTAAACGGACAGACTACTGGACAAGAGTTGCTTTCTCATTTCAAAAATATTATTTCTTCTGAGGAAATTCCAATATCGAAAATGGTAGGATTGACAACCGATGGCGCTCCAGCTATGGTGGGTTGTGATAAGGGTCTGACCTGACGGGTCTCGTGTAGGGTTGCCACCTTTTTATGGTTGTTGACCTGGAGACTATGCTGTGGCGGCTCGTGGCGAAGGAGAATTGCGCCGAAGGTGCAAGGTAATATGTGCCGAAGGCGCTTTTTTGCGCCGCAGGGGAAAAGTTTTTGGGCGCCACGCCCTTTTTGTGGGTAAAATAACAAAGTAATGTCTTCGGAATTTTTTGAATGCCACGCCCTTTTTTGGGTAAAATAACTTATAATTTGCTTTCTTAAGTGTTAAATTATTCTTGACCTGGAGAAATTGATGCAAGACCCGTAGCCTGGAGTAGCAGGGCTCAAACATGGAGACTCCAGGCCAAACCTGGAGGAGTGGCAACCCTAGTCTCGTGGCGTTATGTGGAAAAGATGATATTTTTCCGCAATTCCTCACCACCGCATTATCCATCAACAAGCATTAGGTTGAAATTTTAAAAAATTAAACGTCATGAAATTGGTAGTAAAAATTGTAAACAAGATTAGAGCTCAAGCGTTACAAAGAAGATTATTCAAAACGTTGGCCGATGAAATTCACTGTCAATACGGGGAACTACTTCTTCACTCTGAAGGTCGATGGTTGAGTAGAAGACGAGTGCTAACACCTTTTAATGATGTCTTACCTGCTATAATCCAATTTTTCAAACAACGCGATGAACCGATTCCCGAACTGGAAAATTTAACCTGGCTTAGAGATATTGGTTTTCTTGTGGATATTACAGAAAAATGCACTTAATTTGTAGCTTCAGGGTAAAGACAAACAACTAGCGGAAATGATTTCTGATATAAACGCATTTATAAATAGGCTTGAATTTTGGGAACAAAACATAATCAACCGCAATACCAAGCATTTTCCTATTCTTTCAGAAAATATATCTCCAAATCCATTGGAACTTTATGATAGTATGTAAATATCATGTAGAAATAATTTCTAACTTGAAGGATAACTTCAAAAGTAGTTTTAAGGATTTCAACAAAATTGCTTTAGTGGCGCAATTTGTTGTTTTTCCCTTCATGGAAATTGATATCCAACAACTCAAATAGAAAATGTATCTGGCCTGTAGTAAGCAAAGAAAAATATCTAAATAATGGTAGGTACTTCTCTCTTAAAGCATTTTAATGTTTTCCTAATTTATCAACACCCTGTACATCTGATCTAAAATTTTTATATGGTAAATTAATTTTCTCGACAAGCAGAATTTTTTATAAAGAATAACTTTTCGTCGTAAAATCAATAATAAAGACATTTTTCCTCTTGTCAACTCCATCCGGGGACCACAATGTATATATTTAACGAAATTAATAAAAAAGTCAAATGTTATTCAATTAAAATAAAAGGAATTATTTATTTTGTTAAAAAATACAATTTAGTTTGATTTTTAAATAGTACTAGTTTTTTAATGTTTTTATATTTATCTGCTAGGTCTAGGTTATTATAGATCATAATCCCATTTGTACATATTATAATATTTACTGCCAAAAGAGTTTCAGTTTGCCGGGTATGATGATTATGTAAAGTATTAATTTTTTTAAATATGATTTTTGATTTTTTTTGATGAATGGTTATTGAATGAATAATAACACATATTTTTAATTTATATAAATTTTCTAAGTTTAAATATCCCAGTGGTTTGTATAAATTTATTGTGGGTTCCAAAAAGGGAAGCTTGTATATACATTCAACAAGTTTATTTTGTAATTTTTTGAAAGGTTTTATTATTGTAGAGGTAGCAGATCCCCATATGAAATTAAATATTGCAATTTAGAATAAATAGGGAACTTGACAAAAAATTTTATTTTGGAAAAAATTCTATAAATCATAAGTATATATTGTCATAAAACATATGGCAGCAAAAAGACAACATATTTCATCCCAAAAGACCGCTAGCAAGATTTAAAAATGCCCCAAAATTCAAATTATCCCAAGCTTGTAAAAACGGGTCGTGACGTCAAGAAGTATAATTCGTGTGTGACATCCACGAAATAGGTTATAGGTTGGCACACGGCAATCCAAAAGCAAACTCGGTAGCTCGGCCACCGGTCAGGATGACGGATGACGGAAAAGTCATACTTCGTGACGTCATCGGGCTTGGCGCGCTTAAAAGGTCGTTTGAAATGCTTTTGACACGCGCGAAACTTTAAAGAATTTTTACCAAGTTTTTACTGATTTTTAAGGAGTAATAATTGGGGAATATTTTTTTAGGCCTAACTAAATCATATTATTGAAAAAAAAAATTGGAAAGTTCCCTATTAGAGAATAATAAATATTTTAAATTAAACATTTTTTTATTAGGCAGTATAAACGACAATAAAAATGCAAACTAAAATTACGATTACCATTACCTACCTACCAAGCTAAGTAAACAAAAGAATGGATGGCGGTTGCCAAAGAACTAAAAAGGATTCACGCTTCCTTGAACCGCTTAGCCGGGCCCCTTCCGACTGGCAGTAAATGACTATTTTAATAAACACATATTCACATTACCTAACACCAAAATCTGGGTATTTAGAACTATAACTAGGTTACTTCTTGGGTATGGGCAAACTTCAAAAGAAGAATCACAACACTTTTTTCTATATTATTTAATAAATGTGCATTACAATTTTCTTTCGCAAAAATATAAATTTTTTGTTAACGAGATGAGATATTGCTAAAAAATCAAAACCGTTTTGTGGTTAGATAGACACGTCGACAACTTATTTGTAGCTGCATGTGGAAGGAAATGCGGGTAAAAAAACGTTCAGGGGTTTAAGATGTGGCCACATAATATTTTTTAATTATAATTTAATATCTCACAGAGTAAAAGGTTCATTTAAATTTGCTCATTGAAATTAAATAGTAATATATTTAATGAACTAAGATTTATAGAACTTATTATAACATTTAACATTATTCTAAAGTCCGTTTTATCCTATTAATATTAATTTATACTGAAATGGAAAAGAAAAAGTTTCTTCATTAAAATTAAAATACTTTTAATGTAAAAATATGGCAACATAGGGCAGGATCAAACGGAACAGGTGTACATTATTAATTTAATTGAAGGGTTTGTTGCAAAAACAAACAGGTCTATTTAAAATAATAATATTTAACAAAGAAAACATGTTTATTTTGAAAAAAATGTTTTACACTATTATTTTCTTTAATTTAAAAATGTATATAGCTGCTTTCTTGCTTGAAGCGGTTCCAAAATACCTGGAATTATATGCGACCCGCTAGACACGACACGACGGTTTTCGAAGCGTCTTTGAGCAACAACTTCTATAAACATAAACATAAACTTTCCCTTTTCCCAAGAAACTGTGAGGCGCTTTAAAGGCAAAAGGGGTTTATTAGCCAAATGCCAAATTAAGCTCAGAATTTTAGTGGAAAGGCCCATATTGCAGTGGCGCTATAAATATATGCCACCCCAACTTAGGAAGCCTGTGGACGAAGGAATTGCCTCAGTGACACCAGTCGATTGGGACAAGGTTTATCGACATGTCATCGACATAGAAAATAAGTATTGAGAAACCGATTATATGATGGAAATTAAACCCTTAACTCCTCTCCCTCCTAATTGGGTCTGCCGACGATAATGATATGGATAATATAGTGATTGATAGTGATGAGATGAGAGTGAAGATGAAGAAGACAGCTACATTAATCTATCCTAAAGTACGTACCTAAGGAATTTTTTACGTAACAGACAGGTAATCTGGAAAGCGCTATTTATTTTATTTTTTAATTATTTTAATAGGTTGATCGAACTAGCATTGCAACATGTATGTACATCGACTTTTAAGACCTCCTCCATATCATTCCTACTTTAATCCTATTGAAATGGTTTGGTCGGAATCTAAGCGCTATTATGATGCAAAAATAAGTTCTATTCCTATAACAAATGACGCAGTTTTGGGTCTGTGGAATAAAGCCATAGAAAATGTAACAGTGGATGAATGGAAAAATTATGTAACACACTAATAAAATTATAAATGGTGTGTGGAAACGGAAAAGATTAATCGATGCTTCAGATACTGTTCCCCTTATTATTAGCGGAGATGATTTACTGTATTTATTATTAAAAAACTGTATTTTGTTACGTTGTAATTTTTTAATATATTTTCTTCTTTATGATTTATAAGATGAAAATATTTGAAACAAAGTTTATAGACTGATACACTAGGCATGCACTAGACAAAAAAAATATATGATTCAATTTAAAATTTTATAAATAATTTATTTTGAGTACCTACCTAAATTTAAATTAATTAAAAATTTCATACTGATTTTCATTTTTGAAAATGTTTCATCCAATGATACCTTTTACCCTAAATAAACTACTTACTTTTGACTTCGTTAACAGTATGAAAATATTAATAAAAAATTTGAAAAAACGCGCTTGTATTTTACTTGTTCACATGCATCTGCTTTATGTAGATCTTAAGAAAAATCATAACCTTTACCACCGTTAAGGCAAACTGACCGAATTAATTTACGACGTACCGCAAATATGAAGAATGTGACGTAACAGTTAGCGGTCATTGATCAGACTTTAGGTACTCATGATATACCGGGTGTTTCTCAAAAGACGTTCACCCCTATAACTTTTTTATATTTATAGATATTAAAATGAAATTTTAAGATTATGCATAAGAGATGAGTCTGCATTTATTGCCATAATTTTCAATTTGTTAGCACTTCCGGTTTGACCGGAAGTGACCTTGACTTTGATGTTTTAAATGGGACATCTTGTATATTTTTACTTATTTGGGTTCAGCAGAACATTATTAGTGAAATGACACCTCACTTGCCATTTTTTGAAGTGTTATAACATTTTTATATTTATTTTTTATTTTCAATCTAGAGTGCTACAAATTATTTAAATCTGTTAATTTATAGTAAAGTAGTATATTATGAAAATTAAAATTATGTCATAATGATTGACTTTCCAAGTTTTACTAGCGTTTAAAAAATGAAATTTTGGTTTCTTGACGTTTACTCCGTTTTTCCAAATGGACCGATGGTGGTTCACTAGGATATTTAAAACAAGCACTTTTTTCCAACAATTTAATACCATACACTCCTATGCTATTTTAAAATTGACACGAAAAAATTTGCCTTCAGTCCCAATCGCAAATTTAAAAGCGTTATATGCATTATTGCTCTTTTCTAAAAAAATATAAAGGCGACTTTGAAAAACAATGGAATGGTTTTGAAAAGCAATATGGTTTTAATTTAAAGTTGTAATGTCATTAGTTTACAAAGCATACAATACATTCAATCTTGCGGCTTCAGAAAAATTTTTTTGGTTCCTCCAAAAATTAGGAGCATATCAATTTCGTTAATTTCTAGTAAAGCTAACCATTCTATCTGATTTACCATGTCTTGCCTGCTAAGGTAAAACAGCATATGTGTAAAAAAAACCATTTATTGTTTTCTCTATCAACCTACGCCTTTTATCCTGCTCTTTCTTATGCAATATTTACTTTTCTTATATCTTATTTGGAAACGCCAATAAGCACATGGTAAAACCGTACATGTAAGCCTATTTCATAATTTCTGTTATGGTAAAACAGTATAACCGACAAGGTATATCATGGTAAAATAGTATAAATCGCGTCTACATAAAATGTTGACAAAACACCTTCATTAAAATCATGGCATAAAACCATATAGTTTTATATCTTATTTTGCAGTGATTAATATTTTATGGTATTATATTAGCTTCAATGGTAAAATGTGATAAACTATCTATATACTTTTTACGTTCAAAATAAGTTAAAATTATGAATTTAGCAATGGTAAAACAGCACATATTGTTATATACTCTTTTACCTTAGTACAACCGGGAGTAATAGGGGAGAGTGGGGGATTACCGGCCCCTTAAGGGAAGCATCAAATATCTCGGAGAGTTTCTGATTTGAACGGGAACTGGGAGGTTTAAATGAAAGATAAGACGTTCGAGAACAAAATATTATGGAAATTAGAAATAAACAAAACAGTTTTAAAAAAATACAGAATTTTAAATATATATACTAGTGGGCCGGTAATACCCACAGCTTGGGGGTAATTTCAGCCATGGGCCGCAATTAACCAAAATTGTTTGTACTGGCAAAAATCGCACACATAGGTTTTCGGAAGTACAAGATGCCCTTGTGGTTTTTCGTCTATACGTCCGCGGCATCTGAAAACAACCGAAAATTTGAAACAAAACTTCATGGGGTAATACCGGCCATGGCTATATATATATCACAATAATGGCCGGAATTACCCCTAAAACAATAAACTAAAATATAACACATTATTTAAATATGCCTAAACTTACGTCGTTTCTAAGCAAATTGAGTAAAAGAAAACATAATTTCATTCATTTGTATACTTGCAAACTATTTTTACAACTTACCTTTATTGAAATATACAGCCTTAAATACACACCTTTCTTATAAAACCAAGAGGTTTTTCGTACAACTCTCTATAAAAATTATACAGCTTCCTCTAACACTGCCTAAACGATACCAACCGTTAGATTTGTGAACATGCTTGATTGGTAGGCGTAAGCCGCGCTAAATTATTTATCGGAGTGGGAGAAACTTGACGGCCGGAATAACCCCCACGGCCGGTATTCCCCCACTCTACCCTATTAATCCCTCCACCGGTAAATTGATATAAAATATGTTATAACTTGCCAGCGTGTTAGAGGAACATGCCCTCTAGAACTCTAAGAATACTAGCAAATGCTAGCAAACAAAAACTCGTGGTAAGAAGTTGTTAATTAATAATAAATTACCCTTAAAAATTTGTTTGAGGTTATGTTTTTAGAACTCGAAAAAATATTTAAATGTCTTTGCTATTTAGGCCTCGATTACCTACTTTGTTTAGTTTTTAACTTTCATTTTTAATAGTTAGCCCTTTAAAATAGCCGAATGGTGTTAACATTTAACTTTTTATAAAACTTCCTGTTTCTTCATAATTTGTTTATGTTTATTTCCCATGTCTCAATAGTATATATTTTACATATACCGTTTCTCTATAATAATATTATATTTCAACCATTTGTTACACTAAGGTAAAACGGTATAAGCGATATTTTAAATGAACTAATGCAGGAATACATTTTTTTTCTTTATAATATTGTTCTCAACGTTTACTTACTTTGGTGTACCAAATATAATTAATATGTCTTAGAAAATTACAAAACGGCAACAAAGATTCATAGAAAGTTAATTTTCTTAAAACTACCTTTTTTCACATATGCTGTTTTACCTTAGCAGGCAAGATGTAAGTTTAATAAACAAATGACATTACAATTTTAATTTATATCCATATCGGTTTTTAAAACCATTCCATTGTTTTTCAAAGCAGCCCTTATATTTCTTTAGAAAAGACCGGGCGGCAATAATGCATAACGCTTTTAAATTTTGCGATTGGGACTTAAGGCAAATTTTTTCGTGTCAATTTTAAAACAGCATACTAGGAGTGTATGGTATCAAATTGTTGAAAAAAAATGCTCGTTTTAAATAACCTAGTGAACTACCATCGTTCCATTTGGAAAAAGGGAGAGTAAACGTCAAGAAAACAAAATTTCATTTTTTAAACGCTTGTGAAACTTAGAAAGTCAATAATTATTATAATATAATTTTAATTTTCATATATGCACTTACTTGACTATAAATTAACAGATTTAAATAATTTCTGGCACTCTAGATTAAGAATAAACATAAAAATGTTATAACTCGTCAAAAAATGACAAGTGAGGCGTCATTTTACTCAGAATGTTATGCTGAATCCCAATAAGTAAAAATATACAAGATGTCCCATTTAAAATACCAAAGTGAAGGTCACTTTCGGTTAAACCGGAAGTGCTAACAAATTAAAAATTATGCCAATAAATGCAGACTCGATGCGTAATCTCAAAATTCCATTTTAATATCTATAAATACAGGAAAGTTATAGGGGTGAACGTCTTCTGAGAAACACCCGGTATATTTTAATAAGTAGGCATGTGCAAGTGCTCGACAAAACTTTTGAACACAGAGGCATTGTTACGCCACTAAAACGCAAAAAAAAAATTGTTTCTTATTAGTATTTCTAAAAAAACTTCTAAATATTAATAATTTAAACGGTTTTTAAAACAAAACTATTCTTCCCACGAATTTAAAAGAAACCGCGTTAATTGCCATAAAAATTAATTTATTGGTTTGGAATATTTACAATAAATTAAAATTGAACGCACAAAGAGCAGATCAAATAGATTAATTATTGTAAAAGTGTATAGTTAATTATATCAGCGAACAACGTCCTATGGTGTACTGGTTTTCTAGGTCTTAAGTAGTGGTATTTCGACTTTAATTTATATTAAACAAATCATTACTTTTATTTGATACATTAGGCGAGTAACAGTAATATTTATTTAATTTAATTGTTTTATACTTAACTTACCGTTCGTCGCTATCGCAATGCATTGAAAAATGAAATATAACCACAAAATGTCAGAGGCTTCTTGCCAATTTGCCATCGCCTATACATGGCACCTAAAAAAAATAATTGAAAACATTTATTTTAAGTGATACTGTGACCGGGGCAGAATTCTCTTTCCATATCGAAAACTTTTTATTGTTGATTTCTTAGAAAATTACCTAAATTTATTTTCAACCAATTAGAAGGCTCCTTTTTGCTTACGTTGCTTAAAGCAACGGGAGATTATCGCGATAATTTTGTTAAGTTCCTATAACTTAATGAAATGAATAAGTGATAATTTTTCTGTCAAAAATGAAGTGATTTATATCTATTGGCAAAAGTCACTAAGAATAAAATCAAATTACATTTTGTTGCTAACTTATAATTTTTATTGATACTAACCAATTTGCTTTACATATCGAACACCGGGGCTAAAAGAAACACATCAAAAATTTAACTAAACTCATCGGAAATATGTTTTTTTTTTTAAGTTTCATTTGAAACTAACTAGACATGTAAGTTCAGATGTTATGGTTGAAAACGAATTAATGTTTTTAATGTTCCTAAAATTTTAGTAATAAGCCTTAGTTACTAACAAGTGAAATCAAGTTCTATTGTAAAAAATATAGTGCGTCATATTTAACTAAACTCATCGGAAATATGTTTTTTTAAGTTTCATTTGAAACTAAACTGCTGGCCACTCGAACTTACCGATAGAGATTTTTAGGCAAAATTTAAAGTTTAATATTTTCAACAGGAATGTAAATTTTTCAACGCCGATTGCAGATTTTGAAAGCTGTTTTTTTTCGGATTAAGCTGCATGACGTATATTTATTGTAGGACCATAGGTTTATTATATACGGGGTGATCAATAATGTCATGCAAAAAATCAAAAAGTTTGTATGAGTGAAATTTCCAAAATAAATTTTTTTGGTCGTTGCAATAGGGTCCGTTACTTAGGTAACATCAATATCTCTAGACGTTTTTGTCAGTTTTTGGATTAAGGACGTTAGGTCTTGTACACACTACTAAACATAAAATGTGGGTAGCAAAATTTTTAAAATGCTATAACTTGACATTGGATGGACGGTTCTTGATGATTTTTGCGGATTTGGAATCCTTATTTCACGTAGATTTTCTACGATCTAAATATTTTATTTGAGGGTGGAAATTTACACATTATACCGGGTCGATAATAGACAAAAACATAGCGACAAGAACAAGTTTATTACATTATATTCTACAATATACAAGATTGGTTAACAACGGCCCAAAGTCAATCCTTACAAAATTTCTAATTCTAAGCCTAATTTAAAGGTTACTGCAATCCCTAAAAAAATCTGATATACTGTAATAACAAAGATTAGGTATGTATGGAAAAGGATACCTAGTGATAATTGATATTGGTAATTTTTAGTTAATAAAAAAAAATGGCCTGAAAAACATAAATTGTTTGTCCATTAATTTTTGTTTTCAACCCACTGCGTCAAAGATGGGAATTACAACCTTGCATTTTTGGAGTTTAAAATGAAATTGGGTATTTGTTGGCAATAGCGTGTTAAAAGGACGAGGTCATTAAAAGCAACCGGCAAATATCAATGGAAAAATGCCAAGTGTCCTATCTTTAAATACCTAATCTTTGGTAATAATTTACCCGAAATTAAGTAGGTGCATTATAAAAAAAAGGAACTAATATTTTGTTGGTCCTCCTGTTCGACGTATTACTTCCCGACATCTGTTTGGTAGAGTATCCACAAGATTATTTATAAAATCTTGTGGAATATTCTCCCATTCTTCACGAATGGCCTCATTAAGCGTTGCAAAGGTTGCAGGGGGTACATCACGCGATCTTACTTTAAGTTTTAAATAAGACCAAACGTGTTCGATGACATTAAGATCCGGAGACTTTGCAGGCCAGTCCATCCTATTGATGTTCTGTGCCTGCAAAAACTCTGTGATCCTTCGCGCTCTATGAGGTGGAGCGTTGTCATCCACCAATAGAAATTCTGGACCGTAATTTCGAGCAAAAGGAACAACAATAGGTTGCAAAATTTCCTCCTGATAAACAGTAGCGTTAACAGTTTGGTTGGTAATGAATAGCTCGGTTTTACCATTTCTTATGATACCTCCCCATACTGTTACACCTCCGCCACCAAATGCCTCTTGAGGGGCCATGTTTTCCTCCAAATACCGCTGATTTGGCCCTCTCCAAACTAATATTCGGCCATCGGAGTGAATCAAATTAAATCTTGTTTCGTCAGAAAATAAACAATGGCTCCACTCTGCATTACCCCAATTCGCATGCCGATTTGCCCATGCCCGCCTATTCGCTCTATGGTGTCGTAATAACAACACACATTTTGCTCTGCGACGGGCTCTAAAATTTAAAATGTTTGGCATTATGTTGTTTTTGTAAAAATAAATTCTCACCTTAAGTTGTTTTTATTCAATGTTCTTCTTACTGTTCTGTTCGAAACTCTCACCCCAGTTTGTTGCCTTAAAGAGTCATTTAGTTTCCTAGAGTTCTTTGTTCTATTCACCATAGTTTCTCGAATTAAAATTCTTTGGGTTCTTTGGTTTATTTTTTTTGTATGTCCACCCCCATGCCCATAATTATGATCACCAGTAGTTTCGACGCGACGGTTTAAATTATAAATTGTCTTTTGGCTGACATTGTAAATGCGCGCAATGTGCTTTTTTAGCATTCCTTCGTTGAGAAGTCGAATGCAATTTTCTCTTTCTGTCGTGGTTAAACGCCTCATATTAATTAAAATTTACAAAATTATAACATTGAAATGTGTCAGGTTATTTTTAAAATAATGTTAACTATTTTTAATTCCATAGCAACAAATTTGTTTTTGCAATGCCTACTTTGAAATTGACGCGTCGCGTAGAAATTACAGTCGATCATAAATATGGGCATCGGGGTACATATTTTCGACCCGGTATAATGTGTAAATTTCCACCCTCAAATAAAATATTTAGATCGTAGAAAATCTACGTGAAATAAGGATTCCAAATCCGCAAAAATCATCAAGAACCGTCCATCCAATGTCAAGTTATAGCATTTTAAAAATTTTGCTACCCACATTTTATGTTTAGTAGTGTGTACAAGACCTAACGTCCTTAATCCAAAAACTGACAAAAACGTCTAGAGATATTGATGTTACCTAAGTAACGGACCCTATTGCAACGACCAAAAAAATTTATTTTGGAAATTTCACTCATACAAACTTTTTGATTTTTTGCATGACATTATTGATCACCCCGTATATAATAAACCTATGGTCCTACAATAAATATACGTCATGCAGCTTAATCCGAAAAAAACCAGCTTTCAAAATCTGCAATCGGCGTTGAAAAATTTACATTCCTGTTGAAAATATTAAACTTTAAATTTTGCCTAAAAATCTCTATCGGTAAGTTCGAGTGGCCAGCAGTTTATGTAAACATGTAATTTCAGATGTTATGGTTGAAAATAAATTAATGTTTTTAATGTTCCTGAAATTTTAGTAATAAACCTTAGTTACCTACTAATAAGTAAAATCAACTTCTATTGTAAAAATACGTTTTTTAACGTTTTATTTGAATTTAAAACTATAAAGACATTGGATTTTAGATAACAAATTTGGTATTTAATGTTTCTCACATTTTAGTAATAAAAATGAGTTACTAACGGCTAAAATGAACTTCATTTCTAAAACTCTAATTAGTTACAATTAACTAAAGCCTCCGGAAATATGTTTTTGTAGCATTTTAGCAAAAAAATTACAATAAGAAAAAACAAAAAACTCCAATTTATGAAATTTTCTTACCGAATCTCCCACGCAGCAGAATTAATTCCCGACAATTCTGCTGCTAGGGAGATTATAAGTGACAATTTTAGTCTTTTGATAAATTTTTCTGCGTCCGCTTAAACAATATATAAGTAAATCTAGACATCCCACGTAAATGGTCGAAAGCGAGGCTCGAGGCCGCTATGTCAATTCACTTAATTCCAAGCCAAGAAGCGAGGTGCCTTTAGACGGATATTCATTCGCGTGTATTAAATGTTTATCACAAGCAACGTTCGGCGTAACTCGTTACACATTTGTATGTACGTCGTACAAAATTAGGAGCGGCAAAATATTTTCATTGTATGGTTTCTCCTGGTTTTATTTCTCTATGCTTAAACTAAAAAAGCTCATTAAAATATAAAAAAAACTGTAGAGCATACCAGGGAAATTCAATTTTTTAAAAATTGCTCGCGACTAAATTACTCTTAATTTTTCATTTCAGGTAAAATTTTTATTTGAAAAAGTCGTTTAGAATTAAAAGTTACGCCGAATACGAAGCCACTGCCTTCTATTCGACCCGGTAAAATACAAAGCTCTTGTGATTTAACCTGTGAAAAAAGTTTCTGCGTCAGCTTAAACTAAAAAAGAGCTAATTAGAATAGAAAAAAGCTGTAGAGGATATGAGGGTGATTCAATTTTTTTTTAAAGAAGTCACTGCCTTCTATTCAAAAAACGAAAAAAAATACTTATATTTTTGTCTTACCCTATATATAGAGACTAGATTGAAGAGAACGAATTATTTTTAGAGTTCTTTTTAATGTTTACTTTAAGAATATTGTACAAACGTTAAATTACCCGTTATTTCTAATTTTTCTTAAAATATTCGAAAGAATTATGCCAATTTAAAGTACCTAATAATATAAAATATTACACAAATTAAAGGAGTTTATGGAAAAACTATAATGTATGTAATTGCAAATTCTCTATTATGTCAATTCTGGTACAGTTATTAAACATAATATATGGATTTTTTTTCAAAACTAGTGGCGCATTCACCAGTTCGGTATAGTGATTTAAAACATTGTTATTGATTTCCAAAAAGGCTTTTTTCTATTTCACGTTCATAATAAGCTCAGTACGATACGCATTTGCGTATCAGCGTATCATAATGATAATAATGAAGCTATTTCGATACGCGTTTTTTCTTTATTTGACGTTGGTAACATTTAAATGTTTTATTTCATTGACTTGCGCGGCCTTTGTGATTTACGAGAAACCCCATTTTTCGCAGAGGAAAAATAGCTTGATAACTTACTTTTTTATTCTGTGTGGATAACAGTCATGTATGTTGGTTGCATTAATATATAAATCAATCTTTTGTAGATGCTTGAAGCTATCATTTTTTGCCAAATCCTATACAAAATTCAATCTACTAACCTTCCAATGTCGATTTTAACTTTAACTTTATTTAAATTTTCCATCTTCCCTATACTAAATTGCAATGCCGTGACGTAAAATCACGTCTTTTGAAATTCGAAAAAAAGTAGCAAAATCTCCCGAATTTCCGAACGCGCTGTATATGTACCGAATGTACAAGGATCACACAACGTATTCCGTCCAATTTCAAATTTCATATCGCTAAAATAACTTTAGAATCTCGTGGTGAAAATGGGTCAATAAATCAAAAAATGGCAGTTCGCAAAATAATTTTTGTTGTCCAGAGGCTACTATGATAAAAAATAGTATTACCAACATAAAATTTAGACATAAACATTTACAAAATTTGAAGGATTTATTTTCTTTTTAAAATGTATTTTTCTTGATTATAAAAGGTGAAATAGAAAAAAATGTATAAAGCACATGTCGTCATAAGGCATTTTAGCGCACGTGTCAATAAAAAAAACTCGCCACTTTGTGGCTCGTTTTTTAAAATAGACGCGTGCGCTAAAACCGCTTCTTATGAAACGTGTAGGTACTTTAATATACCATTGGGAACGCAGTACAAAAAATGTTTCGCCTTCGGCGATTATTCTACGGGGCACTTTGTATTTCCTTAAAATACATAATAGATCTCCCATTTAAAATAACCATGAGCCGCGACACACATGTAAATCAAATTCTATTAGATATAGAAAAATTACCAATCCGCTTTGAACCAAAATCAGTCCGCCACCATTTACACTAGGTAAATAAAACGTATTGAAAAAATACAACTTTTCGCACGCAAATGAGTGCGGAAAAGTATACTTTTTGGCATGCTCATAGGAGTCGTAGGAAAAATAACTCTCAACAGTTCTAGGTGAACTTTCAATTTTCTTAACTATTATTAGACAATATAAATGGACCATGAATATTTTATTACTTTCTTTAGTAGTAGGTATTAATAACTAATTATTTTATTTTAGGATGAGAAATAAAAGCACACAGCAATAATATATAATTATTAACCGTAGAATAAAAAATAAACATATATGAATCAGGTGAACTTGACATTAACTATCTCATTTTCATCTAAATAGAAAGTAGGGTATAATTACAGAATTAAAGTGTTTATATGAAAGGAGACAAGGTTTTTTATTTGTTAATTAATTGGTTTAATCTAAAATATATTGTCTTCAAAGTATAATAAGCCGTCCAGTGCGGATCATTGTAGCCTGAGAAAATATATAAAAATAATATGCCAAAATTTAATTTTTCAATTGTTTTTATTTTCTATGCATGTGTGCAGAAAAAAATAAATGTTGAATCTTTAAGCTTCTATTTACACTATTATCTATCTATTATTTGTAGTAAGTATTTGAAGGAACAGTATCCAAATAGATGAATAGGTAGAGGCAATAATGCACCGCCTCCTGCTCGATTCTCCGATATCACCCCGATGGATTACTTGTTATGAGGAACTTCGAAAACCCTTGTGTATTCTAGGCCAGTAGATACCAAAAGATGAATTAAGGTATTCAAAGTGTAATTGACTGAAAATTAAATGATGACGAAAGGAGTTCAATTTCATTTTTTAAAACGTATTAATCTTTGTACCGGGTGTTCCACCTAAGGAGGTAATCGGCTATATCTCAGAAAGTAATGACACTAGGACTATGGGAAAAAAATATATAGCGATAAAAACGGCCAAGAGAAATTGCTGGAAATTATTTTCAAGTTCGAAAAATGACCGCTAGGGGGCGTAAGAGAACTTTCAAAATAGAAATGCCGATTTTCTCTTGATTTTTCTTAATAAAAATATGTTAAAAGTATAAGCATTGTATTCTTCATAAAATTATGCAACTTTATGTTAGGAATAGTTTTTTTTTTATTTTCAATAATAAAGTGGTGGGGGAAGGTCAAACTTTTTTTCTTTCAAACGCTTATATCTCTGCTTTGGATAAACCGATTTTATTCAACTTGGTCTTGAAAAAAAGCCCTTCTTTTCCTCTACACGTAGATCTATTAACTATACCATATATAGATTCTGATGGTGGCCACTAGATGGCGTTTTTCCGTAATTCCTCAATGAATAAGGATTTTCTCAAAAAAATCAAATGTTATGATATGACTTTTTTATCATATTTTATTTTAGGCTTATAAAGGCTATTAAATAGTGAAATAAAAAATCCAGGTCCGTATTTAAAATAAAAAAGTTGATGATGGTCGCTTTAAATAAATAAGTAGACAAATACAAATTTATTTTTGTTGCTTACAAAATTAACAAAGTAAGTAAGAATATACAGAAAGAAAAAGAAAAATAATTACATAACTTGCTGATTGGCCACCGCCATGCTCCAAGCATAAATTCACGCGTCTCTTCATATTTTCGAAAGTGTTGACCAGCATCTCTGGAGAAATGTTACCACATTCTTGGATAATCCTTTCTTGTAATTGTTCTAAATTTGCAACTGGTGTTTTAAAAATAGTGTTCTTTAAATGAGGAAAAACGAAGTAATCCATAACCGTTAAACAAGGTGATATAGGTGGAAGTTCAATGTCTGATCGACAACTGATCAATCTGTCGTCGAAAAAATTGCGTAAGTAATTAATAGTTTCGGCGGCCGGCTGTATGGGCGGTTGCACCGTCCTGTTGAAAATATCCAAAACGTAGTTCGTCGTCAAGTAATTGTTCCACAAATGGATTCAAAATATTGTCTCAATCGCTGTGCTGTGACTGTGTTATGGAAAAAAATAGGACCAACAATTCTTCTTCGGGAAACAGCTAACCAGACACCAATTTTTTAGGGTGCAATGGGACTCCACAAAAAATGGGTATTTTCACTACTCTACATGCGTGTATTCTGAGAATTCACATAATCGGAGAGGTGGAACCAGGCTTCTTCCGAAAAAAATGTCAGGTCTAATAAATCATTTATTTCCAACAAATTTTGGGTAAACCATTGAGAGTAATTCCTGCGTCTTTCAAAATCTGCGGCTTGTATTTCCTGGAATACTTGCACTTTATAAGGAAATAAATTTAGCTGCTTTTTAAGAATAGTCCTGGCATGTTCCATAAGATCTTCCCACTTCTTGGGACAGGCGTCTTATATAATTTGTTGGCGTATTTTGCATTATTTCACGAACGTTTGTAACAAGTTCTTCTGTTCTTACAGATGGTCTACCTTATCCTTTTTTGTGTTGTATAGAACCTGTTCCCCTAGACTCAGCCACGGTTCTTTTCAGGCAATGATAAAAATCCCAAGCAATAAAAGCAACGTTAGGAAAATGTTCGTGAAAATCGTCCAAGCACAAACCCGGATTGTATTGCCACTCACCATTTACTCTAACCCCGTTTCGAAAATACGCTTCAACCATGAATGTTTTGTGCTGTTCCGTAAAGCCCATTGTATGAATTGTTCAAGAAATTGGAAAAATTAGCGATAAATCAAATTACTTGTATAACGACTGTCAAAGATAACGGAATAACTGATTGATCGTTAATTCAGGTAGTTACTGACACCCATCAGGTATTAAGCTCTACGGCTAAGCATTACGTCCTTAGATGCAAGGCCCTCTTTGATGCAAATCATTTTTGCTCGCACGACGGTATTAGTAACACGTTTCGCAATTAAAATCATCATCAATTTCATGTTATTTAGAACTATGTTATTTTTAGTTTACATAACCTAAGCTAATTTTCAGCTGTCTCAACAAACTATAATAGAAGGCCGTATCAGGCACTTAATTATAAATAAATATATTTATATAAATAAATTATAAATATTTGCTAAATGACAGATTAGGTCAATGTAATCGTTTATGTTAAGTGCAAATTAAGTTTTATTTTTTATTTAAGTACAAGTTTTGTGTTTTTCCAATTAGTCCATATGTCGACTCTGGTTTAAAGGTCCTTTCCAGCGGCGCACCCAGGATTTTATGTTAGGGGGGGCCCGCCAACCAGTGCTGGAAGCAAATTTTTTAATAAACTTTTAAGTTACGCATTTTTCTAGAACTTTGGAGCTTTTTTAACAGGTACTCTTGCAGGGAAGATCGCAATAGCCTAGTCATGGGAGTCGTTAAACGGTTTCTTAGGGGGGGGGGGCATTGGCGGCTTGTGACTTGTTAACTTGGGGGTGTACTAAAAGCCTGCTGTAGGCGAAATGCGCCGCAGGCGAAATTTTTTTAAAACCCCGCCCAAATTTGGTCAATAATTATTATAGTAAATATTTTAAAAATTTATGATTACCTTCTTATTCTATTGAAAATGAAACAAGATAAAAAATAAAAAGGCTAATTTATTTTACATTAGTGGGTACATTGTTTAAAAGTAAAGTTCATTCATCTGTTTTTATTTGCAGCAAACTTATCAATAACAATAAAGTCCCTAGATTTACACTTTGTGGTATGTATCAAGTTAATTTCGAGAGTTTAGGTCTTCCCTTAATTTTAATTTCAATTTTTTGCTCAATACTTAATGAGCTAAAATTATTTCTCAAACATTCATAGTCGTTTTGGCATTAAAACTGTCTATTCTTATTAAAATAAGTCTTTACTACCCCAAAATAATAACAAAAATATAAAGGAAAACTCGAAATAAGAAATTCATACATTCAATCAAACCATATTAAATCTCAATAAGTCAACTTTTGTCAATAAGTCAACTTCCAGGGGGAGGGGGGGGGGGGGTCAAATGCCCCACCTGGCCCCCCTCAAACGAGGCCCATGGGGTAAATCTAAGAAAATTGACTTTTTAAAATACTTATCCACTTTAATAATTTTTCATTTCATGGGGGGTTTGGGGGCACTACCTAATATCCGCTCTATTTAATACTATTGTATTTTCTTAAATGAGCTGGAAAAATAACCACTTATAACTTGATGCCGAAGGTATTTCTTTTATAAAAACATACCTACTATACATGCGCTATAATATACATATGTAAGTAAATATATCCTCTTCAAAAACGGAAATTGCCAAACCATGGTACTTCTCGATTCGCATGAATTTTTTCCGTAACTGGAGCGCATTATTTTACACAATAACGTTACGTACTTCAACTACCATAATCTTATCGTAAATCGACACGCGCTTGTAGTTTATCAATTGTAAAACTACTTCCTTGTACTATGCTACAAGATTTGTTGAAAATGTATTGCCTCCCACTCCCCTCTCGAACAACTTTTGTCCACATACCTCCTTATAAGTCTTTGCCCCAACATGTTTTGGATTTTTCTCAGAAGAGTTACCCCCATGCACCATTGGATGCTACACAACAAAAAAATACTCAGGGCTGCAACAGGGGACGCTTATACAGTGTGTATCAGCCAAATGGAATAAATTCGATAATAAATAGATGGAAAAAACACTCGGACACGTTGATTGGTATTTCTAGCTGCGCATTTTTTTCAATAAAAACTTTTTATACAGGGTGTGTCATGTAACAGTGGCCAATACCAACTTTCTTATTTTAAATGCAACACCCTGTATATTATTCAATTTTTGGATTCTTTAGAAATTTTTAGACATATTTCATGTACAATATCCTATAGGTACCTATCTTCAACTGTTTCGAAAATATTAGGTGTTTTCAGATTTATTGCAAAAATTAACAACACACTCAAAAACTAATAAGTAATACTGTTTATTTCTTGATAATGTAAGAAACAAAAAAAGCATTAATGTAGGAGATGTTGACAAAGCTCGCCGCGAATGTCTTGGCAACATCTTATTCTTAAATAAAAATTTCTTCCAATATTATTACTGAACATCTCAGGCGTGACCGATCTAATCGCAAGCGTTATTCGTCTTCTTAAATTAGCTAAGTCGGGGGGGGGGGGGGGGGGGTAGGTTTTGTATACAATATTTTTCACACAACCCCATAAGAAGAAGTCTAATGGCGTCAGATCAGGTGATCGTGCTGGCCATTCCATCGATCCACGCCTCCCTATATCCACCGATTTGGAAATACTAACATTGCCTGGTCATTGCCATCATTTGTTCACAAAAATACGTTATCCTATCAAAATCGCCTGCCTTGAGCTCATGAGTACCTATCATCTTATAGGGGTACATTTTATTTTCTTGTAACGTTCGAATAATCGATGCGATGAATGGCTACTAATGTTCCCTTAAGTTATAGGCGGCAAATTTGGAAATTTTTCATGAAATAAGCGAGTTACTTTTATTTGTGTACGTGTTTTATCTCCATAACCAATAATACGTAGAATTGTTATTTTGTCTGTCTGTTAAATAAACCATTTTTCTGATATGTGGTTAACGAAATTCAAACGATTATAACACTGACAACTACTATGTCACGCAGACAGACAACAATTTGTTAAAGTCAGGAGATTTAAACAAAACGATGTATACCTTTTTTTTATTTTATAGCAGTGCTGAAATGCAATAAATCTGAAAACACTTAA
The DNA here is from genome assembly GCA_963969555.1 of Polydrusus pterygomalis. Taxonomy (NCBI): domain Eukaryota; kingdom Metazoa; phylum Arthropoda; class Insecta; order Coleoptera; family Curculionidae; genus Polydrusus; species Polydrusus pterygomalis. The sequence goes on along the minus strand of OZ018376.1, from coordinate 72,544,483 downwards.
TATTTCCGAAACAGTTGTAGGGGAGAGCCGGGAGGGTTCGGACAGCGGGAGGCATTGGACACATTCAAAATTGCCGACTAATTAGTGAACCGGTCAAAAGGGAAATGAAACTAGAAGCGCATTTGATTATTCTTAGTGCCTGTCTAGACGAGAAGCAAGCAGGTCGTTTCGTTTTGATGCACCGCCATTTTCTTATTAATCCACGAGTTTGTTCTAATATTAATCGATTTTAAACTGTGCTTTTTACGAACTATTTTTATGATTTTTTGGTTGCTGATTGATTACCAATATTAGGTAAGCTTTAACTATTAAAGTGTGTTGCTATTTTTAAGGTATATTAAAATACGTTAATAAATTTTGTATTTTATTACCGAAACTACGTTGCGGGAGGGTATGGACACCTGTCCAAACCCTCCCTAAAGTATGAAATTATTGTTTCAGAAAACATGCCTTATAAACACAAAAGGTTAACAGAAAGACTCTTTTCTGCAGAAGAGCAGAAGCAATGCGAAGTGCAACAGGAGATGTTTTCTCTGGAAAATATTCCATTAGACGAAGCGCGAAAGAGCATGAAGTTAAAAAATCAACTCTAGCGTTATATGTCAAAAAAGCAACATAGGTTGGAATTGACAATACGTCGTTCTTTCCGCATTTCTTCACTCGTCAAGTTTTTTCTAATTAACTGGAATCATCACTTGCCTGTTACCTTAAAACATGCTCGAATATGTATCACGGTTTAACGCCCAAAGCTACACTTATTGGTTGTCCAGACCCTCCCCGTCATCAGGGAGGGTCTGGACATATTACATCAAAATACATAAATTTAGTTAACTGATACTAATGTCGTATGTTTTCAAAAATATATACATATATTTATATATGTAAGAGACATATACCAATCACTATGATTACAGAATTTTAGATATTTTTTACCCACGTCCACTACATAATTATTTATTCAAATATTGTCCAAACCCTCTCGGCTCTCCCCTACATGAAATATGTCTAAAATTTTCTGATGAATACAAAAATTGAATAATATACAGGGTGTTGCATTTAAAATAAGAAAGTTGGTATTGGCCACTGTTACATGACACACCCTGTATAAAAAGTTTTTAATGAAAAAAATGCGCAGCTAGAAATACCAATCGAAGTGTCCGAGCGTTTTTTTTTGGACATGCCCCCATGTATTTATTATTGAATTTATTCCATTTGGCTGATACACACTGAAAACAATAATAATAATAATAATAATAATAATAACAATAATAATAATAATAATAATAATAACAATAATAATAATAATAATAATAATAATAATAATAATAATAATAATAATAATAATAATAATAATAATAATAATAATATTAATTATTAATGTTTTAATATTAAAGAATTTAAGTGGGTTGGCGATTTAACATCGATAAAGTGTTGCAATTAAAATCTGATTGGCCATATCTCCGGCTGCAAAAGAGTTAGAGAAACGAGGTTTTTACTGGTTGGCCTTTTCAACGAGACAAAGTTTGCTAAATTCGGGCCTAACCGAAGTTATCAATCAATATCACAAGAAACAATTGACGCTCCTCCGCCATTTTATTTGAGGGAATAAAAAAAAATCCTGAAAACAAATTATGTCAAATTTTCTCGGTATATTGCAAATATTTTCAATACCTTTTTATTGGGAAAATTTCGCAAATAATTGATCTTTTCTAATTGACTATGGTTGTTACGCCCTCCAGCGGCCGTCGTAGAAACTTAAAAATAATTTCCAGCGATTTTTCATTGCCGATTTTGCCATAAAAGAAAATTTCCGAAAGCTGTGCGATAAACAGCTTTCGAGATATAGCCGGCTGCCTTTCTTGTTGATTCACCCGGTACACAAAAAATAATAGAAACTAAATTAAATTTAAAAAAACCACAAAACGGGAAGTACCTATGTCATATTTTTTTGAAAGCAAATCCAATAATTTACACTACAAACACAAGGACGCATTCGCTATCTCTTTTTTTGATCAATAATTCATTACTTCGTCGTTTTATCCACAAGGCGGCCAAATGCCCGTCTGTGGAGTACAATTACCTACAGTTTTACGTTAAAAAAGGATAGATTAATTAGTTAATACGACAGTGCCATTATGATGTATTTAGCATTATCATTTAGATGTTATTATGACCTTCATAGCACTCAGTGCCATTATGAATTCATAATAACATCCAAATGTAAGATGTTTAGTTGTTCGTACACCTGCCTTGACTTTTCGGGAAGTAGGGAATTTATTACGCTTTGCGCGATATCTTCGACATCCGAAGGGACACTTTCGGATTCAGAATCTCCCATATTTAAATTATTTTGGCCAACACTTTGCATACCATAGAAAATTAGACGGCAATAATGACGTTGTCGAATCGAAATCGAAATTGAAACAATCAAAAATGCGGTTACCATGATATCGACTAATATGGACACCTGAAAATTTTAAAAATTACAAAAACGGTATCTGATACCAATGAAATTTAGACGAATAAAATCTATTTGCACTGTCGTAGATTAAATTTTGAATGATACACGTTCGATATGAACTTTGTTAATGCAACTTGTGCAATTAAACCACTCGGCTGACGCCTCGTGGTTTAACGTTGCACACGTTTCATTATAGTGTTCATATCGAACTAGTATCATCAGTGGCGTATTTAGGGGGGGGGGGTCCGAGGGGTCGGGACCCCCCCCCCCCCCCCCGTGGGCTCAACATTAAAAAAAACTCGGAACAGATCAGATGCTTTGTTGCATTTAATGTAGCTACAGGGTGAACTGAACCTCGCCCGATAACAAAATGTAATAATTTTCTATCTTACAATTTTTGAATAAAGACCTTTATTATTGTTATTATTATTAAATAAAATTATTATGACCTATTCCGAAAATGCTTGGTTTTCGAGTTATTTCAATTTTTTTCTTGTTTTTTACCTGCGTGTCTAATTTATTTAATTTAAAAAAATTGAAATGATGTTCACTTAGTTTTGTAATTTTTTTGCAAACTAGAACTATTAGCAATACTTTGTTTTTACAAATAATTAAGTAACTGTGTCATAGATAACAAAACAACATGGCCAAACTTGGCAAAAAAAAATGGCAAAAATAACTTGAAAACCAATCATTCTCGGAATCGGTCATATTATGTAGAAATATATATTTTTAAACATAAATATTTAAAAAAAGATATATTCCCATTATTGCGTTTATATTTAAAAAAATTTCTTAATTTCTTCCTTTTTTGGGTTCAGCTATCAAAACATAGAAATTATAAATTTTGATAGTTCAAAATAGGGCGTGGCACCGAAAAATTTTTCGCCTGCGGCGCTTTTTTAAAGAAAGAAACATAAAACGAAAGGTATAGACCCCCCCGTGGCAATATTCTAAATACGCCACTGAGTATCATTAATAACTATAATAGAAGCAGAAAAAGCAATATGGGCAAATCTGACCAAATTTCGTTTTGCTTTTATTAATTTATCAATTAATTTTTTTTCAACATAAACCTGTTGTGGGTAATTGCTACTCAAAGACGGATAGGTACTTGGTCACTATTTGGAGTGAGCGAAAAATAAACGCGTCACTAGTGTTTGCTTTTAAGTAACAAATGTTTATTATTTTTGCATACATTACAAAGTGCGATCTAAGTATTTAAAGGGTTAAAATAATTATCGAATATAAACACTCGTGGCAGACAAGTTTAAACCCTTTTCAAAGAAAAATCAATAAAACCCTGTTAAGTCCATGTTAGTAGTAGTATAGTAGTAGTAACATTATTTATTTAGCAAAAAGCTACAATTACATTTTTTTAACAACATTTTTTTTGATTTATTTTTAATTTTAAAACGGAACCTTCTTTTAACAAAAAACAGACAGAAAAGATAAACATTTTGCAAATTGTATCAAATAGGTATTACGTTTCATTTTGTTTTTTAAATAAATGTAATTTTAAAGTTTTTTCATTATATTTTTAATGATATTTGAAATTTAATAGAATTTTCCAAATTATTATATTCTATCAAACCTTTATGAAAAATAGACTTATAAGCTAATGCTTTAGACACTCTATCCACAAAAAAATTTGATTAATTCTTGTTTTATAATAATTATGATGGTCATGATTAAAAGAACAAAATTTTTTTAAACAATCAGGCAATAAATTATTTTTAATTTTATGTATAAAGACACATACTAAATAAAAAATTAAATTTCTGACATTCAACCAATCTAAATTTTTTAACATAAAATTAATTTTTGTATATTTGTCACAATTTAAAATAATCCGCATTGCCTTATTTTGTAAAATTTGTAATTTATCAAATATTTCCTCACTAGCATAAAATGGAAGAACAATAAAGAAAATGTGGTAATATAATACATAGTATTAAATACAGTTTTTTTAGAAAACAAACTTAAATTAGAACTGATTTTTTTAAAATAACCTACTTTTCCGGCAATCTTCGATATGATACTTTTAAAATAATTAAAAAATTTAAATTTTGAATCAATAATTATCCCTAAATATTTAAAACTGTTCACTAATTCCAATTTTTCACCATCAATTACAACATTTATATTTTGACAATTTAAATTAATACCCATAACCATACATTTAGTTTTTGAAATATTTAATTTTAATTTATTTACTTTTAGCCAATTTATCTCAGAATTTAGAGTATTTAGACCACACCGGACTTTACTTAGACCATCAAAAATATTTAAAACAAACATTAATGTAAATTAAAGTGTCATGAGCAAACATTTGTAACTTACACAGTTTTAAAACTAAAGGCATATCGTTAATGTATAAAATAAATAATATTGGACCTAGTATACTTCCTTGAGGAACCTCTATATTATTTATTTTTTTATTTAAATATGTTTTTGAAATTTTTGTTTCTTGAGATCTGTTACTTAAATAACTTTTAAACCATTTATAAACGTTTCTGTGAATACCGCACTGATACAATTTACTCAATAATCTAGCCCTGTCAATTGGTTACAACAAAAAAATCGTAGGAAATTAACTTGTTCCCTCAGAAAATAAAATACGGTGTGCAGCAAAAATATTTAATATTTTTATGTTTTTATTTTAAAAAGCCATAATATTATGAAAACAAACTAATCGGACTTATGATCGAAGGTAATCTCTAACAAAGTCTGCAAAAAATCTTATTTTCGTACTGTTCGGTTGCCATTTATTTTTTATACAGTGTTATTCAGAAAACACGATTAAATCCATTTTTTTATTCAAAATAAGCGAAATTTGGAATTTGGGTATAACTTAAAACAATAATTCTTAGTAAAAAAATATTCTAAAATGAAAGATGGAGGTACTTTACTCTTAGCGGAAATTCAAATTTTTGATCCCACCTCGTATACCATAAGACTTTTACTGGATTTAATGGGTGTTATTTTGGTTTGAGAACATGCAGAACCTATCTAAAATAAAATTAATTTTCTAAACTTAAAGATAAAAAAAACTTTCCCATATGCTGCGCACTTTCTGCCGGTCACTGTATATTATTATTTTATATTTCTAAGTGACTTTTATCATTACGCTGATTTGTGTAAACACTTTTGAACTATTTGATTTGATATGACTAACCGAAACGTTGTTTTAAGCATAAAAATATAGAAAACAAGTTCGGCAAAATCAATCGTTTGACAAAATGTTGTTGTTAAAAAAACACTTTCAAACAATAAGTTAGTAGAAGTTAAGCAATTCAATAAAAGTTCGTTACATACTAGGAACATGCGGTATAAAAATCGTCCTATATGTATTATATCTCTGGGGGTACAAATGAATACATACATTGCACTAAAAGCTATTTACTGTGTAACCATTCAACGTTGAAATTAGGAAATATACTTTAATATACAGCTTACCTTCTTGCAATAAGGGTACCTACTTACTATAAAGTAGTAATATAGTCCTAAATCACAATATTTATAACACTTTTTGATCAATACCATCAACAAAATACATCACACGCGCGTGCACTTACAGAAATGTTCAAGTCAAAATGAACGCGCGGTGGTTAGATATTTTTTACGGTGCGACGAATCCACCTGCTAACAAGAGTTGTGTGCATTCACCGAAAAGTTTCTTTCCCTCGTTCTCATTGTGGTCTCTTGATGACGCTTCTAGCGCGACTTAATTATATGGTAGGTAAGAAACAATGATCTGGTACCTTTTAGATGGCACATGTCATTCATAAAAGCTAACAAAATGTATACCTACATCGTTTGTAGGGGAGAGGAAGTGAAGAGCTGGGTTAGCCAGGTAGTGGGGATTACGCCGGAGTTACCTTTGAATGTGACCTTGCTACTATAGAAGAAACCTAACCTACAAATAACCCAACTATTTACTCATCCATGGAAAGTAACTGGAGAATTATTATTTGCCGAATTCTCGCATACATTGGTACTTGCGACTCATCAATAAAGTCAGATCCGGTCTTATCGTGCGGGTCGTACGATTCAATTTTTCTTTTCTTTTATTTATTTATTTATTTATTTATTCATTTATTGCCATATAAATTTACAAAGTAAACAATGACATTGTCACAAGAAAAAAGAAGTTTTTAGGTTTTAAATTATAATGTCATAAAAATGACGAACATCATAAAAGTTATTTTCAAGAAGGTAGCACTTCACCTTGTTCTTGAATTTTTTTAGTTTAGAGATGCTTCTGATAGTCTCTGGAAGTGCATTATAGAGGGAGCTACAGAAGCAAAATGGACTCTTACAATATGATGATGTTTTGTAGCCGGATATATAAATTTTATTTGAATTTCTAGTGTCACGGTCGTGAATTACTGAGGTGCAAGGAAATTTTGAATTGTGTTTTTTTACAAACATGACTGCACTAAGAATTAAAATACTAGGTAGCGTAAGAATTTTATAGCGCCGAAAAGTTTCTTTGCAAGATTCAAGTGGGCCTAACGAGTAAATTTTTCGAATTATCCTTTTCTGCAAAACAAATAATCTTTGTAGTTCTGTTGATTGAGCCCAGTAAATCACTAGATAGCTTAGATGACTGCAGGCTAAGGCATAGTAAATATTTAGTAACTGCTTGCAATCCATAATATTTTTTAAGTTTTATTGCGTTTAACCATACCTACTATCCAAATAACGCTTTCCGATTCGGAAAACCCGAATGCACAGAAAACATTGAAGTAGTCTATGCCACGCACACATTCGTTTTCTTTCCGAACGAAATATATTAGTAAAACGTTCGTTCCGAATCGAAAAGCGGATTCGGAAACCGAATACGGAAAAAGATTGTCTGCGGCCAGCCTTAGATGTCGAAGTAGCGCCGATGATCATGAATATCATGATCATTGCTCCATTCGAGGACCACTTAGGTGACGAGGACTTTCCAGGATTTCTAAGTGATGATGACAGTTTTTAAGTTTTTAGTATATAACTCTAAACGGGTTTCTTTGTTTACATTTAGCATATAGCATATTATGCTTTCTTTCATGGACAATTTTCTGTACAATCCTTAAATTGATTACCAGTGCTTTTCCTAATGTTTTCTACTTATTGGTTCGCAAATCACCATTTTTTCTTTTTATTTCTTGAAATAGTTAATCGGGTTAAATTCCATTGTATTTTTAGGCTAGGTAGTATGACAATAATCCAGAGGATTAAGGTCTGGCGATCTAGCTGGCCAATTATGCGGACCACCTCAACAAGTCTTTGATGGAAAGTTATTGTTTAAAAAAAACCATACTTGTAACCTGCAATGTGTATTTATCATGTTGTAAATTCATGTTATGTCGTACAGTAAGTGGAACACCTTCTAATAGATTTTGCAAGTGATTCTGTAGAAAATTTAAGTATACTTGCATGTCCTGTGAGATTACCGTCGATTATGTATGGACCGATTAATTGACTATTTAACATGCCACACCACACATTAATGCTGAATTTATGTTGAAAATTATGTTCTCCAATAGCGTAAGGATTTTTATCGGACCATCGCATCGGTGTTTATTGTGAAAATTATTAATACCATCGCGAGTGAACTAGGCTTCATCATCAATGAACATAACATACTTATAGAGTCTTCAATTTGCATTAATCTAATTACAGAATTACATCCTTAATGCAAAATCACCATCTTGCTTGTTGAACTCGTTGTGACATGGGTATAAAAAGTTAATGTGAAGATCCCTCCAAGCAGACGATTGTGTAATTTGATAAGTATGGGCAAGTAGCCTTGAACTTATGCTTTGATCATTTTCGACGGCATTAAGGATAGCCTCTTTTAGTTCAATATCAAGTCCCGACTCCCGTTCAAATACAATTTTTGCACTAGAAAACATGCTAGATTCTCCAGCAGGAGTAAAAACTTGTTGAAAACCCCTTCTTATCTGGTAGTATCCGATTCGGAAATCGACGCTCGTACTAGGTGACTGCAAGATTTGGGCTCCCGTTGCAGAAGCCATAAAATAATATCATCAGCATTCACGATGAGAGAATACAAAAATTGCTGAAGACGATTTGACAGTGACACATCTTATTCTTATTAATACCTAAATGGGGTTTTTATTGCTAAGCAACAATGCAACATCAAAGAACATACTTTTTGAAAACCTGCTAGCCTACTTGTTATACCTACTTAAATAATTTGAATATTGCTTACCCTTGTATTTCGGTAACGGCCGGGAACAGGATCCATATGCATGTTTATAGGAACTTTTATATTTATTTTGGGTCCTCGAATACGTACCTAAAATATTGACATTTCCTCCTGAATAACCCTGTACTTATATACCAGGTCTTCAGCGTCACATGAACGATTGGGTCACAAAGCGTGATTGATTCAATCACGGGTCTTTCAAAAGATTCGGTCATTGTGAACGGGTCGTTCATGGACGATTCATCGCTAATAGGTTCATTTGTTATTGTTTCATATTATATGTACCAGATCATTGGTAAGAAACACCCCGATTAACCTGTATAAGAATAGGGAACTTTACATTTTTTTTTTCAATATGATTTAGCCTAAAAAAAAATTGTGTGTGCTTAAGACCACACGACAGAAGTGAAAACTTCAACTAGGTGAAATTAATAATATCGAATAAATATATTTCCTAAAATTGAACCCTTGAAAAAAATGCCAGAACATACCTGAGACGCAACAAGTGTCTATCTTGTGATCTTAAACACACAAACAACGCACACTGTTTCCACGTCGATATTGAATGCGACTGATGCGGCATAGGAGTCGAATTCGAGCGTAACACAGCCGAGCGTGACGGGTGTACGCGTGACGGCTCAGTTTAATTCAGTGCCCACAAAAAGTGCTAAACGCGCCTAAAGAAGTTTTCACTTCAAAAATATTCCCCAATTATTACTCCTTAAAAATCAGTAATAACCTGGTAAAAATTCTTTAAAGTTTCGCGCGTGTCAAAAGCATTTCAAACGACCTTTTAAGCGCGCCGAGCCCGATGACGTCACGAAGTATGACTTTTCCGTCATCCGTCATCCTGACCGGTGGCCGAGCTACCGAGTTTGCATTTGGATTGCCGTGTGTTATTGTTATTGTATTGTTGTTTTAAGGTGGAATTCTCAACGTCGTTCAATTTATTGCCAACTTATAACCTATAACCTATTTTGTGGATGTCATCATGTCAAATGATACTTCGTGACGTCACGACCCGTTTTTACCCGCTTGGGATAATTTGAATTTTGGGGCAGTTTTAAATCTTTCTAGCGGTCTTTTGGGACGAAATATGTTGTTTTTTTTTGCTGCCATATGTTTTATGACAATATATACTTATGAATTATAGAATTTTTTCACCATTTAAAATGTTTGTCAAGTTCCCTAAATATTGTTATTTCGGATAAGCAACGATTTAAAATTGCAAAAGATCTTTTATCCACACGACCGCACGTCTGCGTGTCCACGGAAAAACTCTTTAACTAAATAAGCTTTGGCGCATATACCTACAGTTTTACGTTTAGAAAGGCTGGATTTTAATGATCAGTGGTCATGAGTGAGTTCATTTCCCTTAATAACCCAGTCCCTGGTTTGAAATCACAGGGCATTTTAAACTGTATACTAAAAATTCAATAAAGTTGTATTGCCGAAGGTGGTGAGATAATCTCAGTGTCTCCGTAGCGCAATTAGTTAGAGCGTTCGACTGGTAATCGAGAGGTTCTGGGTTCGAATCCCGGCGGAGGTGTAAAACTTTTTCAGTTTTCATAGGTACATTAAAAACTACCATTTCTATTATTTTTAGAACCCAATGTGTTTTTTACCCTCATCTTACTATAATAAATTAAGAAATATTCCATACCAGTATGCATATTTGGTAAAAAATTAAAATAACTGCATATTTTAAAGGCAAACAATGCATATTATAAATGCGCATATTTTGGCTGAATTTAAGTGCATATAATCCGTCCTTTATTTATTACCGCTTGTAGCTAGGCTGTCTCTGAAATATACAAAATCCAAAAGTAGAAGGTTACACTACATAAAAAACATCCACAGAAAAAACACCAAAATCGGAAGAAAATAATATGACGCAACCTGACGCGTGAGCTTGCTACGGGCTACGGCCCACTGTTGATCTGGGAACTTTTACTACGAACCAGATCAGCTGTTGATGTCGTTGTATTCTTTTGAGAAAAAGTTTTTTCTATACCCATGTTTTATTCGTTCTTATATATTAACTTAATATGCAATTAAAAAATAGTCAACAAAGAACAAGGGTTGCCATTTAAAAAATTATCGATATTGTTATATCCCTCATTTGTGACACACTGTATCAATATTTTTTATTTATAAAAAGTACCACTTGAACTGTTACCCGTGTCCAAGCATTTTTCCAAAAAAAAAAGTGCTGGATTTACTGAATGCATTCAAAGTTACAAAATCACAATGTAAAACTATGACAATATAAACTCACCGACAAAAAAAACCGGCACCTAAATTCTTTTGGTAATTTCAATATGGCATAACTTTTTTATTTTTGACTTTATTGCAATGATTTTTCGCTGGGCGATAGATCTATTCATTAAAATTACGCTGCAGTTTGTTCTGATTTAATTTTGGTTGCTTAAATGTTTATATACAAAGGGTAAGTCAAAATGATGTTTTTAGTCGGAAGTTTAAAACGTCCTGTGGAAAAAACACGCCAGATAACCTTGTTTAAAAATGATTTACGATAAAGCTGTATGTATTCCTAGCATTTTGTTTTTTGAATCATCTGGTTATCTTGTTTCTTTTACGAGTTACACATTTTTAATTGAAACGCTGCATTTAAAAAACATTTTCACGTCAAATATTAAAAGTTGTCATTAGAGCACTTAAAATTAAAATAAAATGTTAATAACGAGTGTGTCCACCTCTAGCCACAATGGCAGCGTGGCATGGAATCAATTAGAGTGATTATTTTTTCTTGAGGAATAGCTTCATATTCTTCATTTAATGCTAACCTGAGCTCTGGTAAAGTTGTAGGCTTGTTGGGACGGTGACGAACGCGTCTTTTTAATTGATATCAAAGATGCTCAATTGGGTTAAGATCTGGGCTACAGGGTGGCCATTCTAACCTTTGAATTCCAACTTTATCCAAAAACTTATTTACTACATGTGCAACATGTGGTCTGGCGTTATTTTGCATGAGTATAAACTCTTCTCCAATAAAAGGGGCAAATGAAATGACAGCATCCTATAGTATCTCTTCAATACATCTGTGGGCAGTTAGAGCTCTATTTTCCACAAATGTTAGGTTCGTACGTCCTTCTCGAGATCAACCACCTTAGCCAACAACCAAGTAAGTAAAAATGTTTTTTTTAAATGCAGCGTTTCAATTAAAAATGCGTAGCTCGTAAAAGAAACAACATAACCAGATGATTCAAAAAACAAAATGCTAGGAATACATCCAGCTTTATTGTAAATCATGTTTAAACAAGGTTTTTTAGCGTGTTTTTTCCACAGGACGTCTTAAACTTCCGACTAAAAACATAATTTTGACTTACCCTGGTATATAAACATTTAAGCAACCAAAATTACATCAGAACAAACTGCAGCGTAATTTTAATGAATATATCTAAAGCCCAGTGAAAAATCATTGCAATAAAGTCAAAAATAAAAAAGTTATGCCATATTGAAATTACTAAAAAAATTTGGGTGTCGGTTTTTTTTGTCGGTGAGTTTATTTAAAAAAAGTTAGGATTTGTTTCCATCCTTGAAGAAAAAAAACAGTGTTCTTTATTACTAAAGGGCGGGTTATTCAGCCAAAATATGCGCCTATATATGCCTTGTTTGCCTTTAAAATATGCAGTTATATTTTTTTCTCCAAATATGCATACTGGTATGCAATATTTGTTAATTTATTATAGTAAAATGAGGTAAAGAAACACATTGGGTTCTAAAAAATATATTTATATTTATATATTAATAAAAAAATAAAGAAAAATAAAAGTAAACAATTTTTTAACATAAAATTGTATAAAAGTCATGTCTTATTACTATATGTTTTAAAATTTTCAACTAAAAAGGATTGTCTTATATTACTAAAAATATGCTTGTACAAGGAGAAGCTTCTTTCAACATCTACTGACGTAATCGGACAATACTGCAACTAAGGTAGCAAAATATAAAGCGAGTTTTCGCCACCTTAGACAATCTGAACACAAATTTAAAATTACTAGTTTCACACTGAAAATATTGAAATCTTTCCACAAACTAAAACAAAAGTACCTACCTATGTACATAATACAAATCGATATAAATACAGTTTGTTAAGCAGGTAATAATAACGCATTATTAAGTGACAATAAACAACCCTTAACAATATACCAGCAAACCCCGGAAAACCCTAATAAATACCTTGTGTATAACGAAAATGTAAATATAATTATTATAATCTTCATATTGGAAAATCCCTGAAATAAGTACCGAACTGGACATTAAACCTTTAACGTTTTAAATTTTTTGATAAAGTGGAAAACATAAAAAAAATATGCTCTTAAAATAGTAATTTATGAAAAATATGCATTTTATTATAAAATTGACAAAATATGCAAAAAAGCATATTTGCTTATATTCCGCCCTTTATTTATTACTGAATTTAGGTATTTCAGTTAAAAAATATTTACCCTGTTACGCACATAGCTTAACTGGGAACTTTAAAATTAAATTACACACGCCGTATGCAACGTGACAAGAAGGACCACGTGACATTTCCCGCCAATAGTGTTTGAGCTAAATCGTGGGTCACGTTGCATTGGCCGTGAAATCCTGGAAAAATATTGCCCGAGGGTTAAGTTGAATATTTGGTTTGTTAGAGGTAAATTTTGTGAAACTCTAATTTTTATTGAAACTTATTTTGTTAGTTTTGATAATTTCCGGTTTCCTGTGTTGATAAAATCTGTATTAGGTTAAATCGGTGTTCGTATTAATATTCAACTGGATTAAATTTATTTGGTAAGTTATAACTATACACAGATAAAATTGTCTGCAAGAATTGTTATTGCTGTAAAAATGTAGCGTTCTATGTAGGCATATAAATACCTAAAAAATATTACATTAGGGTTTAGGAATTTTATAAATATTTGGGTAGGTACGTTAAAAATGTCATCTCTAAACTTCTGCTTGCACCGAGCATGCCGAAATTTTATGACCTTTTTCAAGGCTACAAAACAATAGTACCTAGATAGATTGAAATTAATTATAAGAAAATGGGCATAAAGTTTAAGTGTGCTAAATGGGAAATTAGCTATATTTTATGGAAAACCGTAAAATATAGGTACCTACCTATAGGGAACTGTAACGCCTGCCCCTTTTGGGTCTATGTTTCATTTACGTTGTTTCAACCTTTTCTTAGGCGCAATGGGCTTTTTCACTAAATTTTGATTTTTATCCCATCGCATAAAGAAAGAAAAAATATTTTTTTTACAGTTTCAGTTTTTAAAATTTTTAATTATTTACTGAGAAAATAAATAAACAAGATACGCTCTTTAATAAAAACATGGAAATAAACTCACTGACGTCACATCTGCCTCGACCAATGGGTCCCAGTGATCCAGCTGAAGGTTGAACCTGAATATCGGACCGGTTGTTTTCCATTTTTAGGTTGTTATTGTCTATTTGGTTGATCAAAACAAAGATGGCAATATAAGTCTTTGCCTGGAGAATTAACTACTAGTCTCTAATGGTAGGTAGGGGAGAGTGTTGTATACTGGGTCAGGTTCCATACTGGGACTATTCAAATTTCCCGCAAACCACACGATGTAAAAACCTAAATAAATTGGAGTGTAATAGGCGTGTGTAATGCTCTCTATGAATAGTCATAAATACCTCACCGCCTAATGCTCAGTATATCGTAAACCGGCATGCATACCAAACTAAAGTCTTCATGTTTTTCTTGCCCAATTAAACTACATCGTGTTTTGTAGTTATTCATTAAAATAGAATTGTGATTTTTAGTGTACCCATTGCCTAGAGCAGGGGTCTTCAACCTTTTTTCATAGAAGGGCCATATTTAGGCTACTCATCGATTACCGGGCCAGAACAAATAGAAAGTGAGAAATTTAATTTAGCTGAAATATAGTAAACTCAAGACAATATTTATACAAACACATTTTTTATATTTAATTAGACTTTTAAGATTGTTTGTCAATATCTGGTCTTATTTTGGATGTAGCGATACGAAGGCTATTTTTGAGATGAGAGTCCGTTATTCTGGTCTTATTTTTTGATTTCACATGTTTCATTCGGGAAAATAATTGTTTACATACATAGATACTCCCAAATAGTGACATCATCTTCAAAGCATGAAGTTGAATGTTCGGAAACTTAATTGTATCAATGTATCTGAAGTAAAAATCAAATAGTCCACAATTGTATTTTTCTTTTAGTTCAGTATTGCGCTGCAAATCTATCAATTCCATTTGAAGATTTCCTGGAACATCTTCAACAAACATAGTAAAAGGCGTAGCAAATATAAGTGTATTGATTTTTCATTTTCTCTGAAGTCCTTAAATCTCGAAGTAAATTCTTTCTGTAGATCAGTTATTGTGGAAAGATATTTATTCGGATCATCCCACTTACAACTTGACAAGTTCGGAAAGTGTGTCAAATCGTTTTTTTGCAGCTGCATTTCCCACAATTTAAGTTTAGCTTCAAAGGATTTTATGCTGTCATATAAGTTGTTTATGAAATTTTCCTTACCTTGTAACCGTGCATTCAGGTCATTCAGATGTAAAGTAAGATCAACCAAAAAACTAAAATCACTGAGTCATTCTGGATCATCAAAGAAGACATCAGAATGTCCCTTGCTAGCCAAAAACGTTTTAATTGGTTCTTTAAGATTAAACACCCGCGTTTCCTCTACTAAGGCAAAGAACATCTGAGAACATTACCACACTGCGAATCAATATCGGACAAAAGTTTTGAAATTTTCTGTGGTTAAGCCCCCGAGACCTGATAAAATTTAGTATCTTTATAACTTCTTTCATGATGTTAGATCTATTAATATTTAGACCAGACTAAAGTAAAATCATTTCTATAATATTTTTTCAATTTTCGTCTAAAAGAGATTTCTGAAGTAGACAATATTTTAAGTTTTAGGTCATATATTTTATGTATTGGAAATTGTATTTTATTTGTAAGCGGGCCACAAAAATGTTAATGGCGGGCCGCAAGCGGCCCGCGGGCCGCCGGTTGAAGACCCCTGGCCTAGAGGATCTGAGAGGTACGTAAAGAGAGTTTTTGCTTGTGTCTCGATTTTTTTGTTTAATTATAACCTAAAATATGTATATGGTTATATAGTGGGACAAATTGATGTGAGGTGTATAGTGGGGCTGTCCCACCATTGCAATACAATGGTATTTTGAATATGACTTTTCTCCGTACAATATAGAACAGTGACCTTGTTTACTAAAATTGTTTAGCCTTTTATTACATTTTTATTTTTAATAACCACATAAGAAAACCCTTTACATTTGTATCTTTTTTGTAAATTAATAAAAACATTATAATATTAAATAAGTTTTATTGAATAGATTTTAAATATACGTTGCGTTTATTATACTGCTTATATTATTTTCTGTAACTCATTGACAAGTAGAATTTTTTTTTATACATAACTTCACTGATTTCAGATTGTCCCAGTATGCACATGCTCTAGTCCCACTATATGAAACAAGGGGTTGTTGCTTAGTGGGACGTGGGCTTATAGTGGGACAAGGCTTCTATTCGTTTAAGTTCTTGTAATTCTGGCAGTCTTAGCAATTTTTAATAACGTTCTGTTGATCTCATAATAATAAAGAAATAAAAACTGAAATGGAACATACTAGAAAATTTTTAATGCCACTTGAAAAATATTGTCCCAGTATACAGCAGTTCCCCCTATACTATTTAAAAAAAAAAAAGGTAAACAATTTCTTTTGGGACTAATAAGTAAGTAATTTTGCATTTTAATTTGCTGGGTTCTTTAAAAACTATTATACTGTCCATAAAGTGTCTATCTTAATTTTTATTTAGTGATTAACAGGCCAATAAACAAGGAGAGTAGCTACATTTACAGCTAACCGCGCCATGTTGCAGCAAAAACCATAAAAAATTATAAAAATTCTTATTTTTATTTATTGTTTTGTAATTTTTTTTTCTTCTTGTTAAAATAAAGGCATTCTTTTTATTTACTGACAAATAAAATAATTGCGCAGTTAATGGAATGTCGTAATAAGGTTTTGATCTCATAGTTTTAAACTTTCTGCTTTCGCGGCATCTTTTTAATTGTCTTTAGAAAAGGTTTGTGATCCTCTAGGAAGATTTTTATTATTGGGATGTATTGTCAATGGGTTCTAATTCAGGATACACCCAGTATAATATATTTTTTTGTATTTCTTTCTTTATTTCCAATAAGTTTTATCAAAACTTATTTTATCCTACTCTATCCATTTCTGAGGAAAAAATTATTATACTGTATCTACAGACGCGTGTCATCGTTAGTTCACATGGACTTCTTGTCAAAAATCAATAAGATTGTTTAATATTTGGGGGATTTTGGGAAAAATCGTAAATAAGATTAAAACTATTTTAGTTAGTTATAGTGACATCTTAGGAGGACAGATAGGAAATGTTCTATCTAGCCTATCGATTTTAAAAATAAGGATTCACGTTCATTACTACAAAACATCTCCCAAAATGCAATTAAACCAGGCGACATCTTCTTCCAAATTTCTGGGAACATATCTTTTTTTTTATTAACAAATTCCCAACGAACTACAAAAGTCCATTACAGGGAATATACATTATAAACAATAACAAACCTAAAAATAAACAATTCTTATAAAAATACATAAATTTATAGTATATATTTATAACGAAATTAATAAAAAAGTCAAATATTATTCAATTTAATAAAATGGAATCATTTATTTTGTTAAAAAATACAATTTAGTTTGATTTTTAAATAGTACTAATTTTTTAATGTTTTTATATTTATTTGGTAGGTTATTATAGATCATAATCCCATTGTATAATAATGATACTTTACCGAAATTACTTCCAATATTTACTGCCAAACTATCGTGGGAACTTTAACTGAAAAATGTATGCTCAAAATTGATACAATACGCTATACTAAAGTTAAGTTACACAGTGCCTGTCCATACTCAAATAACATCTTACTACACATTGGCCTATCCTCATCTTAGCAATAATGCAGAGAAGTATACAAAAAACACTAAATCTTCACAGTCACTTCAATACACATCTTTAAGTGCTTTATGTATATGTCGTAGGCTGATAGTGAAATCCGTCATTTCATGAAAAGCCTACTCATATCATGAAGCGTGGCTAAAAGGTATATTGCAACTGGTTTGTTCGTTGTTCCCCAGAGCATTTTTTTCAATTTTTTCAACTAATATTATTTTATAAAAATAAAATTTAAATTAAATTTAAAAAAAAAGCTCTGGGGAACAACGAACAAACCAGTTGCCAATATACCTTTTAGCGTGCAGCATGATATGACTAGGCTTTTCATGAAATGACGGATTTCACTATCAGCCTAAGACATATACAAAAACAAGAACGAATTCCAAGAAAACAGAAACAATCACAACTATCCTACTAGAAACGTTAAAGTCCCTATAGACACACTTAAACACGATATGAAAAATGTCCCCACTCCACTATGCCTGCATCAAAATTTTGCATAAACTACCAGAAGAAATCAAACAATCCGTAGCAAAGTGGTATCTGGAAGAAAACTAAAGGACTTTCTTATAATAAATGCTTTTTAACACTCAAAGACTTTCTGAATGCCTAAACGATGTCATATTTGCGTAAAAGTTTTGGAGTGTATTTTGAGCATGTCGATAAAGGAGGACAAGCCGATAACAAGAGGTTTGTGCGCATGCCCAATTCTGCTGGAAGAGAAGGCATCGGACCGGTAAGCCGTGCGCTCGGACGCATTTTTCCACCTTTGTTTGCGCACGAGACAGGTAAGCTGTACGTATCTGAAGTAAATGTCTATATATGACCTAATGGCTGAAATTTTTGACGTATCTGGGATGGTGTACAGCATGGCCGTCATAGTGACTGAGACAGCATATATATTCTGTTTCACTTAGGTACTCCTCCTTAAATCCTAGAATGTGTACAGGATAGAGTACTTTGTCCTCGACTTTGCCCCACCAAATTGAGTCGGGTCAGTTTACTTTTGTTGGTTGATAATGGATTTTTAAATTTAGTCACACGTGGATTTATTTAGTGTTAGTATTACCCTCCCCCACCTGACGAAAAACTAAATCCGCACTTCTATAAGGATCTATAATAACACAAATCATTTTAATTCAGGTATATTGCAACTATTGACTATGCCAGTCTGTCCACATAGATGAGCGGTGGCGCAACCGATAAAGCGGCAAGCCGCGAGGCAAAGCATGCAGTACATTGGTTTCGTAAGGTAAGTCAGACACACTGTCTACTAACTAGTATTGGGACATCAGCTGGATACATCGAAAGGAAGCATCGACGTTAACAAAACATGATTGTTAAAATATCGATGTTAATAAGAAACATCTTTCATCAACTCGCTTTTTAACTTCACCTGTATGTTTGTTTGTCCGTAACCGACTTCTTTGAACCCGATTTTGACCCACTTTAAACGGTCAGATTTAATTTAAATTTTGTATACTTATCAAGAACCGCTCACAATACAATAATCTACACGCAAAAAATTCTCCTGCCAAATTTTGACAGCTGTCATGTATAAAACGAAGAAGCGATTTTGACGAAACAAATTATGGGGTCGTATAGTATTCGATGTAAAGACTTCGGGAAAATAAGCAAAAAATTCTCGTCAAAATTTGACAGCTGTCAATATGTCAAATCGTTTAAAAAAATGATATTAATGAAAAAAGCATAAAGTCGTATGTATATTGACGGCGGAACGTTGAAAAAAATACGCAAAAAATTCTCTTGTCAAAATTTGACATCTGTCAATATGTCAGAATTATTACAATAACCGATAGTAATGAAACAAACGTGGGGTCGTATAGATATTGTCGCTAAGAATAGAGAAAAATCTTTAAAAAAATTCTACCCGTCAAAATAAAATTTTTACAAATTTTTTGTCGTTTGTTCGTGTTTGTATGTATGTTTGTTTGTAACCGACTTCTTTGAACCCGATTTTAACCCACTTTAAACGGTCAGATTTAATTTAAATTTTCTAGACTTATCAAGAACCGCTGACAATACAATAATCTACCTACTAATCTAGCTCAATCTACTCAAAAAGAAAATTTCTTAACAATAACTCAAACGAAAAAATGAAAAATAAATATAGTTTAAAAAAACTAAAAAACACGCTTTGATAATTAATCAAACTAAAAAGCGGAAAATAAATATAATTTAAAATAATACTTGAAATTCTTAATAATATAGGCAGAAAATAATAATGAACGATACACATTAGTATTATTGTAAAAACAGCGTGGGTCGCTTTGTGCTATATTTTTCGTATATCGAGCACCCCACGCTTTTTTCACAATAATACTAATGTTTATCGTTCATTATTATTGTCTGAATATACCGGGTGTCAACCAGATTATTGTACATAGAACCACAGTGTTATGTCATGAGATATTTTAATCAAATTTGGGTTACTGTAATGTTTGAAAGGGATCTTTATTTTTACCTAGAAACCAACTGAATTTCACTTCCGGTTTAACCGGAACTACGCCATTTATGTTTTTTTAAAATGACAACCTGTATATTATATTGCACAGTCAAATTCTCCTCAAAATTCTCTTTTCAACGACATACAACAAGTTGACATTTACTTTCAAAATGGCGGCGTAGGACTCATTTTACCAAAAACAAAATGGTGTCTATAAAACAACGTATGCAATTGATACGGGAAAAATAATGATAAAATCTTTTAAATTGGTCCCTTTTGTAATTCTTTATGCACTGACATTTAGATTTTTTTCTTTTGTTTTTAAAGGAAGGTATTTTTTTATTGTTTAAAAAAATCTTAACTTTAACCCTATTTTACAGAGTTTTTTAAAATGTTATCATATACTTTTTATTAATAAGTATGAAAGTCTAAAGTATCCTTAAGCACCTAGGGATATTTTCGAAATCAGAATGCGTTTTGCTTCAATAATAAAAATTTAATTGTTAAATAATTAACATGTTAATTAATTAATTTGTTCTTCTCTTGTAAACTTAACCATTTTATTCTTATTTAACGAAATATGAATCAGACCCACGACCAAAAGCACAATACACTACAAAATTTTCATTACAAACTAATAGTCTGATAATGGCGTTGACAAATACCAATTTTGTTATCCAAAGCCAACTTAGGTGGTAGTTATTCAGTTTTTATTGAAAAATGCACGGTTTTTTTTTCTTGTTTAAAACTGAAGCAAAACGCATTCTGATTTCGAAAATATCCCTAGGTGCTTAAGGATACTTTAAACTTTCATACTAAATAATAAAAAGTATATGATAACATTTAAAAAAACTCTGTAAAATAGGGTTAAAGTTAAGATTTTTTTAAACAATAAAAAAATACCTTCCTTTAAAAACAAAAGAAGAAAATCTAAATGTCAGTGCTTAAAGAATTACAAAAGGGACCAATTTAAAAGATTGTATCACTATTTTTCCCGTATCAATTGCATACGTTGTTTTATAGACACCATTTTGTTTTTGGTAAAATGAGTCCTACGCCGCCGCCATTTTGAAGGTAAATGTCAACTTGTTGTATGTCGTTGAAAAGAGAATTTTGAGGAGAATTTGACTGTGCAATATAATATACAGGTTGTCATTTAAAAAAAAAACACAAATGGCGTAGTTCCGGTTAAACCGGAAGTGAAATTCAGTTGGTTTCTAGGTAAAAATAAAGATCCCTTTCAAACATTACAGTAACCCAAATTTGATTAAAATATCTCTTAACATAACACTGTTGTGCTATGTACAATAATCTCGTTGACACCCGGTATATTAAGAATTTCAAGAATTATTTTAAACTACATTTATTTTCCGCTTTTTAGTTTGATTAATTATCAAAGCGTGTTTTTTTTTTAGATTTTACCATATTTATTATAACTAAAATATGGTTTTCAGGAACTAAATAGTTCCTTTTTTAAAATATGAAGAAATCGTTTAGGTAACTTTCAGCGAGCGCTACATAGTCTATCCCTTACTACACCGGAACAGAGAGGGACGAACTAACGTCAAACAATGATCTGTCGTTGCTCCGCGTGGTTTAAGTCGAACGGAATAATTGATAAAACATATCATTTGATTGCGGTTGTTGGTGGGTGATTGATGTCTGATGGTATGGTGTGCTTTTAGAGCAAGCGCGAGGTGCATGACTGCAAACCTAATTTTGTGTTTCGTGATATAAGTGTTGTGTCTTTATATTCTAGGTTTATTTATGTTTATTTCCCCCCTTAACCATAAACTTGATCCTCTGTTATTATTAACATACTTTATAATAAATAAAAACTAATCTTATTTGGTTTTATGTGGTTGAAAAGTTAATGTTTCATATAAAATAATTGTCGGTAATGTTTGTGTTTTATTAAGCTTTATCCCAACTGATATATTTCTTTAAGTAAGAACTTCTACGCCATTTTATTTTTTATTATGATTTCATTACTTCATTTTCTCAAAATAAACATCACCGGTGATAGTATGGGGCAAAATACCTATAGATTAAAAAGTATTATATATATGCCGTAGGCTGATAGTGAAATCCGTCATTTCATGAAAAGTCATATCATGCTGCACGCTAAAAGGTATATTTGCAACTGGTTTGTTCGTTGTTACCCAGAGCATTTTTTCAATTTTTTTTTTAATTTAATTTAAATTTTATTTTTATAAAATAATATTAGTTGAAAAAATTGAAAAAAATGCTCTGGGGAACAACGAACAAACTAGTTGCAATATACCTTTTAGCCACGCTTCATGATATGACTAGGCGTTTCATGAAATGACGGATTTCACTATCAGCCTACGACATATATAAAATAAAGCCATCAACTGACCATATACATTTTTCCTTTTATTTTTTAAAACAATAGGTCCTACCTATACCGAGGTTACTGGCCAGTGGCGGATTTACAAAGTTGCCGCTAGTAGGCTATTCAATTTTTGCCGCCCCTACCGGTGACGGCTTGTGAGTTGTGAAACAGGTGAAGTGTTCGGGAATTAAAAAGCTCGTTGCAGGCGAAATGCGCAGCAGGCGAAAATTTTTTAAGACCACGTCCAAATTTGGTCAATAATTTTTAGTAAATATTTAAAAAAATTATGATTACCTATTTATTTTATTGAAAATGAAATTTCTTTCTGCAAAGCCAGTAAAGTTCCAACTACCTTTTTTTATCCCCATTAACAGACACGGCCAACAATAAAGTTTATTTAAAAAAATACTACCCGTCAACCATGAATAAAGATTGTACCATTTATTTCTGTAAGATAAAAAAAAATTTTGGACCAAATTTGCCACCCCCTAAAATCTGCCGCCCTAGGCTCTAACCTACTCAGCCTACTGGTAAATCCAGCACTGTTACTGGCTCAAAATATCACTGTCACTGAAGAGATTTAATTTGGCTAAAGAAAAGTAAAGAAATCTAATAAAAAATGAAATAAACTGACAAATACGTCGCTGAGGGCTAATTCTAAAAAAAAGAAGCCCAGAAAAAGGTAATTTAGTAGTAGCTGGGTACAATAATTTCGTTTGAATCTTGTATCAATATAGTTGTCAAGACAATTCTCTTGTTTTCCATAGATACACTAAAATCCCATTAGGTTAGCAATATGGTGATGGATGGAGAATGCTCTATCTCCCTCTACTACTAAAATATATATTTCTTCTAGGGATTGCGGCTACATGATAACCCGTCTCTTCGAGAAGGTCTGAAAGATGCTGCAACATTTCGCTGCGTCTTTGTACTGGACCCGTGGTTTGCAGGTTCTTCCAATGTAGGAATCAACAAATGGAGGTCAGCATTTTACAACTATTATATGATTATATTTATTTATTTATTTATTAAACATACGATATACCTACCCCCTCCAGTAAATGTTAATAAACATGTGCATTTTAGGTTAAATGAGTCCATGACTCCATGCCATAGACAATAATAGACATTTACCTTTAGATAAGCAAACAATAATCACGAAACTGGCAAATTTATCAGTCTTGCCAATGACATTAGGTAAAAAGGTCCGCCCAGTGGCACAAAAAAGTCCGATTTAGTCCGCGTCGAAATAAAAATGCTTCGTCTGGCGCATCCGCCATAAGTGATATTTATTTTTTACTGTTGGGAGTTTATTATATAATGAAAAAGACTGATAAAAAAAACATTTACTTTTTGATAACAAAAAAACAATTATAAAAAAGTTAATGTAATAAGTAATAAGACAACCCAACACTTGGTAAATAAACAATAAGTTACCTGCCGATTTTATTTCCAAATTTGTGCATTTAGCATATTTTAGTCAGGTATCAAGAAGACCGAAATAGTTTCAAAGTCCGACAAAAGTCCATAGCCTTTAAAAAAGTCCGAAAATCGGACTAAAGTCCGCCAATTGGCAACACTGAAATTTATAGCCTTGCGCATATAAACAAGATCACACAGGAAATTATCGTTTAACGAATAGGAAAATGGACAGGTCCGGACTTTAACATCATGCTTGTACCCTTATTTGGGCATAATAAGATCATACAATGGTCCTTACTAGTCCCACTAGTCATTGTATCCTAGTTACTAAATAAGGTACAAACACAATTCACTAAACTACACAAAAACTAGAAATCCATAAATATTAAACGCTCACACCACAATAGCAAATAAAACAACAAGAAATAATATGTGTGAAGTTAGCAACATTCATCAGCAACCATTTTTTTTTGGGTACGTGTCAATTCCGCCTGTAGCGTTTGTAAACGAATTTTAATTTTTTCAGTAAACTTCCACAGTGGTAAATCCTCGCCATTAAAATTTGTTTGGAAACATTACTTTTCGAACTTGCTATCCTACAACTTTTTTCCTCCGCTTTTTTGGAAATTCGTATAGTGACCGACAGAAAGTGTGGAGCATATGGGAAAGTGTTATTTTTAAGTTTAGAAAATTCATTTTATTTTAGATAGGTTCTGCATGTTCTCAAACCAAAATAACACCCATTAAATCCGGTAAAAGTCTTATGGTATACGAGGTAGGATCAAAAGTTTGAAATTTCGGTAAGAGTAAAGTAGGTACCTACCTCGATCAATCCTTCATTTTAGAATATTTTTTTACTGAGAATTATTGTTTTAAAGTTCAAAGTTATACCCAAATTCCAAAATTTCGCTTATTTTGGACAAAAAAATGGATTTACTCGTATTTTCTGAATAACCCTGTATAAAAAATAAAGGGCAACCGAACAGTACGAAAACAAGATTTTCTACAGACTTTGTTAGAGATAACCGTTGATCATAAGTTCGATTAGTTTGTTTTCATAATATTATGGCTTTTTAAAATAAAAACCTAAAAATATTAAACATTTTTGCTGCACACCGTATTTTAATTTCTGAGGGAACAAGTTAATTTTATCTAACTGATATATTTTGATTTACATTGACTTAAAGCATCTCCTAAATAGTTTTTTATACAATGAAGTATGCATAGAAAGTTTCCTTTTGATTTATAAATTTATTTTTTTATTTATATTTATATTTGGCTGCTTTGATCTTAAATAGTATAGATTATAAGAAGGAAATTAATTTGTGTTATTATTTTTAGGCTTATTTGTGGCATAAAAAATCAGTATTTGAAGAAACATTAATTTAAAATTATTTAAAATGTGTACTAAATATATTATTGATCATAAAGATTGTTTATTATTATTATTTCGCTTGACGAATAAAATCCGTTCAAAATATCTTTTTAATTAAAATTTTTTTCTTTATAAATCAAAAGGAAACTTTCTATGCATACTTCAATGTATAAAAAACTATTTAAGACCTTTAAGTCAATGTAAATAAAAAATATCAGTTAGATGAAATTAACTTGTTCCCTCAGAAAATAAAATACGCCATAATATTATGAAAACAAACTAATCGAACTTATGATCGACGGTTATCTCTAACAAAGTCTGCAGAAAATCTTATTTTCGTACTGTTCGGTCGCCATTTATTTTTTATACAGGGTTATTCAGAAAACACGATATAATCCATTTTTTTGTCCAAAATAAGCGAAATTTGGGTATAACTTTGAAATTAAAACAATAATTCTTAGTAAAAAAATATTCTAAAATGAAAGATGGAGGTACTTTACTCTTACCGGAATTTCAAACTTTTGATCCTACCTCGTATACCATTTTACCGGATTTAATGGGTGTTATTTTGGTTTGAGAACATGCAGAACCTAGTATCTAAAATAAAATTAATTTTCTAAACTTAAAGATAAAAAAACTTTCCCATATGCTGCGCACTTTCTGCCGGTCACTGTAGAAAGTAATTTACCCCTTTGGGGAAGTTTACTAAAGACGATTAATCCATATGACAAAATTTTAATCTTCGCCACTAAAAAGATTAAATTTCGTTTACAAACACTTAAGGCGAAATTGACACGTACCCAAAGACATTTCCTCGCTGATAAACATTGCTAGGTACCTTTTACAAATATCAAGAAATCCACAGAGAAAACGAAGCTAATGACTATAGGGTACTCGTCGCATGCCCATACCTGTAGGGCGACAAGGCGTGTGACTGGTCAGCTTTTCACCCATAAAACTTAACTTTTGTTTGCGCACGAGATAAGCTGTACGGTTTTAAAGGTAATGTCTTTGGTCCATACATGGTTACGTTCACTTAAAATGGAACCTCATCAAAAATATTTGTTAATTTCAACGTTAATTTTCTCCTTAGATTTTTACTTCAATGTTTGGAAGATCTCGATCGCAGCTTAAGAAAGCTCAATTCACGCCTCTTTGTCATAAGAGGCCAACCTGCAGATGCCCTACCTAAACTTTTTCGGGAATGGGGAACTACAGCGCTTACTTTCGAGGAGGATCCGGAACCTTTTGGTCGGGTCAGGGATCATAATATTACTGCCCTCTGCAAAGAACTTGGAATTACCGCTGTGCAGAAAGTTTCGCACACTTTATATAATTTGCAAGAAATTATAGATAGGTAAGAAAAATGTCCTAAAGATTTTTAATGGTTTAATTCAACAACACAAATTAATAATATTTTTAAGAAACTAAATACGTGTCTCTAAAAGAGGCGGAAAAAATGCTACTACAAATTCCTGAGGCTAAATATGACGATCACAAACGTTAATTTTTCTGTCTTTTACGAATGTCTTTGAAATAACTAGGATTTTTAAAAGTCATGTCAGTCAATTATGGATTGTGCAACTTAGCCGTAATTTAATATTAGATGTATTGTCCGCCGTTAAAGAAGATAAAGTTTGAAGTTATTATTGAGGTCGAAACGTTGATATTTGATTAAAGTACTATTGAATTATCATTTTATTAGACACAAGGTCAACGAAACTGCATTAAAAAATACATGTCCGTATTTAAAAATACATACCTGATGATGGATCTCCGAAAGACAAAACATCAGAACCAATATATTATGAGCCACACATGTTAATGAATTTTTAAAAATTTTCGACATGACTAGGGCTGGGCAAAAATTCGATATATCGATATTTTTTGTCGATATATCGAATAACGATATTTAAAAAATAAAATATCGATAATATCCATAAATTTTATCGATATTATCGATATTTATCGACTATATCGATCTTCGATTGGAATTTCAATATCGTCCAGCCCTACTTATAACACATTTAAGGACCAATATTTAATTCAATCTTTTTTCTTCATGTTTTCATAATTAGAGTCTTCTCTTGTAATAAAGGTACGGAGTTTTACAGGGCACATAAGAAAATATTGATATTTATGATATACTTAATATTTTTATGTTTTATCGATAATATATATTATCGATATATCGAATAACGATATTTAGAAAATATAAAATATCGATATTATCGATATTTTTTTTAATGTCGATATTCGATATTGGAATTTCAATATCGTCCAGCCCTAGTCATGACCAAATTGCGCAAATGTAGTGGGTGTATTTTTAATTTGAAACAGCAAGGTCTGATGATGGCCAAAAGGATGAAACACGTGTAACCATTTTTTTTTTTGTCGTTAATACACAATTTTGAGACCGAGACTTTGAGTCTTTTTCTATTTTTTAAATAACTGTGTTTAATATATAACCCATAACATAATTATTCTGCTTTTTAGAAATGGAGGTAAAGCCCCACTAACCTACCACCAGTTTTTAGCCATTATAGCATGCATGGGGCCACCACCACAACCTGAGCCGCCTGTCACCGTCTATACAGTGGAAGGAGCTCATACTCCTTTATCAGATGACCATGATGAGAAATTTGGCGTTCCAACTTTGGAAGAACTGGGATTTGATACTGAGGGACTAAACCCCCCAGTTTGGCAGGTTTGTTTAAAAGCTAAACACAATTTATAAGCAGTGTGGCATCCCGAATCTTAATATCAAACTTATCTCCATTGTCCAGTGGGTACCATAGATATTTACCTTTATAGTCGGATCTGGTCTTATCGTGCGGGTCATACGATTCAAGAAAGACATACTCTCAGTTTTTGTTTTCTTTACTTGCGTTTAATTTTACCCTCTAAATAAAATACGTCAGATAAATGAGACAGACTTATTCCATTTTGACATGAAAAAAAAGGATATGTATTTACTTTCCAGCGATTCTAAAAAAGCTTATAATAGCACCAGCTACGTTTTACTTTAAATATGCCAGTTTTGTGACTTTGACAGTTTGTGACAAAATGAAACAATTTTCTGGGTTTTTGCATCCCCAACCAAAAAAATGGTACTTAATCTGATAAACTATTTCGAAAATGAAAAAAAAAGTGGAAATTCGCCAACCAATATTCAGGAAACAGTAGCCAAAGCACTGGGAATTAGTTTAAGGGCTGTGCCATAGAAATCTTTGTTTTAAAAGGCCTATGGACTGTGCAGAAAATTGTGCATGAAACAAAACATAACATACCTAATACCCAAGAATACTAAAAAGTGTAAACGAAGAAAGCCAAAGACTGAGGATTTAAGCGAAAATATTAAAATGGGAGTTCGAAATGTGATTTACGATTTATACAAATCAAAAACCAATGTAACTATTCCAGTTTTACAAAAAACATTAAAAATTCGGGGTGTTTTGGAAATTGGACTTGAAGCGTTATCAAAATTAATAAAAAATTTAGGTTTTCGCTATAAAAAAGACTGTAACCGAAGATTTTTATGTGAGCAGCCACAGATAGTGAGTCAGCGTGTTCAGTTTTTAAAAAAATATACGGACAATTACAAATCGAAATTTAGAAAAGTGGTATTTTTAGACGAAACGTGGATATTTTTGAATGGAAGTGGTTCAAAATCTTGGCAAGATGAGTCTGTAAAAAGTGATAAAAGGAAAAAGGGGTGCGGTACGGGAAAGCGTTTTCTTATTTTGCATGCCGGTTCTGCAACAGGATATGTTGAAAGTGCGAGTTTAATTCTTTCTTCAACATCAAAAAGTGCTGACTATCATGATAATATGAATTGCGAAATGTTTGAAAAATGGTTAAAAGTTCAATTGATACCAAATTTGGATGATCCGTCTTTAATTGTATTAGAATTTTTCATTCAAGAATTTTAAATAAACAGCCTACTTCATCTTGGAGGAAAAGTGATATTTATGAGTGGCTGGAAAAACACAACCAAAATCCTTTACCAAATATGCTTAAATCGAAACTCCTATCAATAGCAAAGTCTCTTAAAAAACCCAAAATATACGCGGTAGATGAAATACTGCATGAATATGGTCATAAGGTTCTACGACTGCCGCCATATCATTGCCAGTTTAACGCAATAGAATTAATATGGGCTGGTGCAAAGTCTTATTATGAAAAACATGTAGGTGATGGTCTTAAATCCGACCAAGTACAAATAGTTTGGCAAGATTCGTTAGATCATATTACACAAGAGTACTGGAAGAAATCGGTGGAACATACAGAAATATTAATAAGGGATTGGTGGGATCGAGAACAAGTACTAGATGTCGAAGTAGCGCCAATGATAATTGCTCCATTCGAAGACGACTCAGACGACGAGGACTTTTCAGATTTTATAAGTGACGATGAGAGTTTTTAGGCTATAATTATAAACGGTGTTTTTCGTTTACATTTTTTAGTATTCTTGGGTATTATATTATGCTTTTTTTTCATGCACATTATTCTGCATAGTCCTTAAACTAATTCCCAGTGTTTTCATTACGGTTTCCTGCATATTGGTTTGCGAATTTCCACTTTTTCTTTCATTATCGAAATAGTTTATCAGACTAAATGCCATTGTATTTTTAGGTTTTAGTAGTAAAATTGTTAAAATAAATTGCACTGTTTATTATTGTCGTTTTTAATTAAAGGGTACAGTAGTTATATAATTAAAGATTATATATTTTTTTTGTAACTTTTTCAACTTCCCTGTACATAATTTTTACAAAACTAATAATATTAGGTATATGTGGCTATCTTCACGATAGCTAAAATAATGAAACTATTTTTCCTTCCTTCGGTATATTTGTAAATAATCTCACAACATTTTGATAGCCTCTGTGTTGTCTGATTTGACGCATATGATCAGTGACCTTTGGACCCGCACGCTAAGACCATATCTGACTATAGATAAGCAAACAATAATCACGAAAGTGGCAAATTTATGGCCTCGCGCCTGTAAACAGAGCACACACGATAAGACACGCGCAACATTATCATTTGACAAATGGGAAAATAGACAGGGCCGGGCTTTAAAATTTAAGTTCTTGCTTAAGAAATTGTAAAAGTTGACCTTCAATTTATTTTTACGTGTAAAAAGCGCAAATTTGTCTCAAATTCTTGACAAAAAATTGGAATTTCTTCTCAATTTTTGATCAAATTGGGAAATAAGGTAGTTATTTCTATCATTTTTAGTAGTTGCTAACCTATCACATTTTGAGGATAGAAAATCGTTTTTAAGGGTTTGTTTGTAAAAGTTGTTTAAAAATGATTCGTCGTCGTGTTTTTAGTTTAAAAAGGAAGAGAATAAGTCAATTACACTATAAAACTTATAAAATCGAATATAAAAAGCAAACAAAACCAGCAAAATAACCAATCTTCGATGTTATCGCGTACCTATAACCTTAAGTGAAATATTAGTTGGTATATAACTTGTATTGATTTTTACAATTTAAGAAAAACTTGAGTACGTGTAAAACATTTTCAAGTACCTACCTACAATTTCTTGTTCAAGAATTTGAAAGAGTTTTTGCCCGAGAACGTGACCCGGTGGAATACTTTCACTCTTAGATTAATATAAACATACTATTTTCTTTTATATAATACTAGCGTGTACTCGGCATGCGTTGAAACCCGCTGGTATAAATACAAACCCGATATATTAGTACCCGGCATGCCACTTTCTAAAATTGCACTCGTGCGAAGCCGGGGCGGGTCGCTAGTTATACATAAAAACCTTCCTCTTGAATCACTCTATTTATTAAAAAAAAACGCTTCAAAATTCGTTGCGTAGTTTTAAAGATTTAAGCACACAGACAGCGACTTTGTTTTTTATATGTTAAGATAAGTAGGTATAGAGAAAAGTGTCTTTTAAACTTTTTGAAGATATATATTTTGAATATATTGCCCGAAAAATAGACGTACCTAATTAGATTGCACGGCTGCAATAAAATATACCAAAACATGCATCGGGATAATCTGTCTTGGTGTGTATTTCTCTTTATTTTTATACCATATTTGTGTAGCCTTAGGCCTAGTTAGATGTGTTAGATGGTCATAATAAAATAAAGTTATATTATATCAAGATATATCACTACTCCATACTTACTGAAAATACCCGGTATTTTACCACTATTTGGGCACATTGACAATTTACCTTTAGATAAGCAAACAATAATCACGAAAGTGGCAGATTTATAGCCTCGCGCATGTAAACAAAGCTAGACACTATATTAGACATGCGTATTGCAAATTTATCGTTTGACGAATGGGAAAATAGACAGGTCCTGGTCCGGGCTTTAAAATTTAAATTCTTGCCAAAAAATTGGACTTTCTTCTTAATTTTTGAGGAAAAAGGTAGTGATTTCATTTTTAGTAGTAGCAAACCTATCAGATTTTAAGGATAGAAAATTGTTTTTAAGGTTTTGTTTAAAAATGATTCGTCGTCGTGTTTTTACTTCGAAAAGAGAACACGAACAAGTGAATTAAACTAGTCTTATAAAATCGAATATAAAAACAAACAAAACCAGCAAAATAACCAATCTACGGTGTTATCGCGTGCCTAACCTCAAGTCAAATATTAGTTGGTACATTGGAAAAACTTGGGTACGTGTAAAACATTTTCAAGCAAAATTTCTTGTTCAAGAATTTGAAAAGTGTTTGCCCGAGAACTTGACCCGTGGAATACTGGCTTTATTAAAAGCTTAATGTCGGGGTGTACAGATTTTAACCAAAAAATTAACCAACCAGCAACTTTGACAAAATTAATTTTTTCACAATCAGACACAATTCACTAAACTACACAGAAACTAGAAATCCGTAAATTTTAAACACCCACAATCCACATTTTGATGGAGATATGGATGTTTAAAATTTTAGTACTTTTTACCGATTCCATAATTTATGACGATATCAATATTTTTTTTTAAATGACAACCCAAGTTTTTTATTGACTATTTTTAAAGTACATATTAAGTTATACATCAGTACCAAAATAACAAATTTTTATTCCTAGTCACTGTTATATTAACGAGGAAAGGTCCGGGCCAAAGTATTTTCAATTTATGGATGTTTTTGCATTGTAATGGATGTGACAAGGACAAACCTAAGTAATGTTTAGGTACTACTACTTTTTCACACACTTCTGTTTTTATCAGGGTGGAGAAACAGAAGCGTTAGCAAGACTTGAACGACATTTAGAAAGAAAAGCATGGGTTGCATCATTCGGACGACCAAAAATGACACCACAGTCTCTACTTCCATCTCAAACTGGGCTTTCACCTTATCTACGATTCGGCTGCCTATCAACTCGTCTATTCTACTATCAACTGACAGACCTTTACCAAAAAATTAAGAAGGTAAATAAGGCATTTTAACGTATTTTTTTCTATGTACTACGAAGTACGATCTTGCGTTTCAAATAGTACCCATAAAATGACACAAGTTAGTATGAATTCCAGGACCGGACTTGATAATTATACATGTGATACATTCTAAAACAATTGATGAAAATTGGTTCTACCGCTTACTATTGCCAAACAATGATAATAATTTTTTTATAAATAGTATAGGTACCTATGTATTTAAAGGGTAATAATAAAAATGGGTTTTTATATGGTTTAAAGATAGTGTCAATAAAGCCGTTGCATGGCTTTGCTATTTAAAATAAGCTTTAACTCGGTTAAAAATATGTGAGGCGCGCAATAATAATTTGACAAGAATGGAGATAAATCCCTGTAAGTAATAGAAATGGCAAAAGCCCCAAATATGTCGCAATGTAATTTTTTCGGTGGATTGAAAATTATGGTGAATTTTTGTTCAATTGTTTTTTCTGTCTTTCTTAAGGTAGAATGGACAGACTATAGGAAGGTTTTTATTATTGAGATATATTATAATATAACAGCTAAAATTAAAGTTTATATATTATTATTGATTTTGTAGGCCTTCCCACCTCTCTCATTGCACGGGCAACTTCTATGGAGAGAATTTTTTTACTGTGCAGCAACGAAAAATCCTAACTTTGACAAAATGTTAGGCAATCCTATATGCGTTCAAATACCCTGGGACAAAAACGCCGAAGCTCTAGCAAAATGGGCAAATGTAAGTATAATCGTCTATTGTCGAATTGCAGCAAAATTTTAAATTTAAATATTGTACCTACCAAGAAGAAATGAAATTGGAGGACATGATTTTCTCACAATTAAAATAAAATGGCCGGGTTCGTTTTTCTTCTTGATTTACTAAGCAGACAACTTCGATTAGAGGTAAATTACGTGAGCCAAAGTCGTTGATATCACAATTAAAGTTTTCTGGATAGTTATTATCTGCAACTTCTGCAACTCAACATAGCAACCTACGTACAATAGTTCTTTTGTTTACTTGACTAGATAGTTACCCGTTGTTAGGAGCAAACCCTAGTGTCGTGGGTCAGTATACCCACTTAAATTTAAATATTGAATAATTTATTTTATGAAATTAAAAACCAAATCTATTTCATTTTCGATAAAATACGGAAATCAGTGTTTAACCAATTTCTTTATTAAAGAGTCAAGAAAATTAAAGAAAGAAAAAATAAAAGGCGTTTCTATACTCGCGCATAAAAAGCTTGAAGCAGTAAGTAAACCAATGAAACAACAGTATTATAGTACCACCCATATACTAAAAATTGTTATTCTTATTCTCAGTTTTAATTCTAATTACCATATCAGGCCATACAGGAAGCGAAAACTAATAAAAATTCGTAGAATTGTGTTTATATAAGCGCGTGTAATTACAAAAATCTATTTACTTTGTTATTTTAAATCGTAGGAAAAAGTTAATGGCTATTCTGACCCCACCGATTAGGTTCGCCGGAAAACGGTTGCTATAGTAACCATGATCCCAGAGGCGGTCATTGTTTCACATCCGTTCTTTAAACCAATTAAAATTAATAAAGACTCCGCAAGTAGGCGTTCCTAGATATTTTTCCTGCTATAAAAACTAGCCCGGAGCGACCGAAAAAAAAAGAATTCACTTCATATTAAAAGTTCTTTTTGAATAAGTAACTACTCCGGTGTAGTCCTCCAGTATTTTTTTTTATTCTCCAAATAAAAGTTCTTTTCTTAATGGTCAAGATACCGGAATTGATCACAAATAATTCTTTGTTAGTAAAAGTATTCTCAAACAGTGAAAATAATACCATATTAAAATAAAATCGAAGGGTTCACGCTAGTATAAATAAAGTCGTGCACCGTCAAGTCAAAAACCTTGTGTTTACGTAAGTGTCGTATGTTAGGGGAAATGGGAGTCAAAATAGTGTTGATTTTGTTTGGACTATTGTGTAAGTTAAATGACAATTAGAACTTTGATTTTCTTAAACTCAGTGCTATGAATAAAATTAACCAATTTTATGTATTTAACTAACATAGTAGTATGTACGACGTAAATATAATGTAGAACTGAATTATTTTAATATTAATCATTTTGAAAATATGTACGCGGTACAGTTGTTAGTCTCTCCTAATTTACAAATTGTGAATATTGATATTTAAAGGCTATGCAGTACTCTTAGTAAAAGGAAAATTTAAATGAATGGGTGTTTTCAGCTAAATCTGAAACCGGCAGAATATTATAAAATAAAAATTATTAAAAATAAAACGTTTAATTAGCTAAGGACAATTATTCTGAATAATTATTACAAAATATCCTGCAGGGATGATATATTATGTAGTAGGTACATAATATAACATATTTAATTATGGATATCCCGCAGGGAAAGAACAATTAAATTATTTTAAGTAACTATTAATGAACTAAGTCGGAAAATTATGCATGTATTTTTTGATTAGTTAATATATTGGACTAACAAATGTAATTTATAATAACCGTAAATTTTAGGTATGAATTGTATCGTATAAATTTTTGTATTAACAATTTTACAGCAAGTAAAATAAATGTATAAAAAGTCAATCACCAGTAAGTTATTATTTTTATCGACAGGTAAATAAAATAATTTAGTAAACATTTGAGTAGGCTTTTAGAAAACTATTAAATACCAAATAGAGAATAACAAAAAGAACCCTAAAATAATAACAATATCCCGCACGTCAATCCACTGAAGCTCCCTTTCAAACAACATCTTAATATTATAAAACTTTTAATTATTTTAATAATGTATAACATTATAATAAAGTGGGTGGCTACGACACTAGTTCCGCATTCGCCATTTCGTTTTTTGATCAATATTTCGTTTCTCGTTTTATCCAAAAATCCGCCAATTTTTTTATTTAATTAACGAATTCAATCATGTAAGGAGATAAAATATTATGTAAAAGTTCAAGATATAATCTAAAATCCATAGCTAACTGAAAAACAAAAAGACAATCTGAAATTTCGGTTTATTATGGCCAAAAGGTTCCGAAATCTCTAAAAATTTAAATGCCTTAGAAATATCTTAAGTAATATTTAACATATAGGGTCAAACGGGTTTTCCATGGATTGATGCCATAATGACCCAGCTGAGACAAGAAGGTTGGATACATCATTTAGCCAGACATGCAGTAGCTTGCTTTTTGACACGAGGAGATCTGTGGATTTCTTGGGAGGAAGGAATGAAGGTAGTAGAATATGTACCTTTTTAAAATGAGCTATTTATAAAAATTATTTTGGTTGCCTTTTAAATGTGTTATATTATGGGACCCAGTTGCGTATATAGGGTCCAGGGGGTCTGAACCCCCCCCCCCCCCTCCCCGAAAGGACAGAAAAACTCAACTTGTTATCGTTTTTCGTATTAACTGTATAAATAAAAATTCCTATTAAAACCTTCACAAAGAAACCTAAAAATAATATAAACGTTCCAATAAAACAACTCTGTTATGTTCCTTTTTTCATTTACAAAAACGTTTATTAATAGCTTTTGTATCACTTTTTCCGTTTCTGAGAAAAATATTGTTTTCTGACATTTTTACCTTTAACAGTGTCGCCTAAATTTGAATATTTTCAAAGATAAAAAAGGAAAACTTGAAATTTTGGTTATGGAATTAGATAATATTGTGATCGATAATGAATTGTAGAACTTTTACATACAGGGAAGTGGAAAAGTTCCAAATTTTGATTTTTATCAATTTTTTTTTAAAAAACTCAATTTTTATTAAATGATGCTACATTGTTGGTTCGTTTAACGAAAGGCGAGAACATTTCCTAACTGTCCACATAAGGTGTTCCTATGCCTAACTAGAATAGTCTTAAACTTATTTACGGGTTTTCGCAAAATCATCCAAACATCAAGTACTTTTTTTGAATATTTGGGAAGGAGGCCATGATAAACAAAGTAATAATTGCAACTCAAAATGACACGTCTACTGACGTAGACACATATCAGTTTGTTTATTAAATAAATATTTTAAGGTTAGTTTTGTTTGTCAGGCGTTGATATTTTTCACGTTAGTTTTGCTTCTCAAATCATGACAAGACGTCAAAATATCAAAAATCAACTATTATTTTGGTTTGCTCCTCGGCTATACCGTTGGTTCGTATCTTTACTAACCGAGTAGTAGAAGACTAGCCGAAGTTTTCCTTGAGTTGAACGTCAAATATTCAATTGTTTCTTTCTTAATGAACAGGCCTGGATTCTGTTTCATTTACTCCTTAAATCCCAGAAGGCCTTGGTTCAACCCAATATTTGATACATTTTTTGCTTAAATGTTTTAGGTTTTTGAAGAACTTCTTCTGGATGCTGACTGGTCAGTTAATGCTGGAATGTGGATGTGGCTATCATGTTCCAGTTTTTTTCAGCAGTTTTTTCACTGCTACTGCCCAGTAAAGTTTGGCAGGAAAGCTGACCCCAACGGTGATTATATCAGGTATTTACTTAAAATAGAGTTTTACTTACAAACTGTTGTCTATTTTACTTCTAAAATAATATACAGGTTGTCTTAAAAAAATATTAACAAATATTTGTGACCGACATTGCTTAGTGTAGACTGTAGGTACTGCTTAATTGCATTAGTTATATAAGACTCATAATACTACTACACCGATGCCCTTGTATAATAATTATATGGTTTGTATTTTGGCTTGACGGCAACGTGAAAGATTTTACTGTTACGGTTATAATATTGTAGGGATGCACAAAGATATTAATCACGAATTGACTAACCAGACAACTTAAGCTTTGTACCAACCCAGCAAGAGATTCGTTTCTGATCGATCATTTGCAGCATATTAATTAAAATGTGAATTTAGCATTCGATTGTAACCTTGGCATATTCGTTAACCTATCAGAAACGAATCTCTTGCTGGGTTGGAACATAGTTATTGGCTGCGAGATTGGTACAAATATTTTTTTCGTTCACTACCCAAAAAATGTCCCCGTATTGCGTAATACGCAAATATTTGTGACCATTCTAAACAATTTCCGGTGTTAGTTAGGTAATGCCGTGTGTTATTAGTATTACAAGGTAAGACAGTCATTTAAATGTAATAGTGATTTGACCTACCTTTACGTTGCACAATAAAGTTCTTCTTCTGGATATTATTGTAACCTCTTTAAACGAGATTTAAGTAAGGGTGGAGAGTTTATTTAGACAATATTGGCAATAAAATAATGATATACTTTATAACAATATAAAGATAACCCATATTCATTATTAAGGAACGGTAAGATCTATTAATGATTAACTTTTAAACACTGTTACAGAGGTTATAAAATAGTCCAATTACAGGGCATATTTTACTTGTTGCCCTCTTGTTCCTGAAATAAAGCAAGAAAATATGAATTTTTACTAAATTTTAATGTTATTTCACCTTAAGTAGACGCACTAAAATTCGCCTTGTCGGTGTGCGAAAGATATATTCATGTCAAAAACAAATTTAAAGTAAAATATATAAGCCGATGAAAACCTATTAATACCAAACTTTAACTCATGGTTAAAAATATCTAAAATATTTAGTGCCTATAGTATGTAAAGTACAAAGCAAAAAGTTTTTATATATCGATTAATAAACATGGCCAGGATTCGAGTAGAGAGAATCCAATTTTTTTGGTCTAATTTCGTATATTTTCTAATAGCATAGAGAATATTTCAGAAATTTTGGTTGGATAATACTCTTTTTGTAAATATTACCTGCTAAAAAATATATTATCTCTCTACCTTTGCGTCACTTAACATACAATCATAAGATAAACTTGGAAGGGTAAAATACTGTGCCGGGTCTAATTTATAAATATTTAGGCATTTATCGCTATTACTGCATACACTGCATAATAAAAAAAAAACGTCCCGTATGTATTGGAATCATTCTTAAATGTACCTTTATATCTTAACTATTGGAATTTTAAAATAACCAACTAATCTAACTATTTAAAATGTAAAATTAGTAAAATACACAAATATTTATTATTTTTAGAAAATATTTACCGGTATTGAAGAACATGCCGACTCAGTATATTCACGAACCATGGATGGCCTTCGAGAATGTTCAAAGAGCTGCAAAATGCATTGTTGGCAAAGACTATCCACTTCCAATGGTCAACCACGTATTCGTGAGCCGAATTAATATACAACGCATAAAACAGGTATGTTCCTGATGTCGCCCAGTTATGTTTACCAGCTGAATATATAAAAACATATGAGATGAAACAGTGTTAATTAGAGAAAGATAAACACTGACTTGTTCAATTGGTAACTATCAGCACTAAAAAATGCAAGATTTAAATGTAACGAACCACTACGGTTCCTTCATTTTAGAGAGCTTATTTACCAGTACAACAAAAATAAGGATTTTTTTTTTCAAATATTTGAATTGTGAGATATTTGAACATAATCCTAAAGAATATAATATTCGCTTTAGCAGACATTGCAAATGTATTTTTTTTATTTACTTACACGTACACTTGGTTTTTACCTCACAGATTAGGTTAAAAGTGAGTGGGTTACAGCTAACCCTCCACTGCGACCATGCGGTCTATTGTGGCTCACACCTTATTTATATTTCCCCCAATAGGTCTAACTTTTTGATGAAGTTAATAAGGGTATTGGGGGAGACATTTTTCATGTCATCCGGCAGCATAGTCACCTCGCCAAATAGGGCGAATCTGATTCTTCCTGCTGCGGGGCAAGCGCACATTACGTGTTCTGCTGTTTCTGCATCTTCCATGCAAAGTCGGTAATCATCATTTGGGGCTATTCCAATTTTATACATATGGTGTCGCAGTCTGCAGTGGCCGATGTACCGGGTGATTCAATAAGAAAGGCAGCCGGCTATATCTCGGAAACTACTAAACGTAGAAACTTGGGATAAAAAAAATTATGATTAAAGCGGTCCTGAGAAAATTCTGGAAATAATTTTTAAGTTCCTCATTTTGCCGCAAGAGGGCGTAATTGAAAAGTAAATTTTAAAATTTTACATAACTCCGAAAATTCCACATTAAGGTATATGTTTGATAACACCATTTTAAAGCTTGGACAATTATGCATCATTTTGGTCTCATGCTCATTGGCGTACCGACTTTAATAAGAGTGGAGGAAGCTGTTGAAAGTGTAAACATTTAAATCGCTGTTACTTCTAAACGACTTATCCGATTTTAGCAAACTAAAGACTGTTTGGAAGAGAAATGTATGCACTTTCACCAATCGTATTTAGTTGTCCATAATAGTTCTCAATAAAATTGCTAGAGGGCGCAATTTGTAATAATAATAGTTTTTTTGATTTTATCCCGAAAATTCAAATCATACTGTATAATTATGATACCATAATCGAAAAGTAGATTAAATTTGCTAGAAAAAATATTAAAACCGTAGCTCGATATCTTTGTTCGTTTCAGAGTTATTGCCAAAACATTAATATTTAATACAAATTGCGCCCTCTAGCAATTTTATTTGAAACTATTGTGTACCATTGAATATGACAATTAAAGGTACTTACCATTCTCTTCCAAACAAGCTTAAATTGAGTGAAATCGGGATAAGTCGTTTAGAAGTTACAGCGATTTTAATGTTTTCACTTTCACTTGATAAGAGTGGGAGAAGCTATTGAAAGTGTAAACATTTAAATCGCTGTAACTTTTAAACGACTTATCCGATTTCACTCAATTTAAGCTTGTTTAGAAGAGAAAGGTAAGTACCTTTAATTGCCTTGTCCAATGGTACACAATAGTTTCAAATAAAATTGCTAGAGGGCGCAATTTGTATTAAAAAAATAATGTTTTGGCAATAACTCTGAAACGAATCAAGATATCGAGCTGCGGTTTTAATATTTTTTCTAGCAAATTTAATCTACTTCTTGATTATGATATCATAATTATACCGTATGATTTGAATTATCGGGATAAAATCAAAAAAACTATTATAATTACAAATTCTGCCCTCTAGCAATTTCATTGAGAACTATTATGGACAACTAAATACGATTGGTGAAAGTGCATACATTTCTCTTCCAAACAGTCTTTAGTTTGCTAAAATCGGATAAGTCGTTTAGAAGTTACAGCGATTTAAATGTTTACACTTTCAACAGCTTCCCCCACTCTTATTAAAGTCGGTACGCCAATGAGCATAAGACCAAAATGATGCATAATTGTCCAAGCTTTAAAATGGTGTTATCAAACATATACCTTAATGTGGAATTTTCGGAGTTATGTAAAATTTTAAAATTTACTTTTCAATTACGCCCTCTTGCGGCAAAATGCGGAACTTAAAAATTATTTCCAGAATTTTCTCAGGACCGCTTTAATCATAATTTTTTTATCCCAAGTTTCTACGTTTAGTAGTTTCCGAGATATAGCCTGCCTTTCTTATTGAATCACCCGGTACAATCCCACTAGTGCTTTAAGGCATGACCTGTTGAGCACTAGTAGTTTGTCAGTTAACTGTTGGTTTATGTGGTTGTTCATAAATGTTTTTGAGTGTGTTAGACCTGGTAAATTTAACCAGTGTCTTTCCCATTTGCTTTTTGCTTCAGCTAGTATTGTTTTTCTGGCCGTAGCATGAGATATACTTATTACCGGCTCGGGTCCTGTGAATTTTAGTGCTGCACCTCTCTTGGCGAGCTTGTCGGCAGCTTCATTGCCCTCCAGACCCATGTGTCCCGGTATCCATATTAAGGTAATTTGTTGTTCAAACTTAGTTCGGATAGTGTTTCGTGACAGCTCCACACCGTTTTTGAGGTACACCATCTCGATTCAAGAGCTTTTAATGCAGCTTGACTGTCGGAGAATATCTTGATTGATCTATGTGCATACCGTCGGTCTATCAGCAGTCTTGAACACATTTCAATTGCATAAACCTCTGCTTGAAATATGGTTGTCATAGTTCCCAGACTGATAGTTAGTTCTATTTTGGGGTTTTTGCCATAAATTCCGGCTCCAATACCTTCTTTAGTTTTGAAGCCGTCTGTGAATATTCAAAATTCCGCCTTTAGCAGGTCGGCGCTGTTACTGACCCATTCATCATCATCATCATCAGATGTAGCTTAAACATTTTTAATTATTACTTGGGCTTTTGTTTAAGGCTTAAATAAGAACGTTTTTTAGAAAACGATTAAATGCAACCGCAGAATTTAGGGGGCTTTAATCAGACGACCTTATGAAAAGGTCAACTAAACTCGCCGCCAAGATTTTATAAAACAAAACCTTATTGTAAGCTAAATTTTGTTTGTAGGTGTATCAACAACTATCAAATTACAGGCCGAATGATCAGTGGAAGTGTTCTAATGATGTAAAACAATTTGAACAAGAACCCTACAAAGATGGCTACCAAAGAGATCTGCTTGCCGTTGGTAATCCGGAGTAATCCCAGAAGTAACCATCAATAAAACTGGTGGTTATTTTCCTTCCATATTTCGATTAAACTTATAAATTTCTTAAAAGTATGTTAATAAAAAAATCACATGTATACAGGGTGATCCACGTTAAAGGGCCTATTAGAAGATCTCGGAAACGAATAGCTATCATTTTTAAAGTTTGACAGCAGGCATAATTGATTTTGAACTTTTATAATATTATATATTCACGTGTGGCTCACTTCCGGTTATACCGGAAGTTATGACCAACTTTGGTATTTCAAATAGTATATTTTTACCTTTTTTGAATACCTTATTAAAACCTAAGTAACTTTTATAAATAATAATC
This sequence comes from Polydrusus pterygomalis, assembly GCA_963969555.1. NCBI lineage: Eukaryota > Metazoa > Arthropoda > Insecta > Coleoptera > Curculionidae > Polydrusus > Polydrusus pterygomalis. Next base: position 72,501,994 of record OZ018376.1, on the reverse strand, counting down.
TATGCTTATCTCTAACCGTTTTTAAGATATGAATTATAAAATTAATTTTTTATGTAAAAACATACCGAGAGAAAGTTCAGCAACATTGAAAAGACATAGACATAAAGACAGATTATGCCGATGCATGTTTTGGTATATTTTATTTGCACTATTTGCAGCCCTGCAATATAATTAGGTACGCCTATTTCTCGGGCAAGATTTTGCTTCAACTATACTTATACTATATAAAAGAAAAAGTAAATACCTACGTATGTTTGTATTAATCCAAGGGTAAAAGTATTTCACGGGTCAAGTTCTCGGACAAAAACTTTTTCAAATTCTTGAACAAGAAATTGTGCTTGAAAATGTTTTACACGTACCCAAGTTTTTGCCAAATTGTAAAAATCAATACATGTCCTATATCTATACCAACAAACTAATATTTGATTTGAGGTTAGGCACGCGATAACATCGAAAATTTGTTATTTTGCTGGTTTTGTTTGTTTTTTGTTCGATTTTATAAGACTAGCTTAGTTGATTTGTTCGCTTCCTTTTCAAACTAAAAACAATTTTCTATCCTCAAAATTCCAATTTTTTAGCCAGAATTTGGAGCAAATTTTAGTTGTTTACACGTAAAAATAAATTGAAGGTCAACTTTTATAATTTCTTGAGCAACAAGTTAAATTTTAAAGCTCGGACCTGTCTATTTTCCCACTCGTCACATGATAATGTTGTTGCCAGATTGTCTTAAATGTATGAAATATCGCGCTTGATTAGTTACGATTACATACCGATTTTTTGCATACAAAAATTTATTATTCGTACCTCGGACCGCCATTTGGCATAGTCCTTGACTATGCCTTTTTCAAAACATCCAGGAAGTAAGGTCGCCGGAAGCGGGAAATCGCAAGCGTAGATTCACTTAAATTCCTAACCACTTTTTTGCATAAAAGTGAAAAAAAATAGAAGTTAAAAAATAATTGATGCCGACGAGTATCGAACCTGGGTATTACTAATAATAACATTTTCGCGGCTTGTGTGGATAGCAAATGCTAAATGGCAATGCCGCCACCCGCTTTACGCCGTTGATTGGCTTGAATCAAGATAAAATTTTCTGTCCCTCGTTGAATTAGCAAAAAAACATGTCGAAATGTTAAGTTTAAATTTTTAACTAAGCTACACCCCATCGACCCAGTCTACCCCTTTCTCTGGCAGCTATCTACCCCGAAAAAAAATAAGCATGTGGAAGCGCTGGTGGTTCAGTGGATATCACGACGCCCGACCATACGATTTTGTATCTGATATAACGCAACATTGCTTATAGATTGCGAATTATTTATATTTAAATGTGCCACACCAGAGAGAACATTTTCTACTTTAAAAAGAATAAGAACCTATCTTCGAAATTCTACTTCTCAAAACAGGCTTAATGGACTAGCAATAATGTCTGTTCATAGAGAGTTATCTATCTCCGAAAATGAAATTATCGATTAAAGGCAAAAAAAACTAAGCGGCTAGATTTTATTATATAAAATAGAATACCCAAATTGGCAATAAAAACAATTTCCATGTTTAATTTTTTTTATATTCATATTTTAAATTTTAAAGATGGTCTGGAATTTTCGGGTTTCGGGAAATTATGCATAAGCTGATAGTTAAAATATAAAATGTCAAAATTGGTGTTTTCCTAGAATTTAAAGTTCATAACACTCTGTTTTTGACTCGCGTATAATAACCATAATACAATCGGATGATTATAAAACTCGCCGAAAGCGGCTAGTGTTATAATCATCCTCGTTTATTATGGAAGACATTATACATTCGTTAAATAATGTACTATTATTATTACTATTAATTTTAGAATAAGTTTAAAAAACTGCTAGGTATTATACTTTAGACACAAGAAGCGTAATGTACACAGATCTGGAGAAATATTAAATGTAATAAATGTACAGTATGTATAGTTTAATATTGTTTTATTTATTCTAAATAATTAAAACTTATGAAGAACCTCGGTTGGTCAAATAAGCGAGGACGTCGGCTTTATCTCAGAAACCATTAGTCGTACAGCTTTCGGAAAACATATTTTATAAGGAAAGTGGACAAGAGAAATAGCTGGAAATGATTTTAAAGGTTCCCAGGTGTCCGCTAGAGGGCGTAATACTAATGCTTAACTAAGAAAACGATGGTTTCTCTTTAATAATTTATGCGTTGTAATCTTGACATATTTATGAGCAACTTTGGTTTAGCACTTATTGCTCCAGCTTCTCAAATATAGGGGTGGGAGGAAGACAAACCTTTTTTTTTTGGAAAACATTAAGCAACTTTGGTTAGCAACAACCTGTGATCGCTAGAGGACGCTGTTTGAAACATCAATGGAATTAACTGTTTTTCGTAAAAATTTTAAATGAAACCATATGTTGGATTTAACATAGTCAAAAGGACAACTAAAATTGGAAGAAGTCAGTCAAATCAGCAAGTTAATATCTCTTTTCTTGCTAAAGATATTATCAAAACATTCTGAAAAATGCGAAAAGACGCATACCGTTGTGACAATGCAGGTCCAAAACTCTTCTGTCATTCAACGTTCTGAAATAGCTATTTATATAATAAGTTGCGAAATGAGTGTCTTTTAGGCACGCGACGTGAAAATTGTCCAACGAGGCAAAGCCGAGTTGGACAACACGTCTAGTGGCTAAAAGACATCGTTTCGTAACGAATTATATACAAGATTTTTCGTGAAAGCGGAGAATTTGATAATTTAAGCTTTTATTAGTATTTTTAAACATTTTGAAAAGTAGGCAGGCAATCTGTTTCTAAGGCATTGTTTATGCATTATTTAATGTCAAGTGTGTTGTCAAGTTCGAACGTCGCGTTTTGCCTTTTTTCCCGCAAAGTTTTTCGAAAAAATTACTTCAAATGAGTGATATTGACGAGTCTTTGGATATTGAACAAGCTGCTGAAGCTGCGCTATCCACGTTAGTACCCGAAAAATCGAAACATTTATACGAAAAAACCTACGACAACTTTGAAACCTGGGCCAAAGAAAAACATATTGAAAACTTTACAGAAAATGTATTACTAGCCTATTTCCTCAAGCTATCCACCACCTTAAGGCCGTCAACTTTGTGGAGCAAATATTCGATGCTCCGCACCATGATTTATAGCAAATTAAATTTAATTTAATAGCAAAAAGAATCATAGGGCAGAAAGATACGCAAAATACAAAAATAAAAGAAGTTCACTCAGAAGCAGAAGTTAGCATTGTCAGTACTAGCAGTTTATCCATTCCGACTACTAATAATTACATTGCTCTTAAAGAAGAGAAGCTAGATGCCTCTAGAATTCAGTTCAACAGTTTACATAATTGTACATTTAACATATATAATAAATAGATATTTTCATTGATTTTAATGTTTCATTTTTACTTTTAGGCACTAGTGCCTAAAACTGTCACATTTAGACACTAGTGCCTAAAAAGAGTGCCATTTCGAAATTCTAATCAATATCGAAATATGTCTATTTCGAAACGCTTTCACAAAAAATAATATTTTAATGCCGCTTTAGGGTATTTAAATTATTAAAATACCGAAATCCTATAACTAACATGGTCGTATTACATCCCTGTTACTAATAAATCAATAATATTTTAAATTATTGTCACTTCTAAAATAAACATAACTTAATTGTGTCACTAAAACTATTCAAACTATTCTCTACTACCATGGTTTATAATAAAGGTAGGTAGGCTTTGCTTTGGAACCAAATACATTTAAAGAATTAAAAATATAGATGCGTCAAAACATTACACATTCTTTGAGCATGCTTTGCTAATGTATTTTTAAATATTTAAGTTATCTTCGTCATTCTCAATAATGCAAGATTCCACTCTATCCCCAATTGACAATATGGCCGGCAATTTCTTATTTTCAGGGTTGGCAAATATCATGATATTTATATATCCAAATATCGGATAGAGAGAGAGATCTAAATTTGGATATTTATTTATATTTTTAATTATTTTTCAATTATTTCATCTATTTTCTGTAAAGATATATTTTAAAAATTCAAAATCACTTAATTTTATATAAACATGTTATAAACCTGTAAATTTGTATTTCAATTCTATTCAATGATAGTTGCTATCACAATAACAAGTTTTTTAGTACTCCTATGTTAGGAATGTAAAATGTAGGTAAAAAATACAAGTTTATGAATATGAACAGATCATATATTTTTGCTTTTAACTATGGTTCAACTTAAAACGCAGAATTGCTGGGCTTGTTAATTAAATCTAAATGAACCCAAACTGGATTTAAAATTTTTGGCATTGTACAATTTTTATTTCATAAAACAAACAGCAAAATATTGCTCCGTTCAATCAGAAATCGAAATTAAATAAAAATGCCACGCGGCAAAGAACAACAGGTGGTCAACGTCTCGGAAAGATGGGGAATCACCGCATCGTAAGCAGCATAATACGCTGTTGCCGACTCAATTTGTTTAACGGACTAGGTAGGTACTTGTTTGTTTTCCAATTTTTATTTCAAAGCAGTGGCGGCGGTAAACATTTGCCCCCCGCCCGCAAAATTATGTAATAATATACATCAATAATAATTTTTATTAAATAAAGTAAAAAATATAGAAAATAATGTACTGACAAAAAAAACTTAAGCAATGGAAAATCTGCTAGTGCTGCTTTCCAAATCATATACAGTGTCACCAGTAAAGTTTTTTTTTATTAATAGCTTTATTCAAAATTTGACTTTGGCATTAAGTTCTGCTTCGATCGAGATGAAAATTAAGCAAAAAAATAGTAGTCACGTGATTCGCATTATCTGTCAAATTTTAATTTTTTCCAAAAAATAATTCAAAAGTGGGGTTATTTCTGAAAATATCGAAAAAAGTTATTAGAACAAGTTTTTTTAAATACAGTTTCTAGCCCACATGCAAAATTTCAGCTGCATAAGATAATTTTGATTTTTACCTATAGGTATTTTGTAAATTGCACCACTTTTGCAAAATAAGACTCAACGCAACCTACATAAAACTTCTCAGTTTTGATAAAGCATTATTTCAGATACATTTTCTTTAAAGTAGCGCCATATTAAATGTGTGTTTTTTTACAAAATCAAAATTGGGCTATTAAAATTTGGTCGCATGTGATGCAAAGTTTATTTGTTTTTGTCCCTAAAGTAACTTCATAAAATAAGTATTTTTGAAAACGTAGTTTTTGTCCGACACAATATAGGTAAAAAATCAAAATTATCTTATGCAGCTGAAATTTTGCATGAGGGCTAGAAACAGCATTTAAAAAAAACTTTTTCTAATAAATTTTTTCGATATTTTCAGAAATAACTCTACTTTTGAATTATTTTTTGGAAAAAAATAAAATTTGACAGATAATGCGAATCATGTGACTACTATTTTTTGCTTAATTTTCATCTCGATCGAAGCAGAACTTGATGCCAAAGTCAAATTTCGAATAAAGCTAATAATAAAAAAAATCCCATATGATGCGGACTTTACTGGTGACACTGTATAGATATTAATGTCTTGTTTCTATGGCATATTAGAGAGATATTATATATGACAGAATTTTTAACAATGAAGAATAAAATTTAATAATTTTTTTTTATATTAATCTAAAATTTATAAATACGTCAGCTAGGCAGGCGTAGTGGGGCCCTCATGAAGCCAGGGGCCCCCCGCGTCGCGGGGTTTGCGGGGGCCTTATCGCCGCCACTGTTTCAAAGCCTACCTTTATTATAGACCATGCTATAGTAGTTCAATAGTTCGAATAGTATAACTACGCCGTCATACTATTAATTAAATTATGTTTATTTTAAAAGTGACAATCATTTAAAATATTATTACTTTATGAGTAACAAACGCGTACATAATAATCATAGGATTTCGGTATTTTAATAATATTTAAATATCTACCATCAGTATTAAATTATTATTTTTCAGAATGTCTTGATAATATCTTAAGCGATAAAAGAGATATTAACTTGCTGATTTGACTGACTTCTTTAAATTTTAGTTGTCCTTTTGACTATGTAAAATTTTTAAGAAAAAACGGTTAAGTCCATTGATGTTTCAAACAACGTCCTCTAGCGATTACCGTAGAAACTAAAAATACATATCTTTGAAGTAACGACACCGCGCGGATCATCATAGAGCGCGAGCGCGCAAGAATTCGCTCGCCTCAAACTCCGTCTACGCCACGTGAGCATTCATATAAACATGATCTTGCTCTCGCTCGCTCAGTTGGTCTGGACTCGGCTTTAAGCCGGGTCCAGACCAAATGAACGAGCAAGAGCGAGCGAGAGCGATTATTCTCTCACGATTGCTGGTGTTCGCAAGCACGTGATCTGCTTCCGTCTATACCCAGCGATTAGTTTGATGTTCGCCATTGATCGAATTTCTCAGTTGTCATTATGTCAGATAAAATCGTTGCATGTGCTTATTTTATTATTTTTTATAAATTATTTAAACTTTAAAGTATTTGTTTGTTGAATCCCACAATACAGGTCGCGCTCTATATCCTTCTATTAATTGCAAGACATTTTCATTTGACCACTTCATTTTTCCACTGCAAAACTAAACAAACATCCAAAAAATCTGTCAAGAGCGAATTTATAAACTTCAAATGTCGTCCGGACTGAAAATGCAAGAACGCGATTTTCCTTTAAAGTACCGACACCGCGCGGATCATCATAGAGCGCGTGCGCGCAAGAATTCGCTCGCCTCAAACTCCGTCTACACCACGTGAGCATTCATATAAACACGATCTTGCTCTCGCTCGCTTAGTTGGTCTGGACCCGGCTTTTGAAGTAACGACACCGCGCGGATCATCATAGAGCGCGAGCGCGCAAGAATTCGCTCGTCTCAAACTCCGTCTACGCCACGTGAGCATTCATATAAACATGATCTTGCTCTCGCTCGCTCAGTTGTTGCTCGCTCAGTTGGTCTGGACCCGGCTTTATAATACAAATGATAAAATCATTAAAACTCTTTTAAACGAGATCAAGTTTGAAATTTTTCGTTGTCCCTAACCAGTTGCTTAATTTATTACAAAAAAAATGTTTGTTTTTCTTTATTTAAGAAGCTGAAGCAATAAGTGCTGAACCAAAGTTTCTCATAAATATGTCAAGATTAAAACCATAGACATTTACCTGTAGCTTACAGCTTATCTCGTGCGCAAATAAAAGTTATGTTTTATGGGTGAAAAAATGCGTTTATACGCATAGCTTACCATTCACACGCCTTGCCGTCATACCGGTATAGGCATACGTACAACCCTCTTGTTATGAGGTTTTACTTGTTTAGCGACATCCTTAAAATACATTCCAGTTAGCAACGTTCATGCAGCAACGAAATTTTATGGGTTACGTATCAATTCCGCCTGTAGCGTTTGTAAACGAATTTTAATTTTTTTAGTTGCGAAAATTGAAATTCTACCATTTGAATTTATCGTCTTTAGTATACTGGTAAATTACCTGCTATCTGCGAATTTCTAGAAAAACCGGAGGAAAAAAGTTACAGGATAAAAACTTCGAAAAGTAGTGTTTGTAAACATATTTTAATTTTTTTAGTGGCGAAGATTGAAATTCTTCCACTACGGGGTAGTTTATTAAAGATGATAAGTCCAAATGGTAGAATTTCAATCTTGGTCACTAAAAAAATTTTTTAATTCGTTTACAAACGCTACTTTTTGAAGTTTTTATCCTGTAACTTTTTACCTCCGTGTTTTTGTAAATTCGTATACAGGGACCTGCACCTCACCTCCCGCCTTCTATAGCTCACTTAGTAATTAAGTTAGAATTTTCATATTTTGCAGACCTTATCTTGGGGCGCATTTTAGGAAAATATTTTTTTTCATGTGACGTCATAAGGGTGTATTTTTTTTAAAATTACATGCCATATATTTTCTTACATTTTTGGGTGCCTCCTATAATTACCTACATACCCCTAAAATTTTATTTAAATTGATTTAGTATTATAGACGAAAAAAAATAAAAACTAAAAAATATCAGTTTTGCGCCACTGGTATTAAAAATAAATAAAAAATAAAAATAATGCCTCGGTAATAAATTTATACAAAGGTACCTATTAAATAAGGTATAACAATTTCGTTAACCAAGTTTGGTTAACACGAATTGTACAAGGTGTCCAAAGTTTAGTGTCAAACTTTAAAGCAATTTATTTTTCTTATTTCAAATGGGAACCCCTGTATATTTTTATGTCATTCGATGCAGATTTAAAAATCAAACTTTTTTCCTAATTGCAACCCTATCGAAGTTTCTAACGCATCAAGAGTTATTTGCAGAAAACTAATTTTATCAACTATTCCAACATCATTCATTATTATGAATAAATATCGAAGGTGGCTTTGAAAAACAATTTATTGCCATTAAAGTTTATTAAAGTGACCAAAGACCATTTTGATTTTAGTAATCTAAAAGTTTTAAATACTGTTAAATTGTTAGTAATCATTTAAGCTGTTATAATTACTTATTGTTTTTGTGATGGACTACAACCAAGAAGAGCTCGTAGATATGATTTTTATATTAGGAGCATGCGAAAAGAACTCTTTTTTGGCAAGCCGAGTTTACGCACAGTGTTATCCAGAACGACGACATCCAGACAAAAGGAGCCTGCAAAACATATTAGAGAGGTTTGTACAAACGGGAAATGTAAACTACCCAAAACCAGTGAGAAATAAACCGGTCCGAACTGAACAAAATCAATTGGCTGTGCTATTATCTGTTATAGAAAATCCTTCAGTTACTTAACAAGCCGTCGCTGATGCCGTAGATGTAATCGAGAGAACAGTTCAACGAACTTTCAAGGATAACCATATTCACGATTATCATTTCCAGTTAATAATTATTACTAACAATTTAAAAATATTTGAAACATTTAGATTACTAAAGTCAAAATGGTCTATGGTGACTTTAATAAACTTTATTACCAATAAATTGTTTTTCAAAGTTTATTTATAATAATGACTGTTGGAATAGTTGATAAAATTAGTTTTCTGCAAATAACTCTTGATGCGTTAGAAATTTCGATAGGGTTGCAATTAGGAAAAAAATTTGATTTTTAATTCTCCATCGAATGACATAAAAATATACAGGGGTTCCCATTTGAAATAAGAAAAATAAATTGCTTTAAAGTTTGCAAAGTTTGACACTAAACTTTGGACACCCTGTACAATTCGTGTTAACCAAACTTGGTTAACAAAATTGTTATACCTTATTTAATAAGTTCCTTTGTATAAATTTATTAACGAGGCATTATTTTTATTTTTTATTTATTTTTAATACCAGTGGCGCAAAACTGATATTTTTTATTTTTATTTTTTTTCGTCTATAATACTAAATCAATTTTAATAAAATTTTAGGGGTATGTAGGTAACTATAGGAGGTACCCAAAAATGTAAGAAAATATATGGCATGTAATTTAAAAAAATACACCCTTATGACGTCACACTTTTTTGGAACACCCTGTATAAAAAAAATATTTTCCTGAAATGCGCCCTAAGATACAGATAAGGTCTGCAAAATATAAAAATTCTAACTTAATTACTAAGAGCTATAGAAGACGGGAGGTGAGGTGCAGGACCCTGTATATAACCACAACATTTTTGTATTTCTATTCTACGTTGTTTAATACTGTTTATATTACAGTCATAGAAATCTTAATAGACGCTAAGTCCATTTCAGTCAAAAATAACAAAACAATGATCTTGGATCTATTATACTTAATTAGTTTCAGGCGTTTTTTTTCTTTAAAATATAAACCACAACATTTTTGTATTTCTATTCTACGTTGTTTATTACTGTTTATATTAGTCATAGAAATCTTAATAGACGCTAAGTCCATTTCAGTCAAAAATAACAAAACAATGATCTTGGATCTATTATACTTAATTAGTTTCAGGCGTTTTTTTCCTTTAAAATATAAACCACAACATTTTTGTATTTCAATTCTACGTTGTTTATTACTGTTTATATTACAGTCATAGAAATCTTAATATACGCTAAGTCCATTGCAGTCAAAAATAACAAAACAATGATCTTGGATCTATTATACTTAACTAGTTTCAGGCGTTTTTTTCCTTTAAAATATAAACCACAACATTTTTGTATTTCTATTTTACGTTGTTTATTACTGTTTATATTACAGTCATAGAAATCTTAATAGACGCTAAGTCCATTTCAGTCAAAAATAACAAAACAATGATCTTGGATCTATTATACTTAATTAGTTTCAGGCGTTTTTTTCCTTTAAAACATAAACCACAACATTTTTGTATTTCTATTTTACGTTGTTTATTACTGTTTATATTACAGTCATAGAAATCTTAAGAGACGCTAAGTTCATTTCAGTCAAAAATAACAAAACAATGATCTTGGATCTGTTATACTTAATTAGTTTCAGGCGTTTTTTTTCCTTTAAAACATAAACCGCAACATTTTTGTATTTCTATTTTACGTTGTTTATTACTGTTTATATTACAGTCATAGAAATCTTAATAGACGCTAAGTCCATTTCAGTCAAAAATAACAAAACAATGATCTTGGATCTATTATACTTAATTACTTTCAGGCGTTTTTTTTTTCCTTTAAAACATAAACCGCAACATTTTTGTATTTCTATTTTACGTTGTTTATTACTGTTTATATTACAGTCATAGAAATCTTAATAGACGCTAAGTCCATTTCAGTCAAAAATAACAAAACAATGATCTTGGATCTATTATACCTAATTAGTTTCAGGCGTTTTTTTCCTTTAAAACATAAACCGCAACATTTTTGTATTTCTATTTTACGTTGTTTATTACTGTTTATATTACAGTCATAGAAATCTTAATAGACGCTAAGTTCATTTCAGTCAAAAATAACAAAACAATGATCTTGGATCTATTATACTTAATTAGTTTTAGGCCTTTTTTTCCTTTAAAACATAAACCACAACATTTTTGTATTTCTATTTTACGTTGTTTATTACTGTTTATATTACAGTCATAGAAATCTTAATAGACGCTAAGTTAATTTCAGTCAAAAATAGCAAAACAATGATCTTGGATCTATTATACTTAATTAGTTTTAGGCCTTTTTTTCCTTTAAAACATAAACCACAACATTTTTGTATTTCTATTTTACGTTGTTTATTACTGTTTATATTACAGTCATAGAAATCTGAATAGACGCTAAGTTCATTTCAGTCAAAAATAACAAAACAATGATCTTGGATCTATTATACTTAATTAGTTTTAGGCCTTTTTTTCCTTTAAAACATAAACCACAACATTTTTGTATTTCTATTTTACGTTGTTTATTACTGTTTATATTACAGTCATAGAAATCTTAATAGACGCTAAGTTCATTTCAGTCAAAAATAACAAAACAATGATCTTGGATTTATTATACTTAATTAGTTTCAGGCGTTTTTTTCCTTTAAAACATAAACCGCAACATTTTTGTATTTCTATTTTACGTTGTTTATTACTGTTTATATTACAGTCATAGAAATCTTAATAGACGCTAAGTTCATTTCAGTCAAAAATAACAAAACAATGATCTTGGATCTATTATACTTAATTAGTTTTAGGCCTTTTTTTCCTTTAAAACATAAACCACAACATTTTTGTATTTCTATTTTACGTTGTTTATTACTGTTTATATTACAGTCATAGAAATCTTAATAGACGCTAAGTCCATTTCAGTCAAAAATAACAAAACAATGATCTTGGATCTATTATACTTAATTAGTTTCAGGCGTTTTTTTCCTTTAAAACATAAACCGCAACATTTTTGTATTTCTATTTTCCGTTGTTTATTACTGTTTATATTACAGTCATAGAAATCTTAATAGACGCTAAGTTCATTTCAGTCAAAAATAACAAAACAATGATCTTGGATCTATTATACTTAATTAGTTTTAGGCCTTTTTTTTCTTTAAAACATAAACCACAACATTTTTGTATTTCTATTTTACGTTGTTTATTACTGTTTATATTACAGTCATAGAAATCTTAATAGACGCTAAGTTCATTTCAGTCAAAAATAACAAAACAATGATCTTGGATCTATTATACTTAATTAGTTTCAGGCGTTTTTTTTTCCTTTAAAACATAAACCGCAACATTTCTGTATTTCTATTTTACGTTGTTTATTACTGTTTATATTACAGTCATAGAAATCTTAATAGACGCTAAGTCCATTTCACTCAAAAATAACAAAACAATGATATTGGATCTATTATACTTAATTAGTTTTAGGCCTTTTTTTCCTTTAAAACATAAACCACAACATTTTTGTATTTCTATTTTACGTTGTTTATTACTGTTTATATTACAGTCATAGAAATCTTAATAGACACTAAGTCCATTTCACTCAAAAATAACAAAACAATGATCTTATATCTATTATACTTAATTTGTTTCAGGCGTTTTCCTTTAAAACATAAACCACAATATTGGTAGGATCGTCCAGCGGTCCAACAATATCGGCAGTTTCCAAAATGTAAGGGTTTTTACCTTAAATGCATTACAGTTAATGTTTATCGTATATTATCTATTTTAATTCTAACTTACTTAATTTTATTTCCTGATCCATTTCAGATAAGTCCGGCATAGACAGACACACCTCTCTGTTACTAATTCTGTCAGTTACTACAGTCATTCCAGAATTGTTTATATTTAAAACCTTTGGACTATCTGTAAACATCACGGATATTTGTTCACTGCTTTCTTTTAAAAAGTTGTCTATTGTTTCGGATCCACTTAATAAATTGTCATTACATGCATCAATACTGAAATCCATGTTTTCGATTGTCTTTTGCAAATCCATACATTGCTGGTCAGTGTCTATGTAGTTATCAAAGTCATCATCATTATTATCCTTAAAACAATAACACACATTGGCTGAGTTCCTTTTAGTTACTTTTAAACAGCAAAACAAAGCCAACGGTTAAGTTGAGAGTACCTTTTAAAAATTTTACATAGCACTGCTAAGATTTTTTTCGTCCTCCCTTGCCGCGGTTAAGTATGCCCCTCTACATTTCTCGTACGATTTATACGAAGTTATTCGCGAAGCGTTCCTTTAACAACTTAGGTAGGTACGCAAAGTTTTTTACTTTGCTTTGCTGTTTAAAAAAAACATTTTCTATAAATTAGGCAAATGTATATAGGGGAGATCCGGGTAGCCCCGCCCAGCGGGTAATACCGCTCATCGCAATATTACTGAAATGATGCGATGTATTAGTAGTGTCTACTATTGTGCATCACTAACCAATATGTCGCTCAATACAAGAAACAGGTTGAAAACTACATTTTAAACGTTTATTCGGTCGACAACAGCTTTTTGAGGTTGTGCGTTTTATGTCTAGTCAGTTTTAAATTAACGGTAAATAGAGTAAATTATCATTAAACAATATAATTTATATATGAAATTAAAGGGAATTAATCCTATTTTATTGAACAGTATTGGTCTTTTGATAACTAGTTTGTATTTTTGTAGACAGTCTACTTTGTAAAGAAAGCCTGGTTCGGGTAGCGCCGCGGGCGCTAGCAGTGATGAATCAGTCAAAGTAATATGCAACGACGAAAGTTCCGACGACATGGAAGATTGCAGGAAACTTTGCATTATCTGCCATGAATTTGGGAAAATTGAAACATGGTTCAAATCTGGTGTGTAACAAATGGGCACACAAAGACTGTACTGGTCAAAGTGGTTTTAAGTCCTATATTTACGATTTTTGTATGTAAATTTGTTGTCAACCCATTCTAAAATAAATATCAGATAAGGCTAATGATCGATTTTAATTTATACTCACATACATTCCTCTGAAAAAAATTAATAATATATGGGCTGCATTAACTGACATAGTGGGCGGGGTTATCCTCTATGGCGGATATCCCCGCCCATTGTAAGCTTTCCAAAAATATTAGTTTTTTTATTTAAAAAAAAAAATTACACAAAATTAAATAAATAATAATAAAGACAATAGACGAACGTATTTAGAACATTTTTCAGTATATCGAGACAGTTATTACATCTTTCAAAACATCAATATTTGCTTAAGTGGGCGGGGCTGCCCGGATCTCCCCTAGGTCTGGACGAGGTTTTAAAGTATATTTATTGCTAAAGTAATATGGACAATGGATTTAAAATTGCTCTAACCTTTTTTTGTTTTCCTGTTTTCTTAGTAAGATTTAAGTCTGTATATATATATTTGTAATCCTTTGGATGAGTTTTGACGATGTGACGCTCTATAGATAGCAGAGTTTTAGCAGCATGGTGACAAATTGGACATTTATGAATTAATTTCTTTTCTGGTACCTTTTTGGCATTCGACTCTACACAGAAATTCTTATATTCGCCTGGATGCAGTTGTCTTATATGACGCTGAAGAGACCTTTTTAATTTTACTTTAGTACTACATACTGGACATTGGTGCTCTGCCTCTTTTATAATTTCTATGTTACTTTTATGTATCCTTTTTTTATGCCTTGCTAGATTACGTGAATGTTTAAACACAGCGCCACAGTGACACTTATATTGCGAATCATTATGTACTGATCTTAGGTGACAGTCCAACGTTCTTTCAGATTTAAATTCTTTGTTACATTTCACACACCTATTAATCTAAAAAAAAATAATAAATTAATTATTTTAAAGAGGTCATCTAATTGGAGGTCCTGGTCTGAGTTTAGCTAAAATTCTGATATCAATAAAAATTTCTGTTTTCAGATAGAGGTCAAATGTAATTACTTATTTAAACATTATTGCAGGAAAAATAAAAAATATTTCGATCTGAAAAATGATATGATGGGCACAAACCAATAATCGCTTGTTTAACAATAATTATAGTCCGGATATTAGGTAGCGAAAGAACCTTTAAACCATAGTCGGCATAAGGAGCCATTGGAAAGATTATTTAAGAGGCTCAAATTTTACAAGCAATTAATTACAGTACTTACCACAAAGTTCATACAGACATTGATGGCCGCCGCTTTCTCCAGGGGGAAGCTGCCCCTAATTTAATATCAATATTAAAAAGCGATATCTCAAAAACGGTAAGACCCAGGAAGCTGAAATTTTGCAGACATTTATGTTGAAGTGAACAAACCCGTATAGACTTATACAAGTTTCTAAGTTTGTATAAATCCTGTACTAAAACTTGTTCAAACATATATCAAAGCTAATTAAGCCACTTTGATTGTGAGTAAATTACGTTTGTCAATATCAGGGGCCACCACTTTTTTTACAGTTGGGGCAGTAACGTAACAAGCAAAATGCAGTTTGGTGCATAGTTTAGCCAAGGAATAATTATTTACCTACTAATAAACACCGCAAAAACATAAAATACTAAAATTGCATTTTCGCTGTGACTTTTTTTTTTAAATTACATCAAACAGCTTTACTTTATTATTATTTTGTTATATAATTCTCTTACCTTTATGTAGTTATGTGTTTGTATATCAAATCGATCCTTCTATTCTTTGAAAGATGTTATCGTAAGGACAAGATAGTTAAATATTACCTGCTATAATTACAAATTATAATCCTACCCTGACCGACAGTTTATTTGCATTTTTATGGCCGAGCTCTTGCAAAACGCCCTAGGTAGTTAAACGGAGTCAACCATTTATTGTGAAAAATACTTTATATTTTATTTACAGCCCTGCAATCTAATTGGGTACGCCAATTTTTCAGGCAATATATTGCTTCAAAAAGTTTAAAAGGCACTTTTCTCTATACTTATATTATATAAAAAAAATATAAATACCTAGGTAGTTTATATTAATCCACGGGTCAAGTTCTCGGGCAAACACTTTTTCAAACTCTGGAACAACAATTGCGCTTGAAAATGTTTTTGCTAAATTGTTAAAATCAATACAAGTTATATACCAACTAATATTTGACTTGAGGTTAGGTACGCGATAATATCGAAGATTGGTTATTTTGCTGGTTTTGTTTGCTTTTTATATTCGATTTTATAAGTTTTATAGTTTATTTAACTTGTTCTCTTCCTTTTTGAACTAAAAACACGACGACGAATCATTTTTAAACAAATTTTAGAAGCAAACCCTTAAAAACAATTTTCTATCCTCAAAATCTGATGCAACTACTAAAAATGCCAGAAATTATACTCTTATTTCCCAACTTCATCAAAAATTGAGAAGAAATTCCAATTTTTTTGTAAGAGTTTGGGGCAAATTTCAGCTGTTTACACGTAAAAATAAATTGAAGGTAAACTTTTACAATTTCTTGAGCAAGAACTTAAATTTTAAAGCCCGCACCTGTCTATTTTCCTATTCGTCAAATGATAATGTCGCAGTGCGCATGACTAATCGTACGTAGCTTTGTTTACATGCGCGAGGCCATAAATTGGCCACTTTCGTGAATATTGTTTGCTTATCTAAAGGTAAATATCTATAGTGAGTCCCCATGCCGACTGATTTACGGACCTTTCACTACCTGACCTCCGGACTCTAATACAGTAGACTCCCGATTATCCGAAACCCGATTATGCGAACTCCGCATTATCCGAAACGACCCATGAACCGGATTATCCGAAATGATTCTTGCTATTCCTCCGCATTATCGGAAATTTCTAAGAAATATTTTGTTGTTGCGGCCAAAAATCGACAGACTTTAAAATTAAAACAAGTACCAATTACCTCTTTCTTGAATTTATGAATATGAATACATACTTATGTACATACATAAGTATTAGAATTTATTATATATGTATGTACATCTATAAAAGTACATAGATATAGTTACTTTTCCTATAGTTAATGATTTTCCTCAATCTCCGCATTATCTGAAATCGGTCCGGTCCACATCATTTCGGATAATCGGGAGTCTACTGTAATAATATTAAAAAATACAGTGTCACCATTAAAGTCCGCACTATATAATAATAATAAAAGTTTATTCAAATATTTTTTTTTACATTTAATGCTAATATATATTTTTTTGTATTAACTATCAATTCCGAACTCAGAAGTAAAATACTTGTATTGAGTTAAATATATTAATAAGTTAAATATAAATTTAAAGTTAAATAATAATATAATATTTATTGTAAAGAATATATTTCATAATTCAGGCACAACTACATTATAATACAAAACGAATATGACAATATTTTATTGGTATACTTTATATCACTATAATATACGAAGATACAATACGTTATGTATATAATATATATATATATTAATTTATTTTATTCATTATAGCTTGGTACCTATATTTATTATTTATTAATGACGTTCTTGAATATATCTCTTGGATTAGATAATATCCAATTTTTAATTTTATTTTTATAATTATTTAACGATTTAATTATTTTAATTCACTGGTAGCATATCAAAAATATATGGATTGATGTTTAAAAAATGTTTGTGTGCTATTGTTTTGTTTACTCTATTTTTATATGTAATAGTATTTTTATGACGAGTTTCATGTGTGTGATTAATATAATTTATTATATTTTTATGTTTAAAAATATATATTAACATGTTGTAAGAAAATATTTGTTTAATATCCATTTTTTGCTATCTTTAAATAGTAAATCAGAAGAATATTGGTGGTCTTTTCCGTAAATAATTTTTAAAATGTATTTTTGAATAGTTTCAATATTATTAAGATAATTCTTATTTATGCCTCCCCATCCTAGTATTCCATAATTTAAATGGGTTTGCACTAAAGAATAATAAAGTATTTCTAATTCTTTTATATTTAAAAATTGTTTAAGATGTTTAAATTTTGGTATAAGAATTCTTAGTTTTTTTATAATGTAGTAATATAAAACTTTATTTTACTAATTTGATTTGTTCAAATTAAATAACGGCAATCGTTTTTTAAATTCGGTAAAGAAATGCCATTTTTGAATATTTTATTTAAGAAAATGTTATTTTTGACCGGTTCCGATTTACAGATGCTTATACTTTTTAGTCTAATTTGAATAAACCTTAATAATAAAAGAACGTTTCATATGGTAACGCTGCATGTGCAAGTTCCCTAGTTAAGCTACAAATTGATCTTACCTTTTGTTGACCCAACATATGAACATTTATCATATGAGACTTAAGTATATCTTTCCTGGAAAATCTTTTATCACAAATAGGACATTCGTTATCCTGAGGGTTATTATGGATGGAAATTAAATGTCTTTTATACGCGAGATCAGATTTAAATATAAAACTGCATTCAGAGCAAATATAGTTCGCAGTTGACGATTTATCTTTACCAGTGGAATGTATTTTTATGTGGTTCCTTAAATATTTTTCTTTCAAAAATTTTTTCGAACATAATTCGCATATAAACTGTTTCCTCTTCTCTGTAGGAACTTTCTCGCAGACGTGATTTCTAAGTTCGGCGGAAGAATAATAAAATTTTTTGCAACCTGCGCAAACGTATTTCTTATCGTGGACCACCGACATGTGCTTTACCAAATACTTTTTTTGGTAAAAAATTTTCTCACATTTAGAACAGTTTAAAGAGTATATCTGGTTGCATTTGTGCTGCCTTAAACTTTCTGATCGACCAAAAACCTAAAAAAAAATATACTCTTTATAATTATCCTTTATACATTTATTTATTCAGGGTACAAACAGAAAATCCCATAAACATAATAAGTGATATATATTTTACAAAATTATATATTTATGCGCTGAATAAATTAATGATGTCACATAAAAGAACATATTTGCCATAGGAATCGCAATTTGTTATACAGCAAATTGCCTATTCAAGGCTCCAAAACAAAGACCCTTTTATACATAGACCAAATTGTTTACACTTAAAGCAATCGCAGATTTCAGGGTTCCCAATTTGTCTGGTTAGCTGTATGATCCACTATACTTAACACATGCATCAAAAAAATAGCTGTTGCCAAACTTACTGTTAAGTAAGATATTACTAGATTCATGAAATACCGTGCGAGCAAAAATTATTTGCATCAAAGAGGGCCTTGCATCTAAGGACGTAATGCTTAGCCGTAGAGCTTAATACCTGTTGGGTGTCAGTAACTATCTGAATTAACAATCAATCAGTTATTCCGTCATCTTTGACAGTTGTTACAAGTAATTTGATTCATCGCTAATTTTTCCAATTTTTTGAATAATTCACACAATGGGCTTTACGGAACAGTACAAAACATTCATGGTTGAAGCGTATTTTCGAAACGGGGTTAGAATAAATTGTGAGTGGCAATACAACCCGGGTTTGTGCATGGACGATTTTTACGAACATTTTCCTAACGTTGCTTTTATTGCTGGGAATTTTTATCATTGCCTGAAAAGAACCGTGACTGTGTTTAGGGAAACAGGTTCTATACAACACAAAAAAGGAGAAGGAAGACCATCTGTAAGAACAGAAGAACTTGTTGCAAACGTTCGTGAAATAATGGAAAATACGCCGACAAATTGTATAAGATGCCTGTCCCAAGAAGTGGGAAGATCTTGTGGAAAATGCAGGACTATTCTTAAGAAGCAGCTAAATTTATTTCCTTACAAAGTGCAAGTATTCCAAGAAATACAAGCCGCAGATTTTGAAAGACGCAGAAATTACTCTCAATGGTTTACCCAAAATTTATTGGCAAGAAATAATTTATTAGACCTGACATATTTTTCGGATGAAGCCTGGTTCCACCTCTACGGTTATGTGAATTCTCAGAATACACGCATGTGGAGTGGTGAAAATCCCCATTTTTTGAGTCCACATTGTACCCTCAAAAAATTGGTGTCTGGTTAGCTGTTTCCCGAAGAAGAATTGTTGGTCCTATTTTTTCCATGACACAGTTACAGCACAGCGGCATAGACAATATTTTGAATCCATTTGTGGAGCCCATCTTAATCATTTACAATTGAGCTAGGTATACTGTGGAACAAGAGAACAGACAAAACATTTACAAACCCCCCTTAATAATAAACACGCTTATTAAACTTTATTAGTCCAAAATAAATTTCGCTGTGCTTATTTACATCATGTCCAAAATTAACGCTTTTGTGTATGTCCTTGTAATGTAACACATTCCCAAAAAATGTCTCTTTCTAACATTACTTTTAGTACCTAGCAAACACTTTTAAAAATTAAAATTGTCGAACGGTTTAAAATGGCGAGCACAGACAGCAGTTTTGTTGCTTTTATTCATGTGGATGTGGTTGTAACTAAGAGTGTACAAAATAATGGATTACTCGATCGTTATGATTTATGGAACATGCAGGACTATGGTGCATGGCGGTGGCCAATTTCAGCAATTTATGTAATTATTTTTCTTTTTATTTCTGTATATTCTTACTTTGTTAATTTTGTAAACAACAGAAATAAATTTGTATTTGTCTACTTATTTTATTACTCATTAGTTTGGCATATCATGTCATAATATGAATTTGACAAAATTTTAACCTAGATTTGGTTAGATATATCGTCCCCATATCATTGTGATCTAAACCAAGCTCTGCGTTTTTTAATCCAAGCCCTATTTGATGCAAATAACTTTTGCTCGCATGGTATTTGCCAAAGGTAAAAACAAAGACCTCTTATACATAAACTAGATCGTTTACATTTTGAAGCAATCACAGATTTCAGGGTTCCCAATTTGTCTGGTTACCTGTATGGTCCACTATACTAAACACATACATCAAAATAATAGCTGTTGCCAAACTTACTGTTAGTCTGTTAACTCACATATTACTACCATTCATGAAATTCATAAAATAACAATTTTTTACAAGTATAATTGCAAATAAGGTACAAGTTAATAGGATAGTATAGAAGATAGGTAGAACAAGTTTTTTTTGTGTTAGCAAATAAAATAAATGTAACTCGAAAGAAGGAAATATAGTTGTTCCGGTTTAACTGGAAGTTGATTTTTTTGGTAAGATAATAAAAATTGAAGATAGGGCCATGTAAGCCGTTTTGCTCTAAGACGTACTGTTAGAAAGTTATAAGCTGTCAAAGTTCAAAAATGTCACTTTTCGAGAGTCAATATCTCGGAAACTATGAAGTATAGACTAATAGTGCATTTAATAAAAAATAATTATAATTTTATGTGGAATTTAAAAATGTAAAAATATACAGGGTGTTCCATTTAAAAAAATATCAAAGTGACCCCTAGTACTTTTGTTTGATGTTCAATTGTTTTTTGCTGAAGATATTCGAATTCGCGGGAGAAAATGACTTAAGATGGCTATTTCAGTTTTTTTTATAAAAGTACAGGAAAAGTCAAAAAATCGCCTTGTCTAGTCTTGGTTGGATGTACAATATCCTATACCTATCTTCAACTGTTTCGAAAATATTAAGTTTTTCCAGATTTAATAAAAATTAACAACACACTCAAAAACTAATAAGTAATACTGTTTATTTCTTGATAATGTAAAAAAAAAACATTAATGTAGGATATGTTGATAATGCTCGCCGCGAACGTCTTGGCAACATCCTAATCTTAAATAGGAATTTCTTCTTATAAATATTAGATGTTTTCAGATTTATTGCAAAAATTAACAACACACTCAAAAACTAATAAATAATACATACTGTTTATTTCTTGATAATGTAAAAAACAAAAAAAAATATTAATGTAGGAGATGTTGAAAATGCTCGCCGCGAACGTCTTGGCAACAATGACATCTTAATCCTAAATAGAAATTTCTTTTAATGTTACTGAACAGCTCAGGCGTGACCGATCTAATCGCCAGCGTTATTCGTCTTACTAAGTCAGCTGAGTCCAGCGGTTTAGTTTTGCATACAATATTTTTGAAATAACCCCATGGCGCCAGATTGGGGGATCGTGCTGGCCATTCCATCGATCCACGCCTCCCTATCCACCGATTTGGAAATACTCGGTTGAGGTAGGTACTGCCGGACATTGATTTGGTAATGGGGTGGTGCTCCATCTTGCTGAAACCACATTCGCTACTTTCTTTATCTGCTTTACATGTCCAAGCTGGCGAAACTGCTTTTCTATTTTACTAATTTTCCCTCGAGTTATAGGCGGCAAATTTAGAAATTTTTCATGAAATAAACGAGCAACTTCCATTTGTGTCCGTGTTTTATCTCCATAACCAATCATCTGTAGAATTGTTATTTTGTGCATTTCTGTTAAATAAACCATATTTCTGATATGCAGTTAACGAAATTCAAACGACTATACCACTGGTCAGGACTTTTAAACAAGAGTAAACAAAACTATTTATACCTTTTTTATTTCATACGTAAAAAGAAACGCTGAAATGCAATAAATCTGAAATTACTTAATATTTCCGAAACAGTTGAAGATAGGTATAGGATATTGTACATGAAATATCTCTAAAATTTTCTGAAGAATCCAAAAATAGAATAATATACAGGGTGTTGCATTTAAAATAAAAACGTTGGTATTGGCCACTGTTACATGACACACCCTGTATAAAAAGTTTTTATTGAAAAAAATGCGCAACTAGAAATACCAATCGACGTGTCTGAGCGTTTTTTCGGACACGCGCCCATGTATCTATTATCGAATTTAGTTCCATGGTGACAAAATCTAGAATGTTAGCGGCAATGTCGCTTTCCTTTTTCACGTTGTCGGCCATTCTTAGGTAGCAACTGAAACCGCTGTAGTATAGTAGTAGTATTTGTTTTTGCGACAGTGTGGTTAGTGATCGGAATACTCGAAATTTGTTATTTTTAGGAGTTTTGTTTTTTCATAAGTTCTTTGTGAAAGATTTTATTAATATACTTAAGAAAATGAAGTGTCAGTGTCAAGTTAATGAAAAATTAGAATATTTTAATTCGGAATTATCTTTTCACAAGTAAGGTTATAATTTCTATTGTTTGCCAATTAAGTGGCGCACAAATCAGTAAAAAAGAGTAAGGCCCAAATTTATTATTAGGTATTTTGCCAACATTAACTGGGATATAACTTCTAAGGATACCATCAATTGGAAAACAATTGTCGTCATGGTAGTTATGGGGCAGTTAGTATTAACAGGAATTAATAATTTGGGCTTATGCCATTAATTTTCTTATTCAATTACAAACCTTTATTAACAAACAAATATTTATCAGCAAGGGGAAACTGTTTCTAAACTTTTATTTACCATGTTTTCACAATTCCTGCTTTATTATATCTACTTTCCTCGTAAACTGCGATAAAGGGTAAATAGTATTTTAGTCCAGGACGTGGGGGTTTTTGAATGCAAAAGGTGGGGTAGTAGCGATTTTTTAGTATGTTGTTAGGCGTGGGGCCCTAATGAAAAATCAAAGTTTTCGATCTAGAGGCGCATGCGCTCGAGCCGCCATCTTGGATTTTAGGTACAAAAATTTGGTTTTTTGATAATAACTCAAAAACGGTGGCTTTCATGACAAAATATCTATACAAAGTTAAAGAGGATAAAATTTCCTACATTTTTTGTAGAATTTTTTTGTAGCACATATATGTTAGGAGTTAAAGCTCCGTGAAGTTGCACTATTTGAAAAAAAATGACTTTTTGGTTGGTTTATTTTATTATTCTTATTATATACTAGCGTATACCCGTTGCAGCCCGGCATTATACGACGTCGCTTTCTCTGAGATAATACGGCGAGTTCACCATCACGTCAAGATTTATAAATACAACCCCGAACAAACCTCTAAATTTATCAGTGTTTCTCTACAATATTATGCATGTATTATACATAAAAACCTTCCTCTTGAATAACTCTATCTATTTAAAAAAACCGCTTCAAAATCCGTTGCGTAGTTTTAAAGATTTAAGCACATATGAACGGGAATAGACGAGCGACAGCGACTTTGTTTTATACTATGTTAAGATAACTACCTATAGTTTTACATAAATATAAAAAAAAACTATAGACATTTGAATATTATCATTTAACAGTAGTATACTTTTCGTAAACAAAGGTAAAGGCGAAAAGTAGGTATATCGCATTTTCTTTTTAAATTTAAGAATAGTAAATTATAATTTTAAAGCGTTACAAAAATTAATTTCTACTACATTTTGGTACGTTTCGATGGTCCGGATGGGTTATTGTCGGTGTCCTGTAGTTTTTTCCTGATTGAATAGAGATGACGTAGTGTCACAACCACTGAAGGCATGCAAGAACAGAATGTGCTAGGTTGCTTCTTGGTATTTGGGGCTACTTGCTGAATATAACCTCTCAGCAGTTTTTCCTCTTCCAGGTTTACGGAAGTAGATAGAACTATCGGCTGGTGCTGGTGCTAAATAGCCAAATAACAAAATATAATACTATTTTTTTCAAATAGTGCAACTTCACGGAGCTGTAACTCCTAACATGTGTGCTACAAAAAAAAATGTCTACAAAAAATGTAGGAAATTTTATCCTCTTTAAATTTGTATAGAATATATTTTGTCGTAAAAGCCGCTGTTTTTGAGTTATCAAAATACCAAATTTTTGTACCTACAATCCAAGATGGCGGCTCGAGCGCATGCGCCTTGAGGTTGAAAACTTGGATTTTTCATTAGGGCCCCATGCCTAAAAACATACTACAAAATCGATACTACCCCACCTTTTGCATTCAAACACCCCTTTTTGATACCCATGTACTGGAGTATTTCCGGCATCACTTTTTCTTTGAAAATAATCAAATACCCGTTCTTTTTCACAATACCGTGACACTTTTGAAATAATGCTGATTAAAAATGTCACTGTCAAAAATGACTAGTAAAATTATACGACATTCATTATTGACGCAAATTTACTATCTCATCTAGTTCACGAATGTTAGAAAGATAAGCACTAGTCGTGACGTAACGGTCAGCGGTCATTGAACAGACTTTATAAGCATTTACTCTGTAAGTTTAGAATTGAAGCTTACCTTTTTGCAAGAAGAACAAAAATATTTTCCAATGTGAAGTCTGAGGTGTAGTGAGATTGCTTTTACAGTAGAAAATTTCTTTAGACAAATATCGCAAATAAATTCTTTCATTTCCAGTTCTTTTGTTTTATTATCGGGGTTAAACTCTTCCAAGTCTTTCATACTATGATTTCCAATAACATCTACATTTAAATGTAAATTGTCACTGTCCAAAAGAATATTTTGATTATCATAATTTTCTACTTCAAATGAATTAACATCTGATTGCTGTATAAGTGAATTGGAATTATCCAAACTATCATTAAAAAATTGCAGTAATAATGGTCCACCGATTGTATTATTTTTCAGTCCTAGTTGAGGTTTAGTACTTGACTGTTTATCCACTATGGCAGCAACTTGCAGACACTTGGAGGATATATCCGAACTATTGTTATGGTGCATTTGTATGTGTTTTCGGTAACCCTAAATTAAAAAAAAAAGAATATTATAATAATTTTTGTGTTTGATTTCTTTACAGGCACATTTGGTACAGGAACAATTTAGAAATAAGTTCATTGGGAATGGGGAAAAAAGGCCCCTCAATAAATTGTAGGGAATAATAAATAATAAACTGAAATGCCGCTAAAAATAACAAATTAATTGATTCAGCAGATGGACCCAGTTTATTTACATAGGTATTTCACATTCATTAGCTCGCAGTCTAAGCTCTTTTGTCAGCTCATTCAGGGAATTTATTCATTTGAAGCATGAGAAAAAAATGTCTTTTAATTTTATTTATGTAGCTACACAATAAATATACATTGCCAAGTGTCATTGTCATAGACATGAACCTTTAGATACATAGAGCGTATCTCGTGTGCAAATAAAAGAAGTTTTATGGGTGAAAAGATACGTCCCGGCGCACGGCTCACCGGTCAGATGCCTTCCCTCCCAGCAGAATTGGGCATGCGCCCCAACCTCATGTTATCAGCCTGTCCATTTTTAGTCACATGCTCAAAATGCACTCCAGAACCGGCTCGGCGTCATTTTTGTTGTTGTGTTTTAAGTTTTCTCTGTGGATTCCTTGCTGTTTATTGTGGATGTTTAATATTCACGGAACTTAGTTTTCGTGTAGTTTAGTATATTGTGTTTGTGCTTTAAGTGGCTCGGATTGGAATATAAACAATGACAGCCGTTGTATAATTTTATTATGCCCAAATAGGGGTAAAATACCGGGTATTTCGTATTTTCAGTAAGTATGGAGCAGTGATGTATCTTGATATATAATTTTATTTTATTATGACCAATTTAAACACATCTAACTCAGTGGCGGCTTCTACTATGAGGCAGGTGAGGCAGTGCCTCACCAATAATTTTGCAAATTAAATAAATTACAAATTTATATTACTTTACTATTAGCAGAAATATATATCCATTAGAATTAATGCCGCCAATCTTAACGCGCTTCGCTAGAAATATCATCTATTATCCATCTCATTTCTGCATGCGGTCGTATATGGTAGAAGCCGGTCTCGCGCTTCCTTGTCTTTTACGATCCCTTGCGTGTTTTGTTCTTATATCATCCATCTCATTTCTGCATGCGGTCGTATATGGTTAGAGGCACGGCATCCCGCTTCCTTGTCTAGCGTATTAGTGAAAATATCCAATGTGATGTATGATACCCGTAATAGTCCAGTCGAATCTAGCTTTAAATAGCGCATAAAAACATTCTTTTGAGGCCAGCCTCAACTCTCTACGTAAATTTATTGCGAAGGCGAGGGGACTAATCTAATCTATAAAGATTGCGACACGGTATTTGGAGAAATGCTATTATTAGATTAACAAGTTGAAAGTTTAGAGTTTAGAGAGAGTGCATAGTGCATTGTATTTTATTATAGTTTTCGGTAAATACGTTTGTGGTTTTCCGTACTGATTTTTGTTTTGATTTTTTTCCAACAGTGGGCAGTGATTTTTCTAAAATATTAATATTACATTACTTTTATTACTTATTAGTTTATTTGTTTTGTGCTTATTGGCGAAAAATGGATTCAGCGGGACCTAGCACAGCGTTACAACTTCCCCAGGTAAATGTAAACATTCGCAATCCTACTTGTGATCTTGTTAATTTTTTAGTAAATGAGCAGAATTTTTCAAGTAATTTCTATGAAGATAAATTGTACATAGTAAAAGAAGTAAAGCGACCTGTTCCAGATTTGAGTAAACGTCTTGTTACTATCGGTGGGGTGGGGAAATCAAATCGGAGCTTTCAAAACACTTGGTACGAAAAGTACGACTGGCTTACTGGGTAGTGTAACGCTAAACAAATTATTTTGCTGGCCGTGTATTCTGTTTGCAACAAATAATAGCGACAAAGTTTGGTCAAAATGTGGTTATAGCGATTTAAAAAACGTGTCTAAACTTTAAAATCTAACCTTGCTAAAAAAAAATTTTTCAACTGTGCCTAACCACTTTCAAATACCACGAGCCGCCCCTGATCTAACTAGGCCTAGGCTACACAAACAAGGTATGAAAATAAAGAGAAATTATCCCGATGCATGTTTTGGTATATTTTATTTGCAGCCCTGCAATCTAATTAGGTACGCCCATTTTTCAGGCAATAAATTGCTTCAAAAAGTTTAAAAGACACTTTTCTCTATACTTATATTATGTAAAAGAAAAGAGTAAATACCTCGGTACGTTTATATTAATCCAAGGGGGAAAGTATTCCACGAGTCAAGTTCTCGGGCAAAAACTTTTTCAAATTCTTGAACAAGAAATTGTGCTTGAAAATGTTTTACACGTACCCAAGTTTTGCCAAATTGTAAAAATCAATAGAAGTTATATACCAGTTAATATTTGACTTGAGGATAGGTACGCGATAACATCGAAGATTGGTTATTTTGCTGGTTTTGTTTGTTTTTTATATTTGATTTTATAAGACCAGTTTAATTAACTTGTTTATCTTCATTTTCCAACTAAAAACAAGACGACGAATCATTTTTAAACAAATTTTAGAAACAAAACCTTACAAACAAATTTCTATCCTCAAAATCTGATAGGTTTGCAACTACTAAAAATGCCAGAAATTACTATTTTATTTCCCAACTTGATCAGAAATTGAGAAGAAATTCAAATTTTTTGCAAGAATTTGGGGCAAATTTTAGCTGTTTACATGTAAAAATAAATTAAAGGTCAACTTTTACAATTTCTTGAGCAAGAACTTAAATTTTTAAGCCCGGACCTGTCTATTTTCCCATTCGTCAAATGATAATGTCGCAGTGCACATGTTTAATCGTGTGTAGCTTTGTTTACATGCGCGAGGCTATAAATTTGCCAGTTTCGTGATTATTAGGCAATCCAACGATGTGTCAAAAATTACAGTGGTTGGCAAATACTGCTTTATAATTGGTGCAAGTGGCTTAATGCTTTTTGCCCTTAGGGATGTTCCGATACGCTGAAAGTATCGATCTTTTGTATCGATCCAGATCGATACAAATATATATAGGTATATAGAATATAGGCAATACTGGCATTCTGTATACCAAGAAAGGATAGCCAAAGCTTTGTGTGCGCGCGGATTGAGGGAGAAGAGCAGCAAATGCAGCACGAACGACGCGTGGGTTTTGGAATTTTGGGATCTATCGATACTATCTGAACGATACTGAGTAAAATATTTCGATACTCATTATATATCGAATAAAAAATATCGATACAAAATATCGGAAGGTAAAATATCGATACTTAAAAATATCGTATCGTATGGCGCATCCCTAGTTGCCCTCCACTGTCATTTAAAGTCACGTGGTTTGGACTTACCTATTTTAGGTACAATTTTAAAGCTTCAAAATCATAAAAATACCTTTTAACAAAAACAAAAATTGTTCAGTTTAAATAAATTTTGGTAAGATTGAGCCAGATTCAAACCGATAGAAGAGAGATGTCTGAGTGTTCTTTTATAAACATCTGCGAAATCTAGGATATAATTCGGTAAATCGAGATTTATTTACGGTTTGATTAGTGTTGTTATTGACAAATTTATGAAAAATGGTAAATATTAAGTTTCTCCAGTAAGTGTATGCTGAACCCCGCAATCCCCTCGACTATACGAATGTAGTCAAGAGGCGGAGTAATTTTTATGAATGGACGTATTGGTCCATCTATAGTAGATTGTTGGTAATAACTGTAGTGCAGGACTATCGTCAAGTCCGCAAATAGAAAGTGAAGTGTAATACCGTGCGAGCAAACATTATTTGCATCAAAGAGGGCCTTGCATCTAAGGACGTAATGCTTAGCCGTAGAGCTTAATACCTGTTGGGTCTCAGTAACTACCTGTATTAACAATCAATCAGTTATTCCGTCATCTTTGACAGTCGTTACAAGTAATTTGATTCATCGCTAATTTTTCCAATTTCTTGAACAATTCACACAATGGGCTTTACGGAACAGCACAAAACACTCATGGTTGAAGCGTATTTTCGAAACGGGGTTAGAGTAAATGGTGAGTGGCAATACAATCCGGGTTTGTGCATGGACGATTTTCACGAACATTTTCCTAACGTTGCTTTTATCGCTGGGGATTTTTATCATTGCCTGAAAAGAACCATGGCTGTGTTTAGGGAAACAGGTTCTATACAACACAAAAAAGGAGCAGGAAGACCATCTGTAAGAACAAAAGAACTTGTTGCAAACGTTCGTGAAATAATGCAAAATACGCCAACAAATTGTATAAGACGCCTGTCCCAAGAAGTGGGAAGATCTTATGGAACATGCAGGACTATTCTTAAAAAGCAGCTAAATTTATTTCCTTATAAAGTGCAAGTATTCCAAGAAATACAAGCCGCAGATTTTGAAAGACGCAGGAATTACCCTCAATGGTTTACCCACAATTTATTGGAAAGAAATGATTTCTTAAACCTGACATTTTTTTCGGATGAAGCCTGGTTCCACCTCTCCGGTTATGTGAATTCTCAGAATACATGTAATTATTTTTCTTTTTCTTTCTGTATATTCTTACTTTGTTAATTTTGTAAACAAAAATAAATTTGTAATTGTCTACTTATTTTATTACTCATTATAGGTTGGCATATCATGTCATAATATGAATTTGACAAAATTTTAACCTAGATTTGGTTAGACATATCGTCCCCATATCATTGTGATCTAAACCAAGCCCTACGTTTTTTAATCGAAGCCCTCTCTGATGCAAATAATTTTTGCTCGCATGGTATTTGGAATAACTATTAAAGACTTTTTACTAATAGATACATTAAAAGTGTGTTGTAATCAGAGTTCTACGACAAACTGTAAAATAGTGTTTCTATACGAATTTAATTCCAACAAATGCGTTTTTAGGCACTAACACAGTTTAATTTAAAAATTAGAAACTATTAGCTATCACTCACAATCTAACTTAACGTTAAGGTTAACAACGCCATTTTCTAGCTTTTAACTGTCAATTCGATTTGCCTAACTATTGACGATTCGCATGCGCACTGCAGTGCTGTGTTGATCAGAGTAGTTTTGACATGTTTATGAAGAAGAAAGACATACATATTCTGGAGCTGGTAGAGCAAGGCAGATGTTAGTCAGCCGGTCATAGTTTTGTTTACTTTCGGGTTTTGTGAAATTACGACCCCTTTCCTGTTAAAAGAAACACTTATTATCTACAATTTTTAGGATAGATGACATCGAGACTAGACAATATCGTGTTACCAGCCCGGCCGTTGCCGGCGAACTATTCGTCAATGCCCCCCTGAACAGCCCTTCCAAAATGAGATACTATTTTTTTTTTTAATAATTGCAAGGTTCCGGAAGTTACCCCTGCAATAGGTTTATAAATGATTGACCTTGAGAACTGTGACCTTAAATCATCACAGACATGTATAAAATAGCTTTTGTAGTATCTTACCTGCTTATACTGAAATCGTTGATTACAATGCTCGCATGTTCTCCTTTTATGTAAATTATAATGCGACTTAAGGTGTCTGGCAAAATCCGTGACATTTTTCTCTAACTTATAGCAAAACTTGCAGTTCCAAACCACCCTGGGTAAAAAATTTTGTTGCTCTTTTATAAGAGTATTTAGGTCATCATCATTTTTATTAATTTCTAAAAAAAAATTCTGAATTTGTTAGTTGTACTTTAAAGTAACCCACAGACTACTACGGCTTTGTGGCAGCTTTGCTCGACGAACAAAATGGCGAACGCGAGACTGCAGTTTTGTTCACCGGTTTGACAAAAACTACGTAATTATGAAGACAATATATTTATGTGCAGTGGCGGCGGCATTAGCTATAAAAACAAGAAGACAGGGACAAAGTGGGCGAAGGAATGGCTTTTAAAAAGAAACCAGTTTTCCCATATTAACCTGTGAAAAGAGCCGAAACTGGACCCGGGAGATTGGTTTATTTATTTGCAAATGGATTAATAAACCTATTATACAGGGTCCTGCACCTCACCTCCCGTCTTCTATAGCTCACTTAGTAATTAAGTTAGGATGTTGATATTTTGCAGACCTTACCCGCATCTTAGGGCGCATTTCAGGAAAAAAAAATTTTTCATACAGGGTGTTCCAAAAAAGTGTCACATCATAAGGATGTATTTTTTTTAGATTACATGCCATATGTTTTCTTACTTATTTAAGTGCCTCCTATAGTTACCAATATAATCCTAAAATTTTATTGAAATCGATTCAGTATTATAGGTGAAAAAAAATAAAAACTGAAAAATATCAGTTTTGCACCACTGGTTTGAAAAATTATTAAAAAATAAAAGTAATGCCTCGATAATAAAGTTATACAAAAAAACTTATTAAATAAAGTCTAACAGTCTCGTTAACCAAGTTTGATTAATACAAATTGTACAGGGTGTCCAAAGTTTAGTATCAAACTTTGCGAACTTTAAGGCAATTTATTTTTCTTATTTAAAATAGGAACCCCTGTATATTTTAATGTCATTCGATGCAGAATTAAAAATCATACATTTGTCCTAATTACAGCCCTATCGCAATTTCTAACGCATCAAGACTTATATGCACTATGCAGAAAACTCATTTTATCAACTATTCCAACAGTCATTATTATAAATAAATATCGAAGGTGGCTTTGAAAAACAATTTATTGGTATTAAAGTTTATTAATGTTACAAGATACCATATTGAATTTAGTAATCTAAAAGTTTCAAATACCGTTAAATTGTTAGTAATTATTAACTGAAAATGATAATCGTGGAGATGGTTATACTTTAAAATTCGTTGAACTGTTCTTTCGCTTACATCTACGGCATCAGCGACTGCTTGTTGACTAACTGAAGGATTTTCTATGACAGATACCAGCACAGCCAATTGATTTTTTTCAGTTCGGACCGGTTTATTTCTCACTGGTTTTGGGTAGTTTACATTTTCCCGTTTGTACAAACCTATCTAATATGTTTTGCAGGCTCCTTTTGTCTGAATGTCGTCGTTCCGGATAACGCTGTGCGTAAACTCGGCTTACCAAAAAAGAGTTCTTTTCGCAAGCTCCTAATATAAAAATCATATCTACGAGCTCTTCTTGGTTGTAGTCCATCACAAAA
This sequence comes from Polydrusus pterygomalis, assembly GCA_963969555.1. Taxonomy (NCBI): domain Eukaryota; kingdom Metazoa; phylum Arthropoda; class Insecta; order Coleoptera; family Curculionidae; genus Polydrusus; species Polydrusus pterygomalis. Next base: position 72,469,609 of record OZ018376.1, on the reverse strand, counting down.
AACAATATAAAGTACTTATAACAGCTTAAATAATTACTAACAATTTAACAATATTAGAAACTTTTAGATTACTAAAGTCAAAATGGTCTCTTGTCACGTTAATAAACTTCAATACCAATAAATTGTTTTTCAAAGCCACCTTGGAATAGTTAATAAAATGAGTTTTCTGCAAATAGGTCTTGATGCGTTAGAAATTGCGATAGGGTTGTAATTAGGACAAATGTATGATTTTTAATTCTGCATCGAATGACATTAAAATATACAGGGATTCCTATTTAAAATAAGAAAAATAAATTGCTTTAAAGTTGGCAAAGTTTGACAATAAACTTTGGACACCCTGTACAATTCGAATTAATCAAACTTGGTTAACGAGGCTGTTAGACTTTATTTTATAAGTTCCTTTGTTTAATTTTATTAACGAGGCATTACTTTTATTTTTTATTAATTTTTAAAACCAGTGGTGCAAAACGATATTTTTCAGTTTTAATTTTCTTTCGCCTATAATACTGAATCGATTTCAATAAAATTTTAGGGTTATATAGGTAACTATAGGAGGCACTTAAATAAGTAAGAAAACATATGGCATGTAATCTAAAAAAATACATCCTTATGATGTGACACTTTTTTGGAACACCCTATACGAAAAAAAATATTTTTCTAAAATGCGCCCCAAGATACAGGTAAGGTATGCACAATATCAAGATCGTAACTTTATTACTAAGTGAGCTATAGAAGAAGGGAGGTGAGGTGCAGGACCCTGCATTATTGATACTGTATTCTTTTAAAATTACTAAACCATCTTATCAACTAACAAGACACGCAGTTAAGACAAACTATTGCACCACATAAGCGACTTGCAGCAACGTTCAGATTCCTTGCTACAGGCAAAAGTTCCGAAAATTTAAAATATAGTTTTGTTTTTATTTTATTTTCGATTGAAATTAAATGAGCTTTCAAAATTAAGCAAAATTGGTGTATTTCGTCTTCAGCTCAAGTAATTTTAACGTTTTGGACTTAAAATAGATTATTTTTTAATTGAGTTTCTATTTTGACCAAAAAAAAAACTGATAATAGTTATACATGAGATTTATAATAATAATAATAAGTTTATTTAAAATTTAATAATATAATAAATATGTTTATGTTGTCTTCTATAAACATATTCTTCAATCCCCTGAAGCTGAGCTTGGTAGGGTCAAATCTTATTTTAGTATTGAAAATACTATTGGGATCGTTTTTATGCAAACTTTGCATTGGTGTCGCGGTGTCGCGACCCAACACCGCAATATCTCGAGCGGTCTTGTAACATAATACTCTGATAATACTTGGTAAATATAAATATGAATAACAGCGTAAAGTCATAAATATGAATAACAGCGTAAAGTCGGCAAGTAAATAATGTTTATCTACTCCTATTAAATTATATATTAATTATTCAACTGCTTTTGACCAATTAATAGTATCTATAAACAAACAGCGTGAGTTATAATAACTCACTACTCAGTATAGAGAATTATTTAAAATTATGTACGTTTCTTAAACGTCAATCAGTAATGTAGCTAAAAAGGCAAAACTCACTATAATAATAAATCAGAAAATATTCTTGGAATGATTTACGAACCATCAAGGTGGCTATGTACCTACTTCTGTAAGCCGATTGGCCGAAAGGGAAGAGTCCATTATTGTTATTGAGAGTACTGTCACTTGAATAATTTTGACGTTTTCAAATAAAGTTAATACCTAATTATTGTAAACTTTGTGCTGAAAAAGATGAATTCAGATAATGAAGAAACTAGTAAGTACATCTCCAGAAATAAGACAATTAGTTAATGTAACCATACAGAATTTATTGCCTGAAAAATCCAAAAACAAATATAAGTATAAAAAAATTTTCAAGATTGGTGTAGCAGTAAGAACATTAAGTCATCGTTTACAAAAAATGTATACTCTTGGCATATTTTAACGAACTTAAGACTAAATATAAAGCATCGTCTCTATGGACTTTCTACTCCATGCTAAGAAGCACGCACTCAACATAAATAATGGAATCAATAAGTATAGAGAATTATTTAAAATTATGTACGTTTCTTAAACGTCAATCAGTAATGTAGCTAAAAAGGCAAAAACGTTTATGCCAGAACAACTTAATAATTTCATAAACGAAGCGCCTGATGAGAAATATCTGGCGACAGTGATGACAAAGGTAGTAGATCTCACAATAATTCAATCGTTTTTATCATCTAGTCAATAAGTCAATTACATAATGTGAATAAAGTTCTTTCTCTGTGCTTCTATCTTCGTATTTATTGTTATAGTCGTAGATAAAGTATAGTATTCAACTTGCGGTAATGGTCATAACTCACTTGATGAATTACAGCACTCGCCTGCGCCTCATGCTGCAAACTTCATCTGCGTGAGTTATGACCTATATTACCGCTCGTTAAATAATATACTATTAGTTTTAGTTTGTGTTTTAAAGAATGCCATAATAATTTTGTTAAAAAGTGTTTTATTGAGATAAGTTATATAATTATGTATATTTGTGTTTTGAAGACTGCCATAATAATTTTTTTAAATAAGGTAAGTTCACGTTATTTAAATCGGAATATTATATCGAAAAAAAAAGAGTGGGAGGCAAAAAGTGGGAGCACAATAATTGCATATACAGGGTCCGCCCAAATTTGGTTAACAAATGGGATAATTTTTTTATTATTGATTTCTCAGAAAATGTTATTGTACATAAAAGTTTTGCATCTTGAGTAAATCATTTTGACGTATTCAAATCTTCTGTGGCATATACAGGGTGAATATAAAATAGAAAAATATGACGTCAGTGACTCAAAAAATTTTTTAAATTTAAAAACTGAAACAGCCATATAAAGAACTAATAAATCCAAGATAAAAAGTTAAATAAAGTTTTTTTCTAGTGCTAATAGTTTTCAAGAAAAGTCAAGTTAAAAATCAAATTTTTGCTCTTATTGAATTCTTACACTTTTCATATGAGGCGTGCGTTTCCAAAACTTTTTAATTCCATCAGAAGTGATTTCGAGAAAATCCAACTTTTCTGATAACTTTGTTGGGAAATCAAATAGGTTTGTGTGACTGGTGTGTTATTTTTAGGTCATTAATTTCAAATCAAAATTAAAACTGGCTGACGATCATAAAAAAAATATTAGAGAATATTTTGCTGAGTTATTTGAAAAACAAAGTAGGATTAAACTAGTTTTGGAAAGATTTATGCGGATTTAGACAGTTTTGGAAAATTACCTGACACTTTTGTAACAGTTTCTATGAAGGATGTAGTGAGTTTTGGAAACGTACTATTTTTTGATATCGTAGTATTATTGGAAGAAATCAGTTTTGGTACAGTAACATTATATAAAGTCGCCACAGTGGATCTTTGCCCGTGCGTCATCAATCAACGATCAGGACTCAACGTGATTAATAACTCTGCATCCCTGTTTATTACAGTAACAAGTTTGAATAAAAGCATAAAAGAACGTCTCCAAGATTCCGCAATAATATAATGTGCTAGACAAGAATAAAACTATAAACGTCAATTAATTACTTTTTTTATTTGTTTAGTTGACAACCATTGTATTTTAGAACGTCATTGTCAACCTTTTTTTAATCTGCCAATCTAATTCGTATTTTGTAAATCTGTGTGCCTTAAAACTGTTCCTTTTTCTAAAAATAGTTCTTTTTGGAGCTAATTATACCCACCATCTGTTTTGGCGGTAAGTATTTATGGATTTTTATAATACCCAATTTATTTATTTTAAATATTCTAACCGTGAAAGTTCTTTGAAAAGTTTACGGCAGTGGCTAAATTCCCTTTAATGAAAGGATGTCAAAAATTTGACTTTTGCGATTTTAATAGTCAATAAAACACCAAACTTTTCTAGATTTTAAGCTTTAAAAATAGTATTAAATGTATTAACATTTGTTTGTCAATTTCTTTTAGATAATAGAGAATGCCGGGCAAAACTTAAAATAAATAATAATTTTTTGGAATATTATGTAGGTACTACGTCAAACGGTAGGCAGGCACGTCCATTTTTTGAACTTAACTTAGTTTTGACTTTTTTCGTCTCGTAATTTTGATTTGATTCATACGATTTTGATGACGTAAAAGTGATGACGCACCGGAAAAGAACCACTGTGGCGACTTTAGGTATGTGTCAAAGTTGTCAAAGGAGGGATTTTCGCCATTTTTTTAATTTTAGTAAAAAATGGATCTAGTTAGTTATGGAAACGCACGCCTCATATTAACTTTACATATTAACTGTTAATATGGTTGTTTCAGTTTTTAAATTTTTAAAATTTTTTGAGTCACTGACGTCATATTTTTCTATTTTATATTCACCATGTATATGCCACAGAAGATTTGAATACGTCAAAATGATTTACTCAAAATGCAAAACTTTTATGTAGAATAAAATTTTCCGAGAAATCAATAATAAAAAATTATCCCATTTGTTAACCAAATTTGGGCGGACCCTGTAGAATTAAAGAACATTTTTTAAACTTTTACAAAATACAAATTAGAATGTGGGCTTTAATTATTTTTAAAAATTTTTGAGTCACTGACGTCATATTTTTCTATTTTATATTCACCATGTATATTCCACAGAAGCTTTAAATACGTCAAAATGATTTACTCAAGATGCAAAACTTTTATGTAGAATAAAATTTTCTGAGAAATCAATAATAAAAAATTATCCCATTTGTTAACCAAATTTGGGCGGACCCTGTAGAATTAAAGAACATTTTTTAAACTTTTACAAAATACAAATTAGAATGTGGTCTTTAATTATTTTTAAAAATTTTTGAGTCACTGACGTCATATTTTTCTATTTTATATTCACCATGTATATGCCACAGAAGATTTGAATACGTCAAAATGATTTACTCAAGATGCAAAACTTTTATGTAGAATAAAATTTTCTGAGAAATCAATAATAAAAAATTATCCCATTTGTTAACCAAATTTGGGCGGACCCTGAGAATTAAAGAACATTTTTTAAACTTTTAAAAAATACAAATTAGAATGTGGGCTTTAATTACATCACATAGGACATTAAAATTTTAAAGCTGTGTCAGGTATTTTTAATACATAGGATGCTTGCGTAAGGTGCAAGATCTGTGAATTTTTTGTTTTAGTATGTAAAATCATAAATCATAAATATGCATTAAAAATCAAGTTTTAAAGTAAAAATGTTAATTTATAGTATAACCGCAGTTTTTTTTTGAAAAAATATATTGCCTATAATAAAATTATTAATTTAAAAAGTAAAAAATATTACTTATATAAATTATTCAGAACAATATTAATTAATTAAAGCATTTCTAAAAATATTTTCAAATTGTCTGTTTTTAATATCCATGTTTTTATTTGGACTTAAAATTTTTTTAATGAAATCTATTTTTTAATTTTTGTTGGTAAATAATCGTTTAAATAAAAACATAAACATTTGAAATTTTTTTTGTCCTATGGACTTATTTTAGGTTTTATGGTTATTTCATTTTTATGACGTGTATTATGATTATGGTTTTTAAATTGTATAAGGTTTTTATTTTTAAATATATATATTAAGATGTTATAAATGTAAAGTTGTCTTATGTTCAATTTTTTTGTTTCTAAATATAATTCTTTTGAAGGATAAAGACAATCTTTATTAAATATAATTTTTAGAAACCTTTTTTTTAATATTTCTAACCTTTTAACTAAAATTCTATTTATTCCTTCCCAACCTAAATTTTCGTAATTTAAATTAGTTTTAACTAACGCGTAATGTAATATTTCCATATGTTTTACATTTAAAAAAAAATCATGTTTTTAAAAATCGGTAGTAAACTTCTTAATTTTTTAATTTATTATTCTAAGTGAAAATTCCAATTTAATTTACAATTTTAAATTGTATGCAATTTTCTTACCTGCGACAATTTGTTGAAAGTTACGACAAGATGTTTTGAATAGTGTGCTGCTATGCCCAAAGCGACAGATGGAAATAATTAATTATTATGATTTTAATGAGATTCTAGTGTTCCGTGTTTTGGAGTTTGTTGATAAGAAAATTTGTCAAAAACTATAGATTGATTTCAAGTAACAGATTTGTACATATTGCCAATTATTCCAATAAAAAATAGTAATAATTAATTATTTCAGACTACGGTTTAATTTGGTTTAACAGTTTAAGAAATATAAGCTTAATAAACAATCATTTTTTGTTTCAGAGTAAATTTCAATTGTAAACATTTTGTGGGAAAATTTTTTGAAAAGAAATAAGTAGACTAATCGATATTGGTTTTTAAACGCATATGAAGAAAAAGTTTTCTTTGTTTAATTCCTAACACTTAAAATGTTTTCTTATAATGACTTCGTGTTTTCTTTCTGACACCTAATGTCATCAATATATGACAGGAACCTTTGTCAACTAAATTGGTCAATTATGTAAACTACCGTATAATATAATACGAACATTTTTTGTCTTTGCTTTACTGCACACGCCTACTTCATGGTTGACTACACCGATGTCACTATAAAAGATCACGCTTTTTAGTCTGAAAGTCATTCTATTTCCGACTACTCTACTGTGAATTACTCCGAGATGTATCAACTGCTTCCTTTCGTAAGTGCCTATGCTACCGTACTACCAAATATACCTGTAGAGATTTGGTGTATTATACTGCGACTATTGGACCCTCAATCATTGTTGGCAACAATAAGAACGACTTTATTATTCCGTTCCATTGCCCAAGGAGATCCGACACTAAGAAGAATGGTGGAAGTTGCTACTAAAGAAGAACAAAAAAAAATAGTTGCTCAATGGACACAGCCAGGAATGGCTATTAAGGTAAGTCGTCAGGATTATGCCAGACTGTTTTCTACAAATGTTACTAAGACTGTTACTACGCAACTACCAGTTTTTGCTACAAGAGTCAACAAACAAACGGTGTTTAAAAAATCTGCATATGCAAGTTTCGGCCCCGTAAAGAAATGTGCCAAAAATTCTAGATTTAATCCTTATAGAATGTAATATTTTAAATTGAATGTTTGTACATATTGACAATGATTTTAATAAAATTAATTGGATAAAATTAAATATGTTTTCTACAAATGTTTCTAGGATCATTAGCAGAAGAGCTAATAAAGGAACGATATGTTTATAAAATCTGCACCTGCAAATTTCGGACATATAAAGAAATCTGCCTAAAACTATAGATTGAATAGATTGTCATATTTCGAGTAACAGATTTGTACATATTGCCAATTATTTTAATAAAAAATAGTAATAATTAATTCTTTCAGACTACGGTGTAATTTGGTTTAACAGTTTAAGAAATACAAGCTTAATAAACAATCATTTTTTGTTTCAGAGTAAATTTAAATTGTAGACTAACCGATATTAGTTTTTAAACACATATAAAGGAAAAGTTTGCTTTGTTTAATTCCTAACGGTTAAAATGTTTTCTTATAATGGCTTCGTGTTTTCTTTCTGACACCTAATTTCACCAATATATGACAGGAACCGTTGTAAACTAGGTTAGTCAATTAAGTAAACTACGGTATAATATAATACGAACATTTTTTGTCTTTGCTTCACTGCACACGCCTACTTCATGGTTGACTACACCGATGTCACTATAAAAGATCACGCTTTTTAGTTTGAAATCATTCTATTTCCGACTACTCTACTGTGAATTACTCCGAGATGTATCAACTGCTTCCTTTCGTAAGTGCCTATGCTACCGTACTACCAAATATACCTGTAGAGATTTGGTGTATTATACTGCGACTATTGGACCCTCAATCATTGTTGGCAACAATAAGAACGACTTTATTATTCCGTTCCATTGCCCAAGGAGATCCGACACTAAGAAGAACGGTGGAAGTTGCTACTAAAGAAGAACAGAAAAAAATAGTTGCTCAATGGACACAGCCAGGAATGGCTACTAAAGTAAGTCGTCAGGATTATGCCAGACTGTTTTCTACAAATGTTACTAAGACTGTTACTACACAACGACCAGTTTTTGCTACAAGAGTCAAGAAACAAACGGTGTTTAAAAAATCTGCATCTGCAAGTTTCGGCCCCGTAAAGAAATGTGCCAAAAATTCTAGATTTAATCCTTATAGATTGTAATATTTTAAATTGAATGTTTGTACATATTGACAATGATTTTAATAAAATTAATTGGATAAAATTAAATGTTTTTCTACAAATGATTCTAGGATCATTACCAGAAGAGCTAATAAGGAAACGATGTTTATTATAAAATCTGCATCTACACATTTCGGACACATAAAGAAATCTGCCAAAAAGTATAGATTGAATAGATTGTCATATTTCAAGTAACAGATTTGTACATATTGCCAATTATTCCAATAAAAAATAGTAATAATTAATTCTTCCAGATTACGGTTTAATTTGGTTTAACAGTTTAAGAAATATAAGCTTAATAAACCATCAATTTTTGTTTCAGAGTAAAATAAAATTGGAAACATTTTGTGGGAACATTTTTTGAAAAGAAATAAGAGAACAATACAGATGACAGAATATAAATAATTTATTAACAAAATCTTTTATTTTATTGTTCTGAGTTGATGTGATTTAATTTAAAATCAAAAATATTTATATACCGTGTGTCCACGGAAGGTGGTTCGCCCCTCTTAACTTTTTTGTTTTGCAAGATAATGAAATAAAATTTGGGGAATTTGTATACGACATAAAACTGCATTTTTTGACAGTAGACTCAACATTTAAACTTTCGATTTTTAAATGGGACACCTGGTATATTTTGCCTTTTTTTGACTCCATATGACATTCTAAATATAACGATGTGTCACTTTTTGCCACCAAGAAAATATTTTTTTTTTTAATTTATTGTTTTGCATTGTTAGCATTTTTCATTTATATTTGATACAGACATTAAAAAACCACCATTTCTAAAAATTATTACGGCTTTTCTAGATATCACTGTTCAGGGGTTTAATATCGGATTCCTGCAGAAGTCGCTATATTTATGTTGATGACAAGGGATACGGGATGGATGATAAAACAGATCTTAATGATCAGTTGTCATGAGTGAGTTCATTTCCTTTAATAACCCCCTCCCCGGTTTGAAATCGCATGCCATTTCAAACTGTATATACTAACATTAAAATTGAATTAAGTTATATTGCCGAAGTTGGTGAGAGAATCTCAGTGTCTCCGTAGCGCAATTGGTTGGAGCGTTCGACTGGTAATCGAGAGGTTCTGGGTTCGAATCCCGGCGGAGGTGAGGGACTTTTTTCAATTTTGAAAACTTTGTCTGCACGCCGATTAGCATTTTTCATTTCTATTTGATACAGACATTAAAAAACCACCATTCATAATAATGAAATTAAAGATAGATTTGTAAAAATCCGAAGCCAGCTTTTACACAAAATAGTTGTTCCATTCTTAACATACCTGATTCTATTTGTAGCTTAGAGGATTCTTTAAAAGATAAAGTACTCTTTTGCATTTTAAAGGCATAGTATGGTGAATACCACACTTTTAGTTGCTCTCCTGGGGGAATATCCCTAATAGAACCAAAAAATATGTCTTCGCCTTCCTGAAAAATAATAAATAAATTAAAGAATTTAAATTTGTAGATAAAGAGGGGTAGATTATTAACTAAAAGATATATGAACTACTACATTTATTATATTGGAACTTTGGAGCCAAAAGTTAATACCTATAAAGTTATTTTAAATTAATCTTAACGCTTTTCTTAGGAATCCACAGAGAAAAATTATAACACAACAACAAAAATGACGCCGAGTCGGTTTTGGAGTGTGTTTTGAGCATGTCGCTAAAGAAGGACAGTCCAATAACAAGAGGTTTGTGCGCATGCCCAATCCTGCTGGGAGGGAAGGCATCTGACCGCCGAACCGTGCGCTCAGACTTATTTTTACACCCATAAAACTTAACTTTTGTTTGCGCACGAAATCAGCTGTACATATTTAAAGATAAATGGTAACTAGTTACAGATTTGAAATTTAATTAAATAAGTATTTATTTTAGTTTAAGATTTTAGCTTCAACTGAAATCACTTACTTGATAACAAATTAAGTTTTGTTCTTCGACATCATTTGCCGGATTGACAAACATCATCCAACAACATTCATTTTCATCTGTGGTGTCTAAATAGTATTCGGAAATATCTGAATTGTTCTCCATAAAAAGCTTAATTGGAAAATTTATGAAGGGATTCAGTGTCGAATCCTTTTTTCCAATGAATGGACCGAATTCTGTCCCGATTTCTACTGCAGACTTCGTAAAAACGGAGTTTGTTTCATCGGCCAATTTCTTGATCTCCAACATATCAGGTAAAGACTGCCTGGCTCTTGTTAGTATTTCCTTATTTTTTATCTAAAATAACATATCATTATTATTATATACAGATTGTCAAAAAGTCTGGAACACTGCAATTATTTCCAAAATTACTGGATATCATTTTTTGAAAATTGTCACATACCTACATATAGTTAAAAACGGCACACCTAGGAAGAAGGAAACAAATCCTGTAGTTGTAGTTGTCCAGGGTTAGTCGGAAAGAATGAAAGAATATTTTTATTTTAAATAAAATGTCCTGTACCTATTTTATTAAAGAATCAAAAAGTTCCTTAAAATAATTCAAACTTAAAATTACTTAGGAAAACAAATCTATAAGGTAAAACCCCAATGCTTGACACCTTAAGGATGAAAATTCGATATTTGGGCACCTAGCATGTTTAATTTTTGGTAAATTTACACAATTTTATAGTAGTGATATGCTGACAGTGTAGGGAATTAGTAACAGTAAACAATCTTGCATACTTTTGTCTATTAATTTTTTTTACATGTCGGAAAATTACCCAACGAAAATGACACTTAATTAATAAATCAGTTATTTTTTAATTAGGTGTTTTTTGTTTAATGTTTTATAATATTATGATAATTCAGCTATCCAAAAATTTTGCAGAGAAAATTAATGCGTTAAAACTAAGTCATTTTTTAAGAATTTTATTTTTAAGAGTTTGAGAACCAATAGTTGACAGGTATTTTTCCAATAATTGACACAGGGAGTTTTATGTATAAAAACACATTTGATTAATATAACATATTTAATAACCTTTAATCAAAGTAGTCCAAAATGGGAAAAAGTATTTTTTTAACCATCAGTATTAATATATTTATTAAACTCATATTTGATCACCCGCCACTTGCAAATTGGGAAATTCCAGTATTTCGATGATTTGAGCTGTCTTTATAATGCAGATGTCTTTTTCATTTGTAACAAATGTGCTGTTTCCAATAAGTGTTAAGTAACATTTTTTTCATGTCTACAACTTCTATTTCTTCATTAGGAAGTATAATGTTGCATGCAGAGCACAAACATATACAGTGTGTCCACGGATGGACCTAACTATACTTGTAAAACACTTTATTTTCAATTTTTCGAAAAAAAGTCATTCTTCATAATTTCTTTTGCTTATTAAATAAATATAATTCACGTAAGAAAATTTCCATTTTTTTATACAGTGTGCACAAAAAATGTAGAAATGTAGATTTGCAAAATAAAAAAATTTTGATCTACCAACTTTTTTGAATGATCAAAATAAAAGAGATTGGAAAGAGAATTCGAAAAGCCGAATAAAGTTTTGAGATATGACCTGTGGTAACTACGATCTTTTATATTCAAGTTAAATAAATTATTGATATTTTCCTTCAGATTAAAGTTTTAATATAAAATATCGTAGTTATAATTTATCCAAAGTCAGTGTAATGACATTCCATACGGCGGTAAACAGTCTCAAAGAGTTACCGCCGTTTGTATGCGTATGGAATGATTGGAATGTCATCACACTGACTTTGGATAAATTATACCACAGGTCATATCTCAAAACTTTATTCGGCTTTTCGAGTTCTCTTTCCAATCTCTTTTATTTTGATCATTCAGAAAAGTTGGATCAAAAATTTTTAATTTTGCAAATCTACATTTTTACATTTTTTGTGCACCCTGTATAAAAAAATGGAAATTTTCTTACGTGAATTATATTTATTTAATAAGCAAAAGAAATGATGTAGAATGACTTTTTTTCGAAAAATTGAAAATAAAGTTTTTTACAAGTATAGTTAGGATGATTCGGCCTTATTTCTTTTTTGCATCTTTTTTTATATTCCATTTTTATTGCAAAATATGGCCATTTCGTGCTGACATAATGATCTCAATTAATGGAATCTAGAAAAATACCCAATTGTTGACACCATGATATCCAATAGGGCATGTGTACAACCTGACAGATGACAGTCGCCCTGAGGAAAAACATATCAAGGTTAGTTTTATGACGTTGACATCGGTATATTTTCAGGTTAGTTTGTTTTTCAAATCATGACAAGACGTCATGATTGCACAACCTGACAGTTGACACTAAATGACAATCGCCCCGAGGGAAAGCATTAAACATAAAACCAATGCGAATATTCTTTATAAAACAAAATCCAAAAAATATGATACTGCCTACAATAATAATTATACTTATTATTCGCACAGAAAAACTACCAAAAAAACACTGAAGAACATTCAAACATCAAAAATACCTGTAAACCTGTCAATATCAATAATACCTGTAACCTGTAACGGTAAAAACAGGTTTTGCTTTTCCTCAGGGCGTCTGTCTAATGACGTCACGTGCACATGCCCTATAGTTGACAGGGTGTCATCTATTGGTACGAAACGTTTTATAACCTTATACATATCTGCGCAATCGTGAGAAAACGGGGATAACGCCGAAATACAAACAGGATAAAGAATTATCAACGGCACTTGGACCAATGCTTGACATAGAGTGTCAAGCATTGGATATATAAAATATTTCGGACCAATAATTGACACCCAACATAAAACCATCTGTAGGTTAGAATTTGCCAAATATTTGAGTTTAAATTGACGCTTTACTTTACTAACTTGTAAATAGTTTGGTACCCAATAAATATATATACATACTATAAATAATGCACTAATTAATTATGTTGAGTCAAAAAAACTTACCTTCTTAACAATTCAACTAAGAAATTCACCATAAAACTGAATATAACTGCAGGCTGGCAAAATTGTATTTTTAATTAAGCACCAAGACACGAACAGAACCAACTCTGATGTGAAGAAAACTATAAAACCGGCGGAACTTAAGGTGGCTATTAAGGGTACAAGAAACATAAAAATGGAGGCATGATCATTAAATGCTCAAGTCAGTCCGACATTGATATTTTGAAAGGCGAAGCATAGAGTAAACTGAAAAACTACGACGTGCAATTGACTAAAATGAGAATGCCTAGATTTAAAATACTGGGGATCGACAGTACACTTGATGAACAATGTATATCGCAAGCTATAAAAGAGCAGAATAACTTCATTGACGAAACTGATGATATAAAAATAACATATATAAAAAGACCCAAAAATCAGACTGGTATGTGTACCGTATTTGGCGAATGCTCACCTGACACTTTCCATAAGCTTATGAGGGAAAAAACTGTTCATAAACTGGCAGAGATACAGCGTTACTGAGGATTTGAATGTGCCAAGATGCTTCAATTGCCAACAACACTATTATAAGATGGAAGCATGCCCAAATGCAACAGTGTGTCAATATTGTTCTGAAGAACACCATCTAAAGGAATGTCCAAGGTTGAACAAAAAGTGCAAAAATTGCCACATTGCTAATGCAAAATTTAAACAAAATTACAATATTCTACACGAAGCTAATGACTTGAACTGTCTATCCTACCAGTATGCCCTAAATATTCTTCGAGCCAAAATAAATTATGGTGTTGAAAATGGCAGATGAACTATCAGAATTGAGGATTCTTCAAAATCTGGAGTCACTAGAGATGGACACAATTCAGGAAAGAATAGAGGGAAGTGAAATAAAAACTAAAATAAATTTAGACAACAAACTATTAAATATTATACACTTTAACATTAGGAGCATTCATAAAAACTTTAATGAATTTTTAATAGCGCTTGAAACATATGATCTTCAATATTGTGACATCATAATTCTTGGTGAAAGTTTTAACAGTTATGACGGACAATACAACCTGAAGGGATACAATGGGGCTAAACATAATAGGAATGATGGAATGATCATTTTTATTAGGTCAACTTTGATCTTCGAAATAAATCATACATTGCTGGATGGGTGTGACATTACCGTAAGTAGTATCTTAATAAAAAAGGAAAATTTTTCTTTTAATATAATATGTTTGTACAGACCACCAAACACCGATATGGTCTTGTTTTTGGAGGAGATGGAAGTATATTTATCAGGGGTTCGAGCGAGTAATGTGGATATATTCTTGGGTGAGACATTAATTTGGATATCTTAGATAAACACGAAAATACTGTTAATTCCTATTTCACTATCTTGAACCATTTTGGATTTTTGTCATACATAAATGGCCCAACCAGAGAAAAATCTTGCCTTGATCATATTTTCATAAAAACTAACAGAAGTACTAACAAGCTTAACTTTAATTCTTTCATAATAAATTTGGACCTTACTGACCATGACCCTGTTATGCTGAATATAAATGAAATATACAATCACAAGAAAAATATAGGTAGCTCACCACTCACCAAAACAATTGAAACATTTAATGAACAGCTATTCAATAAATTAATTCAAAAAGAAAACTGGGATTCAGTATTAGGGAGTTTCGAAGTAACTACAGCAACAGATGAATTTTATAAGAAGATAAATACGTTACTACAACAAGCTACCAATTTTTAAAAAATTCATTTGACACAATTTAAAAAACGCCAACCATGGATCACAAATAGTTTGATCCTGAGTATAAAAAAGAGAGATAAAATGAAAAGAAAGTTGGTCCAAAATTTTAATGAGGAGGATAACCAAATATTTAAAACTTACAGAAACAACCTTAAAAAAATTATTGAAAAGTGTAAACACAAATATTATAAAAACGAAGTTGACATGGCAGGACATGATCTTAAAAAAGTTTATGAATTAATATCCGAGGCTACAAATAATACCAAGGACAAAACAAGTCACATACCTCCACCCATATTAAATGATGACTCAAGTGAGTTTGCAAGTGTGAAATCAATGGCAAATTATTGTAATAACTTTTTTATTAACGTAGGGGTGGATATGCTGAATAAGATTCCAAATGCAAACAATGAATTTAACATTCCTAACAACCAATTAACATCATTGTGCCTAAGGCCAGTCACCAAAAATAAAATAATTGACAAAATTAGTAGTTTAAAAAACAACAGTAGTCCTGGTATTGACAGAGTGACTACAAAAATGATAAAGAATAATCATATTTTCTTGCTTGATCCACTTGTCCATATAATAAATTTAATCTTTAAATATGGCACTGCTCCGGATCAGTTTAAGATATCAATAATAACTCCAATATACAAATCTGACGATAAGACAAAAGTGAGCAATTATAGACCTATTAATTTGATAAATAACTTTGCTAAGGTCTTTGAGAAGTGTGTTAAAGATAGGTTGTTGAATTTTTTACAATTAAACTCAATTTTGTCAACGAACCAGTATGGCTTTTTGAGTAACTTGAGTACTTCAAATGCTCTTTACCATCTAACAAAGCAGATTGCTGACAAACTTGATAAGAATGAGAAATGTATAGCCCTATTCTTGGACTTAGCCTAGGCATTTGATACTGTGCCCCATCGTCTGCTCTTGGAGGTTCTGGAGGGGAATGGGGTGAGGGGTGTCGTGTTGGATGTCTTTAAAAGTTACTTAGGTACATGAAAGAATACAATATGTAAAAATAGTAAATACGTTAAGTGATCCATCAAATATTAAAATAGGAGTGCCGAAGGGTACAGTATTAGGCCCAATATTATTTTTAGCATATATAAACACCTTAACCAATCTAAAACTTAAGGACGGTACAGTTGTTTCATATGCAGATGACACTGCCATAATATTTTCCGCATAATCTTGGAATGAAGTAAGACAAAATGTCATTAATGGATTGGACATTGTTCAAAACTGGTTAAACACCTTCAAATTAACATTAAACCTAAATAAAACAACGTATATTGCCTTTTCATTAACCCTGGCAAATCGTCCTACTTTCAGTACCATCCAGGTGAGAGACTCAGACAGAGTAATTAGAGAGGCTTCACAAACTCGATATTTAGGTATCACTATTGACAAACATCTGAAATGGGATCAACATGTGCTGAAATTAACATCAATGATTCGAAGGTTATTGTATAAATTTTATGTCCTAAGAAACATTCTGAGCAAAAACTTGTTAATATCTGTTTATAGAACTGTTGTAGAGTCATTGTTAAGATATGGTATCGTTGTGTGGGGTGGTATGTATACAAAAGCGCTTTACAGCCATTAAGCATTGTACAGAATTACATATTAAAAGTAATTTACAAGAAGAATAGGCTTTATCCCACGGGCATGTTATATTCAAGAGAGGTTTTTGATGTAAGATCATTGTATATTCTGGAAGTAAGCATCTTTACTTATAAAAATAAGGAACTGAAAAGATATGTTGATCATAACTATCAAACTAGAAATAAGGTGAACGGTCATATTATGGTACCTAAAAGTAATACTAATGCTAGTTTGAGATACTTAAGTTATATGTCGCCAAAGATTTATAATCTTATACCTCTGGAAATTAGAAGTGTTGTTAAAATTAACATATTTAAGCACAAGTGTAGATCTTATATTTTTGATAAAAACTCTGTATTTAGAAAACTGTTTTAGGTTTGGTATTTTCTTTTTATTTGGGTTGGGTTTTGTATTGTGCATTGGGAGTGGGATGGTTTATTGGAGGGGGTGACTACTGTCCTAGGTGACTACTTTTTCCCTGGATTTTCATGCTTGGTTTTTTATATGATTTTCTAATTTTAATTATTTTAATTGGGATTGGTGAAGATTGTAATCATTGCACATACAGATGTTTGGTCATCTAGGTGCTGGATTGCAATTTACTTGTGATTTATCGTGGTATTCACTAAAGGACTTACTTTGTATAAAAAATAAATTATATTGAAGGTCTTATAGCTACTTTTATATTTAAAAAATACCCCTAAAATGTAAATACCTATGATAATAAATGTGGAAGGGTTACAGGGTATACTGTTCCCTCCAAAAAATAAAAATAAATAAAATAAAAGATAATTTCTAGAAGCTTTCACCTGTCAACATTTAATTTGGAGTATAACAAGTATATGTTGCGACCTGTATGTTCTATTGTATACATTTTCGCTGGAACAGATTTAAACCTTATAAAAAGAAATTTTCATCCAAACTGTCAACCACCGACTGTGGTGTCAACCATTGGGGGTTTTACCTTACTACATATTATATAAATTGGTAAAGTTACTGACTGATTTTTCATCGCCCAGCCTAAACCCTTTATCCTAGAATCATGCAATTTCGAGGATGTGTTCTCCTTATAAGCATCCACTTAGTAGGGGTTTTTCGAAAATCAACCCCTAAGGGGGTAAAAACGGGGGTTGAAACTAAAACTGGTGTAGATCTAAAAACTGGTAAAAGTTCATTTAACAAAATAATAATACCTATGCGTGTTTCGTCATTTTTTCAAAATTCACTTGGGGGTTGAAAAAAGGGGTGTAGCCTATTTTGAGGGGGGCACCTATAACTGTCTATAATTTAAAGCTGTAGGTATTAGGTTCTGAAAATTGGTAGTATGCCTATTCTGTTAAAATATGCGTTATATATAACGTATTTTGGCAAATTTTGCCCCTAGGGGGTAGAAATGAAGGGGTAAGTTTCCAACGCAACCGCTAGAGAAAAATTTATTTATTTTTATTTATTTATTTATTCAAACTGTTCTTACAAAAATTATAAAATACTTGATATACAATACACGAATGGATGAAAATATTGTAAAGGTTTATAAGACACCTAAGTATTGAAAACACTTGTGTGTGCCATAACAAACACTTAAAAACTAAAACTTAAAGGTAATTTACAGTTAGTACACTAATTTTACTGTAATCAATACGAATTGAACTAATGCAATACTAATTACAAAAACACCATATAAGGTAAGGTGTTTGAATGGTACCCAAGTAACTGGATTACTTATATGGTAATAAAATCTTAAATATAATTTTATTATATGTGATGCCATGTGATATCTACAATCATTTTTAAATTTACATATGTTTTTAATATTCTTTTTAAAAAATGTATGTAGTACTTAAGTAAAAAAATTTAGAAAAATTCCTCGCTTCGAACAAATAAGCATTAAGGCATTCACAAACATTTTTTCCCCAGGGGATGGAAAAAGGGGTATAAAAGTTTACATAGGAAAAACATTTTTGATCCGAATTTCTTAAAACTCATAAATACTCTAATATACAATTATTAAAAACAAGCATTTCTCATTTTAAATGTTCCTAAAGGAGTTAAAAGGAAGTAAAATAATAGTTCCTATTTAAAAAAATATTTTTTGTCAGATATTTTTGCAACATAAATATTATACAATATAGAGACTAAATGACATTAGGCCCGAAAACCGAACATCCAGCTAAGCTACTGGACCGGACCTCGAATGTCTGGTTAGACTTTTAAGTTAAATTATTTTGCCCATTATTTAAAATACCTACTCCAACTTTTAAAACCCTACCCGGGACCCTACCTATACATAATTGTTTCAAAAAAATAATACCTCTGGTAGACTATTTTTTGGCACTTTTCAACAATTGAGCTTAAATTTTGTACCACTATCAGAAAAAGTTTTAGCAAAAAACCACAATACTTTTCATTTAGCTGCTCCATACTGGATTATAATTGTCAAAATATGGAACCCTGGTACAGTAGTTACACATATCATGGGCATCTAAATTACTAGGCTCCAGAGTAGGTTTCTGTGAGCATTATAGCTCATACAAGAGCAGCCCTCGGAGCAACCTGATCATAAACTTATTTAATGTTCACCAAACAAATTACATTCAAAATTTGGTTCTTACTAGAATGGCAAAATTGTGTAACACTCTAGCTACAGATTTGGACTTCCTTTAACACATCAAAATCTAGATTTGTCTAAAATTAAAGAGTTTTTATTGTGATATATTCTGTTTCCTCAAATTAATACAGGAACAATAGTTATTATGCTCGTTATTATGCCAACCTAAACAAGATTTAATTTATTTTGTGTAATATACCTACTACACTCTTGTTGATGGTATTTTTATGAACAAACCGTTTCAAGTTTAATTTATAAAATAAAGATTGTGAACTCTAATACCTACCTACAGACTAACAGAAACAAAGTGAAACCGAAACTAAATTTTAGAATGTTTATAATAAAATGTTTTAGTGCTACATGTTTTTCCTATAAGCTCCCTCAAAACGAAATCTTGGCTATGAGCAAGAAAAAAGGATAAATACTAAGTAATGCTTCTAAACGTAACTACAACACTGAACGTTATGAATCTCAAGAACTAAGAATTCCAGCATTCGGATTCGTAATCTACCACACATAAATACATTAATCTATATACCAAACAATATTGACGTGGTTTTTAATCCAACAGAAAATTACCAGAGGGGTACATACCTTACTGGTAAGAATCACATATTTACAGTCCCGATAATAATGTGGATCTCCACATATACCACAATTTAAACTATCTAGATCTTTCTTTTTCGCTTTACTCGTAGATTTAGAATGTTTAGGTTGATCCATTAGGTTTTTGTCTTTATTAATTTAGTTTTCAAACACATAAACACAAAACAAATACAAAAGTCAAAACAACTTTTTAAAAATAAAATATTTTTCCCACAGAAAAATAAAGGGTTGATGTTATTGTTTTTTCCTTCGGTTTTTTCCAACGAAATAATAATACAACTTATTTCGTTGCACAGAACAGAATACAAACTCTGGATCACAGAGGATGTCCTGAGGCGTGCCGATTCGCAGGTTTATGATCGTTGATCGATCCGGATCGATCTAACTGATCTGACTTCTGGTCTATTGGCAAATAATCACTCACCGAACAAATCCTATAAATTTTCTTTTTAATCACTGTTCCCCCACTACCGTCAAAGTGATCCCAAGTGAACCTGGGAAATTGCAGAATAACCAAAATTAGTTCTACAAGGGGTTGCAGGCATGATACTAAAACTAACTAAAACAGATAGGTGGTATGGGTTGCAGACAGTTTGCATTAGCCGACTTCCTTTTACGTTACTTTTAAATAACAAAGTAAAGAACAGCAAGATTTTTTTCCACCCCCCCTTGCCGCGGTTATAATAATAATAATAATAATAATAATACTTCTTTATTTCAAATTAATTACATGTTTGCAATAAAATGAAATGACGTCAAAAAAAAGGAATAATCTTAAAAACTATATTCTAAAAACTCTGCTATGGTATACGGTTCAATGTTAACTAGCAGTCGTTTTAGTTCCCTTTTTAGGGTTTTTACATTAGTAATACTTTTTACCGACTGCGGAAGTTTATTGAACAACTTTACACACATATAGTATGGACTTTTTTCAGTAATTGCCAAACGATGTGTTGGATATAGAAAATTTTGGTTTCTTGTATTATAGCTGTGTTCGTTGATACTATCAAACCTATCTCTGTTTTTAAAAATAAACACAATACATTCAAAAATATATAAAGCATATACAGTCATGATATTAAGCTCCTTGAAGATGCCCCTGCAGGAACACAGAAAACCAAGCTTTTTAATAGTTCTGATAATTCTTTTTTGTACAATAAACACTCTCTGCATTCCAGTACAACTACCCCAAAATATAATTCCATATCTAATAACAGACTCAAAATTGGCACAGTATAAGATCTTTGTCGAAACCGCATTCACATAGCGAGCCACAACCTTCAAACCAAAACCGATCCTACCTAGTTTTAAACACAAACTATCAATATGCTGGTCCCATGACAGAAATTCATCTATTACAAGACCTAAGAATTTCGTTTTATGTTCCAGCGTGTAATTATTATTTATTATATTTAAATGTTCGGGCTTCATGAGCTGGCTGTTTTTTCTTCTAAATAAAATTAAATTTGTTTTGCTGTCATTAATTATCATTTTGTTACAAGTAAACCACTCACTTGTTTTTTGTAATGCATATTCCGAATTCACTAAAATATTCTGAATTGTTGATCCTGGAACCAGCAGATTGGTATCATCTGCATAATTAGTAATGAGAAAATTATTTTCTAGAGAACTTAAATCGTTCAAGTAAATTACAAATAAAATAGGACCTAGAATACTACCTTGTGCTATACCCAGTTTACTTACTTTAATGTTGGATTTTATATTATTAACAACAACTCTTTGCGGTCTGTCTGAGAGGTAGGACTGTAACCACGCAAGCGCATTTCCTCTGATACCGTACTTACTTAACTTATAAAACAAAAGGTCGTGATTTACACAAACCCCAGTGATAAGTCTTTATTTTCTAAGTGCTGTAAAATGGCTGTAGTGAATTGAAATATTGCTGTTGTGGTCGACCTACCGCTCAGGTAGCCATGCTGCCTAGTTGAAAAAATGTTACACTTATTAAAAAATTCTGTAAGTCTAGAACACATGACCATTTCAAATATTTTGGAAAAGCTTGGAAGGAGACTAATTGGTCTATAATTATTTAAATCATCTAAGGGTCCTTTATTTTTATACAAGGGTTTAATATTTGCGAGTTTCAGTTGGTCAGGAAAAATCCCAAACTTTAAAGAATTATTCAACATATGTTTTAAAATACACAATATTTTAGTAATGGACAATTTTACAATGCTCGTTGGAATTTCGTCCTCACCACTACTATATTTATTTTTTAATCTATTAGCTATGTCCAAAAGTTCCCTATTTGTTACTGGCTTTAAAAACATAGACTGATTATTTTCAACAATGTTACATTCAAAGGGTAATTTTTTTTGACTTTTTAATAACTCCGGTACAATATTAAGTAAATGATCATTAAAATTAGTAGTTAATTGTTGTATGTGATCTCCAGATTGATAAGCGCTGTTGTTTACTTTACCTTTTATTTCATTGCATATGTTCCACATGCATTTGATCTTATTGTCAGAGGCTTTAACTCTTTTTTCAAAGTTGTTACTTTTCTCTGATTTTAATAGATTATCATATTCTTTTTTTGTTTCATTATAAATTAACTTATAGTGGTTGCTATGTTTTGACAAAACCAGTAACGTATCTAGTCTACGTTTACAAGCCGCTATTTGTTCATTGTCGATAAATTTAGATTTCTTATTTTTGTAAGTCATAACTAAGGGAAAGCATTGATTAAAGATGTTCTTATACTCATTAATAAATTTATTCCACTGCAAATTAACATCGTGTTCATCAACCCGACGAACATTTTCCCAATCCTGTTCCAGTAATAGTCGTAAAAACTCTTTCTTATTTTCTTCTGTAAAAAATCTTTTGTATATAAATTGTTTGTCCGATTTCTGGCCATGAATAAATGATATTTTTTGTGCAGTGTGATCTGAAATATGGTATTCTATCACTTTAGTATTAAATTTTTCCAGATTGGTAAAAATGTTGTCGAGGCAACTACTGCAAGTAGATGTTATTCGAGTGTTTTCATTGACAGTTCCTACTATATTATAAAAGTTCATTAAGGAAAATAGCGCATTTTTATTAGGATTGTCTATTAACATTTCAATATTAAAATCTCCCGTTATAAAAATTGTTGAGTCAGTATTAATAATCGATAACATTTCTTCTAACTTTTTAAAAAATACGTCTTTACTACCCAGTGGTGGTCTATAAATTGTTACAAAAGTAATAGTTAGCTTATTTATTGCGCACTGAATTGCTGCACATTCGAATTCCCCTTTAACAGATAAATTACCAATGTTTTTTTGCATAGTGAAATGTAGGCCATTTTTTACATAAATGGCACTCCCTCCATGTTGGCCTTGATCTCGACAAAAATAAGCAGCCAACTGAAACCCTTTAATTCCAATTTGCTGAAGTTGATCTTTAGTTTTCCAATGTTCTGTAATACCTAAAAAGTAGCACTCCGGATTATCTTTCAGAAGTTGCTCCAGTTTATCAACACTATTTCCAAGAGATTGAACATTTTGGTGAACTAACGAATACTTGGTCCCACCTTTTACTTCCTGTCTAAAAAAGTGTCATCATTTGGTTTTTGCATTATAACAGAAAGGTTTACCTACCTATAATGACGATTTGGCCCTTATAAGAGAATTTGTGGGACAAAATCCCTTATCAAATCCTGAAGGATGGGCGGTCATTGGACATTAGGTTAAAAATAACGCTGTGGTAAAAAGGAAAGCGTTCCAATAAGTCCTTATTTCTTAGAGAAATAAGGTTAAGACCTTATTAAAATAGGGCATTTCCTTATTAGTACTAACGTAAAAATGATCTTTTCAATAATTCTCTAATAAATTAATTCCGTTGTTAATAAAATTAAATTTCCCTTAAATTTTTATTTTTAAAATAAAGGCCCCCTTTTCTTTGCGCTTGAGTGGCTGCTAGTATTTCCAGTTAGCGGGGTAAAAGGTGGTGGGACCATTCACTGACAGACTACTTGTAGCGTCAAGTAGTTTGTTTTTCGGCCGTCTCCCGGCGGCCTGGCGTCCCTGGACAATTTAGAAATTTTACAAAGTAAACAAAATGAGTAACGAAAGCGTTAGCAGCAGGAGTAGCCTGCATAGTAGGGCGTCGGAGTATGAATTTTTGGAAAATTCGGGGGAGCAAACTCCCCCCCAACCCGATCATGACAGGCATGTGACACTAAGGCGTAAGCTGATGGCGTCTTTAAAAATCAATCAAAATAATGGTGGGGAAACCTTTATAAGGGATAGAGACCAAAATTTCGGGGACAATTTTGAAAACACTTTTTTGTCAACAGATATGCCTTTCGTGACAAATTCAGGGGTAAATCTTTTCGGTGACCGTCCCGTAGAAAACGTGAAAAAGAGCGACAGGAACTCTCAAGCACAACCACCTTGCAACTTAGCTTGGCTTTGCTATTTAAAAGGAACTCGGCTGACGTTTGTTGTTTTTTGACACTTTGACAGTGACATATACAATAATAACAAGGTTTTGGGCGATAGTAATAATAAATAATACTTTTTTGTTTTTCATTCAACGGTTTTTCTGGCGGATTTGTTTGTATTATTTATTTCTTTATATAGATTTATTTACTGGATACAATAAATTATTTATGGCGAATAAAACAAATTCCATTGATGCTCGACAAGAACTTGCAGAATTGGTTAAAAGAAAAGCTGAAATTGGGGTATGTATTTTACACGTATGTTTGTATTTAAAATAGTTTAGTAACTTTTTTGTATATTGTTGTTATTTTCTTCCCTTAAGTAATACCTAATTCTATTATAAAGGTTAGGTTTCTATTATTCAAATGATGCTTTTATTTTAGGAAACCTTGGCCAATCTAGAAAGACAAATTTATGCCTTTGAGGGTTCATATTTAGAAGATACACAACTCTACGGTAATATAATCCGTGGTTGGGACAGGTACCTCTCTAGCAACAAAACAACTAATTCAAAAGCTGACAAACGCAATCGAAAATTTAAGGAAGCTGAAAGGTTATTTTCTAAGAGTTCTATTACATCCATGGCAGTAAGTATTGACTGTTCAAATATATAAACATTTTCAATAAATATATTAACTCCCTTAATAAATCATTAAGTTTAAATTAATGTTGCAAAAATAGTTTTCGGTTTGTAGATCATAAAATATGGTTATAAAATATTTTTTTTCGGTATCTCCCAAGGTATTTAAAATATTTACAATTTTCTTTAAACTAATTATTAAGCCCCAAAATGTGCAGCTCTACCCTGGTTGGTTGGTTAAAGGTGGGAGTCGGGTGTGTAACCCAAGCTTCTTACGCTGCAGCCCCCTGGCATATTGTGCACCCGTCTTCTTAGAAAAGAAATACTTCTATAAGGTCCAATAACCTTCCAAGTTTGTCATGGGAGAGGTTGACGCAGCCTTAAATGTTTCCAAAGATTCTGAATCTTTTGGGGGTTAGTGCTTCGCAGCTGTAAATGATATGGGATGTGGTTTCTTCCTCTTCACCTTAAAGTCGGTACTCAATTTTACTCTAATTTAACCATCCTCATATCTCTTTTATCTTAAGAACCAATCTTTCTCCAACGCATAATTTAAAAACAATAAAAAAACTGGTGCCAGATAAAGTAAAAGTAGTAAATATCTTATGTTATCTTTTGCAGGCCGTTAGTGGAATTGCAGATCAAACCCAGGAAAAAAGTAAAAATAATTACGAAGTAGACACTAATCCATATGCTTACAGTAGCAGCTAGTCAAATGTGTTTTATAATTTTTAATTAATATTCACGGAGAGTAGCTTATTAGATCTCGGAAACCTATTGTCCGACAATGAACGGAATACTCCTTAATAATCAATGTTACATCAGCCTTATAACAGTAATATAAAAACTAGAACGTTTCTGTAGCTTCTGATTGAACTGAAAGTTAGGGTTAACATTTCTAATTATATTTTATATGTCATAATAAGTCTAAATGGAATAGTTGTTACCATATGACAAGATTTAAAAAATGACTATTACTACACTTCAACAGGTGGTAACCTCTTAGAATGAAACTGCTTGTACCTATTCGATTTTTATTTTCTACCCAAGCAGAAATGGATAGAAAATTAAAAACTATATTATGTTGCGTTTTTCTTTAATGTAAGATATCAAATATTCAGGTCTCAAAAACAATTCATTTTAGATATGTAATTTTCGGTATCTACATATAATTGGAAGTGACAGAAACGTTAAAACATATTAATTCTAAAATAATTTATTTTACATACACGCCAGCCAAAGCTTCAATAAGATAAATTTTCTAGTTTCCCAGATCTAATATTATTAAAAACTGTAAATCTACTTAAATAGGTATACGTATTGTCTTATTTTATTTTAATTATTAATTTTTATGGATGTAAATTAAATAATAAATATAATTATTAATAAATAATAATTTGCTGTTTGCATAATCCTTTTTTGAATATATTTTATTTATTTATTACATAATAGTTTTTTAAACTCCCCTCCGACGGCCGTCTTTGCTTTTGCTATTTAAAAGAAGCTTAAAGGAACTGCTAATCTCACCCATAATGCTTATTTATACGTAAGTCATGACGAGACATGTACTATAGTCTAATATTAAGCTTTTTTTTAAGATATTGGTGTTAGAAAACTGTCAATACTCAATAAAAAAAAACTTTTTTGTGGAACAGGCTAAATAAACTATAGGTAGGTACACACAGAATAAAATAAAACAAAAAAAACTTCTAAATAAAAAAAAAATTATTTTGATTCACTAATGTCTGGCACTGGCTTCACTAAATGTCAACTATTATACAAACAAGAAACATTGACAACCCCATACATAAACCCCTTCACCGTAGATTACCGATCTATTTCAATAAAAATTCTTTTCATAAATACACGTCTTCCATAAAAATATGTAATAAACACAAAAATCGCAGATTATTAAACTCCGCCCCAAATAAAAGGGACACGCCTTCAAACATTTCCT
This sequence comes from Polydrusus pterygomalis, assembly GCA_963969555.1. Taxonomy (NCBI): domain Eukaryota; kingdom Metazoa; phylum Arthropoda; class Insecta; order Coleoptera; family Curculionidae; genus Polydrusus; species Polydrusus pterygomalis. The sequence continues at coordinate 72,442,981 of OZ018376.1, read as the reverse complement.
AGTCAAAAGACAAAAATGCTACTATGTACCTGACAAAAATTAAGCTGGTTTTTCAAAACGTTTTCCAGTGAACACGCAGCCATAAAATTTCCCAATAAAAACAACATAACAAAATTATTTTCAAATTCTTTAACGAATAAACTGAACTCTTTCATGGCGGTAGAGGGTTACGGAACCTGCCAAATAAAGCAGAGCTAAGCGTTATTAAAAACTACCAAGGGACAACAACATCCCCACGGGCGTTGCCTGGGCAAAGAATAGTTTTTCTAAACTGATCTAAAACCCGGAGAGTATCATATATATACATGTATATTATATATATATTGTATTAAGTAGAATTAATAAAATGTTAAAATAATAGAAACAATAAATACTCATTGAAATTGACAATCGACCATGGATGGATCTAAAATTGTATTTTTTAGTTCCATGCAATCGACCGACCGACAAGTATATGCTTTCGGGGAATCCCCAAAATTTGACGTACAATTCGTGGCGCGTTCAGATATTCTCTTTGAGAAATCCCTCGGTAATGATTATTATTGTGACGTTGTCTCTTCCTACGTATTGTATACAATGTATATATTCAATTTTTTCACCTGTAAAGTCGCCAAAAATAAGCTTTTTGTTGAAAATAGCCCCCACGACACTAGTAGACAAAAAGTCGTCATTTTGGCGACTTGTCGCCCCAAATGGCAACACTGTTCAAAAGAAGCATACATATTTGAGGTGGGTGTTTCAAATAATTGGATATCAGATTTAATTCTAAAATAGAGACCTCTACAAAAAAGGTACAGGGTGTGTGATATGTACTTTTGAATTTCTTAACCTTCTTATGTTACATGGAACACCCTGTATTTATTATCGTAATTCGATTCTAATTCTAATAACCTTTCAAAACCGTGTAACTCGAATATGTTCCTTTTAAATATATTATGTACCTAACTCGCAGTTCAGCATATATTTTGTCCTTCCCCTTGCCAAGGTTAAGTATGCCCATCTTCGGGTACCTTTCATTTGTTTCTTTTAAATAGCAAAGCAAAGTAAAATTTTTTGCTTAGCTAGTTGTTAAAGGAACACTTCGCGAACAAGTTCGCATGGGAAATGCGACTCTGCGGCAGAATATTCGGCCAAATCACTATTTGTGGCATCTCTAATTCTTACCCCTTAAAAATAAAAACCATCTTTGATTTTATTAAAATTTTATATAAAAAACGTTATTTATGTTACAATACTTAAAATAACTTTGATATAACATATTAATAAAAAACACTTTGAGACTTATTGTAAAAGACTTTAAAAAAATATTTGGTACTAGTTAGTGTAATTTCAGTAAACCAGTCTTTTACTTTTTATGTGCTTAGGGTATTAATAATTTCTGCAAATCTTGATTCTAAAACAAAAAAAATATATATGATTATTTTTACCTCTGTTTTATTATTTTCTAAAGGGAAGAAATTTTTAATATAACTTTCAAAATGTTTTTATTCCAAACTAACTTTTACAGTTCATTACTTACATGGAAAGTGATAACATAATATAGAAAATAATAACCATTTAAAAAAAATTACAATAAAAAAAAATGGAAGTTAATCCAATTATTTAATTTAGTAAATATCTCTTTAATTGTTTTTTAAAAGTTGCCAATTTTTTAATTTTTCTGATATTTTTTGGAAGATTGTTATATTTTATTATTTTTACTGGTATAGTTTGATAATTTATACGTCTGGTGTTATGATCATGTAATGTCTTATTCTCCTGAATGTTTGATTTTCTTCTTTTAAAATAATAGAGTGAATTAAAATACAAATTTTTAATTTATAAATGTTTTGAACGTGTAAATACCCCTTCGGTCTATATAGATTAACAGTTGGTTCTAAATGTGGTAATTTGTGTATACATTTAATAACTTTATTTTGCTATTTTTGTAATGGTTTTAAGTTTGATAAACAAGCAGATTCCCAGGCAGAAGCTAAGTATTGTAATTTTGAATATATTAATGAAAAAAATATATATTTTTAAAGTATTTTAAAGGAATGAAATATCTAGCTCTGTACAAAACAGATACCAAAGAAGATATCGAGTTGATAATATAATGGATATGGCATTTCCAATTTAAGTGTTCGTCTAAAACTAATCCTAAAAATTTTGTAGTTTTTGAATATTGAATATTTTCATTATTAAATAATGTTAAGGGGTTATTGATGGAATTTATTTTATTTTTAGTTATAAACATAAAAGATTTTGTAAAATTATTAACGTAAGTTTATTTGATTGAAGCCAAGAAAGAAGTATTTTTAAATCATTATTAATATCAAAATACATTTCTGCAAGAGTTTCAGCAAAATAAATAATTGTTGTATCATCTGCAAATAGTTTTATATTGCCCTTTAAGTTCAATTTGAAACGGAATTAATGTAAATTAAGAATAATAGCGGATCTTATATTGATCCTTGTGGAACTCCACATATTATTTCTTTTTCCGAACTTTTTCTTTCCCCAATTTGAACAAATTGTTTACGATATTTTAAATAACTTTGAAGTAGTTTGTGTGTATTTCCCCTTATCCCGATACTAGGTATATAATTTTCTTAATAAAATATCATGGTAGGTATACGGTGTCAAAAGCCTTACACAGATTCTAAGGATAGTATACATACAGCATTTTTTACTGCTGTCGACGACATTAGCTTGAATATTTGTTATGATATCTCCTACAGCTATTTCTGTATCCTTAGTTCTGCGAAAACCATACTGGTTAGCAAAAAATAAATTTGGGCTTTCTAGAAAGTAGCATAATACCTAAATACTATTATAACATAACCACATAACACTGGCTTATCGGCAGATGATTGGTGGCAGGATTTTTAAGCAAAGACTAAAAATTACTATCAAGGAATTTTACAATGATAATATCTAGGCATTCCATTTATTTTTATTTTTTTAAACTTTGATTAGTGTATATTCTTGCCAGATTTTTTGTAAGATTAAGCTTGTTTTCGTCTTGGATTGATTTGTGTCTAAAATGTTTAACCTATTTTGTTGTCTCATAAGGTGTGATTATCTATGGGTATTATTTATTTATTGGATTTACTTTTTTTTACTTTATATAGTGAACATTGTAATTTCCATAACAGTTTTAATACTGTCCGAAGCTTAGTTAACAAGATGTACTTCTTATAACAATAAAGTGTATTTTGATTCGATATAAACATTTAAAGAAAAAAATGTCTTGTGACTTTTTATCTTGCAGCATGTTTGGCGAAGAGATATTTAAATGTCTAAATTCGTTTGGAGTGAGAGTCTTAAAGAAGTCGGGAAGTGTGTTATATAACTTAGCAGAGTAAAAAGTAAAACACCGTTCAAACAGGCAGGATTTATGTAGGGGCGTGGGGTTATCATACCCCGAGATCGAATATTTACGTTATGTACATGGTATTTTACATCAGTTAGCTTGTGAGATATTCTATTAGGTCGCCGAATTTCGTATATAAAACGTAAACAAGAATTAACTTTTTGAATTCTTTGTTTTTGATAATTGTTAAGCAGTTTCCGTAAACTATATCTCCATGGCTAAATATAGCACATCAACTAATATTGCTGAGTCATACAGGCTTGCTTAAACAAAATAAAATTCCATTGAGCGATACTTACGTTGAACTATTGTGGGAGATTTTTGTTGGGCACAATATTGGACGAATACATAGAATGAAACTGTAGCAATGAAAACTGCAGCTGTAGATCCAACAAAAACATATTCCGCATAGCTTTGTATATTACACCGTTTAACCCAATATATCCAAGTGGCGTTCATCTAAAACATTTTACTTTTTATTATAAACTCCTGGACAAAATTAACGCGACATCATAAATTGGCCACATTTTTATGCTATTTTTTTTTCTGAACTTATGATCCAATTTAAATGATTTTTTTTGCAACATAGGTTGGTTCCTTGACAATGTCATAGTTTTCGCTGTTTATGACAAAAAATTCATTTTGGATTTATACCGGGTGTAATAAATATGTTGTCCCCACGTGGCTAGACAACTTTATATAGACTACATGAACTTTGTAGCTATTCCGTTGATGGAATGGCCACCTTACAGTCCCGATTTAAATTCCATAGAGCATCTATGGGATGCTCTTAAAATAAAGGTTCGAAGTAGTGATGGGAATAACCGACTTATTTTAATAACCGACTACCGAGAATTCAAGTGATTTCAAAAACAGGATGAAAACCGGTTTTTTCAATCAAATACTAATATTAATATGGACGATGGTTTATCTACAACATTAATGACTATCCGAAAGATTCTAAAAGAACAACGCTGCCGAGAAATGTTTCGACTTCTAAAAAAAAAAGGTCGCCACTTCCGTTATTATTAAAAACCGTTCTTTTTTCAATAGCCGAATGCAAAATCGGTTATAATGCGAGTGACCTACCTATTCCTGTGCCGCCAATTATTAGTATTCGAATGAAAGATCGGTTATTATCCGGTTCGGTTTTTTTAAATCACTTGAATACTCGGTAGTTATTACGTTACACTTCTAAAAAAAAAAAAGGTTGCCAGTTCGATTAATTATTACATACAACGCTAAAAAAAATCGAATATTGATAAATAACCGGTTTAAATATTGTAATGATATTTAATTTTTAGCTTTAAACAAAATGCCAATTATTGGTGAGATGTAACTTCTTAAATATTCAATACGTTTTTTCCAACTTAAATTTTCATCAATATACAGTGAGACCCTTAAAGTCCGCATCATATGGGATTTTTCAAAAAAATAATTCAAAAGTAGGGTTATTTCTGAAAGTATCGAAAAAAGTTATAAGAAAAAGTTTTTTTAAATGCAGTTTCTAGCCCACATGCAAAATGTTAGCTGCATAAGATAATTTTGAATTTTTACCCATATTTTGTAAATACCTAAGACTCAACGCAACCTACATAAAACTTCTTAGTTTTGACAATGCTTTATTTCAGATACATTTTCTTTAAAGTAGCGCCATATTAAATGTGTGTTTTTCTACAAAATCAAAATTGGGCTATTAAAATTTGGTCACATGTGGTGCAAAGTTTATTGGTTTTTGACCCTGTATAAAGTAACTTCATAAGATAAGTATTTTTGAATGCGTAGTTTGTGTCTGAAAGTAATACACCTTAATATTAAGACAAAAAAGAACACAGTGTCATCAGTAAAGTATTCATTAAGTGGAAAATAAATTTTAGTGGCGGGTAAAAAATCAAAATTATCTTATGCAGCTGAAATTTTGCATGTGTGTGCTAGAAACTGCATTTAAAAAAACCTTTTTCTTATAACTTTTTTCCATATTTTCAAAAATAACCCCACTTTTGAATTATTTTTCGGAAAATATTAAAAGTATAAAAAGTACTTTATTATGAAAAACAAATGTAAACATTTTAAAATAAAACTAAAAATGTCAAAATTAGGGATAGAAGGGTTTGTTGTGGAATTTTGGAGAACATGAAATGCACAGGGTCGCATCACATTTTGTGCAAAAAGTACGCGGTTTTCCTTTACATGAAGACGTGGATTGTCTCTTTTACCCATAATATAATTCCTCTCATCAAACCTTCCCTTCCAATTTTTGTGGTTTTTCTTCATTGTTGAGCGGATTTTTTTTCTATTGTCTAATAAATGCGAGGATTTTTGCCGGTGGGACGTTGTCGGTGCGTGTGCTTGACAAAATTTGATAACGGAACGTTATCATCAGAGTCGTCATCGGACGGTAAACTTATTTCCATTCGTTCTCCTGGGTCCTCTTCAATGACATTCTCTTCACATGTAATTTTCCTATCGCCCAAGGAATTCGACTGCAGTTGATGCGAAAGGGACGGTGCTCGCCTGGCACAGCTTGATAAGGGAATGTCGTCATCATCGGATGGCAAGTATATTTTCAATTGTCCTGCAACATCTAATACAACTCATTTGAGGACGCTATAGTTTTTCAATGATTTTTTAAAATTTTAAAGCAAATTATAAAAGCGCAATATAATACTACAAAAGATAATGTGTTTTCAGTTTAAAAAAAAAAATTATCGCTTACCTCCAAATATTGTATTAGATATGACCACCAACTTCACTTAAAGACAAAACACTAAAAATAAAAGATTTACAAAAAATAAAATGACTGACTTGTATAGAACTTACGGCGTAACTTAACCTTTTCAGGCAAAGCTAAATTGATGCACTTGCACTTAGGCTAAAAAATATATTTGATTTATTGTCTTTTAGTAATGCAACAACAAATAATTTTAGGTGTCATCAAAAGATTACGCTGGGCGTTAATGGGTTCTTTCATCTCGATCGAAACGGAACTTGACGCCAAAGTCAAATTCCGAATAAAGCATATTAATAAAAAAAATCCCATATGATGCGGACTTTACTGGTCACACTGTATAAACCTAAAATTTAATTGTATTTATTTAATTATATGTTTATTGAAAGATAGTGAAGAAATATTATTGTTTTTAATTTTGATTTACTTATAAGCATAGATGATTTATTAAATTTAATGATAGTTTATTAATTTCAATCCATTTACATATTCTATTTAGGTAGTGGTTAATGTACCTAATTATGAATTTGAGCATAGTATTTTTATAAAAAAAAAACTAAAAACGAAACATTGGGTAAACAGCGCCATCTAAAACATGTATTGTGAACTAGCGATCACTAACACAGTAGGATTTTAAATAACTATACATACTTTGAAAACTTTGGGTAAAGGTTAAGAAAGAAGACAAAGACATAGGTTTATGGCTTCCATAATATCGTACTTCGCCCACCTTAATGGTACACCTGGTATAAGTTACAAGTATATATAACCAGTGGCGGCTCGTCTATATGGTCATTTGGTCAATAATATATCAGGAAATATGTGTTTTATAAATTATTTTACTCGTAAATATAATTAAGTTAACTTAAAAATACACCTTATAATATTTTATTCCATTATAAAATCCAGGTATTGGGCTGGCGTCCGGAATTGACATCGTGGGTTTAGATAGGGCCTGGCGGAAATACCCGACGATTTCACAGCGACCGAGCTGTAGCCGAACGTTTAAGCAAATTAAATTTATTAGCGCGGGTCGGGTCATCAGGCGCCGCACTCCGCAGCCACCGTAGAAATAGTTCAGAGGCTGGTCGACGATGTTGTTTTGATTTGAGCTTCGAATATTTTCATTGATCAAAATCGATTTTGTTTACTGTTTTTGTTTTGTAATAATTTCCTACTTTTATAGTCCGTAAGTGTGTAAATTAATAAAACATCGGTAGTACAGAAAATTAAACAACTAAATTGCTAACGAAATTAATTGAATAATTCAAGGCAACTGACGCATTGTTGAATATCGAGTCGTTCATAAAACTTCATTCGACACTTTTCCAACGCTAACGAACGAAGGATCGACCTGATGTTCAAGAGTATTTAAAGGTTTATATAAAGGTAAATAGACCAGGGCTGAAGTCTTTGAAAATGGTAAAAAGTGAAAAAAATATTAGTAGAATGAAACCCACTGGAAATGGAAGAGAATATAACAAAAATGAAAGGAAAAATAATTTACGGGCGATCCGAGGTTGGGAAGTGGAAAGGGGTGAGTTTTTAAGGGTAGAAAACGATTTATATCGATTTCCAGCAAAACTACAAGTCCTATGGAAAAACGTGAAATGGCAAAATTGTAGGTAATAAAAAGATCTACAACTTTTGTATTTACACGTTTTTCACATAACCTCAAAATTTATGTAAAAAAATCAAATAACCAAGTTTTTGGTTTTTTATTTTTTACCTTTTACAAAAAAAAAATTTTCACGAAATTTGGTGAAAACTTACCTTTTTATGTCCCAAACACACTGTAATTTTTTTGATTTAAAATATTAATTTTTTCACCTTATTTTGACTTAATATCAAAAAAGCACCCTAATTTCCAATCGAAAGAGCACCCTAATTTTCAATCGAAAATTCTCACGTCAAAATATCTGCTTTTTTAAAAAAGTCGGTGGGCATTTTGTTCGTTGAAATCTCTACTTTCTAATGGTGTAAAAAAAATAAACATTACTATGGTAAATGTTCTCAAAAAATGCAAAGAAACGAAAAAAACTCGAATCCGAATTTTTTTAAAATCATTGTGTACAATTTTGAGCTATTTATTAAAATTTATACTTTATTAATTACTTGAAAAACGTAAGATTCCATGTTACATTGATAAACAAAAAATTGTAAGTCGAAATATACTAGGTACTATAATTAACAAACAAATAAGTTTAAAAAAAATTTCGGATTAGAGTTTTTTCGTTTCTTTGCATTTTTCGAGAAGATTTACCATAGTAATGGATATTCAATATATCATCAGAAAGTAGAGATTTCAACGAACAAAAAGCCCACCGACTTTTTTAAAAAAGCAGATATTTTGACGTGAGAATTTTCGATTGAAAATTAGGGTGCTTTTTCGATATTAAGTCAAAATAAGGTGAAAAAACAAATATTTTAAATCAAAAAAATTACAGTGTGTTTGGGACATAAAAAGGTAAGTTTTCATCAAATTTTAAATCAAATTATTTTTCCTTTCATTTTTGTTATATTCTCTCCCTTTTCCAATGGGTTTCATCCTACTATTATTTTTTTTTGTTTCAAAAATTATCGACCCTGGTCTAAAAATATTTATTTGTATTTTTAAATTTCCTACTGACCTCCCAATATAATTGACCACGAGCCGCCACTGTCTTTAACAAACCAATACATTTACCGTGTCAACTATATCCATACAAACACCAATTTTTTCGTTTTCATTGATGATACTCAAATAATAGTCTTGGAGATCGGAGTATTTATCTATGCAAGACGGGCACATATTCGTATCATTCTGGGTAAAATGATCGATGCACCGCTTAAAGCTTTCATGAAATTCATTAAACTTTATGGTCTCATTTGACTTAATTGTTGTTTGAGTTCCATTCTTTAAGACGTAACATTCTAAAAATAAAGTTTGTATAAAAGAAAGCGTTATTTTTATAGATTTATTTTTAAATTTTAAAACGCAACCTTCTTTTAACAAAAACAGACAGAAAAGTTAAACATTTTGCAGATTGTATCAAATATTACGTATCATTTTGTTTTTTAATTAAATGTAATTTTAAAGTTTTTTTTTTAAATAATTTTATTGATATTTGAGATTTAATAGAATTTTCCAAAGTATTATATTCTATCAAACCTTTATGAAAAATAGACTTATATAAGCTAATGTTTTAGACACTCTATCCGCATAAACATTTTTAATTTTTTTTTTTTTTTTTTTTTTTTTTTTTTAAATTGGCATTTGGCTAATTAGCCATGCAGCCAGTACATTTTTAATTAGTTCTTGTTTTATAATTATGATAGTAGTATAGATGGGGGTTTTACCATCCTCCATTTCCTCCATTCCCTTCTGCGCATGCCCGGGCAGTTCGCAGACGTGGGCGAGTGTATTTTTTATGGTATGCAGATGTTCTATTACAAACCCAAACAAATCCACAGGGCGAGGTGTGCTAAAGGTATATGCATTTTGATAATGTTGCCTTGGTCACACACGTGGGCGAGTGTATTTTTTATGGTATGCAGATGTTCTATTACAAACCCGAATAAACCCTGTTGCGCTGCAGTTGTTTGAATAAACATTATTGATTATGTTTTTATTTTTGCATCCACAGTCCTAAATTCTCTGCAAATACAAAATACAATACACAACACATAATATTATGTATTCCTACCACTCTGTCAAGTATTATTTTAACAGGATATTTTGGCATAGTTTTATCGCAACTAAAACGCACACACGCACGCTAATAAACTCAGTGAATAAGTGAAAAATTGTTTTGTGTGTGTGTGAAGCAATTTTAATGTACGATAATAATTAATCCGACATTCTTCAAAAAACTACATAATATTTTATTAGACCCATACACTACAAAATAAATATATATATATATACCTACCTACCTACCACTAGCAATTATTATTAATATTAGTAAATAATAGGTACTATAGTCTATGCATGCACTGTCCGACGCCGCCGTCGCCTTGTCTAGCCGTAATTAATTATTCCGTGCGTTCAGTGTAGAGAGTATAGAAAATGTCGTCGTCACAAAATATATCCACAAACCCCGCTGCTCATAGGATCCCGCTGTTCATACATGCATGCATGCATGCTACCGGAAATAGTCGAGCGCGCCCGAAGCCGATTGGAGTTACTAGAGTGAAGATTTTCTACTGTTATACGAAATGTATTTTACATCGTTCTTTCTTATCGCCTTCCATCCGTCCGACGACCGCTCTTCATAAGATTGCGTAAGTGCAAGCGAGAGAGAGTGAGACCATGCACCCATTCGCACTATTACTAAAGCATGCACCGTGGTTTCTGGCGGGTTAACGCTGGCGCCATCTGTCAGATCGTCGCTGGTCATTTATGGAACTACCAAAGTACCAAATACCATTATTTGCTTTAACATCGATCGGGGTTCTCGCGCCTCTGTCAGGCGCTTTACCGATATTTTGAGATTGTATTACGGAGAGTTTCCTGCCTTTGCAAAATGAATAGCTTGCTTCTTGCGGTAAACTGTGAGAAATCAATATTATGTATGCAAAAACATATTATTTAATCATTAGCTGAATATGTAATTTAATAATGAAATGCAACACACACACACACACACACACACACATGTAAGGAAACACATACGCAATCATTTGAAATATTTTCTATTTAAGATGTCGTGTAACGAAGATGCGATTAGACTCTCCCAAGATTCGTATATTAAGGAATTATCATATACATTACGTGATATGAGTCGAGAAGCCCTTGAAGCAACCAGTGACGAGTCCGGTTTTGGTTTGGGTTTTAATCCAAGTCAATACAAAAAGAACATGATGGATTCAATGCATTTTACAGTTGCAGCTCATCTTTGTCAAAAATTCATATATGGTTCCATTGGTTTAGATGAATTTTGTTCCGGTATGTTTAATGAACAACTGGAAAAGTTTCTTATTGACATTCCACATATTTCAAAAGAAACATTGTTAAATTATGGTAAGATCGAGGATGATGGTAATCACAACAACGATGAAACTGATACCAGTAACTTGGGGATTAAAGAAAGCAAAGAAGAATTGAATAAAGAAGAAAAAGAAGTAGAAGAAGCGGAAGAAGAAAAATGCAATTCCTTTTATGTGTGTTGCGGCGACAGTATTGGAGAAGCAATTAATGATTGGTGTAGCGACTGTATTAATATAATTTATTATAACCAAAAATTGTAAATAAATTGTGTGTCTGTGTGTGTGTGTGTGTAAAACAATGTTTTATTTTCCCTAGTACATAAATAAGCATATATATAAGCAAATGTAATATTAAAAACAGATTAGTTGTAAAGAAAAAAATGGGGCGTGTTAACAACACAATTGATAAATTTGGACGTCATTGGGTCAATCAACAACAACAACAAGTACAATTAGTTCGTGCTTTACCTGGTATAGGTTTTAAACTAACCTCTGATGGTCAATATGACATTGAAGGAAAGACTTTATCAAATGTTGCGAACCCAAATAAAGATAATGATGCAGCAACTCGAATATATGTTTTTAATGAAATTCATGCTTTACGCAAACAACTATCTGAAGCAATGAATAAGGATTACTCCTCTCATTTCGATGAAATACTAAAATGGTTTGAGGAAAAAACTAATAAAAGAATCTTGGATCTTGAGAGAAGAATTATGGATCTTGGCTACATAGTTATAAATAAGGATCATTTAGGACATAATGATGTCAAGTGAAAGTCATAATATGTTGTGTAAAAAATCCTTTAGCGTTAAATAAACAGAATGTTATCTGTTATGTATAAATACACATGCACCCAAATAGTGACTACTCATTCTGTATACCTATATCTCATACGTATCTGTCTAGTGTTCATCTCGAAATTAAAAAAATAAAATATCCTCTGAACGTCAAACTGCATTGGTTTACCCATTCTCCAAAAAATGGTTGTCAAAATGTGCGTCAATTGTGAACATTGGGAAATCATAGGAGGGAGGCAAGATGTTTCTGCGATTGGTGTGAAAAAGAGTTTCCGATGAAGATGATGAAGAACAAAAAAAAATCCAATCAACGCTGCAAAGAAGATAAAACCAAAAGCAATGTCGAGATTTTCGTTTAGACACCACAATAAGACAAATATATTGATATAATGTAATAGCTGTTTGTAACACATATTTGTTAAATAAAATACGTATTTGTAAAAAATAATATATTTTTTATTTCTCCAGTTAGAAAATATACAATAACATGCTACATGAAATATATTTATACAATATTAGACTTATCTATCTACGAGTTGGTACAATCAATCATTAGCTATTAACAAATCGTTCTCTATATTTTTTTTCTATAATCCCAATCCAAAACGCCTGTCAAAGCTATTTCCATTTGGTTTCTTCTTCTTTAAAACGATGTCTATCAGCCGCAATTTGTTAAAAGTTGCTTTTTCGAGCCTGTCTATATGCAAATGTCCAAACAAATGTTAGGTGTAATGTATTTATTTCTTCATTAAATGTTACTTTCTTCATGATGAATATTATGAAAATAATGGATTTATACAATATTAGACTTATTTATCCAAGAGTTGGCTTGGTTTGGAAATCCCAACCATTTTACAAACAATTGATCAGTATGATTCTTCTTACGTTTTCTTAGAATTTTTTCCACTAAATAAACACCTGGACTGTTTGTTTTCTGCAACTCTGGTTCGTAAAAACATCCTTTAATCGGTTGGCCTTCTTCCAACGATTCCAATAGGTATGTAGACGGGTTGGTTATATTAACTTTTGATATTTTAAACAGTTCCGTTGACCAAGAAGGCATATATCCTTTGTCAAATATGCTCTTATATTTGCTAATGCGGACAACATCGCCCAAACGATATTTTCTTTTTCTCGGAAATATTTTCAAATAGTCATAGGCATTAATTTGCGTATCTTCTTTTACATCTTTCGGTTTCATTCCAATAGTTCGATGTTTGGTGTTGTTATAAGCTTTCGTTATAGATGGTAATATTTGCAACCATCTGTACGACCCCCTAGCTGAGAATTGCTTATACAAATTATTTTTCAGAGTTCGTATAACACGTTCAACAATAGCAGCTTTCTTCGTACTATAGGTGGAATAATGGTTTATGTTATATTTTTTCATAAGAGCTTGAAAGCTGCTATTATAAAATTCTTTCCCTTGATCACTATTCAAATTGGTTGGTGCATACGAGGCCTCTTCAATTATGCTCTTCATCGCATCAGTAACTTCAACACCGGTCTTGTTTTTAACAGCTCTAGTATAAACAAATTTCGAGTAACAGTTTATACAGACGACAATGTAGCGGAAACCATCATTTTCATCAGCATATTGTTGCATTTCAGCCAAATCAATTTGCCACAAATCTTTATATCCCTTTATTATGGTATGTCTTCTATTAAAATTTTTTCTTGCATTTCTATGTAGTTCATTTACAATTTTAAGTTTTTCGGGGCTAGGATCCATAGTATGTATCTTGTCTAAACGCTTGCTCAACACTAATTTATGCAACTAATTGTAATACTTAATATATTATTCCTTCTTCTCGAAGTTCCTCAATAATTGACATAATTTCATTATCATGCCCCGTATGGCCGGCTAGTTTTGAACTCCACAATAAGCGTAATCGATCCACCAACTCACTGGGTTTATTCCAATAGACATACTGAGATTTCTTCGATGATAATGTCTTCTTTACTGGCAACCGAATTTTAACTGCCTTCTTTTGCCGCACTACTCCAGCTCCAAGTTTAGTTTCCTCCATTAATGGTTTTATGATTTGCCTATATTTTAGCCATCTAGTTTCTTTTAAACCATTATTTTTGTCATACTTGACGTATGCAGCATTTGTTATATTCAAAATATCTTTGTAAGCTTGAAGAGCGTCTTTATTCAATTCATCTTCGTTGCCCAGGATTTGTGGTGATCTTAGGAAAATCAGATCATAAAGATCGATATTACCATTAAATCTAGCAATATTTCTTTCGTTTTTATATAATGCAACTTGTCCATTAGTAAAACGCACCTCTAAGTTACCGATATAGGTTTTTTTTTTATTAGTTTTTCCTAAACCATAATGAACACCGTAAACGGTATCGTAGTGAGATGGATTCTTTTGTAGCCCTAATAAATAGGTATGAATACGTTTAGAAGGCGATGTATATGCACTAGATGTATTTGATGTTTGTTCCGACTGGTTTGATGGAGAGGGCGTTGCAAAAACCGATTCGTAATGACTATGCTTTGGTGTAGATGTTTCAAATGATTCCATCGGCAATTCATCAGATTTTTCTTCATCCGATGTATTAATTGTTATATTTGATAAGTCTCTAGTTTTGCTTAAAGTGCGACGACTTGTTGGTTTAGTTTTAGTGCCTGATTTTTGAGTTGATATTGGTTGCGGTGGAGACTGTTGTTGTTGTTGTTGCTGCTGCTGCTGCCGTTGTTTCACTACATTAGATATGGATGATAGCGGTTTAGTAATCGGCTCGTAAAACTTTTCTAAATTGGCATGACTTTGCTCTTTAACTGCTTTAATTTGCTTAAATTTTTTTCTCACCGCATTGGTAGTTTCCAATAGCTTACGCTTTAAATCGATTTCTTCATTCATGATGTTTTCAAGTTAACGGTCAATGGTGTAATGAACCTCTAGGACTGCATCTATAAATATATATAGCTATCAAATCCCTTACGATATCTTCCCGCATTTACTTCACTATCCTTATCGATAACTAAAAAACCATACTTATTATCCCAACATTTGGCACACATCTTTTGAAATTGTGGAAACATTAGATCGGGTGAAACATGGTCGGAAAATATGTGTCGCATATTCATCTCATCCTGTTTAAACATTATAATAAAGTTGGCATTATCTCGCACTAGTTGCTTTGGAACACGTGAATATGTTTGGGCTAAGTAAAAGGCATCCACGTTTTTGTGTCGTCCCATACTAAAGTAAGATCTTATGACATCCTGCTTCTCACACATAACATCATCAAAAATGAATACAGAGTTTGGTTTCGCATCTGACGGTTCTACTATATTATTTCCATCGCTAAAAGTGTAGTATCCAAGACCTTTAATCGGTGTTAGAATTTTTCTTAAATATTCATATTTCGGTTGGTATAGCGACTTTGAGTAAATGTAAATATTTTCAAAACGCAAACCCAATGGGTGGGTTAACAGCGATATCATAACGTTGGTTTTTCCACAATTCGACGGTCCAATTAGCAATCCGCGAATAGATGATGGAAGCAGCGACCCATGCCTTCTTAATACTTTCTGATCGTGTCCAGATCCGACCTTTTCATCAAGATTATCGACTCGCAGTTTCTGTTTAAGCTCTACAATTTTCATTTTTTACTATATCTACCTATTGTTTTCACGTAGACAATCATTCAGATGTCATCCGTCAAGCGAAGTAGACGGTCTCGTGTATCAAGTAAGACTGGAGGCGGTATTGTTAATTCACTTATTAATAAGTTACCAGTTGAGTTGCATATCCCCGGTTATCAATATTGCGGACCCGGTACCAAAGTAGTAAAACGTGTTAAACGTGGTGATCTGGGAATAAATCCATTGGATGCTGCATGTAAAAAACACGATTTAGCCTATTTGCATAACAGTGAAGATTTAAGTGCGCGACACAAAGCTGATTACGAACTCGAGCAAAGTGCTTGGAAAAGAGTAAAATCGAAGGAGGCTAGTGTAAAAGAAAAGGCGGCAGCTTGGTTAGTAACAAATATTATGAAATCAAAACAACGTTTCGGTATGGGTATGCCATCGAGCAGTCGAAATAAACAACAACAGCGATCGCGACGAAGACGTCAACAACCCAAGAAAGCTTTTGGATCTGCTTTGAGACAACCAATTCGATCTAAGTTACTGAAAGCTGTTGCAGGACAAAAAAAGGTTCTTGAAAAAAATCTAATGCAAGCATCGAAAATAGCTGTAACAGCAGCACGTAAATCTTTAAAGGCAGCAGGTGGTAAACGGAAAATTCATACTCCCAGAGTTATACCAATCCCTAAAGTTGGTGGTTTATTACCGCTAATACCGATATTCGCAGGATTGTCAGCATTAGGATCGCTAGCAGGAGGGGCAGCAGGAATTGTGCGCGCTTTAAAGACAGTAAAAAATGCAAGTGTTGAAAAAACGGGTGCCACTTTGCGTCTGTGTTCAAAAGGAAATGGACTATTCCTTAAACCATATCGCAACGGCATGGGCTTGTATCTAAATAACAACGGTGGAAATTCAAAAAACTAATTGAAACCCTACCTCGAAGACCGCTATCCAATATCGATCTAGAAAAGTATGCATCACAAATGAAAATACCACATTTTCGAGGGGTGTATATGAGAGACGCGCTGCCTCTGCGAGGACCGAAACGTTACGAAGCCGCAATTATTAATTTGGATAGTATATCGGGAGGTGGGACTCATTGGGTAGCATATAGAAAAAACCGATTAAATGTAACATATTATGATAGCTTTGGGGATTTGCCCCCACCCATCGAATTGGTGCATTATTTGCAAAGAGGATCTGAAACATCAAAGAAAATTTACTATACATATGAACGTCAACAAGATTTCGGAACAGTATGGTGCGGGCATTTGTGTTTGAAGTTTCTCTCTGAAAATTAAAACAATGGATTGCGATAACTACACCAAAATGTTGTTATCACTAAAAGCATACAAGCAAGTCGGCGGATTGAGCAACATGTCGACAAAACAGTTAGAATACATGCCAAAGGAAGTGATGATAGCGTTAGCCCCAAATGAAATCGCATGGGTTTGGAATAAGTTACCGGAACATTTAAAAAATGATAGCGACATGTTAAAATATCAGCACTGTAACGAGCATTACAACGACAGCAGCAGCAGCAGCGGCAGTAGTATCGGAAATAATTTGGGTAGTGGTGGTGGTGGTGATGAAGGAGACGGACCAGCGCCTAAAAAGCTATTTTGTTGTTATTGTAAAATCAGTGATGTCAAAATAAAAGCTGAAAGCCTGAAACGAAGCCCTAGCTTAAGCCCTTTAAACTATTGTAAGCAACAATAAAATACCCACATAATATATTTCATCATCAGTCATGTCTTACACATTCACCCTAACAGGACACTCGAGTGTTTTAAGTGCGGATTTTTACCCGCCAATTGAATTAAATTCATCTCATAAGTATGGGCTTGCATTGTTGGGATTTTACACGTATAATTCAATTTTCAACGTCGATGAAAGTAATTGTTGGTTTGCATACAGGAAAAACGATAGTGAAAAGTCGATCGATATAAGGATTCCACCAGGAGCTTATGAAATAAATGAAATTGCCAAAGTCATGTACACAAGCTTAGAAAAGTCCTGCAAACAAGAAAAGTGTGACGGATTATTGTCATTAGTGGCCAACAATAATACATTAAAATGTGAACTCAAGTCGTTATATAAGATCGATTTTAGTGGAAAAAACAGTATCGGTAGATTATTAGGCTACGAACCGGTTGTTTTAGAAAGCGGAAAACTACATGAGTCCACTAGTAACGTAGACATAATGAAAGTGCGTATTATAAGGGTGGATTGTAACATTATTTCGGGGGCATATCTAAACTCTAAAGAAAGTCACACCTTATTCGAATTTGACATCGATGTTGAACCCGGTTACAAAATCTCCAAAGAACCTCAAAATAATATTTATATGTCGATAATGCCAGAAGGACGTCATTCAATAGACAACATTACTCTACGCATCTTGGACGATAACGGTGATTTGATAAATTTTCGAGGTGAAAAAATTATTGTTAAATTGGAATTGAAAAGACTATCATAAAATATGGGTTTCTGCTATAATCGTCAACTGAATAAGTTGTCAAACAATAAAAATTCTAGGAGCATTAAACATATAAGTCAGCATACAACACATGCCAGGTTCATTCACAATCAAGACGTTACAGTGGAAAGACGTAAACAATTGTCGGCGAAAGATTGCAAATTTCTACAATCGATTGGTTTAAAAGTACGAAAATAAAAAAAATGACTAGCACCAGTGAGAAAATTGAAGTTTTTAGCGAACCCATTTTCGATAAGTCCATCATCAGTTTACAGGAACACACATACAAACCATATGGTTCTCCGTCGTTTAACAACTCTGACGAAATTCGCATTCCAGTACACTTTCAGGATATTATTTTGGATATATCAGACAGTTACATTTACATCGAAGGAAAATTCAAAAGTAAAGATGCTACTAAAAAATGTTATCTATCAAATAATGCAATCGCTTTTCTGTTCGATGAAATCCGCTATGAAATGGGTGGTGAACAAGTTGCCGTCGTTCGCAAACCCGGCATTACTTCAACATTGAAAACTTTGACGTCGTTGGGTGCATCCCAAAAAAGAGCTCTTACGGCATGCGGATGGGGTTTGAACGATGAAAAACAGTGTATTTTTGATTCCACAAGCAATGTGTTTTCGGGAAAGTTGCCTCTAAAATATCTGATGGGCTTTGCTGAGGATTATACAAAGGGAATATTTAACATTAAACAAGAGCTAATTTTTATTATCGCCCGTACTTTTACCAATTGTTACATCGGTGAAGTAGATGCGGACATTACAATCGAAAAAATAGAATGGAAAATTCGTCACATTATTCCCGACGATCAACAAAAATTAAAAATTTTGTCTCGCATTAATAAAGGTGGAAATAATGCAACCATTCCAATGGCATATCGTAAATGGGATCTTTACGAACTACCCACTTTGCGACAAACATCATCAGATGTGTGGGCTTTAAGAACAAGTACGAATCTCGAGAAACCAAGATATTTGATTATTGGGTTCCAGCCAATCTCCGCTTCGGACAATAGAGAAAAGGATGCTACTCAATTTATAGCAGCCGATATCAGCGATATTAGGCTTTATCTTAACTCTACGGTATTTCCTTATGAAAAATGGAATTTGAATTTTGCGAAGAAACTGTATGCACCAGCATATTACAACTATGAGAATTTTCAAGTAAGCTACTATCAACGAGAAATGAACGATCCCATGATGGGTTTTGCCGAGTATTTGGATAACCCCATATTCGTAATCGATTGCAGTCATCAGCCAGAAGCGATTAAATCATCTACTGTGGACGTAAAATTAGAGTTTGAAACACGCAAGGGCAAATTTCCAAGAGACACTAAAGTATACGCACTAATAATTCACGATGCATTCTTTAGCTACAATATATTAAACGGTTCTGTTACTAATAAATCAATGTATTAATTTTAAGCTAATATTATTATTATTCATGTAATGTAGAACTAAGCCCATTAAATAGCTGATATTTCATGTTTTATTTTATGTAGTATTAGGAATGTTTATATCTTGTATGATTATATTTATAGTTTTTACCTAAATAAAGATTTAAAAAATACATCTTGTGTGTCATTTCGTTATATAATAAGTACACCCCTAGTAGAATTTAGTAATTTAGTCTCGAAGTAATGACAAAGACAGTCGATTTAAGAGCTAAACTCCGAGTTAGGCTCGAAGAGCATTTGCAAAAAATAAGTAAACTAAAAAAAGATATAAAGCTCTACGAGGATAGAAAGTTTATAGTTAGCAAACTATCAAAACTTACTCTTTAACAGCTAAACAATGGCATCCTCTGCCTGGGATAGGGTTTTTGAATCCCCCTCAACGTGTTCAGATGCTCCACAGCCGCTATCTAAGGTTAAGCCTAACACAGTATACGAGATCGATGATTACATCACCGTTATATTTAGCACTATAGAAGAAGAACGTAAACAAGTTATAGTGGATACTATTGGCTATGACAAGATTTATTTCTCTAGTAATGAATTTGAAGAATTTCTAAGTACGTTTGATTGTTTCAACACTTACTGGGTAGACATCTTTATAATTATTGGTCAGTACACTTTAGTGTTTCATCGTAATGACGAGAAGCGAGGTCTCAAGTTTGAAGATGCCATGACAGACAAGTATCTGTTTCGATGGACTGACAAGCTGATACGATTATTTGCAAGACATGTGCACCATTTGTATAAGCTAAACACTGAATATTATACAATTACCCAATAAAATTTATTATTATTGATATTTACTGGTTTTCTTTATTTTAGGGAAAAGGATGGGTAAAAAAAAAATGTATTTAAATACAAACAATCTTTTTTTTTTATTAAACAGCGATATATGTGTAATAATATTAATGAGGTAATGCAGTAATAATAATAATAATAATAGTAATAATAATAATAATAATAATATAATATAATAATATAATAAATACCTAACCTAATTCACAGCCCTCTAAAGGCAACAGTTATCAAAAGGGAATTAGCGCAAAGATAGCTGCCCTAGTCAGTCTTGGCGCATGGAATTTCCAATGATTCCTCATACTTTTCTATATCTCTATGACCCCAAGCAAGCGTGTTCTCTAAATCACCGGGTATAAGGTAACGCTTGTCGTCCGCGTATGACAGCGCTACCTTATTTTTAAGCTCGATAAACATATCATGCTGATGTGAGCGAAATGTATTCATCTGACGATGAATAAGGGTTCCTTCTACGTTGACTGCTTGTCGATAATCATCTATACTAAGTTCCTTTTTAGTGACATAGTCAGGAACCCCCTTTGCTTTTTTCGTACATTTCCCTTCAACATCGACACAATATGCCTTCGCCCCGGTGCCAACGAATTCCCAAATAATCTTTCCTGCATACTCATCCTTCATTTTTCCTAGTATGGATTTGTTTACAGGAACATTATGTGGGTTATCGTGGGAGTAATTGGACGTATCGAATCTATCTAAATTTGCCGTCATGTCATCATAAAAATTTGGTGTTGTTACTTTTAGAATTAAGGAGTCGGTGTCAGTGTATAACAGAACCGCGTTGTTGCCATATTTTGGCTTAATGTACCCGTACAAAAAGTCGTACATAATAGTTTTGGATATCTCCAAGATTGAAAAACCTACGTAAATAGGTTTATTATATACGACTTTTTGTTTTTTCATCTGGACTGCTACCAGGTTCTCGCTATAAATGGTTCGATTTTTAAAATGTGGTTTCGCGATTAACGCTCCTGCGCCCAACCTTCTACCAATATTTTCCCAGTGGGAAACAAGTCTGACGTCTATCCGTTTCTCCACGTTTTCCATTGTTTTGCCAAACACTGCGTTGTTCATCAATTTAAAAAAGTCCTTTTCGAACTTATTTTTAGCCTGATTTCGCAACGCTGTGTTTAGGTCGATGTATTTTTTTAGCCACGGAGATTGCTCGAAAGATATAACGCGATGAATTTTGGCTAACTTGAGCCCATAGTCTAAAGCTTGACGCAAATTTTGATAGTGAATAATATATTTTTCTTTTTTTATGAAATTTGGAATTAATTTTGTAATTTTTGGAAATTTTGATCCGGGTGGCGCAATGGATTGTGGGCAAAAGGGTAGCTCGTTGTGTAAATAATGCAAGTTTTCCGGATATTCCAAATCAACTTCTAATATATAACCCGTGTTTGAATCTATTGCGATATTTAAGTAATCTAAATTTTGAATTTCGATTTCATCTAACCACTTAAAGTTTCCCGTTGGTAAATATTGAGACATGGCTGCACCATATAAATTGGTGGCATCCAGGTACATGATGTAAGAGTTGGGTTTAGAAGCGTCATAATTAGGTGCAAATTTATTGTTCGCTAAAGCTTTTCTAACACTGCATTGAGTGACCCCTCCGCGAATCCCGTGTTTAAAGAAATGTATCATGTCTAGATCGGTCAATAGTTCTAATTGGATAGAGGTGGCTTTAAGTGCCGCATCCATCGAAAGACCCGGCGCAGTAAAATATTGCGCAGGATCGAGACCATAAGTAGCCAGACACACGTCTCTAAAACTTTCAAATACATCTGTTAAAATTAATACGTCGGATTTTAAATAAATGTCAGAATATTCGCCTAAACTTTTGCATTCAAATAGATTCCACACCTTCCAAGCACGCTTGTAATCATCTGCGCTGATGTCTTCCTTTTTAAGTTGGTTATAAAAGTCTTTATGTGATGGTAGCTTTGTATCGTCCAATTTTGAAAAACTATCCACGTAATTATACGGGAAGACACCCTTCTGTCGAATAAGTTCAAATTCAGCATCATCCGCAAAATATTTTCGAACTTCCCTGCATTGCTCCGGTTTTAAATTTTGGCTAAGTTCATCTAGCCTAGTGGCCATGAATCTTACACTGTCTAGGAAGCGTAATTTTAAAAATATCTGTTGTTGTTTACCTTTTTTCATTTTGATGGTATCCACCAAGACGTGTTTCGTAAAGGAAATATATTTTTCCTTATTTTGGGGGATAACATCAAGCTTTTCCTCATCGCAAGCTAACTCCTTGACAAAAAGGTGGGAATCAAAATTCGACATGTTGTGGAAAAAGATTGGTATAAATAGAGGGATTTTATAATTTAGGTTGCATACAGAGTGAGCCGGACCCCTATATAACCCAGTTAAATGATCATGATCATGTACTCTATCGCTTGCCTCTACATCAAATGGTTTTTCGCAAATGTGACAGTTTGGTGCTTGCCGATGCACATTCTCTTGTTCCGCTGTCATAGGTAACATGGGTACCACTTCCTTCATAAAACAATGATAGATTGACATGCAGTCAGCCTCTAATCGTTTTATAAATTCTTTGTGTGCATCCTGTCCTCTATAACTTTGGTACTTTGAATGTGCATCGTTAAAGTCACATTTAATGTAGTATGCAAATGAGTAGGGTACATGTTTATGCGTTCTGACAGTATATGATGATGTATCGGGGTCTAACTCATTTTGATCTGTATCTAAAGGTTCAAGGATTGTCTCGAAGTCAGCGTAAACAACGAAAGGTATCTTTAATTTCTTTTCAATATTTGTGAATTTGAAAATATTCTCAGGAATCTCTTCTCCGTATTTATTTTTTTTTAAATCAGTTGTTGGTACTTTAGCTGTTACATGTCCGCAATCGTGTTCTTGATGAGCTTTTAATTTTTTTTCTGAATAAAAATATGTTAAACATCCATCACATAAATACTTTGCCTCCTTGTGTTTAGATAATTGACTTGAGATTAGTCGAGACATGTTTCTTATTAAGCAATAATGACTATTTCCGTAATCATCGCTAATTAATAATAAATTTACATGCCTCTCCTTGCGAGATGTAGTAAAGTATAAGGGACCAACGACTTCAATACTATTTTTACCATTATCATAGACTTTTTCAATGCCATAGACATTGATAGAAATATTATTGAGTCGTTCAAATTTAGTTATATCACTAAGTTTAATTGGAAATTCCATACCTGTAAAGTCCAGTTCGTTCTCAAAAGACAGATAGTTCGCGACTCTGTTTGCATTTTGAGACCAATGAATTGGATGCAGGGCTGCCAAGACTGACCACATGAAACACTTTTGATCTGTATTTTGAATATTAAGAACAGCTAATTTTCTTTCAATCTCCTTTGGTAGCTGGATGTAGGATGATGCCTTTAGAGGGTTGACTTTGTTTATGCCTAATTCTAAATGTAGAAGCTGTTGCAGACTCCATCCTGTAACAATAGAAATAGTATATAGAATTATGATTTTAAAAATATTGTTGTTAAAATTTTTAAACGTTTGCAATATTACTTACCACTCTCCTTTTCCGAAAACTCTGAATATTTCCGGTCTAGGATGGCTGCAAACTGCTGGAACAGCTCATCTAGGTCCGTCGCTCCATTCACCATCACGTATTTCGTGTTGAAGGACTTGTCCTCTGACGACTCGTTCGTCTGAAGGAGGAAGCGGCCAAAAAGCTCTACACCGACTTTTAGTTGGTCGTATTTTATGACGATGTCTCCCACCAACCTTAAAAATTTGCTTTTTAGATGGTTCAGGAACTCGGTTACGTTGGTGCGATCTTGGCTTGTAGAAAGTCGATATGTAGCAATTCGGCTTCGGAACGATGTTTTTATTAGCTCCACTCCTTCCTCTCGTACAACACAGCAGTTCTCCCGATGACGTAAGGTCCTTAGATGGCTGGACCACCGGGAGATGGGCACATCCATGCTACATGCATTGCAGTGTTGCGCGGCTGAAGTTGATGGTACTGAAATAAATTAGCAATAATTAACACTTATGTATATTTAGTTTTAATATTTCACAGTATGATGCAATATCTAATCTTACACAGTATGATGCAATAACTTACCATCTGACGAAACGAGTCTAGCTCTCTTGACCATGGGTTCTTGTGAAGGCGTCGCTTGTCTTTTGGGGGCTCTATGTTGTTTTTCTTGTTGGTGTTGACGAAGAGCTCCTTCTGACGTAAAACTGCCTCCACAAGTTTGACAGACTCTAGCTGTAAGTCTGCAATCCCCATGGCGTTTGAGGTTGTCCTTTCTGGTGTAGGAGCGATCACAATGCACGCAAACAAACATTTTCTGTAAATGTAATACAGTTTTTTTAACACCCTTATAATACTACTACTGTTAATGCAATATATCGGTTATTATAGATATACTCAGGATTCTCTAAATAAACACACACACACACACCCTTCCATGCCAAGCAATCATTAGACGGACATCGAGATGGCATATCACTTTTGTGGCCATGCGAACTAGGCTATGAACTATTTGCCATTTTTATTGCTGAATATGCTGGTACAAAAATTATTTCTATACACTCGCGATTTCAGAAGTTATGTTTAAAAAACTCTTAAGTGGCCAGGCCCCATAAAGACTTTACACTAAGTGTATTGAGTTTACCTACATTAAGAGGTCATACACATTATTATCCAAATAAATTTCAAGGACATTATATTTTAAAACCTTATGGGGTCCCTCTGGTTTCCTCACAGGTACTAATATGAAGCTTTTAGGAATAATACCTGTATTTTTTCTCTTCTTGGTAAGTTAACTTGGTGAATTTAATAGAAAGGTTTAAATTTTTCTAGGTATATTTAAAAAAACATTAAAGCCTTTATACATGCAACCATTATAAATCAAAGATGGTTGGGAGTCCTATGTTCAATTTTCTTGCTTATAAGCATACGTTGTTACCAGCTAGCTGATCGGAATTTGAAATTCTTTTGCCATTGCCAATAAATGCGCATGCATTCCTTTAAGTTTCCTGCAAAATTCAAGATACATACCTACTGACTGTTGGATTTTAAAAGAAAGTATTTTTCAAAATAAATTAAATAAAACATTGATTCATCTAAAATTCTGTTGTAAGTCCAGTTCCTTATAATTTATACATATATAAATACAATATAAATAAAAATATAATTTAAACAATACGTACAATTTAGGGTCGCCAGGTCTCCTGATTTAAGGTTATGATTTTATAAAAATAAATACATTTTACAAATTAATAATATTTCATTTATTTAACAATAAAATAAATCGTTTCCATCAATAATCACGAAGTAAATTTCCTTTTTTTTAAAATCAAGTTCCTTCTGTGGCCCTATACACGTAGTTCCAGCGGTGGCATAAAGGGGTAATACACTTTTCATTTTAAAATAACTACTTTTGAAACTTTTTAGATTATCCTAGTGAAGGCCTTATTTTTTTGTATTTTAAGTATAAAAATAAATAGTATAAATCGTTTCCATCAATATTCACGAAGTAAATTTCCTTTTTTTTTTAAATCAAGTTCCTTATGTGGCCCTACACACGTAGTTCCAGCGGTGGCATAAAGGGGTCATACACTTTTCATTTTAAAATAACTATTTTTAAAACTTTTTAGATTATCCTAGTGAAGGCCTTATTTTTTGTATTTTAGGTATCAAATAGTATTAATCATTTCCATCAACAATCACGAAGTATATTCCCTTTTTTTTTAAATCAATTTCCTTGTGCGGCCCTACACACGTAGTTCCAGCGGTGACATAAAGGGGTCATACACTTTTCATTTTAAAATAACTACTTTTGAAACTTTTTAGATTATCCTAGTGAAGTCCTTATTTTTTGTATTTTAGGTATCAAATAGTATTAATCATTTCCATCAACAATCACGAAGTAAATTTCCTTTTTTTTTAAATCAATTTCCTTGTGCGGCCCTACACACGTAGTTCCAGCGGTGGCATAAAGGGGTCATAAACTTTTGATTTTAAAATAACTATTTTTGAAATTTTTTAGATTATCCTAGCGAAGGCCTTATTTTTTTGTATTTTATGTATCAAATAGTATTAATCATTTCCATCAAGAATCACGAAGTATATTTCCTTTTTTTTTTAAATCAATTTCCTTGTGCGGCCCTACACACGTAGTTCCAGCGGTGACATAAAGGGGTCATACACTTTTCATTTTAAAATAACTACTTTTGAAACTTTTTAGATTATCCTAGTGGAGGCCTTATTTTTTGTATTTTAGGCATCAAATACTATTAATCATTTCCATCAACAATCACTAAGTAAATTTCCTTTTTTTTAAATCAAGTTCCTTGTGTGGCCCTACAGACGTAGTTCCAGCGGTGGCACAAAGGGGTCATACACTTTTCATTTTAAAATAACTATTTTTAAAACATTTTAGATTATCCTAGTGAAGGCTTTATTTTTTGTATTTTAAGTATCAAATAGTATTAATCGTTTCCATCAATAATCATGAAGTAAATTTCCTTTTTTTTTAAATCAAGTTCCTTGTGTGGCCCCACACACGTAGTTCCAGCGGTAACATAAAGGGGTCATACACTTTTAATTTTAAAATAACTTTTTTTGAAACTTTTTGGATTATCCTAGTGAAGGCCGTATTTTTTGTATTTTATGTATCAAATAGTATTAATCGTTTCCAGCAATAATCAGTAAGTAAATTTCCCTTTTTAAAATCAAGTCCCTGGTGTGGCCCTACATATGTAGTTCCAGCGGTGGTCTAAAGGGGACATACACTTTTCTTTTTAAAAGAACTATTTTTAAAAATTTTTATATTATCCTAGTGATGGCCTTATATTTTGTCAGGTGAGTATCGAATAGCATTATTTATTTCCATCAACATCAGTAAGTGAATTTCCGTTTTTAAAACCAAGTTCTTTGTATGGCCTTACACACGTAGGTCCAGCGGTGGCATAAAGGGGCCATACGCTTTTATTTCTAACGTAAATATATTTGAAACTTTTTATTTTATTTAAGTGAAGGCCCTATTTTTTGTTAGGTGAGTTTCGAACAGTTTTATTTATTTCCATCAATAATCACGAAATAAATTTCCTTTTTTTTTAAATCAAGTATCTTTCTCTCTATTTTTGAAATTTTTTAGATTATCCTAGCGAAGGCCTTATTTTTTTGTATTTTATGTATCAAATAGTATTAATCATTTCCATCAAGAATCACGAAGTATATTTCCTTTTTTTTTTAAATCAATTTCCTTGTGCGGCCCTACACACGTAGTTTCAGCGGTGGCATAAAGGGGTCATACACTTTTCATTTTAAAATAACTATTTTTGAAACTTTTTAGATTATTCTAGTGAAGGCCCTATTTTTTGTGTTGGAAGTATCAAATAATATTAATTATTTCCATTAATAATCACGAAGTAAATTTCTTTTTTTTTTTAAATCAAGTTTCTTGTGTGTCCCTACACAAGTAGTTCCACTTTCCAGCGGTAACATAAAGGGGTCATACACTTCTCATTTTAAAATAACTATTTTTGAAACTTTTTAGATCATCCTAGTAAAGGCTTTATTTTTTGTCAGGTGAGTATCGAATAGCACTATTTATTTCCATCGATAATCACGAAATATTTTTTTTTTAATCAAGTCCCTTGTGTGGCACTACACACGTAGTTCCATATACTTTTTTTTTAAATATTAATTTTTGAAACTTTCTATATTATCCTAGTGAAGGCTTGTTTTTTGTCAGGTGACTTTTTAATAGTATTAATAATTTCGATTTTAACATTCAAGTTAAGAAGCGGCACAGTAATTGAAGCGGGGGAAATAACACGTTGTAAACCTATGCGACGCTCCATAAAAATAGCAACTTTGAGAATGCCACGTTACTGAAATTATTTTTAACAATAGGCAATGGGCAAACAAAAGAAATTTTTAGGAAAATGGTGCAATTGTTAGGTTTAAATTTTGAAATACTAAGGAAGATCTACTTTATTGAGCACATATGCCAAAATAATTTATTCCCACTTATTAATGACCCTAAGTGCATACGAAATATCAGAAGATTATCCTTAATAGTTTTTGAAAAAGCAAATTACTTTGAAAACATAAAGATGATACAAATTTAATGAACCATAAAGTGGCCATACACTTTTCTTTCTAAAATGCGAAGCATTCCTTCATTACCTATTGGCTAAGTTCCTTGTAGATACTTTTAAACCGCAAAGCAAAGACAACGGCGTTAAGTATTCCTTTTATAAATTTAGCTTAGCATAGCAAAGATTTTTTCTTCCTCCCTTGCCAGTAAGCCATATTTCTCATACGATGATACAAATTTTATCGAGAAGCGTTTCTTTAACAGCTTAGCTAAGCAAAGAGTTTTACCTTGCTATTTTAAAGAAGCAAAGGGCAAATACTTATTCTATTCTTACTTGGCTAAGTTGTTAAAGGAACGCCTCTCGAACATTGTTATAATTTTAAAATTTGTAAAAAAATTACTTTTTTGCATTTAGACGTTAGGCAACATTGAAAGAAAGTCAGTTATATACAGAAAGACATAACTGTAAAGATTATCTGCTCTATTTTTATGGGGATTATATCATTTTATTATTTTGGTATATTAATAAAATTTAATAAGACTCAATTTCGCGTATCGGTGGCATAAAACGCCCAAACATACACTTTTTTTTTTTAAATATAACTATTTTTGAAATTTTTTATATTATCCAAGTGAATGCCCTATTTTTGTCAGGTAACTTTTTAATACTTTTATTTATTTTGAATTTAACATCCAAATCAAAAAGCAGCACAGTATACAAAACAACGCGTTGCAAACCTCTGCGTCGCTCAACACAAATAACAGCTGTTGGAGTGCCACGTCACTGAAATTATTTTAACAATAAACTTTTTCTTACATTTTTAAATATAACTTTAGTAATAACTTAAAAACCATTTTATTTTTAATATTTAATAAAAATGTTCAAAAATTAACGGAATGTTTTTGTTTTTAGTAATAAGTAATTTAAGTATTATTTCTAAAAACTATTATTTTATACTTTTAAAAGCATTAAGAAGTCGGGTATTTTTTTTAACGGTAAAACTTATTTATTCTTATTTTTTTTACATAAACCTGAACAAAAATATGATTCCAATTTATCTTTCGTTTGGCTAATCATGCAGAACATTTTAAAATATTCTCTGTAATTTTTACTTTTTCTATATGTCCCGTTTATACATTTTAACATATTTATATAGATCATGTTTTCAATTTACACTAAGTACCTCATTTCCAAACTGAATTAGAACCGTTATTTTAAATATTTAGATATACCTTCAAAGACATTCTGTATGGCCTATTAAAATAATATTTCACAACTAATAGTAAACGTCATAAAAAATTCAAATAATACGTAATATCCAATATACGATTACTAAATATTAAAATATGAATATTAAGACTTTCCAATGAAATTTGTAGAAAAATACGTCCTTCTACTATTATCCTACAAACTTATCAACAATTTGTATTGCACAGATCATGCGGAAAGTACCAACAATGCCCAATTAAAAAATATAAAAATTCATAGAATAAATAACGGTAACTAGATTCCCTTGTTGAAAATTAAGCCTTTCTATTGAATTTTTTGTAGATAGACGTAATTACAAAAAGTTCTTATATCCAGCTACAAACGATCTTACTCTTTGTGCAGCACAGAGTGTGCGGAAACCGATAGAAACGTCAAAATTTTTAAGAATATGTAATTGGAACAAGAATACTATTGCTAAAAATAAAGAAAATACGCTAAGCTGATAAAAGATCAGTTGTTGATTGATTGATTAAATACTGATTATACATGATGCCTAAATTAATTTTATATCGTGCAATAGCATAGTGTAAGGAAATATTATTTTAATAAAACTTAAATTTCCCGTGGTAAAAAGTGGTGTCGTCTTAGAACTGATCGCGATTGGTTAAAAATCAGTAAAAAGTCAGGTAATGACGATTGGCCTTAAACCGCTTATAAATTCTGACCAAAATGATTACAAACCATTTGCTACTGAGCTTATAGAAGACGCGTCAGATTTTTTTTTAAATTTTCGAAATTTATTCGCGACTTGGAAAATTAATTACAAGTCGTGACTCAAAAAAGAATTTTTTCGATTTTGAAAAAAAAAATGCACCGTAAGATTATTATTGAGAAACTCGAAGATTCTAATGGTTTAAGCGCTCTTTTTCAATAAGTTGTCGTCGGTACGACTTTTTTAAGTCGCACCGTGGAATTTTAATCACAAACACCTTTATTCTTTAAATAATATATTCTTCCAGCACTTGAACCCTTTAGTTGAGTTGACTTGTTAAAATAAGGAACTTTAGCTTGTAAATAGTTAGGTTATACAGGGTGCCCCAAGGTGGATGGCGTATTAGACGTTCATGGAGAACTAACTAACGGATCATTATGCAAATTTGGCCGTCGGGATAAACGACGATGATCTACACTTTTAAAATATTTTTGACCATGCGGTGTTGCCGCTTCTACTCTAAACCGGTAACAACATTGCTATATTAAATGGAACGCCCTATATATTTTAAAATTTTTAGATTTAGCATAAAATTATAGTTATCTTTTAATAAATGCATTATTAGTCTAGGCTTAATAGTTTCCGAGATATTGACTTATAAAAAATGACATTTTTGAACTTTGACAGCTTCTAGTTCTCCGACTGTACGTCTTAGAGCCAAACGGCTCACGTGTCCCTATCTTCAATTCTTATTATATTCCCAAAAGTGTCAACTTCCGGTCAAACCGAAAGTACTATAATTCCTACATCCGGTTTAACCGGAAGTTCTCATTTTTGGAAAAATAATGAAAATTAAAGATAGAGACATGTAAGCCGTTTTGCTCTAAGAAGTACAGTTAGATTGCTAGAAGCTGTCAAAGTTCAAATATGTCATTTTTCAGAAGTCAATATCTCGGAAACTGTTAAGACTAGACCAATAATACATTTATTAAAAGATAATTATAATTTTATGCTAAATCTAAAAATTTAAAAATATATAGGGTGTACCATTTAAAATAGCAATGTTGCTACCGGTTTAGAGTAGAAGCGGCAACACCGCATGGTCAAAAATATTTTAAAAGTGTAGATCATCGTCGTTTATTTCGTGTGCCAAATTTTCAAGATGATCAGTTAGTTAGTTCTCCATAAACGTCTAATACGCCATCCACCTTGGGGCACCCTGTATAAGTTAGGAAGCGGACTTACAAGGACTAGACTATCTTGTCTTTTTAATAGTTTCATTTATTTCTATCAATAATGATGAACTAAATTTTCGTTTTCAAAATCAAGTAAGTCCCAAGTGTGACCCTACACATATAGTTCCAGCCGTGGCCTTAAGCGGCCATACACTTTTTTTTTCACTTCTTTTGAAATGTTTTATATTATTTTAGTGAAAGCTCTATTTTTTGTCACGTGTCTCTCTCTAATAGATTTATATATTTCCATCAATAATTACGAAGTAATTTCTGTTTTCAATGTCAAGAAAGTTTGCTGTGTTGCCCTACACATGTAGTTCCAGCGGTGGCCTAAAGGGGCCATATACTTTTTTTAAATAGGTAACTATTGTTAACATTTTTTTATATTATTCTACTAAAGGCTCTATTTATTATCACGTGTGTTTCTCTAATAGATTTATATATTTCCATTAATAATCACGAAGTAAATTTCTGTTTTCAAAATCAAGTAAGTTCCCTGTGTGGCCCTACACACGTGGTTCCAGCGGTGGCCTAAAGGGGCCATACACTTTTTTTTTAATAACAATTTTTTGTCAGGTAACTTTTTAATAGTTTTTATTTATCACTATAATCACGAGATAAGTTTTTGTTTTTAAAATTGAGATCCCCATATGGCCCTTCACTTGTAGTTCCCGCAGTGGCATAGAGAGGTATTACAATTTTTTTTTTAATGACATAATATCCCTTTTTCACGAAATCGAATTTAATCTCCTGTCAGCCTCACCCTCTCTTTGATACTTGTGAACAGCAGAATTAGTATTCTCAAAGTAAAAACCTCAAAAACGACATATCACTTTATATTCTACAAAGATCAGATTTATTTCCTCCTAATACCAAGCCTTTCACTTCTTTAAAATTTTAAAAATAAATTTGCTTTTTTGACCTCAAGCGCCTCGATAACGACATATTACTAAACATATTTGAGAACAATCCAGTTTTATGTCTTCCCGCTATAAACATTTTTTTTTTACTACATTTCATCTTCTCTTCCTACCTTCTCTCTAATTTTCCCACATTATCTCTATTTTTTAAAGTACAATATGAAATACGTCTAATTGAAAACCTCCTACCATTCGTAAAATCCGTTACAAATAAATGATGTTTTTTTTTCTAAATTTATTTTTAAAACCTGCAATAATAATACAACTCCCCACATTTATAATGCTTAGAATGTCCCCATAAGGTTTAAAATACCACAATTCGAATACACTCATCGAGGCACGCAAAATATGAGAAAAATAAAATAATATTAAAATTATCTGTCCTTGAAAAACAACATAGCAGGTTATTTTAAAGCAGAGGGCAGCACTAATCAACAATTAGGCGTGGCCACATAAGGTGAGTTAAATTCTTTCAGCGTGTAAAAATTTGGCTTTGCATTTATTTTTACTATTTTTATGGGGTCAAAATTATTTAATAGGCAAAGTAAGTATCAATCTGATCAGCAGGTCGCGCAGAGTCCATTAAAAAAGGTTTTGCATTGTGTGGCCATGAAAATGGCCGCATAAGTCGGTGAAGGCCACACAACGCATCGTTTGATCAGGCGACAGACCGCACAATGATGAGATTGCAGGCGCACACACACACACACACACACACAAACGAAAATAGGCATTCTGTATTGGTTTACACAACAACACGTTAGAACCTATATTTAAATTACTTTTAATCAAATAAAATAATGTTTGCTGCTATATTAAATTAACACTGATATATTATAAGGTACTTACATTTTATTAATTTTTAATCCTTCACTACAATTCACACACACACACTTTAACCTTCAGCTTCTAACTGTCGACTGATGAAGACGCTAGTCTCTTATATCTATATATAACAAAGCCTTTCGCTCCCCTACGCCAGACAACATTAAATTTTATTGCTTATTTTATACAGCTGCTGTTGTTGGTCGTTGGTCGTTTGCACATTAATGGGCTACTTAAGGACTCTTGTCCCCTTATGTGCCTAAATCTTTTAAAACTATACAATAGATTTTGAAACGGTTTGTTTAGTAGATAAAGGAAAAGGTTTTTATTGTATAGCCAGCTGCATCTTTAATCGAAAAACAAGTATGTAGGTATCCTCTTTCCTCAACAATATAATAACAATAATTATTATTAAAAAATGTTCATACCTGTATTTTTCCATCATAGCTAAGTAGGTATGCAAAAAATAATAAATACGCTACCGACAACATAAAATTTAGTTTCACAAATGACTAGCGACGATCGGTGAGATGACGCTGTCGTTATTTGAAGTGATTGTATTTCTACCACGTTCGCGCTTACGAGTGCGACTATGGAAAATTTAGGTGAGCCTCTAACGATCCCATCAAGAACATGTAGGTATAACAAAACACAAAATATATTACAAAACTAACTTTTGGGGAAAAAATAATGGTAAAGGTAACATTATTAAAAACCACCTGCATCCCGAACCAACACAAGGTTATAAATAAATATCTGTTCACGTACTTGATTAAGATCATATGACATCATGCAAAAAACATCTGTACTCATTTAACTGCATTACTGTATACCTTACAAATTTAAGTAATTTTTTATCTGCCGATCAAAACAATGTACAACACCACGGGTAAACTAGATTATCAAAGAATATACCGCAATTTTTTTATTTTATTTCAAAATTACATTGAATTAACAAAGCAAAAAAGAAATGTCGTCGTCACAAAAGAAAGTTAGTATTTATAACCTATATGTATTTACAAATTCTTAGCGTCTCTAAATAATCATTAATGGTATATGGTTCTAGATCTACAAGAAATTTGTTTAGTCTTTTTTAAACAAACAGCCATTTGGAGCTTCTTTAATTTATCGTTCAGTCTGTTATACATTCTAATGCACACATATAATAAGGATTTCTTTCTGATAGTGCTAACACTGCTAACTTATGTATTGGATAATTAATGTCTTTTGTTCGTATATTATATGTATAACAAGCAAAAAAAATAATATCGTTTCGTAAATGTATAATGCATAAACAGTAAATATGTTTTTTGACTTAAACATACCCCTACATGATTGTAAATATGGTTGTTTATACAATATTCGACAACTTATGCTTTAAATCTAATTTTCACCTAGTAGGTATAACTTTGTAAATTGTAAAATTTTATTTATTATATTTCGGATGCCAAACAGATATAGTCAGATAAATTAACTCAAAATTCAACTCCATTAACTAAAAAAAGCTCCCCATACAAATTTAAGTAATTTTTACCTACTGATCGAAAAAAGGTACAGCACTGCAGGTAGGCTAGATTATCAAAGAATAGTCATACAAAGAACAGATGCATGCCCCACCTTTAAAATCATGCTTCGTACCAAATTTTGCATTTAAACTTGAAACGTACTTAACAAAATAATTGTATAATATGTTTTTGCATACATAATATTGATTTCTCACAGTTTACCGCAAGAAGCAAGCTATTCATTTTGCAAAGGCAGGAAACTCTCCGTAATACAATCTCAAAATATCGGTAAAGCGCCTGACAGAGGCGCGAGAACCCCGATCGATGTTAAAGCAAATAATGGTATTTGGTACTTTGGTAGTTCCATAAATGACCAGCGACGATCTGACAGATGGCGCCAGCGTTAACCCGCCAGAAACCACGGTGCATGCTTTAGTAATAGTGCGAATGGGTGCATGGTCTCACTCTCTCTCGCTTGCACTTACGCAATCTTATGAAGAGCGGTCGTCGGACGGATGGAAGGCGATAAGAAAGAACGATGTAAAATACATTTCGTATAACAGTAGAAAATCTTCACTCTAGTAACTCCAATCGGCTTCGGGCGCGCTCGACTATTTCCGGTAGCATGCATGCATGCATGTATGAACAGCGGGATCCTATGAGCAGCGGGGTTTGTGGATATATTTTGTGACGACGACATTTTCTATACTCTCTACACTGAACGCACGGAATAATTAATTACGGCTAGACAAGGCGACGGCGGCGTCGGACAGTGCATGCATAGACTATAGTACCTATTATTTACTAATATTAATAATAATTGCTAGTGGTAGGTAGGTAGGTATATATATATATATTTATTTTGTAGTGTATGGGTCTAATAAAATATTATGTAGTTTTTTGAAGAATGTCGGATTAATTATTATCGTACATTAAAATTGCTTCACACACACACAAAACAATTTTTCACTTATTCACTGAGTTTATTAGCGTGCGTGTGTGCGTTTTAGTTGCGATAAAACTATGCCAAAATATCCTGTTAAAATAATACTTGACAGAGTGGTAGGAATACATAATATTATGTGTTGTGTATTGTATTTTGTATTTGCAGAGAATTTAGGACTGTGGATGCAAAAATAAAAACATAATCAATAATGTTTATTCAAACAACTGCAGCGCAACAGGGTTTATTCGGGTTTGTAATAGAACATCTGCATACCATAAAAAATACACTCGCCCACGTGTGTGACCAAGGCAACATTATCAAAATGCATATACCTTTAGCACACCTCGCCCTGTGGATTTGTTTGGGTTTGTAATAGAACATCTGCATACCATAAAAAATACACTCGCCCACGTCTGCGAACTGCCCGGGCATGCGCAGAAGGGAATGGAGGAAATGGAGGATGGTAAAACCCCCATCTATACTACTTATGATGGTCATAATTAAAAGAACAAAAATTTTTTAAACAATCAGGCAATAAATTATTTTAAATTTTATGTATAAAGATCCCTACATACTAAATAAAAAATTTAATTTTTGACATCTAATCTAAATTTTTTAACATAAAATTAATTTTCGTATATTTTTCACAATTTAAAATAATCCGCATTGCCTTATTTTGTAAAATTTGTAATTTATCAAATATTTCCTTACTAGCACAATATAAAATGGAAGAACAATAAAGAAAATGTAATATAATAGTGGTAAATAGAGTTTTTTTTTAAAAACAAACTTAAATTAGAACTGATTCTTTTAAAATAACCTACTTTTCCGGCAATCTTCGATATGATACTTTCAAAATAATTTAAAAAATTTAATTTTGAATCAATGATTATCCCTAAATATTTAAAACTGTTTACTAATTCTATTTTCTCACCATCAATTACAACATTTATATTTTGACAATTTAAATTATTACCCATAACCATACATTTAGTTTTTGAAATATTTAATTTTAATTTATTTACTTTTAGCCAATATCTCAGAATTGAGAGTATTTAGACCATCAAAAATATTTAAAACATTAATGTAAATTAAGCAAACATTTGTTACTTACTAGGGCTGCACCGAGCCCTATTTTTTAACTTGACCGAGTACCGAGTACTCGGCTGATGGTATTGACCGAGTACCTAGTACTCGGCTGGCTGCCTAGTAATGATATTTTTCAAAAGGTCAACATCTCGGAAACTATTAAGTATGGACTAAAAATGCATTTAATAAAAAATAATTATAATTTTATGTAGTCTGAAAATTTAAAAAAACACAGGGTGTTCTATTTAAAAAATGGAAAATTTTTACCGTTCCGGTTTTTTGGAGCACCCGGTATAGTATAGACGGAATTAATTTTAAAAGAACCCTTAATAAGCTTTGTCAAAAGTTTTCCGCTATCCTTGATGGTACAAGAGGATTTCTTACTGTTTTTGACATGCCGAAAAGGATTGCTTCTAATATTCTACTATACTCGGCCGAGTAATAAATATAAGACCGAGCACCGAGTACTCATTACTCGGTGAAAATTCTGGCCGAGCACCGAACTACTCGGTACTCGGTGCAGCCCTATTACTTACACATTTTTAAAACTAAAGGCATATCGTTGATGTATAAAATAAATAATATTGGAACTAGTATACTTCCTTGAGGAACTCCTATATTATTTATTTTTTTATTTTGATATTTTTGTTTTTTGTGCCCGTTATTTAAATAATTTTTAAACCATTTATAAACCTTTCCGCGAATACCATACTGATACAATTTACTCAATCATCTAGCCCTGTCAATTGCTTCGAATGCTCGCTTAAAATCCAAAAATACAGCTATAACATTTTCTCCTTGATCAATGGTTCTCTTCCACGTCTCAATCACGGATCATCGCAGTATATTTCCTAAAAATAATGTTTACCGCGTGCTATAGCAACCCTGGGACACTCATCGCGGATCGCGAACGATCACGACATCGCACATTCTCCATAATACCTAGTAAGATTACGCTTTTGTTGTGATTTCATCAATAATATAA
The DNA here is from genome assembly GCA_963969555.1 of Polydrusus pterygomalis. Taxonomy (NCBI): domain Eukaryota; kingdom Metazoa; phylum Arthropoda; class Insecta; order Coleoptera; family Curculionidae; genus Polydrusus; species Polydrusus pterygomalis. The sequence goes on along the minus strand of OZ018376.1, from coordinate 72,405,222 downwards.
TTTACCTTTATTAGTGGTACAATTTATCGAGATCAATCTAGGAATAGGAATTCCGGGATTTTGTCTCGTTAATCCCGGGATCGAAACATATACGTCCGCCATTGCAAGCAATAATTTACCCGGGAACTATTCGAATTGAATTATTTAGTTATTTTTACCGCAACAAAATACGTTGTCTAAACACTCGCGAAACTAGCGATCTACGGGGATTAGGGCTGAAGGTCGACGCTCCGGCATCTACCTGAATGATATCTCGAGTCAGTCTCCTCATCTTTCCTATTTAACTTAAGTCGAAACGAAGATACCATTATAATCGGTGGCGACTGGCAAATAAAAGAATTGTGCGGACAATGCTTTCCCGGCGTCTTTTTAATTGTTTCTAGGAAAGGTTTCAGACCATCTCTAGAAAGGTTTTTATTATTGGGCTCTATTATCAACAGGTTCTATGATTCAGGATGTCAGTGCTGACTATATTTTTACAAGAGCAATATTGCGATTGTTATTTTTTCAGTAGGCAAATAGTATATTGGATATATTTAATGCCAATTAGGTAAAAGGGTTTTTCTACAGACGTGTGGAAAAACCAACTTTCCGCACGGATATCAGTGCAGAAAATTGATTTTTCCACACTAGTGCGCAAAAATTTTTCGGCACGATTATGTCAAAATCAATAATATATCAATTATAACTTGAAGTTATTACTTTTTTCTCAGAATTAGTTACTGTTACATATGTGATTGTTATAGTTGGGTAATTAAAAGTTATTAAATTTCTTTGAAATATGTGCTACTTATTTCCACACGTCTGTAGAAAAACTATTGTACCTGACACGTGCGGAAAATGTTTTCCCTGCACTCGGCTGCTTTACCGAACTCCGCTACGCGTCATTCGGTGAACGGCAGACTCGTGCGGAAAAATTCATTTTCCGCACTTGTTAGGTAAATAGCTATTCAATTAGAATATGGATGAAATTAGATTATTCTTATATTATATATTTGTCACATTAAATTGTCAAAATCTATATAAAATAGGCTAAACGTATGTCGAAAGTATAGCTCTTTAAGTGTTAATTTAATTTTGGAATCAAAAGCTAAAAAGCGCCGATATAACGCTTTCTTACAGAATTTATACTATTTAATGCCCTTTATGGCGAAAAACTGTATCAAGCCGATATACAACATAATGTGTATGGATGTCGATAAAATATAAAATCAGAGTGATACAAACCATAACATTTTGCACGATTCCATAAATTTACGCTATTATCATATAAACTCTCAACTATCCCCAGTCTATCCAAATTTACATAATAATTTATGCATGGTGTTCCATTAACAGTAACCTAAAAAAATACGCAATTAAAGTTTTTGTTAAAATAATTTTTTTTGTCTTCTGTATTTGATATAACTAAAGAATGTTTAGCGATATGCAAAGTTTTTTTTTTAAATAAAACCGTTTTGTCTCCGCTATGGATCGAGCCCAGGACAGGTTTGTTCCAAGAAAATTAAATTTTGCCCAGCCAACTTCGGCCATATAACGTACATACCTATATATATACAGGGTGTCCCGAAATTAGCTGACAATATTTTAAGGGGATAAAGTACATTAAAAAAAAAGACTAAAATCCTCTATTAATATACCTTCAAAGACGCTTCGCTATGGGGCTAGAGCCCCCCGAATTGGAGCTATGAGAAGAAGTTTTTTTACAATATCTCAGAAACCGATTAGGGTATCAAAACAAAGTTTGATACATGTTTTACCCATAGCTAGACGCAATAAATGGTTTAATTAGCTTAACCGTATTTCTTCCAGTGGCGTCCCACTGGGTAGGTAGTTGGGAGAATATTGCCCTAAGTTTTTTGTTTTTAGGATTTTTTAACTTCAGGTGCAATTTTTAGAAGCCTTGAAGTCTTTTATTAAAAAAAGGTACTCTTATTTCATTGCGGTAGGATTTACCATTTTCCAGTAAAATCGATTTTAAAATTTACGTTTTTTTTGAAATCCGGTGAAAAGGCTAAGGTTTTTTTTGCATATCTCTGCAAACAATTAATATTAAAATATGAAATTGATTAGAAGTTCTACTAGCGACAAATTTTTACAAATTCGGCTTGGCAGCGAATATGTTAGGAATTAGTTTCCCGTGTGGTTCACAATCAAATTTGATTTGCAATTTGTTATTCTTTTTTGTTTTATTTTAAAACTCTCTTAAAATCTCCATGAAAATAATTATTTAAAAAACAAAGGAATCTAAAAATATGTTTAATTTAAAAACGTTACATTCTGTCAAATTACAATAATAGGTTTTATTATCAAAAAATTTAAAATTAAAAAAAAATACATTAAAACTATAAAATTTAAAAAAATAATAGTAATATTTACTTAAGGCTCCAACCCTGTGCGAAGTCACTGGAAAAATATTTTAACGTAACATCCTTTAATACATGTGCCTTGTCGCTAGTAGAACTTCTAATAATTTTCATGTTTTAATATTAAGTGTTTGCTGAGATATGCAAAAAAAACCTTAGACTTTTCACCGGATTTCAAAAAACCGAAAATTTTAAAATCGATTTTACTGGAAAATGGTGAATCCTACCTCAATAAAACAAGAGTACCTTTTTTCAACAAAAGACTTCAGGGCTTCTAAAAATTGCACCTGAAGTTAAAAAATCCTAAAAATAAAAAACTTAGGGCAATATTCTCCCAACTACCTACCCAGTGGGACGCCACTGGAAGAAATAAAATTAAGCTAATTAAATCGTTTATTGCGTCTTGTCATGGGTAAAACATGTATCAAATTTTGTTTCGATACCCTAATCGGTTTTTGAGATATTGTGAAAAAACTGCTTATCATGGCTCCAATTCGGGGGGCTCTAGCCCCATAACGAAGCGTTTTTGAAGGTATATTAATAGAGGTATTAGTCTTATTTTTGGATGTACTTTATATCCTTAAAATATTGTCAGCTAATTTCGGGACACCCTGTATATGTTTAGTATGTTAGTTGATACAGTTTGAAATCTTCAATGTTTTTAAATGTAAAAAATGATTATTATAAAAAGATAATTCGAAATAATTAGGGAAACAATAAAAAGTTTATTAAATCGGTTAAAAGCTACAAATGAACGAAAGATTAAAGGGGGTAATAAAAATAAATGTAATAAAATATTTATGTTTTTATTTAAACGATTATTTACCAACAAAAATTAAAAAATTGATTTCATTAAAAAAATTTAAAGTCGAAATAAAATCATGGATATTAAAAACAGACAATTTGAAAATATTTTTAGAAATGCTTTAATTATTTAATATTGTTCTGAATAATTTATATAAGTAATATTTTTACTTAAAAATTATGAAATTAATAATTTTATTACAGGTAATATATTTCTTTAAAAAAGCTGCGTTTATACTATAAATTAACATTTTTACTTTAAAACTTGACTTTTAATGCATATTTATGATTTTACATACTAAAACAAAAAATAAGATTTGCCCCTAACAAGCTCAACTTCAGGGGATTGAAGAATAAGTTTATCGAAGACAACATAAACATATTTATTATATTATTAAATTTTAAATAAACTTATTATTATTAAATAAACAATCCACAGAATAACGTAAAATTTGACTGATGGCCAATAACTGTCATTTTTTTTATCAACGTTATGGCAGATAGAATTCCGCCAACTAATTAAATAATTAATTATTAACCACATCCAAACTCATTATTGATATTTTTTGACCCATAATGAGCTTATCAATTCCCTCAAAAATAACAGTGCCTGATGAGTAACCTTAAAAACTAGAAACGCCAATAAATTTGAATTACTGGCACATTGAGTACATGTGATATGCGATGTGTGAGCTTGTGGGTCAAATAACTACAAACTTGAATGCTGTACGGAGGAGCATCGCTATTTTTTTAGACTTGGCGCGGGTTTTCGCTACGGTGATTCTTGTTCGACTTCTTAGAACTATCGAACAATATGGCGTCAGAGGTAATGTATTAAATGTGTTTAGGTCCTATTTAACAGAGAGGAAGCATATACTTAAGATTACATAATTATATAGTAACTGACTCTTGGAACATCAAGATACAGGGTGGCCCTTTAGTGTGGCAAAGTACAATAGCTCCGTTACTATTTCAAATACATTAAAAATATTAATACAAAAGTTGAAGGGCAGTAAGTGACTTATAACGTAAAATTATTTTTAACTCTATAGGGTGGCTCAAAAAAGCGGAACAATAAAAAATGTACTTTTTTCAAATGGAATACCCTGTATATTTTTTCATTTTTAAATTCCACATAAAATTATAATTATTTTTTATTAAATACATTATTAGTCTATACTTTATAGTTTCCGAGATATTGACTCTTGAAAAGTGACATTTTTGAACTTTGACAGCTTCTAGCTTTCTAACAGTACGTCTTAGAGCAAAACGGCTTACATGTCCCTATCTTTAATTTTTATTATCTTCCCAAAAAAATCAACTTCCGGTTAAACCGGATGTTACTCGAAAGCAGGAAATATAGTTGTTCCGGTTTAACTGGAAGTTGATTTTTTTGGGAAGATAATAAAAATTGAAGATAGAGACATGTAAGCCGTTTTGCTCTAAGACGTACTGTTAGAAAGTTAGAAGCTGTCAAAGTTCAAAAATGTCACTTTTCGAGAGTCAATATCTCGGAAACTATAAAGTATAGACTTATAATGTATTTAATAAAAAATAATTATAATTCTATGTAGAATTTAAAAATGAAAAAATATACAGGGTGTTCCATTTGAAAAAAGTACATTTTTTCTTGTTCCGCTTTTTTGAGCCACCCTATAGAGTTAAAAATAATTTTACGTTATAAGTCACTTACTGCCCTTCAACTTTTGTATTAATATTTTTAATGTATTTGAAATAGTAACGGAGCTATTGTACTTTGCCACACTAAAGGGCCACCCTGTATGTGTTTCACAAGGAACAGTGCTAGCATCAATTTTAATCTAACTACCTAATTTAGGTCATTAACCTTAAGGGATTGGTGCAATTTTTCCAGATGTATTAGATGATTAGATATTAGTTTATGCCTGTTGTGCTTTCATTAATAATTTCAAAAACTAGCTGTAGGGTAATTATTAGTACAAAATATATATTTATATATAAGTGTTAGCTGGTTTAACTAAGTTCACCTTCAAATTGTTTTTATTATTACAAGAAAATACAATAAACTTCAAAATTTACACAGTAAGAAAAATCAAATGAACAGAATAACGGTCTTAAGTTAATGAGAAAACACGTATTCATATTTTATAGAATCTAAATGCTTATTCAGCAACCTCGAGCAGTGAGAATAGCGACATAAGATAACTGATTATAAAGCATCTCAGGGTCATTGCAATATGGTGACATGACACCTGGTTACTTGTGGTCAAAGCGGCACATAGCTATATGAAAATATAACTCCCTCTTTAATAATTAAAAAAAAAAACAGTTGCTTTTGCAGCGACCGCGTAAACTTTTTGGCATTTGTTTTCGTAGCTTTGAATAGGCGGTTCCTCTAGCTTTTGGTGGTGGACCAGTGATCGTTCGTTATGGTTAATCCAACAGAGAACATGCATGAAAATTAAATTTTAAAAATAACACTCTTAAATGTAAGCTAATATCATCAAAAGACCCACAGTTCACAAAGAAATGTTTTTTAAAACCTCTGAATTAAATAGAAGCGCTTAAAGTTTGCGTGTGACGTCAAAGCGTACTTCAAAGTGACCTCACACGGCAAACTGTAATTATTTGTACAAAATTAAGGAGTGATATTTTTTGGTGTGGCTGGACAACGTCCATTTTGAATGGCAAGGTTGTCTATGACGCGTCAAAATGTGGATAGGACGTTTTTAAGGCCAAAAGGCATTTAGACCAATTTGTAATTGGCCATTTTCTCGTGAAAATATTTTTGGAATATCTCAGGGGTAAATCACCATTTGTCATTTTCATAACTGATCTAAAAGATCAGAAATTTTGGGAAAGGAGTGTTCCGACAAAAACTTGTTCAGCAACCTCAAGTACTGAGAATTGCGACATGAGATAACTGATTATAAAGTAGGTATCTCAGGTTCGTTACAATATGCTGACACGACATCGGGGTACTAATGGTCAAAGTCGGCACGTGGTTTTATGAGAATATAACATTGGTATCATAAAACAAAATAATACGGAAAATATAATGACAAAAAGTAGTTCCATTTCGAGTACAATTGGGTTTGACTGATGTAAAGATATTAAATGAATTTTAAAAAATTCAAAAGAACATTGACATAAATATACAAAACACATTTGGCCCACTCCAGTTTTTATTTCCACGGTCACTAGACTCGTACTGAATTTTAAATCCATTTAAACTCAATGAGAGTCAAATTGTAGCTGGGCGAAACCTATTAATGATTTTTTAAAATAAAGAAAATAAAAAAAATAAATAAACAAAATACTTTAAAAGTTAATGGTTCTATAAAAAATAAATTGATTTATACCCATTAGGTATATTATTAAGATCCTTCCCAAAAAATTATTTGCTTTTTATTTTATTGCAAGTCGCCCCTAATAATCCTTAATTATACCTGCTATCTACCTACTTGAGACATATTTTTGTAGCTATCCAAGATATAGATATACTGATTAACACAATTCTCGCAGAAAGAAATTGGCCTTGACGATGTAATGGAACATTTAATAAATTCTGATGATGCATTGGCAAACTTATCCCGAAAGGTGGTGCAATTTAAATTATCTCCCAATACACTAAAATTCAAAAATGGGTCAACATATTAAAAACCTAGTATGTTTTTTTTAGGGTTTTATAAAATATAATAGGTACTACTTGATTCTTCTTATAACCATAATACGAGTTTATTTACTCTGGATATGATTAAATGCTGTATTATTGAGCACCCTGTATAAAAAATGTTCAAAACCTCCTTCTTTGACCGTATTTTTTTAAGAACCAGAGATTTTTTTTCCAACAATGACATTTTTGTGTGTGAATTCTATCCGTGGAACTTTTTAAATATTAAAAATTTCCAAGGGAATTCATCAAAGCTTTTAAACTTTTAAGAAAGTTCAAAAGATGGCAATTCTGAAAACCTACAATTCCTTTTACATAGTTACTTATGCCTGGTTTCTACCGCTCAATTAAGAATTAAACTAACCTAAGAATTAAAGTAAATTGAAAGTGAATTTTATTTCACGATAAATCATGACAGAGTACTTTATAAATAAATTAGAATGACTCCCCAGATGTTTATGCACATGTTTAATTTCGGAGGTATAAAATAACAATTTTAATTTATTAGTTAAGTTTAATTTTTAGTTTAGTTTAATTCTTAATTCGGAGATATAAAGCAAGCATACTTACAAACAAAATCTAATACAGAAGCAAAAAAATATACTTTGCTTCTTCATCATAAAATTAATTCAAATGGAATATCGCATTGGTGGCATCACAAAACAACTAAAAATAAAATAGTGGTAAGCAATCATAAATTAGTTCCAAAAGAAAAATTTAGTTCGGGTTTGTTAATTTATTGGTATTTCACATTTTTTCAAGACAATAGCCATATATATTATAACAAAATATCAACAAAACCATAAAACTACAAAACACAAAGGAGATTGTCATTGGCCGAGTTCCTTTTAGTTACTTTTAAACAGCAAAACAAGGCTAAGTTAAGCGTTCCTTTTAAAAATGTAACCTAGCACAGCAGATATTTTTTTCTCGCCCTCTTGCCACGGATAAGTATGCCCCTCTCTCTCGAACAAACCCGAACAATACGTTGTACAAGTTGTTCCCGAAGCGTTCCTTTAACTGTCGCTTTTTTTCCCGTTTTCTACGGGACGGTCACCAAAAAGATTTACCCCTGAATTTGTCAAGAAAGGCATATCTGTTGACAAAAAAGTGTTTTCAAAATTGTCCCCGTAATTTTGGTCTCTATCCCTTCCCTTATAAAGGTTTTCCCACCATTATTTTGATTGATTTTGAAAGACGCCATCAGCTTACGCCTTAGTGTCACATGCCTGTCATGATCGGTTTGGGGGGGAGTTTGCTCCCCAGAAATTTTTCAAAATATCTAATGTTTTGAAATCTTCCAAAAATTCATACTCCGACGCCCTACTATGCAGGCTACTCCTGCTGCTAACGCTTTCGTTACTCATTTTGTTTACTTTGTAAAATTTCTAAATTGTCCAGGGATGCCAGGCCGCCGGGAGACGGCCGAAAAAACAAACTACTTGACGCTACAATAAGTAGTCTGTCATTGAATGGTCCCACCACCTTTTACCCCACTAGCTGGAAATGCTAACAGCCACTCAATGCGCAAAGAAAAGGGGGCATTTATTTAAGAATAAAATTTTAAGGGAAATTTAATTGTATCAAAAACGGAATTAATTTATTAACTGTAAGTGGAAACTTATTTTTTGTCAATAAAACCGTTGAAAAATCTTTAAAGTTGGCACGGGCGCGTCCAACAGGAATAAAATACAATGCAAAATGTTTTATTTGATATCACGGAGGGCTTAGTGGTTTGTTTGTTGATTTTAATTTTAATTTTTTCAGGGTAAGTCTGTCCTTTATAAGTATAAGTTCGCCCTAAATAACCTACTATTTTATTTACAAAATAAAACGAAACCCTATCTGAACAAAATTAAAATCTTCTAAAATTCTCAAAAATCCTATATACCAAACTAACTAAGATTGTCCGCTAAGATATTTTAGCTATTATTAAAACTGTATCGCTATATACACGCGACGAACTTTAAAAGTCTAAAATGTATTTGCCGCGCTATAACGATAACCTAACTTTCACGGTTGCACCGGAGCCTAATTTCTATAGGACTGCGGTGATGGCGTGCCTTTTGCAAAGGTCTTTAGTCCAAATTTATGGAGAATAATTCCTGAAAATAAAGAGAAAAAATTCTGTATTTTTTGTTTAAAGGGTACCACTTCGGACGGACCCCACATGCAAGGCCAGGATAATGCTGCCTAATTGGTTTTCGAACTGTGACTATTCTGTCTAATACGTTTTACCAAGCCGTTTCCTACGATGAAGGCTTTTTACGTGCGCTAACGTTTAGACTAGTCTGACAACACGGCCGTAGTTCTTTTTTATTTTTACTATTTCGCCAAAAGGCTCTTCTTGCTTATTTTCTTCACTTTATATAAAAACGCACTTTATATAGATCGTTGAGAATTTAATTAGACCTAGGAGTTATCGACAGCCTACCAGAGGTCATGAAGGATGCCCCAATCCCCAATGATAAAATTAAACCCTCGTTACTTCTTTAATAAAGAAAGAAAAGCGAACAAGTATAAGGAAGATACTTATCAGTTTTCAATATTCAAAGAAAAGCAACGGACGAATCGCGTGGTTCCAGGGTACGCACTGGAAATAATGACGCTGATTGAAGGTCTGCGGTGCTCCTAATTCTGAAAAGTCGAAAATTGATTAGCTCCTGTTGTAGCGACTTAAAAAAGTCGGTAGAGTAGCGAATTCCTGGTCCTGTAGTACGGTCCTTGACGAAGCGAATTTCAAATTCGGGCTTTGAACGTTGAGGGTCTCCAGGCAATAATTATGTAGTCCAAATGAGCCTCTCCGAACATTCCTATCAGCGGCTGCAAGGCACGTCCGTCTGAGTGAATGGGAACGACTGAAAATTTGGCTATATTGAGCCGTTGAATGACTGTAAGCGACTAACTAACCAACTAACGGTAAATTTGTCGTCTTAATTTTTCGTTGTCTTTTAAAAGCGGTTCCGATAGTCGCTATTTGACATTTATCGTTATCGATAAGTGGCGGGAGCTAACGGACGGAAGACATAGCCAAGCGAAAACGGAACGCATGAGTAAATAATGGGCGCATTCATCTGACGAAGCCGTGGCGGAGCTGCTCCCGGTAGCACAAAGGTTACCGATACGTTTCGTGAACGTGGTTTCATAATTATTGACGTTTGACAGATGGTTGACATTGATAATTTGAAATTTGTGAGGTTGTTTTGTTTAAAAATTTTTAGTTTTACTTGTTAATATGTTGTAAAAAAAGCTGAAGAATGGATCTAAGAAATATTCGAGGAAATATTATTATTCAACAAGAAATAACGGAAGTTTTATTTTGATGACAGTATTCCATTTCGTACTGCTCGTCCATAAAACAATACTTGTCGTTCGCCATTACCTGCGCGCCACAAAACATAACCTTAATTTTGTGTATTACTATCGCCATCCTTTTAAAATTTCTTTGTTCTCTATTTACTGCACAGCCGCTACCGATATATAGCGCATTTTAAAAGGGCTACCCAAAATGGCGTCCGCTCCAGAACGTGTTGGCGTTGTAGCGCAATTGTAGCTGTTCATTTAAGTGACGTTTCCGTAACAGTTCCATAACTGTTTCGTCAGATGAATGCGCCCAATGACCATTTTTTTTTGACAGATGCAATCAACATAACCTATTTTTTGTAGAGGTCTGTTTTTAAAGTTTTTGGTTGGAATTTTGTTTTTTTTTGTTTTCGTTATGGATTCAAGCTGCAGCTGACCGTCCAAAAAATACCTCCAAATTAACTAGCCTACTAGGGTAGCTTATGCCCGTATCCACCAAAGCAAAAAATCACCAATTAAGTTTTAATCATGATTAGCTGGTTAATTTGCTATCCACCAAATATGTAATTCTCCGATTAGTCTTTAATCGTAAATTAAATTTAATTGTCAAAATTTGGCCGATTAGGAAGGCAATTGCGTGATTTTAAAAAAATGTTAGGTTATGGTATTTGTCAAAAGCACATATTTTCTTTATCATAAGCATTGTTTTGAAAGAAATTAGTTTTTAAATATGGAATTGGAAGACCTCATCTATGACGATGATCTGGATGTGCTAGACATTATTCACTATGACTTTCCAAGGGCTCAAATTGAGAGGACTGAATATTTCCATAACATGGACGACCTTAGTTTTTTTCGTCGTTTCCGACTGACCAAACTTACCGTTGAGCGACTATTGGAAGAAATTGAAGACCAATTGAGCTACAATAATCATGTGTACGTACTTTTCAAACTTTACATCTATCTAATATTATTTATGTGTGAAATATTAATGTTATTTATTACTATTAGAAATAATCCTGTAAGCCCTATGAATCAGCTGCTGCTCACATTGCGATTTTATGCTTCCAATGGACATCAACTGGCGATAGGTGATTTTATGGGGTGTGCCCAAAGCACAACATCCCGAATTATTAGTAAAGTAAGCAGAGCCATTGCTGGTCTACGGCCAATATATGTAAAGATGCCAGAGACTAACGTAGAAAAACTAAGAACTCAAGAAGAGTTCTATACAGTGGCACGTTTTCCAAGAGTGATGGGTGTCATTGACTGCACACATGTCAGAATTCAGTCTCCAGGTAAATGACTAATATACTCTGTGTTTACACCCCTCTCAACTTGGGATTCCTGACACTTCTCTTCAAGGCTAGTACGTCTATGAAAAGATTGCATTTTTTGCACTTTCTTACATTATTATTCTTAAATTATAGGTGGTGAAGATGCTGAAGTGTATCGCAATAGAAAAGGATACTTTTCGATTAACACCCAGTTAGTGGGAAATGCCAATTTAGAAATTTTGGATGTAGTGGGGAGATGGCCAGGCTCAGTGCACGATTCTACAATTTTCAACAATTCCAACATAATGGGCAGATTTGACAATGGAGAATTTAGAGAAGGTCTTTTACTAGGTATAAATATATTTTTCTTTGTCACAACATTCATGAAAAAAAAACAGTTTAGGCACACAACTTCAATTAAAATTTTAATAACAATATCTTCTACGCTTCTTTTTCTTTGAGAACATAATATGTGTCCATATTATATATTTTTAGGCGACAGCGGTTATGGACTTAGAAGATTTTTATTAACACCCTTACTAAATCCAAGAACAAGAGGAGAACTTATTTATAATGAATCACACATCAGAACTAGAAACATCATAGAACGGATTAATGGTATAATAAAGCGCAGATTCCCAGTTTTAGCTTACGGAATTAGGTGCAGTGTGGAAAATATAATGGCAATAATTGTTGCCACTAGTGTTCTGCATAATATTGCCAGAAGAATGGGAGAAGATATGCCACCACTTCCTGAGGGGATAGATGAACATGAGCTTGAATACCTAATTGATCAAGGAAATATTCCTATTATGCCAGTTGCAGATGACCACATTTTGTTTAATTATAGACAGCAGATTATTAATCAGTATTTTGATAATTTACGCCCAGTTTAGTGTTTTAAATAAGTAGGAAAAGCTAATAATTATGTATTTATTAAAAAAAAAAAAAAATATAAATACTAAAATAATGTGTCTAACTTCATACAAATAATTTATAGTAATTGATTGTACGAAAGTGTAAAAGGGCCACATACTACTTTTTTTTCGTAAAATCTTAAATTTATACTATTTTTACATTATGGAAAAAAATGTGCATTTACAGAAATTTTGTAAAAAGTGTGAATAAATGCAATTAAAAAATTGTTGTATGTGGCCCTTCTAGGCTTTCGTAGGATTGTCCTATTTGTAACCAATTTTTAGGCATTTGGATATACAAATAATAAATAAAATAAATATTTTCAAAAATGTTTTTTATTTCTATAACCCCAATTTAAACATAAGAATCGGTAGTAATATTTTAATTTTTTATACAAGTATAAAAAAATACCTAATTACACATCTAAAAAACAAAAAATAAATACCTTTCTAAAGAATAAAGAGTCAAAATCTTATTTTAATCTAAGCTGCTAATCAGGAACAAAATATCACAAAAACAATTTAACATATTGTATCCATCAGTAAGGAACAGCAACTATTACAAAAAATAAGAACAATGTAACTAACAATAAGTAAACTAGTCATACATTCAGGAACATTATGATTAAAACAACAAACAGCTACATTTTAGGAACAAATTATTTTTTTTCATTAATATAGCCGTTAATAGTTCCAATTCCAGTTGGTGCTTTCTCTTTTGAAATATTAGGTCTTGGTTGGCTAGTTCTATCTGCTTTTCTAATAACACTTTGCGTTGATCCAACAGTTGATCGTATTTTTTAGCTACATGGGAAGATGCCAAAATTTGGATTCCCGGCCTTCTTATGGTTGCCTAAAAAGAAGATTTGTAAAAACTAATGTTTTTGCTAAATACATGACTAATTACTGGCATTTGTCGTCTCCCTTGAGTTTTTTTTCTAATTCCTCCATTTGAATCAGCATGTTTATGAATCTGAAATTAATACAACCTGTAGCTATATAATAATTTATGAGTAGCTATCATTGACATTCTAATGTTATTGGACTCTGTCCTATGAGTGAGCAAAACAACGGCGTTCTTTATCCAAATATTAATGAACAGACCTCAATTTTTTCCAATTTTTCTCTTTTAAAACAGTTTTTATGAATAAAGGAAAGATAAACAAAAATGACGTCAACAAATGGCTATAAATTTGACTATAGGTCTGCCCTAGTTTTAGTAAAACATAGTAGTAACTTAAGTTACTAGGTTTAAGATATTTATTGCACTCATCATTGAAAATTACCTCTCTAGTATAAATAATTTTGTAGCCTTCTCTATGTAATAGCAAATGAAATAATTACTAGAAATAATTTTGAGCCCCGACTTTAAAAATGCAATAAAACTTCAAAACCTAGTAACTCAAGTTACTACTAGGTTTTATTAAAAGTGTGGCAGAGGGACAGTATAAACTTTTAGTAATGATTTGCAAAAAATATACATAAAAAATGAAATAAGCAATAAAAAAAATTAATTGAAAGTGACAAATAAGACCTTTAAGTACTGCATTTTTTAAAGTACTAAAAATGAAGATCAGCTCTGTCAAAGGTATATAGTTTGATCTAGTTTTTGCTAACTTACAATAAATAAAGAAATAAAATTCTTACCATGGCATTGTTACATTCTTTTTCTTTTTGCTTCTTAACTGCTTCATCCTAAAAAATATTACAAAAAAATAAAATAAATGGCTATACAAAAACTTTATTAAATTGTACTTACCTCTGCTCTGCTTTCCAGTAAATATGAATCCTTGTGCGTCTGTGAATATGAAGATGATAAAAGTGATGTTGAAGATGAACCTTTGCCAATATCCAAATCACTAGATACTTTACAACCTACTTCTTTTTGTAGTTCTTCCTAAAAAAACAATATTTGCAGATGTAATGAGGCAGCATTTAAAGTATGAGTATTACCGTAGGCTCCACTTCCACAATTTCAATGTTCTCCTGTCCAACATGATTATTGATATGTTGATCCTAGAATGAAAAGATTCTTGCCATCAACAAAAGTTATGCAAAAAATTAATTTAAAAACATTCATACAATTTTGTGTATATTTATTAAAATTCTTACATTGTAATAAGTATATTTTTCTTAACTAACATTCTCCTCTGTTTTTCCTGTCATCATTATATTATCTACTCACCTTTAAAGTACTTCTACGACTATTCTTAACAAACCAATATTCATCTTTTTGTGGTTCTTCTATTTGTTTAATTGTTGGATTATCTGCATCAGAATCAAACATACTAAAGTTCCCTATGACTGTTTTTGGATTCATGATTTGAAGTAAAATGTCATCTGCAGCATCTATTTCAATTTTTACTTCTGGGCCACCGCCTGTTTTACGTTGCTCCTGCTTATTTTTTGCGACCGCCTTTTTAACCTCTCGCTTCCTATTTTCATAAAGGCGCTTAAGGCAATCTTTATCCCTAAATATTCCTGTGCTTGATACACAGTTAAAATCTTTCTCTATATTTTGCCATGATTTTTCTTTTAATGTCACTGAACTTTTATCAGTTCCTTTATTTTCCAGTTGATTTGCATAGTGATCCTTAATTATTGAAAACAACTCTAACTTTTCCCTGACAGTAAAATTAGGTTGCCTTTTTCTCTTTTCTTTTTGTAGGAGATCCTCTACTTCGTCGGACATTCTTTATTAGAATAAAGCAAACTCTAAAAATGAATTTTAATACTTTAGCCAAAGGTATAAGCATATAAAAAGAGAGCTCCAATATTTTGTTTAGAATTGATTTCTCAGTAGGGCAGTAAAAAAGCAATCACATTCAAATAGCATTGGAGTATCCAAGACTTTTCAAAACCAGGAGTCTTCTTAACTATATCTATTTAAACCGATTTTACTTACTTGTAGAAAGATAGAAACACCAAAACCTGTTCAAATATTTCAAACACAATCATAGAAAAAAGAAACCAAGGTTTGGTTTCTTTTTTCTATGAACACAATACAATAACCAACAAATCACAAAATTTTGAACGCCAACGTTCCCAACCTAAAATTTAGGAATCGAAAAACTCTGCATTTAAGTTGTACACCCTGCGAATATTCCGCTGTTGTCAGATTGTTGACCGTGATTAGGTAAGTTGCCGAAAAAAAATGTTGGTGGATACCAAATTAAAGTTAATTCTGGTTAACGTTAATAGACAATTAGTTAATCACAATTAGAGTGTAAATTGGTGGATACGGGCATTAATCTTCTTAACAAAATGCAAAGCCCTTCCACGCCAGAAGCATTAGGGTAGAGTGGGGGAATACCGGCTTTGGGGGTTATTCCGGCCGTTAAGTTTCTCCCACTCCGATAAATAATTTAGCGCGGCTTACGCCTACCAATCAAGCATGTTCACAAATCTAACGGTTGGTATCGTTTAGGCAGTGTTAGAGGAAGCTGTATAATTTTTATAGAGAGTTGTACGAAAAACCTCTTGGTGTTATAAGAAAGGTGTGTATTTAAGGCTGTATATTTCAATAAAGGTAAGTTGTAAAAATAGTTTGCAAGTATACAAATGAATGAAATTATGTTTTCTTTTACTCAATTTGCTTAGAAACGACGTAAGTTTAGGCATATTTAAATAATGTTTAACATATTTAAGTTTATTGTTTTAGGGGTAATTCCGGCCATTATTGTGAGGGTAATATAGCCATTGCCGGTATTACCCCATGAAGTTTTGTTTCAAATTTTCGGTTGATTTCAGATGCCGCGGACGTATAGACAAAAAACCGCAAGGGCATCTTGTACTTCCGAAAACCTATGTGTGCGATTTTTGCCAGTACAAACAATTTTGGTTAATTGCGGCGCATGGCTGAAATTACCCCCAAGCTGCGGGTATTACCGGCCCACTAGTATATATATTTAAAATTCTGTATTTTTTTAAAACTGTTTTGTTTATTTCTAATTTCCATATATTTTGTTCTCGAACGTCTTATCTTTCATTTAAACCTACCAGTTCCCGTTCAAATCAGAAAGTCTCCGAGATATTTGATACTTCCCTTAAGGGGCCGGTAATCCCCCACTCTACCCTATGGTTGATTTCTGTTATTACATTATTGGGAATCCTAAGTGCTTCAGCCAGTCTTCTTAAGTGATTTTTTTCAAATCGGAAATAAAGTTTGCATTCAGCATTATTATAGTTTTCTAAATTGAAATTTCCATACAACTGTGCTCGATACTGAATGTCCTGGCGATCAAGCACGCATCAAGCACCTCCAAGAGAAGGGCATCATCCGAATCACTGGATGAGCCAATAAAAGCAACTTTTCGTATATTTCCAATTCCAAAAATCACTGATAAATATTTTTTGTTTGAAAAAGCTCGTTCCGGTATGAATTTGGCTCGTTTTCTTCACATCATCTGACTCGAAAAAAAAAATGCTTGTGGCAACACTGACCGGGGTGGTTAGTACTCAAGCCTCGTTCTCAGAGCTACGAAAGTCGCTGGCGACACATCCCCACTCTTATCAATTGGGTGTCGCCAATGATCTGCTAGCTAAGCAGATCATTGGGTGTCGCGGCGACGGTGAAGCAGAAACACTGGCTGTCGCCTGGCGCTATGCTATCTGTCACATTAAAACGTAACCCTAATTATTGATTTGTTTGTTTGTAATATTATAAACTTGTTTTGAATAATTTATTATGGAAAGGCGTAACTTTATTAATAGCGTATTATCTTTGGCGAAAAGCCAAACGCTCTTACTAAGGAAAACCAGATAAGAGGAGGAGGTACAGGCATTTTCCAAAATTAAATTTTACTTTAAATAAGTATAGCGGGAATGAGGACAGGCAATGAAATGACACAATTGTATTTATCCCAACGTTTCGTTTTATATTAAAACTTTTTTAAGGGTCAATAAAAATGTCTTTAGGCCTGTATATTCATGCTCTGTAGAATATGACAACACATTTTCTCGAACACACCTTGGATACCTGTATATACCCGAACTGTCAGTACCAATATGGGGCATTAAATTTTAAAATCAAACTGAAAATTCACAAAACAATATTCAAAACACAAACAAAATCCAAAAATAGCTGCTGCAGCAAATAAACGGCACGCCGCACACTGGGGCAACAAGCCCTCAAATTTGGCAATAAATCAAAATATGAAATAGCATTTACCCTCTGCCTACTATTATTTTTCGATGCCCCACTATTCCCAACGTAATAAAACGAACAAGTGCGGTCATTATCCCCACTCTTCTCAACGCATCACTCCCCCCCAGTCGAAGTTAGTTCCTTGCGTAGAATATACGTGCATTGTTATTGTTGGTATTTAAACCTGTTTTAGTGCTGTGTTTAAGCTGTATTTTGATTTTTTTTTATTATCGCCATGGATCCTTCAAGTTCTAGTATTTATTAACATTTTAATAAGTATAGAGTTGAAGAAAAGCTTAAGTAAGCTTATAGCAGTGGTATAAAGTAAAACAAAGGTTAAAGGTTAAAATTCTAAAATATTCTTAAATTCGTGAAAACTATTTTTAGTCTTCCAACGCAGTCCAAGCATTAAATTTTAATTTTTCATAATGAATATTGTTTAAGCTTATCAGATTCATTTAGTTTTTGTGCACTTATTTGCACTTTTCTTCCCTATTTGAGTTGTTTCGAAGTACAGTAAAACATCTCATAAGCGACCACCCTCGGGGAATCCGCCATCTTTAAATATTTACGTTAGTCGCAAAACACACAAAGTTCAAAACAAAACTAATGCTAACAACCCAGTGCCGTACTGAGGGCGAGGCGACTGAGGCGCTTGCCTCGGGCGCAATCACCGAGGGGGCGCCAAAAATTGACAAAATAATCTGAGATTTAGCAATTTTCAAATTTCGCGGACATTTTCCCGCTTAACTTAATATAGAATAATTCTATTAAATTTTACAAGCGCCCTCTTCCCATTTGAGTGAAAACCATAGAATATCATAACATTGAAAACGTAAAATAAAATCAACTTTTGTATCGTTCACAAAGCGATCGCAATCGCAAGCTGAAACTCATCAAAAATTACTTAAAATCAACCATGAGACAAGAAAGATTGACTAACTTGGCAATTGTGTCGATTGAATATGAGATTGCTCAGAGTATTGATTTTTACGATATAATTGATGAATTCGCTGCAATGAAATCTCGAAAAATTTTGTTGTAAATCAAGAAAATTGAATATATTTTGCATAATGCAATTCTATTTTTCTTGTGTACAATTATCCTTATATTGTCATTGTAAATTGCAGCAAAATAAACATAAAAGCTTGACTTCAAAATAGTGTTGAAAATGCTCGAGTTATTTAAAATTCTGTTGAGGGAGGAAGGGGCGAAAAATTTGTAATTCGCCTCTGGCGCCAAAATAGCTGGTTACAGCCCTGTAACAACCCATTTTATTAAAAAACTAATGAAGACGTCTTTAATTTATTTTTACTTAGTTCCGACCCTGTAATCACGAGCAAGCGAAAGTTACAAAAAAATTAACTGCAGCACATTCCTAAAGAAGCAGTAGATTTGTTAAAATCTGGATTCGTCCAGCTCCATAGCCATGATGGTGACACTGATGATGCTGGTGATGACATTGAAGACGATGATAAAAATGTCTTATCACATTCTGAAGACGATGGAACTTGATATTAGTTCTCACAGCTTTTTTAAATTAAAATATAATACAACATATTTATTATAATAATATAAGTAGTGTTCTTTATAACTTTATAATATTTTTAAAAGTAAATTATCCTTTAAGAAGCTATCTATGTATTTTCTTTTGCAATACTAACACCTCTACAAAGCAATATTCAACTTAAAAATCAAATTATAAAGTATGTGATTTATTGCCAAATTTGAGGGCTTGTTGCCCCAGTGTGCGCCGTTGAAGTTGAAATAATTGAGCGACAACGACACCGATCTTGCGACACTTAGGTGGGGGTTAGGGGTAATGACGTAAGGCGGTCCTGATTGGTCAAGATGATAGACACTTAAGGCAGTGCATGAGAAAGCAACGTAAACGTATCTTATGACATCTACTCATGCGCAGTTTAAATTTTCGTTGCGTTACGTGATACGTCAGACTTAAAGATACGGCTTTTCACGTGCACCCAGAAACGCGGTATTATCGACCCGATACAAGCCGATGACACCCGACCACCTGTTAGAAAACCACGAAAGGAAGAATTTTTCTGGAAAACATACTTACATACCTACATATACTATTAAATCCAACACAAGCTCCATTTTCTCAAAAATTAATAAATAATCCATCCAACGGGACGCAACCAAAAACCAGAACATGAAAAATAAGTTAGGTTAGAAAAAGTAAACAAACAAGATAGGTACCTCTCAAATTCCCGGTCTTGCCTTAACTGTATTTTAGGACGCCAGAACTACATTAACGTAACGGGTTTACGTCGCGTGGATACGTTTACGTGTTGGTGTTGCCTTAAGTGTATGTCGCTGGCGACACAACGTAGCTCTGAGAACGAGGCTTTAGATTAGAGTTTCACGACATGCTCTTCTTCTTGGCCAGAAAGATGGTTTTACGACACAACTTAGCTAAGCAAAGGTTTTCACTTTGTTTTGCTGCTTAAGAGAAAGAAATGGAAAGTACCTATCGACAATCGCTTTGTTTGTGTTATGTGGTAGCATAGTCCGACAATTTCTTTGTGATGTGTAAAGATAAACCATTTATTTTTCTGTGGTGTAAATAACCTAATTTTCTTTGATGTTGAGCTGTGATGTTGAGTCGAGTTGAAATCAAAAGTTTTGCGTAATCGAAAATCGAATCTCAAATATTTTGGGCTCGATTCTTTTACTTTTAGTGTGTTTATATAGTATGTGATGTGTAATTAAACGATCTAATAGTGTTTTTATGAACTAAGTAGTTTAAATCCTAATATTCTATTAAAAAAAAAATTAAAATGAAAAATAATAAGAACTCGAAAAACATTGCTAGAATACGAGCAGAAAGTTTTAGTTCTATTAATGAAAAAGTAGTAGATGATATTTCACTCGAATTTTTTTACAGACCTCATACTATTACCCTATTGCTTATATCTATTGGAGCTGTAATTTACTTTGCATTTGTTAGGTAAGAGCCTGTGTAAAAAATTTTGCTGGTAAACAGTGAACTTATAGTTTCTCTGGTAAAAGTAAGTTTTGGGTCTTTAAAATATTAGTTTCAAATTTCTCCTATCATAGTTTAGGTAAGTAACAAGACGGGTACTTAATGATGTATCAACCACAGTGATTTTTTTAGGAAGTGGTGCCAGTATCACATATTAAATCGAGCGGTAAACCTCAGTTGTAATCTGGAGTACACTGTGAAATCATATGTAATTCGTGAAATCTAGGGAAATCTTTGTATACCTACCTACCTAATCTATAAAATCTTGTGTACCTACCTATTAATTCTGTGAAAAGTTTATAAAAACCATAAACTACCATTTTACTTAAAAAGTAGGTAGGTATAATCTGAGGTATAATCTTTAGGTCAAAAATGCATGGCATAGAACAATATAGTTATATTTTTTATAATAACCAAGCTACCTTACTCCTTATGAATGATTTGTATCACAATTTTTGAGATAGGGACTAAAATATGGTTTATATGGAGGTTTATATATTTTTGCTAATAACTAAAAACTGATTAAATTTGAGAAACAAATTTCAAATAAAAAAATCGTCTTTTCATTTCCTACAATAAAGGCCCAAATAAAGGTTATTGTGTTAAGGAACCTAAGGTTATAAATTTCCGATTTTGTTCTAAAGTTTAAAAACAAATCTAATTTTAAAAATAGAAAACCTATTGAAAAATTTATAATGATTTTATTTTGCATATTTTCTCTGCTAATTTTAGTTTTTATCGGCATACTTACCTAATATGAATATTTATTATAATATTGTCATGTCGGTAAGTAGGTAGGTAGGTATGTGTAAAGAACAAACACCTTCGCCATTTTTTTTAATCAATATTTCGTTACTTCTTTGTTTTATCCGAAAAAACGGTCAAATACCCATCTTTGTAGTTTTGTTTAAGTTGACCATTTAAAGAAAACGTAGCATCATCTGAAAAACAAATTCTTTGGACCATTCGTGCGTTCTTACCTGTTAGATCAATCATTATTTCATAAAATTGCTTTTGTCTATCAGGATCATTGTCCAATAACTCTTGTACAATTACTGGTTTGTAGCAATGAAACTTCTCTTTTTAAAAAATAATTAGGGTGAGTATTAGGTTAGGTTAGGTTAGAGTGGCAGACCTCTGGCATTGTCCAAAAGGTCACACTTAGTCCTATAAGTACCGTTGTGGTACCACACATGTTCCGCAAAACCTATTTGCATCAGCTACCTGATGGTTAACGCGATCGTAAAAGAATCTTGACAGCTCAATTAATCCAGCCACTGCTGTTAATAAACTTAGTAAGTCAACCCAGTTGCAGCCTGCTCACTTCCTCCAGATTAGTCCAGATCATTAAAAAATGGTTCGCCCAGTGTATTGAATCTTCTTTTCGCGAGGCCGGGACATTCACACAAGAAATGCTGAATACTTTCCTCCTCTTCTTCATCTCTGCAACTTCTACAGAAGTCGTTAGTTGGTATTTGCATACGTTCAGCGTGTCTACCGAACAGGCAATGTCCGGTGATTACGGCAGTGATGTTTCTTAGGTCCTTCCTGTAGCGTGAGGCATACGCGCAGGCGCAACCATATGAGTCCATAGCTAGGAACACGACCAGCAGCCGGCAGTCTGTACCTGGTTCCGCTACGCAACAACACGCCGTTTCTCTACGTAGTTAATAAGTACTTTTGTTAAACTGACCAGTACCTTACGTTGTATGTTGTCAGTGATGTGAGAGGAGAATATTCTCGAGAGAAGTTTTTTTACATAATTTACACCGCCTCGATTTACACTGACAAATTTTGCAATGATTTTTAAAATTTTGAGTTTCTCTAACCTTTTCTATAACTCTGGCAACAGTGATTCAGGGAAATCCCCTAGAAGCTCGAACGTATACTCGTATACAGCTGTGTGAATTGTAAATGGTGTGGTGGTGATGAGACTAACGCTTTGACATTTGCCGAAAATAAGCAGAATAGGTAATTTTTAATTTCTTTTTGTTGCCATTTCTAGCGATTTTCTTGCCATTCTCAGAAAATTCTCTAACTTGAGAATATTCTATTGTTTAGCTATTCGATCTATCTCTTCTTTGACTGATCCCAGTGGTCTAGCCATAGTATTCTCTGCTAGTTCGACAGACATGCTTGCGCCCTCCCTGGCGAGCGCATCAGCAGTCTCGTTACCATAAATGTTGCTGTGTCCAGGAACCCAACACAAGGTGATTTGATGTTGAGCACCAAGTGTGCAGAGATAGGGTGAGTATTATACTGACGCCCAAATTGTGTGCTTGAGCTATGAGAATCTTCCTTTAGTAATAATATGTTTTTTCCTTCTTCTCGGGTATACCAGCACGACTACTTTTAACAGTAACTTTCAACAGTACGGGAACTTCTCCACTTAATTTCTACTCT
This sequence comes from Polydrusus pterygomalis, assembly GCA_963969555.1. NCBI lineage: Eukaryota > Metazoa > Arthropoda > Insecta > Coleoptera > Curculionidae > Polydrusus > Polydrusus pterygomalis. Next base: position 72,382,347 of record OZ018376.1, on the reverse strand, counting down.
CAACACTGTCGATTGGCTAATATGAGGACGGTTTGGGTATTTTTCATTGAACATTTCACGGACTCACCAAACATAATCAAAATGTCTATGCAGGGAGGCACATTTTGGAGGTTAAATGAGCAGAGCAAAATTCAAATTTGATTAACATTTACCGATATTTTTTGACGTTTCAAACTTAAATATCAAATTGTCATTGTCAATGCTTTAAAGATTGTGACTTGAGTTGAGAACATTACAATAAGTAGAGAAACATATCAATGGTGAGGTGCATATCAGCATTAAAATGTTAATATTTCATAAACGGTTGAAGATAGGTACAGTTGACGACATATAAATTGGTACACTCTACCCATACATAACTCAATTACAACAAATTTGGGTAAAACGGGTTTCTCACCTTGCTGCTTATACCTGGATAGAACACCAGCTATATACATAGCTGTAAATTATTGTATGTACGATTTTTTACCATAAGTAATAATGATTATTTCTAAATATTTTTGTGTTTAAATTACAGCCGCGAAATAAGAAAATTATAAAATAATACCAGGAAAACTACAAAAGTATAAAGCCAAAAAGGGTAAATTTATTAACAAACAACAAACAAAATACTAATATTTAATTGCTGCGCCATTGGATTCTAACACTAATCGTAATCTTCTTGGCTTTGACAAAATAATAGCCCTTCCCAAATTTCATCTATTTTATCAAATAACTCTATTTCATTCTATGGTTTAAATTTTATTTTGTAGATACATTTTTTTTACCATCAATCCCCAAACATTTTCAATTGGATTTAAATCAGGACTTCTTGAGCACCAAGGCAGACATGTTACGTTGTTTTGTCTAAACCAGTTTCCTATATTTCTTGCAGTATGCACAGGGTAGTTATCCTGCTAAAATATAAAGTTATTTCCTTCAAAAACTATCGCGGCTGAAGGAAGATAAACATTTTCCAAAATCTAAAGATATATATTACTGTTTAGTGTTCCACCAATATACCAGCATACACCTGCACCGTAAACACTTATCCATGCCCACACATTAACGGAGAAACGTCCACTGATTTGCTTTTTTTTAATATACTTCTCATCATATCGGGAATTTGGTGCTCTATATACTCGAATCCTTTCATTATGTAGACTGAAAGGTTTTCTCATCGAAAAAGATAACATTTTGCCAAGACAAAATAATTTTCTGGTAAATATTGCATAGCAAACCCAATTCTTTGTTCATTATCACTATTTTTTAAAAACGGTTTGGATGCAGCTGCTCGATTTCTTAATTCGGCACATTGTCTTACTCGGCGTTGCGCAGTTCTAGACAAAGCAGGGAATCCTGTTATGTGCATAGCGGATACTGCAGTTTCAAATGGATTTTGCCTTAAATAGGTACTCCACCAAATTTCGGTCTTTATCATTTGATTATTTTCTATTATTTAAACCAGACCCAACAGACCTTTCAAGTGTTTGATGTATGGAGAACTATAGGGTAGTCCTCCATAGTTTGATAATAGCGCCATTTTTTACAATTCCTTGAACAGTACTTCTAGGTACTCTTAAATGATCAGCTATTTTTCCATAAGACCATCCTATTTCTACTAAACATATTATTCTTGCTTTTTCAATAATACTTAAATGAGGCATTTTTAAATCAAATAAAATAATGACAATACTTTGACAGATATCATGATAACAATTTACACATTACAAAGGTAATAAAGGTAAAAAAGTTGCATTTACAGTGTCACAGTTTAGTGTACGAAATTATCTGTCGTCAACTGTACCTATAGGGTATGATTATTTATGAAAAATGTATAGAATTAATTGTACAATGTAAAAATGTAGAAATATACAATGTGTTTCATTAAAAAAATTAAAGTTGATACACGTAGCATTTTATAATATATTTTTTCTAAAAAAATAATAAAAAAAATGAATTTGACGGGTCCGGGCGATTCTGGTTTAAGTTGACGGTATTCTACACTCACCGGCAAAAAAACCGGCCAGTAAAAACTGGCCCCAATTTCAAAGTTGGCTTTCTCGCGAACCGCTTATTAGATTTTGATGATTTTTTTTAAATTGTAGACTGATTTCTTAGTAACGATGCTATGTCAGAAATTTTTATTCAGATTTGAATTTAAGCATATACGAGGTGCAACGATGAGACAAAGTTTCTTGCCCGAAATTTGGAACATCCTGTGGACTGCAACAGTTATAGCAGCTATTGTTAACTAAAATCACATTAATAACCTTGACCTTTTCGGAACATTTTGTTTTTTTAATCATGAAATTATCTCTGTTTTTATTGGAGATACACTGCTTCAAAGCAAACGCTGAAAACACAACAAATAGACATCAAAACGTAAGTTTAATCATAAAATTAACAAAAACATAAAAATTAGAATAATGGAACAAAATTAAAGGCGCTAATATCTAGTGTGGCCTCCTCGCGCCAAAATGACTTCATTCAGTCGATTTGGCATGGAATCAATAAGGTGTGTAACAAATTCTTGTGGAATGGCATCAAAGTTTTCCTGAAGTGCAATTCGCAGATCATGAAGACTGTCGGGTAAAGCAGGTCGGCGACGAATGCGTCTTTGAAGTTTGTCTCAGATATGCTCAATTGGATTGAGATCAGGACTGCAAGCTGGCCAAACCATTCGCTCAATATCCACTTCGTCCAAATATTCGTTAACTACTCGTGCCACGTGCGGTCGCGAGTAGGGAACAACAGCGTTCTGGAGAATATCGTCGATATATCGATGCGCATTTAAGGCGCCGTTTTCAACAAAAATTAAATCTGTACAGGCGTCCCTCGAAATTCCCGCCCACACCATCACAGAGCCCCCATTGTAACTCACCCGTTCTGAAATTGTGCAGTCCACAAATCTTTCATTTCGACGTCTCCAAACTCGCTCCCGACCATCATTCGATCGCAGGCAAAACCGCGACTCATCCGTGAAAAGGACTTTTGTCCATTGTTCAAGCCCCCAATTCATATGTAGCCGCGCAAATTGAAGACGCGCTCGACGATGTCTCGGAAGCAGCTGGGGTCCTGTGGCAGGCCTCCTTGAAGACAGATCGTTTTATTTAAGTCTTCGTCGGATTGTCCTCTCGCTGACAACAATCCTACGCACGGTTTGTAGCCGATGTTGAATCTGAACAGCTGTAGTTCTACGATTTCGTAAAGCATTTAGGACAATAAAGCGGTTGTTAATTGCATTTGTCTTCCGTTTTCTTTCGGAACCCACTCGCCTGTTAAAATTTCCCGTTTCCATATACCGATTCCAGGCATCCTGGACTGTTGTTCGCGGTTTACCAAGGGTTTCGGACACATAGCGTTGACTTCGTCCATCCTCAATTAGGGCCACAATACGAGCAACATCCGTAGCAACAGTGGCGGCTCGTTAATGAAGGGCTCTGGGGCGCCGCCCTCACTGCAATTATTTCAAACATAATCCAAAAATACTTTACTTAAAAACCCAATAAAGCAATTATGTAAGCAATCCATTAAAATAATTCAAACCAAACATAGCCCTATTCCAGCGGGCAGGCTATACTCATAGACAAGCGAGTTGCGCGCTCTCAAGATTATACTAAGCGCGGGCGACCGTTTATTCGTCCCGATTCAACGCGACTTCTCGTTATCACTACGGAGGCGTCACCTACATATCGCACAACGAGGAGCTCAAAATTTTCCGCCCAACAGCTGTTCGCGACTCGCGATTCGGCCTGTCGGGGTGCTCACGTTTTGTTTATTTGTTTTGATTTATTTATTAGTTACATTATAAAGTTGGAAAATTTCGTCTAATATGAAGGTCATTGATTTACAGAAGCTTGTGTTTAGTAGTTCTCTGAGCTTAGTGAAAAACTTAATTTAAAAAATACAGGGCGGCCACTACCAATATTGAATATAGTATCTGCAAGTGCAATCAAAATGTAAAAGTAAGGCACAGTTTACGGGTAAGTTTGACAAATAAATATATAATAAAAAATCCTGGATATGCGGTTGTGAGGACAAAAATAATTTTTTTTTTGTGTTGTGTGTCTTCTTTTTGACGGGGATGATAATTGGACTATAAATGGGGTGCAGGACTTAAAACATCTTTCAGAGAAAATAAAAAAAAACATAAAAATAGTGCAAAACATCGTTATAATGTGGTACGTTTTGAGATGTTAGGACAAACTAATATTTTAACTTGTTTAAGTAGTGCTTATGCTGATGAAATTAAAATTTACAACGAGAAAGTTAGAAAAAACAGACAGGTACTTTCGAAAATAATAGGAAAATATAGACATTTTAATTTTTTTTTAATTTAAAGCCAGCGCCCCCCTGACTCACTAGTCACGAGCCGCCACTGCGTAGCAGATAATGGCATTTTTTGATTTCAAAACCGTTGACAAGCTCTTTATGTCGTCAATGTCGCGTATGCCGCCTTGATTATTTACACGTAGAAATTTTTGCCTGCAAACAGTTTGTCCGAGGCGTTTGCTTTGAAGCAGTGTATCTCCAATAAAACAGAGATAATTTCATGATTCAAAAAACAAAATGTTCAGAAAAGATCAAGGTTTATTGCGATTTTAGTTAACAATAGCTGCTATAACTGTTGCAGTCCACAGGATGTTCCAAATTTCGGACAAGAAACTTTGTCTCATCGTTGCACCTCGTATAATTCAAATCTGAATAAAAATTTCTGACATAGTATCGTTACTGAGAAATCAATCTACAATTTAAAAAAAAAATCATCAAAATCTAATAAGCGGTTCGCGAGAAAGCCAACTTTGAAATTGGGGCCAGTTTTTACTGGCCGGTTTTTCTTGCCGGTGAGTGTATATAATAGGCTGATGCGTTGCTGTTTCATAATGCTGCATATAGATATTAAAACTTTGCCATAGTTATAGTTTTTTGTGGCTCCCAACATAAGTCGAATTTTTGAATACTTTAATTTAAAATTTTGGGTATGTTCGTTGGGGACTGGGAACCATACACGTGACTAAATAAAAAAAAAAAAGTGCTGCAGAGCTTAAAAGCTATATTATTGAGAAGTCAAAAAATATATGTTGCATAATATATTATTGAAAACAACTACTTTAGATGTCGATTTTTAAAACACCACTCTCTATTTTTTTTTAAATGGAAAGTTACTGTGTTTTTGGCCTTGACATCATTTATTGATAAGAAAACCAAATTATGATAAATACGATTTATAGGTTAACAAAAATATAAGACATCCTTGAATGAATTACCAAAACTAATAACTTTTTTCTATGACAAAAAAAGGAAGCATTTGTCCCATATTTTAGATGCTGATATTTTTGTAATCATATAATAAACATTATTTATCATTTTTTATACTTTAATACTATATACACTGGTAAATATTATGAAATGATGCCAAAGGCCAAATATACACACTAACTTCCTATTAAAAAAATTAAATTAGTTACTGGTTTGTTCTAACAATTAACATCGATTTATTTTTTATATCAAACTTATCATCTGTAGCAGCAAACACTAGTGACGTATTCATCATTCCTTTTTTTGTTCAATACTTCGTTACTTCTTCGTTTCGTCCAAAAACCCATCTTTGGAGTACGATTATTTACACTATACGTTAAAAAATGTTGTATTTTTTATAAATTAATAAAAGCAGAAAAATAAATACAAATGGGCAAATTTGAACAGAGAACCCCGCACTTCTCTTATGGAAAATGGCCCTCGGTTAAATTTCCTAAATTTTTAGTATGTTATAGAGAATGTCATTCTGATCAAAAGTATTCATGGCCACAACAAAATCTGCCGACCAGTTTTTAAGATATAGGTTGTCCAAGTTGCAAAATATGAGTTTTCAATACATTATATTTTCGTAGTTTATAATATTAATTCCTTTTATTTTTCTACATTTTTGTTGACCCTGTCGTAGATAGGATGGAATATTATAAAAGTAGTTTAAAATTTTTTATTATATAGTGACGAAAATTATTTAATATTTTTTTGTTAAATCATTGTATTTTCGGCATTAAATTTAATATTAACAAAGTAATACTGTAGATGACATTAGCTTGGAGCAAGCTATTAGATTTTATATTATTTAAAATTATACAGGGTAACTCAAAAAAATTAATATTTTTTTAATTAGTTTTTAAAGAAATTTTGTAGATATTTCTTTATGTACGGCTTGTCGCTTATCGTATAGTTCCAAATATATATAAATATCAAGGTTATACAGGGTGTTTCCAATGATAACTGATAGAAAAAAAAACACAAAAAAACGTAAGTAAAACTAGTTTTGAATATTTCTAATTACTTCGGGAGAAATGAACCTACACCTATGTCTTATTCGTGCTTTCAACTCCCCAATATTTGCCGATTTCGTACAAGGAATCAAAATTTTAAATTTGTTACTTCTTTATAATATAATAATATGCATTTTAAAAATAGTCAATAAAAACTAGGTTACAAACTCGCATTGTATATAAATTTATTATACAGGGTGTTCCTTAATGGTGTGCTAGTATTTTGGGTGTGATTTCTCAAGTCATTTTATAAAGAAAAGTTCATATAAACATATGTCGTAAACGGCTTAAATTCTTTGCTACAGGGTGTTGAATTTTTTATTATTTAATGAGTTTTTTGTAATATCTCCGAAAGTACTTTAGATAATACTAGCGTGTACCCGGCCTGCGTTGCAGCCCGGCATTATACGACGTGAGATAATAAGGCGAACAAACCTCAAACTCAACCGTTTGCCGGCCCGTCCACAATTCACATCCATGCATAAAACATAGTCTGTCTTCGTCTATTCCGGATTCGGATCGATCGTTGAACGGGCCGGGGACCGGTTAGGTTGGGTCGTTCGTTCTCCCTACTCTAATTTATCAGTGTTTCTCTATAATATTATGCATGTATTATACATAAAAACCTTCCTCTTGAATCACTCTATCTATTAAAAAAAAACGCTTCAAAATCCGTTGCGTAGTTTTAAAGATTTAAGCACATATAGGGACGGGACGGGCGATAGCGACTTTGTTTTATACTATGTTAAGATTTTCAATTTTGGCATGTGCTAATAGGATATAAAACCACATATTTTAGTTATAAAAGTTATTTTTTTGTCCCACCAGTGGCGTCCCTGCAAACATGTCTTCTGTGGATATTATTTCTGATTAGCCTGACCAATTATGTCTCTTGCGTTTTTCTCCTCAGGCACAATGTTCTTAATTAAAATAATTAAATTAAATTAGCTTCATTTTGCAGTATTGACGAATCATTTTTGATCGCATAAGTAAATCTAGTTATCCTGGAAAGGTGACGTTCCTAAAAACATAATTAACGCCTTAACGGCAGTCTTATCTGCATTTTCTCCAAGAATAACTACCTGTGTTTCTTCAAGATGTACCATATTATGCGCTAAGAAATCAAATGTGGTACATGCATGATGGAGCTCCTGCTCATTTCAGTGTAATCGTTCGCGACAATTTCGATGCAGTTTATCCGAATCGTTGGATAGGTCGCGGAGGAGCTCAACAATGGCAAGCAAGATCCCCTAAGCTCAATAGTTTTGATTTTTCCTTGTGGGTCATCTTAAAACTCTAGTGTATAAAACTCCCATTAACACTTTAGAAAATTTAAGGGAGCGAATAATTGCCTTTTGTGAAACAATACGGAATTTGCCTGGAATATTTGAACGAGTGCGCTATTCGATGCAAAGACGGGCGGGTAGCATGCCTATTAAGTGAAGGTGGTCATTTCCAATAATTTTTATAAAACAAAATTTTGCATTATCAATGTTAATAATAATAAATAGTAGAGCTAATTTAATTTAATTATTTTAAGTAAGAACGGTGTGCCTTAGGAGAAAAACTCAAGAGATCCTTTTTATGTAGAATTGACCAGGCTAATCAGAAATAATATCCACATGGAAAAAATGTCAGTGGTGTACCACTTTTTTTTTCTAAAAAATATCAGTGGATATGTCTGCAGGGACGCCACTGGTGGGACAAAAAAATAACTTTTATAACTAAAACATGTGGTTTTATGTCCTATTAGCACATGCCAAAATTAAAAATATTAGGGTAGAGGTACCTGTTTTGGCAACTTTAATGTATTAGCCAAGTTTAATAAACAATTATGTTAATCCTGTTCGAATATACTCATTTATTCATTTTCTCTATCATACCCATAGTTAATAAAAAGGGATAGATATACTTCAAATAGTGATGGGATGGGAGATAGTGTGGGAAAATTGAAGATATGAGATAAATCGACACTTTCACCGGTTATGGCCAGTTTTTGCCTAAATATGGCCATTCCCTAAAACCAGCTTTGGCCACACGTTTCTTTTGGTATATAGGTATACCTAATGAGATTATTTTGTCGAATTCGTGCTAAATGAAGGATCGGAAAATTGTTTTATTAATATATAAACTTTCACAAAAAATCATTTTTCTTAAATCTAACTACATATTTTCAAAGACCATTTTTTTTTATTTTAAAAATAGCCCTACGCGAGTTTCTTAAAAATTACCTAGACCAAGAGGTTTTCATACAAATAAAAAATCTAAATATTTTTCCATTTCCGGAGCAGAATATGATCCCCTTGCATTTTTTTTTCAGGCTCTTTAATGATCTTTATATGGCCAAATAAGTGACCAAAACTAGAAATCGAATAACCGATTTTGGCCACCCCTATGACCAAAACTACTTTTTAAAAAAAAATCTAATACCGGTTTTGGCCACCTCAAAATAAAATATTAAAGTCAGGGATTTAATAATTCTACATTTAAAATACTATTCCAGACATATTACCAAACGCATAATTGGAATAACATTTGGTTTAATGTATAAGTAATGTATGTAGTTAGAAAAAAGCAACAAATATATAGACAGGTTCCTTACCGATTTTACTAACCACTACCACTACCAGAGCAGAGGCCAAAACTGGTGCGTCTACCCTATCTAAAGTAGTTTCGGAGATTACAAAAAACGCATTAAAAAAGAAAAAATTCAACACCCTGTAGCAAAAAATTTAAGCCGTTTAGGACATATGTTTATATTAACTTTTCTTCATGAAATGACTTGAGGAATCACACCCTAAAATATTAGCACGTCATTAAGGAAACCCTGTATACGAGAAACCGAGCGAGAAACTTGGTGACAGCCGAACGCCTTATAATAATCTAAATAGGTATTGAACTAATTTGTTTATTTAATTTCAGGGATACAGATGATGTAGAAAAAAATATTTGGTCTGGTTTACTTTGTTGCTGTTTCTTTTTCTTGATAATCTCTGTCCTGGCCTTTCCCAATGGACCATTCACGCGACCTCATCCGGCAGTATGGCGAATCGTTTTTGGCATGAGCGTAATATACCTTTTGGGTTGTCTGTTTATACTTTTCCAAAGCAAGAAGACAGTTAACAAAATTTTGTTTTGGTTAGATCCAAATCTTAAAGTAAGTATAAATTGGTCATATACATCCCTCTAGAATGTTTAAGAGTTGACAAAGACAGCATATCCGGCCACGGCAAAGTGGCGGGGAGGTTAATAATAAACAAACCGATGACTACGTCCATTGAATATCAAACTATAAAAATAGCGGATCTTCGAGAAAACTTGACAACCCTGTTTTAGACTGTATTGGAGACGGCTTGGCCGCCATTGTGGAGTAGATCGTAAATCTATAGTGACAAATGCAGCGCCTCGGCAACAGATGTTTCAAATTCACTGATGTGATGTCGTGGTGTTGCCGCATATCGTATTTTATTGGAATTTTTAAGGATTTGAGCATTTTTAACAGACATTAAAATAGGAGGTTCTCAATTCCAGCCGAATGTATGTTTTTGATAATAATATGTACGCTGATTACTCCGGGGTAATTGGACCCATTTTCATAATGATTTTACGGTTGCATTAGGTGTTGAATGTTATACAAATAAAAGTAGATAAAAAGCTACAGCAAGTATAGCTATTTGTAGTTGGGTCGAGAACTCACTAAGTCACTTAATGAATTGTGCATATAATAAATCCTATTTTGTAAAAATATATTGAAAAAAGTTTGTACATATGCACATGACAACTTCGTAGGCATAACATTATTGCATATTTTTTTAATAAATCACTAAACTCCGCCATTTCTTAAAACTGGGTTGTACTCAAAACTGCCAATTTTTTTTTTTAAGATACAGGGTGTTAAAATATTTTTAAAAAATATTTATTTTAGTTATATTTCGAAAATCCTTAAAGATACGGTATTGAAAATTTGTGCTTATCTATTTTGGATCAAACTACACCTTTTCATTAAAAAATGTTTTGCTTTCTTCCCCCAGTTGCGTGCGTACCAGATACCATCACTTTTTTTTTTTGGTGAAAATATTTGATACGCCACTGATTTTTTAAACTCTGATGCATTTTTATGCATTATTGATACAAGCTGAACAAGAGTTGTCTCTACTATGTTTTTGAAAAAGCAGTAGATTTATAGATAACTCTGATGCCGTATGGGACAAAATTAATTTACTTATGAAATTAGTACAAAACATGTTATAAATTATTATTGCCACAAGTAATTTAACAAGTTACTTAACAAGTAATTTAACAAATAATTTAACATACTGGTTTTAAAGAAACTGTTGAAAGTGGCCACCATCTGCTAAAATACTAGCATCTAACCGTCTTCTCATGGAAGTTCTAACATTTTCAAAAATTGCTGGGGTGTTTTTAATACTTTCACATGGCATTATTATACGGTTTCTAAGATCTTCCTGGTTTTCAACTGGAGTTTTGTAAACCAGAGATTTTAAATGTCCCCAGAAATAAAAATCCAATGCATTTAAATCTGGGGACCTTGGCGGCCTTGGTTGATTGCGTAGTGCAACGCCTCTACCGATCCATCGATTACCGTATACAGCATTTAGATATTCTCTGGCTGCGGCACTAAAATTGGCGGGAGCGCCGTCATGCATAAAAAACAACTGGTTTCGCTGAGCTAATGGCAAGTCCTCTAATAATATTGGCAGTTCATTTTCTAAAAAATTGCGATAGGTTTGGCCTTCTAACCGCTGGGGAAGAAAGAAAGGGCCTATTAGTCTGTTACCAACTATTCCTGCCCATACATTTAACGAAAATTGATACTGAAAATGTCTTTCGTTAATGGCGTGTGGATTTTCTCGACTCCAAACATGGTTGTTATGAAAGTTTGTTATTGCATTCTTAGAAAAATTAGCTTCATCGGTAAAAAGGAAATTATCTAAAAATTTTGGATTGCTGGCAACCTTTCCAAAAACCATTGACAAAAGTTAACGCGTTGAGGAAAATCACGTAGTAAAAGGGCCTGAACTCGCTGTATGTGGTAAGGATACATTTGATGATCGTGAAGAATCCTTAAAACGGTTTGCTGACTAGCGTTTACCTCATGCGCAATTTTTCGAGTACAGTTTTCTGGATCTTCTTCAATTCAGCTTGTATCAATACAGTTAAAAAAATCAGTGGTGTAGCAAATATTTTGACCAAAACAATATTGATGGTATCTGGTACGCACGCCACTGGTGGAAGAAAGCAAAACCTTTTTTAATGAAAAGGTGTAGTTTGATCCAAAATAGATAAGCACGAATTTTCAATGCCGTATCTTTAAGGATTTTCGAAATTAACTAAAATAAATATTTTTTAAACATATTTTAACACCCTGTATCTTAGAGGGTAAACATTTTAGGGCATAAGTCCATGTGAACTTTTCAACTTAAATTGATGCCAGGAATCATATCCTAGATTTTCTTGATGTACTTAAGGATAACTCTGATATCGATATATATTCAAATTTGGATTTTTATTTATATTTTTAATTATTTTAAAATTATTTCATTTGTTTTCTGTAAAGATATATTCAAAATAACTTAATTTAATATAAACATGTTATAAACCTGTAAATTTGTATTTCAATTCTATTCAATGATAAATGCTATCACAATAATAAGTTTTTTTAGTACTCCTATGTTAGGAATGTAAAATGTAGATAATAAATACAAGTTTATGAATATGAACACATCATATATTTTTGCTTTTAACTATGGTTCAACTTAAAACCCAGAATTACTGGGCTTGGTAATTAAATCAAAATAAACCCAAACGGTTGTTTTTTATTTTTGGCGTTGTAAAATTTCTATTTCATAAAACAAATAGGAAAATATTGTTCCGTTCTATCAGAAATCGGAATTTAAAAAAATGCCACGCGGCAAAGAAGTCAAAGAACAACAGGTCGTCAACGTCTCGGAAAGATGGGGAATCACCGCATCCTAAGCAGCATAATACGCTGTTGCCGGCTCAGCGGAGTGGGGCCATATTTTTATACTAATGAGATGGAATTTTAGAAAAAAATATTGATATTTATCAGGATAAATATCGTCGCATAAATATCATATTTATCAAGATATATATAAGGATATTTATCACGGATATATATCCTGCCAACCTTGTATAAAACGTCAGTTTGTTCTTATGGAGCTCATTTTTTAAATATATTTTCCATATATCCGGTGTAAAAAAAGATATTGGGTTGCGGTTTTCACAGATATTCTTCCTATTTTCCTTGTTTTTGCTTAAGTAACTCATTTTCCACTGTTACATTTTCTATGACTTCATTCCACAGACCCAAAACTATGTCATTTGTTACAGGATGCATAGAACTTATTTTTGCATCACAATTGCGCTTACATTCCGACCAAACCATTTCATTAGGAATAAAGTGGAGGAAGTCTTAAAACTCGATGCACATGTTGCAATTCTAGTTCATGCAACCTATTAAAATAAATAAAAGTAATTCAAAACAAAATAAATAGCGCTTTTCAGATTACTTGTAACGTTTGGGTGGGATATGCTGCTTCACTATTATTCAGACCTGGTCCTTCATTACAAATGGTGAAACCGGAATTTGTCTTTATTCTAACCATGCAATAAGTAATATTTTTGACGCACTTGTATGTGCTTGTATTAGCTCAGAAGGATATGTGGCGTTATACATGATAATAAGCGACGGTTCTTTCAAGTTTAGTAACAATTTTTCTTCAAACCATTTCCCAAAGTTTTCACTATTTATCGAATCATAATAATCACCAGATTTCAGGCCAGACTTGAATATCAAACTTGCATTATTCACAAATTCATTTTCTAAACCAGCATCTAGAATAATATACCACACCCTCTGACGACTTTTTTTTAACCGTATGGAGAATATCACCTTGCCAACCCTAAAAGCCTCTACTGTATATTCAGGTTTCATCCAGAAAAACAGGTTTTAGGAGAAATTGAGAGTTGCCGTTATTCTTAAATTCTCTTAAAAATTCTACTCGTTTTTGGGCTATATGAGGTTGCTATATTAAAAAAAAACGCCTGTTTGATGCAGTATGTCTGTCTTCCCATACATCGTACACGGCATTCGGCTATTATCCATTATAATACCTTCCTGGATTTAAGGAGATGTGACTGAAACAGAACACAGGCCTGTTCACTAAAAAAAGCATGTGTGCAGTTTAACTCGTGGAATATGTAGATCACAGCATTCTACTACTAGGCCAGGAAAGATTCAAACCAATTGTATAGCAGAGAAGCAAACCAAAATGGCAGTTGATTTTTTGATATGCTGTCTTGTCAGAATTTAACAAAGAAACTTATTAACCTCAAAATACTAAATTAATAAACAAATGGATGTCAACGTCTTGACGTATTGTCATAATTTGAGAAGCAAAACTAACCTTAAACTATTAGGTTAGAATCCGTGCCGCTGACTTTTAAGACGCCGCCTGTGGTGGACCTCACCCCTCCGAGACGCCCTCCCACCTGGATCCGTCCAAATGCCTTTGTGAAGAGGCTAGTATATTATGCTGTCTCAGTCACTTCTTTAAAATCAAGACTGCTACGGTCTATTATTATCCAACCATTAATCTACCTGTTCCACCATTGTATTAGAAGAACGTACCAGTGGATATAAATATTAGGCAAAAATATACCTCACATTTCTCTTTTTAGAATTTTCATATTGATATGGATAAGGAGTACGGAGTGAACTGCTCAGATGTTTCTCTGGAAAGAATTTGGAGCCATGTAGATGTTTTTGCTTTGGGACATTTCCTTGGATGGATGTTTAAAGCTATCTTGATAAGGCACATGGGTATTCTTTGGGCCACCAGGTAGGTAACAAATAATATTTTGTTTAATTTTGTAAAACACCCCTGTATTTCCCTATCATTACGTCATACGAAAAACTAAGAAATTTGGTTTTATCACTTATTCTTCTAATTGTGTTAAACAGCGATTTTTTAAATTATGTTTATATTATAAGAAGCACGCATGTCATAGTTCTGCCAATTTCTTTTTCTAATTTAACAAAAAACTCCCTCTTATAACAGCAAAAAATTATTTAATCATCTTTGTTTACGGAAAATTAATTGCCGAAGAACGTTTTGGAGGGAGCTAAAAAAATTGTTAATTGGGAAAGCCTTTCTATTCAATGAATGAATATTTCGAGGTATCACTAATTTGCGATGTTTTTAAAATTGAAAAAAATATATTTATAATCAAAATTTTAAAATAAGATTCAAGCAGATCGATGACTAGGTATCATAGATGTAGAAAAGACCAGAAAAAATTGGTAAGACCACCCCCTGCAAGTCAATTTTGCTTCTTTGAGGTATAATAATACAAAATGGGTACTACATTATAGCAACAAAATCCAAACGGGATGACACAATAAGGACATGTCCTAACTTCACTACTGTATGTGGTAGATGATGAGCTAGAGATGGTTGCAACAGTTAAAGATTATATTTAATAAAATCCTATCGACATCATGATTTCCGGATCCTGGAAAAATTTCTCGTATCATTTCAGTATTTAAAAAAGATTACCGCAATGATATCAACAATTATCGACCTATCTCTATAATATGCAACTTCAGCAAGGTGTTAAAAATGACTAATAGTGTTTTCTATTATCTTGCCCTCAGATCGCTCCGAGAGCGATCTATGACGTCAACGATCTGCCCCAGAGCACTCTGAATTCGGCCAAGAGTGACCGCCCCGAGATCAAAATGGAACACGCGCCAAGTTACATTTTCAACATAACCTCAATGTTGTGTTTTACGCACAAAATATAATTTTTAGAAGAATCTGAAGAGCTCAGAAATACTTGTAGCGGCCGACGTTTTCTATTTCTAATCATTCTTACCCGAACAAAGTACAAACCACAAAAGTACAAACAGTAAACAGTAGGGTTATGTTGCCTTTCTTGTTTACCTCTCGCTTGCTCCGAGAAATTTCACAGATCAACTGAGAGCGCTCGCGGAGCACCCTGTTTCAGATAATAGAACAGGTACTCCGAGAGCGAGCAGTAAATGGAACACGCAAATCTCTGGCAGGGCAATTTCAGATTGCTCTAGAGTGCTCTGAGAGCAATAATAGAAAACACTATATGTTAGTGGGCATTTCTCCGGTATGATATCTGACCGGCAGGCATGGGTTTCTGCGTGGTAAATCAACTGTTGTTAGTCATTATATCTTTGAGAGGTTTGATATGCACAGTCAGGTGGTCCTTATCTACTTCTCCATAGCTTTTGACATACTTGTTCGCAATATTTTGATAAAGGAATTTCACTTTTCGTTTTTTCGTTGCCGCTCATTCAGCTAGTAAGATCATATCTCGCCAATAGATATCAATATGTCCAGCATCGTGGTTACCAATCTGCCAACTTATCACAAACCTCTGGTATACCGCAAGGATCCGTGCTTGACATTGACAAACATCCTAAAGCGTGTTCGATTCGCTGGTTTAGATCGATTCTGACCGATCTAACTGATTTTAATTAATCTGACCTGTGTTCACTTGGCAAATGATCATTGTTCCCCCACTACCGTCAAAGTGATCCCAAGTGAACCTGGGAAATTGCAGAATCACTTTTTTACGTCGGCCTATTTCCGCAACGAGGCCAATCACCGACGCCAGGGAATTTGTCACACAGCACCTCTTAAACCAAATTCCAAATTTAACATCCATGTTGCCGGCACCGGGGATCGAACCCGGGACCTTCGATCTGTGAGGCCGCTGCACTGACCACTAGACCACAACGCCGATCAGATCAGTTGTTTGTTTTGTTTACTTTATGGTTTTGGCGGTTATAGTTCCATTCTGTCCCTGTTTTTAGATTTTCGTTGGGTATTTATTAGTATTCTTTGATTATGTATTTTTTCAAGAAAATTATCTGTGATGTAGAAATGGATGAATTACGTCTTTTTGAACCCATCTAGGTAAATAATTGCTTGTTGTTGGATTTTGTAATTAATTAAATAAATAAATAAAAATCGTCGTTGTAATACTCGACCACCTCGTAATAGGCTATTCCCACCAGTAGTTGCTTTATAGTTCTTTCGCATTAGCGGATACAGCCAGCTTGCGAGGAGCATTCCTAACTTATCTAGTATTTTCGGTCAAATCTCATTATCCTCCACACAACTACCGCCAAAATAAACGTTCATTCGTATCGGAGCGCCATCTGGCGTTCGAATATTTCGTAGCACAACCTTGCAAGTGGGAATGCTCGTCGCAAGCTATTTGCATCCGGCAGTTTTTAAATCGTTAAATGGTAGAAATGTCTCTTACTTGCTCAGGAAGATGGTTAAACAATTTACAGCTTTCCTTAATTATTATCGAGTTCCTAATAAGGGCAAGAGAGGGTATGGGTAGGTACAGATTTTTTTGATCTGGTCTCATGATCAAGCACTAGGCACTGGCAATATATCCTTATGCTTGTATATCGTGCAGACCCATGATACAAAGAAAGAAAGATATGATCGATCGTATTCCCAATTCGGTCCGGTCCGCGCAATGACGTCATGTGGTGCTAACGAGATTTAAAATTACATAGGATTAGCCGGTAAAAATAGATATTTTACTGCATATTTTGCAATTTTTGCTTTGGAAGATTTAAGTGCATATTATTTTAAGTACTTTAAGGATAGAGGTTCATAAATCAGAACGTATTTCATGATGTTCTTGGGTTAAATGTTAAAAGTTAGCATATATTTGGTATTAATGAAAATAATTTTCTGCTTATGCTGACATACATTTTATCTTTTAAATGATTACAATAATTGTAATTTACTTATTTATTTTTACAAAATCATAAAAAAATACCCTATATTTTTTGGTCCTTTCACCTTAAGCAATAAATTGTTTGAAAAAAAAATAGGTACAAATGTGCAGTCTTAAACATTTTTAGAAAACAGTTTCGAGCCGTAAATGACCAAAATCAATTAATTTGCTTATTAGATTTTTTTATGCTATATGAAACGATAATATTTTTGGAGATGTCTGTTTATAAATTTATATTGTTAACATTTGACCAGTGGAGGACTGGAATCATTTGGCCCCGGTGGCTACATGACCTCTATGGCCCCAACCCTCATTAAGAAAATTTTTTGAAAAAAAAAATGGTTGTTTAAATGTTTGGACCAATTGGCCCCTAAAGACCTTCTGGCCCCGGTGGCGATGGCCACCCGGCCACCCGCTCCAGTCCGCCACTGCATTTGACTATAATTTGACCAAGGATAAGGATGTAAAAAACTCATTCAGACATTAAAAAAAATATACTAGGACTGGTAATTATCATAATAGTAATAAGAGGTACATATTAACAATTATTAAAAAATAAGGCACTCATATAACAGTTTATTATTTTAAACCAATTTCGTCAAATTAAACTTTTTAATCTCACCTATGTACGAGGAAGAGAACAATTTTTTTAAGCTAAAATTTTAAATATTTTACATAGATTTGTATCATAAATATGTAGGTATATACTTTTTGCAGATTATTATAACAAATAAAAGCTGTCATATTATCACTTATGCATAACGCCACTGCACAACGCATATTAACAGTTAATTGTCAATAACAAACAACAATAATAATCCAAAAAAACACTAAAAACCTCTTTCTGTATAACAAATAATAACAATAGTACATAAAACCAAACGTAGGTTATACGAAGCCCGCCAGAAAATTATCACCACATGACGTAAGCAGCTGTCGATTTGGCTCCGCCCACATGCGCAATGTCATATCTCTTCTTTCTTTGTATCATGGTGCAGACCGTTTCAAGACTAAACAAGCATGGCAAAGTTAAGATTTTCTTAGATCTAAATAACGGTCTATACATGACTATTTCCCCAGAACACAATTCCATATCGCAGGTGAGTCTCCATCCTCTTAGCCAAAGTGATCCCAATCTCCACTGATGTTAATCGCACCGCACTGCACTGCATAATTAATAGGTCCCTACCTTGTAAATTATTACGATATGTAAAAACTGAAAAGTCGAATCAGCTTTTACTGTAGCATACATACTGAACTGACTTTGTATACAGTGTCACCAGTAAAGTCCGCAACATATGGGATTTTTTTTATTAATAGTTTTATTTAAAATTTGACTTTGGCATTAAGTTCTGCTTCGATCGAGAAGAAAATGAAGCAAAAAAATAGTAGTCACGTGATTCGCATTATCTGTCAAATTTTAATTTTTTCCAAAAAGTAATTCAAAAGTGGGGTTATTTCTGAAAATATCGAAAAAAGTTATTAGAAAAAGTTTTTTTAAATGCAGTTTCTAGCCCACATGCAAATTTCAGCTGCATAAGATAATTTTGATTTTTACCCATATTTTGTAAATTGCACCATTTTTCAAAATAAGACTCAACGCAACCTATATAAAACTTCTTAGTTTTGACAATGCTTTATTTCAGATACATTTTCTTTAGAGTAGCGCCATATTAAATGTATGTTTTTCTACAAAATCAAAATTGGGTTATTAAAATTTGGTCGCATGTGATGCAAAGTTTATTTGTTTTGGACCCTGTATGAGGTAACTTCATAAAATAAGTATTTTTGATAACATAGTTTGTGTGAAAGTAAAAAAATAAAAAATAAAGTAAAGGGGTTTTAAATTAAGTCGTTGAAAATAGATATACTTTACGTTAAGTTAAACTAAAATTTATTTTCCACTTAAAAAACACTTTACTGAAGACACTGTGTTCTTTTTTGTCTTAATATTAGGGTGTATTACTAATCACGTGACTACTATTTTTTGCTTAATTTTCATCTCGATCGAAGCAGAACTTGATGCCAAAGTCAAATTTCGAATAAAGCTATTAAGGTGGGAGTAGCAACATGCTTGCCAACCTATAACCTATTTCGCGTAGATTTATTTATGTTTTCTAGCTTTTATAGAAAATTTAAAGAAATTCAGTATCGACTTGATATTCTTTAGGTAATAATTGACATATTTTAATAAATATCAAGGAATTTCATAACGTATTTTAGGAGAATTGTATAGCGAAAAATATCGGGTAAGATTTCTTTTAACATTATTATGTCATTGTCACTTATTGTTCTTTCACTATACAATTCTCCCAAAATTAGCAATGAAATAAATTAACATTTTTGTAATATATCAGATATTACCTAAGTAATGTGCCGACGATACTGATTTTATTTAAATGTTACTTTAAAAAATAATAAACTTGAAAAAACAAAGCGAAATAGGCTATTGGTTGGCAATAAATTGAACGACGTTGAGAATTCAACCTTAATAAAAAAAAATCACATATGATGCGGACTTTACTGGTGACACTGTATAGTGTTTTAGATTTTGTATTGCTGGAGGTAGAGTAAAACTAAAACTAATAGATAATTAAAATGTAACAAATTGTACAATACCAGTCTGTATTCTAGCATTATGTGGGAAATAACCGAATTGGCCTTTGCCCATCTCCTTCCAAATTTTATCGAATGTTGGTGGGACGCTTTGATACTTGACGTTTTGATATGCAATGGTTTTGGCATATGGTGTGGTTTAAAAATCTGCCAGGTGTTGGAAATGAGGGAATACAAGTGGGAGAGTATTAAGGATATACATTCTACTACAGGTATTTGGGTATACTAATCTTAGATTAGAAATTTTGTTTCTTAGCATGTTTTTTAATAACCAATTGTCCAATTAAGCCGCTATAAGGGAAAGGACTCTCACTACTGATCATTAAGATTTATCACGTTTAGGTCCATTTTTTGCCACTTTAATGGCAAATTGCTTAAAAATGCCTGATAGAAATGTCTGCCACCACAATACAGTACCGGGTGAATCAGTGAATGAGTATTTTTATGCCTTGAAGATGAAATTTGTCGATGATAAGCTTTTGTGTGTGTATGGTGGATATTCTGCACAATTTAAAAATATTTTGAATTATACAGAGTTCACCAAAAAAGTGTCACAAAGTGAATTTTTTTATGGGGCACCCTATATTTGAGTGGATTTTTGAATTCTACGTGCCATTTTATAACTGTTTCTTTATTGGTATAATACGCAAAAGTGATATTTTTCAAGATAATTCGACTTATAATGAAAATTTACGATTTTTTTGTTCTGAAAATACTTAGTTAAATTTTGACTCCAAGCGATTCATAATTTTTATCTTGAATTTACTAAGTCAAAAGAACATATCAACTAAGAAATATTTGACATTTCATTTACAGGGTGTTTTATTACTGCGTCCAAAGCTAGAAAACTTCTTATTGGAAAATGTCACTTATGAAATAAAGCACCCTATATATTTTATTTGATTAAAAACTCTTCACCTTTTGTAAATAATGTCCTATCCCTATCTCTAATAGTTTTGGAAATATTTAGATTTTTTGGGATTTCCTTTTAAATTATTTGCATCAAAGAGGTCTTGGATTAAAAAAACGTAGGGCTTGGTTTAGATGACAATGATATGGGGACGATGTGTCTAACCAAATCTAGGTTAAAATTTTGTCAAATTCATATTATGACATGGTATGCCAAACTAATGAGTAATAAAATAAGTAGACAAATCAAATTTATTTTTGTTGTTTACAAAATTAACGAAGTACGAATATACAGAAAGAAAAATAAAAATAATTACTTGCACTTTATAAGGAAATAATTTTAGCTGCTTCTTAAGAATAGTCCTGCATGTTTCATAAGATCTTCCCACTTCTTGGGACAGGCGTCAATACAATTTGTTGGCGTATTTTGCATTATTTCACGAACGTTTGCAACAAGTTCTTCTGTTCTTACAGATGGTCTTCCTGCTCCTTTTTTGTGTTGTATAGAACCTGTTTCCCTAAACACAGCCACGGTTCTTTTCAGGCAATGATAAAAATCCCCAGCAATAAAAGCAACGTTAAGAAAATGCTCGTGAAAATCGTCCATGCACAAACCCGGATTGTATTGACACTCACCAGTTACTCTAACCCCGTTTCGAAAATACGCTTCAACCATGAATGTTTTGTGCTGTTCCGTAAAGCCCATTGTGTGAATTGTTCAAGAAATTGGAAAAATTAGCGATGAATCAAATGACTTGTAACGACTGTCAAAGATGACGGAATATCTGATTGATTGTTAATTCAGGTAGTTACTGACACCCAACAGGTATAAAGCTCTACGGCTCAGCATTACGTCCTTAGATGCAAGGCCCTCTTTGATGGAAATAATTTTTGCTCGCACGGTACTTAACTTTTACTACTAACAATTATTATAAATTGTTTTTTTTTATTAGCCTATGATGAAAAATAAACATACTTCTTCTGCATTCCCGCCTTCGCATACCATAAAATAATTTAAAAGTTTTGTTTTCGTGAATAAACCATTTTAAAACACCAACAGATATTTCACCGTACGCTTACCTGAAAATTTCAGTCCGAACGTGTATGCTGCTATGGAGGGGGAATGCAGCGGGAGCGGAATGTGAATCGTGTTCGAGAAGTTGGCACCTGGCAATGTTGAATCTTGAACAATCTTTTTTTTAACTCGCACCAAGTTCCTTTTGTAATCATTTCTTTACATTAAACCCCGCCCTGTAACTTGAGGCTTGCCAGTACTGTATAAATACTAACGTAACTGTACCGTATGTCGTATATCTCTCCTTACGTTTACGTCACTCACTTCACCCCTCTGTATAGTATATTTTATTTGCTTTTAGGAAAAATTAAACGTGCAATGCTCCAATTTACCCCCGAAAGCTGGACGTCCGTTAGATGGCTTGATCCGAAATGTTCTTACATGAGAGTGTTTGCGTTCTGCGAGCTGGTCCTCTTTTGGCAACTATCCGAGTTGAACACGTTTTTTCTCAAACACGTATTCGAGATGCCCGCTTCACATTTTCTGGTTACTGCAAGACTGTTACTTATAGGGGTGATAGTGGCTCCATCAGTGCGTCAATATTACTGGTAAGATATTATTTTCAGTTAAGTTTAAAAAGTATGATTCTCGATCCATGCTATACAGACTGTCCGCGGATAGGGTTTACAATAGCCCAAATGGATGAAAAATTTCATTGTTTGGGAAAAAGTCATTTTTGCTAAAAAGTTTTGCTTGTAAAAAAAATGCAATTCACGAAGAGAAAATTTTGATTTTTTAGACGGGGTTTGCAAAAAACGTCAAAAACATGATTTTTCTCCAAGAGTAAACTACCTTTATTTTTCATTTTTGACCAAAAATCTAATTAAAAAACTTATTTAGAATAACGTTTGTAATTTAAATCCCAGATTTAAAATAAATCTTCGATTTTTTTTTAGTTTTTTAAATTTTTAGATGTAAAAAAATTTTTTTTTGGATAGCAGCATTAGCGGTCGAAATACATACATTATCAATGACAGAGGGGTATCCAAAAGTTTTAAAAACCGATTTTTGGTGTTACTAGAAGTATGTATTTTTAATTTCACAAATGAAATTACCCCGGAAATAACACAAAAAAATCCTAAAATAACAACAAATAATATTTATCCATATTCAACACATTTTTCCAGCTGTAAACGAATGTGGTCAAAATTCTTGGAATTTCTTTACTGGAAATTGTTTGAGCAGCTTCAACAATTCGCCGTTTTAGAAGCTGTACGTCGTTCTCAATTGGACGAGAGTACACTAATTGTTTGAGGCGCGCCCAAAGATAGGCATCTGAAATAGTTAAATCGGGACTTCTTGGGGGCCACAGAACCGGACCATTCCGACCAATCCATTTGTGGCCAAATGTATTATTAAGCCATTCCCTCACTTCAATTGCGAAATGCGCAGGGCATCCATCTTGTTGAAAGTACATTTCGTTCCTAAATTGGGGAGGCAATTCTTCTAGGTTGTCAGAAAGGAATGTTTCCAACATTTCAAGGTAACTCCTACGGTTACACGTGTTTTCGAAAAAGCATGGGCCAATAATGCCATAATAAGAAATCGCAAACCACTTTTTTGTAATATTGTCTTCTTGCAGGAATTCTAAAACGGGGATTATTTTCGCTCCAGTATCTAATATGCGCAGAAGACACTTTCCCGTTTGTTGAAAATGTCGATTCATCGGAGAACATGATAAATTTATGAAAATTCCTGTTTTCACGTACAATTTTGTTTTCGACTCAAAGACAAAAATCCAAACGTTTGGCTTTGTCTCCTTCTTCCAACGTTTGATTAAAAATTGGCTTAAATGGGGATATTTTGTTTGCCTTTAAAATATACTGATTATGAGTTTTTTTTACTACATCAAGTTCTTAAGTTCGGTTTCTTAATGAAAGGGTAGGATTGTCAACAATATACTGCAATACGATTAGGGAAGCTGCGTCATTCTGATCATAGTTTTTTTTTTAATTGGAAACCGAACCAATTTTCTTAACTTCTTCCCATTTTTAAGACGTTAACGTTAGGGTATCTTTGATTAAATTTCTCTATCACAAAGTTGTAAGAACTTTTGCCCGCACCGTAACATTGAACTAAATAAACCCTTTGTTCTAAGGTCAACATTTTCAAAATACATCAAATTTTATTTGGCAACTTCAAATTTGCCCCGTACGTAAAGCAAAGTAATAAAAAGGTAAAAAAAAATCCTTAAAAAAAATTGCTGTCTTAGTCACTTTAAAATCGAGACGGCTATATTACTTATTAATTATTATCATTATTTTTCTTTGTCCCAATATTTTTTGTCCCCAATGGTACTTGCGCAATGTACACATACTGTATTAAATTTATATTATTATTAGTTTTAATTTATTTTTTATTTGATCACTGAAAGATATTATTTAGTTATTTTATTGTTTCAGTTATGTAACCGACACTACTTGTAAACGAGTCGGTACCCAGTGTTGGGTATATGGATGCATAATGGTTACCGAATCACTTATTTGTATTAAGCATGGACGAGAACTCTTTCAACAAACATACCCAGTCAATATCGTAATTTGGTTGGGTATCCAGTTCCTAATTTCTTGGATTTTCGTATTGGGATATGCGTTTTACCATAAATACTACCCACAAAGAAGTAAGATGATGTCAGAAAAAAATAAAGAAGCTTTTATCAATAAGGATCCAGTGAAGTTCGAGTAACAGATATAAATTATTATTCATGTACCTACACAAGTTCACTACAAAGACTTTACACTGTGAAAAAGCAAGCGGTTTTTTAAGTAAGTGAATCGCAAACTGCATAAGGGGACAGTTTTTTTTTAATGAAAATGGTATCTTTGCATATAGTTATGTTCAGGAGATGTAAATAGAACCCTATATAATATGTGTAAAAGCTATAAAATATGACAGGGCAAAGAAAAGGTTTAAAATAAAATAGGAACAGAGGCATAAAACTAAGATGTGCATTACATTAGCAAGTAGAAATGGTACGACAAGACAAATAGGTATTAAAAGGCATAAACAAATGTATGAAAACAGTATACTCTATGCGTGAACGTTAACTTTAACCTTATTTATTATTTTTAAAATATGTTTTATTACTGCAGAAATGAGGGGTATAGATTCAAAGTGTACAATCTCCATGTTTCCTAAATTATCAGTAGACGAAAAACCTTATAATTCATTAAATACAAACAATTACGATAGTTTTTCTTTTTTATTGTATTTATGGAACATCTTAGATTAAAAAACCAATTTTTTTCCTTAACATTTTTAAAAAATATTAAAGTTATTTGGAAAAAGGAGATGGAGCTTGTACGTTTTGGAAATAACAATTGGAGTTTGTCCATTTTGAAAATAGCAAATATGGAGTTTGCCCACTGAAAATAATTTAAGGATCATTTTTCAAAAAATTTTTAATCTTAAAAACAATACATTAAAATACAAAAAAAAAGTAAACAACAAACAACCTCTGTTTAGTACTTCACGCATCACATGCAACTAACTTAAAAAGTAAACTCGGAATGGCTTTGGCGCGAATTATTATCAACAAGTCTGTGTTTCGAAATAATTCGAAACTAACAGCAAAACAACCCATTGGAGATTGTACACTTTGATTTTAAAATTGAACAGGAGATTGTACGGTTCGAAACTTAAATGTCAATGAAGCTTGTACATTTTGAATTTAATTCCAATTTTCTGACATCAAAAACCATTGGAGCTTGCCCGTTTTGACAAGAAATTATGAGTTATTTTGATTCAGGGCTACAATTACTATGTAAAACGACATCTATCTCATTTTTAATGAAACATGGAAATTGTACACTTTGAATCTATTCCCCTCAAATGTCCATTGTTTAAACTTTGTTATTATAAAATTGAAATAATCATAAAAATCCACAAATTGTACCAATCTACGACAATACCTGGTATTGTGTTATTGGGTGTAAAGACGAAATAGGTCAAGAAATGTTTTCAATTTCTGAACAAATTGCAAATTCGAATATGACGTGCCTACTTTTTGCAGTTCGCAGTTCAATTATCTTCATTAAGTTAAATATGTACTCATTACGTAAGTTTACTTTTGTTCGATATTTTGGCTGTGATAGTCCTAAATAGACACTATTAAAGTACTTTTTTGTAGTTTTTAAAACAACCCGAGGAATCATAATTGCTTATAATAAAGTATCTTTCATAATGGAAAATATATCTATTAAGGATTAAATTTTGGAATTACCTTATGCTTTAAACTACCCTCCTAAAAACGACCTCCACACTCAAGTGGTCACGTAAATTTCGTCAAAAGACCCCTCATAAGTGTCCATTGCCGTAATTCAATCCTATAACTAGTTTTTGTTAATTTATTTTATTAAATAAGTATACAGACTGTCCGCGGATAGGGTTTACAAAATAGCACAAATCGATGAAAAATTTCATTTTTCGGGAAAAAGTCATTCTTGATAAAAAGTTTTGCTTGTAAAAAAAATGCAATTCACGAAGAGAAAATTTTGATTTTTTATACAGGGTTCGCAAAAACTTGAAAAACATGATTTTTCTCCAAGAGTAAACTACCTTTATTTTTCATTTTTGACCAAAATGCCAATTAGAAAACTTATTTAGAATAACGTTTGTAATTTAAATCCGAGATTTAAAATAAATCTTCGATTTTTTAAGTTTTTTTAATGTTTAGAGGTAAATGGAAATTTTGCTGCTCAATATAAATATTAATATAAAATTTGATTAGACTCCATTTTGTGTGTATGTGTATCTTGTTTTAAAATTTTAAATGCATTCCTACCATCTTTTGTAAAAACAAGGAATTTTTTAACGTTTTTATTACTTTGCTTTACGTATGGGGCAAATTTGAAGTTGTTAAATAGAATTTGATTTGTTTTGAAAAGGTTGACCTTAGAACAAAGGGTTTATTTAGTTCAATGTTACGGTGCGGGAGAAAGTTCTTACAACTTTGTGATAGAGAAATTTAATCAAAGATACCGTAACGTTTACAGCTGGAAAAATGTGTTAGATATGGAGGGGGAGTGTTTGAATAGCAAATTATGAAATTATTATTTGTTGTTATTTTAAGATTTTTTTGTGTTATTTCCGGGGTCATTTCATTTGTGAAATTAAAAATACATATGTCTGGTAACACCAAAAATCAGTTTTTGAAACTTTTTGATACCCCTTTGTCATTGATAATGTATGTATTTCGGCCGCTAATGCTGCTATACAAACAAAAATTCTTTTACCTGGAAAAATAAAAAATCAAAAAAAAATCGAACATTCATTTTAAATCTCAGATTTAAATTACAAACGTTATTTTAAATAGGTTTTCTAATTGGGATTTTGGTCAAAAATGGATTTTGGAGAAAAATCATGCTTTTGAAGTTTTTGCCAACCCTGTATAAAAAATCAAAATTTTCTCTTCGTGAATTAATTTTTTTACAAGCAAAACTTTTTATCAAGAATTACTTTTTCCCGAAAAATGAAATTTTTCATTCATTTGTGCTATTGTAAACCCTATCCGCGGACAGTCTGTATAGATACGACATGATTTAATTGCCCAAACTTTCGAAAATATTAATTAAATTAAACGCAATTTTATTCGTTCAGGTTACAGGTGAAAGAAAACGCATTGGCGTAACTAGGGAGAGGCCAGGCCACCCTTGCCCTTTGTTGGCCCTCCCCTATCAAATAGCGCATGCATGTTGTTTAAAAAAATAGCCAATTGACGTCTCTAGTATTTTCTTTGAAAGAAAAGTCACGTGGTACAGCATATAAATACACAATGTAAGATATTCTTGCGTTGTATAAAAGTGAACCCGATTGCTCCCCCCTACAAAATATTGTAGTTACGCCAATGGGAAACGTTTTGAATTCAGTCAGATAAATTATGCTATTGAAGATTACCCCATTTTATCAGTTTTTGGCTTATTGCTACACAGACCCAAAATAAATGAATCAACATGAATTTTTGATTTGATGAATTTTGAATTTTATAATCGATTATTTTGCCTATTTACAACTGGTGAAAATTCATCGTAATTAAGCTTGGCTTTATGCGGACCAGTACTGCCATTATGTTTATACAAGTAGGTTCTAGCAAGTTGCAACGATCGAGATGAAAATTAAGCAAAAAAATAGGAAATAAAGAAAAACTAAACATTACTAAGCATGTTTTAAAATTTTAATTTTAATATTTTCTCCATATTATGTGTCTTCTACACATCACTTTTTTTATTTCCATGAAAGCTACATTAAGGTCCTTCACTATTTTCTCTTTTGCTAAAACCATCAGCACCTTATAATTATATTTTCTGTCTCCTGATGATGAACGTTTCTACGTTCGAAACATGTAGGGACTAAGCATTTTATTCTATTAAATTTTGTTGAGGAATACTTTTAGTTTTTTCTTTCTTTCCTATACTTTAACTCCACTTTAAGCATGGACTACTTCTTCAAATTAAAAAAATAGTAGTCACGTGATTCGCATTATCTGTAAAATTTTAATTATTTCCAAAAAATAATTCAAAAGTGGGGTTATTTCTGAAAGTATCGAAAAAAGTTATTAAAAAAAGTTTTTTTAAATGCAGTTTCTAGCCCACATGCAAAATTTTAGCTGCATAAGATAATTTTGATTTTTTACCCATATTTTGTAAATTGCATCACTTTTGCAAAATAAGACTCGACCACAAATCTCTTAAAACAAGTTAAGAGATTTGTGGTTGAGTTTTTGAGCTTTGTCAAGAGGTCAGATAGTAGGCATAGGTACACAATAAATAAGAGAGATTTGTGGACTCACGCAAACTTATTAGTTTTGGCAATGCTATATTTCAGATACATTTTGTTTAAAGTCTTAATGATGATCTTAAATTAATGTGTGTTTTTCTACAAAATCAAAATTGGGCTATTAAAATTTGGTCGCATGTGATGTGATGCAAAGTTTATTTGTTTTTGACCCTGTATAAGGTTACTTTATGAAATAAGTATTTTTGAAAACGGAGTTTGTGTCTGAAAGTAATACACCTTAATATTAAGACAAAAGGAACACAGTGTCATCAGTAAAGTGTTCATTAAGTGGAAAATTTTTTTAGTGGTGGGTAAAAAATCAAAATTATCTTATGCAGCTGACATTTTGCATGTGGGCTAGAAACTGCATTTAAAAAAACAACTTATTTCGATATTTTTAGAAATAACCCAACTTTTGAATTATTTATTGGCAAAAATTAAAATTTTACAGATAATGCGAATCACGTGACTACTATTTTTTTGCCTAATTTTTATCTCGGTCGAAGCAGAATTTGATGCCAAAGTCAAATTTTGAATAAAGCTATTAATTTAAAAAAATCCCATATGTTGCGGACTTTACTGGTCACACTGTATAGTTGCGTATCTATATATTCTGTGGCTAGGGTTACTGACGCATAAAATTTTTATAATCGAATATTTTGCCTATTTACAACTGGTGAAAATTCATCGTAATTAAGCTTGGCTTTATGCGTACCAATACCGCCATTATGTTTATACAAGTAGGTTCTAGCAAGTCGCAAGCGCCCGTGGTTTTGCTCGTTCAATTCAATTATTATAAATTAGCTACGAAAGGAAAGCCGCGGGTTTACAGGTACCATATATCAGGCGTATTTGATTCGCTGGTTTAGATTGATCCGGATCGGTCTAACTGATCTGGCCTGTGTTCGATTGGCAAATGATTACCATGATCCCCACTACCGTCAAAGTGATCCCAAGTGGACCTGGGAAATTGCAGAATCACCAAAATCCAAAATTAGAAAAGTTGTTTGTTTTGTTTACTTTATGGTTTTGGAAATTGTATTCATTCTGTCCCTGTTTTTAAATTTTCGTTGATTATTTATTAGTATTCTTTGATTATGTCTTTTCAAGAAAATTAGCTGTGATGTGAAAGTAGAAATGGATGAATTACGTCTTTTTGAACCCATCTAGGTAAATAATATTTCCTGTACGTGAATGAGAAGAGTGGAAATAAAAAAGTAGTTTTACTTTAGTCCCCCGCTTTAAATACTACCAATCGAATACATCCATACTACTACGCTACTTTCGACTAATTTTTGAACATGAAATCAGGTTAAAGTCAAAATCGAAACCCAAACTAACAAAACTGACATAAAAATTCGTGTTTCACCTTGGATGACTAAACTGATTTTTATGATCAGATCGATCCAAATCTCTGCCCCAATCGAATACGGCCTCAGGTCGTCGAAACCTCATCAGCTCCGTCGAATACGACTAAATTCACCATTTTGTCAAGAAATATATTGAATTTTCAGTATGTCTCATTTTAAAGTATGTCTTCTTTCGGAAAAATACATTTCATTCAGTTTTGTATAGATCTTCCTAGACTCATTTATATCCATCGGCTTTGTCAAGGGGTCAGGTAGTAGGCACAGGTACACAAAAGATAGTAAATATGCATTGTACTAAAAGTGTAAAGGTACATTAAGGCCGAAACACAATTAAAAAATAAGCAATATGCAATAAGAAATAGGTAATATAAAAAATTAAATTAATGATGGCACAATACAGTATTGTGGCATAATGCTTGAATTGCTAACCTAACTGTCAATAAATGTTCGTTTAACTTTTCGTTTTGTCGACAGAACAGGTTATTTTGGTGTTTTGTTGTTTATTACGATTTAATAAAAATATAATTATTTTTGTAACCTCATCGGTTTTATCACAAACACATAAACAAATTGTTAAAATAAAATTTAAAATACCTCTCTAACCTAAAAATCAAACCGACAAACGTAAAAATAAAAAATATTGATTGGGGCGGAGCATTTTCTATACAGGTTTTCATTGGCCAGTAATAAGAAACTTGCCACTGAATATCCATCGATATCTTAGTCGTATTCGATTGGGAAAGTGATTTGGATCGATCTGATCTTAAAAATCAGTTCCGTGATCCAAGGATTTTTGTGTCAGTTGTTCGTTTGGGTTTCGATTTTGACTTAACCTCATTTCATGTTCAATAATTAGTCGAGAGTAGCGTAGTAGTATTTTATGAAGTGGGGGACTAAATAAGTGAAACAACTTTAACATATTTTATTTCCACTCTTCTCATTCACATACAGGAAATATTATTTACCTAGATGGGTTCAAAAAGACGTAATTCATCCATTTCTACATCACAGTTAATTTTCTTGAAAAAAGACATAATTAAAAAATACGAATAAATACCCAACGAAAATCTAAAAACAGGGACAGAATGGAACTATAAACTTTCAAACCCATAAAGTATACAAAACAAACAACTGATCTGATTTTGGTGATTCCCAGGTACACTTGGGATCACTTCGACGGTAGTGGGAGAACAGTGATCCAATCGAAGACAGGTCATTGCAGTTAGATCGATTCGGATCGATCTAAACTTGCGAATCGAACACGCCTCTAATTGAAACAGACCGTAAAGTAAAATATTTGTAGGTAAATTTTTATTGATTACCGAGGCATGCACGCCGCGGAAAATTGACTTTTCTCATACTGCCCTATCTAAAATGTCAGGTCCGTATTAAAATATTTGACTTGGTGGTACCTAAAAGAACGAAACGCCAAATTTTGAAACTAATAACATCATCTTGTAGAACATAAAAACCGCTCTATACTATAACCTTGTATTATTATGCCTTATCGCCTGGGGCTGGGGCATAACTAACTTACGGGCTTTTTTCAACATTTTTAGAGCACCCCTGGTTTGTGCTTAAAAAAAGTAAAACCTGTGAATTTTTAACTATAACAAAATTTCATTTGGATACCTACCTATATGTACATATTTCCTGGGATATATTTTTATTGTTACTTAATCTGCTTATATTTTTTAAAAAAATGTTAAATGCCTATTTAATAAGAAATAATTTGATATTGCCCGTTTCCATGTATTGGTTGTTTTTTTAACAGTATAGGCATTTTAAATTAAACTCAAAGACAAAAATAAAAACAAAAAAAAGTTAAAAATTGAATTTGAGTTATTTCCCAAAATAACTTTTAAAGCCACGAAAATTGAATGGAGAATTGGTTTTTCAGAATTATTGGGACTGAATCCCCACTTATTCCAACTTCTTACACCCCAGATGTTTCATTAATATTTGGCTTTTTAATAACTGTCAATAAAATCGCTGCCTAATTTTCCTCATTTAGTGCTGTATTTATTCTTTCTTCTTTTTTGATGCCACAAATCGCTTAAGGTGGGAGTATCAACATGCTTGCCAACCTATAACCTATTTCGCGTATATTTATTTAATTTTTCTAGCTTTTACACAAAATTTAAATAAAATCATTATCGTCTTCATAGTTTATAGGTAATAATTGACATATTAAATAAATATCAAGGAATTTCATTAAATATTTTAAGAGATTTGAATAGCGAAAAATATCGGGTAAGATTTTTTTTAACGTTATTATGTCGTTGTTCTTTCGCTATACAATTATCCCAAAATTAGCAATAAAATGAATATATATTTTTGTTAGGTATATTATGTCAGATATTACCTAAATATTGTACCGACGATATGGATTTTATTTAAATGTAAGTTAATCTAAAATAAACTAAAAAAAGCAACGCGAAATAGGTTATAGGTTGGTAATGGATTATATTACGTTGAGAATGCCACCTTAAGGCATGTTCTAAAACGCTTTTGGATATCGCCCTTCCGGAAATCCAGCCGCATTAATTTTTTTACTAACAAAAATCACATCACGGGATTTCCTTGAAAAGTTATTTTTGAACAAAAACCTAACTTTTTAAGTACACGAAACGTATCTAGGTACTTATTTCAAATAACGTCGAAAATGTATATTGTTAAATTTAATTGTTTTTCCATGGCCGCCCAGCTATTTTTTTTTATAAAACTATTAGGATGGATACAGGGCCGTAGCCGGGGGGGGGGGGGGGGGGGCAGGCAGGGCGCCGCCCTTCCTAGAGAAAAGTTCGCCCTTCCTGGAAAAAAACAACCATTGTATGAAAATAACCCTTTCTGGATATTTTAACTTTGTACCTAGGTTATCAAATTCATTCAATACTTACTATTTATCCTATAGTGTTGGAATGTCTCTAATATTTTTTTTATCATACCGTTAATACAAACTTATGGTGTAATAGCTGCCGTCTATTGGATTTTGAACTCTTTTTAAAAAAATTTACTGAAAGAGGCAACAGAAAATTACAACTGTTTTAAGTGTTAAAACAGTTGTAATTATCTAAACGTGTTTTAGAATATTTTTTGATTTATTATGTTATTTTTTTATTTTTATATAAAATACTACTAAAATTAAAAAAAAAGTTTAATAAGTTCGCCCTTCCAGAAATGTTAACGGCCCTTCCTAAAATTCAAGTATGGCCCTGGATGGATAGCGACATTTATGTCTTGATAAATACTTTGAAAACGCTGGCATTTTAAAGAAATTGCAAATAAAAAAATTGTTTTGTTTCGAAATTCTTCATCAAATTAAATTGTGAAATAATATACAGAGTCGTCCATGGAGAAAAGTTGGTTTAAAATGTGTCAGATTGTTTTTTTGAATTTTTCTTCCAGAGATGCAATTTTTTTTTAGTTTTTAATTTATTAGGTACTTCCAAACGGCTAAAGCAAATTGAATAAAATTATAAACAGTTATAACTGACACTAATACCAACCCAAAAATAAAAAATACAGGGTGTCTCATTTAAAAAAATACAACTTTTTGGGCCACCCTGTACATCCGAAAATATTTCCCCTAAATACATCCCATATGTTACATTATAAGTCGGCATATGAATAAAATTCTTAACCTAATTTGTATAGAAGCTATGAAAACCTGACGCACTATTGCAGGACCCTGTATATAAGGGAGGGTTTTTAAAAAGATTTTGTGTGATTTTATATATTATTTTAATGTTTTTATTTGCGGGGTCCGGTGGAACCAGTGATGGGAAAAATCGAGTTATTTTAATAATCGACTACCGAGTATTCGAGTGATTTAAAAAACCGAATGATAATCGATTTTTCACTCGAATGCTATATTACGAAACGAAACCGGTGGAACCCCCGGAACCCCGTGTTCTTCGATCACTCTAAACATCCGCTTGCTACGCCCCTGTTGATCGACCCGACCAGACTCATTCGCAGTTCGCACAGCTGCATGCTGCAATGCTGCATTGCATTTTGATTCCTCGTGCTGGCGAGCGTAATGTGAAAGTGCTGTTATTCACATTATTTATATAATGATTATTGAAACTATTTCTTTCCAAGCGTTATTTTCTTTGTCGAAGTCACATTTTTAAACCGTTGATGGGTTGATGTTATGATTGCACAAATGCAAATCCTACGATCCCACTCACAATCAACGACTGGAAAGAAAGGTGTCCCGGTTTTTATTGTTACATAATATCATCTGTGTATCTAACCTACTATAAAAGAAGTAAAAAATGTATTTATCTATACAGACTCAGGCTATGCAGTATACACAAAGCGGGGAGTGTCGGGGCAAACTATTTGAACCGCTAACGCCCCCTTGAACTGACGCTCATTTGTACAACACAGGCGAACATTCTCTCGACTTTACTTTCAGATATAACACGAAGCTTGCTGGATGATAACGTTGCAGACATGGGCGGCGAAATATAAATGATCGTCTTTTCTGGAGTGCATGGTCGGCGTACCACGTAGGTACCTATGACACAATCATATTGCATGGATGGGGACCTGGGTATTTAAAAAATAAAAGTTATGAGTCTTATATAGACATATTTTGAGTAGGTAATGTTTCGAATGACACGCTGTAGGGCTGTCTTATAAATTTTGCGACCCATGGATCCGCCCCATTTACCAATACCTTACAGCATATTATACAGCTAAATAAACTTTAAAATATCAAAAATAATTTACTTGATATAGCTATGCGAATATTTTTTGTAAATGTTTGTTTTGTATACCTAAATAAAGGGTTGTTTCATAAATATAGGTAGGTATAGATATCTATACTAACCTAGGCAATTTTTGGTAAAATTGGGCTCCAAAAACCGGTATATCCTCAGACCAAGCACTAGTGCTTGGTCTGAGGGTATATCGCATATTTTTGGATAAAACGCCATATTAAAAAACATTTTTTTGTTTCTTACAAAATGACTTATTTTAATGTGGCCTCTGGGATGTAAACCCCGCGTACCTTTATGTTTTTACATGAGAAGATGTCATTGTGGTCACGGACGTCTTAAAAAATAGATACCTACCTACATGTTTTATATTTAGTTTTGTTGATTAAAAACCCGTACATCTAATTTGTTATGGTGTAAGTCGATCTTTTTTATTTTTGGCATATTTTAAAAAATGCAATATCAAAACCCATAAGAAAATAAATAATCATCACAAAGGTCTGTTCTAAATAGCTTAAATAATACAAAAACTAATCATTAAGACTTGTTATTACCGCGTTTTTTTTGTGTCCTTAAAGTTGACATGTAAATTACCAGTATAGGTATTTAACCTACTTAATTCTCGTCATGAATTATTTAAAATAATAATACAAAGCTATAAAGATGAGTAAGTAATTCAGGATAGGTACTTTACTTTTCAGGACCTTTTTTGTATCTCACGTTAAATAGATATATTATTAGAACTATTACTATTAGAAGTAGAGAGGTACCTATATTATCTATCTAAGTACCTATATAGGTATAAAAGTAAATAGCTTTGAATATCATAGTTTAAAAATCAAAATAATACCTCTTATTATAGGATATAGGTAGGACTACATTTAATAATAATAATCCGTCTACTTTGGTTGGGTATATAGTACCATACACACTGTATGTAAATAAGAGCATACAGTATGAGTGATCAGTAACAATAATGCTTTGTAACTGTTGTCACCCCGGGTACAGTGGTATACCTAATTAATACTGTTGCACATGCCGGCAGAAATAAAAATAATTTTATTTTACTGCAAATAAAAAATGGCCCCTCCCAATCTACGCCTCTGACGTTCTCCAGCAGCGGTCGTTGGAAGTTGAAGGACCGCTAAGCGATCCCTCCCCGCCAAAGCCAGTCCCAGAATGGCGTGGTTTGTGTTTCGTTCGGCCTGCCTGTGACCTGCACGATTTGCCCGCGCCGCGCTACGAAATTTCTTTGACAAAACATTGAGGAACACGCCCAATTACATTTTTTTGGCAATTATTTGAAATTATAGTATTTGTTTCGAAAATAAACTTAAATTTCCTTGATATGTGTGAAAGTGAACCTTAAATCTATTATCGGAAATCCCACCGCGTAGGCAGTGACGACAATACAAAAGCACAGTTTACACGATAAGAACAGCGGCGCCCAGCAATAGTGAATGTTTTATTTTGGTTGATGATTAAAAGGATGTCGAACGGATTTGTGGCTAAGAATGAGCTCCGTGGTACAGCCTAAATCAGAATTTGTGATCGAAAACTCGGCACAGGTAAGTTTTGGTGTTAAAAAGGGTGGATCATTGGCGCCGTGGGTGTTTCTCGGTCCGGCGGCCTCCGAGGAGGCGGAGGTTGGCCTTCGAATTTAGCCGAGCTATAGCCACGCTGGGAAACATAGCGCGAGGGTGGCATGCTTCCGCCACCGTCGCACATTAATTTTCTATGGGTGGGTTTTGCTTGCTCGGCCAATAAAAGTCTTATAAACCCTAAACCTAGGATGTATTATTGTTGTTAATCTAATGAGAAGAGCAAATCATTAAAACTAATGTACCTACATTTGATATGTTAGCGGGAAAATTAATTCGGTTAATTTAATTCGACGGGGTTTTGGAAATAGAACGGTTCTTAGCACTATTGACGAATAAAACATCTCGATTTATTACTGTACAAAAATTGAGGAAGGGGCGAAGTACGTTTTACTAAAAAAATTGCTAAAAACAGTTGCAACATTAATTTTGGCTATGCGAAAACACCCCATTACTAAAATCTAACTAACTGTGTTGCCAAACTTTACCATTCAACATAATAATATTATTAGGTATACAAAGTTTATATTTGTTTAGATCTTTTACAATTCTGATACGCATAGCTTTCCAGGATAGTAGTAAAGATCCCAGAATAGACAGCCTTTAGGTGATTTATTACGATGAATACTATAAAATAAATGTATATAGGTATAGGTAAACTTGAAATACGAAAACTGGTAAAAATAACGTATTGCTTCTATAATATGACAGTTGATAGAATGTAGTTTAATAGTAATTTAACAAACTAGTGTATTAATCGCTATTTAATATACGCGTTAGTTACAATATTTTTCCGTCGATTGTCTTGTTAATAGATTATAGGTCTATATATTTTTTTTTTATTTAGAACCAAACTACATATTTATATTATAACAAATTTTTGAATTTCAAACTTATTGACATCAGCAGAAACTATGGCAACGCCATTATGTACGCGGCAGTGCGTGCTTTGTAGTATGTTTGGTTGCCTAAAATCGTTTATTAATAAATAAAAAAATCATGCATTAATAGGGGCCATTAGTGTATGATTTTTTATACATTAATTAAGGTTGTAAATACCTACACGGTCGACGGAAAAAGTAATTTAACAAACTAGTGTATTAATAAGGGCGATTAATAATCAAGACAATTTTAACGTGTGAGCGCAGCGAGCACGTTAATTTGTTGAGATTATTAATCGCTATTTAATATACGCGTTATTTACAATATTTTTTCGTCGATTGTCTTTGTTATAATAGATTATATTTTTTATTTAGAACCAAACTACATATTATAACAAATTTTTGAATTTCAAACTTATTGACATCGACAGAAACTATGGCAACGTCATTATGTACGCGGCAGTGCGTGCTTTGTAGTATGTTCGGTTGCCTAAAATCGTTTATTAATAAAAAAAAATCATGCATTAATAGGGGCCATTAATGTATGATTTTTTATACATTAATTAAGGTTGTAAATACACGGTCGACGGAAAAATAATATTTTGATGCCATTTTCAGGTTTTATCTTTAAAATGTTAAAGAAAAATTAAATTACAAGTAATTTTTGTTAACTGTGTTTATTCTTTTCTTGACTAATTATTTTTTTTATCACAAATTTTGGAACTATAATACTTACCTATGTAAATTGCAAAATTTTGACGTATTACGACTTTTAAAATTTCGGACATCGTACCGTCGGATACTTAACGGATGCATGAGAACTCACCTTAAGTCGAGCCTTGAGTCTGATGTCAGGTGGGCGTGGTTTGAAACCCCTTTCCAAACAAATCCCAGAGGAGATATTTACCATATTTAGGTATATACCTACCAATATTTTTTTTAATACCTATAACTTCCTTTGCATATTTATACTCATCCCCTGGTTGTCTGTAACACACGTCGCTGTCAATTTTATTATTTAGCGCCTGGGTTGTATATAAATTGTATAATGAATTTTTCTATTTGACGTTCATAATAAGTTCATTATGAACTTGAAATGAAGTTCATAATGAAGCTATTTCGATACGCGTTTTTTCTTTATTTGATGTTGGTAACATTGAAATTAAAAAATTGACGTAAAATCACGTCTTTTGAAATTAAAAAAAAATTAGCAAAATCGCCCGAATTTCCGAACGCTCTGTATATGTACCGAATGTACAAGGATCACACAACGTATTCCGTCCAATTTCAAATCTCATATCGCTAAAATAACTTTAGAATTTCGTGGTGAAAATGGGTCAATAAATCAAAAAATGACAGTTCGCAAAATAATTTTTGTTGTCCAGAGGTTACTATGATAAAAATAGTACTTATTACCAACATAAAATTTAGACATAAAAATTTAAAGGATTTATTTTCTTTTTAAATATGTATTTTTTATTGAAAAAACTACAAATAGAAAAAATAGTATAAAGCACGTGGTTTATAAGACGTTTTAGCGCACGTGTCAATTAAAAAAAAAAATTAGACGCGTGCGCTAAAACCGCTTCTTATGAAACGTGTACTTTAATATACTATTATAGTAGGTATACTATTAATTAATTAGAATATAATTTCGGTTGAGATAGGAAACTTGAACTCCGCCAATTGTAATTTTTACACTTTTGTAAATTACAATAGCCAAAGCCATATTTATTTATTTTATTTATTTATTTTATTTATTTATTTATGAAAGCAGCGTTGAACATTAAAAACAATAAATAAGGAATTTCCTCCAATTATTGATATTTTTGGTGTTATTGACCCATTTACCAGCGGTATGCAAGGTTATTGTAGGATTAACTTTAATCTGGTTTAAATTTATTTTTACCTTTGTACATATTATACTTTATGTACTTACATACCTACCAGAAAATTATTTTAAAGCACGATTAAAGATAATCTGGATTAAGGACGGGTGATAGTATAGTATAGTATACCACATGTTACAGTCCTAGTCCTAGATAGAGGTAAGTGTTTTCTAAATAGGTTTGAAGTTATGTAATTATTGTTTAAATTTTTAATTTTATGGAACTAAATATAATATTTGTATGCATAATAAGTATACCAAAGCTTATTATAGTTTTTTTTATAACAATAAACAGCTTAAGGTGGCATTCTCAACGTCATTTAATCTCGATTTAATCCATTACCAACCAATAACCTGTGGCTATTTCTCGTTATTTTTTAAGTTTATTACTTTATTAACTAACATTTAATTAAAATCAATATCGTCTGCAAATTATTTAGATCGAGATTTAGATCATATCTTAAAATATTAATGCATTTCATTGTTAATTTGGGTCATTGGGAAGAAACGTGTGTGAAAGAAAAATGACACAATAAAGTTTAAAAAAATCGTCGAAAAAATCCTACCAGATATTTTTTGCTACACGATTTTCCTAAAATAATTTATGAAATTCCTTGATATTTATTTAATAGGTCAATTATTATTACCTAGGGAATATTATGCTATCGGCATTGATTTTATTTAAATTTTGAGCAAAAGCTATTTAAATAAATCTACCCAAAATAGCTTATAGGTTGGCAAGCATGTTGTTGACACTTCCACCTTAACTTAAAGTGACCAGATCTTGAATATCAAAAAGCGGGACAAGATATCTAAAAACGCGTCACAGGGAACTGCCGGTTTTCACGCTCAAAAAACCCTTTTCGGTTGGTCTATCAAAACTTAGAAATTCTTTTAGGGCGTTTTATATATGATGTGAAAAACGTAGTAGAAACAAAGAAATGTAAAGAAATTTAAACGTTAATATTTTTATTTTATATACCTATTAGCTTTTCTAGGGGCGGTGATATTTATAAATAAAATCGAACCGAATTTATTTTGTTAAAAAGCGGGACGCCTATTAAATCGGGACGCTTGGCTTAAAATCGGGACTGTCCCGCCTAAATCGGGAGGGATGGCCACTTTAACCTTAAGCCCTTATGGTACAAAAAGAATTAACTTCAAAGTAATTTTTAAATAAAATTTTCATACAATTTACCAAGCAATTTACCATTTACAATGTAAATATCCTGTTTACGAGCCTGTTTATTGTTTTGTAATTAAAAAATTATTAGTGCTGTATAGGCCGCTTTTTATAGTTTGTTTACAAAATACTTCATCATCATATCATATTACTATATATTATACGGCGTATACCTACAACGAGAATTTACATCCGATCAAACGGAGCGGATGTAGTCACATCCACTTGAAAATCGCGTTATAGGTATACCTACTCCGATAAACCAAATTTTCAAGTCAATTAAACTATCAAGCCAGTCCTTAATTTGTTGGGATTGAGTTGAATTGAATGAAGTGGATGTAAAAGTTTTAAAAAACGATAAATACTGGAATTGAAATCGAATCCACTTGACACACAAATAATTAGCTGGGTGTGTAAATGGAACATTGCGTAGAAGTTATTTACAGCTAATATACCCTTTGCCGTATGCTGATAATTTTGCCTTTGCCTTCACGTTCACCTTTTAAGAGCCGACATCCTAGATAATTATTAATACCTATAAAATATTATACCACAACAAAACCATATAATGCTTTTTATAAAGCGGAGCAGCGACAAAGTGAGCAGCTGACAAAGTGCAGTCTGCGAAATCGCAACCCACCTCTATAACTATATAATACTACTCTTCTTATCGCAGTCGCATAATTCACCAAACCGTCGAAGACAGTAAACAGTAAAAAGCAGTTGACTGCCGCTACTTATATCTTGTACAAATGTACGAAAACGGCATCGCTGCCGCATGGATTAGTGACAAGCGTGAAGTTTTAGCACCGTCGCTCTCCGCCAATGTTTTCACACGACGCGACGCGACGATGTGATTTATTTTAAAAGTCTCATCATCGACGACATAATTATTGGTAAAGCGCTGCTGAACATAAGGCTGCGGTTACACGTACTGGAAGCGACCGCGTGCGATTTTTCATTGTTCTACGTCGTAGGTACCACACCGCATGGTTTTTAATGCGAAGGCGGTAGTTTTTGGTGATCGAAATAGATTGAAAAATTGCATAATAAAGAAAATGTACTTAGAAAAATTAATTATGTGCGTTCAAGCAAGAAGCTTGTTGTAGGATCAAAAATGTAAAGATTTTCATAACAGGTTAAGGGTAAAAAGAGCTTGGGATGATGTAGGACAAGAAATTGAAGAAACAATTAGGTACCACGTAAATAGTTTTAAATTGGTGTTTTCTTTAAGTTTCGGCTTTTAAAGCGATTTTTTTTTGAAAATCCGTTAGGGATGATCTTCTTCATTGAGTATATACGCCAAAACAATTTATTCCCCCCAATAAGTAATAGAGGGCAAAGGAAAGACATTTTTTTTTTAAATGAGAACTCAGGTTTAAACCTGAGTTATATTCCCTTAGGATCATTAATTGGGGGGAAGGAATAAATTATTTTGGCATATATATGTACTTAATAAAGTGGATTATTCTTAGTAGTTTCCCATAAAAATTTGACTCCAAAACTTAAGCCTAAGAATTGCATCAATTTTTTAAAAATGTATTTCGTATTACCTTAGGATCATTCATTATTGGAGGGAATAAATTATTTTGGCATATGTACTCAATAAAGTGGATTATACTGTTTATAGTTTTCCATGAAGATTTGGCTTCCAAAACTTTAGCCTATAGAGATGTAAAATT
Organism: Polydrusus pterygomalis; assembly: GCA_963969555.1. Taxonomy (NCBI): domain Eukaryota; kingdom Metazoa; phylum Arthropoda; class Insecta; order Coleoptera; family Curculionidae; genus Polydrusus; species Polydrusus pterygomalis. The sequence goes on along the minus strand of OZ018376.1, from coordinate 72,340,503 downwards.
ACCGGTAATTTAAAAATCGGTAATATTACGGTAACATTAGTAATTTATAAAAAAAACAGCTTTTTAAGTACTTAATAGAAGTTTTTTTAAATTTCAAAACTGTAAAAACATTACGAATTAAGTCAAGTCTATAACTTCGAAACTGATATCTTCTTTTTCTATTTCTCCTCAGTATCTTCTACTATTATTGAATGATCTTCTTCATTTAGTAAATTATAATTATGGGCAATATAAGTTAGTTTTCCCGCCCCTTCCCACGGTTAGTCTGGTTCTTTTTTGCCCATGAATAAATCCATAACTACTAAAGGTTCTTTCGGTTGCGGCTGTTGACGATGGTAAATTTAAAATGTCTACAGCCAACCTACTTATTTTAGAACTGGAGCAAATTTCTGCCCACCAAACAGGTCCAGACATAGATTTTTCGCTGGAAATGACGAATTCCTTAGCAAAAATATTACCTCTAATTTTGTACTGTGCGAGTGCTTCCATAATAAGATCTACTTGTAAAGAATACTTTGGATGACGCCTTGCAGTTTCATAGATGAACTCCGTTGCAATTAAATTTTCAGCTTCAGTTAAATTCTCGCCGCGTTGACTTGGTTCTAATAGGTAAGCAGCAAGATGAACGGGTTTTAAACGTTTATTTTCTCGTTTTTCAAGAACTGAACACATTTTCTGGTTTTCAAACATAGTAATAGATAAATTTGATACTTTGTCACGTAATATATACCTCATTTCAAAAAAGCAGATAAACACTTTTGAGATTATTGGCCCGTTAGCTTCAAAAATCGTTATCCACTTAGAGATTGGCTGGAACAAGTCATAAGTTGCTTCTATTGCTATATTTCCGATGTTACCGATCTTGCAGTAATATTACGTAATATTACCAAAATTACCGGTAACATTACCTCGGTAATATTACCCTTTACATCACTACTTACTTTAGCCTAAAAATTGCTCCAATTTAAAAAAAATATATATTGTATTTCCTTAGGGTCATTAATTGGGGGGAATAAATTATTTTGTCATATGTATCCAATAAAATAGATTATTTTTAGTAGTTTCCCATGAAAATTATATTTTTAAAACTTAAACCTAGGTAACAATTCCATAATTTTTTTTTAAATTTCGTATGCCTTTAGTGTCATTAAATGGGGGGAATAAATTATTTTGTCATATGTATTCAATAAAGTAGATTATTTTTAGTAGTTTCCCGTGAAAATTCTATTTTTAAAACTTAAACCTAACAATTCCATCATTTTTTTTTTAATTTCGTATACCTTTAGTGTCATTAAATGGGGGGAATAAATTATTTTGACGTACCTATATACTCAATAAAGTAAATCGTCCTTAGTAGTTTCCCTTGAAAATTCTATTTTTAAAACTTAAAAGTTACAATTGCATCAATTGTTTAAAAATGTATTTCGTATGCCTTTAGTAATTTATTTGGGGGAATAAACTATTTTAGCATATGTGCTTAATAAAGTAGATTATTCTTAGTAGTTTCCCATGAAAATCTTAGGTACTTCCAAAACTTAAACGTAAGAATTTTTTAAATTTCTTTGTATGTCCTTATAGGGTTATTAGCTCGGTCATTAGATACTTGGGGGGAATAAACTATACTGGCATATGTACTCAATAAAGTAGATCATCCTTAGTAAGTAGTTTCTCATGAAAATTTTATTTTCAAAACTTAAACCTAATACGAAATAATTTTTTTCTTAAATGGTGCAATTCTTAGGCTTTAGTTTTGGAGTCAAATTTTCATGGGAAACTACTAAGAATAATCCACTTTATTGAGTACTTACATATGCCAAAATAATTTATTCCCCCCAATAAATGACTCTAAGGGCATACGAAAGATTTTTTTTTTAAATTGGTGCAATTGTCAGGTTAAAGTTTTGAAAATAAAATGTTCATGGAAAACTACTAAGGATGATCTACTTTATTGAGTACCTATATGTGCCAAAATAATTTATTCCCCCCAATTAATGACCCTAATAAAGGCCGTATTACAGTCGGCAATACTTCCTGCAAGTTGCAATTCTCTTGCTTGTAAGCTTGCGCAGTTACTATCCAGCTGATCAGATTTGGCAGATATGATCAGCTGGCTCATAACTGCGCATGCTTACAAGCAAGAGAATTGCGACTTGCACGTAAATATTGCCGACTGTAATACGGCCTTTAGGGTATAGGAAATAAATGTTTAAAAAATTGGTGCAATTTTTAGGTTTAAGTTTTGAAGTTAAATTTTCATGGAAAACTACTAAAAATAATCTAAGAGAAATAATAATCATTTAAGACATGCGGGGACATATTATTATTGAGAACATTCAAGTGCGATTTTTCATTAACATCCCATAGCTCATTTATAATTATTCAACCCTCTCTCTGTGGATAGACGAGTAGAGTAATATAGTTCCTTTGCGACCCAAGTAACATTTTTTAGTAATTCTTCGACTTACGACTTATTTTTGTCAAAATTTAACGTTATCCTGCCGACAAAATTAGTTGCCCAAAAGGGCGTATACTACCCGTCGTTGTATCAACGTCGTATTTACGTAAATACGTTTTAGTTTATCACCAACAACGTTAAATATCGGCAATTTAGGTTCTCGCTTAAAACGTCACCCAAAAAAGACCATTCTCGACGTTAAAATTCCTTAGATTAGGAAACGTAGTACACTTCAACGTTATTAAACGTCACCTGTTGCTACGGAGAAATATCCAACGTACAATAACGTTGTTAAACGTTATAAATGCCAACCACAAGCCAACTAAAAGGAGTATTCTTTTTTCTGTCTGTCAGTGGTTGATTGGTTGTCATTAAAGTCAACTGACAAAAGTGAGGTTTGAAAGGATCTGGCACAGAAGTAGCATCACACTGTTTTGTCCTCGTCTCACTTTTCGTTGGAGGCCAATATAGTACGTTATCCTGTTCCCAAGAATGGGGAATAGGCTCAATTTCATTTAGCTGCGTTATATATACTACTTTACAGTTTGGCATATTAAATTGTAACGGAAATTGTTAAACTACCGCACTTTCGAATTTGTAGGGTTATGTTGTTTTCTTTCCTGGATTCTTCTTTTCTTTACAGAAATAAAGTTTTAATTAGTTGTAAATTTTGACCTTTTTTGTAGTTTAATAAGTTTAAGGTTAAGTTTGCACTAGTTAGCGCCACCTGTTTAAACTTCAAGTTCAACTTTTGAGTCTTAAAGTGTAGACTTTTCAACTTAATGCGTGTTCTTGTTAAAATAGGTGATATTTTAGAATAAACTGCGGACCTCTCCATTTTTAATTTATTAAAGGACGAGATCGAATTGTCGCCATGTTTGACTACTTTGAAATTTATCAAATTTTAGTGTTGTAACATTCTTTTTAACGCTTTAACTTAATTTAAGTCGACAATAATACATGTAGATTTATTTTATCTCACAATGTAAACCAAAACGATTAAGTTTTTTTTTTAACTTTTTGCCATTTTTATTAAAATTTTTATAAAAAATCATTATTTTTATGGCTACTTTATACCTCAATTAAATTAAACTAAACTAAGAAAATTAAATTAAGAAATTAAGGCGATGGTTTATACCTCCACATTAAGTAACTTAATAAAACTACGAGAGACAAAGAAGGTGCTCCTAACCTATCTTATTGGTTCTTGTCCGTTTTATCATAAATGCATGGGAACTGTTGTCCTAATTCAATCAATGTACCGTCGTTAACAACTATCGTGAAACTTTTTGGAATAATCAAAATATCAAAAATATAATTCTAAAATTAAACAAGAATTTAGGGTTATGTGTACAAATTCTCCTTTATTACATTCACCGAAATGACAAATGACATGACGGGAATCACGGATTATGCCGATCGCCCAACGAATTATGTCGAATCAACTAAATTAAACTAAGAAGTTAAAAGTTGGCCAACTTCTTAGTTTAGTTTAATTCCTTAATTGTAGGTATAAATGGTTACATTTGAATGTAGTATTTTAACTTCCTAATTCTCTTAATTTATTAAGTTTAGTTTAATTTAATTGAGGTATAAAGTAGCCATTAGGGCGATCCCTAAATTTTGGAAGTATTATATTAATATTTAACAGTAAAGTGGCCATTGTTGTCATTTTTAATACATATCTTTGGCAATTTACTTCATTTAAGCAAAAACTGTAAGTGCAGTAAATAATTATATATAATATTACTTTTTAGAACAAACACTCATTTGCTACACTAATCCCGATGTATAGTTTAATTAAATAAACATAAAGTTAATAAACAGTTGACATTAGAAAATTTTAACCTAGGATAGGTAAATCTTAACTGAAAAACTTGTTTTAAATTAACGTTAAAAATGGTTTACAAAATAACCCAAAAAAAACTTTAAGACGTGGGGCAACGTAGTAAAAACCCGAATTTTATTCCCCAAACTGGTATAAATAAGGGTCGCAAGGACGTCGTGTTAACGTTGTGAATTAACGTTAAGTCGTCGGCACCGACGTTTGCCCAACGTTAAAATGCTACTTGGGGAGCTTTATTACTTTTCGGTACTGCGATCTTCATAAATATTTTAAATACAAAAAAAGACCGTGACAATATATTGTAAGTACCAAAAATTTTCAATAACTAAAAGCAATGAAGATTGGGAAGAAAATAAAAAACTTAGAAATAAATGTGTATCAGTTTTAAGAAGAGAAAATACTTTATATTATGATAAACAAATAGATAATAACAAGGGAGATGGTAGAAAAATGTGAAGAACCTTAAAAAATTTAGTTACATTGAAGAAATAATTTTTGAAGACAAAAAAGAAACGGAACCATTTATTATTGCTGAAAAATTAAATTCTTATTATATTCATAGCATTAAAGAAATTGTTCAGTCAATAAATTCAGGAAATGAAGAACTATGCCAAATAGTTAATAGAAGTAGGTAATAATTTTTTTGAAGAATTCAATGAAATAGGTATCATTAAATAAATTAAAACTAGTAATTTCAAAATTAAATTCAAATTACAACTATGGAGAAATATTGATTAAAAAGGTGTTAAAAGAAACATTTGGTTACCCATTATTAAATTTTATAAATTCTTGTTGAAAATATGGAAATATGCCTGATGAATTAAAATGTTCTTACATTACACCAGTGCCAAAAGTAAAAAACACTAAAAGATGGGATGAGATGAGACCAGTAAATGTTTTATGGGATGTTGAGAAATTATAATTATTAGAAGAAGTCGTATATGAACAGTTATTAGGGTTCATTGATGCCAACAAAATTTTAGTTCCCGTTCAAGCTGGTTTTCGAAAAGGGTAAGTACTCTACAGAGTACATTCAATGTTTGATTGAGACGTGGAAGAGAACCATTGATAAAGGGTGTATTTTTGGATTTTAAGCGGGCATTCGAAACAATTGACAGGGCTAGATTATTGAGTAAATTGTATCAGTATGGTATTCGCGGAAACGTTTATAAATGGTTTAAAAATTATTTAACTAACAGATCACAAAAAACAAAATCTGATCCGGATCGATCTAAACCTGCGAATCGAACACGCCTCTAATTTAAATTTACTTACTTACGTAAAGTGTCGTAAAGTATATAAAATATTTCTAGGTAAATTTTTATTGATTACCGAGGCGGACACGCCGCGGAAAATTGACTTTTTCATACTGCCCTACGAAGAACGTTCATAAAGGCCGCCTAAACCACCTCTATGTGTGCTCAAAGCCAACAGAGCTTTGGTTTCAAAATTGAGTTGGAAATAAACATAACTGTTACTTAACAACCCCAGGTTTTTATGATTGTAACAAATGTTTCTCACTATTATCTCTTTTTATATTTTTTATGACTATTGGGCAGGCACCAAAAAACGTTATTAGCACCCGACCCCTTAGCTTGTAAATACGCCCCTAGAATTAGATGTACAGTCCACTCAGTGGCGGCTCGTGCCATTTTAGTGAAGTAGGGCCAGGTAAACCCTTAGCGCCGCAGGAAAAAAAAATTTGGGTGCCACGCCTTTTTTTGTTAATAGTTCTTGCTTTTGAAGTAGGAAAAATAAGCAAAGAGGCATCTAATTTAATTTATGAATTTACAATCATATCTTGAATTAAAAAAAAATACTGTAGGTAGAGTGTACTATATAGACCGAAAGAACCACAAACCGAACGCAGTTTATAATTTGGTTTAATATGTATCTGTTTTTATCAATTTGTTCGTTTTTCTTCATTATTTCATTGTGATATGCAGAATTTAATTGAGTTTTATTGTTAATTTTACCAAGCATAGGTACTGAAATTAAATATATTGTTTAAATGTACCTTCGATTTTTCATGTGTCTTCATTTTTTCCCAAATATGGACCAAATCATCTGTACCTTTTTGGGACCAAGTTTGCTCCCCCATCAAATAAAACACACATAAAACAAAATAGTCTATTAGATTTATCACAACCGCACACCCAAGTATTTTTTCCATAAATATTTCTATTAAATCAGCCGGCCGAACGAAAATCATTTAGTTTACAAACAACCTTACACGACTCGACGCGGACAAACAACTGTTTGAATTTGAAACGTCTAACGTCAAACGGGGTCAAAGGGCCTGGCTACACGGAGATGTTTTCCTGCTCGCATTCAAGGTCATTTTCCAATGTTTTTTATTGGTGTGTTATGGCAATTACGTCATAAGTTCGGGCCTCCCGTGTGCCTCGTCGCTTTGGCGCGAAAGCTACGTTACCGTTTTACGCATAATCGCTTCCTCAATAGATGGAAATTTGCACCCGACTGTGTTCCATTTTTAAATTATTTTGCTAATTGCTTTAAAAAGGAGAATTTTAATTTTAATAGGTTTTGGTAATTTGTAAAGGGCAGGACGCTGGACAGGTAGTGCCATGGCACTGTGGCCATAGACAATTTACCTTTAGATAAACAAACAATAATCACGAATGTGGCAGTTTTATGGCCTCGCGCATGTAAACAAAACTGGGAACTATTAGACATGCGCACTGCAACATTATCGTTTGACGAATGGGAAAATAGACAGGTCTGGGCTTTAAAATTTAAATTCTTGCTCATATGCCACCATAGAGGGTTTATTTTACCCCTATTTGGGCATAATACAATTATACAACGGCTGCAACTAGTACTAGTTATTGTTTATATTACAATCCGAGTCACTAAAAGCACAAACACAATTCACTAACTAAACTACACAAAAACCAGAAATCCATAAATATTAAACACCAGTCCTACAATCCACGATAGCCGATCCGATAGATGAAAACTTTAGAAAACTACAAGGAATCCGCAGAAAAGAGAAACTAGTGATGGGATAACTCGAGTGAAAAATAACCGATCACTCGGTTTTTTCAATCACTCGAATTATTCGATTATCTTCGGAAATAATTCGAGTGACGAAATGAGTGATGAACATAATGGTTTTTGATAGTGATGGGATCACTCGAGTTAAAAAAATTACCGATCACTCATTGCGGGGCTATACAAAGTACCTAGTTAGTTTATGGAACTGGCGACCTTTTTTTTTTTTTTTTTATAAGTCTAAAAATATATGTGGTTCATTATTTAAGTAATTAAAAAAATGATTTTTTTTTTAAATTGCCCCTCATATAGCATTTGAGTGAACAATCGATTATCATTCGGTTTTTTAAATCACTCGAATACTCAGTAATCGATTATTGAAATAACTCGATTTTTCCCATCACTAAGAGAAACCTTAAAACACAACAACAAAAATGGCGGCCGAGCCGGTTCTGGAGAATATTCTTGAGCGCGTCGATTATTGTCGATAAAGTAGGACGGCCGATAACACGAGGTTTGTGCGCATGCACGAAGGTTCCCCGAATGAAGACAGCTGACCGACGAGTCATGCGCTCGGACGCATTTTTTCACCCATAAAACGTAACTTTTGTTTGCGCAGGAGATAAGCTGTAGGTATCTAAAGGTAAATTGTCTATGACTGTGGCTCTACCCCACGAGCCGCCACTGAGTCCACTCAGTTCTCGCCAGTGCCGTACTACCTAGAAGGTATTCCGTGCACGCTATCGTACTTAGAGCACGCTCGGGGGTACCTTTTAGGTAGTACGACACCGGCGAGAGCTGAGTGAACTGTTTACGATGTATGTAGGTATATTACTGTGGCTACACTTTGTAGAATTTAAATTTTATTATAGGAAAACCAGGGTGATAATAAAACCGTGGCGCCATCCCCTTTGGCACTATTAGCTGCTACCTGCAGTCGCATTGGTCCAGGAGAAATTCAAGCATCCATCCAGGGCCAATCAGCTTCATCCCCATTGACGGTTACTATGTCCACGACTCCTACTCCACAAGGCCAGCAACTTAAACAACAAGGGGTTACAATGCAGCAAGCCTCACCTGCGCAACAGCCACAGGTTGGTAATTAACTATACTCCGACTCCGAATAGAAATGTGCTATTTGTTCGTTTTAGCAGGATTTTGACAATCGGCGAATGATGCTATAACTGATCGAATTTTTTTAATAGATCATTTGAAAGTCAACTAAACTGCACATCGCGTCGCGCGTAATTCTTCAAACTGTTCAAACGAATAAATGACGAGTAGTAGGTGTTTTAGATTTGCATTTGAATGACTGATTATTTTGTATAATGCTTGTATGTTAAAGGGATAATTGGAAACGTACTGGTAGACTGGTAGGTCAGTCAAATTTATGTATCGGTCAATACTTCGATACCATAGATAGTTACCTTTAGATAAGCAAATAATAATCACGAAAGTGGGAATCTTATGGCCTCGCGCATGTAAACAAAGCTACACACAATGGGCCTTTTCACTATATTCTTAAATTTGATACATTTGGCATTTGAATTGTTTAGTCGGTGCTATAATAAGTGTTTTTCATCAATAAAATTATTGCTAGGTCATAACATTAATTTATTTCAGCACAGTAAAAACCGGGTAAAATTCAACCAATTTGAAAATCTCAAAACAGGCGCGACTCATGACGTAGATATGTTTAAAGCTTGCTAGAGCGCATGCGTTTAACCTCGCACACGCGTAAATGCTGATCTGTCGAACTGCCTTCGGCAAATTAAGCCGCTGTTGCCATATGTAGAAAGTTTTATAATCTTAATAATATACTTTCTTCTTAGAACTTTATTTGGATACTTTAAATAAATATAAACATAATACTGGTAAAATAATTAATTCCGCAGCTATTGAATGGAAAACTGGTATATTATAATTACTAATAATTGCTAGTCAATTACCATTACACTGGTACTATAAACTATAATAAATGATTTTTGAGAGTATCGGCAACACTGTCAAGCTGCTGATTTTGTGAATTCTTGATATTTTAAGCCAGCGACTCGGGTATTCCTATCATTCCTCTGTGCATCAATCTTCCGGCGCGATGACGTAGGTATGTTTAAGTCCGTGTTTTTATTCAAGGAGTTTTTTTATTTATTTATTTTCTCAGTTATGGCTTAAAAGTAGAGAAAAGTAAAAACACAGAAAATTTTATTTTTTGTTCCTTTATACACTACTACCAAAATCAAAATTTAGTGAAAAGGCCCATTAGACACGCGCACTGCAACATCATTTGACAAATGTCCGGGCTTTAAAATTTAAGTTCTTGCTCAAGAAATTGTAAAAGTTGCCCTTCAAATTATTTTTCGTGCAAACAGCTAAAATTTGCCCCAAATTCTTGCCAAAAAATTGGAATTTCTTCTCAATTTTTGATCAAGTTGGAAAATAAGGTAGTTATTTCTGCCACTTTTAGTAGTTGCAAACCTATTAGATTTTGAGGATAGAAAATTGTTTCCAAGGGTTTGTTTCTAAAATTTATTTAAAAATGATTCGTCGTCATGTTTTTAGTTTAAAAAGGAAGAGAACAAGTCAATTAAACTATAAAACTTATAAAACCGAATATAAAAAGCAAACAAAGTCAAGTCAAATATTAGTTATAACTTGTATTGATTTTTACAATTTGGGAGACGCTTATTGGGTACGTGTAAAACTATTTTAAAAATTTGCCTGAGAACGTTAGGTACCCGTAAAATACTTTCACCCTTGGATTACTGAAAATACGAAATACCCGGTAATTTACCCCTATTTGGGCATAACAAAATAATACAACGGCTGTTACTAGTCCAATCGGAGTCACTAAAAGCACAAACACAATTCATTAAACTAGACAAAAACTAGAAATCCGTAAATATTAAATACCCACAATAGAGCGCGCAACTCGCTTGTCTATGCCCACAATAAACAACAAAGAATCCACAGTAGAGTTTGCTTTGTGTCGGGGTGGTAAGACAGGATCTTCTTCAGAGATGAAACGCATCAGCCAAATAAGTCTCTAGCTCCAAAGGTAAAACCCTCTAGCTAGAATGTTCCTGTATTTTAAAAACGAAGCATCGTTGGAACTTTATACAGGCCGAGTTTACTAATAAGTATAACAAAGTAAGTGTAAATTCATATAAAAGTCCTTATTTGTTCCTTAAAGAACTAATTTAAATAAAAATAGTTATCGCGTCCATAAGAAACCATTTATTTGATAGCCCACTTCGAACACGAGCGCTATCTTACGGCGACTCGTAAAGCTGAATTACCGCTGCTAATTTGGGCCGAATCCAATGCATTGCGATCGGCCTCCTACCTCAAGTCCTCCATAGTTTGTGCACATGCCGAATCCTGCTGGGAGGGAAGGCATCTGACTTTCGAGCAGTGCGCTCAGACATATTTTTTCACCCATAAAACTTAACATTTGTTTGCGCACCAGATGATGTGCGTATCTAAAGGTAAATATTTATGGTCGATACGTGACGATCTGCTGTCATTCGATATTTAAATAAGATTGAATTTGAAGCTTATATCTGAAGTAAGCTGACTCCGACAAGGGGCTCTAGAGCGACAATGCTTTAGGAGGCAGTTTAATAAAAAAGTTATGTTGTAGGCTGTAGGCATGTGTATTGTGTAGGCTTATTTTCTTCCAATATTGCACTACAATAGACATTTTTCATCATTTACGTTTACACATTTTGCAAAAGCCAGTTTTTAAAACATTTTCTGTCAAATTTTGCTAACATTTCGTAGTGCCATTTAAGATTTTAAAATGAATGAGGGTAGTCTTTCAGGGGTGGGTGAAGGTGGTCCGCAAAATACCTCATTTTTATTACACCGCGTTTTTGTAGAAAATCTTTTTTTGGTTTATTGTATCTTCTTTAGTGTAGAAAAGCCATTGTAAGTTTTCAAAAAATCACCGCGTATATTTTATGTGCATCACATTATTATTATTATCTAAAATTTAGGTTGTCAGCGTCCCACTTCCTGCTGGAGTTACCGCCCATCAACTTCAGCAACAAATACTTCAGCAACAGGCTGCTGCTGGAGCTGCCCAGCTGGTCGCAGCCGCAGCAGGTCAGAACTTGGCAGGATACAGCGTCGTGCAAGCGCCAGCGGGCGTTCAAGCTTTGAGCGTCGATGGACAGGAGGCTATTTTTATTCCTGCGATGAGTTTAGCAGGTAAAAGAAATTATTAGTGAATATACAATATGTAAGAGAATAGAGTAATGGTTGAAACACATTACTATCACCTCACGTGAGTTCACGTTTACAGAGACCCACTATTGTCATACGGCGTGTTCACGTGAAAGCACGTAATTGTAGCCGCGTTCGGCAATTCCATCTGCGATGCGATGGATATTTTGTCACGTGACCTCAGATCGGTCGGAGAATTTTGTGATAAACGAACGGTACCTAACAGATGACCTCTGTCAAAGCCAAAAATGTAATATTTGTTTTGTTTTGATTTAAGAAACCTAACCTGTTTTTCCTTTTTTTAAGTTACTAAAAATGAGTATTCCTAGCGTTGTATTGGCCTTAATTAAAGGAGGCTATCAACTAATGTTTGAAGACGATAATGAGGAAGACGTCAAGATTTTGGAAAAGGTAGACGGTTTTGCCGAAGAAACGGTACCCCGATTTGCACATCACCAGTTCAGACAGCACTTTAGATTGTCCCCAACTACCTTTGAAGACTTGCTTAATAAATTAAATGCAGTTTCAGAGGGAAGATTGATAGCTGTAGGTGCTGGCCATCCGGAAATGTTATTGGATAAACAGACCATGATAGCAATCTGGTGTTTATCAAATATGGAAAGTTTTAGCTAAAATCCACCAGAGTTTATGCCTTCCTTAGCCTTGCCTAATGTGTATTTTCAATTTAGATCAGTCGCTGATCGATTTGGAATAACCAAGTCAACCTGCTGGGATGTCTTATATAGAACATGTAGAATATTTCTGTGTATTTATGGTCAAATAAACATGGTATAGCGTTTTTGTTCTTCCACGTCATATAGTTCCACTGCCTGCATATTATTTTCAGTCAAATCACAGAAAAATAAAGGCTTTGTTCAATCAAACTACCAAAATTTTAAACCTAAATATAAACATCAAACTTAACCTCACAAATTCAGCTGAGATTAATTGCTTTCCTCGGTCAAAATACTCCGAGCAAAAAGATTATCCTCGGAGCGCTCCGATTTTAATTGCCGAACTGTTGAGATTTATTTCCCCTCCATTTAGATGTCATAAACGAACGATTTAGATCAATCCAAGCGGTCTGAGGTAATTGCCGAACGCGGCTATTGCAGGTCTTCTCGTGCTCAGATATTCTGTTTAAACATCAATTTCGTGAAGCGTGAGTTTAGAAAAATGGAGGAAGCTTTAACGACAGTACTTAAAACGATCTTCATCACCTTGCAATAACTCTTAGAATAAAGTGTGAAATTCACTTTTCTCCCTTCTTTTTAAATTAATGTCATGTATCCATTGCCTAGTTTTAAGTTTTTCAGTCGCTATGACTGCACACGCTCTTTCTAAATCTTCTTGAAACTCTGAAGATGAACTATTATTTAGTTTCCACATTTTCTGGATACGATTAGCGAAGCACCCCACAGCTTGTTTTTATAAAACGAATGATATGACTTTGCGTGAAATAATAATAATAATAATAATAATAATAATGTGATTCTTCTTGAAACTCATGCATTTTATTTCTGGCGTAATAGAACGTGAACTCGCGTGAGGTGATAGTAAAACGTTGTTGATACATAGAATGAAATGTACAAAGCAGCAAGTTTTTAACAGAAATAAGTAGTAAACTAGTAAGTGGTTGAGTAAAAACTAAAAATCGCTAAATCGATTTTCCAATTCTTCTGAAATGTGAAATTTTATATGAATTTAATATGAAAATTTCTTAAAATCCTTCATTTCCTCAAAGTACTCTTTACAAAATCATGTTTTTCTACTAAAGACTTACAAAACTTTATTTTTAAATCCTCTTATGTGAACGATGTTCGTTCGTTATTTTTCTTTTCTGCGAATACAAATTTTTTAAGTTCGTGTAGATATATTAGGTGGGTGAGTTGTTCACGGAAATATTTCTTTTTAGGTGGCCAGCAACACCAGCAGATTTTTAGTCCTGGTCAAATAATCCGTACCCCTACTGGAGCGGTAATGCCCACTACTGCTAATCTACCCGCTACAGTTCAACTTGCCAATGGACAAAGTGTACAGGTCAGTTCAGTATAATAATATAGAAAGGCGTTTAAGTGGGATAAGGAGTCCTCCTGCGACGTAAACAAAAAGTTTTTCAAAATAAAGAATCTAATAGGAATATGCAAGAAAAATAGTTTTCTAACCACTGAACCATTCGGGCTAAGGCCGGATCCCCATGGGCGTAAACTTGACAGCGTAACCGTGACAGCCTACCTATTATTTAAGACCGAGTTCCCATGAGCGTAAATATGACAGCGTAAGTGGGACGTCATCGGTCGATTCGGCCGACATTTTTAAAAATGACGGTAATCAATTAACCAATCAAGTCTTACTGGTGTATCGCGAGTAGGGCTGTGCGATTACCGTAAAAATAATGGATTTTCGATTATTTGAAATAATCGATTATTTCCTATTAATCGATTAATCGAAAATAATCGATTTATTAAAAATAATCGATTAATCGCAAATAGTAAGTTATAGCCGATTAATTGAAAATAATCCATTAATCGAAAATAATCGATTAATCAAAAATCAAAAATAATCCATTAATCGAAAATTGTCGATTATTTCCGATTAATTGAAAATAACCGATTAATTGAAAATATTCGATTAATCGAGAATAATAGATTAATCAAAATAAATCAAAAAGTCGATTCAAATATTAGATCGTTAAGAATATTAATTTTATGAAAGGCGCTCAGATTAAAACTTTGTTCAAATTATTTCGTTGATTGTCTTGCAATAATACGCTATAATATTTTTCAAACCGGTTTTCAGGGTAATAGGGTTGCTAATACATATATAGAGACTTACAGCAATAATAAGTAACTAGCAACTTCAATCATCCAAAAACATACCTATATTTTCGAATAATCGAAATAGTTTTTTTGATCAATTGATTAATCATAAAATCGTTCTTTTTCGATTAATAATCGATAAATCAAAACAACTTCAATTTTTTTTCGTATACCTACCTACCCAATTAATCGAAAAATATTTTTTTTGGTTAATCGAAAAATCATTTTCTTTTCGATTTTAATTTGATTTTTGATTAATGGAAAAATCGTTTTTTTTTTCGATTAGGTACTTAGTTAATAATCGATTAATCAAAAAATCGAAAAATAGTTTTTTTTTCGAATAATAATCGAAAAATTATCTCTAATCGATTAATCGATTATTAACCGATTAATCGATTTTGTTGCACACCCCTAATCGCGAGCTTGTTATTAAAAGAAGACAAGTGCAAATATAACATTTGTGTTAGGTGACGTAGGTCACAGCCCTTTGCTACTTGGGGAATAAAGAAACGAAACCCACTGGACAGGCGAGAAGAAAACCAAAATAGTATTGATTATTTTGATATTTTAACGCCTTGTCATGGTTTTTCTAAACCACCACTACTAAGGGTATGGTCCGAAAGTAATTAGTGTGGTGGTATAGCGTTCCGAAATTAACCAAACGGTAGCGGTAACCGAAAAATAGGTTAAATTCGGAACACGGTTTTCGGATATGACGTCACCCAAATGTAAAAATGCTCACCGGCTTTAAAAGCCCGGTTACGAGTGGTTCCTCCTGTCACTTGTCATTATAATATTTAGTTATGCATTTGTTTTCAAAATGTTTGGCCGTTGGCCGGTAATTTCGGGTTTTCAAAGAACCAATCTAAGTACGTGTATTTAGCATCCCTGTAAATTATCAATCTGTCATGATCATAAACTTTTAAAAATGAGAGGTTATGCTTTTAACGAACATGGTCATTTTTCGTCCCGAATATAACCATATTTTTATGGCTGATCGGTCACTGGTCGCGGTTAACCGTGATTACTGGTGGTGACATTCGGACCATACCCTAAGTCACGTTGTTGCTTTATCGTTAAAGGATGACGCACGGGTAAAGATCCACCGGAACTATTCTATTGTATAGAGTATAGAGCGTTATGTTATGATACTTATGATAAAGAAATAGATCAACCTTTTATATAGAATACCGCCTACTTAGTAAAAAATCGATCGGTTCCATTAAATCAATTTTATTGAAATGCATTTTTTTTTAGAAAAAAAAAAATAAAATCCTAGACTTTTTCATAAATCATGCCCTATACCTATTAACGTAACCATTTACGAAATAATAGCTTGCTTTTTTTAAACATCAACCCCTATATAAAACGGAGTAAACGAATTAATTTTCCATAACCTGGACGTAAAGATTGTCAATATCTTTAAAAAAACATAAGTAATATTTAACTAATAAGTTAAATTTTTCTATAGTTTTGAGTACCTACTTAATTTTAATGGATTTTTCTATGGATTTACTTAAAATACTATACATATTTCTTTATAAAAACAGTAAATATACATATTAACCCTAAACCAACCCTTTGGGTTGGCCTGATAATGATATATAATTCATCATTTTTACTAAAAATATCTGTTTAGGTCATTTTTAATGGAATTTTCTATAATTTTGGGTTTTTAATAATAATTTGAGTTTTTAAGGAACATTTTTCGTAATAAATATAGATGTGCTAGAATTCTGAGGTGATATAGTCTGTTAGTGATATAGTCTTCCGTGAAATTTTTGGATTTTTAGTTAATTTTTATGAAAATTAGTTAAATTTTTTTATATGTTGAGAGTTTTTTCAGATAATTTTGTAGAAATTTAATATTTCGGCAAAAGCACCGTGTGCGCTAGATCATATAACAATTGCTTCGTTCGTACAGCGGTCAGAAACCGTCTGCAAATTAACGACGTATGAGAACGTGTTTTAAAAGCGTCCGAACAAACCCGAAAAATTGGAAATCGGTTGACAGGAATTAACATAATTTGAAATTCAAAAACATAATCGGAAATTCTTGGGGAAATCAGGAATTTCTCTAATAATTCGTTCCCGGAAATGTACTCACCACTATCATTAAAAGGGGTTAACCTACTCACAGTTTCCTTGAGAGCCTCGTCCCATAGCATGTATTCATCTAGAAAAGGATAAGAGAACAATTTAATACAAATTTTACAATACTAAAATAAATTGTTCCCTTTAGTCCAACAAAGAAATTTTTGGTCATCACTTGTGCAGGTACGGCCCGCGCAGCAGCAAGTGTTTCAGTTCCCTATGCAACAGACTATACCAATTCAAGTGCCGATTTCTTCGGGCAATGGGCAAACCATCTACCAAACAATACATTTTCCAGTTCAGTTTGGTGCGACAGCTGTTCCCAATATCATTCAGGTAAGCAGAATAGGTCGTCAAATTTTTACTTTTTTTATACTTTATTATTATATTACTTTTATTTAATAATAATAGTAAATATAAAATATAAGTCACTATATACGAAGTATTAAATACTCAGATAAAAATCACAGGACAAAATGTGACATGAAAAACAAAATGTAATGCCGTCTGCAAAATGAAACACATTTTTAAATTTCCATACGAAAAAGTACATTTTCTATTATTGTTTATAAGTCACGACTATGGAGAACTATAGGGTAGGAGGCCGATCGACAATGGCAGCATTTTCGAATTCTGTCCCGGTTTTTTGGTTAGTTCGCTATTGGCCGATAGATGGCTCTCGCGTCCGAAGTGGGCTGATGTTGTCTTCTTCTTCTTCGTTTTTAATATGGAAAACTAGATCCTCCATAGTTTTTAGCTTTTACTTAAACCCTTTATTTTTCTGTGCTTTTACTTTTGACAATTGACATTTTATTTTTCGAAATAACAAATAATGTGTGAAGGCAAGACAAGACAAATAACGTTGTATTGTAATTAATTTCCATATTTATAATGAATAATGGTACAATTTATAAAAGTAGAGTTTGCTTTGTGTCGGGGTGTAAGACACGATCTTCTTCAAAGAGGAAACGCAGCCAAATAAGTCTCTTTCTAGCTCCAAAGGTATAGCTAGAATGTCTAATACCCTGTATTTTAAAAACCAAGCATCGTTGGAACTTTATACAGGCCGAGTTTACTAATAAGTATAAAAAAGTAAGTGTAAATTCATATAAAAGTCCTTATTTGTTCCTTAAAGAACTAATTTAAATAAAAATAGGTATTTCGTCCATAAGAAACCATTATTTGATAGCCCACTTCGAACACAAGCGCC
Organism: Polydrusus pterygomalis; assembly: GCA_963969555.1. NCBI lineage: Eukaryota > Metazoa > Arthropoda > Insecta > Coleoptera > Curculionidae > Polydrusus > Polydrusus pterygomalis. The sequence goes on along the minus strand of OZ018376.1, from coordinate 72,322,840 downwards.
ATCTTATGGCAACTCGTAAAGCTGAATTACCGATGCTAATTTGGGACCGAATCCAATGCATTGCGATCGGCCTCCTACCTCAAGTCCTCCATAGTCGTGACTATGGAGGACTTGAGGTAGGAGGCCGATCGCAATGCATTGGATTCGGTCCCAAATTAGCATCAGTAATTCAGCTTTACGAGTCGCTGTAAGATGGCGCGCGTGTTCGAAGTGGGCTATCAAATAAATGGTTTCTTATTGACGCGATAACTATTTTTATTTAAATTAGTTCTTTAAGGAACAAATAAGGACTTTTATATGAATTTACACTTACTTTGTTATACTTATTAGTAAACTCGGCATGTATAAAGTTCCAACGATGCTTCGTTTTTAAAATACAGGGTATTAAACATTCCAGCTATACCTTTGGAGCTAGAAAGATACTTATTTGGCTGCGTTTTCTCTCTGAAAAAGATCCTGTCTTACACCCCGACACAAAGCAAACTCTACTTTTATAAATTGTACCATTATTTATTATAAATATGGAAATTAATTACAATACAACGTTATTTGTCTTGTCTTGCCTTCAAACATTATTTGTTATTTCGGAAAATAAAATGTCAATTGTCAAAAGTAAAAGCACAGAAAAATAAAGGGTTTAAGTAAAAGTTAAAAACTATGGAGGATCTAGTTTTCCATATTAAAAACGAAGAAGAAGAGGACAACATCAGCCCACTTCGGACGCGAGAGCCATCTATCGGCCAATAGCGAACTAACCAAAAAACCGGGACAGAATTTGAAAATGCTGCCATTGTCGATCGGCCTCCTACCCTATAGTTCTCCATAAGTTCTCCATAGTCACGACCGTCTTAATGAAAGCTGGACCAATAATGCATATGGCCGCCTTGCGAGAAAATAACCCCTATGTGAGGAAAAATAACGTGACAAATGTGTGTGGCTACATTAAATTCCCTAGGTTTTTGGTGGGTTCGCAATAGTGGAACCTCTGTCAACAATGAGTCAATGTCAATATTGTCAATTATATCATAACCAAACATTTTTTAATTATTATTTTATTATATACCAAGAAAGTATGCAACATATGGGAAAGTTTTTTATCATCGATTTCTCAAAATTTTTTATTCTTTATAAAAGTTGGTGCATGCCTTAAAACTATAAATGCATATTTCACCTGCGGCTAATAGTAAGGGAGTAAATGCCATTTTTTCGAAATTGCCTTAAGAGTAAAGTACCTTAATTATTAGAAATACAGCAAAATTGTATATGGAAACGTTTTTGCAAATTAGTAAGTTAGTCCAAATACGAAATTTGAGTTACCCGTCACACAGGCGCGTGCTGGGCGACCGATTTACCGGGAGTTTCCCAGTGGGTCCTCCCATAAATTGGGCACAAAAGGCCCTCCCACTGTCCGGCGTAACACCCGAGAAGAATTTAAACAATTACATTACGTTTATAAATTTTTGTTGACAATACCACTCACGCAGGTATCTTGTGAGAGCTCCTTTTCCAAACTAAAATTATTAAAAACAAGACTGCGATCTTCTATTCAGCAGGAAAATTTGGAAGCCTTATATCTTATGGCGTGCGAATCTGATATGATGATTGATATTCCTTCCGAAGTTATTATTAACAAATTGTGCCAGAACAGTAAACCGTTTAAAAGACTCTACAGTGGTTCGTCTGCGGCACTTTTCTCCTGTAGCGGACTTTACGCCTACCCGCGTCTATACGTCACAAGCCGCCACTGGGGCCCTATAAGGGAATTATTTCCCGTGCCCTAAAATTGCCCCAGCACGCGCCTGCCGTCACAATTTTGTTTACAGTGGTTGCAATAAATTTTTTATATGTATTTTCGATATTTAGAAATTGTGTTTTGTATTTATATCTAGTTGTTTTTTATTTGTTTAAATATTATTTTGTTTTGTTTTCGTATTTGTTAGTATTTTTTTTAAATATATATTTCCTACGTTACAGTGTAATCAAGTCTGTTTAAATTTAAGAAAACTCCATTTTCTTTATTTTTTAGTGTTGATTATTTTGTATCAGTTTCTAAAAGGCTTTCATAAAACTCTTAGTTTATGAAACGTCTTAATAATTTATATAAATGACAAAAATTTTAAGATGTTGAGGGTAGGCCCTATTGTCCAGCACGCGCCTGCGGACGCCTTATTATTTACATACCAAATTTGAAAATTTGTGTTTTTTTAATTGTTAGATTTTATTTTATTTTTATAATATGACAAAAATCACAAGATATGTAAAAAAAAGCTAGAACGTCTTCTGACGGCTATAGCTACATACATACGTCGATTTAAAAAATTTTGCTATATAAATTATTGACGAAATTCTTTAAAATTTGCGTGTGGTCCAAAAAAAAAAACGTCTGCGGCGCTTTTCTCCTGCAGCGGACTTTACACCTACCCGCTTCTATACGTCACAAGCCGCCACTGGGGCCCTATAAGGGAATTATTTCCCGGGCCCTAAAATTGCCCCAGCACTCGCCTGTCGTCACAATTTTGTTTTTTTTTTGTTAATCTCTATTTTCCCCTAAACGGTACACCTCTGGTCGATTTTTTGTTTACGCAATTTTAATATCTTTATTAAATAACTTAAACGTGAATTTATAATAAAAATGGATTAAGTAGTAGTAGCAAACTTTTTAAAATCTTTCAATGTTACGAGTTGGTTCAGATATTAGCGTGTTGCATGCCTACTTAAACACATTTTAGCCAACTTATGTCCTAAACAAAATTATGATAGAATCCAACTCTATTCATATTACGGGAAATAATTAATAATTTATTTGTCATTTTTACCCAGTACGCTGAAGTCCAAAAACTTATGTTAAAGAAATGCCTATAAAAAAAATTAAAAATTGACACACCTAACTCAAATTTCGTATTTGGACTAAGTTTTTAATTTGCAAAAACATTTCCATATAAAATTTTGCTGTATTTCTAATAATTAAGGTACTTTACTCGTAAGGCAATTTCGAAAAAATGGCATTTGTTAACCTACTATTAGCCGCAGGTGAAATATGAAATATGCATTTATAGTTTTAAGGAATGCTCCAACTTTTATAAAGAATAAAATTTTCTAAGAAATCGGTGATAAAAAACTTTTTCGTGTTGCATACTTTTTTGGACACACTGTATAATATTAAAAGTTAAAACAGTAAGTTGTTCTTTTATTTTTTGTCCTTGTCACAGCGTTCTTAACTTTGGAAGGGAGGTTATGGTTTTGTAATTAAAATTATTTTGCTGTTCCCTTAACATATGGTTTAATTTTTATTTTGTTCTTAAGTTTCGGTGAAAGTTATGTTTTTAATGAGCGTTTAAGAAAATCATGGCTTCTCTGCGTTTTTACGAGCAGGATGAACATTGGGGCACACATTTTGTGTGTAAATAAATAACAAAGTTGAAAGAGAAAATGCTTAAAGTTTGGTGTTCCAATTGTATGAATATAGAGTAAAAAACTACATTGATGCTATTTCTGTTTTATGAAGGTAAAGGACATTAATCGTATCAATCGGCTCAAGTGGACATATCCTAACTTAGTTTCAGCAAAAATACCTTAACAGCATTCTGAAAAAGTTATAGTAGAAAATATGCTCACTAATTTTACCAACCTTGGTTGTCACACGAATTTTAAGATACACTTCGCCATTTTCCAGAAAGTCTTTAGTAAATAAAACCAGGGTCAAACAGATTGACAGTTTTTAATTTATTGTTGCAAACAGTAGCAAAACAAAAAATTCGATGGGAAAGAAAGAAAAAACTAAAAGTCTTCCTCCACAGAAAATAGGGCACACAAGAGCCACGGACCTTATCAACGACGAGCTCTTGGAGATGCAAACCGATCGCATGAAAGCGAGATATAACTTTACAGAACCATTTAATGTCAGGTGCGACCCTGATATGTGGTCCAAAGGAAGATCTCCGTCACTAGACAATGGCCTAGTTTGGTACACTGATGGATCGAAAACGGCCAACGGAGTAGGCGCAGGTGTATTTGGGGAAAGACCCAGAATGGAAATCAGCATCCCTCTGGGAAACTACGCCACAGTATACCAAGCTGAAGTTCATGCGATACAAGCATGCGTACAAAAGAATCTTGAAAAGGGCTACCACGACCAAAAGATACATATCCTGTCGGACAGCCAAGCTGCCCTGAAGGCTCTGAACTCCTTCCTATTTACATCAAAAATCACAATGGAGTGCCTTAACGACCTAAAAGACCTGGCAGCCAGAAACAACAGGGTTGAACTCCTATGGGTTCCTGGCCATTCAGGGATAAAAGGCAACGAAAAAGCAGATAAACTGGCAAGAACCGGATCTGCTCAAAATTTCAGGGGCCCAGAACCCGCCCTTGGAATATCAAAAAAGGCAACCAAAACAACATTAGACAGATGGGCGCAAAAACAACATCTATCTCGATGGAATGGTACACCTGGCCAGGCACATGCACGGGCCGTCATCGATAGGCCCTCGAAGATGCTATCAGCTGGAATGTTGCTCTTGACGCGCCCTCAGTTAAAACAAGTGACCGGCCTACTAACAGGCCACTGTCACTTAAGAAGGCACCTTCAAAGAATGGGAGTCTATAATGGACCCCTTGAATGTAGACTTTGCGGCGAAGAGGATGAAACCGCCTCCCATATCATAAACAGCTGCGAAGCGCTAAACCGTAAAAGATTCAAAATCTTCGGAAACATTCGACGTGGCGATAACCTCCCGCACGACAAACTTGGAAGAAAACTACTGGACCTCATAGAAGGAACAAATCTTTTCTAACAAGACTGGGGCGCACAATAAGCCAGAAGGCTGCAGTGTAAGAAGCTTGGGCCACACGTCGAACCCGACCCCCGCCTTTAACCAACCAACCAACCAACCAACTTCCTCCACAAAATTTAATAGAATAAAAATTCTTTAGGGGTCTCTACATGTTTCGAACGTTGAAACGTTCATCATCAGAAGACAGAAAATTTATTTAATGCTGATGGTTTTAGCAGAAGAGAAAATGGTGTAGAACCTTAATTGAGCCTTTATGGAATTAAAAATTGATGTGTAGAAGATACATAATATGAAGAAAATTGATAAAAGTTAAAACATACTAAGTTTGTGAAAAAGTCAGTAATATTAGTATACTCAGTATGTTTTAACTTATATCAATTTTCTTCATATTATGTCTCTTCTACACATCAATTTTTAATTCCATAAAGGCTCAATTAAGGTTCTACACCTTTTTCTCTTCTGCTAAAACCATCAGCATTAAATAAATGTTCTGTCTCCTGATGATGAACGTTTCTACGTTCGAAACATGTAGAGACCCCTAAAGAATTTTTATTCTATTAAATTTTGTGGAGGAAGAATTTTAGTTTTTCTTTCTTTCCCATACTTTCAACTCCACTTGGACTATTTCTTCAAAAAAAATTCAATGTTTCAACACTGTGTCATGTAATTTCAGATCTCTATAGGGGGTCAAAAAGTTATCTAGAAATTATTGGTCCAGCTTTCTTAAAGACGTTCGTGGTATAAGTATATTTTAAAATCTAACCATTTATTATTATTTTATCTATACCTATTGTTTTTAAAAATTATTTTAAGGCTCAACCTCAGTTGATGCCTCAAGTAGCGAATATCCTTACCCCGTCAGGCCAGATACAGCAGATCCAAATAGCAACATCCATGCCACAGCAGCAACAGCAGCAGCAACAACAGCAACAAACTCAAGCGCCCACATCTGTAGCTCAACAACTGGTCAGCGGGGACGGTAGTGCGCAGTTGACATTTACCGGTAAGGCATAAAGTCAAAGAAAATAACTGGTTTGGGTTTTTGGAAATATTGATATAATTAATGAATTAATTTTAAAATATAAAACCTATTTATACCTGCAGAAAATTTGAACATCTTTCATAATGAGTTTGGACTCTATTGAGTTTTTCTCAGTTCTTATGCCACTAAAAAAAAAATAAAATTCGTTAACAAGGTATAATAGGTAATACGTTTTTATTTTATTTTAGCCGCAAATGGACAACAGTTTACTCTACCAGTGTCCAATCTACAAAACTTACAACAAGTTAGATCGGTGGCAAATTTGGGTGGATTAGGTAATATTATCCAATTGCCCAATCTTCAAGCGATGCCTACAATACAAAATATCCCAGGTAAGAAAGTACATGGTAAATATACTTTATGATATTTATTAATAAAAAAAAACAGGCGTGTAAGTAAAGTGTAGTATTTTGTCGGCGTTTATATTTTATTTAGTTGTAATTATATTATTTATACACATTCAAAGTTGCATGGTTATAGTAAATCAAGAATTAAGCTAGCCAGGCCACTTCGATCAACGAAATACATGTGAAATGTATAACTTATATATGTCATTGTATATTATCTTTAAATTATTTAAAAAATATTTATCATGCGTTAGTACACTCAAAAATTCAGTATCTTATTTCTATTGGGAGTTCAGCCAATTCGATAGTACTAAAAACCTTTAAAGAAACTACAAAATAAAATTATTAAATGTACCTATTCATAGACTTCCGCACTTAGAACCAACAACACATTTATATAAACCGAATAAATACCTAGATATAAATAATTTATATAATTCAAAAATTTGCATATTTATTCATTCTTTACTGTTACTTTTAAAACAAAAAATTGTTAACATAACGTTTGCAAAGTTCATGATCTTCACAGACATGATACGAGACAAACTAATTTTTTACAAACTATTAAAACAAACAGCAACTTTGGAAAACGGTCATTGTTATATAATGGATTAATATTATATAATATTTTACCTGAAAATATTAAAACATTAAAAAAACTGCTCTCATTTAAATTTAATTTAAAAAAATATTTCCTTATGTAAATTTCTTTCTTAAGGTGGGAGTATCAACATGCTTGCCAACCTATAACCTATTTCGCGTAGATTTATTTATTTTTTCTAACTTTTACACAAAATTTAAAAAAATATCAAGGAATTTAGTTATTTAAGGAGAATTGTATATCGACAAATATCGGTTAAGATTTTTTTTAACATTATTATGTCATTGTTCTTTTACTATACAATTCTCCCAAAATAAGCAATGAAATAAATTGATATTTTTGTAATATATCAGATATTACCTAAATAATGTACAGACGATATTGATTTTATTTAAATCTTAGTCAATAAAATAATAAACTAAGAAAAACAAGGCGAAATAAGCTATAGGTTGGCAATAAATTGAATGACTTTGATAATTCCACCCTAATGAGTTAATCAAACGTTTATACAAAACAAATATTTTGTTTCTGTCTTTTTTTTATATATACCTACTTATTTATCCCTGTAATAAACTTGTAAAGTTGGTTGAGAGTAAAAAATAAATAAATAAAAAAAAATATATTTTTGGATTCGAAATAATCGTTAAAACGGTGATGGTCCATTTCAGGACATTCGGAATTTCATCAAACTGAAAGAGTATTTAATTTCGAGTAATTCTACAGAAAAAAAAATTATGAATGAACCGTTTTTCACAAAGTTATTAGCAAAAAATCATTTATCATTGTGATACAAGGAAGTGTATGTGATGCGTTTTACAGCAAGCATACTTTATTATGGAATATTTCTTAGCCATACGTTTTTAATGATTATATAAAATTACAAACTTGGAATTCATTTATCATATCAAAACTGCTTTCTTTTAACCACAAAATATCTAAACTGTTTTCGATAGCTTGTCGGTTCTCATATTAAAGAAACAACGTTGTCTAATGTATGCTTAATTTATGCATTAAAAGGAACGTAACATACTCTTTAATTGGTTCTAAAAGGTGTATTGGTATCCGGTTTGTTCGCGGTGTCCCAGAGCAATTTTTTTCAACCAATCTTTTTTTAACTAAATTTTCCCACAAAATAGTCAAATCCTTTATGAATTTTCTATCAATTTATATTTTATACAAAGTCTGGCAAAATTGTTAGTAATGACATTGAATATCAAACTATAAGAATAGCGGATGTCCGAGAAAAGTTGACAACCCTGTTTTAGACGTATTGGAGGTGGTTTTGCCGCCATTGTGCAGTTGATCGTAACTCTAACCTTAAATCTATAGTTAGGTATAATGCAGCGCCTCGGCAACAGATATCTCAAATTCACTGATGTGAGGTCGTGGTGTTGCCGCATATCGTATTTTATTGGAATTTTTAATGATTTAAGCATTTTTAACCCTTTCAGGACGGCACTAATTTCACTTGTTTTGCCGTGTGGACGGCAGTTTTTTGCATGCCAGATGGGCGGGAGTCACATATATTTGCCACCTAGTATATATTTTGAAATAAATGAATGTTAGACGTAAATGCATAAGTTTTTAATTAAGTAAAACTAAATAAACAAATAATTCATATGTGTGTCCAAAAAAACAACTTAAGCATCAAAACTAAACGACTAATTTATTTCAAATACGGCAAATTGAATTTTCAAAGTTGACCGAAATATATGACATTAGTTCATGTAGCATGAATAACTCGATGTCATATATATCTGACAGCCGTCTATGTGCCAAATTTCGATATGGCAGATATATAGGTCAGCCGTACTGAAAGGGTTAAGAGACAATAAAATAGGAGGTTCTCAATTCCAGCCGAATGTATGTTTTTGATAATAATATTTATTTTTTACAAACGGGTGCGAAAATTAACTATAAATAAATATGAGATAAATTAATTCATTAATGACAAGTGTCTTTCGTAATGGGAAATATTTATTCCAATAGACAAAATATTGTGTTGTGTTAACGTTGAAACTTGTTATTTAATAAATAAAATAAGTATAGTAAGTATGTATTATTTATGTTATTAAAGGTGATCTGGTACCTATAAATGGCACGTATCATTCATAAACGCTATTAGAATGCGTTGACAGCATCGTTTGTAGGAGAGAGACGGCGAAGAGCTGTGCATTTACACACACAACATTAAAAACATAAACTGAAGAAAATTTCGAACCGCTGTCAAAGAAACACCAAACGGAAATAGGGATGTTCGATACATCGATGCTTCGATATTTTCAATGCGATGCATCGTTTTTAAGCGATGTATCGAGGCCATTATATCGATGTATTTTAATCGATGAATTAGCCCTTATTTTTATTCGTAAAATAATTATTTTTTCCTGAATGAATAAAACAACGTGATCATGGCCTCAGACCAATGACGTGGAGGACACATCTTTGAGGGCGGATTTTTTACTGCTGCGTTGCCATACTGCAGACATTCTATAAGGTTTTAGACAAATATTTAAACTTCCCACGTCATGTTAATAGTTTTAACAGCGTAAGCTTGGCAAACAAAATGGAAGGGCGAAATTTGCAAGTTGATTTATTTTAGAATGGAATACGATTTGGTCACTAGGTTCATTTGTTATTGTTTCATCTATAAATATACCAGCCCGTGGGGTTCTACCGTGCGAGCAAAAACTATTCGCATCAAAGACGGCTTGGATTAAAAGACGTAGGGCTTGGTTTAGATAAAATTACTAGTAACGGCTGTCAAAGATGATGGAATAACTGATTGATTGATACCGCTAAGCATTACGTCCTTAGATGCAAGGCCCTCTCTTTGATGCAAATAATTTTTGCTCGCACGGTACAAGTAATATTTGGTTGTTAATATAAAAATAAATGTATATATTATTAGCTAAATAAGTATTCTTTTCAGGTTTAGGAAATGTTCAAGTAATTACACAAGCTCAACAACCACAGATTTCTGTTGGTCAACATATTCAGCAAGATCCCAACGATCCAACCAAATGGCAAATTATCCCACAAGTAACTACAACGGCAGCTCCTCAACCAACCCAAGTAAGTATATTAGTGTTGCGGTGAAAAATAAAGTGTAAGTTGGTCGCTTTTTGGGAGAAAACGGTATATTTATAAGGTAATGAAGTGGCGAATGTATATATATGTTCCCTAAATAAATAACATTATCCGTTTGAAACATCAATATAATTGTAATTACATTTTTTATTGGATAATATCATAATATTATTGTAATGTAAATGAAATAGTATTGTTTTATTATTGTAAAAAATTTGATACCCAATTTAAAAACACATTTACAGTTTTTTGCTACAGGCTTTCCAAGATTTTGTTCTGCCAAATACTAAATAATCAATTATGTTCCTTCTGAAAAGCAGTCACAACTTCGGTTTAATATTAGCCTAGTTTCTTTGTATCTTTTTAAAAACTTTAAGATTATTAATATTTGAAGGTTGCCACGCCGATTAGCGTCAGTACTGTCGAATCTGCACCTTCGTCATCACCCTCAGCATCTGATCCCAATCAAGGCGAACAAAAACAAAGAGTACGAAGAGTGGCGTGTACGTGTCCTAATTGTCAGGAAGGCGAAAGACACTCCGATAGAAAAAAGCAACACATTTGTCACATACCGGGATGTAATAAAGTTTATGGAAAAACTAGCCATTTAAGGTAAAAAAATAGTTACTTACAAGATTTATAAGTTTTTAATGGGGGTTTTCACTAAATTGTGATTTTTACCCTATTGCATAGATGAAGATAATAGTAGATTCTGTAACGAGGTTGGAATGAAAATTCGATCCGAGTGGAAGATTCCGAACGCGAGCGTAGCGAGCGTGAGGAACCACGAGTATCGAATTGTCATTCTAACCGAGTAGCAGACTATATTTTCTCCACGGCCATCCAGTTCCATATCTGATTCATCCGATTTTTCACTCATTTTTTGACTTTGCACTAAAATTTGTCTGAAAATAATTATTACAACGCGGCCATTTTTATCTGACACTGACAGTTTCGAAATTCATGGCAACCTATGTCGTTTATATCAATTACAGAATATTCATTCCGTATCTTGTTATGGAATGAAAATACACGCAAAACGCATAAGAAGCAAGTGTTTCAGAATAAATATTCCAACTCAAGAGCGAGAATTTTTACATTCTATTATCAAAAATGATTTTGGAATTATTGCATTCAGTAATGGTCGTGAAGAATAGTAGATTCTGTAACGAAGTTGGAATGAAAATTTGATTCGAGTGGAATATTTCGAACGCGAGCGTAGCGAGCGTGAGGAACCACGAGTATCGAATGTTCACTCTAACCGAGTAGCAGACTATATTTTCTCCACGACCATCCAGTTCCATATCTGATTCATCCGATTTTTCACTCATTTTTTTACTTGCACTAAAATGCGTCTGAAAATAATTATTACAACGCGGCCATTTTTATCTGACACTGACAGTTTCGAAATTCATGGCAACCTATGTCGTTTATATATCAATTACAGAATATTCATTCCGTATCTTGTTATGGAATGAAAATACACGCAAAACGCATAAGAAGCAAGTGTTTCAGAATATATATTCCAACTCGAGCGAGAATTTTTACATTCTATTATCAAAAATGATTTTGGAATTATTGCATTCAGTAATGGTCGTGAAGAATAGTAGATTCTGTAACGAAGTTGGAATGAAAATTTGATCCGAGTGGAATATTTCGAACGCGAGCATCGAATTTTCACTCTAACCGAGTAGCAGACTATATTTTCTCCACGACCATCCAGTTCCATATCTGATTCATCCGATTTTTCACTCATTTTTTTACTTGCACTAAAATGTGTCTGAAAATAATTATTACAACGCGGCCATTTTTATCTGACACTGACAGTTTCGAAATTCATGGCAACCTATGTCGTTTATATCAATTACAGAATATTCATTCCGTATCTTGTTATGGAATGAAAATACACGCAAAACGCATAAGAAGCAAGTGTTTCAGAATAAATATTCCAACTCGAGCGAGAATTTTTACATTCTATTATCAAAAATGATTTTGGAACTATTGCATTCAGTAATGGTCGTGGAGAATAGTAGATTCTGTAACGAGGTTGGAATGAAAATTTGATCCGAGTGGAATATTTCGAACGCGAGCGTAGCGAGCGTGAGGAACCACGAGTATCGAATTTTCAGTCTAACCGAGTAGCAGACTATATTTTCTCCACGACCATCCAGTTCCATATCTGATTCATCCGATTTTTCACTCATTTTTTGACTTGCACTAAAATTTGTCTGAAAATAATTATTACAACGCGGCCATTTTTATCTGACACTGACAGTTTCGAAATTCATGGCAACCTATGTCGTTTATATCAATTACAGAATATTCATTCCGTATCTTGTTATGGAATGAAAATACACGCAAAACGCATAAGAAGCAAGTGTTTCCGAATAAATATTCCAACTCAAGAGCGAGAATTTTTACATTTTATTATCAAAAATGATTTTGGAATTATTGCATTCAGTAATGGTCGTGGAGAAAATATTTTCTACGGTATCAGTTTTTAATATTTTGAATTATACCTTTTGGACACCCTGTATAAGTTGGTGAATTTTCCATAATCGCGACACAAAACTTAATCAGTAAGTATACTCCAGATTGAATTGGTTTAAAAAAAGGAAATACATGTCGAGAATTTAATCGTTAAAATTGTCACTACATTTTCATAAAATACGAAATATTTCAAAGACCGGAAGGTTTAAGTCATAGACATTTATCTGTAGAGATAAGCAAACAATAATTACGAAAGTGGCTAATTTATGGCCTTGCGCATGTAAACAAAGCTACACCGGATTAGACATGCGCACTGCAACATTATCATTAGGCGAATGGGAAAATAGACAGATCCTGGCTTTAAAATTCAAGTTCTTGTTCAAGAAATTGTAAAATTTGACCTTTAATTTATTTTTACGTGTAAACAGCTAAAATGCTTGCCAAAAAATTGGAATTTTTTCTCAATTTGTTGGGAAAAAAGGTGGTGATTTCTGGCATTTTTAGTAGTTGGAAATCTATAAGATTTTGAGGATAGACATTTTTTTTAAGGTTTTGTTTCTAAAATTTGTTTAAAAATCATTCGTCGTCGTGTTTTTAGTTCAAAAAGGAAGAGAACAAGTCAATTAACCTAGTCTTATAAAATCGAATATAAAAACGAACAAAACCAGCAAAATAATCAATCTTCGATGTTATCGCGTACCTAACCTCAAGTCAAATATTAGTTGGTAGGTATATAACTTGTATTGATTTTTACAATTTGGTAAAAACTTGGGTACGTGTAAAACATTTTCAAGCACAATTTCTTGTTCAAGAATTTGAAAAAGTATTTGCCCGAGAACTTGACCCGTGGAGTACTTTCACCCTTGGATTAATATAAACATACCTAGGTGGTTACTTATTTCTTTTATAATATAAGTGTAGAGAAAACTGTCTTTTAAACGTTTTGAATATTGCCCGAAAAATAGGCGTACCTAATTAGATTGCAGGGCTGCAAATAAAATATACCAAAACATGCATACCTACTTACTGAAAATACGAAATACCCGGTATTTTACCACTACTTGGGCATAATAAAATGATACAACGGTTTTTACTAGTCATTGTTTATATTCCAATCCGAGTCACTAAAAGCACAAACACAATTCACTAAACTACACAAAAACTAGAAATCCGTAAATATTAAACACCCACAATAGCAAAAAAAAATTGTGTGTGCTTAAGACCACACGACAGAAGTGAAAACTTCAACAAGGTGAAATTAACAATATCAAATACAATTTTTCAATTTTGTTTCTTTTAGGTTAGGTTCGTAAGCAATCATAAAAATAACATAAACTTGGAATACGGGATAATTTTACTGCATACGAAAAAAGATATTTCCTAAAATTGAACAACCCTTGAATTTTTACATCTTCAACAGAAGTCAGAAATCATAATAAATTAGGTCCACGGAATAAGCAATTACGGTAAACCTTACTTCACCCTACGTAAATATATAATTTAAAAAATGCCAGAACATACCTGAGACGCAGACGAGTGTCTATACAACGCACACTGTTTGCGGCATGCTCTTGCATATAACGTTCATTCGGGTTTGTTCGGGTTTGTTGTCAGGGTCAGTTCGGATTGAATATAGCAGTTGAATTCGAGCGTTACACAGCCGAGTGTGACGCGTGACGGCTCAGTTTAATTCAGTGCCCACAAAAAGTGCTAAACGCGCCTAAAGAAGTTTTCACTTCAACAAACAACAAGGAATCCACAGAGAAAACTTAAAACACAACAACAAAAATGATGCCGAGCCGGTTCTGGAGTGTACGAGTATTTTAAGCATGTCGTTAAAGAAAGACAGGCCGATAATAAGATGTTTGTGCGCATGCCCAATCCTGCTAGGAGGGAAGGCATTTGACCGGCGAGCCGTGCGCTTAGACGTATTTTTTCACCCAAAAAACTTAACTTTTGTTTGCGCACGATATAAGCTGTACGTATCTGAAGGTAAATGGGTATGGTTGAACTACTGTAAACGTTAATGAAACTTATTTTTATTTTCATGACAGAATCCGAAATGGGATAATAATATACATTCCATTTAAAAAAATACAACTTTTGATACGTTTCGTGTTTTTGGAACAACCTGCACATGATGAAAATAATTTTATGATATATCTCCAATAGGCCCCTATAAATTTACGACGTTTAAAACTTGAGTTTATTTAGAAATCTTCTCAGTACCACTTCGGAACCAATTGGATCTTTGCATTTGAGTTTATGTTGTCTTGTTCTTATAAAAATATCTCTACATTTAATTCTCATTAATTATAAATAAATTATTTTTGTGTTATTGAAAATAAACTTGTATGTATGGGAGAATCTTACACAATATCGTGGCCATTTCTCGTTGCGTATTTAGTGCCCAGCAACCACAATATGGTACAAAAAGGAAACGTTAAGGAATGTTGTGATATGTATTTAATAAAAAATTGTATTAGAGACCGACCGATGGTTCGGTTTCGGCTAGTTTCGGCCAAAAAATCTAGTTTCGGTTTCGGCCAAAAACCGGCCGAACCTTCGGCCATGTCGAAACTGCACCATTCGGCTAACTTTGGGGGTTCAGTAGGCAGTGTTGTCTATATAAATAGATTTTTTCTATGTCGACCTTTTTTTTTTAGTGGGAAGAGTTCAATCCGTTCCCAAGATAGATCTCGTCCTATATAAAATAAATTAAATTTTAGCATACAATAAAATTTTTAACATGTATAAATAAGTTTCGGTTTCGGCCGAAACTGAGGCCAAGGCCGAAGATTCGGTTTCGGCCGAAACTGAAAATCTTGTTTCGGTCGGACACTAAATTGTATAAAGCGATAAAAAAAAATATTCCATTATCGTTTGACGAAGAGAAGAAGAAAAGGTAAAAATGACAAATTAATGTTGCTTACGATATAAAAACTGGAGAAAACTATTTTTCCAAAGAATAAAATGATCCGTGCATTTAATAAAGCATTATTTTCTCTTAATATACTTACAGGGTGGAATTTTTAAACTTACAGGGTGGAATTTTTAACTGGGATAATTCAGTATTGGAAAGTACCCTTATTTGCTGAATAAATACAGAACTACGGCTGCGTTTATTTTTAATTTGGCATACTTTTTTCGTGTCTTCGTGAAATTTACCCCTTTTTTGGGGGTAGAAACCACCCCCAACTTATTTTTTTCAAACGTATGTATTGTGATATAGCTCGTTGAAAAGGGCATAAAAAAGATAATACGACCCACTATTTACTTTTGCATGTCGGTAATGTAGACGCAATTTGTTTTATTGTAAAAATTATTGGAAATGTTGCCCATTTTTTTTTCTTGACAAACCCCTAAACAGTCTGCGCTGGCAAAACCCAAATTGTAGTATCAATTCTTGCCAAAATGAACAGTTTTTTTTCTAATACAATATGCGAATGCGTAACACAAGCGAGAATGGCAAAGAAAACGATATTTTTGACCTTGATCCACCAACTGAAGATCAACCTGACGGTGACGAAAGAAAATCTGAAGGATAGGTATAGTGCAGATAGTGATTCTTCGGAAAATATTACAAGCGAGTCAAGCGACAGTGACTACAATATCACTGATACAGTTGCTAGACTACATATATTTGGCATCATTAGTTTATTAGCCTCATATTTTTTCTCATCTCTCTGCTCTTGATAATAACATTTCTGTAATTCTGTATTTCTTCTGTTCGGTTCTGTACGTTGAAGTTTCTTTATTATTATTTTTGTGATTTTGTTTTGAGAAGTTATTTTTAGGTTTACTCAATCTCACACATAATGTATAAATAGTTTAAATATTTGTATTAAACACTACCTTCGTTTTGAATATATCTATCTATATTCTATAATATCGTTAAAATCTCAGTGTAATACTTTAAGTATGGTTTACTTAAGTCCTTCATGTAAATCCTGTTTAAGTTAAGAGTTAACCAATAAAATTTTGTTAATTGTGTGAACTTTTTTCTTTCCCCTTTTTGGGAACATTCCCGAGAACGTTCCTAGGGAAATTCCCCAAAAGTACTTTCCCAGGAAAGTGCCCATCACTAGGCTTTCTAGGGTAACGACTAACTGCAAAACTAAATTTGATGCCGATAGGTTTTGTTAAACACGGTCCTCATAGGACTAGGTGAGACTGTTTGGACAGTGTCTGTCACTCTTACCTCGATGCATTCCTAATGCAGATGGTAACAACATGTTCGGTGGATCTTAGTGTCAATTAGTAGTAGTGATGGGCAAATACCCGGTAAATATATTTTGGGTAAATACCCAGGTAAATACCCGGGTATTTACCCAGATATTTACCCGGACCCTTAATGGATATATAAATAGATTTAAGGTTTTTTATATATTTTATTGGAAATGTAAATTAGTAAAATCCTTTAAGTCGTATTTAAAATCAAATAAAACAACACATCAATAAAAAATAATAAAAACGTAACATTAACATTACTAGGAAGCTAATAATATGAGTTAAACAAAATAAAAGAAAAACAGTGAACTTTTTTTAACATGTAAAAACATAATCTCGATTTTCTAGACTACGACTAGCAGAGATAATACTTATAGGATAGGAGTAGAACGAATAAATATATAAAAAATATTAAAATGAAAAAACAGTATAATAATATAATAATCTGCATAAATTATGTTGTTTCTTTATTTTAAGGAAAAAACCCAATCTTCCCACGGGTAAATATATTTCGGGTAAATACCCGGTATTTACCGGGTATTTATGAATTTACCCATCGGGTAAATACCCACGGCCCATCACTAATTAGTAGCCCCAAATAGTTTGCTTTGTTTCATCACGAATACATTTTTGAAAATCAATAATACCTAACTTTTTACCCTTAAAAAACGATATTTTCGTTTTCTAATCCTTGATTCGTTTTGTTGTTCGAGAAAAGTGCATAGTGAACGATTGGTTTTTCTTTTTTGTAGTGTTGATTTATTTTTTGTGAAAGCTGCCGTACCATATCGTGTTTTTTTTTATACTTTAGGGCTCATCTCAGGTGGCACACAGGTGAACGACCATTTGTATGTACCTGGCTATTTTGTGGCAAGCGATTTACCCGATCGGATGAATTACAAAGGCATAGGCGGACTCACACGGGAGAAAAAAGGTTTCAATGCAGTGAGTGTAATAAGAAGTTTATGCGATCTGACCATCTGTCGAAACATTTAAAGACCCATCAGAAACAGCGATTAACGGTAAGTTACCAATGTGTTTTTATGTTAGTTTATTTTATTTAGATGTAAATTAAATTTTCGTTACGTTTCCGTTTAAAGTCGATTCATCGGCGCTTGTGCAGTAAATTATTTATTATTTGCATTGAGGACTAAGGCGTGTTCGATTGGCACAGAGATTTGGATCGATATGATTTTAAAAATCAGTTCAGTGATACACGAATTTTTATGTCGGTTGTTCGTTTGGGCACAAGAATAAATAACAATCAGAAGGGAAACAGAGAAAGAGGTCCGATGGTCAGGTAGATTTTTAGCACGCGGCTTTGGAAGAAATTGGAAGAACGTATCTATCAGTGCCGCAGTGACTATTGTAGCAATCAGTTGTTCTGCCAGTGTCGTAGTGTTATTGATATTATTATAAAAATGGAGAATAAATCCAAATCACACGTTTGTTTAGTAAAAAGTTGTGATAATAAAAGTTAACGGAAATAATTTAGAAACAAATTTAAAACGATACATTAGCGGGTATCTAATTAGAAAATCACTAATGAAACATAATTGTGAAATTTGCGAAAGCTACGCAAATGCACACAAATATATAGACAGTGCATCAATTTTTTGTCATTTAAAAGCCTATCAAAATGCAAATTTGGACTTGTTCGGTAACGTTATGATGCCCAATGACAATTTTGTTTACTTTGTTTCTAATTTGAATACAGTTTTTATTGACAATTTTCAAAATTTTTCTACCCACCCAAATATTGTAAAACGTCTTGTAGAAATAGGTAAAAACATAACATACATTTACCCTTGTCCATATTTCCCCCAGGAATATATTGTTACTTTATTTATACGAGTGAAATTGTTTTATACTTTCAAATATATAAATAGGAACTTCAAAAATATTACCTAATAAAAATAAATTAATCATTTGGCGATATTTGTAATCATTTACGTTACTATTTTGTTACATAGTTAAAATTTCACAAAATTAGGTTTATGTCGGGTTAGTTGAACAGATGACAGATTTTATCTGTCAAACTGAACCTCGCCTTTTTGTACATTCTTAAGTATATAATAACTAATTGTTTATATGTATATGTAGAATGTTATAAATAATGTGCAAAAGACCTATTATATTGTATCTATTCTATTTTATTTTAATATTAGATACTTCTAATTAAATTTGTAATTTTCAATTAAATTTGTAAATTACAAATGGGAATAAACAATATTTATATTAAAACATCTAATAATATGTATTATTTAACCATCACTAAAAGTTTAGGCCGGTCCTGTATGGCAGTGTTTAAATATTGGGTAATATACCTGAGTCCACCCCGGGATTTGCATAATTTACACTCGGCCAAGGTCATAGCCGACCGTATCGGACCTCTTTTTCTGTTTCCCTTCTGATTGTTATTTATTCTTGTGGTTTGGGTTTCGATTTTGACTTAACCTCATTTCATGTTCAAAAATTAGTCGAGGAGAAGCGTAGTAGTATTTTATAAAGCAGGGGACTAAACTAAAATAACTTTAACATATTCTATTTCCACTCTTCTCATTCGCATACAGGAAATATTATTTACCTAGATGGGTTCAAAAAGACGTAATTCATCCATTTCTAATTCTACATCACAGTGATTTTCTTGTAAATACTGTGCGAGCAAAAATTATTTGCATCAAAGAGGGCTTGGATTAAAAAACGTGAGGCTTGGTTTAGATCACAATAATATGGCGACAATAATATCTAAGGTTAAAATTTTGTCAAATTCATATTATGACATGATATGCCAAACTAATGAGTAATAAAATAAGTAGATAAATACAAATTTATTTTTGTTGTTTACAAAATTAACAAAGTAAGAATATACAGAAAGAAAAAGAAAAATGATTGCATAAATTGCTGAAATTGGCCACCGCCATGCTCCAAATATAAATTCACACGTCTCTTCTCTGGAGAAATGTTACCACATTCTTGGATAATCATTTCTTGTAATTGTTCTAAATTTGCAACTGGTGTTTTAAAAATAGCGTTCTTTAAATGAGGAAAAACGAAGAAATCCATAACCGATAAACAAGGTGATCTAGGTGGGAATTCAATGTCTGATCGAAAACTGATCAATCTGTCGTCGAAAAAATTGCGTAAGTAGTTAATAGTTTCGGCGGCTGTATGGGCGGTTGCACCGTCCTGTTGAAAATATCCAAAACGTAGTTCGTCGTCAAGTAATTGCTCCACAAATGGATTCAAAATATTGTCTATACGGCTGTGCTGTAACTGTGTCATGGAAAAAAATAGGACCAACAATTCTTCTTCGGGAAACAGCTAACCAGACAACAATTTTTTGAGGGTGCAATGTGGACTGTACAAAAAAATACTCCACATGCGTGTATTCTGAGAATTCACATAACCGAAGAGGTGGAACCAGGCTTCATCCGAAAAAATGTCAGGTCTAATAAATCATTTCTTTCCAATAAATTTTGGTTAAACCATTGAGAGTAATTCCTGCGTCTTTCAAAATCTGCGGCTTGTATTTCTTGAAATACTTGCACTTTATATGGAAATAAATTTAGCTGCTTCTTAAGAATAGTCCTGCATGTTCCATAAGATCTTCCCACTTCTTAGGACAGGCGTCTTATACAATTTGTTGGCGTATTTTGCATTATTTCACGAACGTTTGCAACAAGTTCTTCTGTTCTTACAGATGGTCTTCCTGCTCCTTTTTTGTGTTGTATAAAACCTGTTTCCCTAAACACAGCCACGGTTCTTTTCAGGCAATGATAAAAATCACCAACAATAAAAGCAACGTTAGGAAAATGTTCGTGAAAATCGTCCATGCACAAACCCGGATTGTATTGCCACTCACCATTTACTCTAACCCCGTTTCGAAAATATACGCTTTAACCATGAATGTTTTGTGCTGTTCCGTAAAGCCCATTGTGTGAATTATTTAAGAAATTGGAAAAATTAGCGATGAATCAAATTACTTGTAACGACTGGCAAAGATGACGGAATAACTGATTGATTGTTAATTCAGACAGTTACTGACACCCAACAGGTATTAAGCTCTACGGCTAATAAGCAAATAATTTTTGCTCCACGGTATACCCTCCTAAACCATAAAATAAAAAAAAAATAAACAACTCAGGTGTGTTCGATTCGCTGGTTTCGATCGATCCAGATTAATCTAACTGATCAGAGGTACGAACGTGTCAAGTTAATAATTTCAGTCAAAACTTACTTTATAAAAACAATGTCTTATTAACCTAACACAAAAAGAGACTAAGATTTTTTTAAAATTGCTTATTATAATTCTAAAATGACTAAAAATATGGACAGTGACATATTGTACATTTAGATACGAAATTTGATTCTCTACCATGTTAGTATGTTTTAATTACAAGCGTCAAAGTTTTAGCTTTATTAATTTCAAAGTTACTGAACTTTCTTTTAGGTATGTTTTTACATGAAAAATTGATTTTATAAATATTCGTATCTTAAAAACGGTTAGAGATGGGTATATGTTATTATTAACAAAAGTTACTTAGGTTTTAATAAGGTAGGTATTCAAAAAAGCTGAACTATATTGTATTCTAGTTGAAATACCAAAGTTGGCCATAACCGGAAGCGATTCAAATGTAATAGGTAAAAAGTTCAAAGTCAATTATGCCTGCTATCAAATTATAAAAACGATAACTGTACTCGCGTGATCTTCTAATAGGCCATTGACCGCGAATCACCCTGTATATTCTGGTAAACATATAAATTTTCATTTCGCATACATACCCCCTTACTTTTTACACAAATCAAAACTTGCCATTGATGGTGTCGCTCCTCGGTAACTAGTTACGTCATCGTTGTGGAGCGCGTTGGAGCGTTCTCCAAAATCGCATAGGTATCTAATATAAATAAAGACCCATCTCCACCTCTATTTAAAATTCATCCAATATCAGCATTGTTAAAGTGTGTTTCTGTTATTTTTGTTAATTAATACATTGGATACAAGTAGCGAGGTCTGTGTAGTTATCTTACTGATCCTAATATTCACAAGAATCCACAAAATACTTTTGTTTTGTAGGTTGTTATTGAAAATATTACTAGAAAAATTACTAAAATTGCATGCTATTTGCAATCAAATTGGAACATTTTCTAATCTCGTGCGACGCAAATAAAATTGCATCAGCTGATCAAGAATTTTAAGTCACCAAAGCGCATACCTTTTGAGACAATTTTTTTTGCAATTGCATTGACTGCACCTAATGTAAACAGCCTATTAGTAACATAAATACCTATTAACTGCATCTTTTATTGATAACAACTTTTTATTTTAAATGCGAACGTTTAGCCACCAACTCACGTTTTAGTGAGCTGGGTTTAAGTCAGCTGAAACAGAAGGTGGAAGAATATACCAGGGTTACGAAAGATACAAAAAGCATCATTGATCTCATGTTCACAAATAATGATAAAATATGCACAACAGTGTTAACAAGCCCTAAAATTAGTGATCATGACATAATCCAGGTGGTAATAAAATGAAGTGGAAATTCCCAATCAAGTTATTATCAAAACAAGACGTAATAAAAACGAAATATTGTTTGAAGAACTTCAGGCTAAGCTGGATGATCAGAGCTGGTAGTGTTAATGAACTAGTCGAAAACCTATACAATAATGTGTCTGAAGTATTGGATAAGGTGGCACCTATGCAACAAAGAATAATTTCAACATATAAAAATCCTTGGTTTGATGAAGATGTTAAAAATGCACTTCAAAAAAGAGACGTACTTGTACCATAGGGCACGATATTTGGGGGATAGTTTTAAATGGGCATTATATAGGAGGCAGAGAAATGTTGTTTGTTACCTGTTAAGAAAGAAAAAAAGACAATACTACGAGCGTATTATTGATCAAAATAAAAATAACAGTAAGAAAAT
This sequence comes from Polydrusus pterygomalis, assembly GCA_963969555.1. NCBI lineage: Eukaryota > Metazoa > Arthropoda > Insecta > Coleoptera > Curculionidae > Polydrusus > Polydrusus pterygomalis. Next base: position 72,300,317 of record OZ018376.1, on the reverse strand, counting down.
GTGGAAGAGTATAAAAGATATAGTTGGAACGAAAAGAACGGAATGTCACATTAATTCGGTAGTGTACAGGACAGAAACGGTTACTTCAAACCCTCAGATGGTAGAAACATTTAATAATTACTATGTTGAAAGTATAGAACAAATGATAGCAACTAGTATGAAGAAGAATATGCCTGGTTCGTGTAATATTGTGGATAATACATGTGAGACACAAAACTTAACATTGCTGACGGACTTTAAGCTATTGCACGAAAATGATATTCATAAGCTTATTAAAAGGATAAAGAAAGAATCATCAACTGATGATATAGATATGGAAATTTTCGAAAAAAGCGGTAATATCATGGCAAGTCGTGTGACAAAAGTTATAAATACATCTATTCTGGAGGCAGTGGTGCCTGATAGGTGGAAGGTATCAGTAATATCTCCAATTCCAAAAGTTGTCAATGCTAGCAGGGTTGAAGACTTTAGGCCGATCAACATGCTTCCTTTAACCGAGAAACTGTTGGAGTTACATATTAAGGATCAACTTCTTGAACATTTGAAGAAAAATAAAATACTTATAGAAAACCAAAGTGCGTTTCGAGAAAGGCATTTATGTGAAACATCCCTACAACTTGTGTTGTCAAAGTGGAAAGAACTAATGGACAGGGGTGATAGTATAGTAGCAGTGTTCTTGGACTTGAAGAGAGCTTATGAAACGGTAGACAGGTCAATTTGGCTTCAGAAACGGAAAAATTGTGGAATTAGGGGGAGTGCATATAAATGGTTTGAGAACTATCTTAGTGAAAGGTATCAGCAGACAAAAGTTAGCGATTGCATTTCTAAAAAAAGAAAAACTTATTTTGGTGTACCGCAGGGAACAATACTGGGACCCTTGCTGTTTCTCATTTATATTAATGACTTTGATGCTTGCTTTGATAATGATACATTGTTGAATTTGTTTGCTGACGATGCATGTATCTCTGTAAATGATGAAAAGACGGAGGGTGCAATCGATAAAATGGCTGGTGAATTCATAAAAGCGGAGGAGTGGCTGTTTGTAAATAAATTATTGGTTAATATTGATAAAACAAATTTTATGATATTTAATAACAAAATAAATAGTGGTGTAGGTTTGAGGTTGTTTGGAGAGGAATTGAAATGTGTTGGTGAATGCAAATATTTGGGCATAATGATTGACAATAAACTAAATTCTAAAAGTCACACGAACTATATAATTAGGAAAATAAACAAAAAATTAGGTTTTTTTAGAAGAATTTGTCAGTCATTGTCTCTACAATCTAGAATAACTGTTTATAAAACTATAATAAGTCCACATTTTGAGTATTGTCCAACAATAATGTTATATATTAACAAGACTGATAAAGATAAATTGCAGACTTACAAAATAGGGCCATGCGTGTGATTCTAAGAGTAGATAGATACACTAGAATATCTGATATCTTGGCTACACTGCATTTTATGTCAATTCACCAGAGACTAGTAACTTTAAATTTGTTGCTATTTATAAGATAATTCATGGAATGTTGCCCAATTATATGAGTAAAAAGCTTAAATTTGTGAATGACATACATACATATAATACAAGAGCGTCCTCAAACATATACATTCCAATGGTTAAAAAGAATGGAACACAAAGTTCTTTGTTTTTTAAAGGGTTGGTTGAGTAGGTTGAGTATAATACTGTTCCATTGTATATTAGGGCAGCTAGTAATTTAAGAGAATTTAGGAGACTATAGTGATAGGATTTGTGAAAGAAAACTATTGATCAAAGGAATTATTAAGTATATTTATTTTTGCTTAGTGTACATAGTTTGTAATTTGTTATTTATAGCACAAGTTGCTAATAAAAATCATTTCATTTCATTTCAACTCTACAATAAGGCATTAACATTTTTAAATCCTTTTTAAGATCTATGTGTTCTTTCCTATTATGGTTTCTTGAGATATTTTGATACGGGTCCAAATTCCGGATATACTTAACCGGATCCAGAATAGTGCCTATCACTCTTATTTGTCTAAATTAATTTACTAACCTAATATTTATTGCAGCAAGACAAAGACCAAGACGATGATGAAGTCTGGGAAGTTCAAGATGATCCAGAGCCACCACAAGAAACTGAACAAAAACCGCAGCCAGTTTGGATAACAGATAGTAAAAACAACATAAAATATGCCATTACACATTTGAATTATTCACAGGTAATTAAGAAAAAACGTGTATTCACTATTTTTTAATTTCGAATAATTTTAATTAAATCTTACTGAAGCAGGACTGTACATTAAGAGTCACGTCACAAACAACGTACATTTAAGGATTTGTTATCTGACCTGAATGCATATTTAAATTTACACCATAAATAAAGCGCAATTTTGAGAATTGATGGCTGAGTTCCCAATGCTTCATTGGCGCTTCATTATTTTAAAATGTTTTCCTTTTTTCCTTCTTCCCATTATCAATCGATATAAATTTGTTATCAGTAGTGCTAGATAATTTGTATTTACTGCAGGTCTGCCTAAAATAATTTCGTTTTTGTACAATATATTGGTCCTACACAAAATTAGTATATAAAAAAAAATATTTTTCCAGGAAGAAAGGTACCTAACCAATGCTTAATTTGGAGTGCAAATTATACTTAAATTTTATTTTGTAAGTTTTTAAACATAAAGGGATAGGTATAGTTTATTATTTTGTTAACGAGAAATTGTTTTACCCAATGCGTCTTTGGGTAGCCATTATCTTCAGTAATCAAAAAAAAACTATTTGCAGATGATACAACAATTATTTATTATGCTGAAACTTTCGCAGAAATGTATTTTGATATTAATAATGATTTAAAAATACTTCTTTCTTGGCTTCAATCAAATAAACTTACGTTTCATTTTACATAATCTTCTTTAATGTTTATGACTAAAAATAAATTTATTTCTATCATTAATCCTTTAACATTTGATAATGAAAATATTCAATATTTAAGAACGACAAAAAATTTAGGATTAGTTTTAGACGAAAATTTTAATTGGAAAGGCCATATCCAGTATATTATCAACTCGATATCTCCTTTGGTATCTGTTTTGTACAGAGCTAGATATTACAGTCATTTAAAATACTTAAAAATATATATTTTTTATTAATATATTCAAAATTACAATACTGGGGATCTGCTTGTTTATCAAACTTAAAACCATTACAAAAACTGCAAAATAAAGTAATTATATGCATACACAAATTACCACATTTAGAACCAACTGTTAATCTATATAGACCGAAAGGATATTTACACGTTCAAAACATTTATAAACAAAAAATTTGTATTCTAATTCAATCTATTATTAAAAAAAATCAAACATAACACTTCAGGAGAATAGGAGATTACGTGATCATAACACCACAACCAACATTGTTTAAATTATCAAACTATACCAATAAAAAGTAATTTCGGAAAAAAAAATCGCTTTTATATGACGGAATAATAAAATATAACAATCTTCCAAAAATATCAGAAAAATTTTTAAAAATGGCAACTTTTAAAAAACAATTTAAGAGATATTTACTAAATTAGACTATTTATACCTACCATTTTTTTAAATTGATTTTATTAATACATTAAATTGGATTAACTTCCATTTTTTTATTGGTTATTATTATTATATTTTCTATATTATATTGTAATTTTCCATGTAATAAACTGTAAAAGTTAGTTTGGAATAAAGGCATTTTGAAAGTTAAATTAATAAAATCAAACCCCTAAATTTTGTCGAAAGTTTCCCTATTTTTTCTGCTTTTATTACTTGATAAATTCAAACTTCTTACACTTGAAACTATATTAAAAATGCTGTTAATTTTTTTATTTTATTTTAGGAAGCAGCAACATCAACACAACAATCGGCTTCATCAGACAGCTCTAGTAATGAAGAAAAAATGATGATTACGATAAGTGCCGCTGAGGCAGATGACCTTATAATAGCCGATCCACTGGACAGCTGAGGGGTACCCCCAGTTTTAATTTTTAATGCACAAATTAAAGGAGACGAATCCGATTAGATTAAAAATTTTAAAAATGGTGATTATAGGTTTTAGTTTAACGCTAAAATCAATTAGAAAAAGCTGCAGGGATGAAATGTTTAGTAAGATCTAAGAACAAAAACGTTGTTTGTTGGCGAAGCTTTACCATAGACATTTACCTTTAGATAAGCAAACAATAATCACGAAAGGGATAAATTTATGGCCCAGCGCATGAAACAAAACCACACAGGAGTAGGCATGCGCGCTACAGAATTATCATTTAACGAATGGGGAAAATAACATTGGTCTGGGCTTAAACATCTTGTTCGTGTGGCCTAGAAGTTTTTAAATTGATCCTAATAAAATAAAATTACACACATCAAGAACTATCACTGAGTACTTCATACCCGGTATTTTACCCTTGTTTGGGCATAATAAAATCAAGCAATGGTCTTTACTAGTCATTGTATCCGAGTCATTTAAAGGCACTAACTACACAAAAACTAGAAATCTATATGTATATAAATAACACCATATCCACAATAGCAGAAAAAAAAACAAGAAATCATATGTGTGAAGTTAGTAACGTTTATCAGCGACGTTTATACAGGTAAATAGGTCATTTCATTAAAAAAAAACACAACTTTGGTGTATAACCACTTTCTGAGCCCCTGTATAATATTTCTGAATAAAAAAATAAAATATACTTTAGTACCTACAACCTGGTAAGAATATTAAATTTCTGTCTTTAATATTAAAAAAGTTAAGGGGGCGGTCAAAATATAGTCAATGACCCTGTACATAAAGTGTAAGTAATGCAGCGCCAATAAACATCCATACAAGGTTATTCGCAAAGGGTTATTCCTTTAACAACTTAGCTAAGCAAAGGTTTTTAATTTGCTTTGCTGTTTAAAAGACGCAAAAGGAAAGTACCTAATAACTGGGCATCCTTGAGCAGCAAGGAATCAACCTTTATTTTTTAAATGGATATTTTGAAAAACAACCTTTTTATCTTATACATACTGTATACAAAAGAAACACAGAAAGTTAAGTTATATGCAGTGTCATCTGTTACCAATAGTTTCTATTTGCAAATTAGAGGTTTGGGTAAAAACATTATTTCAACAGAATCCCTGTGTTCTTAGCAAGCTAGTGTTTTTTATGTCTAGCTAGAAAACTTATTATTATTACAAATATTTTTGGAATACGGAACCTTTGAATCTTTTTTCCACAAATCCTCAAAGTATTTTCTTTTTACTATTTTTTAAAAACATTTTACTTATTTTTATAACTTTGTTAGAGGCGCTGGATGGGAATGCTTTAAGAGCAAATACTAGTGACATTCGACATTTCGTTACTTCTTCGTTTGATCCAAAAATCGGCCAAATACCTCTTTGGAGTACCTATAATTACCTACGTTAAAAAAACAGTGGCGTAAAAAGCACCCTCGCAACGCGGGGGGGGGGGGGGGCAGCCGGGGGCCCACAATGACGGCCCCTTTAAAACTTGCTGCCAGCTTTGCTTTTCATATGTATTTCATTTTATAATTAACTAGCGTGTACCCGGCATGCGTTGCAACCCGCTGGTATAAATACAAACCCGATGTATTAGTACCCGGCATGCCACTTTCTGAAATTGCACCCGTGCGAAGCCGGGGCGGGTCGCTAGTTATACATAAAAAGCTTCCTCTTGAATCGCTCTATCTATTAAAAAAACCGCTTCAAAATCCGTTGCGTAGTTTTAAAGATTTAAGCATATAATATGTGCTATATTATAGGGATATAGGGACAGACGGGCGATTGCGACTTTGTTTTATACTATGTTAAGATTTTATTTTTTTACATCCTAAGAATTTAACTTCGTTATGTGAAGAAGAATTATACGTGAAAGCGCGGAATTTACAAACTATATACTATAAGACTTGTTCATTGACTTTCCTAGTCAAATTTTAAGCCTGAGAAAGGGACTTAAAAATAGTATTTCAAAATTAAAAACAGTGTATGAACTTGCGGATCATTTATTAATAAATAATCAGTTATGTTATTTCTAACTTTACCAGTTAGTGTGGCATCAGCGGAACGATCTTTATCCAAACTTAAAATAGTAAAGACCCATTTACGTAACACCATGGGACAACAACGCCTTTCGGATTTATCCTTAATCAGTATCGAACACGAGTTTGTTAAAACATTAAATATCGACGAAATTATAAACGATTTTGCAAATAAAAACTCTCGACGATCTGGTCGTGTTGTATAATATCTTGTATAGTACTTAGTGACATAATGTTTGTGCAGACTTGTTGAGTCTTCATGTGTTTTACTGTTTTCGGTCTTTTGGATTCTATGAGGCTCGATCACTGCTCAGGGCCGATCCTAGGGTGTCGGCCGCCCGCGTGCAAAGACCTATCATGCCGCTCCTCTAAAGAATTTTTCCTATTTTGAGTAATACTTAACGTTGACGTTATAAACTCATCTACATGTACATAAGAGTAAATGTTAAACATTAATAAAAATGCAAACTACAAATAAAATTTTACGGGAGACTTTATTTTTGGGCCAGCTAATATGTTATATTAGCGACACCTTTTTTCTTTTTACTTTAACAAAATAATAAACCAACAAAATTATTACTTTTGAAACAAAAATAGACATTTTATAATTAGAAATGTAAAACAACAGTATTGACCAGAAAATATAAAATAACAAAAAGTACTAAAGCATAAATCTCGCGAAACGAAAAGTATATAAATCAGTCCTTCCTCGAAGACTACCTAATAATTAACTATAAAATAATTTTTCTGACTTTCTGAGAAGCAAATTTGTCAATAATTGCGGTGAGATCAATTTTTTCGGAGATTTCGGATTCAATAGAGATGGCCAAATCTAAAAGTCTTTCTTGTGTCATATTATTTCTCAATTAATTTTTAATAATTTTTAATTTACTGAAACTTCTTTCACCTGAAGCCTCAGAAACAGGTAAGGTTAAAAAAATCCTTATTGCTAGAGCAAAATTTGGAAAACAGGGAATGAGATCATTTTTGACTAAAATTTCTAATATCTTAATTGGCTGTTTTTTACCTGGAAAAATATCTCTAAATGAAATTATTTCATTAAAGAGTTCTATACCGTCTATATCTTTTACAATAGTTCCTTCCTCCTGTACCTGTAACTTATTATCTAAGTCCATGCAGGCTTTCATGAGGTCATCATTAGAAATGGTGTGAAACTCGTACAGAAAGCAGAATATTGAATAGCACTCAGATAAGAAGGTAAATCTTTCATTTATCGAAGAGATCGCGTAATCAAGAACTGCAAAATAAAAAGCAATCTTGAATTGCAGGAAGGGATTTAAAACTGGTTCATCACTGCCCTCGTAATCAAATAAACTAACTTTTTTTCTGAGCTTCGAGATGGGAAATTCGGGATCAATACCTAAATCTCTAGCAAGTTTAGTGTTGTTGCTGAATCGACAAATATTTTAAAATTATCGTCAGATCTTTGGGAAACTAAATATTTTTTAAGATTATCTAAGCCTTTAATGCATTCCGCGATGTTTAATTTAGGATTTTGAAGCATTTTACTCAATACATCAATTCTTGATAATAAATCATGCCAAATTAAAATTGAACACAAAAACTTAAATGTTTCAAGACTTTTAATTACTGATTTAGCACCCATTTTTGTTTTCGTGTCTCTGGTGGTATCTTCAATTAATGCCTTTAATGCGGTAATAATGTTTTTTAGCTCTAATTTTAGAGGTCTAATAGCATTGGTACGACTTTCCTATCTTGTTTCACTTAACGGTTTTAAAGTAAGAGTTTTCACGTGTTTTTTTGAGTAAATCCCATCGATATGGGGACGCAGAAAAGTAATTATATACCTCTTGTACCACATCAAAAAAACTAGAAATTTCACCACTGGCTGGTTTGATTGAAAATCTTTAATAAATAAATCCATTTGAAATAATTCACAAAAATATTGTTTTCTTCTTCGACGTTAATTTAAAGTTATCTTTTATAGTTTGATAAATATCACTTTATTTTTATTTCGAGAAATTCGTAAAAAGTTTTGCTTGATTGACAGAACTATCTTCGGCCTACGGCCGCCCCTTGTTTTGGCCGCCCGCGTGCGGTGCACGCGCTGCACACCTTCTAGGATCGGCCCTGGCTACCCCCGTTACTCCTATAGATGGTAAGCAACATTATAAGTGGTGTTTTAAAATTTTGATTTTGCATCATGTTTGCTGGAACATTATGTATAATGACTTAATACCTATATTATGTCTACCAGTCTACCTAGGATTATAAGATAAATTCGAATTGTTTGCTGTTTTAATAGCAGATACTTAACACATAATGTGGGTTTAACCCCAACTAAATTATTACACGATTAGCGAATTTAAAAATTCATAAACCTGAACCTAATAGTAATGAAAATAAGAATAATCATTTTCCATTCGTTAGAGAGGGGACTCCTAAAAACGTTTGCGGGGGGGGGGGCACTCAATTTTTGTTACACCACTGTAAAAAAGGTTTGATTTATAAATTAATAAAAGCAGAAAAAAAATATGCCCAAATTTGACAAAATTTCGTTTTATGCGTAAATTAATTTATCAATTAAATTTTCTTAAACAAAACTAGGTAACTTCTGGCGAATGCGTCACCTGTGTTTGCTCTTAAAAGTGTCCTACATCGACACTAGATGGAGCGTCGCGCTACATCCTTTCAACGGTTGTCCCCGTTTTTTCTTTCGTCAGATTCTATCCTCATTAATGACTCATGATATGGCGAAAAGCGTCTGAGGATGGAGCTCACGAAAGGAAACGGCAGAAACGTTTCTAATATAATAAATATTGCATTATTCCAATTGAAAAATCAAAGTTGAAACCGTTCATCTTTCTTTTTCATGCGGTCCACGGAAGGTACTAATTATTCAGGTATATTTTGTTTTTAAAAGAACCCATTTAAGAATCGACGGAGAATGTTCGAATATTACATTCTCGAATGGACGGAATGTACCTAGGTACGTTCGGAGTGAAACGAGTAGTAATCTCAAACGCACCTAGAGTCGTTTTCTATTAAAAACTGCTCACATTTTTCGACACTTATGATTAGACCTCGGACAATTGCGTATTCTCGTTAAAAATACAGGTTCGGACTAGTAATCTGCAGCAAGAAGCGTAAGCATAAACGTTTAAATAAGGCGAAAAACAATTTACGTGACCTCATTTTCAGATTTCATTGATGATACCTTATTTATTCGTTTTCGTCTTCACAAAAAATGCATTAACAAGTCTAGGGTAGCCTGGAATTGCAGTATATTAAATATAAAAAAATACCTTGTCGGACTTCCATTGTCTTTATTTTGTTACTTAACACAACGTTTCGGTTAGTTATAGTATCTCTAACCGTTTTCAAGAACTAAATTATCAGTGGCGGCTCGTGACTCATTTAGATGGGGAGGCTAAGTTGTAGTAATAAAGCGCCGTAGGCGCGGAATTGCGCCGCAGGCGAAACATTTTCGCGACCACGCCCAAAATCAAAAATTCACTCTGAAAAAAAATGTTAAAAATAAGTTAAACTAAAAACTGAACGAGCAGGATAGTGTCGGGCGAAAAATTTTTGGGACCACGCCCAAAATTTCTCAAAAATTCACTATAAAAAAACTGTTAAAAATAAGTTAAACTAAAAACTATTTTTTTTATAAAGTTGTACCTTAGACATAAACTATCTAAAAGATTATTTGGGAAATTTTCTGAAAAACTTAAAAAAAGATTTTTATTCATTAAGTCAAAAAATTGTACCTAATTTATGCAAATCTGAAAATCTTAGTTCAATCTGGCCTTTTGTAGTATCTAAAATATTATTGAAAAGCTTCTTATAATGAAGTTTCTTATCTTCAAAATTATACGTTTTTCGTCTTTTTGCATCATGGTTTCTATTTCCAGTAAAAAAACTATAAAACAGGGAGTTAAAACAATTTTCATCATTGCGATAACTGGAAATTTTTTTTTAGAAGAGATTTTAAACGGTTTCTTGAATAAACAATGTCAGTAATCTTATGCTGCAAAATTTGAAAAACAATATCTGTTTGCTCAAATATTAATTTAAAAGTACCTAAGTACCTACTTATATTAAGAAAAATTAAAAACTCTAAATAATAATTATTATCATAATCAAAATTAGCTCTTAGGCTTCTTCGTCTGACTGATGAGACCCGAAAGGTCGAAAGCATCCATATTTGGTCTTTACTCAAAACGTTCAATAATTATTATACCTTATGATCTGTTTTAAATCGACGATTTTGTTTTTCTTTACCTGTAATGCCTAGACCTCGTAATTCTGGCTGTGGGAGTTTATTTTTTACTATCAGTTTGACAGTTTGTTATCGTAATTCAGGTAATTAAACGCTTTTGAGTCTGTTAGGAAATGTTCCACTCTAAATTACAGCCGGCCACACTCATTTTTCACTATATTATAGATTGTCCTATTCCCTATTCCTATTATCCAAAGTATAACTAAAAACAAAGGAAATATCTAACCGATGCAATTTCCACAAAACCGGCGAAAACTCGAATATTTAACTTAGCAAAAAAGGAAAATGCCAAAATTCCCGGGATTTCTAGACACTCACAACATCACACGAGGCGAGCAAGCGCTTTACGCAGCCGCGCTTTAAAAACTAAAAACGAACATGTCTTCGGGATGATCCGGTCATTTTCGGTCGCACGTGGAAGAAATAGACACGTTTTTGTTATTGGTGGAGCTGTTTGCCTTTACATGTTGCCAATTTTACTGAAAAAGTTAGAAATCGGTATACGTTCCGGCACAATTTCATTGAGTAATACCAACAACGCCTTTGTCACTTAGGAAATCATGGTTAAAATTCAAAAACAGCCTCCTGCACTGTTGTCAGATTGTGAAGAAAATATTAAATCGTATTAAATATGGGGATAATATTGAAATTACAATTGCCCCTTGTAAATTAAAAGATTTAAAAGTTATTGTTAATATTTAAGTACATCAAATATTTAGGAGGGCAAGAATGCTGAGGAGGCTTAGCCTCTCTGCCTCCTTCGAGGAGCCGCCACTGTAAATTATAATTCTAAGGCTACTGTCTTAAATACTATCCATGTGCAATGAAGCTTGATGCTTATTGGAGTGTGGAGTTTGAGCTGTTGGTTTTGGACAAGGAGGCTTCCAGATATTGGGGATATCTATACTTGGTTTGCTAAATATATGGGTATTTTGATTCATGAAAGCTGCTTCTTTGAATTTTAGTTTTCTCCAGTGCTGTTCCGTGTCCAAAACCTTAGTTTCTGACCACTGTATCTTATGTTGGTTGGTCCATACATGTTCCGCTATACCTGATCTCGAAGTTTTACCTCTTTGAGAGTATATATGTTTCAGATGTTCTTTAACTCGTACGGGAAGAGGTCTTTTTGTTTCTCCAATGTACGATTCGCCTCACTCGCAAGTGATTTGATAGATACAATTTTTTGTTTTCATTACGTGGGGGTTTACTTTTGCTTCTAAGCGTATTTCCGGATTTGAAGGCTGTTTTGATATTATATAGTTTTTGGTTATTCATCTAATCTTTTTGGAAATCCCCTTGACATAAGGTATTGTAAGAAATTCTTGCTCCTCTTTCGTTTCTGTATTAGTCTTTAATTCGCGATTTTTAAGTTTTGAGATGGTATTAGTTACAAAGGTTTCATGGTAACCATTCTGTTTTAAATCTTTTTTGATGTTTGATATTTCAATATTAAGCTAGGTCTTCCGGATTGTTACAAACGTTAGATGCTTTGTAATAAAGGGTTTGAATGATGTCCTGTTTTATGAAGTTTGAATGATTCGATCCGTGATTAAGATATTGCCCCGTGTGAGTGGGTTTCCTGTACACTGAAGTTTTTATATTTTCAGCACTTCGTTTGACGAGAACATCGAGAAAAGGTAAAGTGGAATGTTTTTCTGTTATTGGATTGCCTTATACTATTAATATGTACGAAAAAACCGTATCAGCTCTTCGTTGCTGTCTGTCCAGGTAATAAAGGTATCATCAACATATCTAAGCCAAAGTTTAATCTTGGCAGTGTTAATAGCGTGTGACTCAAACCTTTCCATGTACAGGTTAGCCACCACCGGAAAGAGAGACGAACCCATTGGAAGACCGTCATCTTGGGCATATAACCTTTATTTTACTACTTAAAAGTATACTTTTCATACTACATAGACAATAGTTCCATCACCCACCGGCAAACTAGTGCGTTCTGAAAATGTTATATCTTCTTGTAACTTTAGCTTGGTGATATGCAGTGATTCCCCTATTGGGACGTCGTTGGTGTATAAGCTTTCTACGTTGAAACTGACGAATGTGTCTTGTGGTTCTAAATTAACGGTTTTCGGAATATTTACAACGTGGTTATAGAGTTCTGAACAAAAGGAAATGAGTCGTCTAGCTTCATTACACATGGATAGTATTTAAGACAGTAGGTAGGTAGGTATAGCCTTAGAATTAGGTATAATTTAGTTTACACTTGAAACCGGTTAGAGATACTTACTAACCGAAACGTTGTGTTAAGTAACAAAATAAGACAATGGAAATCCGACAAGGTAATTTTTTTTTATATTCTAGATTCTAGATGTTCGGAATTTAAACTACGGCGTCTATCGCTAAAAACCAATAATTTTAGTTTTGAAAAAGCTTATTCAACGGATGGGCCGGGTTCTCAAAATATTTTTATTTAAATGTTTTATTTTCATAAAGAAATATTTTAAAGAAAATAAAAATATAAAGTTCAAAGCCGACCCTGCGGAATAAGCGTTTGTCCGAGGTTTGCTTATGATATTTTTATTTAAATTTAATATACAGTGTCCTGCACCTCACCTCCCGTCTTCTATAGCTTACTTAGTAATTAAGTTAGAATTTTCATATTTTGCAGACCCTATCTGTATATCTTGGGGCGCATTTCAGAAAAATATTTTTTTTCATACAGTGTTCCAAAAAAGTGTGACGGCATAAGGATGTATTTTTTTAGATTACATGCCATATATTTTCTTACTTTTTTGGGTGCCTCCTATGGTTACCTACATACCCCTAAGATTTTATTAAAATCGATTCAGTATTATACACGAAAAAATAAAATAAAAACTAAAAAATATTAATTTTATGGAAGTAGTCCATCTAACAGTGGAGTGAATATTTATTAAGGGTAATACTTACAATTTAACAATATTTGAAACTTTTAGATTACTAAAGTCAAAATGGTCTCTGGTCACTTTAATAAACTTTATTACCAATAAATTGTTTTTCAAAGCCACCTTCGATATTTATTCATAATAATGACTGTTGGAATAGTTGATAAAATTAGTTTTCTGCAAATAAGTCTTGATGCGTTAAAAATTGAGATAGGGTTGCAATTAGGAAAAATGTTTGATTTTTAATTCTGCATCGAATGACATAAAAATATACAGGGGTTCCTATTTGAAATAAGAAAAATAAATTGCTTTAAAGTTTGACACTAAACTTTGGCCACCCTGTACAATTCGTATTAACTAAATTTGGTTAACGAAACTGTTATACCTTATGTAATAAGTACCTTTGTATAATTTTATTAACGAGGCATTATTTTTATTTATTTTTAATACCAGTGGTGCAAAACTGATATTTTTCAGTTTTTATTTTTTTTCGTCTATAATACTGAATCGATTTTAATAAAACTTTAGGGGTATGTAGGTAACTATAGGAGGCACCCAAAAAAGTAAGAAAATATATGGTATATAATCTAAAAAAATACATCCTTATGCCGTCACACTTTTTTGGAACACCCTGTATGAAAAAAAAATATTTTCCGGAAATGCGCCCCAAGATACAGATGTCTGCAAAATATGAAAATTCCAACTTAATTACTAAGTGAGCTATATAGAAGACGGGAGGTGAGGTGCAGGACCCTGTATATTTAGACGATATGAATATAGTGCACAATAAAAAAATGTTATTAAATCTAAAACCTATATTATCCTAAATTTGTAGCAAACTGGCTGTGATGACTAAAATAGGTTAGAACTTAAAATGTACATATATAATTTGTTAAGTGCAGTCTTTGTCACCCAAAGGCGTGGAATTAAGTTTTGTAATAAAAATACTTTATACCTATAGAAATAAAATAATTAATTTTGTCTGAAATTTTGTGGTGATATAAACATATTAAATTTTTGTTAAAACTGCCCTGAAATACAACTAATTCCTTCTTTCTTTAATGTTTATTTAGCTTTGTAGAGCAAATATATTTTAGTAGTTGCTCTCTTCTTAATATATTAAGATAAAAAATATAGTGTTTTTATATTTTAAAGTGTAGTTTATTTATTTACTTACTTTCCTTTTAAACAATCTTAACATTTTATATCAATCAACTTATACTAAACGAGGACAAAACGGTTCATATTCATTTCTACAAAACTTCTCCCAAAATGCAATTAAATCATCAGGCGGCATCCTTTTCCAAATTTCTGGGAACCTCAACTGGATAATGTATGCTCAAAATTGGTACAAGCTTACTACGCTATACTAAAGATAAGATACACAGTGCCTGTCCCTACTCAAATAACATCTTACTACGCATTAGCCTATCCTCATCTCAGCTATCATATTTTACTGTGGGGACAAGGAGTAAACATAAACAGAGTATTTCAAGCACAGAACTTTTTTAATTTCATCTGTGACCCAGTTTTTTTTTCGTGTTTTCCTCTATCGTTAGTTTTTCAGGAAATGATAAATCAAAATAATAACAAAATGTATTTCTAAACTCTTCAAATTTTTTGTTAGTGCTATTTCGGCATAGACTTCTACACAATTTTCTTCTCTTAGATATTTATAGAATATACGCTTGTTTTCTGATGTACAAGACCTTTTTTTTACCTTTTTGCCCATTGGGAATGTCCAGTAAGACGGCCATATGGTCGGAGAAATCACAAGGAAGGAATGGAAAACAAGTAAAATAATTTGACTGTAAAATTAAATGACTAATGGGCATTTTAATTTGCAACTGCGACCATTAAAATTGAATAAAGTTATATTGCCGAAGTTGGTGAGAGAATCTCGGTGTCTACGTAGCGCAATTGGTTAGAGCGGTCGACTGGTAATTGAGAGGTTATGGGTTCAAGTCCCAGCGGAAGTGTAAAACTTTTTCAATTTTAAAAACTGTGCACACCGATTAACATTTTTCAGTTATTACTATATACAGTGTCACCAGTAAAGTCCGCATCATATGGGATTTTTTTTATTAATAACATTCAAAATTTGACTTTGGCATCAAGTTCTCTGCTTTGATCGAGATGAAAATTAAACAAAAAAATAGTAGTCACGTGATTCGCATTATCTGTCAAATTTTAATTTTCTCCAAAAAATAATTCAAAAGTAGGGTGATTTCTGAAAGTATCGAAAAAAGTTATTAGAAAAAGTTTTTTTAATGCAGTTTCTAGCCCACATGCAAAATTGTAGCTGCATAACATAATTTTGATTTTTTACCCATATTTTGTAAATTGCACCACTTGCAAAATAAGACTCAACGCAACCTACATAAAACTTCTTAGTTTTGACAATGCTTTATTTCAGATACATCAAATACAATGGTCGCATGTGATGCAAAGTTTATTTGTTTTTGACCTTGTATAATGTAACTTCATAAAATAAGTATTTTTGATAACGTAGTTTGTGTCTGAAAGTAATACACCTTAATAGTAAGACAAAAAAGAACACAGTGTCATCAGTAAAGTGTTCATTAAGTGGAAAATAAATTTTAGTGGTGGGTAAAAAAACAAAATTATCTTATGCAGCTGAAATTTTGCATGTGGGCTATAAACTGCATTTAAAAAACTTTTTTTCGATATTTTCAAAATAAACCCCACTTGAATTATTTTTTGGAAAAAAATAAAATTTGATAGATAATGCGAATCACGTGACTACTATTTTTTTGCTTAAAATCTCGATCAAATCAGAACTTGATGTCAAAGTCAAATTTTGAGTAAAGCTATTAATAAAAAAAAACCATATGATGGGGACTTTACTGCTCACACTGTATTGTTTGAATTTTTGTAGAGCTGATTTCGCCAGCACAAAGGATTCCCTCTCTTTAACTGAGGGATCGACTAGCCATGCGTTGGTCACATCGGCAACACTATTTGATCTGTTGTCCTTGTTGCGGGCATTATTCATTCTCTCATATACACGTAAGATGCCACTGTAAGTTCGAGTTGATCAAAACGGTATAAAAAAAATGACTTCAGTGTAAAAAACAAGTTTCTCAATAACCAATTTATTTAACTTTAACATAAAAAAATATAAAATAAAATAATACATAATATATTAACTTTAATAAAAATAATAAAACATAATAGTTCGTTAGATCAGTTTCTAACCGAATGAGTTTCTGCCATGTGCTTTTTATACCCTTCTCTATAATCAAAACTCTCCGGACACAAATGACAACAGTACATGTTGGTTAAATCAGAGTGCACCAGTCTTACATGATACTTTAGGGCAGACTGATTGGAATAGACTTTGCCACAATGGGGACAATTACCACACTGGCTACTGTGGTGTGGGGTCTCTACAATTGTCTTTGAAAAATTAAGAGCTGCTTCTTCTGATGATACCTAAATAAAAGAAAAATGGTTGATGGTTTGATTAGCGAGTAAGGAAAAATTCAGACAATTGTAAATAACGATTTTGGGGCCACGATTTTCAAAGGTTTCGTTTGGCCCGCGAACCAGATTGATGGGTGGCATAAGTGCCGCAGTGTGGCCAATGAATACCTCACCTGTCAGGAACTAGTTTGAATTGAATTTGTTTGTAGGATATTGTTACTTAAAGTGGAATTTTTAACGTCATTCAATCTATTGCCAACCTATTATTACATTATTTGTGTAATAAGATCTATATAATATCTGACATATTACAAAAATATTAATTTATTTCATTGCTAATTTTGGGAGAATTGTATAGTGAAAGAACAATGACAAAATAATGTAAAAAAAATTACCCGATATTTTTCGTTATACAGTTCTCCTAAAATAATTTATGAAATTAAGACTTATTATTTATTTAATATGTCCATTATTACCTATAGAATATTACGGAAGCGTAGAAGGGCTGCCAACTAATTTTTTATATTTTTTCGACTTCTAAGTCGATTTTTTCGACTCACAAGTCGAAATTGTCGAAATTATATTTTTCTGACTTACGAGTCGGTTTTATCGACTTATAAGTCGATTTTATCGAGTTACAAGTCGAAATTATATTTTTCCGACTTAGAAGCAGGTTTTATCGACTTGTATTCTTATACAGGGTTAGGAAAAATTACCAGAACGGTCGATTATTACAAAATATACAGGGGTTATCAAAAAACGTCTTATGTAGGGCTGTTAAAAATCTACATATCGGTGATAAATTGAAATATACAGGGTCGCCCACAAGTTGTGGAGAATGATAGTTATATTTTTTTAAATGGAACACCCTGTATATTTTTACATTTTTCAGTTCCACATAAAATTATAATTATTTTTTATTAAATGCATTATTAGTCTATACTTCATAGTTTCCGAGATATTGACTCTCGAAAAGTGACATTTTTGAACTTTGACAGCTTATAACTTTCTAACAGTACGTCTTAGAGCAAAAAGGCTTACATGTCCCTATCTTCAATTTTTAATATCTTCCCAAAAAAATCAACTTCCGGTTAAACCGGATGTAACACGAAAGCAGGAAATATAGTTGTTCCGGTTTAACTTCAAGTTGATTTTTTTGGGAAGATAATAAAAATTAAAGATAGGGACATGTAAGCCGTTTTGCTCTAAGACGTACTGTTAGAAAGTTAGAAGCTGTCAAAGTTCAAAAATGTCACTTTTCGAGAGTCAATATCTCGGAAACTATGAAGTATAGACTAATAATGCATTTAATAAAAAATAATTATAATTTTATGTGGAACTGAAAAATGTAAAAATATACAGGGTGTTCCATTTAAAAAAATATAACTATCATTCTCCACAACTTTGTGGGCGACCCTGTATATTTCAATTTATCACCGATATGTAGATTTTTAACAGCCCTACATTTTTTATATAAGACGTTTTTTGATAACCCCTGTATATTTTGAAATAATCGACCGTTCTGGTAATTTTTCCTAACCCTGTATGTAAACGAATTTCTTCATTTTCCCTGGTAAGCCCTATTTCTTGCACTTTTCGCCATAAATACTGGTTGAAGTGAAAGTTACAGCCTGTAATCTTCGCATTGGGAAAGCATGATCTGGGTGCCTGAATTGTTGCTAATTCAAAGTCGATTTTGAAATTTTTCGGTACCTACTTTGGAATTTTTCGTTGGATTAACTGAAACAACCGTTGGTGTTGGTAGGTTTTCTGACTTTTTTTTGGAAGCAATGCAAAAGCAACAGGAATGATATTGCTTTCCTGAGATGTGCTGCCGATATCTGCATGAATGGTGTAAAGTTGGTGGAATTGTGGGCTGCAGCTTTTAAAAGTGCCATCTCCAAAGAAATCTGAATAGTCCATCATAGTTTGTTGGGCAGTGGGGGAGGCGAATACCAAAATTTTGTCCAAGCGGCCGTCGTCTATAAGCAAAAATGCTTTCGATAGCTGTTCAGAAATAGAAACATCCTCCCGTTTTTTCAATGTCATAGCACCTAGTGCCTTATTTCTTGCAGTATATAGCAAAGATTTAACACTGAAAAATGCAGGAAGGCTACTAACAAACTCCAATCCAGCAAGGGGGGCCATTTCTTGCTTGAAAATTTGTGTAATCTTGATATATTTTTACCTTTATCTAAACAGACACTTAATATATCATTGTCGGCAACATTAGGGATACACTGATGAATAGTTCGTCGCACAATTTCGTATTTTGGGGAAGTAGTTACACACTGAAAAAATTAAGGGTGAAATTACACAATAAATTGTAAATTTAAAAAGCAATATTACTGCATCTTAGTAAAAATAATAATAGTTCTTATTTTTACAAGATTTTGTGATTTTATTAATGTTATTTAGCAAACTATTGTTATTATTACACAACAATATGTAAATGTACTTCACCATTTGAGAATTTTACTATAGACATTGTATAAGTACAACTGAATTTTAAACAAATTTTTATTTTCTAATGTAAATTAACAAAAACTTATGAATTTTACAAACAAAATTGCGTTTTTACTAAACTTATTGTGAATTTACCTTAATAAATGTAGTAACGAAGGCGAAGGGCGCTGGTTGCTTGCTTGCCCCTTTCGGCGCGCGCGCGGCGCCGTTTCTTTGCTGTTCGTCAACGAAGAAAGCCTTGTCACGAGACGCCGCGGAAATTTTTGTGCATTTAGCTTTGTGTTATTGTGTATTGATGTTAATTATAATCGGTAAGTAAGTTATCATTTTTATTAAAATGTTATTTTGTACTTTTCGTAGATCTAAATTAAATTCTTTAAGAAAATATGACCTGCACCTGTATCTTCATCGAAATTCGAATGTTTTTTTTAAATGTTAAATTAATATTTAGAATTTTTATGCGGTTACTTAAGGTGGATTCATAGTCGCCGTAACGTAAGCCGTAGACGTAAGCCGTAAGAGTTAAGACGTAAGAGAAAACATACCATTCATAGTCAAAAGTTAAGACGTAAGAAATTTCAAAATTGTAGGTTATGATTTTTTGTTGTTCCTTAACTACCTCACTCATTTACCCCGTTAATATATTATAATATTACTGTAATAACAAAACTGGAAAATGCAAATACGCTAGACAAAAAAGCAAAATGGCGTTAAAATGAAATCACCAAAAATAAACAAAGGAAATCTCCCTCCCGTCCCGTCGACTGTCATTCAAAGTTGGTAATGACGGCCGGGTATGCACGAGTAAGGCCGATCCCGACCGAAACTTAAGACGTAAGACGTAAGAAATGGAAATAAACCATTTCGTGTTACGGCTTACGTCTTACGTTACGGCGACTATGAATGCATGTATTTATAATCATAGGTTTATTTTTCTTACTGCTTAACCTTACGTCTTACGGCTTACGTTACGGCGACTATGAATCCACCTTTACTTTTGTCTGCACACATTTAGATGGCCACTAAATGTGTGTCAAAATAATTATTTTAGTTACTAGTATTTTCCTAAAGCTCTGGAAAACTTACGAAATTAATATTAAATTGCTTCAATTTTGGCTAATATATCCATAGTTGTGCACTGTGCAGAGCTGTAGGAGAGAAATAGTTTTTATTTAGTAGTTTAAGTATACTAAACTTTGTTGTGTTTCTTGATCTCAGGAAATGATTCTTATTTATTTTCCGTGTCAGCAGTATTATAAGTTTATATAAAATAAATAACGTATGTTCAAAGTAATTATTTCAGCCCTAGCTACATATGGATTAAAAAGAGCATGTTGCTTTACAATAATTTAATGAAGATTTTGCGATTGTACTGAAAGCATTGAGACACAAGATGCTTCTTTAAACCCAATTGGGACTGAAATAATTACAAAGTACTTTTTACATACGGGATGACCTTAAGGTAGGAGTATCAACATGCTTGCCAACCTATAACCTATTTCGCGTAGATTTATTTATGTTTTCTAGCTTTTATACAAAATTTAAAGAAAATCAGTATCGACTTGATATTCTATAGGTAATAATTGACATATTTAATAAATATCAAGAAATTTCATAACTTATTTTAGGAGAATTGTATAGCGAAAAATATCGGGTAAGATTTTTTTTAACATTATTATGTCATTGTCACTCATTGTTCTTTCACTATACAATTCTCCCAAAATTAGCAATGAAATAAATTGATATTTTTGTAATATATCTGATACTACCTAAATAATGTACCGACGATATTGATTTTCTTTAAATGTTAGTTATTAAAATAATAAACTCAAAAAATCAACGCGAAATAGGTTATAAGTTGGCAATAGATTGAATGACGTTGAGAATTCAACCTTAAGAAGAGTGTCCAACCCCTTTGGTAAGAAGTAGGAGATAAAGTATTGTACAAAGTGTATTTTATTTCATTAATTTATATCATGGTGTTCGGTCTTCCACTTCTCTCAGGTTTTTTATTTTAAAGGGATTACTCTTATTAGTCTCGCCTTTCTCCTACTATCGGTTCTAAACAAATTTTAACGTATGTTGTCCTATGCCTAAAGAATATAATTTCCGGTTCATTCACATGTAATTTTTAATATTTTTTACTATGAAATCTAGAAACGTATACCAATCTATAAAATATATAGGTACATTTTGGGTCAAGGTGGCTTGTATTTTCCTAATTGTTGCTTTATCCAAATATTATGCATTACAAAAAGTTTTGAGTTCCAAGCTGAAGTCCGAAAATTTATTAAAATAAAAGCGTGGGTTTCTTCCTCGGATACTGAACACCATGTCTATGCACCAAATAAATAAAATAACATACTCAAACCCAAAAAATCCTTTAAGTAAGATTTGTTCTCTATATCTGTTTCTCAAAAAAGGGGGTATATTCGGTATATACACTTATTTTCAACACCCTGTACATTGTACCACGGTACTTAAGGTAGGAGAATCAACATGCTTGCCAACCTATAACCTATTTCGCGTAGATTTATTTAATTTTTCTAGCTTTTTACAAAATTTAAAGAAAATCAGTATCGACTTGATATTCTGTAGGTAATAATTGACATATTTAATAAATATCAAGGAATTTCATAACTTATTTTAGGAGAATTGTATAGCGAAAAATATCGGGTAAGATTTTTTTTAACATTATTATGTCATTGTCACTCATTGTTCTTTCAAATCTTTCACTATACAATTCTCCCAAAATTAGCAATAAAATAAATTGATATTTTTGTAATATATCAGATACTACCTAAATAATGTACCGAAGATATTGATTTTCTTTAAATGTTAGTTATTAAAATAATAAACTCAAAAAATCAACGCGAAATAGGTTATAGGTTGGCAATAGATTGAATGACGTTGAGAATTCGACCTTAAATTACTTAAGGTTGAATTCTCAACGTCATTTTGAGTTTATTATTTTAATAACTAACATTTAAAGAAAATCAATATCTTCGGTACATTATTTAGGTAGTATCTGATATACAGTGTGTGTATAAAGTCTGGAAACGGCTTAATAACATCACAATTTACTGGCCGATTTAAACCAAATTTGGTACAGTTGTGTAAGAGGATCTAACGCACCGAATGACGATATTGGCGTTGTTGCCAGCTTTTTAGTTTGTCTGGAATTCGAACGAATTTTATATTTTTAAATATAACACCCAGTATATTTTTACATTTTTAAATTCCACATAAAATAATAATTATTTTTTATTAAATGCATTATTAGTCTATACTTCATAGTTTCCGAGATATTGACTCTCGAAAAGTGACATTTTTAAACTTTGACAGCTTATAACTTTCTAACAGTACGTCTTAGAGCAAAACGGTTTACATGTCCCTATCTTCAATTTTTATTATCTTCCCAAAAAAATCAACTTCCAGTTAAACCGGAACAACTATATTTCCTGTTTTCGAGTTACATCCGGTTTAACCGGAAGTTGATTTTTTTGGGAAGATAATAAAAATTGAAGATAGGGACATGTAAGCCGTTTTGCTCTAAGACGTACTGTTAGAAAGTTATAAGCTGTCAAAGTTCAAAAATGTCACTTTTCGAGAGTCAATATCTCGGAAACTATGAAGTATAGACTAATAGTGCATTTAATAAAAAATAATTATAATTTTATGTGGAATTTAAAAATGTAAAAATATACAGGGTGTTCCATTTAAAAAAATATCAAAGTGACCCCTAGTACTTTTGTTTGATGTTCAATTGTTTTTTGCTGAAGATATTCGAATTCGCGGGAGAAAATGACTTAAGATGGCTATTTCAGTTTTTTTTATAAAAGTACAGGAAAAGTCAAAAAATCGCCTTGTCTAGTCTTGGTTGGATAACCCTGTACATTCAATGATTTGATACTTAAGGTGGGAGTATCAACATGCTTGCCAACCTATAACCTATTTCGCGTACATTTATTTATGTTTTCTAGCTTTTATACAAAATTTAAAGAAAATTAGTATCGACTTGATATTCTATAGGTAATAATTGACATATTTAATAAATATCAAGGAATTTTATAACTTATTTTAGGAGAATTGTATAGCGAAAAATATCGGGTAAGATTTTTTTTAACATTATTATGTCATTGTCACTCATTGTTCTTTCACTATACAATTCTCCCAAAATTAGCAATGAAATAAATTGATATTTTTGTAATATATCAGATACTACCTAAATAATGTACTGACGATACTGATTTTCTTTAAATGTTAGTTATTAAAATAATAAACTAAAAAAATCAGCGCGAAATAGATTATAGGTTGGCAATAGATTGAATGACGTTGAGAATTCAACCTTAATGGCAAAAGCGGAAATAGTAAAACCAATCACTAGTAAAATGAACTGGAACTAAAATGTTACCAAAAAATTTCGGCATGCATTTTATACTATTAGTTTAGTTCCTTAATTAACCGTTTCCCTAAAATGTATAGTAATTAAAGTCTTTTTGCATGCATAATGAGGTTTTAATACACCCTTTACAATCTAAGGAAACGGATTAAAATAATTATTAGGAATAATTATATAAGTAGGTATCGTCGATAAAACCGACTTGTAAGTCAGAAAAATATAATTTCGACTTGTGACTCGATAAAATCGACTTAGAAGTCCAAAAAATATAAAAAAATTAATTGGTGGCCCTTCTACGCTTTCATATAGCTGTTTAAAACACACAGAAGTTGAAATATAGACACCTAAGCAAACTAAGCATGTCCCAATCGAATACGGCTTTGCTACATTTAGAACGTAAGAAAAAATTGCCTCAAGGCATGCGCTTTGGCGACTTCCTGATCAGCTGATGCAATTTTATTTTCACCCGAAATTAGGAAATGTCCTAATTTGATCGCAAATAGCATGCAATTTTAGTGATTTTTCTAGTAATATTCAATACCAATATAATAAAAAAGTAAGTATAACTTCCACAAAAGTATTTGTGTATTGAATTGTTGGTTGTAGTTTTTTGTTGATTCATGTGAATATTATTAAATATAATATATATTATAATGTTTAGAAGATAATATAATGTCCGCGAAAATAATTAAAGAAAGAAAATATTGTGGCATATCGGACAAGTGTGTAACTATTATTTATATTGGAATACACAGCGATCCAAGTTCAATGGATACCCTGGGGCGGGTAGACCACGACGGCCGTTTCGTCCTTGTTAGGACTCGACGGGCAGCCACAACCCAAGCAATTCCAAGAACGACGGAAAAATGTACTAAAAGCCTCCCTGTACAATCAAGGCGGCCCTCAATACACCTTAGCGCCATCCCACGAAACTAACTCCAATATAAAAGATAGTTGCACTGGTAATAACGAAAGGTAGACAACTAAATAAACTACGAAGGGCACCACAATCCAGTATAGGGAACGCTATTTGCATTTTTTTTGGGTTATGGCTGCCCGTCGAGTCCTAACAAGGACGAAACGGCCGTCGTGGTCTACCCTAAGCTGGTACCCAGATACCATAGATTAAATAGGTGTCAAGACGGCCCGGGTTGTCTGGCTGTTCGTTTTTTTAACAAGTTACCTAGTCATATAAAAGGTTTACCCATTTCTCTGTTTAAGCGGGACGTGAAGGAATTGCTGATCAGAGGTGCCTTTTTTTCTTTTGACGAGTTTTATGATTGTAACTTTTAATTATTTTAATGTGTTGTATGCCTAAATTGTTATTACTTGTTACTTGTACCTATTTATTTCATCATCCTAAAAATTGTGAATGTCACTGTACGTGAGTTGTAGTTTTTAGTGTCTATTATACAGACTTTATTTTTTTAAGATTTTAATATTTTATAATATCTTGATATTTTTGACTTGTGTAAATACTGAATTGTATGTAAGCACCAATAAACAATAAATAAATACCCGCCCCAGGGTATCCATTGAACTTGGATCCCTGTGTATTCCAATAAAAAAAATAGTTACACACTTGTCCGATATGCCACAATATTTTCTTTCTTTAATTATTTTCGCGGACATTATATTATCTTCTAAACATTTTTATGGCTCAAAACTCAAGCGGATTGCGCGCATTCTGGTGGGTGCCAGCGTTGATCTGTTTTCTGGTCTGCAAAATGGCAGATGTTTTCGGTGAAAACGCAAATAGCGTTCCCTATACTGGATTGTGGTGCATTTCGTAGTTTATTTAGTTGTCTACCTTTCGTTATTACCAGTGTAACTATCTTTTATATTGGAGTTAGTTCCGTGGGATGGCGCTAAGGTGTATTGAGGGCCGCCTTGATTCTACAGGGAGGCTTTTAGTAGATTTTTCCGTCGTTCTTAGAATTGCTTGGGTTATGGCTGCCCGTCAAGTCCTAACAAGGACGAAACAGCCGTCGTGGTCTACCCGCCCCAGGGTATCCATTGAACTTGGATCCCTGTGTATTCCAATATAAAAAATAGTTACACACTTGTCCGATATGCCACAATATTTTCTTTCTTTAATTTATATATTATAATATTATCTCTTATAAGAGATTCGTGGTTAAAACATAACAATACATGAAAAAACCCTACTAACAAAATATGACTTTTATGAAATTTTAAATTTTTTGCACAGCTTTCTTTTCCACTCTAAATAATATTAAAGTGCACACTATTATACTGTAAGAATCAATCTTTCAAACTATGCATTTATATATTATTACAGACTTGCAATAAAAGTGTTAAAAAACATTTTGGTGAGCTTTGTGATGAGCAATTTATTCAATATTTTATTTATTTATAATCAGTGAAGTGAGAGCTAAAAGGTTATTAATTAAGAAAGCATTATATTCCATAGCTGAACATTTCGAGGTATTGATAATTTGATACCTAAATATTTTTTTATTATCAGTGAAGTGATGATACCTACTTACTAATACTAAAAAATGTACATTATTATACATACCTCTATTTCTGGTTGTTCTACCCCTTCCACTTTAATGCTCTGTTGCAGAAATTCACTAGGACGGTCAAAAGCTGATGGACTTGATGATGATTCGGAAGATGACCTAAATATTAACCTCTCCATATCATTTTCTGGGGGTTTTCGAGGTATAAATATCATTTTTGGTATTGAAGTATCTGGTAATATTTGCAACATATTTAATTTTTCACAAGTCAAAGGTATCAATGGTGATTTACCAGAAGTAGGTTGAGATGTCAACGACCTCTCCAGTATACTTCCTGTTTTAACTTCAAGAGCAGCTTCTAGTATGGAACATTGGGTCTGATTTTCCAATTTATCTTGTGGTTCATCTGCTTTCTCTTCATGATTTTCTTCAAATTCCTCATATTTGTCATTTTTCACTGCATCTTCATTCACTTCCGACACTGAAGGTGGAATAACATTTTTAGGCATACTTTCCTCCAAACAGAGCTTATTAATAGCTTTTGGACTAACTTTGATTCTTTTTGTTGGACATTCCTGCGGTTCATTGTATGGTGGTTTACTCTTTTTTAGTGGCGTGGGATGTTTGTTTAAAGTGTAAGGTGTTTCACTATTAATAAGGCCAGAAACTTGCAAAATCATAGCAGTTTGTAGAAATGATGGAAGTTGCTCTTCAGCTACCATAACTTCTCCATGGTACATAAAGTTTACTATCGCTATTAAATCTACATATGCTACATCTTTGAGGATAACTATTGGATGTGAGCAGGGGTTTTCCTAAAAGATAAATAAACATTCAATTGTTCCAGATTTCTTGTATGTACCTATTACCTTAAATATAGTACGAAAATATGGACTACATGCTGACAAGATAAATTTATGGGCTTTTAAGCTTATTCCTTCACATGTTAAAGTAACATCTGCAAGATCTTCAGTGCTTTGAAGACTTTCGAAAGCATTTAAAATACTTGTCTGAAATTTTGTCCATTTTAAACAAAAATGCTTTGAGGACATTCCTTAAATTTCTGAAATCATATAATTATTTTGTATAGTCAAAATAAAATAAAATAAAAAAAAACTAAACCACGTAGGAAAACAAAAACAAAATAAGAAAAATGTAAACGTAAAATCTCTAATCACTAGAGTTGTGTAGTTCGCGAACGAACTAGTTCAAAAGATCGAATCTGCCAACTGAACTAAAAGATTCAATCAGTAATTACTGAGAGATTGAAACAAGGCGAACTAAAGTCTAAACAGAATGTACTACGCAAGCGAGAGCGAGACGACCGAGATTATAGGTTTTGTCACCTGACCGACCGATGCGCCAGTATAAATCAGTGAACTAAATGAACTAAACGAACTAGTCTTTTGAACTATTCACTTTATTGAACGAGAACGAAAGATTGAAATCGGCAAAGTGAACTAAACTTCCCAGCACTACTAATCACAACAACGTCACAACAGAACGTCAGTTTCAGCACTGTCAGTCAACTGTCAGTCGTCACTCGTAACTGTCTTGTCATGTGCAAACTATAGACCACAGAACTCCAATAAAGCTATAGACGTCGTAAAAAGCATTACGATTACGACCACGACGTCTATGATGGTGCAAACCAAACTTCTAGAACCTTGGATGCAAACCATAATGGCCAGTGCATACTACCGGTTACGATCCGATTACGGTTCACGATTGCGATCCTGTTATTCCTGTTGGACCCATCGACCAATCAGAGCGAACCAGTCCACGATTACGATTCGGTTGGTTGGGACGTTTAGGTTGAGTTCTATTTTCAATCGGATCGTAGGAAACCGTAGCCAATAGCAATGCCGTGTTCAATCACGTGATCACGCGATCATCTGTTGCTGCTCCTCATCTTCATGTTCGAATTAAACCCTTTATTTTCTGTGGTTCGAATCATAACATTTCAGTAAAAAAGTTGTGTATATAATAATAATAAAGCAGCACCCAAAATGCCACCCAAGTCCAAAAACTGGACTATTGATGCGGAATTAGCATTAATACACGAGGTCACGAGGTACGAGGCAGGCCTCTGTACTTTTATAGGTTATATTTAGTGCAATAGTGAAACGAACCGTAACGATTGTTACTGGTAGTCTTTATTGGAGTTCTGTGCTGGAAGTGTGAGTTCACGAACGTGCAATCGTAACCGTAACCGTAATCGTGAATCGGGATCGGATCGTAACCGGTAGTGTGCATTGGCCATAATGGCCAGTGCACACTACCGATTACGATCCGATTACGGTTCACGATTGCGATTCTGTTGGACCCATCGACCAATCAGAGCGAACCAGTCCCCGATTACGATTCGGTTGGGACGTTTAGGTTGAGTTATATTTTCAATCGGATCGTAGGGAACCGCAGCCAATAGCAAAGCCGCGTGCAATCACGTGATCATCTGCTGCTCCTCATTTTCATGTTCGAATAATAACATTTCACTTTCACAAAGTCGCGTGTAGTCGCGAGTGTTATTCAGTTTAAATAAATAATATAATAATTAGGGAATAAAATTTCATTGGTTCAGATTAATCATGTGGTACACAACGGATGCGTATCACGGATGTATGTGGATCCAGCCTTAGAGGCCTGTGGTGCAAACCCTTTTTTTTTGTGCCTATCGAGTCCACAGAGAGGCGTCGATTGACACAGATATTTGGATCGATCTGATTTTAAGAATCAGTTCGGTCCAATGATCTTACGTAGCAGATCAATAGTTGCTTATTATTTGACCACTTGTCTTGGCTGAGCTGACCTAAACTGACTACCTTGCCGTTTTATTTGACCAAGTAAGTCAGATTATCTCAGTCAAATTTCCTCCCCCCTTACCTACGCTAAGGTTACCGGATTTGTGACTGAGATCATTCGTTTTGGCTGATTTATGTGTCAACACTGTCAACTTGTCAATAGTTGTTTTATTTGCAATTTAGTCAAGAAATTTCTTTTAGTTAGCTCAGCCAAGACAAATGGTCAAATAATAAGCAACTATTGGTTCGGCCACTTGGACCGTGCGATCACAACCACCTTAAGAAAATAGGGCTGTGGGGTGCGATCAATTACCAATCGAACAGAGCTAGATCAGATCAGAATGATTAGAATCAGTTAATGCTGACAATGATTTTCCCCGGAAATGCTTCGTTTTTGAGATATTAATTTTTAGAGAGAATGCTTGTTCTTAAATCATAGATTTATTGAGCACATGAGAGTCTATAGCTGGGAACACGACCGGCAGCCCTACGTCAGTCTGTACCTCTGGTTCCACAATAACGTGGCCAACGCGCCGTTTCTCTACGTAATTAATAAGTTAATTTTGTTAAACTGACCATTACCTTACGTTGTGTGTTGTATAATAAAACACCAAAGAAAATTTATAGGGTTAGAAATGTTAGCTCCTTGTTAAAAAATCGCAACACAGTAGAGGGAGAAAGAAGAGAGAGAGAGGGGTGTTAGTGTGCCCGCCGGCCATCAGAGGCGCAATGGCGGGAAATTTGAACAGCGGTTTTAGGACTTTTCAATTTAATTATTAACTTTTGAACGAGTTTTTATTGATTTAATTTGTGATTCAATATAAATATTATTAAATCACAAATAAATCAATAAAAAGACGCACAAAAGTTCTTTTTTATGGAATAAATAATGCACATTATTTTTATATTAACCAAGATTTAGAAAATAAAGATGGAAGCACTTTATCGTAAATAATGTTTTCTACGTTTATTTATAAATAAAAACTGCATTGACAACCATAACAAAAAATAACTGTTTAGAATAAACTAATGTCCTTAGGTTACATCTCACAGGTCTCACTCATCTGGAATTGACTCAATTCATATAATATTATCACAAATACTGTATAAACACAAGCACTAGGATGCATTGAGACACGTACTAAAAGATCCATAAACTATCAGGTGATTCTTACAGCGTTCTCTGAAACAAAAGAAACAGTATCGGGTAGACATTAAATTTCTCTGTAAAATATGGCCGATGGCCAAGTATCTACTTATCGAGTTAGCTCAAACCATTATCTCTGTGCCATTATGTTATAATTTTTAATCCACTCAGTAAAACAAAAATGTTAAAATTATCATTTCAAGAGACTAAACTTATCTGTTCGTAACTGATAGATTGTTAGGTATTACCTCGGGCACAATGTGTTGCAGTTATCTGCAGGTTGCCCAGTGATATTTTGTTAAGATTGGCTTGTTAACCAACACCTATTATGTATGTGAAACATTTCATGTTAATTTATTTATTGTAAACTTACATTTCCTATATTCAAATAGGTAAGAAAGTGTAAAATCAATTTGATAAATAATAAAAAATAATTACCTGCATAGTAGGCTGGAATAATAACTGAAAGATTACACACATCGGCGAAGTTTTCTAGAATAGAAACTAATAGAATTGTATATTAAAATGATAATAAAAAATTAATTAATTTCCTCAGAAAAAAACGTGGACAAGAAAAATTGACAGTTGGATGGATGGCGGGCTGGCTGGTTTGTTCCAATTAGCACCTGGCGCAGTTTGGGAAGCGTTATAGTAGGTTAGAATATAACTGTCCTTCTCTTCTATACGTCAAAAATATGCGACAGAACCCGGTTACACGGCCAGCTGGCGACAACAGCGCTAATTTGCCCTGATGGCCGGCAGGCACACTAACACCCCTCTCTCTCTCTTCTTTCTCTTTCTACTGTGTTGCGAAATCGTCCATTTAAGCTTCACCGGGGTGTAAAACACTACTATTGAGCGAGTATCGTTTATTTACACCTCGCGGATATAGGTAACACATTTATGACATGACATGAACTCGCATTTATATTCATTGCTGATACAAGATTAAGAAAAAATGAGTAAGGAAGTTTATTCTATGCAGATGGGTACTTTTTCCCCTGATTTTTGGGGCTAAAAATAACCAAAATAATATAACAATCGGTTCCTAAAACAAAAACATATATCTATGTAGAATTACAAACAAATAAATAACCAGCCTCCTTCCTACATGCCAGAATAGAAATAAATACTTTTTTTAACTGAAAAAGCAATAATATGTGTTGATGTGTTTTTGTAATTTAAACTTGAAAGAAGTTTAAATATCATTCATCACATTCTGCGGCGGGGTGACAACCCATTGAAAAAATAATTTTTAAGAAGGAATATCTTATGCTTGCTTTATACCTCTCATTTAAGATTTAAGTTAATTTAAGATTTAATTTATCATTTAAACTAAGCTAAGAAATAATTTTATTTACAACCATGTATGTAATAATGACATTTCACCTATCTTTGAAAGGTGGAAAGTTGACGTTTCTTGACTTTTACTTTCCACCCGGGTGGAAAGTGAGCACTTTCCACCCGGGTGGAAAGTAAAATTGTTATTTTTTGTAATTTTATTAAAAATCGATATCTCAAAATAGTAAATTTTTTTTTTTTTAAATTTTAATAAAAATCGATATCTCAAAATAATATACAAACACACCAACACACAACTCATTACACAAATTCAACAACAATAATTTTATTTTTTATTTCTTTAAATGAATTATACCTAAATGACATTTATAAAAAACAAAAAATTAACATGGTTTATGTTTTACTTATTTACATTAAATATTACATTGGCATTATTGTAGGCAGTCACAGATATGTTTAAACCTTGCTGAAATTCTTCTTTTGAAAGGTTTATTTCATGATTATTTGAAGTTAAAGTAGTGTTAGTAAAACTTGAACTTGGCTTTGAAATCAATTTTGCCGTATTAACCTGAGTAGAAACCGAACTGTCTATGTATCCCTCAGCTACTGTGCTAGATTTCCAGCCTCCTAACCGCTTTATTTGCATAAGATCGCCACCGTTATTTGCGAGCAAAGTAGCCGCTGTTCTTCTGAAACAGTGACCAGTAAAACCTTCAGTATTCAGCTTCAGAAAAGCTGCAATTTTTTTTGGAAACTGACTTAAAGTGTTGTGCCCAATACATTGTTTACTAATTTTTCCATATCTTATTTGCATAAAAAGCTTTCCATCCTGTATATTTTTCCGTAAAGTTATGTACTCCTTAAGTGGTGCAATCCATTTATTATCAGTTATCATAAATGATCGTGGCTGGTACGTTTTGCTATTTTGTATTTCAATCGCGACCTTTTCTTCTAAAAAGTGAACGTCTGTTGTTTTCATTTTGTATAATTCATCTGATCGGCAGGCGCCTGAGACACCAATAACCAATGCGACCTACAAATGTATAAAATAATAAGTTAATATAGAAATAGTCAACCTTTTAGCCTAAAATACCTTTTGAACAAGAAATTCCATAGGTGCTTGTTCCAAAAATGTTTCAATATTATCCATAGACAGTGTGGTCGATTTTTTCGGCTTGTATCCTTTGTTTTGCTTTTTTAAAAATGCTAATAGCTTTGCGTGTTTAGATATGTCTACTTTTTCCCTAATTGATAGAGTGGTCCTCAACATTGAATATATTGACCAAAGCGTTGATATTTTCTTTGTCTTGGCATTTTCACTAAAATAAGCTAGTAGCGCCGATTCAGAACCAGGATTTTGAACTTTGTTTCCAATACACCATTCTTTAAAACAGTTATATGCCTTGTCATATCTCGGGCGGCTTTTAGTTGGCAGAAGATCTTCTTCTACTATTTTTGCTGCTTCTCGAATTTCTGGGGGAGTAGCAGCCAAATCAAATTCCTCATCTGAGAGCATTTTTTTGGTGTTTTGTAAAAACTTTGACACTAACGTTTTAAAAAAATAATATATTGTTTAGTGACATGGAAACCATATTCCAAAAATGATATTTGCCATCTTGATGTGTATTATTACCTACGTTATTTTATCACCTGCGGTTATTTGAAATTCTAAATGTCTGTCTACTTTTGCAATGGAAAAGTCAAAATGACATTTACCTTTTAATAATTATTTGAACTCAAAATAATAAGAAGTGGATGTTGGATGTGGTTGTAAATAAAATAGTATACAAACCTCGGTGAAAAGTTTCATTACTGTCTCTGAGATATAGTTTACCTCGACGCTTCGCGTCTCGGTAAACTATCTAATCTCTCGACAGTAATGAAACACTTTCCACCTCGGTACGTAATATACTATTGTTAATTTATACCTCGAAAACGTGCCACTAAATTAAATTAAATGAGGTGCAAAAAAAGAAGATTTTCCCAGCTGTTGTTACAACAAAAAGCAAGTAGTAAAAAACAAATCGTAGTCTTCCATTACAAATCACAAGCAGTCAAAAAAAATAGAGAAAAAGCACTTTATTTGTTGATAAAAATAAAAATTCCAAGTATAATTTTAGGTTATTGTCACCCATCAAAATATTCATCTTTCTTCCTGGCCAATCACGGACAGTTGTGGAGAACGATCTAACGCGATTTAGCGCGATCTGGCACGATCTTTTACCTTAAGTTGAAAGTTGGTCAACTCTTAAATTAAATTAAATGATAAATTAGTTTAAATGAGAGGTATAAACGTATGCATAAGAAAATTAACTTTTAACTTTTAAATTCTTAGTTTAGTTTAAATCTTAAATTAAATTAAATGTTAAATGGGAGGTATAAAGCAGGCATCAAGTAGTGATCTAGGCCCTAGGCGTTTTCGGTGAAAATTGTGTTCATGTGGTGTGGGGTAGAAGTAAAGGTCAATGTGGGGTGGGGACTCGAGAATGGATCACCAAGTGCATAAATCTGACAGCCTACCAATTATTTCAGTGCTGATTGGTTGATTAGCCGGCATTTGTAATATTGGTGGCTTAACCAATCATGTCACAATTACGCTGTCATATTTACTTCTGTGGCGACTCGATCTCAAGTTTAGTGTTCTGTGCTGGCAGCTGAGGCCACAAAAAAAAAGGGCTGAGGCCACCCACCCAAACGAGTAGACAGATAGATGTCACTTGTCAGTGATGTGTCCAACCAAATTTGAAGTTGAAGAAAATGAAGAAATGCCAAGTAAAGTAAATAGTAAAACATGTACTATTTTCCTGTCGTAAAAGTAATAATTTAAAAATTTAATATAATGGATTTGGGAGAAAATAAAAAGGTAAATTTAGAAGATCTTTCAAAAGAGGAGTTGGTAAAAAAATGCAGAGGTTTATTTTCTTTAATTCAAAAAGCTAAAGGTTGCAAAGACAGTCTTCAGGAAGAAAATGATAAACTAAAGAAACAAATAAACCAACAAGAAGAAAATCAAAGAAATGCCACATATGAAATTTTAGAGAAATTAACTGAAGAGAAGTTGGACCTTGTTACACAAATCGAAAGTTTAAAGTTAAAGAATAATGCATTAGAAGATAGGTTTAAGCAGTACCAAGATGAAAGTGGACAAACACAAGAAAAGTTGGACAAATTAGAAACGGAGAATATTTCATTCAACAGACAAGTTAAAAGACTTACTGATGAAAATGAGCAACTACTTACAGATTTGTCAACATTAGAAGAACAAATAACGGAACTTAATAATTTGGGCATTCAGCAACAAGACCAATTATTGCAATTGGAAAAAAGTAGTGAAAGCAGTTTGCGAGATTTACAGTATAAATTATCTGAAAGTTTGGAAGAAGTCAAAAAGCTTAATGGTAGTCTAAAAACAAAGGACAAAGATATAAAGGAATTAGGCCAAGAACTACAGGCATTAAAAATAATTAAAAACAGTTCGGTATATGAAAGCAATAAAAACTGTGATATTTATGTTAGAGAAATTAATGATTTAAAAACTAAAATTGAAAGTTATAGTATTGAATTATTAGAAACACAAAATTTTAATGAAAAATTAAAAGATAAAGTCAGGTTATATCACTCAAAGTTAAAAAAGTTTGCCCTGACAATAAAAGAAATAAAGGAAGATAAAAACAATGTATTAAAAATGTTCAAGGCATATACAGAACAAATAAAGGAATGGAAAGACCAGCTCCTTACTGCTAGCAAACAATTGGTTAAACTTGTTGATAATCTTGAAAACGAAAATAAAATGTTAAAGGAAGGCAAAAAAGAAGTTGCTTTCAATGTAAAACAAAGTGACTTAGACAAAATAGAAATTTATGGAGTAAAAGAAGAGGGTGGTAATTCATTACAAGAATTAAAAGATAAAAATGACTTTGAAACCAAAAACATGAATAAAGAGTTAGTTAACTGTAAAGAAGAGCTAAATCGACTTAAAGAACAGTTTATACTAAAGGAAAATGAGTTTAAAGAAGCAGTATCTGTCACAGAAATACTTGAATCAGAAAATAAAAAACTCTTGGAGGCAGTACTTAATTACAAGAGGGAAATTGATAATTTCACCCATGAACTGACATCAAAGGACATGGTTTTGAAAGATACATTAGATAAAAATGAAAGATACATTGTTGAAAATAAAAATTTGAGCGAAATGGCAATTACTTTTGAAGAAAGTATAACTAATCTTAAGCAAGAATTAGCTTCGAAAGAAATTATTTTAATGCAGCAGAATACTAACCTTAATGATGTTTTGAAACAATCAATGACTACAGAAAAATTGCTTGCTGAAAAATCAAGTGAAGAAATACTTAGGTTAGTACAAAGTAATAAAGAATTAAATGAAGAAAATTCAAAATTAAAAGTTAAATTGCATCAAAACAGAAATAAATCTTATGAAAGTAATTTTGCTCAAACTGAAAAAGATTTTGTTAATAATACCTCCACGGAAGAAAAAGGCATTGATTTAAAGAGAGAGAATTCTGAGCTACTACTTGAAATGAATCAAATGAATGAAGCTCTGAAAGAAAGAGGGGAAATAATATCCAAGCTGGAAGCACACTGTGAAGAAATAAAAAAAAGGCTTCAGCTGTATGAAACTCAAGCTAATAAAAATGTTGATTCTATTATGGAAAAGGAGGAAACAATAAAAGCTCTTACAAAGGAACTTGAGTCTTTAAGGATTGAAAACCTAAATGTAAACAACCAACAAGTTTCTTTCATAGATAGTGATATAGTGGCTGGCCTAAAAACTGAAATAGGAATTCTTAAGGAGAAATTGAATAATAGCATTGACAATAGTTATGCAGAAAGTGAAACAATGTCATCATCTACCATATCTAAATATGACGAGGCCAGTAGATTAAAAGATTTGGAAGGACCTTGGGAGGAACGTTATGGAAAACTACGTACTTTAGCTATTAAGCTTAAAGCAAAAATTAAAGAGCAAGTTATAACTATTTCAGAGCTTCAAGCAGAGAAAGAAGAACTGCAGAAAAAGCTATCAAATACCCTCAAGACACTTCAAAGCCAGATTGATTGCCTCCAGGATGATTTAGATAAAGTTAATGCTGAAAAGATAACATATTTAAGTAAGTTAAATTCAGTAGCAGAGAACATTTCAAAAGATAAACAGTTGCTGGTTGAAAATGAAGAAACTATTGGAAAATTAAGAAAAGAAATTGAAAATTTTACTACAGAAAAACATGTTGTTGAAAATTGGAAAAAGCAAGTTAGTGCTAAGGTTCAAACCCTAAGAAAAGAGCTTGAAGCTAAAAATCTATTGATAAAAGATTTAGAATCTAAAATGTCTAAATTGGAAGCAGATTTAGAGTGCAAAGATGTTCAATTGAAAAATGAACAGGAAAATCACAAGCAAACAAAAAGCCTTTTAGATCATACCAGTAATGAGAGTAAGAAAAATTCTGTACTGAATTTGGAAATGCAAGATTATGAAAGAAGTGTCAAAGATTTATCTCAGAAGGTTGAAAAACAAAAGACGGAAATTAATAACTTACAGGTACAATTTGACCTACAAAAATCCACCATAAATGCATTAAGGGAACAAAATAAATTACTTGAAGAAAGGATTCACGAGGAAGAAAAGAATGGGAATACAAATTCGTTAGAAATATCTGCTTTGAAGAAAGAAATTGCCAACCTAGAGGAGGTTTTACAAGGAAAGGAAGATACAATTTCAGATATAACTAGACTAATGGAAGCAACAAGATCTGAAAATGAAGAACTTTCTACAGAACTGTCAAAAGTAATTACGGAACATCAAAAATCCCTCAACACAGTAAAATCCGAAAGAGATTATCTAAGAAATCAAATATTAAGTCTGCAGCAAAGTTTAAGGGAAACCCAAGATATCTTAAAGTTAAAGGGGGATGAATTGGTAACAATTAAGGACAAATATGAAACTTACAAAGTAAGAGCTCAAAGTGTACTTAAAAAGAACCAGGTCCGAGATCTAGGTCTAGAAGAAAAATTAGTGGAAGAGCTTGATACACTTAAATCACAAAATGGTGAACTAACTAATGCCATAAAAGAACTAAGGTTAGTTTTACAGAAATTTTTCAGTAGCAGCTTTTCTATATTATGTAAGTACCTGCAAATAAATTAAAGTTAATAAGGTTTTATTTCAGACATACATCGGAGACCAATCAATTTGTTGCTGAGGAAATAACAAAAGAAAAAGATGGCTTTAAAAAGAGGTGCAAAGATCTAGAAATAGAGGTAGAAGAGCTTAAGAATTACAGTGAGCAACTTGCTAATAAATACCAAAAAGTTATTTCTGAACATGTTGAAACTGTAAGAAATCTAAAAGTAAATATTAAAAAAAAAATCATATTTATAATAGGTAAGTATGTAATAAGTCGGTAGGTACATAAAATGTTAAAGTCATAGTTAGACAATAGAAATATTTGAGAGGAGTGTTTATTTAAACTGTCATGAAGAAATCATACCTTTATCCTGGTTTTACATAAAACATGTATTCATTATTAGGCATATTAACACGTTGAAGGACACTGCCGATAGACGTCCTATCTGCCGTGCTTAATCTGGCAGAACGTCTTTCGGCGTCTGAACTCATACTGTTATACTCATACAGGCTTCTATGAGAACAATGTCATTTATTTACAAGTTATATTGAGGCGTACTCCCTCCACTCAGGATTTTCAGCTTTTCCGCCATATTCTTACAGAACGCCGATAGACGTCCAACTAGTGTCATTTTTGGCATTCACTAAGGTTTCTTACTGTCCTTCAACGTGTTAACCAAAAATTAAATCTTTAGGCTAGTCTTTTTGGAGTACTGTCTTCATTTTATTGAAGATTGGCAACAATGGGGGCAAAAATCTGTCGGTCTGAGTTCACCTCGTCTAAGGTCTTGAGCATGTCGTAATAGTGAGTCTAGAGGCATCTAGTCGTTTCCAATCTCTAATATTTCGTAACCGGGAGTGTTTCTTTCTTCCTATTCACTAGCGGATTTACAAATTTGCCGCTAGTAGGCTATTTAATTTTTGCCGCCCCTATACCAGTGACGGCTCGTGAGTTGTGAAATAGGTAAAGTGTTCGGGAAAGAAAAAGCCCGCTGCAGGCAAAAAGCGCCGCAGGCGAAAAATTTTTAAAACCACGCCCAAATTTGGTCAATAATTTTTAGTAAATATTTTAAAAATTTATGATTACCTACCTACTTATTTTATTGAAAATGAAATTTCTTTCTGCAAAGCCAGTAAAGTTCCAACTACCTTTTTTTATCCCCATTAACAGACACGGCCAACAATAAAGTTTATTTAAAAAAATACTACCCGTCGACCATGAATAAAAATTGTACCATTTATTTCTGTAAGATAAAAAAAAGTTTTGGGCCAAATTTGCCGCCCCCTAAAATCTGCCGCCCTAGGCTCCAGCCTACTCAGCCTAATGGTAAATCCAGCACTGTTCCTATTTCTCCTCGTATTCCCAATAATTTTCCCTTAAATTATCAGCTTCAAAAGTTCATATCTATTCCCGCCCATTACATGACCCAAATATGGGTTTTACTTTTGTAAGAAAGCTTCTAAGCGTATTTCCGGATTTGAATATTGAAATTTCAAAAAAGATTTAAAACAGAATGGTTACCCTGAAACCTTTGTAACTATTACCATTTCAAAACTTAAAAATCGCAAAGTAAAAACTAATACAGAAACGAAAGAGGAGCAAGCATTTCTTACAATACCTTATGTCAAGGGGATTTCTGAAAAGATTAGAAGAATAACCAAAAACTATAATATCAAATCAGCCTTCAAATCCGGAAATACGCTTAGAAGCTTTCTTACAAAAGTAAAAACCCCCCGTAATAAAAACACAAAAAATTGTATCTATCAAATCCCTTGCGAGTGTGGCGAATCGTACATTGGACAAACAAAAAGACCTCTTTCCGTACGAGTTAAAGAACATCTGAGGAACAAAGAGGTGAAACTTTGAGATCAGGTATAGCTAGTGATATAAAATTCTCGGTAATAATCTTTTGGAGGATATTCTCGAGAATATTCTCAAGAATATTCTCAAGTTAGAGAATTTTCTGAGAATGGTAAGAAAACCGCTAGAAATAGCAATAAAAAGAAATTAAAAATTACCTATTCTGTTTATTTTCGGCAAATGTCAAACGGCGTTAATCAAACAAAACGTAAAGAAATAAAATTTTTATTTAAAAACATAACATACCTTCCTAAGAATAACTAAAAACTAAACAAAAAAACAGTTAAATAAAGAAAGATCACATTTAACTATTAAAAACATACGAGTATACGTTCGCGCTTCTAGGGGATTTCCCTGAATCACTGTTGCCAGACGTAAAACACTGTTGCCAGAGTTATAGAAAAGGTTAGGGAAACTCAAAATTTTTAAAATCATTGCAAAATTTTTCAGTGTAAATCGAGGCGGTGTAAATTATGTAGAAAAACTTCTCTAGAGAATATTCTCGGGAGAATTTTCTTACAGAGAATATTCTCGAGAATATTCCCGTTCTCGAGAATATTCTCCTCTCACATCACTAGGTATAGCGGAACATGTATGGACCAACCAACATAATATACAGTGGTCAAAAGCCAAGGTTTTGGACACGGAACAGCACTGGGGAAAAGTAAAATTCAAAAAGCAGCTTTCATGAATCAAAATACCTATATATTTAGTAAACCAAGTATA
Source organism: Polydrusus pterygomalis (assembly GCA_963969555.1). Lineage (NCBI taxonomy): Eukaryota > Metazoa > Arthropoda > Insecta > Coleoptera > Curculionidae > Polydrusus > Polydrusus pterygomalis. The sequence goes on along the minus strand of OZ018376.1, from coordinate 72,260,329 downwards.
GAAATTCCCAAATATCTGGAAGCTTCTTCTTGTTTAAACCCAACAGTTCAAACTTCACACTCCAATAAGCACGTAGGCGGAGTCATCAAGCTTTATTGCACATGGATAGTATTTAAGACAATAGCCTTAGAATTATAATTTAGTTTACACTTGGAAACGGTTAGAGATACTAACTAAACGAATTATTATCTCAGTGTCAATGTTACACCATTGATCTTCATACCATCATTTGTGTATTTTATTGCCTCTTCAAAAATAAGTTAATAATAATGCTTAAGCAATATTTAACTTACTTTGTTCCATTTTCAATATAATTTTTTTATACTTCAGGTTCATGCTGACACATTATCTCAGTGTTATCGCCAGCAACTATCAGAACAAGAAGTAAGGCATAACAGGGAAATAATCGGATTACAAAGCCGTTTAGATAAAGCTCCATCACCTATAGAAACTACCCCTGTACATCCCAATATGCCTAGAGAAGAAGGGGAAGGCTCTGAAAGTATTGAAAGTAACCCACCTCTTAATAATGTTCATCCCATACCTTTAGAGAGATTACTTGGTATGTATGTAATATTTTATGTGCATGTACTTAGTACACATTGTATAAGTAAGTAAAGAAAATTGTAGGGTGATGAGTTAAAACTTATCAGATTCCGCTCACACTATGAATAATGGATTAGCGTTTGTATTTTATCTTTTGCAACAAATCGGGGCTTTCCTGCTGGCCGATTTATTTTTTCTAGAACCTCTGCAAATACGTTAAGAACTTACTACGACTAGCCGGGTTGCTATTTTACTAAATATAAACTTACAGCACATAGACACGCCCACAGTACGTCTTTTAAATAGGGAGAGCATTTAGGCTCCACCGATTTCTTTCATCGTTTATCACGCTATTGAAGTATATTTATTGCATTTTCTAGCAAGGATGTTTAGCTCGAATTATAATAAAGTAGCTAATGAAATAAAAGTTATTTAGGATGGTATACTGAGTCGTCTAAAAACGTCTTCATTATTCATACAACATGAAGCCTCCGCACTGTATCACCCTTAAACCCCAAAAAGGTCCTGGATTTGACTTTACAGTGTGACCAGTAAAGTCCGCATCATATGGGATTTTTTCTTATTAATAGCTTTATTCAAAATTTGACTTTGGCAGCAAGTTCTGCTTCAATCAAAATGAAAATTAAGCAAGCACGTTATTCGCATCTGTCAAATTTTAATTTTTTTCAAAAAATAATTCAAAATTGTGTTTTTTCTGAAAGTATCCAAAAAAGTTATTACAAATTTTTTTTTTAATGCAGTTTCTAGCCCACATGCAAAATTTCAGCTGCATAAGGCATAAGATAATTTTAATTTTTTACCCATATTTTGTAAATTGTAAAACTTCTTAGTTTTGACAATGCTTTATTTTAGATACATTTTCTTTAAAGTAGCGCCATATTATAGGTGTGTTTTTCTACAAAATCAAAATTGGGCTATTAAAATTTGGTCGCATGTGATACAAAGTTTATTTGTTTTTGACCCTGTATAAGGTAGGTAACTTCATAAAATAAGTATTTTTGAAAACGTAGTTTGTGTCTGAAGGTAATACACCATAATATTAAGACAAGAAAGAACACAGTGTCATCAGTAAAGTGTTCATTAAGTGGAAAATAAATTTTAGTGGTGGGTAAAAAATCAAAATTATCTTATGCAGTTGAAATTTTGCATGTCGACTAGAAACTGCATTTAAAAAAACTCTTTCTAATAACTATTTTCGATATTTTCAGAAATAACCCCACTTTTGAATTAATTTTTGAAAAAAATTAAAATTTGGCAGATAATGCGAATCACGTGACTACTATTTTTTTGCTTAATTATTATCTGGATCGAAGCAGAACTTGATGCCAAGCAGCCAAAGTCAAATTTCGCATAACTCTATTAATAAAAAAAAATTTCATATGATGCGGACTTTACTGGTCACACTGTATAACTGGGGAAATTGTAAATCTGCTGCCAAGGAAAGGCGTGATCACGCTGACTTATCTAATGAATGAAGCATTTATATTAAAACAGTTTTTTTTTGTTTGGGAAAGTGGCTGAAGCCGCTAAAGTAATTAATTTATTAAAACCAGACAAATCAGTTGAACAATACCAAATTTGAGAGGCTTATGTCTCTAAAGTCTGTTCAATGACCGCTGACCGTTACGTCACGACTAGTGATTATTTTTCTAACATTCGTGAACTAGGTGAGATAGTAAATTTGCGTCAATAATGAATGTCGTATATTTTACAAGTCAAAGAATTGTGAAAACATAAATAATAAACATGAAAAATATATGGCAATGTTTTTATAAATACCTATGTTTTAGACAGTTTCTGATGCTTTGGGAGTTTCGTGTTCAACAACCCAACGAATTAAGGCAAAAAGGGGATAGCGAAGCATGTAGATTTTAAGAATCGCAATTATGTAGCTATTTTGTCATCCCGTGGTCGACAACTTTGCGAAATTCATGAACATACCATAAGAGATCGTATTTATGGGATGTATAGAGCAGGTGAACAATAGACAATTTACCTTTAGATACGTACACCTTATCTACTGCGCAAACAAAAGTTACGTTTTATGGGTGAAAAAATACGTCCGAGCGCATGACTCGCCGGTCAGCTGCCTTCCTTCGGGACACCTTCGTGCATGCGCGCAAACCTCGTGTTATCGGCCTGTCCTACTTTATCGACATAAATCGACATGCTCAAGATACTCTACAGAACCGGCTCGGCCGTCATTTTTGTTGTTGTGTTTTAAAGTTTCTCTGTGGATTTCTTGTAGTTTTCTTAGCTATCGTGGATTGTGGGTGTTTAATATTTACGGATTTCTAGTTTTTGTGTAGTTTAGTAAATTGTGTTTGTGCTTTTATAGTGACGTGGATTGGAATATAAACAATGACTAGTACTAGAATAAGCAGCCGTTGTATAATTTTATTATGCCCAAATAGGGGTAAAATACCTTGTATTTCGTATTTTCGGTAAGTATGGAGTAGTGATGTATTAAGGTTAGGTACGCGATAACACCGTAGGTTGGTTATTTTGCTGGTTTTGTTTGTTTTTATATTCGATTTTATAAGACGTAGTTTAATTTGCCTGTTCTTGTTCTCTTCCTTTTCGAAGTAAAAACACGACGACGAATCATTTTTAAACAAATTTTAAAAACAAAACCGTAAAAACAATTTTCTATCCTTAAAATCTGATAGGTTTGCTACTACTAAAAATGCCAGAAATCACTACCTTTTTTCCCAACTTGATCAAAAATTGAGAAGAAATTCCAATTTTTTGGCAAGAATTTAAATTTTAAAGCCCGGACCTGTCTATTTTTCCATTCGTCAAACGATAATGTTGCAGTGCGCATGGCTAATAGTGTCTAGCTTTGTTTACATGCGCGAGGCCATAAAACTGCCACTTCCGTGATTATTGTTTGCTTATCTAAAGGTAAATTGTCTATGAGGTGAACACGTTAGCATTTGCTCAATCAACTAAACCTTAAAATCATTGATGGTGTTGAAATATCCACTGATTCATTAGCAGACTGTTTAAAAAATTTAAATTTAAATGGCGTAAATGTACTGTATCAAACAGGCGTTTTTTAATAGAGCAACCCCGCCAACCCCAGTAGTCCAAAAACCAGTAGAATTTTTCAGAGAATTTAAGGATAACGGCAATTCTCAATTTTCCTTAAAACCTGTTTTTCTGGATGAAACCTGGATATACAATAAAAGGGTTTTAGGCGAAGTTGGCAAGATGACACAAAATCGTCAGAAGGTGAACGGTACATTATTTTACATGCTGGTTCAGAAAATGGATTTGTGAATAATGCAAGTTTGCTATTCAAGTCTGGCCTGAAATCTGGTGATCATCATGATTCGATGAATAGTGAAAACTTTGAGAAATGGTTTAAAGAAAAATTGTTACCAAGCTTGGAAGAACCGTCGCTTATCATGGATAACGTCACCTATCATTCTGGGCTAATTGAAAAAATTCCAAATACGAGTTGGCCAAAAAGATTACTTAACGCATGGTTAGAACAAAGACAAATTTCGGTTTCACCATTTGCAATGAATGGTCAGATCTGGATAATAGTGCAGCAGCATATCCCACCGAAACGTTAAAAGTAATCTGGAAAGATTTTATTTTTTAATTATTTTTATTTTATTTTAATCGCTTGGACGAACTAGCATTGCAACATGGACATCGAGTTTTAAGACATTCTTCATATCATTGCCACTTTAATCCTATTGGAATGGTTTGGTCGGAATGTAAGCGCTATTATGATGCAAAAATAAGTTCTATGCATTTTCCTACAAATGACGTGTCCGTGGGTCCGTGTAATGAAGCCATAGAAAATGTAACAATTGAAAAATAAAAAAAAATTATGTAACACCCGCTAATAAAATTATAAATGAAGTGTGGGAACAAAAAAGATTTATCGATGCTGCAGACACTCTTTCCCTTATTATTGACTAGGACGAATCTGATGATGATGATCCTTCCGGAGATGATTTATTTTAATTATTAAAAAATTGTATTTTGTTCTGTTGTCATTTTTTATTATATTTTCTTCTTTACGATTTTCCAAATAAGATGAAAACATTTGAAACAAAATTGATAGACCGATGCACTAGAGATGCACTAGACAAAAAAAATATGATTCAATTCTAAATTTTATAAATTAGTTTTATTTATTTTTCAGTACATTTAAATTAATTAAAAATTTCATACTGATTTTCAAAAACAAATTGTTTCATCCCACTACCCTAAATAAACTACTTATTTCTGACTTCATTAACAGTATAAAAATAATAATTAAAAATTTGAAAAAACCCGCTTGTTCACATGCATCCGCCTTTATCTAGATCAAGCATAAGAAAAATCATGACTTTTACTACCGGTAAGTCAAACTGACTGAGTTAATTGACGACGTATCGCAAATATGGAGAATTGACGTAACGGTTAGCGGTCATTGAACAGACTTTGAGGCACTTTGCGATAGTTCGAATAACTGACGTTATAAAAAAGGCATTAGAGGAAAGTCTACTGTGCTCAACTATCTTCCTAAACGCAAGTTTGTTGGAATCTAACGGGATTTTTTGTTCAGTAACTTTTCTTTATGTATCTTTTTAACGTGCTAATAGACTATGGTCGATAATTTTTGAAACCAAAAAAAAAATAGTAGGATGAAACCCATTGGAAAAGGAAGAGAATATACCCAAAATGAAAGGAAAAATAATTTACGGGCGATCCGAGGTCGGGAAGTGAAGGGGGTGAGTTTTTAAGGGTAGAAAACGATTTATCTCGATTTCCTGCAAAACTACAAGTCCTATGGAAAAACGTTAAATGGCAAAGTTGTAGGTAATAAAAAGATCTACAACTTTTGTATTTACACTTTTTTCACATAACCTCAAAATTTATGTGAAATGAATGAAAAAGTTTTTGGTTTTTTATTTTTATCTTTTACAAAAAAATGTTTTTTTTCGCGAAATTTGGTGAAAACTTACCTTTTTATGTCTCAAACATACTGTTATTTTTTTGATTTAAAATATTTATTTTTTCACCTTATTTTGACTTTTGAGCTGATATTTTGACCGAAAATTCTCACGTCAAAATATCAGCTTTTTTTAAAAAAGTTGGTGGGCTTTTTGTTCGATAAAATCTCTACTTTCTGATGGTGTAAAAAAATATACATTACTATGGTAAATGTTCTCAAAAAGTGCAAAGAAACAAAAAAAAACTCGAATCCGAATTTTTTTTAAATCATTATGTACAATTTGGAGGTGTTTATTAAAATGTATACTTTATTTACTCGAAAAACGTAAGATTCCATGTTACATTGATAAACAAAAAAATTACAAATCCATAAAACATAAAGATCGCAAAAAAAAATGCGAAAATAGTTGTTCTAAATATAATTAAAGGTAGGATTTAAAGGGGATTTCATCTAAAAAATGTGACTGCTACTATTTATTTTCAGTAAAAAAGTTGTATTATTAAATTCTAATTACATATTATATATTATAGAAAATCTCATAATCTATATATACATGTAAATCGTACTATTGAATTTAGATACTTTATACTGATTATTATTAAATATTAACTTATTTGGTTGTTAATAATTATAGTAGTATATTTCGACTTGCAATTTTTTGTTTATCAGTGTAACATGGAATCTTACATTTTTCGAGTAATTAAAGTATAAATTTTAATAAATAGCTCAAAATTTTCTACATACCTAATGATTTAAAAAAAAATCGGATCCGAGTTTTTTTCGTTTCTTTGCATTTTTTGAGAACATTTACCATAGTAATGTATATTTTTTTTTACACCATCAGAAAGTAGACATTTCAACAAACAAAAAGCCCACCGACTTTTTTAAAAAAGCAGATATTTTGACGTGAGAATTTTCGATTGAAAATTAGGGTGCTTTTTCGATATTAAGTCAAAATAAGGTGAAAAAATAAATATTTTAAATCAAAAAAATTACAGTGTGTTTGGGACATAAAAAGATAAGTTTTCACCAAATTTATTGAAAAAAAAAACTATTGTAAAAGATAAAAATAAAAAACCAAAAACTTGGTTATTTGAATTTTTCACATAAATTTTGAAGTTATGTGAAAAAAGTGTAAATACAAAAGTTGTAGATCTTTTTATTACCTACAACTTTGCCATTTAACGTTTTTCCATAGGACTTGTAGTTTTGCAGGAAATCGAGATAAATCGTTTTCTACCCTTAAAAAGCTACCCTTTCCACTTCCCGACCTCGGATCGCCCGTAAATTATTTTTCCTTTCATTTTTGTTATATTCTCTTCCTTTTCCAATGGGTTTCATCCTACTATTATTTTTTTTTCACTTTTTACCATTTTCAAAGGCTTCAGCCCTGGTCTATAAAGCGCGGGCTCGTTTATAATTTTAAGGAACACCCTGTACATTAGCCACAATTTAAAACTTTAATAAAGTTTGTCTTATTATTTTCGCAAACTAAAAGTCAGACAACTTTTGTTTTAGATTCAAAGTCAGATAATGAGGTAACACATCTAAAAAAACAACTTTTCGAACAGGAATCTAAACTAGTTCATTTAACATCAATACTTTCCGATACTGAACAAGATCTTGCTAAACATGTTCAGATGAATAAATTACTTAAAGAGGAAATTAGGAGACAACAAAGGTCCGCTGAAAGGGAAAAACATGCTGAAAACTTGGAATATTTGAAGAATGTAGTTTTTAAGGTAAGCTGTTTCGTAGAAAAAGTTAAAGCCCGTATTCCACGGGTCAAATTCTTGGCCAAAAAATTGTAACATGCAACGTCAACGTCCCCAGGACCTGATGATATAAACAATAAAATTTTAAAAGCCACATCCTATAACATTTCCTTAATAATTAGTTATCTTTTTAACATGTGTCTTACTTAAGGAACTTTTCCAACAATGTTAAAAACATCTACAATTATTCCTATTTATAAATCTGGAGACAAAACACTATGCGATAATTATAGACCGATTTCTTTAATAAATACAATATGAAAACTTTTAGAAAAATGTATTAAAGATCAATTATATTCATTTTTAGAAATTAACAAATTAATTTCACCTAATCAATTTGGATTTCGAGAAAAATTAGGAACAGAGAATGCAATCGTTAATGTTACTAATTTTATATCAAAATGTTTAGATGAAGGTAAAAAGTTATTTACATATTTAGAATTAGAATCTTATTGAGTTAGAGGTATCGCATATAATTTATTTAAAAGTTACTTATCAGAGAGAACAGAAAGTAAAAATAAATAATTTTAGTAGTAAAACGACTACTTTAATTTGTGGTGTTCCTCAGGGTACTGTTTTGGGACCAATTTTATAAAATCAGAGTTAAATGGAAAAATATTTTCATATGCAGATGATACTGTATTATTAATACCAGCTAATACTTGGAATAATTGCGTTTTAAATTCAGAACTAGACATTTCAATAATAAAAAATAATTTGAGTTATGACCTATTAAACTTAAATTTAACTAAAACAAAATTTATGACTTTCTTGTTATAAAGATACTCAGCCAAATAGTTTAAAAGAAATTAAAATTCATGATTTAAATTGTTTAGAAATATCAGATATAGTTAGAATTAATTATGCTAACTGCAGGGTTGGGCTAATTTAAATCAAGTAATTTAAATCGCGATTTATTGCAATAAATGCAAAAATAAAATTAAAAAAGTTGAATTTATAAAATATTTAGGAATATTGATTGACCAAAATTTTAAATGGGATCATCAAATTAACACTCTTACAAAAAAATTAAGAAACACTGTATGTAAATTTAGACTTTTAAAAAATATTGTAAATCAAAAACTTTGTTTAATGTTTTATTATGCACTTTTTCAATCAATTCTTTCCTATGGTATAATTGGTTGGGGAAGTGCATACGACTCGATTTGAAACCGCTTATAACAATACAAAAATATGTTTTAAAAATAATATTTAATAAACATATTTTGTTTCCTTCAAAAATACTATTTGTTAATAATAATATTCTGAGCTTAGAACAACTTTATTACAAAACTTCCATTTTATATATATATAAAAATAAAAATTTATTATATAACATTACTCATATTACCAAACAAGACAAAAAACCAATCTATGTTTATGTTATGATAATTCTAATTTAACACTTTTAAAAATAAGGCTTTATTTGTTGGCATCAAAATTTTTAATATATTACCTACTAATTTGAAAACTATGAGTTTTTTGACATTTAAAAGAAAATTAAAATCATGGATTATGCAAAATTATAGAAAGGTAAGCCAACTTATATATAGGTAATATAATAATAATAATAATAATACTAAATATTACAATTTTTTTGTTTTTCCTTTTTTTTTGGGGGTTAAATATTTTTGAATTACTTAACTAGGTACTTATATATATTTTTAAATATATTTATGATGTGATTAAAATTAATAATATAAATGGGTGTATATTTTTTCATTACAAAATCGGACAGATTTGTTAATCTATGGTTTTGTAATGATGCTTTCATTGAATTTATTTTTATTAAAAAAAAATTATGTTAATAATGCAAATAAATAAATAAATAAATTTATTTTCATGTGTAAACAGCTAATAATTCTTTGACCAAATTGTGGAAAAAGGTAGCGATTTCTGGTGTTTTTAGTGGCTGCCAACCTATCAGATTTTGAGATTAGAAAATAGTTTTTAATGTTTTGTTTTTAAAACTTGTTTCAAAATGGTTCGTCGTCGTGTTTTTAGTTCGAAAAGCAAGAGAATTAATTTTATACCTTATCAAATAGAAGATAAAAAAAACAAACAAAACAACAATCTTCCAAGTTATCGCGTACCTAACCTCAAATCGAATGTTATAGTTGGTAACATTAGATTGATTTTAATGGCTGCTTTATACCTCCCATTTAACATTTAATTTAATTTAAGATTTAAGCTAAACTAAGAATTTAAAAGTTGAAAGTTAATTTTCTTATGCATGCGTTTATACCTCTCATTTAAACTAATTTATCATTTAATTTAATTTAAGAGTTGACCAACTTTCAACTTAAGGTAAAAGATCGTGTCAGATCGTGCTAAATCGCGTTAAATCGTTCTCCACAACTGTCCGTGATTGGCCTGGAAGAAAGATGAATATTTTGATCGGTGACAATAACCTAAAATTATCGTGGAATTTTTATTTTTATCAACAAATAAAGTGCTTTTTCTCTATTTATTTTGACTGATCTAAATTCTTGTGATTTGTAATGGAAGACTACGATTTGTTTTTTACTACTTGCTTTAAATTGTTGTAACAACAGCTGGAAAAATCTTCTTTTTTTTGCACTTCATTTAATTTAATTTAGTGGCACGTTTTCGAGGTATAAATCAACAAAATTATTTCTTAGCTTAGTTTAAATGATAAATTAAATCTTAAATTAACTTAAATCTTAAATGAGAGGTATAAAGCAAGCATAACGATTGGTCAAAAAATTGGGTACTTTTAAAACACCATTTTGAAGCGCACCATTTCTTTTTCACGATATGAAAAAACCGAGGAAAAAACCTTTGGACAAGAACTTGGCCCGTGGAATACCGGGTTTATATTATCAAACATATTTTTTTATATCATTCAATGGCGGCTCGTGAGGTTTTAATTAGGGGGTGTATAAAAAGCGAAGAATTTTTTTTAAGACCACGCCCAAATTAGGTCAATAATTTATAGCAACTACCACTAATACTAGTCAGTCGTGCTTCCAAAAGAATATCCTCGTTTCCATGTTTCATAGCTAATAACTAAAGGACAGATTATATGCACTTAAATTCAGCCAAAATATGCGCATATTATATAATATATAATATGCCTTGTTTGCCTTTAAAATATGCAGTTATTTGCAGTTTTTTTTTCCAAATATGCATAGGTGCTGGTATGCAATATTTCTTAATTTATTATAGTAAAATGAAGCAAAGAAACACATTGGGTTCTAAAAAATATGCTTATTTAAAAAAAAATGCAAAAAAAAACAGAACAATAAAAATAAATAATTTTTTTAACCAAAAATTGTATAAATGGCATTTATTACTAAATATGTTTCAAAATTTTCAACTAAAAAGGATTGTCTTCTATTAGTAAAAATACATTTTTACAAAAAGAAGCTTCTTTCAACATCTACTGATGTAATCGGACAATACTGCAACTTAGGGTAGCAAAATATAAGGCCAAGATACAACTTCGTTGGATGGTTTACCCTCATAAATGCTTTTTACTGCAGTTAAGTATTTAAATCCTTCATTCTTTTTTACAGTTACATCCAATTTGTTCCTTACTTGACCTCCTACTTTACCGGGAATGTTGTTACATTTAGCGGAAAAAGTTTCAACAATACTACAATAGTCTCTTAAACATAAATTTCTACTATCCAACGAGGAGATTATGTCCGGTATAAAACTGAAATTAACCTTAATAAAAAACAAGATCTTTAGCTACACTTACACGTTTTAACAACTATTTACTTTGCACAACACACTGCGAATTGTCATCTAAATCAAATTCTGTACAAGCTTTACAGAATACTTTTTCTCCACTAAACTCTAACTCTGGGAAATGTTTAACCCACGAAGACGTTTTCGCCACCTCAGACATTCTGAACACAAATTTGAAATTACTAGTTTCACACTGAAAACACTGAAATCTTTCGACAAATATAACAGAAGTATGTATTACAAATCGAAATAAATACAGTTTGTTAAGCAGGTAATAATAACTCATTGTTAAGTGATAATAAACAACCCCTAACAGGGGGCAAACCCTGGAAACCCCCAATAAATGCCTTGTGTATAACCAAAATGTAAATATAATTATTATAATCTTCAGATTGGAGAATCCCTGAAATAAGTACATGGACACACTTTTAACGTTTTCAATTTTTTGATAAAGCCAAAAACATAAAAATATGCTTTTAAAATAATAATTTATGAAAATATGCATTTTATTATGAAATTGACAAAATATGCGAAAAATGCATATACGTAATATGCATTTTACATATATTTCGCCCTTTACTAATAACTATTTTTATAAACTTGAAGAAATAGTCCATACTATAAATGGAGTGTATGTTTAAAGGGAAAGAAATAAGACACTTTTAGTCTTCCTCCACTGGTATATTAAAATAAGTTACAAGGTTTAATACAGGGTAAATTATCTACATCATTTTTATAAAGTGTAGATTTCAGGTCTTCCCGCATTTTTAATTCCAATTTTTTGCTCTAAACTCAAAGAGCTAAAATTATTTCTTAAATATTCCATATCCACAGTCGTATTCGCAGTAAAACAGTTATTTTTTATTAAAAATAAGTGTTTTCTATTTATAAATAATAACAAAGCGCAACTCAAAATAACAAAATATTATATTAATTAACAGGCAACGGCCTCAACGGAGTTTTACTACGAGCTTGAATGAATATTTAGTGTGTATAACACAAAGATGCAGCAAATGTTACTAACTCGAGTTCCGTTTTCATTGAAAAACAAAAATCTATTTGACATTTTATTTTTGGCATTGTGTTGCTAAAACAAAAACGTATAAAAAGTAAAATGATATTTTTTGGTATTTTTTTCAGTTTAAATTTTATTTTTGCAATTTTTAAAAAGCTTTCCCAATATTGTATTTATTATAACTATAAGTGCTATTCAACTCTATGTTATACAACGAATACCAAAAAAACCAAAATTGTATCTTCACCTGTTCAAAAGTTATTCCTAAACTATACGAACCCGCTTCAATCTTTGTTTCAAACATCTTATTATACAGGGTGTCTCACGGTCGATGGTACCTTAGACGTTTACGGAAAACGGGACATAGGAATTTTCTGAAAATTTGGCAACATGGGTAATTGGCATTGCTCAATCGATTTTTTTGTATAATACTGTTCTATACCTATCTTTAGCGGTTTTCGAAAAATTAATTAAGTTCCATATTTTTTGTTTAAAACATAGCTCCAATAAAATGTGTATTTTTACTGCGGTATTTGGACTCGTAGAAAGCTGAAATTTAGGATGTAGTTTATCAATGTCTTGTGTATTAGTTAGGTGTAAGGGAATTTGTTCTGTGTTATACAGGGTCTTTCAAAATTCATCATTTTACCGCTTGATATAAAAATGGTGAAAAGTGAATTTTTTAAAATGGAACACCCTGTCATATTATTAAATATCTTGAAAGAAAATTAAAGTCCCTTCCAAATGATATATTATGTTCCTATACCTAAATAGTTAGGTTTTCGGAATAAAACCACGTTTCTGTAAACATCGGATTATTTGGGCATATTTATCTTAGATAGCCATGAAATACAAAGATGAAACTATGGAGAACTAGAGGGTAGGAGGCCGATCGACAATGGCAGCATTTTCAATTTCTGTCCCGGTTTTTTGGTTAGTTCGCTAGTTGGCCGATAGATGCTCTCGCTTCGCAAGTGGGCTGATGTCGTCTTCTTCTTCTTCGTTTTTAATTTTCACTTTTATACTTTTGACAATTGACATTTTATTTTTCGAAATAACAAATAACGTTTGAAGGCAAGACAAACAAATAACGTTGTATTGTAATTGATTTCCATATTTATAATGAGTAATGGTACAATGTATAAAAGTAGAGTTGGCTTTGTGTCGGGGTGTAAGACAGGATCTTCTTCAGAGAGGAAACGCAGCCAAATAAGTATCTTCCTAGCTCCAAAGGTAAAACCCTCTAGCTAGAATGTTCCTGTATTTTAAAAACGAAGCATCGTTGGAACTTTATACCGGCCGAGTTTACTAATAAGTATAACAAAGTAAGTGTAAATTCATATAAAAGTCCTTATTTGTTCCTTAAAGAACTAATTTAAATAAAAATAGTTATTGCGTCCATAAGAAACCATTTATTTGATAGCCCACTTCGAACACGAGCGCCATCTTACGGCGACTCGTCAAGCTGAATTACCAATGCTAATTTGGGACCGAATCCAATGCATTGCGATTGGCCTCCTACCTCAAGTCCTCCATAGATGAAACATGCCATTATGAAAATTTGACAATTGGTACATTAATAATAAAAATTTTGCGAGTTTTTAAAGTTTATTAGAGAAAGTGTCCTGAAAATATATAAAACGGAAGGACATAACTATTCATTTCAATTTTTAATGAAATTGTTTATTCTTCATGGACAATGTGTCCAAATATACAGGGTGTTCCATTTAAAAAAATTCACTTTTCACCATTTTTATATCAAGCGGTAAAATGATGAATTTTGAAAGACCCTGTATAACACAGAACAAATTCCCTTACACCTAACTAATACGCAAGACATTGAAAAATTACATCCTAAATTTCAGCTTTCTACGAGTCCAAATACCGCAGTAATACACATTTTATTGGAGCTATGTTTTGAACAAAAAATATGGAAATTAATTTATTTTTCGAAAACCGCTAAAGATAGGTATAGAAAAGTATTATACAAAAATAATCAGAAAGTACTAGCGTAGCGAAAAAGGCAATAATATATAGAGGTATCATTTAAAATATCAAAGCTGATGCTACTTTTTTGTATAAGCGGCAACGTTGCGTTGTTGAAAATATTTTAAATCGATTGAGCAATGCCTGTTACCCATGTTGCCAAATTTTCAGAAAATTCCTATGTCCCGTTATCCGTAAACATCTAAGGTATCATCGACCGTGAGACATCCTGTATATAATCCTAGCAATCATGTAACTAGATAACACTATTACTTAGCATGTAAAACTGGTAGGTAGATCACAATTCATTACCTAGTAGTCCAAAGGAATAGTCTTGAGTTAATGGAATTGGACTTAGACGTAGAAACGGTTCATTTCCTGATAAAATTTCATCATAGAATTTGTCATTATTTATTTCTCTAGAGGTCTACGTAAAAAGTATTTATGCCGTAGCCAAGTCTGGGTCATCATATTTTGGCTGCTTCAGACTTTCTAAGCCCAAATCATCTGAGCCTTGTTCTGTAATCTGCCGACGTCTTTTCCTAGGAACTTTTTCATTTCCTTCTAAAGACTTCTCAGACAATAAATGGGCAATAATGGGATTTCCTGAGCTTTTTATTTTAAGATTAAATAAATCGTGTCCATTTATCAATTAAGAGAGTAGAAAGGTCGGAATCCGGAATATTCTTCGATCACAACTCTTCGACCACAATTCTTCTCCCACAATTTTTCTAACCACATTAGGGATACTTCAAATTTTAATTAAAATTGATGCTACCTATGTGAAAAGTAAGCCTTGTAGTAAATATTGGGGATAAAATACTATTATTAAGGATTAGGTACTAATCCTTAAATTTTAAATATTTAAATATTTACTTAATTTCTGATTACCAATTATTTAGAATTATCTTTTGGGCACCCTTATTAATTGTTGCGAAAAGGGTATTATACCTTCCAAGATTTTATGAAAGGAATATCAGTTTGAATTAGAGTGTGCTATATTGTGCTTGTATCCTATATTCGCGTATCCGAAAATGTCCTTGAGTTTATACAATCCGAGAAAGGAAATAAAAAATTACTTCTGAACGGACATCTGTTGTATAAAGATAAGAAAATAGACGTAAAAATTCATTGGAAATGTCAACAGTTTTTAAAAACAAAGTGCCCAGCCAGGGTAACCACCCTTAATGATACAGTTTTTAAAGTGGGGAAGGATCAAAAGTTCTTGATCTTATTCGTACGAAAGCTAAAGGCACTAATGAAGTGCCACAAACCATACTAACCAGTGTTGCAAGTGGAATCAGTCAAGCATCTGCCCCCAAACTGCCACGTGTGGATACAATGAAGAGGACTATTAGAAATATTAGGCAAAAACATATATCTGGACCAGCACTACCCACCCACCGACAAGATATCCAATTTCTGGAAGAGTATACAAAAACATATAATGGGAAAGATTTTTTGTTGTTTGATTCGGGCCCAGAGGAGAACAGAATTATAATTTTTTCAACACGGAGAAATCTACAACTCTTATCGCAAAGCTTACATTGGTATGCTGATGCAGTGGCGCAACCAGGGGGGGGCTGCCGGACTGCAGCCCCCCCCCGAGCTTAGGAACTTAGCCTATTCGTTTAATTGCAAACCAATTTTTCATGTCACGCGAACTATTTTCCCATGTTTTTTGCGATCTCAATGTTTTATGGATTTGTAATTTTTTTGTTTATCAATGTAACATGGAATCTTACGTTTTTCGAGTAATTAAAGTATACATTTTAATAAATAGCTTAAAATTGTACATAATGATTAAAAAAAAATAATTCGGATTCGAGTTTTTCCGTTTCTTTGCATTTTTTGAGAACATTTACCATAGTAATGTATATATTTTTTACACCATCAGAAAGTGGAGATTTCAACGAACAAAAAGCCCACCGAATTTTTTAAAACAGCAGATATTTTGACGTGAGAATTTTCGATTGAAAATAAGGGTGCTTTTTTGATATTAAGTCAAAATAAGGTGAAAAATTAAATATTTTAAATCAAAATAATTACAGTGTGTGTGGGACATAAAAAGGTAAGTTATCACCAAATTTCGTGAAAACATAATTTTTTTTGTAAAAGATAAAAATAAAAGAACAAAAACTTGGTTATTTGAATTTTTCACATAAATTTTGAGGTAATGTGAAAAAAGTGTTAATACAAAAGTTGTAGATCTTTTTATTACCTACAACTTTGCCATTTGACGTTTTTCCATAGGACTTGTAGTTTTCCCGGAAATCGAGATAAATCGTTTTCTAGCCTTAAAAACTCACCCCCTTCCACTTTCCGACCTCGGATCGCCCGTAAATTATTTTTTCTTTCATTTTTGTTATATTCTCTTTCTTCTTCAATGGGTTTCATCCTACTATTATTTTTTTTGTTTGAAAAATTATCGACCCTGGTCTACCTATTTATGCGAACCACGATATTGATATTACCGTGGAAGAAATTCTGGACGAAATGGCAAAAACAAAACGAAGAATTTTACTTTAATATTAGTATTATTAGTGATTACTTACAACTTATTGTATAAGGTTTTTGTTCTGTTTTAGTATAAGTATGCTTATATGCGTTACTTATTTTAAATACATTTTTACTAATTAAAATAAAATCTCTAAATTTTTTTTTTATAAATATTTCGTTAAGGCTAGCGGCGTATTATTGCAGAAGTTTCAGGGGGCTGTCGCTCTCGTCAATCATATGTATTTTACCCAAAAAAGGGCGTGGCACCCAAAAAATTTTTCGCCTGCGCGCAAGAAGTTAAAGCCCCCCCCGAACAAAATTTCTGGTTGCGCCACTGTGCTGATGGAACCTTTAAAACAGTTCCATTACTATTTCACCAGCTCTATACTGTCCATGGGTTAAAAGAAAATGCACCTGTGCCCCTGGTTTTTGCACTGTTGCCAAATAAATTGGAAGAAACGTACGTACGCCTTTTCCAAGAACTTAAAAATTTAGAACCACTTCTATCGCCGAGAACAATAACAACCGACTTTGAAAAAGCTATGATCAACGCCGTCAAAAAAGAGTTTCCCAATGCAAGACAGAGGGGTTGCTTTTTCCACTTTACCCAGTGTATTTTTCGTGTCATCCAAAGCCACGGTTTAAAGCAGAGGTACGAAAATGATGCTGCATTTGCCTTAACTATGAAGATATTGTCAGCTATTGCTTTTGTACCAGCACCTTTGGTAATAGAAGTTTTTGAGACACTTTGCGATAGTGACGTTTTACCTCCAGAAGCACAACAAGTGATAGACTATTTTGGGGACACATGGATTGGTCCCCCACAGAGACGTCAACGGCGACCACCGCAATTTCCTCATGAACTATGGAATTTGCACGAAACCGTGTAAGAAGATTTATCTAAAACCAATAACTCGGTGGAAGGCTGGCATCGCGGATTTCAAGAGCAAGTTGCAGTGATGCATCCAAACATTTGGAAATTTATAAATTGCATAGCTTGCAAAGCTTAAATGAAGTAAGAATTGATCCGCAACAACCAAAGAAGAAATACCGTGACTCTGCACAACGTGTTAGGACAATAGTAAGCCAATTTGATCCCAACAATGTAATTGAATTTTTAAGGGGAATAGCTCATATTATATCATACTACTAAAGGAACGTTTATCATTTTTTAATTTTAAATTAGCTCTGTATTTAAACATTTTAGGTTTAATTATTAGTACCTAATATATTATTTTCATTTATAATTGTAAGTATTTTACAACTAACTCCAAATAAAATTTTGAAAATAAACTATATACTTATTGCGTTTTACTGCAACCAATACAAGTCGGAAAATATTCCGGCCGAAAAATTGTGGACCAACAATTGTGTAATCGATGAATTGTATCGTCAAAGAATTGTGGTCAAAAAATTGTGGAAGAAGAATTGTTGTCGACGAATTGTGGTCGAAAAATTTTCCTTGATTCGAAAGATCGGCTTCTTTGGACCTTTCGCGCGGAAAATAATGTTATGGGATGAAGACGAATCAAATACCCTTTAAAATGATAGTGATTGATCATATTGGTGCATTTAACGTACTGTAACGACATCGCTTTAATATTCACGAAAATCTTATGTGAAGTTTTTTCTTTGCCAACCTATCATCCAATCCGTAGATCCAAGCCTATTTCTCCCCGTAATTCTCTTAAGTGTAAAACTTTAATCCTAAAAATGTTATTTTCATTTAAACATCGGTTCCGTGAATATAGCCAAAACATTTTATTTCTTTAACTTTAACATATATCATAAGTACCCAAAAAAATTCCTGCAAGTCGAGAAACGTTGTTCTGGGTGTTTTACTTATAATACCGTATAGTACCGTACCATACCGTTAAAATCAGTAAGAAACCGGTATATCTCCTTGTAAGAAAATATGCTGCAAAAACTGAAACACGGTTGAAGTTAGATTTAAGCTTACTTACATTATTGTAAAATTACCTACCTGCAATCAATTTTTGTTTCAGTTTGTTACGTTAAACAATGCAGATGAAAGAACCAGAATGGTACCAGTATTAAACACAATATTAAAATTAAGTCCTGAGGAAACACAAAGATTATTAATGGTTGCAAAAGGGGATCCAGGAATAAAGGGATGGTCCAGTTATTTACCAATGTGGCATTCCCCAAGTAAACCACAATAATTTTTTTATTTTTATCTGTAAATATAATGTATTTAATAAATTAATAAAAAAAATTGTATTATTTTAAATTTCCCGCGAATAAATCATCCCCTTCCTTGGTCCGTATTCATTAGAAATAATTTTTATACTTACCTTATTATAATTCATCGCGTTCATAGAAAACGTTACTAAATGCATAAATATCTTTTCTAAAGAATTTTTATTACATGGAGTATTTAAAATAAGGTAGAAAAAAATGCATTTAAGCACCTCATTGACAAATCAATAATCATCCCCACCGAAACAATTCCCCTATCATTTCCGCCGGGTTCGGGTTGTCGCAAAACGACATCGCATTTGATCTTCGTCAGCTTCTCCTTCAGGTGAGTACGGTTTTTTGAAAAACAAAATATTCCTGCTTTACTTTTAAGCGCTTGGATCTGTTGGCAAGTTTATTACAAAAATTATTATACGGTTGCATTAAAATAAGTATATTTGTTTAGTAATTTTATTTGATATTTCTTGACGTTTTCAAAAATTATGGGAAAGTTAATCAAGCAACCCGCTTGTCAATTTTTGTGACATTTTTGCAAAATTAAATAAAGTTTTTAGGTTACTTGGGCTTGCAAGTATTTCATTATTTCGGTAAGTAATATCGGAAATAATCTATTATAATATTACATCATTTTATGCAAAACCCATTTTAAAGAGCGACAAATCGAGAACATAGTATAGGTACTACCATCAAAATTATATATTATATTATAAATAAAATTGCGGGATTGGAAAATTAGGATTTTGAATAAATTATATTGACCTACATCAACTCCCGACTTGTTCCCGGTTTCCAGCACAGACATCGATCTATAATACATGGGTGGACTGAGCAGAAATTTACAAAACGTGAGAAAATCAATAGAATTTCTACCTTTCCTTTTAAGCCTTATCTTGTACATGACGATACAATAGGGCCATTATATAGAATTAGTTAAAACTTCTTTTCAAATTAACCTTGACAAAACAGCGATATTTTTATAAAACTAATTGTTGAATTACCTAATTAACAAAAACAATAGGTGTTTTAAATTTTCCTCAATCCTATAGGTAGGTACCTAGCTATTTATAATAATTAAATTGTTTTATTATATTTAGGATGATTAATGCTACTGAAGTGCAGTAATGTGGTGCAGTTATCACTGCCACGCTGCATACTAAAATAGCTAAATTAATTTTATTTGCCTGGGTCAAGGTGCGAATTCTAAACGCAGCCTGCTGAGCTTTTATGCGTTTTACAGCGCTAAATTTGTATTGTGGCCAGATACAGGCTGGTTATTGTTTGTGTGGTAATTCCCATGCGTACATATCCATATTGTACTAACTCTCGTTTTAGCGTTATTTTTTTAAAGCATTTTTATTAAATCCAATATAAACACTGGCCTCTTAAACCTTGGGGCGCTCCTTTGAACCGCCATTGGTCTTACTTAAATTTTTTATTAACGCGGCATAATGACTTCCTTAACAAAATTTTTTTGCGGTTAAGTAGGTATTTAATTTTTTTTTCGCGCGATGCAAGAAACGCAGAAACGTCTGCACATCAGTCTGCCTTCTTTTTACAAAACTTAGCGCCTGGTGGGGGCCTTTTAGGCGTTTATCCCCTTGAAATGATATCCAACGAAAAATTTACTAAATTTGCTGACTAAATAAAGGGTAAAAAAGGTTTGAACAGTTTTTAAAACGTCTTTCTTATTTAGTAATTATATACAGTGTGTTAATGGATAGAGTTTGGAAGAGGAAAAACTTTTTTATTAGTAGGTATAGAAGAAAAAGTCATTCTTTATAAAAACGTCTGCTTGTGCTGAAACTACAATTTCGAACATCAGATTTGCGATTACTATATACAGGGTTCGTCACAAACAACATTTTTAGTTTTTTAGATCTCTTTTTTCAATTTCTTGATTTATTAAGGTGGGAGTATCAACATGCTTGTCAACCTATTTCGCGTATATTTATTTATGTTTTCTAGCTTTTATACAAAATTTAAAGAAAATCAGTATCGACTTGATATTCTATAGGTAATAATTGACATATTTAATAAATATCAAGGAATTTCATAACTTATTTTAGGAGAATTGTATAACGAAAAATATCGGGTAAGATTTTTTTTAACATTATTATGTCATTGTCACTAATTGTTCTTTCAGTATACAATTCTCCCAAAATTAGCAATGAAATAAATGGATATTTTTGTAATATATCAGATACTACCTAAATAATGTACCGACGATATTGATTTTCTTTAAATGGTAGTTATTAAAATAATAAACTCAAAAAATCAACGCGAAATAGGTTATAGGTTGGCAATAGATTGAATGACGTTGAGAATTCAACCTTAAGTTGGGAGTATCAACATGCTTGCCAACCTATAACCTATTTCGCGTAGATTTATTTATTTTTTCTAACTTTTGCACAAAATTTAAATCAAATCAATATCGTCTTCATTATTCTATAGGTATAATAATTAGCATGTTAAATAAATATCAAGGAATTTCATAAGT
Source organism: Polydrusus pterygomalis (assembly GCA_963969555.1). Classification (NCBI taxonomy): domain Eukaryota; kingdom Metazoa; phylum Arthropoda; class Insecta; order Coleoptera; family Curculionidae; genus Polydrusus; species Polydrusus pterygomalis. The sequence continues at coordinate 72,239,096 of OZ018376.1, read as the reverse complement.
TATTTAAGGAGAATTGTACTTCGAAAAATATCGGTTAAGATTTTTTTAACATTATTATGTCATTGTTCTTTCACTATACAATTCTCCCAAAATAAGCAATGAAATAAATTGATATTTTTGTAATATATCAGATATTACCTAAATAATGTGCAGACGATATTGATTTTATTTAAATCTTAGTCAATAAAATAAGAAAAACAAGGCGAAATAGGTTTATAGGTTCGCAATAAATTGAATGACGTTGATAATTCCACATTAAGGTAGGAGAATCAACATGCTTGCCAACCTATAACCTATTTTGCGTAGATTTATTTAATTTTTCTAGCTTTTTTACAAAATTTAAAGAAAATCAGTATCGACTTGATATTCTGTAGGTAATAATTGGCATATTTAATAAATATCAAGGAATTTCATAACTTATTTTAGGAGAATTGTATAGCGAAAAATATCGGGTAACATTTTTTTTAACATTATTATGTCATTGTCACTCATTGTTCTTTCACTATACAATTCTACCAAAATTAGCAATAAAATAAATTGATATTTTTGTAATATATCAGATACTACCTAAATAATGTACCGACGATATTGATTTTCTTTAAATGTTACGTGATTAAAATAATAAACTCAAAAAATCAACGCGAAATAGGTTATTTGGCAATAGATTGAATGACGTTGAGAATTCAACCTTAAATGAATTTTGCTAGTGTTGAAACTATAATAATTTCAACTATTAGATTTGAGATTACTATACAGGGTTCGTCAGAAACAACAGTTTTTGTTTTTTGGATTTTTTTTCATTTCTAATTTTCTTTTGATGATTGGCTAAATCATCACATTGGGAACAAATGGATTGGAAGGTACCTATGGTCCAAATCAGTTGGCAGGTAGACGGTCCTATATCTCACAATTATTGACTTTCATTTATGGAGATATCTGAAGCCACATGTGTATAAAACCAATTTCAATAATAACTTAGATCTCTTGAAGGAAAAAATTAGAGTAGTTATTGCAAATATCCCAATACCTACAGCAAGTTAGGAAGTGTTATCGGGAATTCAGATGTCGAGTTGAACTAATGCGCTAACCCGGTGGAACCAACCTTCTTTAAATAAAAGCTTTATAATTTATGATTGAATGAATTGAAAAAATATGACATATGTAATAATAAAAATACTTTAAAAGTAGGCAAACAAAAAAGGGTTTTCTCACAACAAAATCGTTAGGTACTTGGCCAGATATAAAATCATATTCGAAGTAAGAAAGCGGCAATAGTTTTTATTTTTACGTATATATTATTCTAAAAAGTTCCCTGTAATTTACATAAACTTGCCTTAAAATCCCCTAAGAAAATTATAAATTCATTGTTTTTATTTTTTAATAGGTTTTACACTGTAAAGAGCAGTAAATATGGGTAAAGAAAAGCTCCACATCAATATCGTCGTTATCGGTCATGTGGATTCCGGTAAATCGACCTCCACTGGACATTTAATATACAAATGTGGTGGCACAATTATCGACTTTCATTTATGGAGATATCTGAAGCCACATGTGTATAAAACCAATTTCAATAATAACTTAGATCTCTTGAAGGAAAAAATTAGAGTAGTTATTGCAAATATCCCAATACCTACAGCAAGTGTTATCGGGAATTCAGATGTCGAGTTGAACTAATGCGCTAACCCGGTGGAACCAACCTTTAAATAAAAGCTTTATAATTTATTGAATGAATTGCAGAAATATGACATATGTAATAATAAAAATACTTTAAAAGCAGGCAAACAAAAAAGGGTTTTCTCACAACAAAATCGTTAGGTACTTGGTCAGATATAGAATCATATTCGAAGTAAGAAAGCAGCAATAGTTTTTGTTTTTACGTATATTTTATTCTAAAAAGTTCCCTGTAATTTACATAAACTTGCCTTAAAATCCCCTAAGAAAATGATAAATTTATTGTTTTTATTTTTTAATAGGTTTTACACTGTAAAGAGCAGTAAATATGGGTAAAGAAAAGCTCCACATCAATATCGTCGTTATCGGTCATGTGGATTCCGGTAAATCGACCTCCACTGGACATTTAATATACAAATGTGGTGGTATTGATAAACGAACCATCGAGAAATTCGAAAAGGAAGCCCAAGAAATGGGAAAAGGTTCGTTCAAATACGCCTGGGTATTGGATAAACTTAAAGCTGAAAGAGAACGCGGCATTACAATTGATATAGCTCTTTGGAAGTTTGAAACCGCCAAGTACTATGTTACTATTATCGATGCTCCAGGCCACAGGGACTTTATTAAAAACATGATCACGGGTACTTCTCAAGCTGATTGCGCCGTTCTTATTGTAGCCGCCGGTACTGGTGAATTTGAAGCTGGCATTTCCAAGAATGGACAGACTCGTGAACATGCTTTACTTGCATTTACTCTAGGTAAGTTTTTGTTTCCTTTTGCCATACCGCTTTATTAATTATTTAAACTCAAATATTACTGAAAACAGGTACATACCTATATGTAGGTACTCTTTTTTCTCAATATTATTGGCGACTTTAACATAAATTGATATATGTGCTGGAGAATCTGGAAAACCTTTTATTGTAACAGAAGTGATAAGGTTTTTGCATCTATAAAAAAATAAACAAAAACGTCTTAAGTGGACTTTGTAGCACCTTGAAAACGGGATTTATTTTGACGGGTTTATTTATATATTCCAAAATTATTATTAATTATGCGATACCCTTGATAACATCGCTAGAAATATTGGTATGATTTTTGATCATAATTTGACCTTTGATGCTCATATAAAAAACATAATAAAAAAGGCTTATTATAAACTTAAAATTGTATATAATTTTAAATTGAATTTAATCTTGTAATTCTAACAATTTAAGTATTTTTTAGACGACAAGCTTAAATTTAGTAAAATCGGATAAGTCGTTTAGAAGTTACAGGGATTTTAATGATTACATTTCAATAGCTTCCCCCACTCTTATTAAGGTCGGTACGCCAATAAGCCTTAAATCAAAATGATGCAGAATTGTCTAAGCTTTCTAATGATGTCACCAGAGGTGCGTATACCTTATTATGGGAATTTTTGGAGAAATTTAGAATTTCAAAAATTAATTTTCAATTGTGCCCCCTTTCGGCGAAATGCGGAACTTAAAAATTATTTTCAGAATTTTCTTATAGCCACTTTAACCATAATTTTTTTCCCCCAAATTTCTATGCTTAATAGTATCCGAGATATGGCCGTTGGCCACCCTTAATGAAACACCTTGTATATACATATGTTTAAATCATTTATTTATTAATTTAGCAACAATATATTGACTTTCCAATATTCTGTGATGAATTCTAAACAACTTTTATCTAAAGAATTCTTCAAAAAGCATTACAGTTTTTTTTTACGAAATCTTAACTTTTCGTCTAATTCTTCTGTCACCAACTTATTGTCTCTCTTTCAAACGTCCGTGGCGAATGCTACTCTCGGAGACGCTACACCGACCAAGGGAACAGCTAGAAAATGAAAAAAACCCTGAAAATACGATTTTTAGCTAGGCTATAAAACTCCCTTTCATGATATTTCTGTTTGCAAATGCATGTTTCTCAAGTTACCACTTTGTCAGTGCTAACTTAGAAGACCTGTGTAGTTTCTTTAGATAATGTAGATTTTATGACAAAATAACTTATTTTTGGACAAGCCAATAATAGTCATGTAGGGGTTCTAAATTAACTGATTCGATTGCCATATAATCTGACCAGAGTACCTACATATTTTCTTTATTATACCGTGATCTGACGAACTATCTAGCACCAAATTTATCAGGGTTGGCTTGATTTAAATAACGTGTTTTTTTTAAAAAGAATCAATGGTTTCAATAATTTTTCAAAATTTCATAATTTGCCTATAATTTTATTATCTATACCATATAGGATAGTATACAGGGTGATTCACGGTGGATGGAACGTTAGACGTTTCTGATGAACCAGTAAAGGAATCGTTCTGAAAATTTGGTCGCGTACATAAATGGACATGCTCTACCAACAGAAAATATTTTTAACAATACAGTGTTGCCGCTTCCACACAAAAATAATAGTAACTTCGATTTTTGAAATGCAACACCATATATTTTATTTTATTTTCGATACCCCCATTACTTTCCTTACAATTTTTATTAACTCTACATTATACTTATCTCTTACCGTTAATTTCCGTTTTTTCTGTCCGAAAACGTCACTTTTAAAAATGCTGATAATTTTGAACTCTAAAACGTGACGTATTAAGCATGATTTGCAAAATTTTCTATACAATTCAATTTTTATTCGGTTATTAGTAAGTTAGTACAGTTAGCCATGACAAAAACTACTGTTTACGTATGTTACTATGGTTATCGTTTTGACATTTCATTAAGTTTAGATACAAGATAGCATAGCAGCAGATCGTGTAATTTCATGTTTTTACACAATCTGCCGACGCTTCATGAAGTGACTAGGCTTTTCATGAAATGACGGATTTCACTATCAGCCTACGACATATATATCATACCTGTACCTAACTAACTACTTTAACCATTTTTTTGACGTATTAAGCATAATTTCTAAAATTTTCTATACAATTCAATTTTTATTCGATTATTAGTAAGTTAGCCATGACAAAAACTGATGTTTACGTATGTTACTATGGTTATCGTTTTGACATTTCATTAAGTTTAGATACAAGATAGAAATACAGTTTAAAGTCATGGAAGAAAACTATACAAATGCAGTTTTTATGAATTTATTTATTTTATTTGGACAATGTGAATTAGAATTATCGCCAGGACATGTATAATGTTTAACGAAATGTACTCTATATAATTTACCGCCAATGAATCTTAAAAAATTCATAAGGATCCAGAACAATTTTATTAAATGTTAAATAGGTAGTCAAATAATAAAAGACTACTTAAATTATAACTAATAAAATGCTACTTTAACAGATGTTTAAAACGCTGGCCGTTAACATCCAAACACTTTAATATGCGGGTGTTGACTGCATGGATTTCAAGAAAAATTTAGTTTTAATGTTTTTTGCATGTTAATGCAAACACACATTGTCCAAATAAAATAAATAAATTCATAAGAACTGCATTTCTATAGTTTTCTTCCATGACTTTAAAGTGTATTTCTATCTTGTATCTAAACTTAATGAAATGTCAAAACGATAACCATAGTAACATACGTAAACATCAGTTTTTGTCATGGCTAACTTACTAATAATCGAATAAAAATTGAATTGTATAGAAAATTTTAGAAATTATGCTTAATACGTCAAAAAAATGGTTAAAGTAGTTAGTTAGGTACAGGTATGATATATATGTCGTAGGCTGATAGTGAAATCCGTCATTTCATGAAAAGCCTAGTCACTTCATGAAGCGTCGGCAGATTGTGTAAAAACATGAAATTACACGATCTGCCGCGTCACTTCATGAAGAGACCATGACGTTTCGGCGTATTATGTATAACACAAGCTGCCTAATTTTAAATATCGTCGTAGCAGCTTTTCAAATTCGTATTAATATACAGGGTATTACATTTGAAAAAAAGGACTTATGGTCACTTTTTCAAGTTACCAGAATAAGTGTATTTTTCAAGCACCCTGTATATTGCAACTAAGATTTGGAACTAGGGCAAAGAGCCCTATGGTATTAGTTAACTATTTACCAAATTTCAGGGTTTCAGTGTTTTAGAGTTCAAAATTATCAGCATTTTTAAAAGTGACGTTTTCGGACAAAAAAAAAGGAAATTAATTTATATCTTAAAAACGGTAAGAGATAAGTATAGAGTAGAGTTAATAAAAATTGTAAAGAAAGTAATGGGGGTTTCGAAAATAAAATAAAATATATGGTGTTGCATTTAAAAAATCGAAGTTACTATTATTTTTGTGTGGAAGCGGCAACACTGTGTTGTTAAAAATATTTTCTGTTGGTAGAGCATGTCCGTTTATGTACGCCACCAAATTTTCAGAACGATTCCTTTACTGGTTCGTCAGAAACGTCTAACGTTCCATCCACCGTGAATCACCCTGTATAGTATATAATATAATACATACACTCCCGTGCAAAAAAACGGACATCATAAAATTTGGATTGAATTATTGACATTATCAAGATCATTTGCATTTGGGTGAGAACACATGCACGTATTAACATGAACCAAGAACCAAAGAATATTTGCGGCTTAATGGAAACTGATATTTTGAAGTAATTTTGCTTCCTAATTATTCCACAGGGTGTTTTGACACTAGGCAAAAAAAAACTTTTCGATTATCCTGGTATAATATGTCCAAAAACTAATCTCTCTTAAAATTTGTATAAGCATGTTAAAACTAATAAATGTATCTATAGCTCCCTAGAAAATCACTTAAATCGGAGTAAAAATAAAAAAGTTATAAAGCCCTAAACTTAATCCAAATTTTATGATGCCCGTTTTTTTTGCGCGGGAGTGTATTATATAATATGTAGCTATAGTCGGATCTGGTCTTATCGTGCGGGTCATACGATTCAAGAGAGACATACTCTCAGTTTTTGTTTTCTTTACTTGCGTTTAATTTTACCCTCTAAATAAAATACGTAACATAAATGAGACAGACTTATTCCATTTTGACATGAAAAAAAAATATATGTATTTACTTTCCAGCGATTCTAAAAAAGCTTATAATAGCACCAGCTACGTTTTATTTTAAATATGCCAGTTTTGTGACTTTGACAGTTTGTGACAAAATGAAACAATTTTTTGGGTTTTTGCATCCCCAATCAAAAAAAATGGTACTTAATCTGATAAACTATTTCGAAAATGAAAGAAAAAGTGGAAATTCGCCAACCAATATTCAGGAAACAGTAGCCAAAGCACTGGGAATTAGTTTAAGGACTGTGCAGAAAATTGTGCATGAAACAAAACATAACATAATACCCAATAATACTAAAAAGTGTAAACGAAGAAAGCCAAAGACTGAGGATTTAAGCGAAAATATTAAAATGGGAGTTCGAAATGTGATTTACGATATATACAAATCAAAAACCAATGTAACTCTTCCAGTTTTACAAAAAACATTAAAAATTCGGGGTGTTTTGGAAATTGGACTTGAAGCGTTATCAAAATTAATAAAAAATGTAGGTTTTCGCTATAAAAAAAGACTGTAACCGAAGATTTTTATGTGAGCAGCCACAGATAGTGAGTCAGCGTGTTCAGTTTTTAAAAAAATATACGGACAATTACAAATCGAAATTTAGAAAAGTGGTATTTTTAGACGAAACGTGGATATTTTCGAATGGAAGTGGTTCAAAATATTGGCAAGATGAGTCTGTAAAAAGTGTTAAAAGGAAAAAGGGGTGCGGTACGGAAAAGCGTTTTATTATATTGCGAGTTTAATTTTTTCTTCAACATCAAAAAGTGCTGACTATCATGATAATATGAATTGCGAAATGTTTGAAAAATGGTTAAAAGTTCAATTGATACCAAATTTGGATGCTCCGTCTTTAATTGTATTAGATAATGCATCATATCATTCAAGAATTTTAAATAAACAGCCTGGAGGAAAAGTGATATTTATGAGTGGCTGGAAAACACAACCAAAATCCTTTACCAAATATGCTTAAATCGGAACTCCTATCAATAGCAAAGTATCTTAAAAAACCCAAAATATACGCGGTAGATGAAATACTGCGTGAATATGGTCATGAGGTTCTACGACTGCCGCCATATAATTGACAGTTTAACGCAATAGAATTAATATCGGCTGGTGCAAAGTTTTATTATGAAAAACATGTAGGTGATGGTCTTAAATCCGACCAAGTACAAATAGTTTGGCAAGATTCGTTAGATCATATTACACAAGAGTACTGGAAGAAATCGGTGGAACATACAGAAATATTAATAAGGGATTGGTGGGATCGAGAACAAGTACTAGATGTCGAAGTAGCGCCAATGATAATTGCTCCATTTGAAGACGACTCAGACGACGAGGACTTTTCAGATTTTATAAGTGACGATAAGAGTTTTTAGGCTATAATTATAAACGGTGTTTTTCGTTTACATTTTTTAGTATTCTTGGGTATTATATTATGCTTTTTTTTTCATGCACATTATTCTGCATAGTCCTTAAACTAATTCCCAGTGTTTTCATTACGGTTTCCTGCATATTGGTTTGCGCATTTCCACTTTTTCTTTCACTATCGAAATAGTTTATCAGACTAAATGCCATTGTATTTTTAGGTTTTAGTAGTAAAATTGTTAAAATAAATTGCACTGTTTATTATTGTCGTTTTTAATTAAAGGGTACAGTAGGTATATAATTAACGATTATATAATTTTTTTGTAACTTTTTCAACTCCCCTGTACATAATTTTTACAAAACTAATAATATTAGGTATATGTGGCTATCTTCGCGATAGCTAAAATAATGAAACTATATTTTTCCTTCCTTCGGTATATTTGTAAATAATCTCACAACATTTTGACAGCCTCTGTGTTGTCTGATTTGACGCATATGATCAGTGACCTTTGGACCCGCACGTTAACACCAGATCTGACTATATGTATTACGTTTTTTTTTGTGTTTATACATAGTTACCGTTTTCTGTTTCGTTTGTTAAAGTTTGTATTATTAATGTTAATAATTTTTTTAAAAATAACAAATTATATTTTCATATTTCATATTGTAAAATATTGTTTTAATATTTACTGCATTGTAGTTATTTAGTGTTGTAGCTGTGTTACATCTGAACCAAAAATAATGAAATAGGTAGGTAATACAAATCTCAATCAAATAAAATCCAAAAATGCTGATTTCAATAAAGAAGGTCTGATTTAAATCAAAAAAATCCAATTTGAATTTAAAAAAAAAACCATGATCTTTGCCAACCCTCAAATTTATCAAAAAAATTCAGAAGATTAAAAAAATCTGCAAGGTAGATATGTTGCCAGTGCACAAAAAACAGTTGTTTGGTACGTAGTTTTTCAATGAAAAATAAATATAAAGTTTTTGCCGCCTTGAAAATAAAAATGTTTTCTATATTTTATTCTAAATTTACTAAAAACTTTAGGAAATTAATTTTAAACAAATATTTGTCATTTACCAAAGATTGATTGGGTGGATTTTAAAATATAAACTATTTTGAAATACAATAATAATTATTGTAGATTAATTTTCCTTCAGGTGTTAAACAATTAGTTGTCGGGGTGAACAAGATGGATAACACTGAACCACCATACTCTGAAACTCGTTTTGAAGAAATTAAAAAAGAAGTTTCTTCCTATATCAAGAAAATTGGTTACAATCCAGCAGCAGTACCTTTCGTTCCAATCTCCGGCTGGCATGGGGATAACATGTTGGAACCTAGCGATAAGATGCAATGGTTCAAAGGCTGGTTTGTTGAGCGTAAGGAGGGTAAAGCTGAGGGTAAGACGCTCATTGAAGCTTTGGACGCCATAGTTCCTCCCTCCAGACCAACTGACAAACCTTTAAGGTTGCCACTGCAGGTACAAAAATGTTTTTCAATCTTTTTCCCACATTTAATTCATATTACATCAACAATTATCGAAAAAATATATATTATTGACACATATATAGATCATTTTGCATTTGTGTAAGAACACGCATTCACGATTCATGCTAATTAAGCAACTTTGATTATGATAGTATTTTCCAATGTAATTTTTCTAATTTGGTATCATAACAAGTCTATTACGATACGCATTTGCGTATCGTAATGAAGCTATTTCGATACGCGTTTTTTCTTTATTTGATGTTGGTAACATTTAAATGTTTTATTTCATTGACTTGCGCGGCCTTTGTGAATTACGAGAAAACCCATTTTTCGCAGAGGAAAAATAGCTATAGCTTGATAACCTACATTTTTATTCTGTGTGAATAACAGTCATTTATGTTGGTTGCATAAATCTATAAATTAATCTTTTGTAGATGCTTCAAACTATCATTTTCTGCCAAATCTTATCCAAAATTCAATCTACTAACCTTCCAATGTCGATTTTAACTTTAACTTTATTTGAATTTTCCATCTTCCCTATACTAAATTGCAATGCCGTGACGTAAAATCACGTCTTTTGAAATTCGAAAAAGAGTAGCAAAATCGCCCGAATTTCCGAACGCTCTGTATATGTACCGAATATACAAGGATCACACAACGTATTCCGTCCAATTTCGAATCTCATATCGCTAAAATAACTTTAGAATCTCGTGGTGAAAATGGGTCAATAAATCAAAAAATGACAGTTCGCAAAATAATTTTTGTTGTCCAGAGGCTACTATGATAAAAAATAGTATTACCAACATAAAATTTAGACATAAAAATTTACAAAATTTAAAGGATTTATTTTCTTTTTAAATATGTGTTTTTTATTGAAAAAACTACAAATTAAAAAAAATAGTAAGTATAACGTGCGTGTTATATAAAGCAGTTTTAAGCACTTATAGCGCGTGCTATAAAATGATGCTTTATAAAACGTGTACGTTAATATACTATTATGTCACAGTAAAAGTTGCCTGGTTGGTTAATTATTTTTTTTAATTTATGCAAACCGACATCAGTGGGCTTATTCTGACACTTTTGTTATTTTAAACCTAGAACTGTCAATTTTATTTAGGACGGTTTTTAATTTAGATCCCTTTAGTGCTGTTTAAATTTAAAAATCTTTAATGAATCATTAAAAATATTAAAACATACATAGATACAATAAAAACGGGTCAAGGCATAAAGAGAGTTCGGTTTTACCATCAGATTAGTCGAATTACCCCACATTATACAGACTGTCCGCGGATAGTGTTTACAATAACACAAATGGATGAAAAATTTCATTTTTCGGGAAAAAGTCGTTCTTAATAAAAAGTTTTGCTTGTAAAAAATGCAATTCACGAAGAGAAAATTTTGATTTTTTATACAGGGTTCGCAAAAACTTGAAAAACATGATTTTTCTCCAAGAGTAAACTACCTTTATTTTTCATTTTTGACCAAAATGCCAATTAGAAAAGTTATTTAGAATAACGTTTGTAATTTAAATCCGAGATTTAAAATAAATCTTCGATTCGGATCGCCCGTAATTTATTTTTCCTTTCATTTTTGTTATATTCTCTTCCTTTTCCTATGGGTTTCATCCTACTATTATTTTTTTTCACTTTTTACCATTTTCAAAGGCTTCAGCCCTGGTCTATAATCGAGAGTAGAGAAATTAGTCTTTAACATCTTCTGATAGACGCAAATCTAATTTCATGAACTACGTTCTCTGATCTGCACGAATAAATCCGCTTGTTAATGGGCAGCTAATGGCGGAAGTATTTGCAAAATCGAAATAAAAACAGTGACATTTTTACTGTCCCACAATAAATTTAAAGAACCAATGTTTGCCATTTTTTTGTTTGCGACTTTTTTTGCCACATAGCTTCACATGTAACCATCAGTGTTTGTATGTACGGACTCCCAATGTAATCTGTTACTAAAATTTTAAAGTCGAACAACAGAAATCCCGTACTAAATTTATCTTTACAAGTTTTTATTATTTAGATTCTTTATAAACTTTTTTTTAGGATGTTTACAAGATCGGTGGAATTGGAACAGTACCAGTGGGACGAGTTGAAACTGGCATCCTTAAGCCTGGAACGGTGGTGACCTTTGCTCCTGTAGGGTTAATTACTGAGGTTAAATCTGTGGAAATGCATCACGAAGCTTTACAGGAAGCTGTGCCTGGTGATAACGTTGGTTTCAATGTCAAGAATGTCTCTGTTAAAGAATTGAGACGTGGATTTGTTGCTGGTGACTCCAAAAATAATCCACCTAGAGGCGCAGCTGATTTTACGGCCCAGGTAGGTACCAACAATGGACCAATAATTGCATAAACTATAAATTGATGGTTCTGTTGATTGGACAATTATAAGTACAATATATTCTGTATTGTAAATATATTTGATTGCATGCTTTTTACACTTCCTTTTAGCGCAGTTATCTTAAACCTAGCCTTTTATAAACTTTAACAAGCCATTGCAATACCGCACGGAGTAGGAATTTTAATGCGCGCTCTTTCTCTCTTCTGTCTTTGTTTTACACGTACGAATGTTTGAAGCCAAAAAAACATCAGGCTATTTATAAATGAATGGTTTGGTCTATTCTATAAAGAGGTCTTTGGCTGCAACTCTACTCCAAGAACCAATAACGATAGTGTCCCTTTTATTAAAGACCTGATCAAAATAATATTGTTTTTGCAATTTGCAAACCTCTTATGGCTTATCGATTGTAGATAAGAAAAAATAGTAATAACCTTTATTGTACCAAATTTGCTCTACAATATTAGTAAATAACTTTTTCCCATATTTTTTTCATTTAAGAACGGACCCGAACAAACCCAAAATAGTACTTTCACATGATAAATAGTCTCGTCCTTAAAAACAGCTTTCTAACTAAAACTCATTTTTAAGTGCTTCGTTTTATTGGACTATAATAATGTCTACGCGTCTATAGAGCTATGAAAAAATGCTAAATTATTTAATAAATATTGCATCCCTGGTATTTGTAACCTATCTGTAGGTAGATATCAATCCAAGCAAGTATAATATACCAAACTACAAAAATATAATGAAACAATTTTTTTAGGTTATTGTGCTGAACCATCCAGGTCAGATTGCGAACGGTTACACCCCAGTATTAGATTGCCACACTGCTCATATTGCATGTAAATTTGGCGAAATTAAAGAAAAGTGTGACCGACGTACTGGCAAAACCACAGAAGAAAATCCAAAATCTATTAAGTCTGGCGATGCTGCTATCGTTATATTAGTGCCATCGAAACCAATGTGTGTGGAATCTTTCCAGGTACGTATTGAATTTGGCGCATTGGCAACACGAAGTTACCTCATCGCATCGCTTTATCGACATTAATTCAATATTCAGTAATATTTGGAACTTATAGTTCGAGTTCTACTGTAATTTACGTATTTTTCATTTCATGTAGTTAACTAATTAAATATTCTTTGCATTTCCGTCCTTCTATGATAGTATTGGTAGGTCTCACTTTATGGCCTATCGCCTCACAGACGAAGAAATGTATTAAGTAAAAAAAATATCCCTGCCCCTTACCCTTACTCAGTTGATAGGCAGTTGAAGTACAACCAATACGTAAGCAATTTTACGCACGTTAGTTGAGGAGTTAACGTGACGAACCGGTGGCAAGAATTTTAGTTGAAGTGCTTATTTTCTGTGTCCGTTAAGGTAACCTACAAAAAATGCAAATTTGACATTTGTCATATTATTATGTTAATTTTTTACTTTTATTTTTCTGTTGATTTTTAAAAGTTAAGAAAATTGCATAAGGAAGGAAGAAAAGCAAAATGGAGAGTATGGAAGAGTATAAAACTTTGTTTTATTTTTAAATCTTCTAAAAATACAAAACAAAATACAAATAATATGGAACATACCATCGATAACAAACTTAAATCTATACTTATAGAGAAAAAAAATTCAAAAGTGTCTCTGATGAACTAAAATCACAATTGAATTACAAAACTTAAGATAATAAAAATTCCTTTTATTTTTTTACTAAAAAGCAAACAACTCCGATTGTTGATAAATTTTGATTTTTTTTTGATTACTGTAAATTTATTTGGGATTTGTTTGTTATATTATGTGGTTAGAAAAAGTTATTCATTTAGATTTAGAACCACAGAAAAAAGTTAGAACTGTTTGTAAAAAAATTACATTTCGGAAATAATCGGTTATATTCGGAGGTCCTTCGGGTAACGGGACGTTCATTTTTCACGTCCCGTAAAACAACGCAAGATAACGTACGCCCGTTGAACTGCTTAAAACACGTACGTCAAAATTTGATTACTGCGCATGCGTTTCTGTCAATTTGTACGTATACGTTAACGTTCGTGACCGCACTTCAACTGCCTGATTTTATTGTGTCGGGTGTTGCAATTTAGTACAATGCCTATAAAAACTAGAAAAAGAAAACTGGCGGACATAGCATCAGATATGGGCGCCATTAAGAGCACCTTGGCCAACAACTCCTATAAACAAGGACACAGCGCTCTAAAAAAAGTTGGTAGTGACGTCACGCTCCGTAGTCATATTACGATTTGGCATCATTATTTCTCTATTTAATCAAGTCTGCCTTGCTCTCCGTCCATTAACAGGTGATCGTGGCAACATGGTCAAATCATATCCATATTTCCTGGATTTGCTTTGAAATAGGTTTTCTTTATGTAATATGGGTATGTTTATAATTATGTTAACGTAGTTATTATCACAGGTTTAACATAATGTTACAGAAGTAGGTACTCTATCAGGAGTATTTTAGTTAGAAATTATTAGCAATCGTTTTCTAGACATGCGAAACGCTTCTACGCGATCTGGCAACGTTGCAACAGCTGTAGTATGTTTCGTGTTTGCCGAAATGGCGTCTCTTATCGCGCCGGTGGTTTAATTTTCGTGTATTTAGTGAAAAATATAGCGTTTTTCGGTTCAAATAGTGTTTGAAATAGTTTTAAAATGCCGTGTCGATGTCGTGTAATCGGTTGTAAGGGTAATTATCCCACCGGTCCAATAGTGCGGGTGTTTCGGTTTCCCAAAAATGAGGAAAACAGCCTACAATGTGCAATTCATAAAGAAGATTTTATTTCGAAGTTTTCGCAATAGGATACGAAAACGGGTGAGATAGTTTCTGTTAAATTAAATTTACCAAGATTAAAAGATAACAGCGTACCTAGTAAATTTCCCAATTGTCCAAATTACTTATCAAAACCTTTAACACATCGAAAAAGCAAGGAATAAAAGCTCAAAGAACTAGACGAAATACAATTTCAACAAGGTGTTTAAGAAAGTAAACGTGAAATTTTTGAAAATAAAGAACTAACAAGTTATAAATCATTTGAATAATTTAATAATTTGTTTAAAACGTTCTGTATAAAGGAAGAATGGTTCATCATTAATGAAAAAACTTCCAAGACTCTCTTTAAAATTAAACATACTCCTGGTCCTTTAATTACGTGGGCTGTTAAAAAAAAACAATAATTTAGAAATAAGTTCATATTTATATGGACAATCAGTAACTATACAAATTGAAAACGAAAAGCGCCCTTTTTGTCAGATAGTTTGGATGAATTGCGAAGTTTACTGGAAATCATTGATTTTT
This sequence comes from Polydrusus pterygomalis, assembly GCA_963969555.1. Lineage (NCBI taxonomy): Eukaryota > Metazoa > Arthropoda > Insecta > Coleoptera > Curculionidae > Polydrusus > Polydrusus pterygomalis. The sequence continues at coordinate 72,223,919 of OZ018376.1, read as the reverse complement.
CGATGGATATTCCTTCTTTAGACTCCGAACAAGACAATAATTCTGAGAATAATTTTAATCCCGACCAAGAACCCGAAGATATCAACAGGAAAAAAACACAGATATGTCACAATTTAATGAAATCTTAAACTGTGTTTCAGATTTGCTAAAAAACTTAAAAGTAGACAACCAATGATATTTTAGCACAAGGATTGCCATTTATCTCAGAACAAATCAAATTAAGAACTTTGCCAAAGGAACGTACAGATATTCCTTTACAACTATGATATTTTGTTCAATTGTATATACAATCAGTCCTCATGCTTACAGATATTTAAGAAATCACTGGCAATAATTTTACCCCATTCCGAAACCATCAAAGATGTCTCGTAAAACCTCGAGTAATTACCTAAACTTTTAAAGAAATTTGCTATCTGAGGATACACAAAATCTAAGATTAAATTTCCGACAGAAGAAAAATTTCATAGAGTTTAAGAGTTTATTACTGCATATAAAATAAACCCAATTTTTTCCCTACGCAGTCACCCAAATTTATCCGAAACCGCCCATACGATTTACTTCAATTTAAAAAATATTGATAGACCGAAAGACCTATCATTGAACTCGGTTTCTCATGTAAGAGATTTTCCGATTGCCCTTTCGTTTTCAAAATATAGGTAGGTACTATGGTTTGAGTTAGTATAAATAGGTCAATTTTAAATATTATTTTCTCCCAATGAAAGGCCCAACAACGCCAAACAACGTTTGAACCTTTAACTATTTAGTGATACCAAATTTATACCTGCTTAATTAAATTTTACTTGTGATATTGGGTGACAGCCGAACGCCTGCCAATATTTTTGAAATCTTTATCTTGGAGATCGTTAATAGTATCTATAGAATGTACCAAAATTACTTAAGTAGTTTTAAATAAGCAAATATATTATCTTGAAATAAATTCGATAGGTGGTGCATGTCGCGAGTAAAAGCGATGGTAGGCTCCTCGGCAGACACTTTAATGGATTATTATTTTTTATAAATTGTATAAATCTTTACCTGAACCTAATAGGTAAGTAGGTATACATTTATCTAAAAAAAAAGTAAAACTTACTTAAATGCCAGCTTAAGTATGTAAACACGTAATAACGATAGTTTCAAGTGTATAGGTAAATTTAAAAGTCACTCAAAAATATAAATCCTTGTATAAATCCCGAAAAACATAATAGGTATAGCTTATTCATTTATTTATATGACTCCGGATGATGACGTCACAAATAAGCGCTGTGTCCTTGTTTATAGGAGTTGTTGCCCTGGCCTGTTTAGACAAGATATTTTCACCACCGAACAGTACCTACGTTCCTCTGGTAAGGTTTAATAAACCATTTCAAAACATATTTTACTGTAACTTCAGGCTGGCCAGGACTGTATACTCATACTAGTATTATGGTTTATTATCTTTAGGTAAAATACCATACTTTCATCGGTCCATCGTATTTCATTCTCATTATTTTTGGAATCCATTATTATTTATTAAACACCACAAAGCGAAACTTTAACATTTAAATCAAGATATCTAGGTATATGTCATGTATTGCCATTTCCCGTGTCCATAGTAACGGCGATGCGGCGCGACGTGAATAGCATTAGTTCTTTAGAATAGAATAGAATCGCAGCAAAACTCAAAACAAAACACTACATAGCACGTGTCTGTCTTCAAATAAAAAGGGTACAAGCGCGCTTGTATTTGTTCTATTCCAACTAAATTAACGCTTCTATTAACATACTTTTTCCGTGTGGCAACAGATGACGCTAGGTTTATCGAAAATCACTTTTTATCCCGTATCTTTTTAAAATGTTCACTTAATTATACCCTTTTTATTCTATACCCCTCATTTGCTCTTTAACTGTCTTAGGCCCGGTTTAATAATGTGCTGATAAGGTCTCTGGTTGTTACCAAGAGAATAAATTTTATCTCTCTGGTAAACCGCCGGAAAACTTCTGATCAGTTTATCAACAAAATTTTAACCAAAGGACAGATAACCGGAGCTATACAATTTGGCAACATGTGGTAGCAAAATCCACCTAATTAAAGAAGATATTATAGGGTTACATATCATGGTACGTTTGTACGTTATGTTTTAAATGTGTTTTACATTCATTCTATATATTATATACGTTTGAGTTTATTCTATTATAAGTTCAAGAAAATGAATATAAAGAAGGAAAACGAAAAATTAAAAAAAAAAAGGTTGCAAATTTTTTACACAGACACAGCAGGAATTGTTGCAAGGGGGCTTTTAGAGCACAGTTCCTATAAAATAAAAAAAAAATGGTCAAATTCAAATATAGTTTATTATAACAATAGTCTGTAGGATAGATAGCAAATCATATTTTCTATTCGATGTGAAAAAAAAGCTGTACCGTATCGTTAGACAGTCTAAAACGATTGACAAAATCCCTGTATCATCCTAGTAATTTATGTGATTTGGGGGGTCGTGAAAAATCCTTGGCCTTCTAAATAAATTATTAACATAATCTTCCAAATCATCATCTGAATCCGATTCATTTGAAAACATTTTAACATCAAAAAGCACATTCATTTTTTTACAATTGCTAAAAACAGTGAACTCTGGCATAGTTATCCTGCTGTTAATGAAAAAAATCTGCTTTTCAATCGTCTGGTAGCGTTAACAGCAAGATAAACAATTATTGCCAGCAGGATAATTTACCCAGCGAAATATTCGGCTGTTAACGGTTTACCAGTGGGTTAAATCCAGTTAAATCAAAAGCCATAACCTCAAATTTGATCATTTTTGGCATTCTTTAGGTAGAGTTAACTGTTTTTAGCAATTGTAAAAAAATGAATGTGCTTTTTGATGTTAAAATGTTTTCAAATGAATCGGATTCAGATGATGATTTGGAAGATTATGTTAATATTTTATTTAGAAGGCCAAGGATTTTTCACGACCCCCCAAATCACATAAATTACTAGGATGATACAGGGATTTTGTCAATCGTTTTAGACTGTCTAACGATACGGTACAGCTTTTTTTTTACATCGAATAGAAAATATGATTTGCTATCTATCCTACAGACTATTGTTATAATAAACTATATTTGAATTTGACCATTTTTTTTTTATTTTATAGGAACTGTGCTCTAAAAGCCCCCTTGCAACAATTCCTGTTGTGTCTGTGTAAAAAATTTGCAACCTTTTTTTTTTTAATTTTTCGTTTTCCTTCTTTATATTCATTTTCTTGAACTTATAATAGAATAAACTCAAACGTATATAATATATAGAATGAATGTAAAACACATTTAAAACATAACGTACCATGATATATAACCCTATAATATCTTCTTTAATTAGGTGGATTTTGCTACCACATGTTGCCAAATTGTATAGCTCCGGTTATCTGTCCTTTGGTTAAAATTTTGTTGATAAACTGATCAGAAGTTTTCCGGCGGTTTACCAGAGAGATAAAATTTATTCTCTTGGTAACAACCAGAGACCTTATCAGTACATTATTAAACCGGGCCTTAAGCTGCTCATGAAATATAAAATAATTTTATAACGTTTTAAGGCAAGCACCAAATTTTATCAAGGAAAATGTTTTCTGACAAATCAATAATAAAAAGTTTGGCAATGTGATGTTTGGCCGGAAATGTTCTCCCACTTCTAGATGTTTTACAGGGTTAAAGTTTGAAATAGGGGTCAAGGTTACAACATTAAAGTAGGGAAAACTCAAAAACTGGCCAGTTTTCAATCCTGAGACTAGTTATAGTAAAATATTTCTTAACACGAAGAACGTTTTTCTTCCTCCACCACTTTAGCGGCTGATGGTTCGACAGCGAGACGCTTGCGCAGTGTTGCCGGTGCTGGTGGTGTTTATGGCGCGCGGCAGAGTGCAACACTCCTATGGTAATGCGCACAAAGTTAACAACGGCTTTTAAATTTCTCCAATAATTTAGAAAAACATTTCAATTTCCAATTTTTATCAAACTTTGTATGGTTTTCTAATTATAGTTTATTTAATTTCAGGAATTCCCACCTTTGGGTCGTTTCGCTGTCCGTGATATGCGTCAGACCGTGGCAGTCGGAGTCATTAAACAAGTAAACTTCAAGGACACCGCTGGTAAAGTCACGAAGGCCGCCGAGAAAGCCCAAAAGAAGAAATAACTAGGCTTAGTAAGGACTTCTACAGAAGGCCTCAAGAGAATCTTCATCAATAGTTTTTATTATTTTTCTAAACGGCTCCTATTAAGTTATTTTCATCGAAAAGAATTTAGAAGGAAAAATATGATTACATCGTATTATAGGTTGTTTTGATAATTTAATACACAGGTTGCTGCAAGTTGTGGTTGCCTGTGTATACATTACAAAGTTGATTTTTCAGTATTTAAATTTTTACTACGTTTTTAAGTAATTTGTTAGTTCTAGTAGAGTTATATTATATGGTATTAGCTTTAGCTAGCTTCTTTAATTTGTTAAGTTTTTTAAATTGGTGATGATAGACTTGATAACTTAACATGTATTGGCTTCTGTAAATACCAATAAATAAAGTATATCGAGGAAGGTACCAGTCTTTTTACCCATTTTCTTTCGGATGTTCATGATAAATATTAATAGGTAACGTAGGCGATTGAAAATTAATTACCATTTAACTCTATATTTGGGGATTTTTACTTTTCTTTATTTGGGTGGCACCCACCCACATTAAGGTCAATTTACAACATGCACTGGTGTATTACATGCAATCCCAATGGAGTTCGCATTTGATCTTGCGCTCCCTTAACAACTTCGTATAATCGCATGAGAAATATGCCTATAGGGGCATACTTAACCGCGGCAAGGGGGGGGAGAAATAATCTTTGCTGTGCCATGATTTTTTTAAAGAACGCTGAACAAACCTTATAAATTTTCTTTGGGAACGCTCAACTTAAGCAAAGTAAGTAGGTACTTTCCAATCGTTTCTTTTAAACAGTAAATCAAAGTGAAAATCTTTGCTTCGCTGAGTTGTTAAAAGAGCGCTTCCTTAACAACGTATAGTTATGGGAAATACAGAGGGAATACTTAACCGCGGCAAGGGGGGAGGAACATTTTTTGTTGTGCTTTGCTTTGCTATTTAAAAGGAACTCGGCTAATATATGAATGAAAAATAAATAAATTTCAAATTGCATTGGTGCCTCCGTTATAAATATTTTTCTATGATCGGTGCCGCATGACCTAGGAGTACTTGCCGAACTGATTGCACTAGGGACTAAAAGTGCCGCCGCACCAGATTCCCAATGAAATTTAAAAACCACCACTAAAATTAAAATTACCTATGATTGACAAACTAATATTACACTCAAGCCGCGCCATTCGGCCAATAGAACTATCGCTATAAACATATACATCCCGTAAAACATAATTTCTATTGTCCACAAAGGCAATCGAAGGCGAACCCTAGCCGCAACGAATATTTACACCAGGACGTCTATTCTTCAATTTAAGAGAAGTTAATGCTCTCTCGGGAGAAGGGACAATCCACATCGTCTGAAATTTCGATGGAAATGAATAGTCATTTTAAGTTTCAAGAATACAGTTTAAACATTTTTAACAGAAAAAGTAATCACTTCTCTTGAAATGATCATTCGCCTCTTTAGGCCTGTGGATTTACCCGACTTCCATGGGTGAACTACTAATAGGCAACCCAGGATGCACCCATAGAGACGGAGACAACAAGAGAGAGAGAACAGAGAAGACCTATGAAAAAGAGAACCCCGGAGATCGCGCCGAGAGAAAAAAATATGCCAAGTTTAGACACAGAGAAATGATAAGTCGGTTAGTCGCTAAATCCTTCATGGCCATCTACGATGTAATGAAAAGCAAAGGCAGAATTTTTGTCGTAAAACCACCTTTTTGGCCACCAAAAATGCTGCTTACAATAAGCTGTGCAGCTCCAAAAAGTTCCATTGAAGAGAAAACGACTCCCTTAGCAAGCCAACCTGTCGAAGCAATTTGAAAGAATTTGAAAAAACGTGTTGTCAGCGTCAGTTGGAGTTATTGGAGTTCTGTGGTTGAAAGAAGACATTCAACATGTCTCCACACTCGTAAGAAAGTTGACCAGCAGTGAAAACCACGTGACGTCACTCAAGAAAGAAAAAGTTCGCGATTCGACGTACGAAAAAATTCGCTCAAGGCAGTTTTATTGCATTTTCGCACCGTGGGAGATTTTCGCATTTCAGGCTTCGACGAATTAAAGCAGGATCACATACATCTAGCTACCCCCCCCCCCCCCCCCCCCCCGTGCGTAACCATGGGACTACGCGATTCGTCCGTTACTTTTCTTTAAATATCAAAAACGATAAGTATCATCCATATACTTGTTAGCTTTTCTTTCTTTATTGAAGAAATAACGAGAGTTTGTTTGCATCACTGAGGCACCCTTCATGATCCCTTGAGGGCTGTCGATAACCTCTAGGTCCAATCAAATTCTCAGCCAGTCTCCTGTAAAAGTGCGTTTTTTGCAGGAGTGAAACAAAGAAGCAAGAAGAGCTTTTGAGCGAAAAAGTAACTATCAAAAGATTGATTTATAGATTTATGCAACCAACATACATTACTGTTATCCACACAGAATAAAAAAGTAGGTTATCAAGCTATTTTTCCTATGCGAAAAATGGGTTTTCTCGTAAATCACAAAGGCCGCGCAAGTCAATGAAATAAAACATTTAAATGTTACCAACATCAAATAAAGAAAAAACGCGTATCGAAATAGCTTCATTACGATACGCAAATGCGTATCGTAATAGATTTGTTATGATACAAAATTAGAAAAAAAACTTTTAGCCATCTCCTTGATCAAATAAGTATTTTTTAATTGGTACTTGTTTTAAGATCGGATGTGCCCGTGCCGATCAAACTTTAAACGCCGAGCCGGACCAACAAATAGGCTTGGCCCTGAAAATTCTGGTCCGGTCTTTTGAGCACCAAAGTCAACATCCCTTAAATTTTTGAATCTCTCAAAACGTCCCCTTTTTATCTTTGCGCGGTCCGGGTTTTATTAATCAAAGTCAAAATATCAAGACGTTGACATGTTAATTACTTTATTATTAAATTGTCAGTTTAATAAGCGAGCCCCGGACGTTACTCATCCCTGAACTTTCCGACGCAGTGATCCAATAGATCCGTCTAATAAAGCTACTTTGCCTGCCTTGGATCTGTTTATTTCAAAACATACTAGCGAGGGTCATGAATCGGTCTTTGCTCTCCTTTTTTTTGTGTCTCTCATGCAACATAAAGGCAGAGTTCCATTTAAATAGCAAAGCAAAGCTCGTATATGTCCCTTTATATTTTATTTTATTATAACGAAGTTGTTCGCGAAACGTTTCTTTAACAACAACAGGCTAAGTTTTACGTTGCTGTTTAAAAGAAGCAAAAGGAAAGTACCTTACTACCTTAGGGCAATAACCCTTTATTTTTCTGTGCCTTAGGACCCTTAGGCCGGATCCACAAACATCCGTGATACGCATCCGTTATGTACCACATGATTAATCTGAACCAATGAAATTTTAGGGCACTAATATTTCATTGGTTCATATTAATCATGTGGTACAGAACGGATGCGTATCACGGATGTATGTGGATCCAGGCTAAGGCTGAATCCACATATACATTTTATTTCCTAAAATTTTATTGGTTCATATTAATCATGTGGTACAGAACGGACGCGTATCACGGATGTATGTGGATCCAGGCTTAGAGACCTTGCCTTAGGACATTCATATTTTTTTACGTCTATGCATTTTGATTAAGCCTTGATTAAGCATTATCAAATATCAATGACTTGTTTGTGTTATTGTATTGTGTTCTGTTCTGTTGTTCTGTACTCTCTTCGTACCGACACCCACAGAAAAATAAAGGGTTTATCCCTTAGTTGGTGTTTTGTGGTTTATCCGACACCACCGAACTGACAAGTGCTGGCTGGTAAATAAACAATCAAGAAACAAAACATCCTATTCCTATTTTTTCTTTTTTTGTTTGTTTTTGAAGAACCAAGCACCAAACTTGGCTGTGGTCATTTTTTCAGTATTAAGATGGAGGGTCCCCAGTTACAAAAAAAGTTGTATTTTTTGTTAGAACAATTACAAAGTATGGCAAGTGAGCTACCACCGTAAGTTGCATTGAAGTTTACAGGTATAAAGTCTATTTTTTACATATAATAACAAATTGACCATAATTTAACACCTTGAATGAGCTCAACGAATACTTACGCCAGGATGTGGCTGTAACTCAGTGGTATTTTATCTATATCAATACAATATATTCTTGCTTACTGCAAGGCAATCGAATAATTTTTTTTGTCGATGCTGTGACAGTTGGTAATCAAGTTTCGTTATGTTTAATGGAAGATCTAATTTAATATAGAAAATTAACATTCTTCTTGAAAAAGTGTGTCAGGTACACAACATATCACAAAGTTCAAAATATTACTTGCTAGGCACTTAATCATATAACTAATAATAGTATATTATTACGAGTTTAAATCACGAAGAGAGGAGCAATGAGGAATTTAATTTATCACCTTCCAAATAGATTGTTTTCATTATTGTCAATCATAATTGAAAAGGTAGAGAAAAACTATTTCTAAGGTTTAATAATCGGTCAATAATGGCCTTTTTATAGGTTATTAGTGGAAAAAAAGGTAAAAAAAATATTGTACACCTGCAGCACTTTGTGGAATTGCCTAAATGAGTTATTTTTTTTTAGGAAATATCAGATGCGTTTACCATATGAGCTACTGTCAAGTTTGGCGAATTGTCTATTGAATGAAACCGTATTTGAAATAGTTAAAGGACTACTAGAAATTCAACATGTAACAGAACAACATCTCTTTCAGCAGAGACTGCAATTTATTAATGCAAAAAAAAGTAAGACTTGACAATTTAACCAATTTTCAGAAAACACTATGCAATTTAGAATACTTAAAATATTTCAAATAAATAATTTTCAGAAATAATTAATTATATTACATTTAACCTTTAACCGCTACCTAGCGGTATCTCATACCGCCAGTGTCTTGTTTCCCGCCCTATTTTTACAATTAGAAGCCGCTTGACCTTCAGATTCTCAGTACCTTTCAAGTTGGTGCAGAAACGGATATTAGTGTGACGGAAGCGATTAGGGCAGTACAGAAGTGTGAAATTCAATCGATTTTTGTTGACAGCGGTATCACATACCGGCAAGTAGCGAAAGTGTTACAAAAATAAATATTTTTTTTTTTTTTATTTTATTTATTTTTTAATTTTTATTTATAACTGACCCCTAAACAGTAATGTGTTTACTGGTATCAGGGCCTTAAATTTACAATTTATTGTATTTACAATCAAATATTATAAAATATACATACTATAAATTATTTAAATAGGAACTATTTTAGGTTTAAGTCTTTGATTGTAGGTACTTTCTGAGATCACGACGCATGCTTTCCTTGGTTGGTAATGCTGTTATAATATTATATATTATATGTATATATATATAATTTATAAAAAATATATAAATTGAGACGAAAAACTTTTTTTGTTTGTCGTGAGTGTGAAAAGCCAATTTGTATGGAACATACAAAAAAAATGTGTATTAAGTGTATAGAAATTCGAGACAAATAAAATGGTAATTTTTTTTTACGAATGTAGGAATATCCATTTACTTTTCCAAAATCTAAGAGTTATTTTTCAGTTATTTGTAAAATTTTTGTAGTAATTTGATAAATAATAAACTAAATAAAAAGAAATATTTTAATTTTTCTTTCAAAAAACAGTAATGTTATGAGATATGTATATAGCGGTACCTTATACCGACAGTAGTGGCGGTGTAAAAATTTTGCAGAGTAGCGGTTAAAGGTTAAGTGCAAATATTAGGTCTACCAATACCATCTTCATCCTAAACAAGAAACTCAATTCTATTTACTTAATAGTAAGAAAGTGTTTCACCATCTACCCCTTGATTTAAGGGAAATACAAAGTAAGTGAAGGTTCAGAATTGGGGTTAAAAGATTGTTCCCTTTTAATTTTTTTATGGCTGTCAACAAAACTTCTTCATTAGTAGGTAATTGATGTATAGAAAAATGATCCTTAAGTGAATGTTTGTCACAACTAAGGGTTTCTGCTTTGTAAAAGACCGAGCCAAAAAAACATGACAAAACCATCAGGACAACCCATCCGCGATTTGTTGGTTTATACTAAAGAGACATATTGAATTTATACAATGTAACTATGTGTCTTAATATATGTACCATTTAGAACTTAGGATTCTGTAGAGTACATTGTAAATAAATAAATAAATACCAAGGTTTATACATTAAACCAGGGTTGGCAAATATCATGATATATAAATATCCAAATATCGGATATATATCAATATATATCTAAATTTGGATGTTTATTTATATTTTTAAATTATTTCATCTGTTTTCTGGAAAGATATATTTTAAAAATTCAAAATCACTTAATTTAATATAATATGTTATAAATCTGTGAATTTGTATTTCAATTCTATTCAATGATAGTTGTTATCACAATAACAAGTTTTTTTAGTACTCCTTTGTTAGGAATGTAAAATGTAGGTAAAAAATACAAGTTTAGGAATATGAACACATCATATATTTTTGCTTTTAATTTAATTATGGTTCAACTTAAAACCCAGAATTACTGGGCTTGTTAATTAAATTAAAATGAACCCAAACTGGATTTTTTATTTTTGGCTTTGTAAAATATTTATTTCATAAAACAAACAGCAAAATCGGGAGCAAAATATTGCTCCTTTCAATCAGAAATCCGAGCTAAATAAAAATGCCACGCGGCAAAGAACAACAGGTGGTCAACGTCTCGGAAAGATGGGGGGGAACCACCGCATCTGATGAATAGAATTTTAGAAAAAAAATATTGATATATATCAGGATAAATATCGTCGCATAAATATCATGATATTTATCAAGATATATATCAGGATATTTATCACGGATATATATTTAGTACTTCTATGTTAGAAATATAAAATGTAGGTAAAAAATACAAGTTTATGAATATGAACACTCAATTCTATATTTTTGCTTTTAACTATGGTTTAACTTAAAACCCAGAATTACTGGGCTTGTTAATTAAATCAAAATGAACCCAAACTAGATTTTTTATTTTTGGCATTGTAAAATTTTTATTTCATAAAACAAACAGCAAAATATTGCTCCGTTCAATCAGAAATCGGAATTAAATAAAAATGCCACGCGGCAAAGAACAACAGGTGGTCAACGTCTCGGAAAGATGGGGAATCACCGCATCGTAAGCAGCATAATACGCTGTTGCCGGCTCAGCGGCAGCGGGGCCATATTTTTATACTGATGAATAGAATTTTAGAAAAAAATATTGATATACAGAAGTTCTTACCAAATGGGAAACTTTTTTATTATTAATTTTACGAAAAAAAATTATTCTTTATAAAAAAACTCTGCATGGTCTAAAACCTAAAATGCAACCATCAAATATCGAAATTTTCCAGTCATATACGAGGTTTGTCAAAAAATGTGAATTTTTCCCAAGAGTAAAAGTACCTTTATTTTTGACATTATCAAAAATTGTCATTAAAAAAAGTTGATCAGAACTAAAAACCCCGTCTAAATATGCAATAACACGCATTAAATTAATTAAATCATTAAATAATTAATAATAAATCAATAAAATAATTTTTCAACATAAATGCGTATAATTGCACATTTAGCCGTAGTTTTTAGTTCTGATCAACTTTTTTTAATAACAATTTTTGATAATGTGAAAAATAAAGGTAGGTACTTTACTCTTGGGAAAAATTCACATTTTTTGACAAACCTCGTATATGACTGGAAAATTTCGATATTTGATGGTTGCATTTTAGGTTTTAGACCATGCAGAGCTTTTTATAAAGAATAATTTTTTTTTCGTAAAATTAATAATAAAAAAGTTTCCCATTTGGTAAGAACTTCCGAAGACACGCTGTATATCAGGATAAATAATATCGTCGCATAAATATCATGATATTTATCAAGATATATATCAGGATATTTATCGCGAATATAATATATCCTGCCAACCTTGCATTAAACGTCGTAAAATGGGTTTGTTTGATAAAAAAAATACCAGATGGGATGAGTAAAGGTCAATCGTACTGTCGCAGTCGCAATCTTAGACTAACAGTATTTGATCTCTATTACAATATTTTTTTCTGTTTCAGTTGAAGAACAGGATTTACTTAAAAACTACGAGAATAATCCAGACAAAAAAATTGAAATTTTGCAGAAGTTTATGATTGAACAGAAGGATGAATTAAGAGAGTTTGATATGAAATTGGTATTAGAACTGGATAAAAAGGTAAACCATTTTCATAATTAAAATGTATTGTTAGCTTAGTAATTATAGTTACCGGTCCAGTAATCCAATAATGATATTTTTTATACATATTTTATGCCAAGATCTATAAACTACTAAGGTTGTCTCATGTGATGCTGATCTACCTTAACGCGTCGCGATAGCTCTACGTCATACGGCGTCCGGCCGACCTTTTATATCGATGCCATTAAGTATTTTCCAATGATCTGTGCTAGCAGATCATTGGTATTTTCCCATAATATTTGTCTAATAGAAACTCGGAAAATTTAAAGAAGTATTCACATACAATTATTTCTAAAGAAATGCGATGCCCTGTCAGCGAGATTTATTGTTTTTGATAAATACAAATAATTTTTTAATGATCTATTTTTGAGAATTATTTAGGTATTTATTTATAGTATCAACAACTTAACAAGTTAATTATAGATACATAAACCCTATTTCTAAAAGCTTATACCTAAGCTATAATAATAATTTAATTAGTATTGCAATTACAGTAATTGGCTAAGCAGGTGAGTTTTTGTTCAGATTTGTCCTCAGTGCAGGAACATAAAATACATGTGCAGATCTAGTGGTTCACTAAGCCTATTCTAAACGGAAGCTGTCCTAAGAACTCTTTATTATCTATTTTGTCTCTAATCTCTAATTATTTTATATAGGAAATAATTGCTGCTTCTATACGCAATAGCTTTGAAAAAAGGAAATTAAACAAATTACACAAAAGCCTTTGATCTGTACCTCTTGGCGGATAAACTGAAAATGACTTGTAGTACGAAAATTTTAAAAATTGACGCTGATGGTAATGGTAGGAGACGACGCCGCCGGTGTATAGGAAATAATCTACCAAACTATATTATGCTGATCTGAATAATAACGGGTCCCTTTTTAACAAAAGTAAGACTAGTAGAATGGGTTTTTCGCTGCAAGACATTGGCGCGACCAATGCTGGAACCGCGAGACGGTTAGGTTCTTAGGTGTCAGTCTCGATTCTGGTCTACTGTGGGATGCTCATGTAGGGGAGTGTAGGTAGAAAACAAACTCAAATTAGAACTGATTATTTTAAAATATCTTACTTTTCCGGCAATCTTCGATATAATACTTTCAAAATATGTAAGGCTGCTCGGGTGCCAATTCTGTAAGGGCACTTTTTTTGGTGCGGTTACTTTTTGTAACGGCGGATAAAAATTGCTTTTTGAATCTGGCTAATAAAAATTATATTTTTGTACGGATTAGAAAATACTTTTTGTAAAGAATCTCTATTTTAATCTCAATTGTCAAGTTATCCCTCAGATGCGGAAGTTATTCAATTTCGGGTATTCGGCGGTCGGTAATTCGGCGGTAAATTCGGTCGGGTTTGAATTGAATAACTTCTAAAGCGTTCTGTGGGCGGAATTAAAGAGAATATACAAAAATGAACGGAGTTTTACTCGAGCGCCACTGATTTTAATTTTTAGGGAAAATCAGAACCCCCGGAGCCCTGGGTAACCTTTAAACAGTTGGAGACAGAGTTCTATTAGCGCATACAGATAACAGTCATTCACGCCTCTAAGTTCCTATGGGAAATAAAACACACCTATGTCGGGAAATGTAAAATAATTTTATTTTTGTAACAACAGAAATTAAAACAAATGTACAGGTTACAGTATCACGTTACAAATGCTACCCTATAAGTAATAAAAAAAATCAAAATTTCTTGGAAAATTGGCGGTAATTTACAGTTAAGCTTTTCGGTGGAACAAATTTCAAACAAACGGTATTAAAGTGGGTTTCATGCGACGGTGTTACATAAGACGAAGTCCGGTAATAATTTTAAGAACGGAAAACTTATAAGCGGGCGGTATGAAAATAGTATTACAGCGGCGGTTCTAACTACTGGTGAATGCGGTGGTAATTATCGAGCAACTATAATCATGCATATAGGCAAATGAAAAATGATTAAAGCGTGGCGGTATTAAGCAAAAGCAAGCTCGGCAAACTATCGAATAAATCTAGTTCTAAATACGGATAAATGAAAATGATTGTAAGGCGGCGGAAAAATTTAGCAGGAAATAATTTTCAAATAAATAAAAAAAATCAGTGTTGCTTACCACAGATAATAACGGTATTCGACGACGGCGGAAAAGAATAATAAAAAAATGAAACGGCAAACGGTTCACTAGCTGAAAACTAAGCACTTTCAAAATCACTTTTGGTCGGCTGCAAAGCTGGATCGAGAAGGGCTCGTATTTTTGGTTCGATCTCGGATTTCAACTTTTTATCTCCCACCACGGAAATGGTCAAAAATCTGGGGATTTTAAGAACGGTGCGCGTTCGCTATCTTTTCGAATCGGTACCGGAGATAACGCTGAATTTACCTGTATCGGAATGCCATATATTGGTTTGCCAATTAAGACGGTTTCTGTGATAGCGGTAACTAATTAATTTCTCTGATTAAATTCAAAACCTTTTGTTACCAGCGGTTAGAAAAATATTCAATAAGTCGGTTGCATGAAAGAAACAGAAAAATTAATTGAAAAACTACGGAGATAATTATTTTCTAATAATTCGGTGCTAAACCTGTTGTCAATTCGGTAAAACTTAGGTAACTTCGTTACATTCCCCCCTCACTTGCTAAAAAAAAATTGAACGGTAGTAATCAATTTTTTCTTTTACTCTGGGAGTCTCCGGACGAAAGCGTCCTTATGGCCGCAGGTCGGGCATGGTAGCGTCGGTAGGCTGGCGGTCTCTAGCGTCCTGGACCGGTGAGGTGGACAGGCTAAGCGTCTGGCTCGACATCTTCTGAAAAGTAAATAGCATTGGGTAGTTCCGGGTTCGGTTGTAAGAATTACCCTCGGTTTCGGGGGGTCTGGTTAGATAGAGTGTGCGGTTTTGAGATCTTTAATATGGATCCGACGGAAAATTTTGCCATTTTCACCCTTAAGATCGTATACTACCGGCGAGTGAACTTTTATTACTTTATGTGGACCGGAGTATTTGGGTGCTAGTTTGGCGTTGAAATGTTTTGCGGCGGAGGACAGGTGGTGTTCACGCTTCAGTACCTTGTCACCTAGGTGACAACGCCAATCACGGCGGCGGAGGTTATAGTACCGGCTCTGCGTAGTAAAAGCACGGGCCAGGTGTACCTTTACTAGTTCAAAAGTTTCGGTGAGTTTTTTGAATCTTTCGATTATCGGACCGGTGTCTGCGGGGTTTTCGGCGTCGGAGTTTTCAGGTTCGGGTTGTTCGCTACGGTATAGAGATTTAGGGGGTTCTAACTCGCGGCCAAAATTTAAAAATGCTGGTGAGAACTCGGTACTGTCGTTACGTGAAGTATTATATGCGAACGTCAAATCAGGTAGATGTACATCCCATTTTCTCTGGTCGTTTTGACAAAATTGGGCGACCATAGTTTTCAAAGTTTTATTTGCGCGTTCAACCGGGTTGGACTGGGGTGTATATGGCGGTGTAAAACGGTGTTGAATTCCGTAGTCGGTAAGCATCTGGGTGTAGGTTTTTCCGGCGAACTGAGTACCGTTATCGGTAATAATGGTCTGAGGGCGGCCAAAACGGGTTAAAATCAGTTCATATAATGCCTGACTAACGGCGCGCGCAGATGCTGTGCGTATCGCGCGGCATTCGATCCATTTGGTGAATCGGTCCTGAAAAACTACAACGTAGCAGTTTCCCTTTGAGGATCGCGGTAATGGGCCTACTAAATCTGTGCTAACGGTTTCCCATGGTTTACGGTTTTTAGAGGGTTGCATTTTTCCAGGTATTTTTTGCTGAGATGACTTATACTGTTGACATGACGTACAACCTCTGACATATTTGGCTATGTCGCGGAACATTCCTGGCCAATAATATCGCAACACTATTTTTGCGGTGGTTTTTGCGATCCCAAGGTGACCAGCAGTCGGTACGTCATGATTTTCCTCTAAAACAACGTGTCGGGCGGGTTTTGGAACACATAGTTTCCACGGATCAGACATTTCGGGCTCGGTCATGTCGGAAGAATCCCAAAAATGACGGTATAAATTTCCATCTCGGATACAATAGTCAGGAAAAATTTTTGGGTTTAGTTCAACTTCGGTCTTTTTCTTTGTATACCAGGGGCACTCGGTTTCGTTTGAAATGATATTTAGCGGATCACTGTCGGTTTCCTGACTGGTACTAGGGAGTGGATCACGGGATAACGCATCGGCTACTTTATTTAAAACGCCTTTGCGGTACTTGATTTCAAAATCGTATTGCTGCAGGAAAATACTCCACCGCGCAAGTCTACCACTGGGACTTTTTAAGGAATGCAACCAGCGAAGGGATTGGTGATCGGTCAAGACGGTAAATCTGTATCCTTCCAGATAAGGGCGCATCTTTTCAATACCCCATACTATTGCTAAACATTCCTTTTCGGTGACGGAGTACTTTTTTTCGGCTGACGATAGGCTTCGACTCGCGTAGGCGACCACGTGGTCACCATCTTGGTCATGCTGTATCAGGGCTGCACCCAAGCCTTGGTCGCTAGCGTCGGTTTGCAGTATAAACGGTTTATTGAAATCCGGACAGGTTAATACGGGCGTTCGGGTCAGGTAGTCTTTAAGCTTAAGGAAGGCCTCTTCCTGTTCTGCGGACCATTTCCAGCGGATTCCCTTTTTTAGAAGCTGGTGTAACGGTGCTGCGATTTGTGAGAAACCTGGTACGAATCTCCTATACCAGGAGGCGATTCCTAAGAAACGTCTAAGGCCACGGATATTAGAAGGAGCGGACAGTTGTTGTATTGATTCTACTTTATCAGGGTCGGTACAAATGCCTTCAGCGGTTACTAGGTGACCTAAATATTTTAGAGAACGGCGGCCAAATTGACATTTATCTGGATTAAGCTTAAGGTTTGCTGCACGGAGGCGGCGGAATACTTCGGCAAGGTTATTCAGGTGTTCATCTAGCGTTTCGCCAAGTACGATAATATCGTCTAAATACGCAAAACAGTACGGATCCATTTCTGGACCGATAATTTGGTCCATAAGCCTTTGAAATGTCGCGGGGGCGGAATGTAGGCCGAAAGGCATGACTTTAAACTGAAACAACCCTCTTGACGGTATTGTGAAAGCTGTAATGGGGCGGCTTTCTGGTGCTAAAGGTACTTGCCAGTATCCCTGCTTAAGGTCCAAGCTAGAGATATAGCGGGCTTTTCGGAGCTTGTCTAGGATGGCATTTATGTAGGGTAAGGGGTATGCGTCTTTGCGGCTGACGTCATTAACTTTTTGTAGGTTAACACAAAATCGAAATTTTCCATCCTTCTTGCGAACCATCACAATTGGAGAACTATACGGACTCGAACTTTTTTCAATTATACCGTCGGCGAGCATTTGGTCAACCTCGGCATTAATAATGTCCTGCATGCGCGGGTTCTGGGGGTAGTATCTTTGTTTAATCGGTTCTGAGTCAAGTAAGTGAATACGGTGCTCTATCAGGGGTGTTGTGCCTTTTATATTTTGAAATAAGGGTAGTTGACGGTCTAAGAAAGATTTTAAACGTAATTCCTCTTCCTCGGTCAAGGTCAGGGGTGGGTGAGAAGAGATGTCTTCAAGCAAATTGCAGAAATCGGTTCGCTCTGACTTTGGAATTATTTCACCATCTATAAAAACCTCGGTTGTATTTAAATCGACGGTAAATTTATGTTTACTAAGTATATCCATTCCTAGGATTACTTCGGCCGCTAAGTTTGGTAGGTAATTAAAAGTTTCAGTAATATTGTGGGAACCTATTTTCAACCTAACGCGATAAGCCTCGGAGACAGCGGTCAGGTGTCCGTCTGCTAGCTTTACGTTCGTAGCTGACGGTTTAACGGTTTGGTATTGGTTTTGACGGCATTGAGAAGCTATTGTGTCTCCTATATACGAGCTTATTGCGCCGGAATCGACAAGGGCAGTAAAAGTTGTATCATGGAATTTAACAGATATTATCGGTCTACAGTCATGGTTTAAAAGCATTATTCGGTCTGGCGGGGCTTCGGCATTTACCTGCGCATGCCTCGCTGTTGCGCAGTGCCTCTCCCGTTTCCCGGTCTTGTACACTTGCAGTCCCGAGACATTATTCCTTCCCGGCCACATCTGGAGCAGAATAATTTAGGCCGGTTTTGACAATTTTGACGCATATGTCCGGTCTGTCCACATCTCCAACAGATTGACTCTTGGTTACCGGCGGTATTTTGGTTAGCCGGTCCGGTACGGGGTGAGTGAGGTGTTGTGTGTACCGGAGCGGTTCTATTAGTATTAGCTGCGGATGTAGACGGTGTTTCGGGGGGTGGCGGCGGTGTATAGGTAGGTTGTGACTGTTGAGCTTGCGGATAAGCTGGCGGTACCTCCCTATGCGATCTAGAATGCAAATTTGACTGGTGGTACTGGGGGTTTACTGGCGGTCGCGATTGGTAACTTGTAGAATATGATTGTACACGTTTTGATTCCTGAATTTCCCGGTTTAAAATTTCATATTCCCGTACGGCCTTTGAGAACGACCCGGTATCATGAAAATCGTTACGGCGTATGTATTGACGGTACTCCGGTAGCAGGTTCCGGTATAACCAGTTCAGTTCCTGATATAGTGAAATATTTCCATGACGGCGAATCAGAGTTTGTAGTGCGGTAATATATTTGCCTACTGGTTCGTTGTGTTTTTGCACACGGCGACTAATTTCGGCTTCTAGATCAACCTCATAATTAACCGGAAAATAAAAAATTCGAAAAGCGGTTTGGAAATCTGTCCAGTTTTTCCAGTTATGTTTATTATTTCGGAACCATAATGCGGCATCGCCCTTTAGGATTTCCGGTATTTGGGGGAGTATGGTATCTGGATTTATGCTTTGAGAGGTGCAGATTTCCTCTACCCTTTCCAGAAACGTTGCAGGGTCGGAATTTCCATCAAAATAAACATTCCAATTCCGTATTTGTATTACATTCTGGTTGCTGGAAAACGGTGATGGTTGAAAAATAGATGCTGGAGCTGTTCGATGGAGTATGGGCGGGGTACAGGGATTATTGGCCCATTGAGGGTTGAAAACTGGGGGTGGTATCACCACTGGGGGCGGAGCAGTTGATATCGCTGGCGGTATAGCATAAAATATAGGCTGTGTCATTGCTTGTTGAAAATTTGGAGCTATGCACACGGGTGGTGTGGTCTGAATTAGGAGTGGCGGAGCTGTAGGTCGATAAATATGGGGTAGGCAGGTTGTGGGTGCGGTAACAGCTGTGGCTATCCCGGTTGTCAGAGTGGGCGTATAACTCGGCATTGCAAAAGAAAGTGTGCGTTGCGGAGTTAGATGCATGGTTGTCGTAACCGTGGTTGTAGTGGTAGTTGTCAATGACAGGGTTGGTACCGGTATAGGGGTTGGGGGTTGCTGAATCTGGACGGTTGGGTTAGATACGCCAGGCGGGAACGCAAACGGATGTTGTACGGGTTGCGGTGACGCTCTACCCTCGCGTACGAAACGTACCAGTCTTCTGCGCATGTCGTCTACTGTACCGGTTGCGTCCAAATTAAATCTTTGCAGTTGGAGTTCTAAGTTTCCCTTCCGCAACAAATAAATCCATCCTGTTCTAAGGCTAGTGAAGTAATCGGCCGGTATGTCAAATGGTAGTGGGGGTACAGGGGGTATATACGCGGGCGATAGCGGTATTGTTTTCGGTATCACTCGTTCCGTTTCACTATCACTTGAAGACGGCATATTTTATTTAATTTCTTTTCCGACAAAAAAATTATTTTTCCAAATAAAAATAGCACCCTGTATAGGCAGCGTAAAAATAAAATAATTGCAGAATTTATTTTTCCCTACTACAAGTAAAATTTAAAAAAAATCCCCAAAATTTTCCTCTCCGGTAGATATATACCAATACTTTTACAAGACCCTGTATACTGGTTATGAGAAAACCAAGTTTTCCTGTGAAAAATTTTCAGTAGCACACGGTATACTAAGGGAAAAGACTTCCTAAATACCGGTAGGTATAGAATAAATAACACCCTGTGTATTCGGTTAAAGAAAAAAAAAATCCTATCCCCGTATAATTAATTTACAAAGCCATTAGTATTTGCGTTTAATAAATTCGCACGGAATAATATTATTAAAATATTCAACTTTAGAACGCTATACTGTCCGGTGGATTGCTTTTCTTATCAGGTGTTAACGAGATAAGACTGGAATGCGGTTTCTTTATCTCCCAAAAAAACTATCGGCGAGAACGCAAATGACCTATGCTGCTAAAATCTGCTCGGGCGTCAATTCTGTAAGGCTGCTCGGGTGCCAATTCTGTAAGGGCACTTTTTTTGGTGCGGTTACTTTTTGTAACGGCGGATAAAAATTGCTTTTTGAATCTGGCTAATAAAAATTATATTTTTGTACGGATTAGAAAATACTTTTTGTAAAGAATCTCTATTTTAATCTCAATTGTCAAGTTATCCCTCAGATGCGGAAGTTATTCAATTTCGGGTATTCGGCGGTCGGTAATTCGGCGGTAAATTCGGTCGGGTTTGAATTGAATAACTTCTAAAGCGTTCTGTGGGCGGAATTAAAGAGAATATACAAAAATGAACGGAGTTTTACTCGAGCGCCACTGATTTTAATTTTTAGGGAATATCAGAACCCCCGGAGCCCTGGGTAACCTTTAAACAGTTGGAGACAGAGTTCTATTAGCGCATACAGATAACAGTCATTCACGCCTCTAAGTTCCTATGGGAAATAAAACACACCTATGTCGGGAAATGTAAAATAATTTTATTTTTGTAACAACAGAAATTAAAACAAATGTACAGGTTACAGTATCACGTTACAAATGCTACCCTATAAGTAATAAAAAAAATCAAAATTTCTTGGAAAATTGGCGGTAATTTACAGTTAAGCTTTTCGGTGGAACAAATTTCAAACAAACGGTATTAAAGTGGGTTTCATGCGACGGTGTTACATAAGACGAAGTCCGGTAATAATTTTAAGAACGGAAAACTTATAAGCGGGCGGTATGAAAATAGTATTACAGCGGCGGTTCTAACTACTGGTGAATGCGGTGGTAATTATCGAGCAACTATAATCATGCATATAGGCAAATGAAAAATGATTAAAGCGTGGCGGTATTAAGCAAAAGCAAGCTCGGCAAACTATCGAATAAATCTAGTTCTAAATACGGATAAATGAAAATGATTGTAAGGCGGCGGAAAAATTTAGCAGGAAATAATTTTCAAATAAATAAAAAAAATCAGTGTTGCTTACCACAGATAATAACGGTATTCGACGACGGCGGAAAAGAATAATAAAAAAATGAAACGGCAAACGGTTCACTAGCTGAAAACTAAGCACTTTCAAAATCACTTTTGGTCGGCTGCAAAGCTGGATCGAGAAGGGCTCGTATTTTTGGTTCGATCTCGGATTTCAACTTTTTATCTCCCACCACGGAAATGGTCAAAAATCTGGGGATTTTAAGAACGGTGCGCGTTCGCTATCTTTTCGAATCGGTACCGGAGATAACGCTGAATTTACCTGTATCGGAATGCCATATATTGGTTTGCCAATTAAGACGGTTTCTGTGATAGCGGTAACTAATTAATTTCTCTGATTAAATTCAAAACCTTTTGTTACCAGCGGTTAGAAAAATATTCAATAAGTCGGTTGCATGAAAGAAACAGAAAAATTAATTGAAAAAACTACGGAGATAATTATTTTCTAATAATTCGGTGCTAAACCTGTTGTCAATTCGGTAAAACTTAGGTAACTTCGTTACAAATAATTAAAAACTTTAATTTTGAATCAATAATTATCCCTAGTAGTAGTAATTGAGGGGAGGTTCCGAAAACCTGGCAAGTAGACCAACCGCGATCCTTTTTGCCTACCCCAGAGTCTTCCCCCAATCACACTAACCACCTTGGCCCCCGCCAAAGCGTCCCGACCTCTTTATGAAGTTAAGTATGTCGCTCCAGGCTAGGGCCGTGATTTCTTCCTTTTGGAGAGCCGCCGATCCCAGGGCCTCGCAGGCGCCCCGAAAATGCAGCGGGGTCTCTTCCTCCTCCAGGCATCTGGCACAGATTGGGTCGTCTTCGACGCCAATCCATAATTATCCCTGAATATTTAATACTGTTTACTAATTCCAATTTTTCACCATCAATCACAACATTTAAAGTTTGACAATTTAAATTATTACCCATAAACATACATTTAGTTTTTGAAATTTTTAACTTATTTACTTTTAGCCAATTTAATAATATATTTAGGTATCTCAGAATTTAGAGTATTTAGACCATGAAAAATATTTAAAACATTAATTAAGGTGTCATGAGCAAACATTTCTAACTTACACATTTTGACAACTAAGGGCATAGCGTTAATGTATAAAATAAATAATATTGGACCTAGTATACTTCCTTGAGGAACTCCTATATTATTTATTTTTTTATTTGAATACGTTTTTGACATCTTTGTTTTGTGACCCGTTACTTAAATAATTTTTAAACCATTTATAAACGTTTCCACGAATACCATGCTGATACAATTTACTCAATAGTCTAGCCCCGTCAATTGTTTCGAATGCCCGCTTAAAATCCAAAAATACAGCTTAAAATTAATAAAACTATTGACCATTGTGTAGGTTTAAAGGTTGTGGTTCTATTTTATCTTATTATAGGTTACGGATCAACAAAATATTTTGGAACAAGCAGGAGTACCTGGTTTTTATTATACTACCAATCCCTTGGAAATTAAAGTTCAGATGCATCTCTTGGATTTTCTTCTGCGATTGAGTCAAATGCAAATGCCTGTATAGATATTTAAAATTTGATATTCGAAGAGGATTAGATATTTTCAAAGATTTTTGAAGAATTTGGATATTTAGAAAAAACTAAGGAATCTGATAATGAGCTGCTGAATATTCACAATAACATAAATAAAAGTTTCCTCCAGATTTTATGTAAGAGTAAAAGGATAGAAAATTTGACCTTTTGACTAAATTTGATCATATGTTATTATTTGGCATTGTGATTAAATTGATAAAATATTGTCCAATCTGCTGGTATTTTCTTTTTGAAAATAAATCATTTTTTGCACTGGACATTTTTCTTTATTTAACATAATAGTTATTTTATCCTATACTTGAAGTGATTAAAAACATATTTTATCCAAAAACACAGGAAGGCGGAGCACGAGTGAGTGAATGCATGTACAGGGTTATCCAACCAAGACAAGGCGATTTTTTGACTTTTCCTGTACTTTTATAAAAAAAACTGAAATAGCGATCTTAAGTCATTTTCTCCCGCGAATCCGAATATCTTCAGCAAAAAACAATTGAACATCAAATAAAAGTACTAGGGGTCACTTTGATATTTTTTTAAATGGAACACCCTGTATATTTTTACATTTTTAAATTCCACATAAAATTATAATTATTTTTTATTAAATGCACTATTAGTCTATACTTCATAGTTTCCGAGATATTGACTCTCGAAAAGTGACATTTTTGAAATTTGACAGCTTATAACTTTCTAACAGTACGTCTTAGAGCAAAACAGCTTACATGTCCCTGTCTTTAAATTTTATTATCTTCCCAAAAAATCAACTTCCGGTTAAACCGGATGTAACTCGAAAGAAGGAAATATAGTTGTTCCGGTTAACCTGGAAGTTGATTTTTTTTGGGAAGATAATAAAAATTGAAGATAGGGACATGTAAGCCGTTTTGCTCTAAGACGTACTGTTAGAAAGTTATAAGCTGTCAAAGTTCAAAAATGTCACTTTTCGAGAGTCAATATCTCGGAAACTATGAAGTATAGACTAATAGTGCATTTAATAAAAAATAATTATAATTTTATGTGGAATTTAAAAATGTAAAAATATACAGGGTGTTCCATTTAAAAAAATATCAAAGTGACCCCTAGTACTTTTGTTTGATGTTCAATTGTTTTTTGCTGAAAATATTCGAATTCGCGGGAGAAAATGACTTAAGATGGCTATTTCAGTTTTTTTATAAAAGTACAGGAAAAGTCAAAAAATCGCCTTGTCTAGTCTTGGTTGGATAACCCTGTACATAAATAGAAAGTGTCAACTCCTATACACTAGTGTTTAAAAAATATTTAAACGCTAATTATACACTGATGAAGCTTTGCTTTGGTGTCACTTGTCGCTAAACGGCTTGCAAAAATCACCTTATCCTCATACATCCATATGACAGCAACAGAACATGTCCCTCGAATGTTTCTGCGGTGTATTTACGTGCAGGCATCCACGCCGACGATGTAAGACACACTACAATGATATCTTTACTTGATAATAATAGGTCTTCTTCACTTGACGTCTGTGTAACGACAATGGTTTTGTGTTATCGATATATCTCATAAATAACTGAAATCACCTCGTGAATACATTTTTATTCTTGTATCGCCTACATGTGTTACGGAAGAGGATAGGGCCTTATAGTGCCGTTAGGTTTTTATCTCGGAATCTGACTTCAGTGAACAGATTTTTGTGAAACCTTTTTTAATAAGGAAAGGAAAGAAAAAAATGTTTGCTCAGAGGTCTCTACATGTTTCGAACGCAGAAACGTTCATCACCATCAGGAGACAGAAAAATGTATTGCTGATGATTTTAGAGGTTAGAAGAGAAAAGGATAAGTGGTATAAAACCTTAATGGAGCTTTTATGGAATTAACAATTGGTGTGTCGAAATGACATAATGTGAAGAAACATAGAAATAGATTAAAACATACAGAGTATGTGGAAAAGTCAATTACGTTGTAAACTCTTTTTTTTTTTACTATATCCTATACCTATCTTCAACTGATTCGGAAATATTAAGTGTTTTCAGATTTATTGCATTTCAGCGTTTCTTTTTACAGACATGAAATAAAAAATAGTTATTTACCTAACAAGTGCGGAAAGTGGTCCTTTACCGCACGCGACGGCAGTTGCACGAACGACGCGAAGCGGAGTTCGGGCAAGCCGTTAAGGGCGGTAAAGACACTTTACGCACGTGGTAGGTACACAATTTTTCCTTCGAGCAATAATATTTGGAACAAAAATCAAATTTAAAAGAAAAAATTTATAAAAAGTAACAAATATTAATTGTTAAAAGCTATAAATATTTTTATATTATGCATTGCGCGAATGCAAGTACATCAATTGCATTTTTTGAATAAAATTAATACAGTGCGGTAAAGATTCTTTACCGCACTCAGTGCTGTAAAGATTCTTTACCGCACCGGTAAAAAAAAGAATTATATTACAAAATTAATACAAAAAGAAACAATATTTTTTAAAAATATTTATTACATACAAACATTATAATATAAAAATATAGCTAACGATAAATATTAAAATTAAATGTACAATTATTATATATATATTTTATAAAAATATGCCAAAAGTACCTCTTCGTTAATTCCTGACGCTTTTTTTTCTTTGCACCATGTTTGTAATTGTTCATATTCTTTATTGTACCGGTCCTGGGACTTTTGTGGAATTAAAGAGCCGATTGCTGCATTCGCTGCTTCAGATATTTCTTCATCGGAGCTCTCCATCTCTCAAGAATAAACGTTATACCACAGCTTTATATTAGAAAATGAAAAATTTGAACCACGAAACACGCGAAATTAACTGAACTGTTTAGATGGTATCTACAGACGCGAAATATAATAATGAGTTGTTGCTATGGGAATACAATGCAATGCAGTCGAGCAGATTTTGACTAATGCCATCTAGATCAGACGTTTAATCAAATTCCTGTCATAAAAATTATGACATAAAATTATTTATAATATTTTAGGTACAGGGTGTTTCATTATATAAGTAGAGAAGAAACGTATAAAAGTATGAGACCAAAAATAGGTACCTAGTAAAAATATTCGTAATGATGTGATACTTATCGCCGTTAGTTGTGGTTAGCATCATAATGTAGTAAATTAAATAGAACATATTACGCATATAATAAAATTTACAAGAGTGCGGTAAAGAAATTTTACAGCATTGGGTGCGGTAAAGAAATTTTACCGCACTTACCGCACTGAGTGCGGTAAAGTACTACTTACGACATGAAAATGAGTGCTGTAAAGTGTACTTTACCGCACGCGAGTAGGAAAAGGTATAAATAGTTTTGTTTACTTTTGTTTAAAACTCCTGACCTTAGCAAATTGTTGTCTGTCTGCATGACAGTATTTTGTCAGTGTTATAGTCAATTTCGTTAACTGCAAATCAGAAAAATGGTTTATTTTTAACAGAAATGCACAAAATAACAATCCTACAGATGATTGTTCATGGAGATAAAACACGGGACACAAATGGAAGTTGCTAGCGAGCATTTTTCATGAAAAATTTCCAAATTTGCCGCCTATAACTCAAGGGAAATTAGTAAAATAGAAAAGCAGTTTCGCCAGCTTGGACATGTAAAGCAGATAAAAAATGTAGCTGCCAATGCAATAAGTGATGATACCAAATTAAATATTATGCTTGAGTTTGACGAAAACCCACATACTTCTAGTCGAAAAATAGGCCCAATGCTCGATATTAGCCATTCATCGATTATTCGAACATTACAAGAAAATAAAATGATACCTACTCATGAGCGCGTGAAAGATGATTTTGATAGGAGAATGACGAGAACGTATTTTTGGAAACAAATGATGGCAATGTCAGATAACAATGTAATCCAATTAGAACATGTTTTGTTTTCTGATGAGTGCACCTTTACACTTCACGGTCATGCTAATTGTCAGAATTGCCGCTATTGGTCTAGGGAAAATCCTCCGAAGAACATACGCAATATCCTGAAAAGGTTAATGTTTGGGCAGGAACAGATGGAGATCATATCATAGGTCCCTTTTTCATTAATGGCAATTTAAATGGCGATAATTATTTAGCACTGCTCCAAAATAATGTCTTGCCAACTTTGACAAACTTATATCCTGATACAGCAAACCCACAACTTCCAGCGAATATGATATGGTTTCAGCAAGATGGAGCACCGCCCCATTACCAAATCAATGTCCGGCAGTACCTCAACCGAGTATTTCCAAATCGGTGGATAGGGACGTGGATCGATGGAATGGCCAGCACGATCCCCTGATCTGACGCCATTAGACTTCTTCTGGGGTTATGTGAAAAATATTGTATACAACACTAAACCCCTCGACGTAGCCGACTTAAGAAAACGAATAACGCTTGCAATTAGATCGGTCGACACCCCTGAGATGTTCAGTAACATTTAAAGATTAGGATATGATGCCAAGACGTTCGCGCGAGCATTTTCAACATCTTCTACATTAATGTTTTTTTTTTGTTTCTTACATTATCAAGAAATAAACAGTATTACTTATTAGTTTTTGAGTGTGTTAATTTTTGCAATAAATCTGAAAACACTTACTATTTCCGAAACAGTTGTAGATAGGCATAGGATATTGTACATGAAATATGTCTAAAATTTTCTGAAGAATCCAAAAATTGAATAATGTACAGGGTGTTGCGTTTAAAATAATAAAGTTGGTATTGGCCACTGTTACATGACACACCCTGTATAAAAAGCTTGTTTAAAAAAAAATTCGCAACTAGAAATACCAATCGACGTGTCCAAGCATTTATTATCGAATTTATTCCATTTGACTGATACACACTGTATAGAGTACCGCTTACTTGATCAAGAATCGCTAGGACACGTCAATTTTGGTTTTTTGTGCGTACTTTATAACCCTTAGCACTTATTTTCACATTGTAACTGATGTATATTTACCTGCGGCATACGGTATAATAAAATTCAATTACATAATAAGGTATACATTTTTATTTTAACAAAAATAAATAGCAGTAAGTACAAGAGTCTAATAAAAATTGTAAGAACAAACATATGGATATTGTCTGTAATTTCTAAATAATTTTATATTAGCTGGTTTCCACATTAGGAAATATGTTTAATTTTTCAAATTACCATATTAAAATTAGTCCAGGTCAAGAACTACAAAATACATATTTGTATAAAACCAACTTACTGTTATAATATTAACTAAATTATTGTTGATTAGAGTAATGTAACTGAATTTATTTATATACAGGGTGTCCCAAAAGTAATGGGACACAGAGCAACAGCAGACTCCTTAAGGCGAAATAATGCGATTTATTTAAACTTGCCTTATCCCATAATTGATAACGACCAAGATACAGGGTGTCAAAGTTTTAATTTTGTTTTCGTTTTTTTGCGATTATATAACGAAACGACATAGCACAAAATTAAGGGTTTTGGGGTTTTTTGAGGCAAGGAATTCAAAATTATCCATATTTTTTGTGTAACCAGTAGAGGGCCCACTCCTTTTATCTGGCATAACTTTGTTTAGGATTCGTATATCGATCCGACTATTAAAAAAACAAGTTACTTTACTTCTTTTACGTCAAAAACGTATAACTTATTCAAATCGCTAGAAGCAACCATTTTCGAGATACTCGCATTCGAAATTTTTAATGCAATAATCCTAAAATATTTAAAATAATTGTGAATTCGTATTACTATTATTTATCACAGCTGACCTTGGTTTAAAACAACGACGTTTCTAAGGCAACAACATGTTACATAAAGTATCATCTGTCAAAGTTATTAATTTTCTTCGTATAATACCTACCCTATATTATCAATTTATTGGGAATGCCTCGACATAATTTATTTTCCAATGCGGAAATGCGTGATATGCTTGGTATTTATGCACAAGAAAATTTTGACGGTCGGAGTGCAGGGCGCAGGTAAATGTATTGAGGTCAATGATGGCCATTTTGAACAATTGCTATCACGGCGTTACCATTTTTTTTCTATTTTGTTACTTTTAAATGTTATTAAACTAAGTATTAAATAAAATTTTTGTTTGGAGTAAAATTAGTAATTCCGTAGGTATACGAAAAAGCGTTTTTATTAGAAAAAAATAGTCAACCTTAAGCAAATGTAGCTGATTTAAAATAATTTTAGGTTAGAAATTCATCGTTTTGCTTGATTTTCCGCTGCTTTTGGACCAACGTACTTAGTTGCATAGGACGTATGAAATGCGATTATCTCGAAAATGGTTGCTCCTAGCGACTTCAATAAGTTATGCGTTTTTAATGTAAAAGAAGTAAAGAAACTTATTTTTTTAATAGTCGAATCGATATAAGAATCCTAAACAAAGTTATGCCAGATAACCTTGGTAATGCCGTAGGCAGGGCCCTCTACTGGTTACACAAAAACTATGGATAATTTTGAACTCCTCATCTTAAAAAACCCCAAAATCCTTAAACTGCTATGTCGTTTCGTTAAGAAATAATCGCAAAAAAAACTAAAACAAAATTAAAACTTTGACACCCTGTATCTTGGTTGTTATCAATTTTGGAATAAGGCAAGTTTAAGTAAATAGCATTATTTCGGCTTAAGAAGTCTGCTGATGCTCTGTGTCCCATTACTTTTGGGACACCCTGTATATACTGGACAATTATTTATTGCTTCGTATGGTTTTTAAGCAACAATTTTGGAATGGAAAATAATGCGTAGATACCGCATTAGTTTTGTTGAACTACTATATAAACACGAATACGTGTAGGCTATGACATTGCTTTACTATAATAATCAGATTTAACTTTATTGGATTGGATGGGTAGATAGCGGGTGAAGTCAAATGCGCAACATACTATTTCTATGTGTTCGAATACAATATAACTTTAAAACACAAAAAGTGTTTGAAACTTTTTTTTTACTAAAAATAAACATCCCTGATATTATTTACAATATTAAATATGGCTCATCTGATTCCAAGAAGTTGTGGAAAACAACCAACTAATAAAACTTGTACTAACGGAAAATACCGTAGGTAAAAATATTTGAACGTTCAATTGCTAAAAATAAAAAATAATGATTAAGCCAAGTATTTGGCACAGGCTTATTATGATATACCTACTTAGCCTCATAAAATGGACATTTAAAAACTAATTTAAACAAGGTCAATCTTTTGATCATTGGCGGTTGCGGCTTAGGCCCGCTTGTTCGTCGTCTCATAAGAGCAGAGCTTGCCCAGCTCTGTGAGTGAGTATAAAGATGTTGAACATGTTCGTACCCGATTACATTTTACAGGAATTGGCTAAACACGTTCAGGACATAACAGTGTGAGTTTGCAACTTCAATCAAATCTAGTACCCACATTTTTTTTTGGAAAAAATGCACGGGCACGGATATTACCATTTTATAAAAAAAATATTAATACACTATATTCCAAGCAATCGTAATTTTTTATCGACTATTTTTAAGGACACAGTTCTCAAGGTCAATCATGTAGTAAAGACCTATACATGGCTTGAATGCAGGGGTAACTTCCGGAACCTTGCAATTTAAAAAAAAATCATTTGTATCTTGTATTTTAGAAGGGCTGTTCAGGGAGGCATTGACGATTAGTATGCCGGTGTTTTTTTTTTAATAAATGCACAAACTTAAAAAAAAAACAGTTTTTAAAACCACTGAAATTGCCACAATTTACCTTAAAATCCTTGAAAGTAAACACGTCGATTTTCAAAACTGAAGTAAAAACAACAATTTTTACTGGTAACACGATATTTTCTAGTCTATCTAGATGTCATCTCTCCTTCGACAGAATATTTGTTTGTTTTAACAGGAAAAGTTCCGTAATTGCACAAAACACGAAAGTAAACAAAACTATGACGGGCTGACTAGCATCTGCCTTGCTTTAGCAGCTCCAGAATATGTCTGTCTTTCTTCTTCGTATGCCAAAAGCATAAAAATAACTACTCTGATTAACACAGCACTGCAGTGCGCATGAGAATCGTCAATAGTTAGGCAAATCGAATTGACGATAGAAAATGGCGTCATTAATCCCACCTTAAAGAGCATAATATTGAGTTATACAAGTATAAGTACCTACTGGTTTTACTGAATTTGTTCGCAGTTAAAAACTCGCACTGTAGGTACCTAATAAGAAGTGATCACCAAAGGTCAAAAAATGGACTTAAACTACAAATATATACTACATACAAACGATTGCCATATAAAACAAAACAAAGTGACCATAACTAGAGGTTATTATTAAAGGACGGGATTGGAAAATTAATCCAGAAATTAAAATAGAACAAGAGAATAGAATATATCGGTAATTTTTACTATTCCTGTCTGTACATTATCTTGATCATAATCAAATGTGCTAATTCTGTAACGACATCTACACCTCTATAAGCTTACATCGAAGAAAGAACGTGATAATTAAGGTGGAAACACATTACTATCACCTCACGTGAGTTCACATCCTATCACGCCAGAAATAAAATGTATGAATTTCAAGCAGAATCACATTATTAATATTTCACGTGAAGTCATATCATTCATTTTATAAAAACAAGCTGTGGGGTGCTTCGCTAATCGTAACCAAACAATAAGAAAGCTAAATAATAGTTCATCTTCAGAGTTGCGAAGATTTAGAAAGAGCGGGTGCAGTCATTGCGACTGAAAAACGTAAAACTACGCAATGGATAGGTACATGACATTAATTTAAAAAGAAGGGAATTTCACACTTTATTCCAGGAGTTATTGCAAGGCGATGAAGATCGTTTTAAGATGTACCGTCGTTAAAACTTCCTCCATTTTTCTAAAGTCACGCTTCACGAAATTGATGTTTCCAGCACGTGAAGACCTGCAAAATCATGTGCTTTCACGTGAACATACCGTATGACAATAGTGTGTCTCTTGTTAATCTGTACCTATAGAAAAACGGGTCTCATCAAATTCATGCTCACATGTCTTTACGTAAACTCACGGGCCGTGATAGTAATGTGTTTTTGCCTTTACTGAGTTATCTGTCATGTTTTTATCTAGTACCATAAGCTTATAGCGTTGTTTTATCAGTTATAGAATCTCACCTGTATGTTTGTGGCGAATTTACGTTTTTTAAGAATTTTTTGTTTCCGCTATAAAAGTAAATCGTGTCGAAGCGTCAACGTATTTAAGTATCAAAAAAAATATTTTATTGCTTTCAGCTTATCGTGGTAAAAAAAATCTTAAGAAACATTAATTTTGCTACAGTATTTCTGGTTTATGGTAGCGCATGGAAATTCCAAAGTATTTGTATAAAATATGTTAATTATGAAAAAACAATTAAAAATATTAGGATGCAATAATTTATGCACCAATATTTACTTTGGTATTAAAACTTAATCTTATTCAAAAATATTTACTATACTGCCGTCTTAATAAAGCCGCTTCACTATTGGGGATATCGGACATTGGCTGGCGTCTACTAGGTAAGGCTGCGATCACTACCGGTTGTTATTGGGTGCGTATACAAGGGGGGGGGGGGGGGAAGTAACTGCCTCCCCATAAATCCGAAAACATGTAAAAAGTCCAGGTACCTATCCTATTGCTCATTATTCGGTTTACTAAGGAATCAGTAGCGGCTCGTGACTTGTTAACTTGGGGGGTTCACAAAAAAACCACCCACCCCCATCACTTTTAAAGTATCAGCGTATCGAATCCTGAGTTAAGGGTGGGCCGGCCACCCGATATATTGAAGTATCGAACACCCTTGACGTCGTCTTTTAGTAAAAAGTTACCCCTATATTTTGAAGCTCTAAACACCACTGATTTGTTTGGTCTGTTCTGTTAGAGTTTATGGAAGGATGTTTGAACATATTTCAATTTTGAAAATCCTGCAACGGTTTAAAGTATAGAGTAGTAGTAGAGGTGGTTTAAGTGTGCAACATATGGGCATTTTTTTTTTTCCCGATTTCTTAGAAAATTTTATTCTTGATAAAAGTTGGTGCATGTTCGATAATCATATTAGGTGCACTTGGAATGGTTGCAAGTCAAACGGCGTACAGGGTAGGCCAAAAAATATAAAACTTGTACAAGAATAAAGTACCCCTATTTCAAAAAAATCAGAAAAATGTTATTAAGAAAAGTTGTTTAGAATTAAAAGTTATCTATAGATTCGAAAACGTGACCTACTAAAATGAAAAAATATATTTTTTTAAAAAACATTAATTTCCCAAAAATTTTTTTTTATATATTCACCATAAAGACATTCATAAATTAATCAAAATCAAATCAATTTCACATATATTTGTTCAAATTCGAGCATATTTGTAAAATTTACTTGCATTTTTTAATTTATTAAGGAATCACAAACTTCATGTTTTGCAACGATATTAAAAAAAAAATATTTAAAATATCCTAAAAATTCTTTTTAACAAGATAAAACATTAGTAATGATAATATGCTAATTAAAAATCTATCATTAAAAGTGCAAAATTTTAATTTTAAATGGTTATTAAAAAAAACTGTACAAATTAAGCGACAAACAGAAATCCCACTAAAATAATCGCAGATACCTATGGAAAAAACCAAATAATGGCTAAAAGTAAACATTATTATATGGTGCCATTGGTTTTACCAATTTTTATCGTTTTTTTTTTATTATAACTAGATTTATTTATGAAGGTGTAATTTTTTTAATTTAAATTTTTTTTGGAAAATTAATAGTTTTAAAAAAAAATAATTTTTTTTTTATTTTAGGAAGTCACGTTTTCGAATCTATGCATAACTTTTAATTCTAAACAACTTTTCTTAATAACATTTTGCTGCATTTTCTGAAATAGGGGTACTTTATTCTTGTACAAGTTTTATATTTTTTGGCCTACCCTGTACGCCGTTTGACTTGCAACCATTCCAGGTGCACCTACTATGATTATCGAACATGCACCAACTTTTATCAAGAGTAAAATTTTCTGAGAAATCGGTAATAAAAGAAATGCCCATATGTTGCACACTTAAACAACCACACTATACTACTATGTACTACAAAAATACATATTATTATTAACTACAAAAAAAAATTAACAAATAGTATTTAGTTATTTCTCGTCAAATAATAAATTTTAAAAGCCAAATAATTTCTATACCTTTCTCTTCTTTTAAGATTTTAATTTGGCAACATCGCAAAAATTTCACCGACACGCAAACTTAACAGCTCTACCAAGAGTGGAACACAAGCGTCTAGAGTCTGGCCGTGGACTTTTTAACAGCCCAATCAACGTTCGCAATAAAGCGCGGGAAACTTATTAGAATGCGCACATAAATCATTGTATTATTTCCTATTACATAGAGGCGAAAAAATTGATGAAATAAAATAATAAACTAAACGAATTACGAAGAAGTAGTCCATACTCAAAGTGGAGTTAAATGATACAGAAAAAGAAAAGCACGAAGTCTTTCTCCACAATCTTTATTAATCGAAAAACTAGGCGAACCTAGTATCACATCGACATGTTTCGAGTGTAGAAACACTCATCATCAGGAAACAAAGTGAAAATTAAAATGCTGATGTTTTTAGCAAGAGAAAATAATGGTGAGATTGAGCCGTAATGGAGCTTTTAATGGTGTACAAGAGATGTAAAATTGAAAAATCAGAAGGTCAAAAATCAAGACTCCAGCATACTGAAGAGTCGAGGGTTAAGTGTAGAAGCACACTGTCGTGCAGAAAAAGATAGGGTAGTGAAAATTAGGGAGTTTTGAAAAACATATCTGTTAAAAGTATTAATAAATTACTGAAACATCCTGAGTTTTATTATGTTTCTGACTGGGCTCAATAAAACTCAGGATGTTTCAGTAATTTATTAATACTTTTAACAGATATGTTTTTCAAAACTCCCTAATTTTTACTACCCTATCTTTTTCTGCACGACAGTGTGCTTCTACACTTAACCCTCGACTCTTTAGTATGCTGGAGTCTTGATTTTTGACCTTCTGATTTTTCAATTTTACATCTCTTGTACACCATTAAAAGCTCCATTACGGCTCAATCTCACCATTATTTTCTCTTGCTAAAAACATCAGCATTTTAATTTTCACTTTGTTTCCTGATGATGAGTGTTTCTACACTCGAAACATGTCGATGTGATACTAGGTTCGCCTAGTTTTTCGATCAATAAAGATTGTGGAGAAAGACTTCGTGCTTTTCTTTTTCTGTAAACGAATTACCTTGATTTTAAAGAGGATAGTTTAGATTTAAAGAAATATGTTTGACTAAACCTACTACTTACCTACGTTAATAATGTACTTACTACTTTTACAGGTTTTGATTTTTTTGTATTGAGAAATCTTATTGCAAAATACAAAATAATTAATAAAACAAAAAAGAAACGAATGACAATTTTCGGTTTCTTTTAAAATATTTTTAATAAACAATTATCGTTACGTAACAACATTGAAACTGTTTATTTTCTGGGGTTAAATTCAAATTATGACATATATTTGTTAAATGGTCAAGTATTGTATTTATTCTGTACTGTAATGTTGATATTTGTAAATCTGATTATTCCCAACGTATGTAATATTGTGTCGCTTCCTTTCGTGCCTTGAAAGACACTGTTTATTGTTAAATTGTTCATTATATTTACAACACTTGCAGTTTTTTTGTGTAATGAACTTTTGAGAATTTTGAAAAGGAGGTTTTTGGCATAGGTGACGTTTTAAAGAAACCTATATACCGATATTAATAAATAGCATTTTATGTTCCTAATTTACGACAACCGGCTTTACATCGCTTAACCTCAAAATTACTTTCTTTAAGACGGCGGCCTATGATTGGCCGGTTGAAAAGTCCATAGTCAGACTCTAGACGCTTGCGAGTGGAACGGCCATTATCGACAGCTTGTATAGTGACAGAATTTCTCATGAAGTTGTCGTAATATTGTAATTATTGCTATATGTGAAAAAATATCTTATTATTTTAATTATTTACTCAATGAACACGGTGACTTAATATTAAAAAAAAATGTTTACAATACATTCAACTATGTGTATCTCGGATATATTTAAATTGGCGGTAAAGTAGTAAATAAAAAACGTATCTTCTAAACGTCTAGAGATATTGACACAGGCTCGTCATTCTTTTTCTTAATTAGTTATAATTTGTTTAAATATAGTTTATTTTATTTTCTCTGGTACTGAATCTAATTCAAAATATTTGGAAAATTTACAGCACATTAACATTTTATTAGAATCAGTCCTGTGAATAAACCACACCCTAATCAAGTATAAACAATGCAGAAATGCTTTGTATTGTTTTTAGAAATATAATTTTAGTTTTTGTTAAATACTTATATGCAAATAAAAAATCTACTCTCATGGATTACTTCTAATATTTATCAAACGTTTAATCATGCTTGTCCTCAATTATTTTCTGGATACGCTGTAATAGTTGGTTAATCTGTTTTTGCTTGATGAGTTCCTTGCACTGTTCCATACGTTGAACCATGTTTAGTTTCAGACATTGCAATAGTGCGCTGGAGTAACAAATAAACTAAAAATAAATAAAGCTGGAGTAAAATATGTATTATATTTTTTATATACAGGGTGTTATTTAAGTACGCGGCCAAACTCCAAGGGGTGCTTCTTAAAGTGATTTTAAAAAGAAAAGTTCATATAAACATGGGTCCGAAAATGCATAGTTTTTACGATAGGTACAGGGTGTCAAACCAAAAAAAAAATCGGATGTTCATAAAATCTCAATACTGTTTTATTTGATTTTGTTGAAATTTTGCAATTCTATTTGTAATATCAAAAGGATAATTTAGCCTCAATTAGTCTCGGTTATTGTCCCGGGGACATGCAATAAAGTGGTTTTTATTTTTTTTCTCGAAAACAAAGCAAGATATGAAAAAAACTCAGGAGATAAAATAGTTGTATTTTAGTTGCTTAATTCGAAAAAAAAAAAAATAATTTTAAACAAAGTCAGTGGCGCGCAATTTTTTTGTCAAAAATATTACTTGGACTGTCTTCCGGGACGCCACTGGACTTAATAATTTTAATCTAAGATCCTCTTGTTATTACAAACAGAATTGCCAAGAGTATTGAGATATTTACAAACATCCGATTGACACGACACCCTGTATCGTAAAAACTAAGCATTTTCGGACCCATGTTTATATGAACTTTTCTTCTTAAAATCACTTAAATGGCCACATACTTAAATAACACCCTGTATATTAATTCTTTTAAAATTGCAAGTTTTCTCGAAAACACATTGGATACATGTACCAGGTGTTCCACCTAGGGAGGTAATCGGCTATATCTCAGAAAGTAATAGGACTATACTAGGACTTTGAGAAAAAATATATGTCGATAAAAGCGGCCAAGAGAAATTGCTGGAAATTATTTTCAAGTTCGAAAAATGACCGCTAGGGGGCGTAAGAGAACTTTTAAAATAGAAATGCCGATTTTCTCTTGATTTTTCTTAATAAAAATATGTTAAAAATATAAGCATTGTATTCTTCATAAAATTATGCAACTTTATGTTAGGAACCGTTTTTTTCTATTTTCAATAATAAAGTGGTGGGAGAAGGTCAAACCTTTTTTCTTTCAAACGCTGATATCTCTGCTTTGGATAAACCGATTTTATTCAACTTGGTCTTGAAAAAAAGCCCTTCTTTTCCTCTACACGTAAATTTATTAACTATACCATATTGATTCTGATGGGGGCAAGCAGATGGCGTTTTTCCGTAATTCCTCAATGAATAAGGATTTTCTCAAAAAAATCAAATGCCATGATATGACTCTTTCATCATATTTTATTTTAGGCTTATAAAGGCTATTAAATACTGGAATAAATAAATAAAAAATCCAGGTCCGTATTTAAAATAAAAAAGTTGATGGTCGCTCGAATCCGAAACGTCGAATTAAAAAAACTAACCCCATCAGCTTGTAGAGGAGGAAAAGTTACTATAAGGAACTGAAAACCGCAACGTGATATCTTTTGTGAAATTAGGGATAATAATAATTAATATGGAAAAAAAGGCAATTTTTTAGAACATTCATTAATCAATTAAATCACTGGTTTAACAATAGATATCAAGTTGCGGTTTCCAGTTCCTTATAGTAACTTTTCCTCCTCTACAAGCTGATGGGGGTTAGTTTTTTAATCCGACGTTTCGGATTCGAGCGACCATCATCAACTTTTTCTTTTAAATACGGACCTGGATTTTTTATTCCACTACTTAATAGCCTTTATAAGCCTAAAATAAAATATGATGAAAAAGTCACAATATCATAACATTTGATTTTTTTGAGAAAATCCTTATTCATTGAGGAATTACGGAAAAACGCCATCTAGTGGCCCCCATCAGAATCAATATGGTATAGTTAATAAATTTACGTGTAGAGGAAAATAAGGGCTTTTTTTCAAGACCAAGTTGAATAAAATCGGTTTATCCAAAGCAGAGATATCAGCGTTTGAAAGAAAAAAGGTTTGACCTTCTCCCACCACTTTATTATTGAAAATAGAAAAAAACGGTTCCTAACATAAAGTTGCATAATTTTATGAAGAATACAATGCTTATATTTTTAACATACTTTTATTAAGAAAAATCAAGAGAAAATCGGCATTTCTATTTTGAAAGTTCTCTTACGCCCCCTAGCGGTCATTTTTCGAACTTGAAAATAATTTCCAGCAATTTATCTTGGCCGCTTTTATCGATATATATTTTTTCCCAAAGTCCTAGTGTTATTACTTTCTAAGATATAGCCGATTACCTTCTTAGGTGGAACACCCGGTATAATATGACAACACATTTTCTCGAAAACACATTGGATGCATGTATATATATGTTCGGATATTCCACAGTATGAAGATACAGGCTTAAAGACCTTTTTATTGACCCTTGATAAAGTTTTTATATAAAACGAAACGTTGGGATAAATACAATTGTGTCATTTCATTGCCTGCCCTCATTCCCGCCATACTTATTCGGATTTTAAAATATATCTTTACAGAAAACAGATGAAATTATTTAAAAATATAAATAAATATCCAAATTTGGATCTATATCGGATATATATTAGATATTTGGATATTTATATAAATATCATGATATTTGCCAACCCTGGAACGTAGTAAGCGACAAAATGTGTCTGGTCGGCTGTAGTTAAATAATATTTAATCCTATTATGCTTCTTTACGCATCAAGTAGTATTTTAGAAGAAGCCTGGTCAATTTACCTCCGTTTTTAACATGTTATCGCTTACAACACAACCCTATTCGGATGATCTTATTAAATTATGTAACACTTACAAGCTAAAATCAGACCAAATCCAATTGAGAAGTAAAGAATTTCCCCACTTAAAAACAGCCTAACCAGATAGTACAGCATGGGAACTAAAATGACGATAAACCAAAAAGTAATGTTTATTAGGGGCCAAATCCTTCTCTGTGATTTCCATGGTTCCACCCGAAGTTCTTCTGAATTTTTAAAAAAGTCTCCCGTTTGGATAAAACATTCTTTCAATTTGTCCTAAAAAAAAAATAAGACAAATATTGTAGTAATATAAAATACAAAAATATTATAGATTAATGTTAAATTTCGAGGATTTGATTTGGTTAACCATCTATACCATAATTGTTTCGATTAAATTTACATACACCTTACCTTTCTGACAAAAAGATCTCGTAAGAATTTTTCTTGTTCGAGTTCCGTGTCAGGTACCTCATCTAGAGACACCCTCTTTATGTACATATGTGCAGTTACTTGTTTTCCAAATACTAAATTTGTCATAGTTGGTTCTACAGGGTCGCTGTCTTTAAATATCACCAAAGTGTCATAGATAGCAGGAATTTTGCCTCTCATTGACGGTAAACTTGCTACAAACCCTTTTGTTCTGGGTAATAAATGATGCTTCAGCTCTGGAAGGTTGTTTTTACGGGAAAATTCCAGCGATATTTGATGTTTCTTTGGCGTAAATCTTGTTCCTTCTGGGAAAAGCAGCAGCTAAAAGATTTTGTTAAATTAGGCCCTATTACCTTCATTGTCAAAGATAATTGAAAGAATATAATATTCAAATTTATAAAGCGTCACAATATTTGGAGTAGTTGTCAGTATGGGTTTCAGGAAGCTTAGTGAACGGTGATGCAAAATACTTGACTTTTTGAGGCAGCTTTATGGTGATATGGCCGCAGCAGTGTTTTGTGATGTTTCCAAGGCCTCTGATTGTGTCAATCACGGCGTACTGTTTGCGAAGCTGTCCCACTACGGTTTTAAGGGTAGATATTGCTCTGAAGTAATTGAAGTCATATCTTCTGAATAGTAGACAGGGTGTAAGAACTAGAAACGAACAGTCCAGTCCGTCTGACATCCATCACGGAGTACCTCAGTGTTCAATGCTTGGTTCACCTCTCGTTCTTCTGTATATTAATGACATGGCTGCACTTTCGCCGCATTTTTATAAATTTTGCTGCTTATACAACTATTTTATTTATTATACCCCCTAGGGTAGCAATTATATTAAAGAACATTGTTTTTCAGGATCTTAAAAAGGTGAAGGAGGGATATGATTCTAGCTTATTGTGTCTTTAATATCAGTAAAACGAATGTTCTAAGTTTAAATGTGATGGTATAAGTTTAGATGGCTTTAATATCGAAAATAAGCAATAAAATAACTTTCTAGGTATGGTAATCGACGAAAAGTTAAAGTTGGAAAATAACATTGATGTCTTTGAGAAAAAGTTCCTAAAGGCTGATTAAGTTGTGTCTAGTGAGCTGAGTAGATCAGTTGTTACGACTGTTTACTTTGCCCTAATCGAGAGCCACCTTAGATATGGTATTCCATTTTGGGGGTTTTGTAGCCAATCTCCTTTTAGTTCGAGTTTCATACTACAAAAAAGGGCAATATGACATTTCTCTAGAGCAAATGCGCGTGAACATTGTAGACTCTTATTTATACAACTGGGAATATTGACATTACCATGTTTGTTTATCCTGGAAACGATCTGTTTAGTACATAGACACTCGCATGAATGTTCATAAGAACAGACAATTGAATAATCTACCACTACCTATACCAAAGAGCACACTTATTAAGAAATCTTTAATATATGAATGTCTCCTCATTTCTTAAACGTAAAGCCTTCTATAGCTTGGCAGAATATTATAATGATCAATGATGATTCAGGCCTGATTATCTTACCTGTGATAATTCTGGCCTTGGCTTAAATTGGTGGGTTTTTACATATTATCACTATGTATTGTAGTTGTTTTTTTTATCCAATGATGACTACGATTTTTTAATGCATTTTTAAATGATTTTATCACTGTGAATAAGTATGGTTATTTTTCGTCACTGTTTATTGTGTATACTCTGTTAATCAACCATCAATAAAGGTATATCCTGTTTGGAAATGATATGTTCTTTTATTCTTTTTTTTATTTTACTGTCAATAACGATACAACAACATTTAGATGATTGTAGTTAAAATATTTGTGACTGACAAATTCCTTGCAATTTTTTTCAGAGGATATCTTTAGCATAAAGCGTTTACAACGCTTTGTTAAAATTTGCAAACGTAGTTTTTGCGCATTATTCGTCAAATGGCTTGACGTGCTGGGCACATGTCTTTGATTGGCTTATTTTTATTTAAGCTGTAGCAGCTGCTTTAGTTATTTCAACTGAAATTTAATTTACTTCGTAATCGAAGTCAGTTTCCATTTTAACAGTTTTCTAAACTACAAAATATTTATTCAAAAAAGTTTTGTCTGTTTCCTTCCGCCAAACACATCCCCAGACGCGTTTCGCCGTTATTACGGCTCATCAGTGAGGCTCAGTTTGGCAGAAGGAAACAGGGCTCAAAGACAACAGACCCACAAAATATTTGTTTAGGCTTATTTATGCAACTAATATAGTACCACCATGCGCCTAATTTGACAGTTCGTTACTATGGTTACATAAGCAAGAAAATAAAAACATGGGAAGGCCTATATGGCTTTAGTTTAGATTTCCCAAATGGGGAGCGGAAAGCGCTAATTACTTTCTCGCCTATGACACAGTGATATTTTCCAGGTAAAAAAATATTTAGAAAGTGCTTATTTTCCGATAGGTTGTAAAAAGCCTTTACAGGAGTCATTTTGTAAGCCTTGAACTATTGGTTTTCGTAGCAAACTAGTAAATTATTTCTTGTTTGAATCTGTCATATCTTGACATCAAAGCCAATTTAAAAATGAAATCCAATCGATATACAGTGCGTTTTTCTTAACGCGGGCCATAGGGATTTACATCGTAAATCTTTAAGTCTATGTTAGGTACATTTCTATTGAGAACTACAAGTTGAAATTTCACACAAATATTTCTTGTGGTCTCATATTCAATTTAGGACCATGTTTGTATTACTTTACTAACGCAAAATATTGAAAAATACCATTTTAAGTTATAATATCACGTTGTCTTGCCCAGCCCTGTATATTAAGTTTACCCAGGTATATTTGACATAAACTGGTATGTGACATTTTTATAATATTTGGCAAGTTGTACCGAAATTATACAATGTTGATGATTATTTAGTTTGTATTAAATATGTTTTATTTTAAGTGGTTTAAAATGTATTAATTTTCTTAATAATTCTAAAGCAGAACTTTTATTTCAATAAAGTTTAATAATTTATACTAATTTTATGAAAGTCAGGAAAATACTG
The DNA here is from genome assembly GCA_963969555.1 of Polydrusus pterygomalis. Classification (NCBI taxonomy): domain Eukaryota; kingdom Metazoa; phylum Arthropoda; class Insecta; order Coleoptera; family Curculionidae; genus Polydrusus; species Polydrusus pterygomalis. The sequence goes on along the minus strand of OZ018376.1, from coordinate 72,181,098 downwards.
ACAGCCGTGTCAATATTTTTCTTTATCTAAGGTAGTTAATTACATAAATTACAAGGGGGTAAAAAAGTGTAATTTTAAAAAAATAAAAAGAGCTTTTTTGGGTATCTCTTGGAGATTTTTTGCACAGATTGTATGTTAACTTCTTCCTTCCATCTCATATTTTATCTATTCTCAAGTTTTAAGATTATTTGTTTAATATAAATGTGCCTAACATAGGCTTAAAGATTTACCATGTAAATCCCCGTTAAAAAAACGCAGTGTATATATTGTCAATAATATTATACGCTAGGCGTATTAAGTCAATAAAGTGCCTTTGAGGATTCGCAAGTTTTCAAGACTCGCCTGACAGCTCGCGTGAATGATTCTGTAAAGTGTTACGTTCCGTGCTAGTAACGTAGAAAAATTACATTATTTTAAAACTGGTAATTAATAAAAAAAAGATAATTACTTACCCAAATGGGATCAGGATGATCGGCTAACTCTGTTATTTGTTTATGAATAACGTCCTTATCTTTTTCATATGATCTCTCTAAAAATACAAATTCAGCAAATTTCCAACCCCATCCGAGTACGGGAATATATTGAATCACTTTTTTGGCATATGCTTTGCAGTTCTAAAAAATAAAATTTCTTTGACACTGGGAACAGTAAAAACTTTTCAACATTTTTTGTACCTATCATAATAATTTATGTACCGGTTTCCGGTTTAACCGGAAATTACCTCAACTTTTATTTTTTCATTTAGATTGCTATGAACTCTCTAAAATGGTTTATTTGTAAGCCAAAGTCTTGATAAAATCGCAATTTTCAATTTTTATAGTGTTTTAAATTTTTTACAAACTATTTAACTCTTTAAAAATGCTTTTTTCCAGAAAATTCATTTTTTTTAAATGGAAATATATTGAATAAATACGTAAATGAAACAACATTAAGGTTTCAAATCTTCACAAAAATTACTTTATTTTTATATTAAAAATAAAAATAAAAACATGACATGTTTCGTAGCACTGCTACTTCGTGAGATGTCGAGATGGAAATGACAAACAAAGTTGTAGGTGTAGAGGCATTTACCTGCTAAGTACTAATTATCTAAATATTCCTTATCTTACGGGTTTTGGAAAAAACCAAGTAATAAAGTATACTTATAAATACTGAACAATAGGAATAAAAATGGTTGGAAACTACAATATTTCAAAACAAATTAACGGAAATATATTGGCTCATTCGAGCAAAAGGAAAAAATTCAGGGTTCTGTACTTGGCCCGGTTCTATTCCTATTGTATGTTAATGATTTGTCTCCCATTGATATCAGGGGTATCTTTACTTTATTCGCCGACGATACTACTATCTTGTGGCGTGGAAAAAATGCAGAAGAGTTAAGGCTAGTTGTGCAGAACGATTTACTACTTGTCAAACAATGGTGTGATGCGAACCTATTATGTTTTAATATCAGCAAAACTAGTATTATCACCTTTAAGTTTTCGTTTTCTGACTTAACTTTGACAGATAATTTTGTTAAGAACTCGGGCGCTGCTAAATTCTTGGGTGTCCAAATCGACGACAAACTTAAGTTTAAGAACCACATTCTTGCATTGAATGGGAGACTAGCGTCCGGTTCTTACGCAGTGAGAGTTGTCTCAAGAGAATTGGGGAAGAGTGTGGGTAGAATCAAAGACTTCTAATATATATTAGAAGTCTTTGTATTAGAAGTCTTTGGGTAGAATGGTTTATTTTTTACTTGTTGAGTCACTTGAGGTATGGTATTGCTTTTTGGGGATTTAGTAGTAAGGGCCTATTGGGCTCTACATTGGTTTTGCAAAAAAGGGCATTAAGATACTTGTGTGGTGTTAATTGTCATACTCACTGTAAACCTTTATTTGTCAGCAAGGGCGTCCATATGGGGGGGGGGGCAAAACGGGCACTTGCCCCCCCCCCCCCCCTAGGCACCCACATTACTATTTTATTTCATAATTCAGTATAAATATTGAATAGTACAGTGGTTAGTTAGTATACCAACAAATCACTAAACTGAACAATTACATAATAAAAACATATCAATAAATTAATACATTAGGCATAAGTTAAATAAATAGTGTTATACAGTGTCACCAGTAAAGTGATGGGATTTTTTTTATTAATATCTTTATTCAAAATTTGACTTTGGCATTAAGTTCTGCATCGATCGAGATGAAAATTAGGCAAATAAATAGTAGTCACGTGATTCGCATTATCTGTCAAATTTAAATTTTTTTCAAAACCTAATTCAAAAGTGGGGTTATTTCTGAAAATATCGAAAAAAGTTATAATTTTTTTTTAAATGCAGTTTCTAGCCCACATGCAAAATTTCAGCTGGATAAGATAATTTTGATTTTTTACCTATATTTTGTAAATTGCACCACTTTTGCAAAACGAGACTGAACGCAACCTATACATAAAATTTCTTAGTTTTGACAATGCTTTATTTCAGATACATTTTCTTTAAACTAGCGTCATATTAAATGTGTGTTTTTCTACAAAATCAAAATTGGGCTATTAAAATTTGGTCGCATGTGATGCAAAGTTCATTTGTTTTTGACCCTGTATAAGGTAACTTCATAAAATACGTATTTTTGAAAACATAGTTTGTGACTGAAAGTAAAAAAAATAAAAAATAAAATAAAGAGATTTTAAATTAAATCGTTAAAAATAGATAAACTTTCCGTTGGGTTAAACAAAAATTTATTTTCCACTTAATGAACACTTTACTGATGACACTGTGTTCTTTTTTGTCTTAATATTAAGGTGTATTACTTTCAGACACACAAAAATACGTATTTTATAAAGTTACCATATACAGGGTCAATAACAAATGAACTTTGCATCACATGCGACCAAATTTTAATAGCCCAATTTTGATTTCGTAAAAAAACACACATTTAATATAACTATACTTTAAAAAAAATGTATCTGAAACAAAGCATTGTCAAAACTAAGAAGTTTTATGTAGGTTACGTTGAGTGTTATTTTGCAAAAGTGGTGCAATTTACAAAATATGGGTAAAAAATAAAAATTATCTTATCCAGCCGAAATTTTGCATGTGGGCTAGAAACTGCATTTAAAAAAACTTTTTCCTATAACTTTTTTTGATATTTTTAGAAATAACCCCACTTTTGAATTATTTTTTGAAAAAAATTAAAATTTGACAGATAATGCAAATCACGTGACTACTATTTTTTTGCTTAATTTTCATCTCGATCGAAGCAGAACTTGATACCAAAGTCAAATTTCGAATAAAGCTATTAATTTAAAAAAATCGCATATGATGCGGACTTTACTGGTGACACTGTATATAAAAAAGTATTGTTTAAGTTTTTGCCCCCCCCCCCCCCCTGAAAAACGCTCTATGGACGCCCTTGTTTGTCAGGGAAAAGATTTTAACATTGATTGGAATTTTTATCTTTAATGTTTTTTACATGATCAAGAAATAAACAGTGTTACTTATTAGTTTTTGAGTCTGTTGTTAATTCTTGCAATAAATCTGAAAACACTTAATATTTCCGAAACAGTTGACGATAGGTATAGGATATTGGATATTGTACATGAAATACAGGGTGTTCCGATGATCATGTTACAAAATTCTAGGGTAGATAAAACACATGAAAATAAGAAAAAAAGTTCATGTGAACATGGGTCCGGAAACGCTTCTTCAGGGAGCTAGGGCCCTTCGAAGATGACCTTCAAAAACTACTTTTCGTTTTATAGCTTCGGTACTACTGCAGCTATCGCAACCAATTTTGGGACATGAAATCTAGTTCGTAGGTTCATCAATTTGAGCCTTCCGGATTTTGTCACCTTTAACCAGGGGCGTACAAACCAAGGGGGTATTTGAGTAAATTTGACCCTACTCCTCTTAGGCTTTAATTTCTTACCATTTTTATATCTGATTATGATTCTCCAATGCCTTTTACATAAAAAAGGTACTCTTAGTAAAAATCGCTATCTGTCACAGTTTCCTCCGAAAATGGCTAAATCCAATCAATAATAAATTATTGGTCTTAAACCAATTATTACGTTGAAATATGAAAATGAGGTTCAGTACAGATAGTTGTCAAAAATCTGTCAATAAAATATTGTGTCGCCAGTGAATCATGGATTATACTTTCGCCGAATATGCCGATATGCTATTAATTTATGGCGAAGTTCATTGCAATGGAAGAGCCGCTTCAAGATTGTATCAGGAGCGGTTTCCTGAGAGGCGTGTACCTGCTCACACGCTATTCGAGAGGGTAAATCAGCGCATAAGGGAAACTGGCTCCGTGAAAATAACGAGGCCAGATAATGGCGCTCAAAGAACTGTACGAACTCCAGAATTTGAGGAAGAGGTACTCCGACAATTCGAGGAAAATCCTAGTGTTAGTACCCGAGCTGTTGCAGAATCCATGAATGTAAGTCATTTTCATATTTCAACGTAATAATTGGTTTAAGACCAATAATTTATTATTGATTGGATTTAGCCATTTTCGGAGGAAACTGTGACAGATAGCGATTTTTACTAAGAGTACCTTTTTTATGTAAAAGGCATTGGAGAATCATAATCAGATATAAAAATGGTAAGAAATTAAAGCCTAAGAGGAGTAGGGTCAAATTTACTCAAATACCCCCTTGGTTTGTACGCCCCTGGTTAAAGGTGACAAAATCCGGAAGGCTCAAATTGATGAACCTACGAACTAGATTTCATGTCTCAAAATTGGTTGCGATAGCTGCAGTAGTACCGAAGCTATAAAACGAAAAGTAGTTTTTGAAGGTCATCTTCGAAGGGCCCTAGCTCCCTGAAGAAGCGTTTCCGGACCCATGTTCACATGAACTTTTTTTCTTATTTTCGTGTGTTTTATCTACCCTAGAATTTTGTAACATGATCATCGGAACACCCTGTATTTCTAAAATTTTCTGAAGAATCCAAAAATTGAATAATATACAGGGTGTTGCGTTTAAAATAAGAAAGTTGGTATTGGCCACTGTTACATGACACACCCGGTATAAAAAGTTTTGATTGAAAAAAATTCGCAACTAGAAATACCAATCGACGTGTCCGAGCGTTTTTTCGGACACGCCCCCGTGTATTTATTATCGACTTTATTCCATTTGGCTAATACACACCGTATAGCTAGGCAGCGTAACGCAGCGTAGCTATATATTCTGTGGTACAACGTAGGATATCTATAAATATATATTTTAAGTATATTGTGTTATGTTGCTTTGTGATTGGAATGTAATTCTGTTGGGCTCATAAAGGTATTTTTATTATTATTATTATTAATGTTATTAACTTGTTCGCGTGTTTATCGTTGAGTTTATTAATTTTGTTGAACAATGTGTTGTAACTTTTGTGTCTCTTTGAACAGGTTATGAATCTCAATAGGTAGATTGTTTTATTATGATATTATAAATAATACTATAAAGAAATTTTTAAAATTGATTATGATAAACTACTGTGATGCCCAAATAATAATAATAATATTAATAATATAATAATAATAATAAATGCCTTTATTGTAATTAAAGAGGAAAGATAATTACAAAAGGCGAAGTTGAAGCCAAGCTTCCTCACTTAACTTAATATTCTAAATTATAACTAGTGATGCCGCGAGACGAGACGAGAATTGGCCCATTCTCGTCTCGTCTCGTGAGGCGAGAATTTTTTTTAATCTCGTCTCGACGAGAAACGCGTTTTTCTCGCTCGAGAGTGCCATTGTCTCGTCTCGTCTCGTTAGTAGGGAATCATAAAAAATATTTTTTTATACGAATCTTAAAGGGGGTAAACATTTAAAAGTATCTGGTCGTCTCGCAGAAGGGTTTAATATAAGTCGGTTTGTTAGTCATGTGACTTAGAAACTATTTTTCTTAGATCAACAAAATATTGCAAGCAGCCATAAGACATAATTCACGTAATGTAATAGGCTTGGCACCGAGGTATTTTCAGTCCAAAATATACGGGGTGGTAAAAGATACAGAATAGAGAACGATTTACAATAATAATAATTGATTCATAATGGAACTACCCTTCTTTTATTATTTATTTTTTCGCATAATTCGGGGCATAATTACCTGCAATAGTTTGGAAAATATTCGACTAAATAAAGGGATCAGCCCAGAATGTCATCCGGGGAAAAACCTTAATTTTTTTATTACATTAATAGAAAGTGCAAGAGAAAGAACTTAAAGAAGTATTTCCGAAAATGCTCTATTTGACATATCAAAATTTAAAAATTCACTTTATTTTTTGCTCCTTTTACCCAAAAAATACAAAAATTATTACGAACAAGCTTAATTTTACGCAATTAGGAAAAATATTGGAAGTAACATGTGCGAAAAGTTCCGTTTCCACACTCACTTAGTGGCATGCCCGGACTTGCTTCGAGCCGTTCGTGCAACTGCCACCTCGTGCGGAAAAGTATCGTTTACCGCACTTAATAATTATTTTCAATAGCCAAATTTATGTCTGAGACCTGTGTAATAAAATGAGGCAAAATAAGGCATACACTTGAATCATTCGTACTGAATGTCATTTACCTATTATATTAGAAAAGGGAAAGAAAAACACAAAGTCTTCCTCCACAAATTTAATGGAAAAAAATTCCAAGTTTTAAGGGTCTCTACATGTTTCGAACGTAGAAACGTTCATCCTCAGGAGACAGAAAGTTTTAAATCTATGCTGACGGTGTTAGCAAAAGAGAAACTGAAATTTAGAACCTTAATGGAGCTTTATGGATTAAATTGAAGTGTAGAAGAAACATGAAATATTTGATAATGGCAAAACCACAGAGCGATTAAAACATAATGAAGGGTTGTGAACCAACCAAATAAAGTGGGGAAGAAGAAAACCTCTCTAGGTGTCGGGGCTTATTTAAAATTTTTTTAAAATATTTTTTTAAATTAAAGGAACTAATAAAGCATATTGTAGACATTATGAAGGTGTATACCTTGTGTTGTCGTATAATATTGTTGTAAAAACAGAAATTTTTGGGGTCCTGAGGACTAAACCTCAGTAACCCTAGTAGACTTTTTATTTTTAATTTATTTACTAATGTCATAATTGAGACTATTAACTTAATGCTATTGTTTCAATAACACTAGTTTCATGGCCCTCCGTTGTCTTTATCTGTGATTTCCTAATAAAGTTTCGGTTGATATACAGGGTGTTATGAAAGTAATGTCAAATATTAAAACTGGTAAGAGAGATATGAAATGAAATTCACACTTTTATTAATGATTTTTGTGTGAGAAGTTTTTGGCGAATTTCGAATTTTTGATACAAAATTGTTAAATTAAGTCAAAATCTATCGCCTTTCGCCTTGTGAATGAAATTTGACTGGGGTCCTTTTCGATATTGTGTTTTCAATCGAAAATGCTTTCTTTCAGATTTGGTTAATTATTTAAAAATGTCAACTACTAACCGTAGACAGAAGAAAGAGGCTAGACAATTTGATTCTGTTCTCTTGAATATCTGTTTTCAGGTAAATGCCTTCACAATACGATAGAGTGAGAACGTTAAACACATTATTTTTCTGTCTATATATTAGGAGATACCTAAAATTCAGTGTTCTAACAAACGAGAAAATTCGAGAAATTTCTCGACGAGAAACGGTCTTCCCTCGTCTCGTCTCGTGACTTCTCTTGAGAAAAAAATTTCACTCTCGTCGAGACGAGACGAGGCACGAGAATTTCTCGTCTCGGCGGCATCACTAATTATAACATGACATAATCTTAAAAAGAAAACAGGTAATAAACAATAACCATAATGTGTAATTATATAAATTAAAATACTATAACTAAAAATAATCACACTGTAACAGGCGAGGTGGTGCGTACTGAGAGGCAGCACATATGAACTGTGACCTATTTTGTTACAGAACATAGTTGTGTAATCAAATGACGAATTGCAATTTTAAATATTTGAATTGGAGCAGATTTTAAACTCACGGGAACTTGGTTATAAATCAAAGACACTTGATAACTAAAAGATCTTTCAAACAGAGTGGTTTTGTGTAACGAAGGAGCGATAGTGATAAATACTATTAGCTATTTCTTTGTACCTTTCAACAAACCCAAATAACATAACCATGTATTTTCAAAGTTGGTGCGAATCGATCGCTACGAAGTTACAGTTAGTAGGAAGGATGCTGCCAACTCAAATAAGTGGAAGGCAACCTATAAAAACCAAATCCCCATTCGTACAGAGATCTTGTGTACCATTTATACAGCCTATTAAGCATTCTACTTCTATCGATAGGCCTTTGATACAGAAAGGCAGAGCAGTCTTGTAAGTGCAAAGTATGGTGTCCGAAATACACGATACATTAAAATACTTATTACTTTTTTAGTATACGCAATGACATTATTGGATACGTAAAATTAAATTATAACGCACGACCGTTAATTTCCAATATTTTAAATAGGCTGGGTATGATGAATAAACATTGTGTTTCCAATGTTATTTTGAGAGCTTTTTTGTTCCTAGAGGTATTTTTTATTATTTTTAATTCCTAAGTGGTTAAATGACACCTTAGTTCCTAAAAGTAAGAACTGTGAATTGTGAAAAAAGTTTGGAAACAAACTGTTTCCATTTGTTGATAAAATGTTCTTGATAAAGGTTTGCAATTGAATAAGACAATAAATGTATAAGGTCCAAATTATTAATGCCCTGTTAGTACTAACTGCACATAACTGCCATCACAACAATAATTGTTCCGCCAATAATGGTATCTTTAGAAGTTACATTACAATTAATGTTAACAAGATACCTATTAACAATTTGGGTTAGGTTAGTAGTTTTCAATCATTTTTATTTTCTCCCTTTTACTGATTGCCATTAAATGGGCAAACAATAGAGATTAATATTCAAGTTAAAGGTTTGTGAAAAGATCATTCCGGAATAAAAGAATCTAATTTTCCACAAACTTGACTTAAGTATATCAGTGAAATCCTTTACAAAAAACTAGAAAAAAACAAACAACGTACAGAAAACACCTACAAATTTCGAGTATTCCGACCACGAACCACACTGTCGCAAAAAACAAATACTACGCTTACTACAGCCGTTTCAGTTGCTACCTAAGAATGGCCGCCGCGTGAAAAATGAAAGAGACGTTACTGCTAACAATCTAGATTTTGTCACCATGGAACTGAAATAAGTAGGAAGTAAATACACCTGTTACGAAATACCACATATTTATTTTCTTTGCCAACAAAACAATACCTTTTGTAGGTTATTTGCAATATACTTGTAAAACATGTATTTTATTAATTTCATGAATCTAATATGTGACCTAACAGTAAGTTTGCAAGTTCCTAACGCGTGTGTTCAGTATAGTTCACCAGGCAAATTGTGAACTCTGGAATCTTTGATTGCTTTAAAATGTAAACGATCTGGTCTACAGTGTGACCAGTAAAGTACGCATCATATGGGATTTTTTTTTATTAATAGCTTTATTCGAAATTTGACTTTGGGATCAAGTTCTGCTTCGATCGAGATGAAAATTAAGCAAAAAATTAGTAGTCACGTGATTCACATTATCGGTCAAATTTAAATCCACAAGATCACTGCCGAATAACCAGAACTTAAAACTGCATGATTCTGATTGCAGTCTAAACAGGGAGACTTGTAAATGCGATGAAACAATTAAAAGAAAATCATGTTTAAAATATTTGGGGATCTTGCTTGATGAAGGCCTTACGTGGAGAGAACACATCAATTATGTGACCTTAAAAATTAGGAAACTTATATTTAAATTTTATGAGCTACGTAACATTCTACCCTTGAAAACCTCGAAGATTGTATATTTTGCCCTAATAGAATCAGTAATTAACTATGGATTTGTTGTGTGGGGAAATGCTGGCAGGACATTTATGTTGAAGCTTGAAGTAGCACAAAAATGGGTGATAAAAGTGATGCTTTTTAAAAACAAGAGATACCCTACAGAACTGGTTTATAAAGAGAGTGGACTGCTCACACTTGATCAGCTTTATATTAAGTCAGCTATAAGATTTATGCTGAAAGTACCATATTACAAAGAAATCTTAAATCATGGTGTAAACACTCGAAACGCAGCGTTGCAAAATGTCCTGCTACGTAACCCCAAGCATACTGCCTGTCAAAAACATATATATTGTGCAGGCCCAAAAATCTACAATTCTATGCCTCTGTACTTAAGAATAAAACCTTATGACCAAGTAAAGCACCAGATTGCGCGGTGGATCCTTGACACTGGTTTTACCCTTGTGTATCTGGAATAGTAAGATGTATGTACAAAAATTACCTTAATTGAAGTGAAACGAGTTTAGCAATTTTATTAGTGTTTTTTAGCAGTATTATTGATATTTTTATTCATAGTGAAATAATGTAATAATAAAAGCCTCTACATGTACAATAGAATATAGAAATAGGTGCACACACAGTATCTTCAGATACCATCGTGCAACCAACCTAGTAATGGCTGTAATAAGAAAATGTTAAATTGTATAGTATTGTATAATTATTCGCTGTTGCTAAATAAATAAATAAATTTTTTCAAAAAATAATTCAAAAGTGGTATTCTCGGTGGGGTTATTTCTGAAAATATCGAAAAAAGTTATTAGAAAAAGTTTTTTTAAGTGCAGTTTCTAGCCCACATGCAAAATTTCAGCTGCATAAGATAATTTTGATTTTTTACCCACCATTAAAATTTATTTTCCACTTAATGAACACTTTACTGATGACACTGTATTCTTTTTTGTCTTAATATTAAGGTGTATTACTTTTAGACACAAACTACGTTTTCAAAAATAATTATTTTATGAAGTTACCTTATACAGGGTCAAAAACAAATAAACTTGGCATCACATGCGACCAAATTTTAATAGCTCAATGTTGATTTTGTAGAAAAACACACATTTAATATGGCGCTACTTGTTCTAAAATAAAGCATTGTCAAAACTAAGAAGTTTTATGTAGGTTGCGTTGAGTCCTTATTTTGCAAACGTGGTGCAATTTACAAAATATGGGTAAAAAAATCAAAATTATCTTATGCAGCTAAAATTTTGCATGTGGGCTAGAAATTGGATTAAAAAATCTTTTTCGAATAACTTTTTTCGATACTTTCAGAAATAACCCTACTTTGGAATTATTTTTAAAAAAAAATTTTAATTTGACAGAAAATGCGAATCACGTGACTACTATTTTTTTGCTTAATTTTCATCTTGATCGAAGCAGAACTTGATGCCAAAGTCAAATTTTGAATAACATTATGAATAAAAAAAAATCCTATATGATGCGGCCTTTACTGGTCACACTGTATGTATAAGAGGCCTTTGGGTTATTTTATTACATTTTTGTATCAGCTATATCACGGCAGAAAAAAGGACTAACTGAATTTTAGGTTTTTCAAGAGTTAATTCTGTCCAGTGTAAAACTTTCTATAAAATAATTCTACTAGTTTCTGGGGTCTAAAGTCTTCTAATAGGCTAACACTTATCGTACATATGTTCGTATTAATTTACTCTTACCCCAAGTACTCGCATTTTTTCGCAAGCCATCCAACCCATTAGCCAGTCAATTTCATAGGAATGATTCATAATGCAGTATCCATGTTCTTTTCCGAAGTATTTTTCCCAATCGTCTTTGTCTATATAAAGCAGCAGTGTTACGTTTGCCCACCATTCTGCTAGGCAAACCAATTCTAAAAGAATAGTTTATGATTTATAACGCACAGAAGTATTTCATAGTTGGGCTATATATAATATACAGGGTGTTACAAATTCGACGCTCATCAGTGGGATCTCGTAAACGGGAAAAGATGCAGCGAACGTTAAATTGGGACAAAGTTGCACAATTTGGACGTGACGAACAATACATTTTTATTAAATCAAACATTGATTCGGACGTTCCGTTTCTTTTTTAAATAAAAAAACTAAAGTTTTTAAAAATCAGTTTTAAGCTCTGTAAAATGACACCTGTCAAAATGTTGGCCCAACGAGGGTGGTGGAAAGTCCGTTCCTGACTTCACTGACGATGTAAAACATCTAATGTAGTACGGTTTTATGAGTCTCTCTGGCCTACACAAACTACTAAAATTTCATTAAATTATACCTATCGGTTCAAAAGTTAGTGCCGAAAAGGTAAGTCGCTGGGTACCTCTTTGGGGCCCTGTATCTTCGTTAAGGGGCACTTTAGGGTTTTTTAATATGACAAAGTAGAGTTATTTTGACCTCCCCTATACGCTCCCAAGAGTATGCCATATACTTACCGGACACCCTGTATATAAACATTCAAAACAATAGGTATTAACAATGCCACTGTGTTTAGTGCGTAATTGTGTCATAGTGAGAATAGTGCGGCAGAGGATCTCTTTCAACAGGTAATAACTCTCAACAGGTGCATTGTTTTATTAAGATCCTATAAAAACCAAATCCCCACTGCTACAGAGATATTGCCATTGATACAGCCTATTAAGCATGCTACTTTGTGGGATGCACGTATCAGCACTATTAATTTTGACGTTACGATGCATAGTTAAGTAGGTACATTTAAATTCTTTCTCTTTCTATCTTTTTAAATTTTTGTCTTCGCTGCTGACATACATTTATTTACTTTTTCGAAAAATATATTTGTATGAGTTTAGTTATTATTATTCTAATTTCTGTCAAATTGTTTTCATTATCAAAATTGCATAAATGATATATAGGCATAATATAGGCACGATGCGATGGCCGCATGATTGTGTGATCCGCGTGCGTGCTCGAGGTCGAAAGTTCAAATCTTGCTTAAGCCAGTTAACTATTTTTAAAATGTTGATATTCTTATTTAGATAATTACATTTGTGCAAAACTTTATTTTTAAGAATAATATTTTCTTTTAATCTAAAACAAACGTTTACGTGAATATATCTTCAATATAAAAAATTTAATTGATAAAATTGCATGCAACTTCTGTTTCACATTTATGCATTTCAGCGTGAGTGAAAGTTGCAGTGAATTTCCCTTAAAATAAAACAAGTTCTAATTATTTGCACAACTCCATGAGATTTTGTCAAAATTTCCTAAAAATTTTTGTTGGTGGAATTGATTTATAAATTCAACTTCGCTCAATAAACAAGACATCTGTCAGTTTTCAGTTTTAACCATGTGTGGTTTCGACCGCGTTTTTCTGCTGCCTTTTGGATTTGGGGACGACTTATCTGGAGCAGACTCCGTCATTGCACTTTTAGAAATTATCAAAATTAACAGATTTTGTATTGTGTTAAATTGATACTATAGTCAGATCTGGTCTTAACGTGCGGGTCCAAAGGTCACTGATCATATGCGTCAAATCAGACAAACAGAGGCTATCAAAATGTTGTGAGATTATTTACAAATATCCCGAAGGAGGGAAAAATAGTTTCATTATTTTAGCTATCGCGAAGATAGCCACATATACCTAATATTATTAGTTTTGTCAAAATTATGTACAAGGGAGTTGAAAAAGTTACAAAAAAATTATATAATCGTTAATTATATACCTACTGTACCCTTTAATTAAAAACGACAATAATAAACAGTGCAATTTATTTTAACAATTTTACTACTAAAACCTAAAAATACAATGGCATTTAGTCTGATAAACTATTTCGATAATGAAAGAAAAAGTGGAAATTCGCAAACCAATATGCAGGAAACCGTAATGAAAACACTGGGAAATAGTTTAAGGACTATGCAGAATAACGTGCATGAAAAAAAGCATAATATAATACCCAAGAATACTAAAAAATGTAAACGAAAAACACCGTTTATAATTATAGCCTAAAAACTCTCATCGTCACTTATAAAATCTGAAAAGTCCTCGTCGTCTGAGTCGTTTTCGAATGGAGCAATTATCATTGGCGCTACTTCGACATCTAGTACTTGTTCTCGATCCCACCAATCCCTTATTAATATTTCTGTATGTTCCACCGATTTCTTCCAGTACTCTTGTGTAATATGATCTAACGAATCTTGTCAAACTATTTGTACTTGGTCGGATTTAAGACCATCACCTACATGTTTTTCATAATAAGACTTTGCACTAGCCCATATTAATTCTATTGCATTAAACTGGCAATGATATGGCGGCAGTCGTAGAACCTCATGACCATATTTACGCAGTATTTCATCTACCGCGTATATTTTGGGTTTTTTAAGAGACTTTGCTATTGATAGGAGTTCCGATTTAAGCATATTTGGTAAAGGATTTTGGTTGTGTTTTTCCAGCTACTCATAAATATCACTTTTCCTCCAAGATGAAGTAGGCTGTTTATTAAAAACTATTGAATGATATGATGCATTATCAATACAATTAATGACGGAGCATCCAAATTTGGTATCAATTGAAATTTTAACCATTTTTCAAACATTTCGCAATTCATATTATCATGATAGTCAGCACTTTTTGATGTTGAAGAAAAAATTAAACTAGACTGGGTACATATCGCTAATCGTCAGCCGAGACTGCATCTAATATTAGTACTAAAAAGATTTACAAAAATTTACAATAAAAAAATACTTTTCTTTTCTTTTTTTCTATTTACTATTGCTTTTTTTGCCTCACCTTCCTGCGGAACGTGAAGGGAAAACATATCGCCAAATTGTCATTATAACAACTGACCAAAACTACACAATGGTGCAAAATTTCCGTTTTCTCGTATAGATAGGTAGTTTTCTGAGACGGCGCCGTATAGGTGCTCTTTAAACTCGCACACCTTTGTGCAATGTGGGATATACTTTCCATATTTGCTCTATAAAAATATGTAAGTATTCAATCGATTAAAACATAAGCAAAAAATTATTCTTACATGGAAGCTATCAATTATCAGCTAATAAATTTGTAGAAATATTATTGTGCCGAGCCAATACGTCCCTTATTATCGCTTTTAGAATAGAAATCAATATAACCTTTTATCTGGACCATAGAAAAAGGCAACTTTTTTATTTGAAGAGGTTCTATCTAAGCTTTATCAGTTTCGAGATATTGGCTAATATATGAAAACCACTTTTAATTCCATATCTCAAAAACTATAAGACCTACAAAAAATGTCTAAGAACTTAAAGTAAAGATCTCTTAAGGATGCTACTTATTAGTTATATACATTGTTGCCGTATCTCTTTCAGTTTTCGAGGAAAATGGTCTTTTATGGATTTCATAGCATTTTCCTGAGCATATACATGGAAAAAATGCCAAAATTTAAAATTCGCAAATATGTCAATTTTTCGGTACATTTCCATCAAAAATAACGTAAAACCCGAAAATAGCGAAGAAAATATGATAATTAACAATTCTATGAATTTTTAAAAAAATATTCAGAAAACTCGGATTTTTTTGTCGGTTCTCAAAGTTTCCTCAATACGTCCCTTATTACGGCCTTTGGAACAAAAGTTAATATAACGTTTTATCTGAACAATAGAAAAAGGCAACTTTTTTATTTGAAGAGTTTCTATCTAAGTTCTATCAGTTTCGATATATTGGCAAATACATGAAAACCACTTTTAATTCCATATCTCAAAAACTATAAGACGTACAAAAAATTTCTAAGAACTTAAAGTAAAGATCTCTTAAGGATGCTACTTATTAGTTATATACATTGTTGCCGTATCTCTTTCAGTTTCCGAGGAAAATGGTCTTTTATGGATTTCATAGCATTTTCCTGAGCATATATACATGGAAAAAATGCCAAAATTTAAAATTCGCAAATAAGTCAATTTTTCGGTACATTTCCATCAAAAATAACGTAAAACCCGAAAATAGCGAAGAAAATATGATAAATAACAATTCTATGAATTTAAAAAAAAAATCCAGAAAACTCGGATTTTTTGGTCGGTTTTCACAGTTTCCTCAATACGTCCCTTATTACGGCCTTTGGAACAAAAGTTAATATAACGTTTTATCTGGACAATAGAAAAAGGCAACTTTTTTATTTAAAGAGTTTCTATCTAAGTTCTATCAGTTTCGAGATATTGGCAAATACATGAAAACCACTTTTAATTCCATATCTCAAAAACTATAAGACCTACAAAAAATTTCTAAGAACTTAAAGTGAAGATCTCATAAAGATGCTACTTATTAGTTATATACATTGTTGCTTTTTTTGCCTCACCTTCCTGCGGAACGTGAAGGGGAAACATATCGCCAAATTGTCATTATAACAACTGACAAAAACTAAAAAATAAAAATAACGGGTGGAAAATTTCCGTTTTCTTGTATAGATAGGTAGTTTTTGAAGACGGCATCGTGTAGTGCTCGATGTCCCGTTTCCAATTCCGTCTCGCTCGATTCGCTACGACTTTTCGTTACGAAAATATATGATATTTAATATTATGATATTGATATTAACATTGAACCCATCAGCACCGGCTTTTTTTAAAATTGCACAGCAAACGTATCAATGTGGAATATACTTTCCAAGTTTGTTCTATAAAAATATGTATTCAATCGATTTAAACATAAGTAAAGAAACTATTCTTACATTGATAGCTGATAAATTAGTTTAAAAGCTTATTTTGCCGAGCCCTTCCGGCACGGCACTGTTCCAATTCGTTTATTTTATTTCATACTTTTTACAAAACCATTTGTTAGCAACCTTTAATAATTGCCTAAAGGATTATCCAAACCGAATGTCGATCGGATGGACCCAATTCGACTTATTAACGATTCAATAGGTACCTGTTTAGTCCCATATTTAACTTTGAAAAAATTAAAAAAATTATTTCCAAACTTTCGATCGCGCTCACAAACAATAGGGGTCTGTAGCCTACGGTCGTCTACGCGTCGAAAAAGTTTAAATCGAAAAAACTAATTTTTGTGGCCTGTACCGAATGACAACGAGACTCCGATAATTATCAACTTTAAAAATTAATAACTTTTTTCCCGTACACCCTGTGTATTCAAAATTTTTACACATTGTACCCCCACTATTCCTCTCTAAACTGAAAAAGTTTCAATCGTCCCACTCTTACCGTTTCCGAGAAAAGAAATCGCAAATGTGAAAATGTCGAAACTGACGACAACTTATTTTAAATGTAGCCGCCGTATATAATACTAGACTGGGTACATATCGCTAATCGTCAGCCGAGAGTGCATCTAATATTAGTACTAAAAAGATTTACAAAAATTTACAATAAAAAAATACTTTTCTTATCTTTTTTTCTATTTACTATTGCTTTTTTTGCCTCACCTTCCTGCGGAACGTGAAGGGAAAACATATCGCCAAATTGTCATTATAACAACTGACCAAAACTACACAATGGTGCAAAATTTCCGTTTTCTCGTATATATAGGTAGTTTTCTGAGACGGCGCCGTATAGGTGCTCTTTAAACTCGCACACCTTTGTGCAATGTGGGATATACTTTCCATATTTGCTCTATAAAAATATGTAAGTATTCAATCGATTAAAACATAAGCAAAAAATTATTCTTACATGGAAGCTATCAATTATCAGCTAATAAATTTGTAGAAATATTATTGTGCCGAGCCCTTCGGGCACAGCACTGTTCTAGTTCGTTCGTTTAATTATACGAGAGCTGTCACTTTGACAGGTAAGTGTCATTTTTTTAAGCTTTTTTGTAGCGAGGGTTAAAGCTGTAAGAACTCGAAATTAAAAAATTTTCAGGTACCTAAATAAGAATGTTTTATACGATAGCTGTCAAATTTTGACAGGTAGGAGTCAGTTTTTTTTATCCTTTTCGTAGCGAGGGTTATCGCTGTAAAAATCCTAAAGTGAAAAATTTTTCAGATCCTAAATAACAAAGTTCTATACGACAGCTGTCATTTTGACAGGTAAATGTCAATTTTTTTAAAGCTTTTCTTGTATCTAGGATTAAAGCTGTAAGAATCCAAAATTTAAAAAAAATTCAGTAGTTGAATAACAAAGTTCTATATGACAGCTGTCAAATTTTGACAGGTAAGTTAAAATTTTTTTTTAGATTTTTCGTAGCGAGATTTATAGCTGTAAGAATCCTAAATGAAAAATTTTTCAGTTCCTAAATAACAAAGTTATATACGACAGCTGTCATTTTGACAGGTAAATTGCAAGTTTTTTTTAAGCTTTTCTTGTATCTAGGATTATAGCTGTAAGAATTAGAAATTTTAAAAAAATTCAGTACCTAAATAACAAAGTTCTATACGACAGCTGTCAAATTTTGACAGGTAAGTTTAAATTTTTTTTTTAGATTTTTCGTAGCGAGATTTATAGCTGTAAGAATCCTAAATGAAAAATTTTTCAGTTCCTAAATAACAAAGTTATATACGACAGCTGTCATTTTGACAGGTAAATTGCA
This sequence comes from Polydrusus pterygomalis, assembly GCA_963969555.1. Lineage (NCBI taxonomy): Eukaryota > Metazoa > Arthropoda > Insecta > Coleoptera > Curculionidae > Polydrusus > Polydrusus pterygomalis. Next base: position 72,162,800 of record OZ018376.1, on the reverse strand, counting down.
AGTCTTTTTTAAGCTTTTCTTGTATCTAGGATTATAGCTGTAAGAATTAGAAATTTAAAAAAAATTCAGTACCTAAATAACAAAGTTCTATACGACAGCTGTCAGATTTTGACAGGTAAGTTAACATTTTTTTTTTAGATTTTTCGTAGCGAGATTTATAGCTGTAAGAATCCTAAATGAAAAATTTTTCAGTTCCTAAATAACAAAGTTATATACGACAGCTGTCATTTTGACAGGTAAATTGCAAGTTTTTTTTAAGCTTTTCTTGTATCTAGGATTATAGCTGTAAGAATTTGAAATTTAAAAAAAATTCAGTACCTAAATAACAAAGTTCTATACGACGGCTGTCAGATTTTGACAGGTAAGTGTCAATTTTTTTTTAGCTTTTTCGTAGCGACGGTTATAGCTGTAAGAATCCCAAATTTAAAAAAAAATTCAGTACCTAGATAACAGAGTTTTATACGATACCTGTCAGATTTTGAGAGGTAAGTGTCAATTTATTTTAACTTTTTTCGTAGCGAGGGTTAAAGCTGTAATAAAACTAAATTAAAAAATTTTTCAGTACCAAAATAACAAAGTTCTATACGACAGCTGTCAAATTATATATACTTAAATAGTAATTCTTATTTTTTATAATTTGCTACCATTTCTATGCTGTTTAGGTATAGAACAATATATTTGAAAAAAATAGTATTTGAGATGACCTAAACGAATATCCAAACCAAAAGTATATCGGACGCACCCAATTCGATTTATTAACGATCCAATATGACCCTACATTGATTTTTAAAAAATCAAAAAAATTACTTCCCAACTTTCGATCGCGTTCGCAAACAACAGTGTTTTGTAGCCCAACGTCATCTACATGTCGAAAAAGTTTAAATCGATTAAAATGATTTTTGCCACCTGTATCGCCCTACAACGAAAAAAAACATATTTTTTAACTTTGACTTTAATAACTTTTTTCCGGTACACCCTGTATATTTGAAATTATTCCCAGAACGTGCCCCGACTATTCCTCTCTACGTCCAGAAAGTTTGAATCGTTTTGCTCTAACCGTTTCCGAAAAAAAAATTCGCGAATATCGAAATGTCGAATAACCTTCTACCACGTGGCGACGGATTATCAATGTCGAAACGCCATCTTTAAAATCGAGATTACAACCATTTCTGAAACATTTTGGGCAAATATTTTGGTCAGTAAAATTAGAAGAAGGTTCAAGGTAGATATTCCACCCGATTTAAAATCTGGAAATGTTCTTATTATTCTAGCAAGTCACGCTGAAAACACCCATTTTTCGCCATTTTTGACAGCCGGATTTTTAGAATTAATAATTACATATCGCGCTACAACGCGATATGTTATACGGCGCTTCGGTGAAAATAATGTGCGTATGTTGTCGGCGTCGTCGTCGTCGTCGTCGTCGCCGCCGCCGTCAGTTTCGACATTTTCACATTTGCGATTTTTTTTCTCGGAAACGGTTAGAGTGGGACGATTGAAACTTTTTGGGTTTAGAGAGGAATAGTGGGGGTATGTTGTGTAAAAATTTCGAATATACAGGGTGTGCCGGAAAAAAGTTATTAATTTTTAAAGTCGAGAAATATCGGGATCTCGTTGGCATTCAATACAGGCCACAAAAATTAGTTTTTTCGATTTAAACTTTTTAGACGCGTAGACGACCGTGGGCTACAGAACCCTATTGTTTGTGAGCGCGATCGAAAGTTTGGAAGTAATTTTTTTGAATTTTTCAAAGTCAAAATTTGGTCGAAAATGGTACCTCTTGGATCGCTAATAAGTCGAATTGGGTGCATCCGATGTACATTCGGTTTGGATAATCGGTTAGGCCATCTCAAAATCTACCTTTTTCCAATATATCGTTCTATACCTAACTGGAATGGAAATTGCCGAAAATTGTAAGAAAGTGGAAATCATAAAGTTAGGCCTGATTTTTTGACGGTTTTTATTTTTTTTCGTACTGAAAACGACTTTTGATCGAAACGTTGTAAACTATAGCGGATAGAGCTTGTCAAATTGTATTTAAAATATATTTTTTCGTTTATTTATCTTTAATACGGAAAAAACGGCAGCTTTTTTTTTACTATATCGACTGTAGCTTATTCAATTTTTAACAAACCCGTTTTATTTTTTTCTCAAAAAATGCGCTGATTACTTCTCAACACCTCTACATATCCAAAATTATTAAAATATATTCGCAAAATTGAGAAAAGTCGCTTTTTTGGGTGCGGAAACAGGCAATCTTTACGAATTCTAACACCATTCACTTTTGACTAAGAGTGCCTTGATATTGATATATCTAAATTAAATTATTAATTCTAAAAATCCGGCTGTCAAAAATGGCGAAAAATGGTTGTTTTTAGCGTGACTTGCTAGAATAATAAGAACATTTCCAGATTTTAAATCGGGTGGAATATCTACCTTGAACCTTCTTCTAATTTTATTGATCAAAATATTTGCCCAAAATGTTTCAGAAATAGTTGTAATCTCGATTTTAAAGATGGCGTTCCGACATTGATAATCCGTCGCCACGTGGTGGGAGGCTGTTCCACATTTAGATATTCGCGAATTTTTTTCTCGGAAACGGTTAGAGCAAAACGATTAAAATTTTCTGGACGTAGAGAGGAATAGTAGGGGCACGTTCTGGGAACAATTTCCAATATACAGGGTGTACCGGAAAAAAGTTATTAAAGAGAAAGTTGAAAAATATGTTTTTATTTCGTTGTGGCGCGATACAGGTGCCAAAAAGCATTTTAATGGAGTTAAACTTTATTGGCGTGTAGACGACGTTGGGCTACAAAACACTGTTGTTTGCGAACATGATCGGAAGTTGGGAAGTCAATTTTTTAATTTTTTTAAAATCAATGTAGGGTTATGTTGGATCGTTAATAAATCGAATTGGGTGCGTCTGACACACTTTTGGTTTGGAGATTCGTTTAGGTCATCTCAAATACTACTTTTTTCAAATATATTGTTCTATACCTACCTGTAATGTAAAGGGTGCAAATTATAAAAAAGTAAGAATTACTATTTAATTCTTTTACGGTTTTCATTGTTTTTCGTACGGAAAACAACTTTTGATTGAAATGTAATGTACCTTAGCGGAAAGAGCTCGTCAAGCTTAAATAAATCGTATTTTTTTCATTTTTAATACGGCAATATAAATATTCTATATTATAATTTATTTTCAAAGTGGTCGGGCCTAGTGGTAGGTAGGTATATAATAGGTTACGACTTGTGGTCGCGATGATACCGGGTTCCAGGTTCAATTCCAGGCCCGTCTTTTTATTTTTTTAATATTTCGTTATTTAGGTACCTATTGAAAGTTTTTTAAATTTAGGATTTTTACAGTGATAATCCTCGGTACGAAATAAACGAACTGGGATTGTGAAGAAACTAAATTTATTTTTTATCGCGAATTGAAATGCTTTACCAATAACAATTAAAGGTTGCTAACAAATGGTTTTGTCAAAAGTATGAAATTAAATGAACCAACTCGAACAGTGCCATGCCCGAAGGGTTCGGCACAATAACATTTTCACTAATTTATCAGCTATCAATGTAAGAATAGTTTCTTTTCCTCATGTTTAAATTGATTGAATAAATATTTTTAAAGGACAAACTTGGAAAATATATCTCACATTACACCCTTTGCTGTGCGATTTTGAAGAATCGGTGCTGACAGGTTCAATGTCAATATCATAATATTAAATATCATATATTTCCGTAACGAAAAGTCGTAGCGAATCGAGCGAGACGGCATTGGAAACGGGACATCGAGCACTATACGATGCCGTCTTCAAAAACTACCTATCTATACAAGAAAACGGAAATTTTGCACCTGTTATTTTTATTTTTTAGTTTTTGTCAGTTGTTATAATGACAATTTGGCGATATGTTTCCCCTTCACGTTCCGCAGGAAGGTGAGGTAAAAAAAGCAATAGAAAACATAGAAAAAAGAAACTAAGAAAAATACTTTTTAAATACAAATTTTTAGTACTAATAATAGATGCACTCTCGGCTGACGATTAGCGATATGTACCCAGTCTAGTATTATATACGTCTCTTCCGCGCGGAATCTCGAAAACCCCGATCGGCTCTTGAACAATTTCGTCTATGTAAGATATTTTCACATTTGCGATTTTTTTTTCTCGGAAACGGTTAGAGTGGGACGCTTGAAACTTTTTGGGTTTAGAGAGGAATAGTACGTTGTGTAAAAATTTCGAATATACAGGGTGTGCCGGAAAAAAATTATTAATTTTTAAAGTCGAGAAATATCGGGATCTCGTTGGCATTCGATACAGGCCACAAAAATTAGTTTTTTCGATTTAAACTTTTTCGACGCGTAGACGACCGTCGGCTACAGAAGCCTATTGTTTGTGAGCGCGATCGAAAGTTTGGAAATAATTTTTTTTTATTTTTTTAAAGTCAAAATTTGGTCCAAAATGGTACCTCTTGGATCGCTAATAAGTCGAATTGGGTGCATCCGATCGACATTCGGTATGGATAATCGGTTAGGCCATCTCAAAAACTACCTTTTTCCAATATATTGTTCTATACCTAACTGGAATGGAAATTATCAAAAATTGTAAGAAACTGGAAACCACAGAGTAAGGCGTGATTTTTTCGCCGTTTTTATTTTTCTTCCTTTCGTTTCCTACGGAAAACGTTTTTTAATCGAAACGTTGTATACTTTAGCGGATAGAGCCGTCAAATTGTATTTAAGAGATATTTTTTTGTTTCTTTATCTTTAATACGGAAAAAACGGCAGCTTATGAACTTTTTCCCGTAATTTCTGTTGGCGTTGCACTGGCTTGCTTAAATAATTCTGCAAGTGTCTATAATATATAACATTTTGAATTTTTTCTTGATCCACCATATTGACGGATAAACAAGCTTTAGTTTGCATAGTAAGCGCACCCTGGAAAATCATATTTTGTGGCTCAAAAAAATTAATTTATAATGTTTTTATAGGTTTCTTCACCAGACGTTTTACTATATCGACTGTAACTAATTTAATTTTTAACAAAAACGTTTTATTTTTCTCTAAAAACACGCGTTGATTTCTTCTTAATAACTCTTCATATCCAAACTTATCAAAATATATTCGCAAAGTTGAGAAAAGTTGCTTTTTTGGGTGCGGAAACAGGCACAATTTACAAATTCTAACACCATTCTCTTTTAACGAGAGTGCCTTGATATTAGAGACTTTTTGCACCTCTTAAATTAATACCAGTTTTTAGCTCCGTTATGGTTAACTTTATTAAACATAACGAGTAGCGCCACTGTTAAAACCAGAGATTTTGCATCGCCTATACGTTCTGTCTGTAGTTATTAATTTGGCGCCGGCGCACCTAAACAAAATAACATACCTAACCTACCAATAATTTGATTAAGTTGTATATTTTAATGTACAGCTACTATTATTTTGGATATTAATTAATTGCTTATCACAATTTTAATTCATAGCAATGATGCTTCATAACTTTTGTATGTTCCGGCAACCATGCAGTTTAAGCATAACCATAAGGATAACGATAAGCTCTTCCTTATCCTTCCGTAACTAACGGAGTCCGTTATGGTTATTAACCATAGCGGATCACCTTTCTGACATTGCGCATGCTCAGAATAACCATAACCACAAAAGAATGACGAATTAAGAGGTGCAAAAAGTCTCTATTGATGTAAATTATAATTCTAAAAATCCGGCTGTCAAAAATGGCAAAAAATGGGTGTTTTGAGCTTGACTTGCTAGTCTTATAAGCACATTTCCTGATTTTAAATTAGATGGAATATCTACCTTGAACCTTCTTCTAATTTTATTGACCAAAATATTTGCCCAAAATGTTTTAGAAATAGTTATAATCCCGATTTTAAAGATGGCGTTCCGACATTGATAATCCGTCGCCACGTGGTAGGAGGTTGTTCGACATTTCGATATTCGCAAATTTTTTCTTCGGAAACGGTTAGAGCAAAACGATTCAAACTTTCTGGACGTAGAGAGGAATAGTCGGGGCACGTTGTGGGAACAATTTCCAATATACACGGTGTACCGGAAAAAAGTTATTAAAGTCAAAGTTGAAAAATATGTTTTTTTTCGTTATAGCGCTATACAGGTGGCAAAAATCATTTTAATCGATTTAAACTTTTTTGGCATGTAAACGACGTTCGGCTACAAAACACTATTGTTTACGAACGCGATCGAAAGTTGGGAAGTCAATTTTTTGATTTTTTTTTAAATCAATGCAGGGTCATGTTGGATCGTTAATAAATCGAATTGGGTGCATCTGACACACTTTTGGTTTGGAGATTCGTTTAGGTCATCTCAAATACTACTTTTTTCAAATATATTGTTCTATACCTACCGGTAATATAAAGGGTGCATATTATAAAAAAGTAAGAATTACTATTTAAGGCACGATTCTTTTACGGTTTTCATTGTTTTTCGTACGAAAAACAACTTTTCATCGAAATGTTATATAAGTATAGCATTTGTAGAATTATACCGTTTTAATCCGAAATTAAAAATTACCTATCAAAATGACAGCTGTCGTATAGAACTTTGTTATTTAGGAACTGAAAAATTTTTCAATTTAGGATTCTTACAGCTATAACTCTCGCTACGAAAATGATAAAAAAAAAATTGAAACTTATCTGTCAAAATCTGACAGCTATCGTAAAAAACTTTGTTATTTAGGTACTGAAAAAGTTTTTAATTTAGGATTTATACAGCTATAATCGTCGCTACGAAAAAGCTAAAAAAGAATTTACTCTTACCTGTCAAAATTTGACAGCTATCGTATAAGACATTCTTATTTAGGTACCTGAAAATTTTTTAATTTCGAATTCTTACAGCTATAACCCTCGCTACGAAAAAGCTCAAAAAAATGACACTTACCTGTCAAAGTGACAGCTCTCGTATAATTAAACGAACGAACTAGAACAGTGCCGTGCCCGAAGGGCTCGGCACAATAATATTTCTACAAATTTATTAGCTGATAATTGATAGCTTCCATGTAAGAATAATTTTTTGCTTATGTTTTAATCGATTGAATACTTACATATTTTTATAGAGCAAATATGAAAAGTATATCCCACATTGCACAAAGGTGTGCGAGTTTAAAGAGCACCTATACGGCGCCGTCTCAGAAAACTACCTATCTATACGAGAAAACGGAAATTTTGCACCATTGTGTAGTTTTGGTCAGTTGTTATAATGACAATTTGGCGATATGTTTTCCCTTCACGTTCCGCAGGAAGGTGAGGCAAAAAAAGCAATAGTAAATAGAAAAAAGAAAAGAAAAGTATTTTTTTATTGTAAATTTTTGTAAATTTTTTTTAGTATTAATATTAGATGTACTCTCGGCTGACGATTAGCGATATGTACCCAGTCTAGTATTATATACGTCTCTTTAGCGCGGAATCTCGAAAACCCCGATCAGCTCTTGAACAATTTCGTCTATGTAAGACATTTTCACAGTTGCGATTTTTTTTTCTCGGAAACGGTTAGAGTGGGACGATTGAAACTTTTAGGGTTTAAATAGGAATAGTAGGGGTACGTTGTGTAAACATTTCGAATATACAGGGTGTGCCGAAAAAAAGTTATTAAACCCCAAACTCGAAAAATATCGGATTCTCGTTGAAATTCGACACAGGTCGTAAAAATAAGTTTTCTCGATTTAAATTTTTTCGACGCGTAGACGACCGTCGGCTACAGAAGCCTATTGTTTGTGAGCGCGATCTAAAGTTTGGAAATAATTATTTAAATTTTTTCAAAGTTAAATATGGGACTAAACAAGGTACCTATTGAATCGTTAATAAGTCGAATTGGGTCCATCCGATCGACATTCGGTTTGGATAATTCTTTAGGCAATTATTAAAGATTGCTAACAAATGGTTTTGTAAAAAGTATGAAATAAAATAAACGAATTGGAACAGTGCCGTGCCGGAAGGGCTCGGCAAAATAAGCTTTTGAACTAATTTATCAGCTATCAATGTAAGAATAGTTTCTTTACTTATGTTTAAATTGATTGAATACATATTTTTATAGGACAAACTTGGAAAGTATATTCCACATTGATACGTTTGCTGTGCGATTTTAAAAAAAGTCGGTGCTGATGGGTCCAATGTTAATATCAATATCATTATATTAAATATCATATATTTCCGTAACGAAAAGTCGTAGCGAATCGAGCGAGACGGCATTGGAAACGGGACATCGAGCAGTATACGATGCCGTCTTCAAAAACTACCTATCTATACAGGAAAACGGAAATTTTGCACCCGTTATTTTTATTTTTTAGTTTTTGTCAATTGTTATAATGACAATTTGGCGATATGTTTCCCCTTCACGTTCCGCAGGAAGGTGAGGCAAAAAAAGCAATAGAAAACATAGAAAAAAGAAACTAAGAAAAATACTTTTTAAATACAAATTTTTAGTACTAATAATAGATGCACTCTCGGCTGACGATTAGCGATATGTACCCAGTCTAGTATTATATACGGCGGCTACATTTAAAATAAATTGTCGTCGTCAGTTTCGACATTTTCACATTTGAGATTTCTTTTCTCGGAAACGGTAAGAGTGGGACGATTGAAACTTTTTTAGTTTAGAGAGGAATAGTGGAGGTACGTTGTGTGAAAATTTCGAATATACAGGGTGTGCCGGAAAAAAGTTATTAATTTTTAAAGTCGATAATTATCGGATTCTCGTTGGGATTCGATGCAGTTCGTAAAAATGAGTTTTTTTGATTAAAACTTTTTCGACGCGTAGACGACCGTGGGCTACAGAACCCTATTGTTTGTAAGCGCGATCGAAAGTTGGGAAGTAATTTTTTTGATTTTTTTAAAGTTGAAAATTGGTCAAAAATGGTACCTCTTGGATCGCTAATAAGTCGAATTGGGTGCATCCGATCAACATTCGGTTTTGATAATCGTTTAGGCCATCTCAAAAACTACCTTTTTCCAATATATTGTTCTATACCTAACTGGAATGGAAATGATCAAAAGTTGTAAGAAACTGGAAGGCGTGATTTTTCGCAGTTTTTAATTTTTTTTCGTACGGAAAACGACTTTTGATCGAAACGTTGTATACTTTAGCGGATAGAGCTCTTCAAATTGTATTTTAAAAATATTTTTCGTTTCTTTATCTTCAATACGGAAAAAACGACAGCCTATGAATTTTTTCCAGTAATTTCTGTTGGCGTCGCACTGGTTTGTTAAATACTTCTGCAAGTGTCTATAAATATAACTTTTTGAATTTTTTCTTGATCCACCATATCAACCGATAAACAAGCTTAAGTTTGCATAGAAAACGCGCTCTGAAAAAACATCATTTGTGGCTCAAAAAAATAAATTTATGATTTATCAAGAGATATTTTTATCCGACGTTTTACTATATCGACTAGCTTATTCAATTTTTAACAAAACCGTTTTATTTTTTCCCAAAAGACGCGCTGATTTATTCTCAACACCTCTACATATCCAAACTTATTAAAATATATTCGTAAGTTTAAGAAAAATCAAGTTTTTGAGTGCGGAAACAAGCAAAATTTGCAAATTCTAATACCATTCAATTTTGACTAGAGTGCTTTGACTGCTTTGGTTAATGTAAGTAAATTAATTCTAAAAAACCGGCTGTCAAAAATGGCGAAAAATTGGTGTTTTGAGCTTGAATTGCTAGACTAATAAGAAGATTTCCAGATTTTAAATCGGATGGAATATCTACCTTGAACCTTCTTCTAATTTTATTGACTAAAATATTTGCCCAAAATGTTTCAGAAATAGTTGTAATCTCGATTTTAAAGATGACGTTCCGACATTGAAAATGCATCGCCACGTGGTGGGAGGCTGTTCGATATTTCGATATTCGCGAATTTTTTTCTCGGAAACGGTTAGAGCAAAACGATAAAAAAATTTCTGGACGTAGAGAGGAATAGTAGGGGCACGTTCTGGGAACAATTTCCAATATACAGGGTGTACCGGAAAAAAGTTATTTAAGTCAAAGTTGAAAAATATGTTTTTTTTTTCGTTGTAGCGCGATACAGGTGGCAAAAATCATTTTAATCGATTTAAACTTTTTTGGCATGTAGACGACGTTGGGCTACAAAACACTGTTGTTTGCGAACGCGATCGAAAGGTGGGAAGTCAATTTTTTGATTTTTTTAAATTCAATGTAGGGTCATGTTGGATCGTTAATAAATCGAATTGGGTGCGTCTAACACACTTTTGGTTTAGAGATTAGTTTAGGTCATCTCAAATACTACTTTTTTAAATATATTGTTCTATACCTACCGGTAATATAAAGGGTGCAAATTATAAAAAAGTAAGAATTACTATTTAAGCCACGATTCTTTTACGGTTATCATTGTTTTTCGTACGAAAAACAACTTTTGATCGAAATGTTATATATAGTATTTGTAGAATTATACCGTTTTAATCCTAAATTGAAAATTAACTGTCAAAATGACAGCTGTCGTATAGAACTTTGTTATTTAGGAACTGAAAATTTTTTCAATTTTGGAATCTTACAGCGACAATCCTTGGTACGAAAAAATCAACTAGGTTTGTGAAGAAACTAAATTTATTTTTTATCATGAATTGAAATGTTTCAAAATTAGAGGTTGCTAACAAATGGTTTTGTCAAAAGTATAAAATGAAACGAACGAACTCCAACAGTGCCGTGCCCAAAGGGCTCGGCACAATAAAATTTTCACCAATTTATCAGCTATCTATGTAAGAATAGTTAATATCATATATTTTAGTAACGAAAAGTCGTAGCGAATCGAGCGAGACGGCATTGGAAATAGGACGTCGACCACTATACGATGCCGTCTCCAAAACGACCTATGTATACGAGAAACCGGAAATTTTGCACCCGTTTTTTTATTTTTTAGTTTTTGTCAGTTGTTATAATGACAATTTGGCGATATGTTTCTCCTTCACGTTCCGCAGGAAGGTGAGGTATAAAAAGCAATAGTAAATAGAAAAAAAGAAAAGAAAATTATTTTTTTAGTACTAATATTAGATGCACTCTCGGCTGACGATTAGCGATATGTACCCAGTCTAGTTAATTAACATATCGCTTTCCGCGATATGTTATTCGTCGCCTTCACGCGGAATCACGGCAACCCCGACTGCTTCCCGAAAATTTTGCACTATATCGTCTGCTTCATTTGAAATATGTGCATATGTTGTCCGTGTCGGCGTCGTCAGTTTCGACATTTTCACATTTGCGATTTTTTTTCTCGGAAACGGTTAATGTGGGACAATTGAAACTTTTTGGGTTTACAAAGGAATAGTGGGGGTACGTTGTGTAAAAATTTCGAATATACAGGGTGTGCCGGAAAAAAGTTATTAATTTTTAAAGTCGAGAAATATCGGGATCTCGTTGGCATTCAATACAGGCCACAAAAATTAGTTTTTTCGATTTAAACTTTTTCGACGCGTAGACGACCGTGGGCTACAGAACCCTATTGTTTGTGAGCGCGATCGAAAGTTTGGAAGTAATTTTTTTGATTTTTTCAAAGTCAAAATTTGGTCGAAAATGGTACCTCTTGGATCGCTAATAAGTCGAATTGGGTGCATCCAATCGTCATGCGGTTTGGATAATCGGTTAGGCCATCTCAAAATCTACCTTTTTCCAATATATCGTTCTATACCTAACTGGAATGGAAATTGCCGAAAATGGTAAGAAACTGGAAACCACAGTGTAAGGCGTGATTTTTTTCTCCGTTTTTATTCCGTTTATTTTTTTTCGTACGGAAAACGACTTTTGATTGAAACGTTGTATACTTTAGCGGATAGAGCCGTCAAATTGTATTTAAGAGATATTTTTCGTTTTTTTATCTTTAATACGGAAAAAACGGCAGCTTATAAACTTTTTCCCGTAATTTCTGTTGGCGTTGCACTGGTTTGCTTAAATAATTCTGCAAGTGTCTATAATATATAACATTTTGAATTTTTTCTTGGTACACTATATCAACGGATAAAGAAGCTTTAATTTGTATTATAAGCGATCTTTGGGAAAACATATTTTGTGGCTCAAAAAAATTAGTTTATGATTTTTTTATAGGTTCCTTCACCAGAGGTTTTACTATATCGACTGTAGCTTATTCAATTTTTAACAAAACCGTTTTATTTTTTTCTCAAAATATGCGCTGATTACTTCTCAATATTCCTGCATGTCCAAACTTATCAAAATATATTCGCAAATTTGAGCAAAGTAGCTTTTTTGGGTGCGGAAACAGGCACAATTTTCAAATTCTAACACCATTCGATTTAGAAAAAGTTGGCCATGGTTTTAACCACGTGCGTTTTCCTGAACTTTAACTTTTATACCATCTGTCAAAAATAGATGAAAAATGCGATTTCCAAATTGATTTTTTTGAGGAATTAGACCATTTAGACTACGTCTTTTATGGGAAATACCTACCTTGAACCTTTATCTTTTTCGTTTGACCAAAAATAAGGGGGAAAATATCGCATTTATCCCGTACTTGTAATAATAAAAATGGCTTGCAGGAGGCATATTACCTTCAATTTTTATAGTTTTTATAATATTTGGAGAGAATTTAATGTATGAAACACCTGTCTTGGACCTTTTTCTTTGCGGTTGACCAAAAATAATTGAAAAAAGTGTATTATTTGTGTGTATCTTCAATACTCAACGTTCTATGTAATATCGAATACGTCATTAATATCCTATTTACCACAAATCAATCTGTGAGCTTCGGTGGCGTAGTACTAAAGATCGTTGATTTTGGAGACGAAGGTCGAGGGTTCAAACCCCAGTGTTTTTTTTTCTTTTTTTTTTAATTTTTTTTTTAATGTCGTTATTTAGGTACTGAAAATTTTTTAAATTTTGGATTCTTACAGCTATAATAATCTATACGAAAAAGCTAAAAAAAATTACACTTACCTGTCAAAATCTGACAGCTGTAGTAAAGAACTTTGTTATTTAGGTACTGAAATTTTTTTAAATTTCGGATTCTTACAGCTATAATCCTAGATACAAGAAAAGCTTAAAAAAAACTTGATATTTACCTGTCAAAATGACAGCTGTCGTATAGAACTTTGTTATTTAGGAACTGAGAATTTTTTTAATTTAGGATTCTTACAGCTATAACCCTCGTTACAAAAAATCTAAAAAAAAAATTGACACTTACCTGTCAAAATTTGACAGCTATCGTATAAAACTGTGTTATTTAGGTACTGACAAATTTTTAAATTTAGGATTCTTACAGCTATAACCCTCGTTACAAAAAATCTAAAAAAAAAAATTGACACTTACCTGTCAAAATTTGACAGCTATCGTATAGAACTTTGTTATTTAGGGACCTGATAATTTTATAATTTCGGACTCTTACAGCTATAACTCTCGCTACGAAAAAGCTAAAAAAAAAATTGACACTTAACTGTCAAAATTTGACAGCTATCGTATGGAACTTTGTTATTTAGGTACTGAAAATTTTTTCAATTTGGGATTCTTACAGCTATAATCCTCGTTACGAAAAAACTTTTAAAAAATTGACACTTACCTGTCAAAATTTGACAGCTGTCGTATGGAACTTTGTTATTTAATCACTGAAAAATTTTTAAATTTCGGATTTGTACAGCTATAATCCTCTATATGAAAAAAGATTAAAAAAATTTACACCCGCCTGTCATAATTTGACAGCTGTCGTATAGAACTTTGTTATTTGGGTACTGAAAATTTTTTTAATTTAGGATTATTACAGCTATAACCCTCGCTACAAAAAAGCTAAAAAATAATTGACAATTACCTTTCAAAATTTGACAGCTGTCGTATAAAACTTTGTTATTTAGGTACTGAATTTTTTTTTAATTTAAGATTTTTACAGCTATAACCCTTGCTACGAAAAAGCTAAAAAAAAATGACACTTACCTGTCAAAGTAACAGCTGTCGTATTATTAAACGAACGAACTAGAACAGTGCCGTGCCCGAAGGGCTCGGCACAATAATATTTCTACAAATTTATTAGCTGATAATTGATAGCTTTAATGTATATTTTTATAGAGCAAATATGGAAAGTATATCCCACATTGCGAGTTTAAAGAGCACCTATAAATATCAGTATCATAATATTAAATATCATATATCTCCGTAACGAAAAGTCGTAGCGAATCGAGCGAGGCGGCATTGGAAATGGAACGTTGAGCACTATACGGCGCCGTCTCCGAAAACTACCTATCTATACGAGAAAACGGGAAATTTTGCACCATTGTCTAGTTTTGGTCAGTTGTTATAATGACAAATTGGCGCAGGAAGGTGAGGCAAAAAAAGCAACAATGTATATAACTAATAAGTAGCATCTTTACGAGATCTTCACTTTAAGTTCTTAGAAATATTTTGTAGGTCTTATAGTTTTTGAGATATGGAATTAAAAGTGGTTTTCATGTATTTGCCAATATCTCGAAACTGATAGAACTTAGATAGAAACTCTTTAAATAAAAAAGTTGCCTTTTTCTATTGTCCAGGTAAAACGTTATATTAACTTTTGTTCCAAAGGCCGTAATAAGGGACGTATTGAGGAAACTGTGAAAACCGACCAAAAAATCCGAGTTTTCTGGATTTTTTTTTAAAATTCATAGAATTGTTATTTATCATATTTTCTTCGCTATTTTCGGGTTTTACGTTATTTTTGATGGAAATGTACCGAAAAATTGACTTATTTGCGAATTTTAAATTTTGGCATTTTTTCCATGTATGCTCAGGAAAATGCTATGGAATCCATAAAAGACCATTTTCCTCGGAAACTGAAAGAGATACGGCAACAATGTATATAACTAATAAGTAGCATCCTTAAGAGATCTTTACTATAAGTTCTTAGAAATTTTTTGTACGTCTTATAGTTTTTGAGATATGGAATTAAAAGTGGTTTTCATGTATTTGCCAATATCTCAAAACTGATAGAACTTAGATAGAAACTTTTTAAATAAAAAATTTGCCTTTTTCTATTGTCCAGATAAAACGTTATATTAACTTTTGTTCCAAAGGCCGTAATAAGGGACGTATTGAGGAAACTGTGAAAACCGACCAAAAAATCCGAGTTTTCTGGATTTTTTTTTTAAATTCATAGAATTGTTAATTATCATATTTTCTTCGCTATTTTTGGGTTTTACGTTATTTTTGATGGAAATGTACCGAAAAATTGACTTATTTGCGAATTTTAAATTTTGGCATTTTTTCCATGTATATGCTCAGGAAAATGCTATGAAATCCATAAAAGACCATTTTCCTCGGAAACTGAAAGAGATACGGCAACAATGTATATAACTAATAAGTAGCATCCTTAAGAGATCTTTACTTTAGGTTCTTAGAAATTTTTTGTAGGTCTTATAGTTTTTGAGATATGGAATTAAAAGTGGTTTTCATATATTAGCCAATATCTCGAAACTGATAAAGCTTAGATAGAACCTCTTCAAATAAAAAAGTTGCCTTTTTCTATGGTCCAGATAAAAGGTTATATTGATTTCTATTCTAAAAGCGATAATAAGGGACGTATTGGCTCGGCACAATAATATTTCTACAAATTTATTAGCTGATAATTGATAGCTTCCATGTAAGAATAATTTTTTGCTTATGTTTTAATCGATTGAATACTTACATATTTTTATAGAGCAAATATGGAAAGTATATCCCACATTGCACAAAGGTGTGCGAGTTTAAAGAGCACCTATACGGCGCCGTCTCAGAAAACTACCTATCTATACGAGAAAACGGAAATTTTGCACCATTGTGTAGTTTTAGCCAGTTGTTATAATGACAATTTGGCGATATGTTTTCCCTTCACGTTCCGCAGGAAGGTGAGGCAAAAAAAGCAATAGTAAATAGAAAAAAAGAAAAGAAAAGTATTTTTTTATTGTAAATTTTTGTAAATCTTTTTAGTACTAATATTAGATGCACTCTCGGCTGACGATTAGCGATATGTACCCAGTCTAGTATTATATACGTCTCTTCCGCGCGGAATCTCGAAAACCCCGATCAGCTCTTGAACAATTTCGTCTATGTAAGACATTTTCACAGTTGCGATTTTTTATTCTCGGAAACGGTTTGAGTGAGACGATTGAAACTTTTAGGGTTTAGATAGGAATAGTGGGGGTACGTTGTGTAAAAATTTCTAATATACAGGGTGTGCCGAAAAAAAGTTATTAATTTTTAAAGTCGAGAAATATCGGGATCTCGTTGGCATTCGATACAGGTCGTAAAAATGAGTTTTTTTGATTTAAACTTTTTCGGCGCATAGACGACCGTCGGCTATAGAAGCCTATTGTTTGCCAAGGCGATCGGAAGTTGGGAAGTCAATTTTTTGATTTTTTTAAAATCAATGTAGAAGCATGTTGGATCGATAATAAATCGAATTGCGTGCGTCCCACATATTTTTGGTTTGGAAATTCGCTTAGGTCATCTCAAATACTACTTTTTTCAAATATATTGTTTTAATTGACACTTACCTGTCAAAATTTGACAGCTATGGTATAAAACTTTGTTATTTAGGAACTGAAAAAATTATCAATTTAGGATTCTTACAGTAGTAACTCTCGCTACGAAAAAGCTAAAAAAAATTTGAAACTTACCTGTCAAAATCTGACAGCTGTCGTATAAAACTTTGTTATTTAGATACTGAATTTTTTTTTTAATTTCGGATTCTTACATCTATAATGCAAGATACAAGAAAAGCTTTAAAAAAAAATTACAGTTACCTGTCAAAATGACAGCTGTCGTATAAAACTTTGTTATTTAGGAATTCAAACATTTTTTAATTTAGGATTCTTACAGCTATAATCCTAGATACAAGAAAAGGGTTAAAAAAAATTTACACTTACCTGTCAAAATTTGACAGCTGTTGTATTCAACTTTGTTATTTAGGTACTAAAATTTTTTTTAATTTTGGGATCTTACAGCTATAATCCTAGATACAAGAAACGCTTAAAATAAACTTGACATTTACCTGTCAAAATAACAGCTGTCGTATAGAACTTTGTTATTTACGTACTGAAAATTTTTGAATTTCAGATTCTTACAGCGTCAATCCTCAGTACGAAAAAAACGAACTTGGGTAGTGAAAAATTACACATATGTTTTTATTGCCACCTGGGTTGTGAAGAAACCACACATTTTTTTTATCGCGAATCGAAATTCCTTACAATTAGGGCTTGCTAACAAATGGTTTTGTCATAAGAATGAAATGAAACGAACGAACTTGAACAGTGCCGTGCCCGAAGGGCTCGGCACAATAATATTTCCACAAATTTATTAGCTGATAATGTGATTATTATAATAAAATATGGATCGTATATATCCCACATTGCACAAAGGTGTGTGAGTTTAAAAAGCACCTATAAATGTCAATATCATAATATTAAATATCATATATTTCCGCAACGAAAAGTCGTAGCGAATCGAGCGAGGCGGTATTGGAAATGGGACGCTGAGCACTATACGATGCCGTCCAAATACTACCTATCTATATGAGAAAACGGAAATTTTGCTCCATTTCTTTTTATTTTCTAGTTATGGTCAGTTGTTATAATGACAATTTGGCGATATGTTTTCCCTTCACGTTCCGCAGGAAGGTGAGGCAAAAAAAGTAATAGTAAATAGAGAAAAAGAAAAGAAAAATAATTTTTTTATCGTAAATTTTTTTTAGTACTAATATGAGATGCACTCTCGGCTGACGATTAGCGATATGTACCCAGTCTAGTATTATATACGGCGGCTACATTTTAAATAAATTGTCGTCGTCAGTTTCGACATTTTCAGATTTGCGATTTCTTTTCTCGGAAACGGTAAGAGTGGGACGATTGAAACTTTTTCAGTTTAGAGAGGAATAGTGGAGGTACGTTGTGTGAAAATTTCGAATATACAGGGTGTGCCGGAAAAAAGTTATTAATTTTTAAAGTCGATAATTATCGGATTCTCGTTGGGATTCGATACAGTTCGTAAAAATGAGTTTTTTTGATTTAAACTTTTTCGACGCGTAGACGACCGTGAGCTACAGAACCCTATTGTTTGTGAGCGCGATCGAAAGTTTGGAAGTAATTTTTTTGATTTTTCTAAAGTTGAAAATTGATCAAAAATGGTACCTCTTGGATCGCTAATAAGTCGAATTGGGTGCATCCGATCAACATTCGGTTTTGATAATCGTTTAGGCTATCTCAAAAACTACCTTTTTCCAATATATCGTTCTATACCTAACTGGAATGCAAATGATCAAAAATTGTAAGAAACTGGAAAGCGTGATTTTTTCGCAGTTTTTATTTTTTTTCGTACGGAAAACGACTTTTGATCGAAACGTTGTATACTTTAGCGGATAGAGCTCTTCAAATTGTATTTTACAGATATTTTTCGTTTCTTTATCTTTAATACGGAAAAAACGACAGCCTATGAATTTTTTCCAGTAATTTCTGTTGGCGTCGCACTGGTTTGTTAAATACTTCTGC
Organism: Polydrusus pterygomalis; assembly: GCA_963969555.1. Classification (NCBI taxonomy): domain Eukaryota; kingdom Metazoa; phylum Arthropoda; class Insecta; order Coleoptera; family Curculionidae; genus Polydrusus; species Polydrusus pterygomalis. Next base: position 72,144,320 of record OZ018376.1, on the reverse strand, counting down.
AAGTGTCTATAAATATAACTTTTTGAATTTTTTCTTGATCCACCATATCAACCGATAAACAAGCTTAAGTTTGCATAGAAAACGCGCTCTGAAAAAACATCATTTGTGGCTCAAAAAAATTAATTTATAATTTATTTTTTTTTATCAAGAGATATTTTTATCCGACGTTTTACTATATCGACTAGCTTATTCAATTTTTAACAAAACCGTTTTATTTTTTCCCAAAAGACGCGCTGATTTATTCTCAACACCTCTACATATCCAAACTTATTAAAATATATTCGTAAGTTTAAGAAAAATCGAGTTTTTGAGTGCGGAAACAAGCAAAATTTGCAAATTCTAATACCATTCAATTTTGACTAGAGTGCTTTGACTGCTTTGGTTAATGTAAGTAAATTAATTCTAAAAAACCGGCTGTCAAAAATGGCGAAAAATTGGTGTTTTGAGCTTGACTTGCTAGACTAATAAGAAGATTTCCAGATTTTAAATCGGATGGAATATCTACCTTGAACCTTCTTCTAATTTTATTGACCAAAATATTTGCCAAAATGTTTCAGAAATAGTTGTAATCTCGATTTTAAAGATGACGTTCCGACATTGAAAATGCATCGCCACGTGGTGGGAGGCTGTTCGATATTTCGATATTCGCGAATTTTTTTCTCGGAAACGGTTAGAGCAAAACGATAAAAAAATTCTGGACGTAGAGAGGAATAGTAGGGGCACGTTCTGGAAACAATTTCCAATATACAGGGTGTACCGGAAAAAAGTTATTTAAGTCAAAGTTGAAAAATATGTTTTTTTTTCGTTGTAGCGCGATACAGGTGGCAAAAATCATTTTAATCGATTTAAACTTTTTTGGCATGTAGACGATGTTGGGCTACAAAACACTGTTGTTTGCGAACGCGATCGAAAGTTGGAAAGTCAATTTTTTGATTTTTTTAAAAATCAATGTAGAGTCATGTTGGATCGTTAATAAATCGAATTGGGTGCGTCTAACACACTTTTGGTTTGGAGATTAGCTTAGGTCATCTTAAATACTACTTTTTTTTAAATATATTTTTCTATACCTACCGGTAATAAAAAGGGTGCAAATTATAAAAAAGTAAGAATTACTATTTAAGAAACGATTCTTTTACGGTTATCATTGTTTTTCGTACGAAAAACAACTTTTGATCGAAATGTTATATATTATAGTATTTGTAGAATTATACCGTTTTAATCCTAAATTGAAAATTATCTGTCAAAATAACAGCTGTCGTATAGAACTTTGTTATTTAGGAACTGAAAAAATTTTCAATTTAGGATTCTTACAGCTATAATCCTCGTTACGAAAAAGCTAAAAAAAAAATTGACACTTAACTGTCAAAATCTTACAGCTGTCGTATAAAACTTTGTTATTTATTAACTGAAAATTTTTTCAACTTAGGATTCTTACAGCTATAGCCCTCGCTATGAAAAAGGTTAAAAAAAAATTGACGCTTACCTGTCAAAATTTGACAGCTGTTGTGTAGAACTTTGTTACCTCTGAAATTTTTTTAAATTTTGGACTCTTACAGCTATACTCTCAGATACAAAAAAAGCTTTAAAAAACTTGACTTTTACCTGTCAAAATGGTAGCTGTCGTATAAAACTTTCTTATTTACCAAAATAATCATAAATATGATTGAATTTCAGATTCTTACAGCGTCAATCATCAGTACGAAAAAAACGAACTTGAGCAGTAAAAAATTACACATACTTATATTTTTATTGCGACCTGAGTTGTGAAGAAATTACACATATTTTATTGAACACGAATCGAAGTGCTTAACAGTTAGGGCTTGTTAACAAATGGTTTTGTCAAAAGTATAAAATTAAATGAACGAACTCGAGCAGTGCCGTGCCCGAAGGGCTCGGCACAATAATATTTCCACAAATTTATTAGCTGATAATGTGATAATGAAATATGAAAAGTATATCCCACATTGCACAAAGGTGTGCGAGTTTAAAAGCACCTATAAATGTCCATATCAATATCATAATATTAAATAACATATATTTCAGTAATGAAAAGTCGTAGCGAATCGAGCGAGACGGCAATGGAAATAGGACGTCGAGCAATATACGATGCCGTCTTCAAAAACTACCTATCTATACGAGAAACCGGAAATTTTGCATCCGTTTTTTTATTTTTTATTTTTTGTTAGTTGTTATAATGACAATTTGGCGATATGTTTCCCCTTCACGTTCCGCAGGAAGGTGAGGTAAAAAAAGCAATAGTAAATAGAGAAAAGGAAAAGAAAATAATTTTTTTAGTACTAATATTAGATGCACTCTCGGCTGACGATTAGCGATATGTACCCAGTCTAGTTTAGATACATCAATATCAAGGCACTCTTAGTCAAAAGTGAATGGTGTTAGAATTTGTAAATTTTGCCTGTTTCCGCACCCAAAAAAGCGACTTTTCTCAATTTTGCGAATATATTTTAATGATTTTGAATATGTAGAGGTGTTGCGAAGTAATCAGCGCATTTTTTGAGAAAAAAATAAAACGGTTTTGTTGAAAATTAAATAAGCTACAGTCGATATAGTAAAAAAAAAGCTGCCGTTTTTTCCGTATTAAAGATAAAGAAAGGAAAAAATATCTCTTAAATACAATCTGACGAGCTCTATCCGCTAACGTTTACAACGTTTCGATCAAAAGTCGTTTTCAGTACGAAAAAAAATAAAAACCGTGAAAAAATCAGGCCTAACTTTATAATTTCCACTTTCTTACAATTTTCGGCAATTTCCATTCCAGTTAGGTATAGAACGATATATTGGAAAAAGGTAGATTTTGAGATGGCCTAACCGATTATCCAAACCGAATGTCGATTGGATGCACCCAATTCGACTTATTAGCGATCCAAGAGGTACCATTTTCGACCAAATTTTGACTTTGAAAAAATCAAAAAAATTACTTCCAAACTTTCGATCGCGCTCACAAACAATAGGGTTCTGTAGCCCACGGTCGTCTACGCGTCGAAAAAGTTTAAATCGAAAAAACTAATTTTTGTTGCCTGTATCGAATGCCAACGAGATCCCGATATTTCTCGACTTTAAAAATTAATAACTTTTTTCCGGCACACCCTGTATATTTGAAATTTTCACACAACGTACCCCCACTATTCCTTTGTAAACCCAAAAAGTTTCAATTGTCCCACATTAACCGTTTCCGAGAAAAAAAATCGCAAATGTGAAAATGTCGAAACTGACGACGCCGCCGACGCCGCCGACACGGACAACATACGCACATATTTCAAATGAAGCAGACGATATAGTGCAAAATTTTCGGGAAGCAGTCGGGGTTGCCGTGATTCCGCGTGAAGGCGACGAATAACATATCGCGTGTTCGCGCGATATGTAACTAGCACTTGCAACATATCCTGTTGCAGAACCGGCATGCAAAATAATAAAACGCTTTCCCGTACCGCACCCCTTTTTCCTTTTAACACTTTTTACAGACTCATATCTTGCCAAGATTTTGAACCACTTCCATTCGAAAATATTCACATTTCGTCTAAAAATACCATCACTTTTCTAAATTTCGATTTGTAATTGTCTGTATATTTTTTTAAAAACTGAACACGCTAACTTACTATCTGTGGCTGCTCACATAAAAATCTTCGGTTACAGTCTTTTTTATAGCGAAAACCTAAATTTTTTATTAATTTTGATAACGCTTCAAGTCCAATTTCCAAAACACCCCGAATTTTTAATGTTTTTTGTAAAACTGGAAGAGTTACATTGGTTTTTGATTTGTATAAATCGTAAATCACATTTCGAACTCCCATTTTAATATTTTCGCTTACATATTTAAAATAAAACGTAGCTGGCGCTATTATAAGCTTTTTTAGAATCGCTGGAAAGTAAATAAATATCCTTTTCCTACGAGCGTGCGCAAAGTAGTACTTTGCGCACGCATTTTTGTGTGCAAAGTTACACTTTTCCGCACTAGTGCGGATAAGACTTTTATCCGCACTGGGTGCGGAAAAGTAAAACTATTCAAAAATCTCCTTGGTAGGGAATATTTATATTTATTTTAGTAGCTGTAAACTATTTTATGGCAATGTGAGAAGCCGTTGCAAGAGTATTCTCTTTTATCTTTTAATCGTAATTCCCGATATTTGTATTTCAGCTTAAAACGAAAAATTTAGTTTCCTATTATTTTTTTTATTGTTATGTAATTTTTTAATTTTCTATTATTTTTTTTGTTATGTAATTTTTAGTTGTAAGTATATTATAGTTCTTTCTTTAAAGTCGAATTAAAAATTATTAAATAAATTATCATATTTTTATTTTTGTTGTTATCTGATATGAAGCTCGTAGGAAAAATGTTGTTCCTAACAAGTGCGCAAAGTGCTTTTCCGCACGCAAGAACTTATCCGAACTCCGCTTCGCGTCGTTCGTCCAACTGTACTTGCGTGCGGAAAAGTATCACTTTGCGCACTTGTTAGGAAAATAACTATTTTTTTTCATGTCAAAATGGAATAAGTCTGTCTCATTTATCTTACGTATTTTATTTAGAGGGTAAAATTAAACGCAAGTAAAGAAAACAAAAACTGAGAGTATGTCTTTCTTGAATCGTATGACCCGCACGATAAGACCAGATCCGACTATATAAGCAGGTAGTTAATGCGAGAACTCACTAAAAGTGACTTGGTGAATTTTATGTATAGGGTGCTGCGGCAAAATCTGACTTAATGAGTTTTATATTATGCCAAAATTAAATTCGTTTTTTAACCTAAAAATAATAACTTACTTTTATTCTGTGTCAGTTTTAAGTTGTTCAAGTGTTAGAGACTACAAAAATCTACCGCAATGTATTCAAATCGACAAATAAAATAATGCAGCTATCAAAAAGCATTAAGTTGGAGCCGCAATAATATAAAATATAAAAGTCAGTCCTCTAATAAAACATGATCAAATTTAAAACTCATTAAGTCACACCACTTGTATTTTTCTATTTTTACGCAAAAAAATAAATTCATGTAACATTAGTTTTTTAAAAAATGTTAAAGAAACAGTAATATATTTTTTCTATTTGACGTTCATAATAAATTCATTATGAACTTGAAATGAAGTTCATAATGAAGCTATTTCGATACGCGTTTTTTCTTTATTTGATGTTGGTAACATTGAAATTGAAAAATTGACGTAAAATCACGTCTTTTGAAATTCAAAAAAAATTAGCAAAATCGCCCGAATTTCCGAACGCTCTGTATATGTACCGAATGTACAAGGATCACACAACGTATTCCGTCCAATTTTAAATCTCATATCGCTAAAATAACTTTAGAATCTCGTGGTGAAAATGGGTCAATAAATCAAAAAATGACAGTTCGCAAAATAATTTTTGTTGTCCAGAGGTTACTATGATAAAAAATAGTATTACCAACATAAAATTTAGACATAAAAATTTGCGGATTTATTTTCTTTTTAAATATGTATTTTTTATTGAAAAAACTACAAATAGAAAAAATAGTATAAAGCACGTGGTTCATAAGGAGTTTTAGCGCACGTGTCAATTAAAAAACTCGCCACTTCGTGGCTCGTTTTTTAAAATAGACGCGTGCGCTAAAACCGCTTCTTATGAAACGTGTACTTTAATATACTATTCTATAATCCAAACTTAAAACTTAAATATTTGTTTCATCATTTGGATTTAAACGACAAATGTCTTAAGCAATTTTTTAAATGGCATTTTCTCGAAACTTCATATTCTGACTTAAGGTTGAATTCTCAACGTCATTCAATCTATTGCCAACCTATAACCTATTTCGCGTTGATTTTTTGAGTTTATTATTTTAATAATTAACATTTAAAGAAAATCAATATCGTCGGTACATTATTTAGGTAGTATCTGATATATTACAAAAATATCAATTTATTTCATTGCTAATTTTGGGAAAATTGTATAGTGAAAGAACAATGAGTGACAATGACATAATAATGTTAAAAAAATCTTACCTGATATTTTTCGCTATACAATTCTCCTAAAATAAGTTATGAAATTCCTTGATATTTATTAAATATGTCGATTATTACCTATAGAATATCAAGTCGATACTGATTTTCTTTAAATTTTGTATAAAAGCTAGAAAACATAAAGAAATCTATGCGAAATAGATTACAGGTTGACAAGCATGTCGATACTCCCACCTTAATGAGTTTTCGCCGCAAGCATACGATATATTCAAAAATATATAAAGGCGCGAAAAATTACAACCAGAACTGTCGGTTTTCAGAAAGTACTTTTTTACTAAAGTACTAAGCTCCCAAACAGAACTAAATTTTGATTTTTATCATATTGCATAGACGAAGAAAAATAAAATTTTCTACGGTTTTGATTGAAAAATTTACAAATAAAAACAAAATAAAACTCGCGAGACCAACGATCAACGTCGCAACACAAATCAACCAATTGCAGGATTGGGGCTGAAGGTCGACTCTCCGTCACCTACTTGAATTGATATCTCGAGTCTGTCTCCTCTTACTTTCTATTTACCTTATCGAAACAATTTAATCTGTGGCGACTGGCAACGAAAAGAATTACTGTATCTGTACTGTATAAGTATCTGATCTCACGTGTTCAAATTTTATGCTTTCACGGCGTATTTTTAGTTGTTATGAAAGGTTTGTGACACTCTAGGAAGATTTTGGTTTATGAGATGTATTATCAATAGGTTCTAATTCAGGATGTCAGTACTGAATATGATAAATTCGCTTATAAAGAAAAAGCCCATTTAACCACATTCGCGTCTCTTTCGGTTAAAAAGATCTTCATTTACGCACAAGAATTTGTTACACCCTGTATTCGTTATACGTCGATATTTATATATATATATACTGGTAAACCCATTAGCGGACACAACATTTTGTTGAGACTACAAATTCCTATCTCTATAATAATGATTATATTAAAACTAAATTACTTGGAATACAAAGATAACCAGTTCATGCCAATAATTGGTTATGGGAATCAAAATTTAAGTTTACCTAATAATAATAATCTAGTATGCAACTTCGAAAGACATGTAGCATTGTTAAAGGCGGATTTACACATTACATGCATGGATTTAGTTCCGCCAGTGAATATGCTAGTCCTATTTGCGCGCAACTAAATGTTTACACTAGATATTCAGAAACAGGAATTGTTGGTACCCCAAATTCAGTTGTAACAGGTGGGCAGACCTGTTTACACAGGCAAAAGTTTATATTTCTTGGTCTAGTCATCACTGGTGCAATAATTTCAGAAGCCTGCTGACTTTTCTGGTCCATGCAAGTAACGTTTCTACTTGTACGCAAGTTGATGGTTACAGATGCAGCCTCAATTAACTGACGAACCAGTTACGACTGGCGCCACTAAATTCATGCATGTGTAAACCCTTCTTAAGTTTTAAACGTCTTAATTAATTGTGATTTTAATTGTCCCTAATAACTACAGAATAACTCGTCTGAGAAAGAAATAATTGTAGATAGAGACTCTATAAAATCATATTGAGTAGAGTCGTTACTATACTTTAACCTAAACTATGCATACTAAGCGTCAAGGCGTCTCTTGTATTTTTTAATGGACCACAATGATTGTATTATAAACTTATTTGTTTATACAGGGTGAGTCGGGAGGAATGGGCCAAACGCTAAGGGTGTAATCTATGCATCAAAATAATAAGAAAAAACTCAAATGTTGTTATCCAATATTCATTTGTTTTCAAATTTTAGCGTTAAATAAAATAATAGGTAATATTGTTAAACCAAAATATGCAGTAAACGTGTGGTGCGGCATGATCGACAATAATTTTATTGGTCCCTTTTCTTTTGGAAAATCGCATTACAGGGGATCACTACTTAAGTTTTTTACAAAATGAATTGCAAGGACTACTGAAGGAGATTCTTTTAAACATGAGCATTCAAATGCATTATCAACACGACGGAGCGCCTGCCATTTCGATCGTCGGGTCAAGGAATATTTGGACCAAAAGTTTCCAGAGGTTTAGATTGGTCGCGGTGGTCCTATTAGTTGGCCTCCTAGATCGCCAGACCTCACACCGTTGGACTATAATTTATAGGGTTGGTTAAAAAAAGAGGTATACAAAGTAAAAGTAGATACTAGGGATGCATTAATTAGACGCATTAAAAATGCAGCACTCAATATTAAAGAAAGGCACGAATCAACTAGAAGAGCCACGCACGCCCGTCGTAAACGAAGCAGGAAATGTTTGGAAGTCAATGGCGGTATATTTGAAAATTTACTGAACCAATGATTTATTTAAAACAATGTTAATGTTGCACATTTCGGTTTAACAATATTATTATTTTATTTAACGCTGTAATTTGAAAATAAATGATTATTGGGTAACAACATTTGGGTTTTTTCTTATTATTTTGATGCATAGATTACACCCTTAGAGTTTGGCCCATTTCTCCCGACTCATCCTGTATATTCCCATACATAATATGCGAATATCAAACATAAAAAAAAATGTGTGTCCCTTACGTCATTAATGCTCTACTTGAATGCCAAATTTCATTAAAATCGATAATGACCTGCGATTCAGTTAAATTTATTTAAAAATTATTGCATGTAACAATTTCGTAGGTAAAAAAACCATTTAAGCCCCTATTTTTAGGGGCTAAAGAGTCACGTTTAAAGAATTTAAATTACCAACTACCGAGAATTTTACAGAGTTACCTCAAAAGTACCTTAAAGGAAATAAAAATGCTGGTAAAACCTCTAAATAGTGTTCTTAATCCCTTTTGAAACAAATAAAAAATATATAGAAAAATACCAAAAGTAATTTTGGAAATATTTGAAGATAGATAGGTACTTAGGTCTTTTACCAGTAAAAACTTACTAACACACTATTTTTAAAAAGTTCATAGAACTCTTGTTGGACTCATGTAAAGTAAGCTTTTCTGAAGAGACAAAGGTTTCTGTCAATAACCCAAGAGACTCCTTTAGAATTTATATACCTGCTCGCATAGAAATAAGTACATTCTCCAGTACATTCATAAATGAATATTCAATTATTTAAATAGGTTTTTTACTAACCAGTATTTTATTGGATACCACGCTATCTAAGATTTTTCTGAACCTAACTAATATAATAGTCTAAGATCCGATCATAGAACGACCTTCACCCATCGCGTTACGGGATGAAACATGTTTTTATATAAAATTTAATATGTCAAAAAATATATTTCGTGAAGGTTGCCTGAAAATTTGGGTGCAAAGTATTTTTAATTAAAAATTAAAAAATTATTTTTTTTAAACGTTTAGCGTTTAGGTTATGTTCTATCATATTTGACATAAATTGTGTGCAATATATGTCAAATATGACAGAACCTAACCTAAATGCGTTAAAACTTTACTTGGTATTTACTACAGGGTGGCCCATTAGTGCGACAAAGGTCAATATCTCCTGTACCACTAAGATAGCAGAAAACTTTTGACGAAGCTTATTAAGGGTTAAGAGGTGCTTAAGTAGTCAACCCAGCGTATGCATATTGCACAAGCTACATGCTTTTGATTTGTATGCAATTTAATACATAACGGAATGAGTGCAATGTTTAAAAAAAAACATTTTTTAATTTTTAATAAAAAATAATTTGCACCAAAATTTTCAGGCAACTTTTCAATATGGGGCCATTTTATAGGCCTGGTATCCAGTTTATTTATCCGATAAGATTCAAGGCGGATTTGTGCTTTATACAAAGCACAATTAGGTAGCGCAACTTTTCACATTTAAAAAACTTTACAGCCCTACATATTTTTAAGGTAACTTACAGTTTTGGTCCGAGCATTTATGTAATGATTTATCAACACAAAATCATTTTAATTAGATACCTTACTAACAGCAAGGATTTTATTGTTTTAAGTAACATTTTATAGTCTCTGGCATCATAAAAACCCGAGAGTGCAGTCCCAAATTTCCTATCTACTACACTAAACACAATATTTTTGCTAGAGCAGATGACTTGAACAGAGGCCTGTAAATGTTTTTAAAACAAGTGTGACTCTGATATTCAATGACTTTTGTACTTTTTGGAATGTTTACTTTACGGAGGTATGATTCCAAAAGGCCAAATATATTGCATAAGAGTCAATTGTATGCTTTATTTTTTTGATAAATAATGAATATTGTGGTCTGCACTTTTACTCCACTTAGTACTTATGATTTAGTGATTTTGTATATGGTCTGGCCAACTTGGTATATCAATAATAGAACCCCGATGCAACATTTAATGTCTGATGCATGTTTAACTTATATAACTGAATATTGAATGGAAAACTTTTGCAAAGCGAGTGGCAGTTGCTACATAGTGTAAATACCCATAAATACGTGTGTTTACATGAATTGTATCGAAAGCATTTTAAACTTACGTGAATATACAGAATAACATAAGTACCAATTTATTTTTCTGTATAAAACTTTATTAAAGGGTCTAAGTCCAAAGTAGAACAATGCCTGTATTATGTTTATGATAATTCCGGATGTGAAAAATGTCATGGCAAGGCATAAATGCAATGTTCGTGACCTTTTTAAAATATTCAAATCCATAATTCTATATTGAGTTTGGGACCTAAAAATTATTATTCATTACTTTCAGAATAAATATCACTTACTAATTGTACTCACAAATTATTGTACTCTTGTACTTTGAATTAACCTCAAATTATAATCGATTTCGAATTTTGACAATTTTAAGTGATATCACAGGTCACAGAGGAATTATAAGTAATGTAGTTGTTGGACACAAAGAACAAATAGGTTGACCCACCGAAAAGTAGTGTTCCTTTAGGCTACTTTTAAATAGCACAGCAACGGCTCTATACTTCCCATACGAAGTTATTCGCGAAGCGCTTCTTTACGTATGCAGCACCCGTCCGTAATCCAAATTATCCTTTAATTCCGCTTTAAATGATTTTTTGGTATGCTGTACTAAGGTAAAAATGAATAAAGAATAGGTATGCCTGTCCATATCTGTCACGCTTATGCTGTCAAATTTACGCTCGTGGGGATCCAGTCGGCTTTTGACCATGACCCTCTATAATGTTTTAAAGTAGACAAAGGCCATATCCCTCTAAAGACAAATCCAGATATACGGCCAATGCAAAATGACGTTTTAACGGATCCCGAGATCGTTTGATAGGAGCTGATTAATGCCCAGAGCTCGCTTGTCAAACTGACAGTTTCCTCATAAACTAACCGATGTCAACGTCTTGTCAGTGTGATTGTGACCCTGGACCCCGGGCGTCTTTGTCCCCTCAACCACACATCTATTAGCCCGAGTCCCCATGGGCTTACATTTGAGGGCGTAATTGTAACGTGATTGGTTGATTAGGCAGGCATTTAAAAAAATGGCGGTAATCAACAAATAATAGGTAGGTACGCTGTCAAATTTGCGACCACGGGAATCCGGTCTTATCCTTTGCCATGGCCCAGAAAGCTGTCTTAGTCTTGCATTATTGACATGCTTATTCTGACCAATCAAATTAAACTATTTTAACAGTGTTACTGTACAAATGTACTTAAATCAGCGTTGCCAAAGCTACCACGAACGGAGTAGATCTAACCCCTTTTCAAAAAAATCTCGCTCCCCCACTCACCTCAAGCAAAACTACCCCGATACCCAATATCCAGTATCAGCTAAGTTACATAACAAAAATTGTTAAGAACAAATTTATCACAAAATATATTAAAAACAATTAAGACTAAATGTTTGCTGCAGCGAACATAAAAAGGTCGATTCCAAAATCAAGAATCGCAAGTACAAAGATCGATCTTAAAAAAATCAATCTCGATCGAACGTCCCGAAATTGCGGGAGTCATAATAAGGTTCTTTGCTTCTAAGAGTTCTAAGTTCTAAGTTGTTATAGGTACTTTCCATTTGTTTCTCTTAAATAGCAAAGCAATGTATAAATATGTCTGCTTAGCTATAAGTTGTTAAAGGAACGCTTGGGAAATAGAGAGGGGCATACTTAACTTGAACTTTATATAGTTTAAAATAAATTCTCCCATGTTTTATGATTTTAATAAAAAACACCTTTTAATAAAAAATACCTACTGGAATATTATGTTTCTTTTATTGGTTTAAGTAACAAAAAGTTCTTTCAGACCGTAAGTTTTTGTGTTACGTTTAAATTTGTGTTAGGTACGTTAAAATATTCAAAACATACTTTTCAAAAAAAAAACTATTTATGAAGTATATGTCCAAAACTGCTCCATCATGGGTACCTTCGACATATACATAAATTCTCAGACCAAGAACCAAGAAATGCTTGGTCTGAGCATATATTCAACTTTTTTTTAAATTTACCTTTTTTACAAAAAACTGTCCAATTTTTTGTAACTGCTATGTTATTAGTTTAAAAACATAATAAAGCAATATTAGCGTCCTTAGAAAATAGGGAACTTTACCAATTTTTTTTTATAATATGATTTAGTTAGGCCTAAAAAAAATATTCCCAATTATTACTCCTTAAAAATCAGTAAAAACTTGGTAAAAATTCTTTAAAGTTTCGCGCGTGTCAAAAGCATTTCAAACAACCTTTTAAGCGCGCCAAGTCCGATGACTTTTCCGTCATCCGTCATCTTGACCGGTGGCCGAGCTACCGAGTTTGCATTTTGATTGCCGTGTGTTATTGTTACTGTATTGTTGTTTTAAGGTGGAATTCTCAACGTCGTTCAATTTATTGCCAACCTATAACCTATTTCGTGGATGTCATCATGACAAATAAAACTTCGTGACGTCACGACCCGTTTTTACCCGCTTGGGATAATTTGAATTTTGGGGCAGTTTTAAATCTTTCTAGCGGTCTTTTGGCACGAAATATGTTGTTTTTTTTTGCTGCCATATGTTTTATGACAATATATACTTATGATTTATAGAATTCTTTCACCATTTAAAGTTTTTGTCAAGTTCCCTATTTAGTCAAGATAAAATAAAAGTAGAAAATTGGCTTAACAAAATTTGTCCGAACCTGCCCCACTCTACCCTATATGCGTTTAATTTATGACTATCGACACAGAATAAACAGATTACTAAACGTTTAAATTAATTGACAGCAAATGATTTCAATTTTAACATTATTTTACAGTTTGACATTGACATATTAAGTTCTCGCACGTTTGAGCCGATTGTCGATATATTTTGGTTGTGTTGTTGGGTATCATTCTGCATTTTTCAAATATAAGATATCCTCCCAGTGGCGGATCCATGGGAGAAGAGGTTATACAGAGGGGCTTTAGTCCCCCCCCCCCCCCATGGCCCAATAATAAATAAAAATAAGAAAAACTCATTTTAAACAGCTCAATTTTTTAAATTTAATTTCACACTAAGGATATTTCTAATATTTCATTTTACCTATCGTCTAACGACTCTAACCAATGCCATAGCCAAGAGGGAGAGGTTATATAAATTTCTGCTTGATGCGCTGATGATTAATAAATAAATGAATATCGCCACATAATATATAAGTATAGCTATGCAAAGCTTATATTATTATATTCTGTGATAATGTATAATAAGGGTAATGCAACCAAATATTCCAGAGAAACGATAAACAATGGAACACAAAAATAGATAGAAAAGATAATGTTTTTAATGTAAAGCCTGTTTTTCAACTTTAACAGTCGTATTTTTGAATAAAAAAGAAAATTATTAAAAAGATGTATACCTACAGGGTAAAATTTTTAACTGGAATAAATTCAGTATTAGAAAGCCTCTTTATTTGATAGAAAAACACAGAACTACGGCTGCGTTTATTTTTAGATTGGCATAATCTTTTCGTGTCTTCATGAAATTTACCCCTCTTTTTAACCGCCCCAACTTTTTTTTTTAATATAAAACGTATTATGACGACAAAAAAAGGGAATACGACCCACTATTTACTTTTGCATTTCGGTATTCTAGAAAGCCAGAAAAAAAACTGACCATTGTAGCAACAATTTTAGGTTTTGCCAGCGCAGACTGTAAAAAAAAAGAAACATGTTATTGATAATGTTGTTGGTTTACTTGATGCCGCATTCCAATGGTCACTTTCTTTCCGGTTTAGAAGAAGCGAATACTTACGTATTTTATATAGTATTTTGTGCTGTTTAAACCGTTGCTTTATAGTAAAAAGTAGTATTTTTCCTATACTAAAATGGGTTATTTAACTGAATCGCCCAAAATCAAATTTTGATTATGATTGGCTTTGGCGACAGATCGCGAACTCAAGCGGAAGCAGCAGCTTTATTTAACGAAACACACCCCGATCTACCATTAATTTCTCAAGGCACCATCAGCAAAATTGGAAGACGTTATCGTGTTTTAAAATGCCGTATCTATGTTGTGTAGTCGGTTGTAAGGGTAACTATACCACCAGTCCTACAGTGCGTGTGTTTCTATTCCCCAAAAAATATAATATAATGGTATAGTGTATAGCGTCTATCTATTTATAGGACTACAGATGCTGACGTCACAAATAATCACTGTGTCTTTGTTTATAGGAGTTGTTGGTCGTATTCCCTTTTTTCCACCAAGCTTTCATAATACATACTTTCATATTTGAAAAAAAGTTGGCGGTTTCTGCTCCCAACAGAGGGGTAAATTTCTTGAAGACACGAAAAATGCATGGCAAACAAAAAATAAATGCAGCCGTAGTTCTGTATTTTTTCAGCAGGCTTCCTATAATATACTGGATTTATTCTACCCAGGTAGCAGACGGTCGTCATTTTGACGTCGTTTTTTAGGCAGCAGTAACGTCACAATGACCAAGAGGATGACGTAAAAAAGACGTTAAAAAGGCATACCTAAGTCATAGACCGTTGACGTCATATTACGACGTCAATTTTACGGCAGTTAGGTACGTCATTTGCAACATAAAAATTACCTTTTTAGGTCGAGATGTAGTAATTTACTGTCGTAAAAATGACCTTTTTACGTCGAGATGTAGTCATTTTGTGTCGTGAAAAAGACGTTTTTTGACGATATATAGGTTTTTTGCGACGTAAATATGACGTTTTAATGCCGTAGCTATGGGCCGGTTTTACAAAACCGTAAAATGTGTGGTCCAGTCTTATATCTTGAATCATGTGTGTAAAAGACGAAATTCTGCAAATTGTCTTTTGCACTACAATTTTCGTAGTTATGTGAAACCGACCCTATTGATTTATAATTTTTCTTTTTCTCTCTACAATTATATAGTAAAAATAATAGTTGTAATTGCTACGATCCTAATAGTTAATAAAAACAAGCCGACAAATAGAAATTCAAAACATTTTTTATTTCCTTATGTTTGTTAGTAACATAGGTTATAGACAATTATATTCTTTAAAAATATAACCAACTAAGTACTTAGTATTGTTGAAACACTTCAAATAACAAATGTTAATAAAAAATAAACATCCGTAAGCTTTAAGTATGTACGTACATTTTAAGATGTTATAATATAGTATTTATATTAAATTATATAAAAATATTAAAATAACCATGGCCGGAATACATACTTTTTTACCCCAAAGTGGAGATTTAACAATATACATTAAAAATGTGATGCTGAATACAGGCGATGCACTTACTTATCGGCCACACCCCACGAAATTGTCTAACAATTAATGGCTGCTCCACCCACTGGCACACCTGATGTGATAAAATATACAGAAGCACAACGGCACAACGGAACCCACAACACAACCACAAAATATAATCTTATAGGTATTTATTTGATGAAAATGTGATCCAAAATCCAAGACACACGGTGCGTCGCCGGTCGGTCGGAGCACTGCCCTCCGTCGGCGTCGAACGCGAAGTTATTGAAAATTCAAATATGGATGAAGGTTAGAGCCTCACAGTGTTGCCAATACTTTGGGAAAAAATTCGTAGGCAAAATCAATAAATTACCGATTTTACAGAAAAAATAACCGATTTTCTCCTATGATCAAAAGTGACTTCTAAAAAATGGATTGACCACCCCCTTTTGATTCTTTTCCATCAAAAGTGACTTTTAATAAAAAAATATACAAAATTCTCCCTTTGATCAGTGTTTTTATCGTAAAATGTCCTTCAATTTTTTACAGGTTACAATGTTTTTAACCTTTCTAAAATTATACTAGGTTTGGGGATTGCTAATGATTTGTGACCGATTTCTGAAAAAGCAGTAAAATTATGGCAGGTTCCGGTAATTACTGACCATTTGGCCACACTGCTGAAACACCACCCAACCGCCAAAAGCCTCCGCGCGAACAAGACCTAACGAGAGATAACCATGTTAGAATGCTATCCTTTTCAAATCAAACTGTCTAAACAAGGACAGCATGATTATCTGTTTTGGTGTAGTGTTCCATGGCATGATTAATTTCCTTTCAATAGATAATAAAAATACGCTATGAAAAGTAGTACTGATATTTAGCACTCAAGACTAAGTTTCAACTTGAATTAAATATTCCTAGAGTTTTTATAACTAATAAAATTATTGTGTACGTCTGCACACCTCAGAATATAGTTTATCTTTATTTAAAATTATTTTTTAGTCACTAAATTTGCAAATTTCTTATATCAGTTACTAAGGAGTCGATTTTTATTTTAATTCTTTAAAGTTTAAAGTTTTGTGTTAATCTATAGATCATCTATAGGACAGCATTGTGGTTTTTTTTTTAAATCTGCAACGACCAAAATATTACGTTTAAATGTCGAGTCTTTGGTGACGTCAATAGTACGGCATTATAATTACGTCATTATTACGTACCAATTTGGTCGCATGACGTCTGATGACCAATTATCCCCTAAAAATGACGGCATTTTTACGGCAGCTTGCTACCTGGGTAGTTAAAAATTCCACCCTGTATAAAAAAATGATTAATGATGCCATTCGAACAGACTCAAAATTTCATAGTTTCGGACCTTTGCATCTCTCGTATTAAAAAAGAGGTAAAAAAAAATATTTAAGTGCCAACATGATAGGACGCATTTGCCATTTCCATTTCATGTTCTTATCAATATTTCATTTATTTTTCGTTTTCTACAAAAAGCGGCCAAAACATAGGAGATATTAACCTTTAGATAAGCAAACAATAATCACGAAAGTGGCGAATTTATGGCTTCGCGCTTATAAACAAAGCTACAGAGACGATTAGACATGCGCACTGCAACATTTATCATTTGACCAATGGAAAGATAGACAGGACTGGGCTTATAAATTAAAGTTCTTGCTCAAGAAATTGTAAAAGTTGCCCTTCAATTTATTTTTACTTGTAAACAGCTAAAATTTGCCCCAAATTCTTGCTAAAAAATTGGAATTTCTTCCCAATTTTTGATCAAGCTGGAAAATATGGTAGTTATTTCTGGCATTTTTATTCGTCATCATGTTTTTAGTTTAAAAAGAACGAGAACAAGGCAATTAAACTATAAAACTTATAAAATCGAATATAAGAAACAAACAAAACCAGCAAAATAACCAATATTCGATATTATAACCTCAAGTCGAATATTAGCTGGTGTATAACTTGTATTGATTTTTACAATTGCATGGGCAAAAACTTTGGTACCTATGCCTAAGTACGTGTAAAACATTTTCAAGCACAATTTCTTGTTTAAGAATTTGAAAGAGTTTTTGCCCGAGAACTTGACCCGTGGAATACCTACTTTCACCCTTGGATTAATATACCTAAACATACCTAGGTATTTACTTTTTTCTTTTATATAATATAAGTAAGTATAGAGAAAAGAGTGTTTTATACTTTTTGAAGCAATATATATTGCCCGAAAAATAGGCGTAGGTACCTAATAAGATTGCAGGGCTGCAAATAAAATATACCAAAACAAGCATGGGAATAATCTGTCTTGGTGTGCGTTTCTCTTTATTTTTATACCTTGCTCGTGTAGCCTAGGCCTAGTTAGATGTGTTTGAATTGGTCATAATAAAATAAAGTTATATATGAAGATACATTACTACTCCATAAGTACTGAAAATACTAAATACCCGGTATTTTACCACTATTTGGGCATAACACAATAATACAACCGCTGTTACTAGTCATTGTATATTCTAATCGGAGTCACTGAAACCCGTGTGAAACAAATCCGAACAAACCCGAACAAACACAATTTATTAAACCACACAAAAACTAGAAATTCGTAAATATTAAATACTGGCTGCTGGGATGGAACGCATCGGACCGGTAAGCCGTGCGCTCGGACGCATTTTTTCACCCATAAAACGTAACTTTTGTTTGCGCAGGAGATAAGCTGTACGTATCAAAAGGAAAATGTCTATGCCAAATAAACGTCTTTGGGTTTTAATTGCTAAATTAATAAAAGGATATAACAAAATTTTGTCAAATTTGCCTGTATTTCTGTATTTCAGATCAAAAAATGAAACGGCGAAGGCGTCTCTAGTATTTGCCACGTATTTTCTCTTAAACCTTTCAGAAACTTTATGTTTTTTAGGAAGTTTACAACGTATTTTGCATAGATCGTGTAATTATCAAATTTTCTTAAATAATTCAATTAGTATAAAACAATACAATAATGAAACTGCTGTCCCTCTTACCTAATTTATTATTTAATAGGTATTACTACTACAATTAACATAAAATTTATCTTCCTTTTAATGAAGTGAAAGCGCTTCTGTGCAATATATATTTAAGGCAAGTATCTCATATGTAAAATGTAAATAAATATAACAGCAACTTAAATTACTTTTGCTGGTTTCTGCTAGACTGACTCGTAGAGCTACTATTATAGGTATGAACATAATAATATGTACCTTAGGTACATAATACTACTGTTTTAGTATCATGGTATAGGTAGGTATAATAATGTCCTTAGCCTTAAAATCTAATACAGGGTGTCATAAAAATGACTTTATATATTTAAATCCGTAAAGCCCGATATATTATTTATTATATACATATTGCAGAAAAGTTTTTTTAAATGTCACTTTGGTAGTTATAATAGTCCAGAAGTTTCACCTTTTGTGTTTCGAAATTTATGGTCTGCCGCTACTATTTTAACAGTGTTGGCGGCCAGTCGTCAGGATTACAGACCTGTAATACCTATATAAGGAGACCCCATTTTTTACATTTGATCCCGATCAGAAATCGTTTTAACAGAAATCAATGATGACAAATTACGGCTGATTGCCCTAGCGATCTACCGCCTGTGTTTGAAAACCAAGGTTAAATTAATTATATTAGATGCATTTGTCATGCGAATACGTACTATTAAGTAAAAATACTATACTAAATATATAGGTGCGTGCTTTTTTTAAATCTTACACTCGTAAAATTATTTACTTCCAAATTACATCAAATTATAATATTTTAGGGAGATCAAAGTGGCAACGTTGAACGGGCGTTTTGCTCTATTTTACTCACGTTTTACTACGCGTGACGTGACGCAGAATATTTCATATTCATTCATTTTCGAACGGTGCAGCGTTGCTCAGGGGCTTTTGATGGTTTTCGCTTAATTTTTAATCGTCTTGTAAAAACATAACTATTTAGTGGTATTTATTAGTTTTGTTTGTATTTTGTGTTTATTAATAATGGTTCGCCAGTGCGTGGTATGTAAAAAAGTGGACTATTCTAACCCCGGATTGATATATTGGCCGTAATGGAGGTTATTCAGGTTAGGTATGTTTTTTTACCTTTAAAGCATCAATGGTGTAAGGTGATAGTTCTGTATTTTAAGTAAAAGTTGCAAAATATACGGATCGTTTCTGATCCTGAAAAAAACCACCTGTCAATACATTATAAAGTTAACAGCGAGTTTTTACAGCTTACAGTGTTGCCATTTTTTGAATCCATCTCTTATCTGAAACTTTGAAAGAATGTCTGATTGTAAACAAATGGTTTTTTATGAATAGAATGTTCTCCTTATAAATTACATGTCTGTGGTCAGAATGGCACGGCGCAGGGCGCTATATTTTCTTTCCATTATATTCTACAGTGTCCGCGGAAAAGTCTGCACCATATGGAAAACTTTTTTATGCGTTTTTTATTGCAAATCTGTTTTTGGCATTAGGTTCTGCATGACCCAAAACAAAACAAAAGCTTCAAACTTTTGACTTGTAACGTGCGTTACACCTGTCAAAAGTCATTTAAAAGTTTCAAACTGGCGAATGTGCCATTTTTTTAGAGATACGAAAAAAAGTTATAAGAAAATATTGTTTCTCATCATATGTTTAGCCTATATCAAAATTTTTGTTTAAAAATGTATATGTAAATTTTTTTGAAAATTCAACTTATCGTTACTTTTTTTAACTCTTTTTTTAAAATACTTATTTTGAATTAGATTAACTACATTTTTAAAATTATTTATAGCATAAACCCATTTTATAGCAAAAAAAATGTCTTCAAGTTGTAAGGCGCCTCTGAACTATTTGTCTTGTTTGCCTAGGACAAATTTAAATACAACTATGTAGTTTTTAAACAAAAATTGGGTTATAGGCTCAAAACATGGCCAGAAGCAATATTATTTGTTATAACTTTATTTAATATTTCTAAAAAACTGCACTTTCGCCAGTTTAAAATGCTTTTAAATGACACTTGACAGGTGTGACGCACGTCTCAAGTCCCCTCCCCCAATCGTAAACTCCTGTCCACTCCCTGGAAGACCAGAAAATCAATAAAGAATTTTCTATTCACATATATGCACTATTACTTATTGAAGAACAGCCTTAATAATGCCTTATAATAAGTTTCCGTACCTACCCAATATGCTTTTACCATTCCATTTTTTTTTCGCATTTTTACCATAAAAGAAGTAGCACTTACGCAATCATTAATAACGCCGCCAACTAAGCCTTTTCATTGGAGAAAATAATTGCGACCTGCATGGGTACGCAAACGGTAAAGAAGGAGTAAAATAATAATTATCTTTCGCAACAAAGTCGCTTCTGTGATAGATGGAATATTTTATTTATTTCCTTAATAGTTGGTAATCGGGTGCTTCTGAAAGACAGTGCATAAAAAATGTCAGGTGTGAGAAATTTCACTTTTGTTTTTATTTTGTTTGTTGTTGGAACAGAAAGTCTTCAGGTAATAGCTATGTCCTTACATTGCGTATCTGCGGACAAATAAAATTGACTCTATTTTAAGTCATTTACGTGCAAACACTAATGACTCCCTGGCCAGTTCGGTATTTTTAAATCAAGATTTCGTTACTTCTTCGTTTTATCTCTCTAGTGTCCGACCGAAAGAAGATTTTCAGCCGAAACCGAAACCGAAACCGAATATTCGGCCTTGGTCTCAGTTTCGGCCGAAACCGAAACTTATTTATACGTGTTAAAAATTTTATTGCATGCTGAAATGGAAGAGACCGATCTTGGGAACGGATTGACATCTTCCCCATAAAAAAAAAGTTGACAGAAAAAATCTATTTATATACAGTGTGACAAGTACCTAATGTCCGCGTCGTATGGGATTTTTTCTTATTAACAGCTTTATTCGAAATTTAACTTTGGCATCAAGTTCTGCTTCGATCGAGATGAAAATTAAGCAAAAAAAAAAATAGTAGTCACGTGATTCGCATTAATTATCTGTCAAATTTTAAGTATTTTCAAAAGATAATTTAAAAGTGGGGTTATTTCTGAAAGTACCTATCGAAAAAAGTTATTAGAAAAAGTTTTTTTAAATGCGGTTTCTAGTCCACATGTAAAATTTTAGGTGTATAAGATAATTTTGATTTTTTACCCATATTTAGTAAATTACACCACTTTTGCAAAATAAGACTCAACGCAACCTACATAAAACTTCTTAGTTTTGACAATGCTTTATTTCAGATACTTACATTTTCTTTAAAATAGCGCCATATTAAATGTGTGTTTTTCTACAAAATCAAAATTGGGCTTTTTTGGTCGCATGTGATGCAAAGTTTATTTGTTTATTTTTGACGCTGTATAAGGTAACTTCATAATAATAATAATAATAATAATAATAAAAAGTTTATTCAACATTTTTTGTTTACATTTAATGTTAATATAATTTTTTTTAAATAAACTTAATTCCGAAACTCAGAAGTAAATACTTGTATTGAGTTAAATATAATAAGTTAAATATAAATTTAAAGTTAAATAATAATATAATATTTATTGTAAAGAATATATTTCATAATTCAGACACAACTATGTTATAATATAAAACAAACATGACAATATTTTATTTGTATTTTATATCACTACAATATACGAAGATACAATACGTTATGTATATAATATATATATAAATATATTTGAAAGAAACTAGGGAAATACAAATATATATTCTTTATTTTATTCATTATTTATTAATGACGTTCTTGAATATATCTCTTGGATTAGATAATATCCAATTTTTAATTTTATTTTTATAATTATTTAACGATTTAATTATTTTAATTGACTGTGGTAGCATATCAAAAATATATGGATTGATGTTCAAAAAATGTTTGTGTGCTATTGTTTTGTTTACTCTATTTTTATATGTAATAGTATTTTTATGACGAGTTTTATGTGTGTGATTAATATAATTTATTATATTTTTATGTTTATATAAAATTATTATAAAATAAATATTTTTGAAAACGTAGTTTGTGGTTGAAAGTAATACATTTTAGTATTAAGACAAAAAAGAACACAGTGTCATTAGTAAAGTGTTCATTAAGTGGAAAATTTTAGTGGTGGGTAAAAAATCAAAATTATCTTATACAGCAGAAATATTTGCATCTGGGCTAGAAACTGCTTTTAAAAAAACTTTTTCTTATAACTTTTTTGGATATTTTCAGAAATAACCCCACTTTTGAAATATTTTTTGGAAAAAAATTTAAATTTTACAGATAATGCGAATCACGTGACTAGTATTATTTTGTTTAATTTTTATCTCGATCGAAGCAGAACTTGATGCCAAAGTCAAATTTCGAATAAAGCTATTAATAAAAAAGTTTCGGCATGGCCGAAGGTTCGGCCGAACCGAAACTGTCACCGAAACTAGATTTTTTGGCCGAAACTAGACAAACCCGAAACCGAACCTTCGGTCGGTCACTAGTTTTATTCAAAAATTGGCCAAATATTCCTCTTTGGAGAACAATTACCTACCCACAATTTAATGTTAAAACATTTTGTATTTATAAATAATTATTCAAAGCAGAAAGAAATAGGCGCAAATTTGACAAAATTTCGTTTTATACTTTTATTAATTTATCAATTAAATTTGTTCGCTTTTCGGAGAAAACGAAAAATAAACAAACTATTGATAAAAAATGAAATGGCGAATGCGTCATTGGAGTTTGCTCTTAAAGTTTATTAACTTTATTTGTGGTCTAATTTTAAATTAATAATTTAATACATTCGCTGCCATGGCGGACACCGGTGTCTGATCAGCTATGATTTTACCACGCCACGTCAGACACCCGTGTCCGCTACCAGTTATTCAACGACACTGCCCAGCGGACACACTTTTCTATAAAAGTTTTCATATGAGGTGTCTGTATTGGCGCTGCGGCACAGTCCATTTATCTTGGTTTTTTGATTGGACAATGTAAATAGATTTTATAACACGTGTCTGCTATTGTGTCCGCTATGGCGAGCAGACTTAATTTTTTTAATTAATTTCCATACATGCCAGGGCAGACACCCAATATTTCAATAAAAATTTAAAGCGCGTTTTGTATTTATTTATTTATTTTCTTTTAAGAAATTTAATCAAAATATTAACACATTATATCAGGTGTTGTATTATAATGAACAGATATAAAGAAATCACTCCCTGGTTCTTCATTGGTCACAAAATACATAATTCTTCCGGTTCTGTTATTAATTTTTGCACAAAAATAGAATGTAATAAAATAAATCACGTAAATCGGCCTAAATTTGCAACGGAGAACTAACAGTAGACACAACGTTATCTTACTTCCAACTGAAGTCTCCTTACACTCCTTACAGTAGAACTATAGCTCTATACGATGGGCGGATTAGATGTGTCCGCTATCTACGTCGTGTCCGCTAAGGTGTCCGCTGTGGCGTAACCATGTAAGAAAAATGTCTTCTCAGAGTGTCTTCTGTGGCGCGTTATGGGAAAATGGTTTCACCACGCCATGTCAGACACCGGTGTCTGTTTAGGTTTTATTTAAAAAAAAAACAGGCAAACAATACATCAAAAAAAAAACTGCTATACCCAATAGTCTTAGAATTGCCGTATCTTATAGGATTCAACCTTGGCCTGGCAGACCATTTTTACAAATTTGGCTTGGCAGCGAATGTGTTAATAGGTATACATAGTGTACAGGCAATATTTCTAGAAAAAAAACATTGCTTTTTGGTTTATACAGGGTAGACTAAAAATAATGCACTGTTGTTCATCGATCCTAACTGAATTTACTTATACTTATAAGTGTATTACATAGAGATGTTTCTAATATTATTAAGGTGGCCCCCTGTAAATATAGGTACATCTAAACTAAGTAATACATTTTTTTATGTTTTTAAAAATTTGAGGCTTGCAACTCTTAAAAAACATGCACTTGTAGGTAGAATTCAGCTATGGAATATGACTGTTATGCGACTAAAGCATATCCCCTATTATTTTTCGCCTTACGATCAAGTAAGACGTTTTTAATACAATTTTAATTATACTACGGTTTCACATAAAGTCGCCACAGTGGTTCTTTTCCCGTGCGTCATCACTTTCACGTCATCAAAATCGTATGAATCAAATCAAAATTACGAGACGAAAAAAGTCAAAACTAAGTCTAAGTTCATAAAATGGACGTGCCTGCCTACCGTTTGACGTAACTACATAAAATCCCGAAAAATTATTATTTATTTTAAGTTTTGCCCGGCATTCTCTATTATCTAAAAGAAATTGACAAACAAATGTTATTACATTTAATACTATTTTTAAAGCTTAAAATCTAGAAAAGTTTGGTGTTTTATTGACTATTAAAAACGCAAAAGTCAAATTTTTAACATTCTTTCATTTAAGGGAATTTAGCCACTGCCGTAAACTTTTCAAAGAACTTTCACGGTTAGAATATTTAAAATAAATAAATTGGGTATTATAAAAATCCATAAATACTTACCGCAAAACAGATGGTGGGTATAATTAGCTCTAAAAAGAACTATTTTTAGAAAAAGGAACAGTTTTAAGACACACAAATTTACAAAATACGAATTAGATTGGCAGATCAAAATAAGGTTGACAATGACGTTCTAAAATACAACGGTAGTCAACTAAACAAATAAAAAAAGTAATTAATTGACGTTTATAGTTTTATTCTTGTCTAGCACGTTATATTATTGCGGAATCTTGGAGACGTTCTTTTATGCTTTTATTCAAACTTGTTACTGTAATAAATAAGGATGCAGAGTTATTAACCACGTTGAGCCCTGATCATTGATTGATGACGCACGGGAAAAGATCTTTTCCCGTGCGTCATCACTTTCACGTCATCAAAATCGTATGAATCAAATCAAAATTACGAGACGAAAAAAGTCAAAACTAAGTCTAAGTTCATAAAATGGACGTGCCTGCCTACCGTTTGACGTACCTACATAATATCCCGAAAAATTATTATTTATTTTAAGTTTTGCCCGGCATTCTCTATTATCTAAAATAAATTGACAAACAAAAAATGTTAATACATTTAATACTATTTTTAAAGCTTAAAATCTCGAAAAGTTTGGTGTTTTATTAACTATTAAAATCGCAAAAGTAAAATTTTTGACATCCTTTCATTTAAGGGAATTTAGCCACTGCCGTAAACTTTTCAAAGAACTTTCATAATATCAGAATATTTAAAATAAATAAATTGGGTATTATAAAGATCCATAAATACTTACCGCCAAAACAGATGGTGGGTATAATTAGCTCTAAAAAGAACTATTTTTAGAAAAAGAAACAGTTTTAAGGCACACAGATTTACAAAATACGAATTAGATTGGCAGATCAAAATAAGGTTGACAATGACGTTCTAAAATACAACGGTTGTCAACTAAACAAATAAAAAAAGTAATTAATTGACGTTTATAGTTTTATTCTTGTCTAGCACATTATATTATTGCGGAATCTTGGAGACGTTCTTTTATGCTTTTATTCAAACTTGTTACTGTAATAAATAAGGATGCAGAGTTATTAACCACGTTGAGCCCTGATCGTTGATTGATGACGCACGGAAAAAGGTCCACTGTGGCGACTTTATATACCTCTCTTTTACGGTTTTCCCGAAAATAGCTAATTTCTCATTTAGCACATAAACTTAATGTTCATTTTCTCATAGAGTACCTTGGATGAAAAGCCTTTAGAGTCTGACTATGGACTTTTCAATCAGATTTACAAGTGTACATACATAGTATACTATAAAAATATCAACATTACAGAATAAATACAATACTTGACTATTTAACAATTATATTATGCCATAATTTGAATTTAACCCCAGAATATAAACAGTTTCAATGTTGTTAGTTTAATAAAAATATTTTAAAAGAAACCGAAAATTGTCATTATTTTGTATTTTGCAATAAGATTTCTCAAAAAAAAAATCAAAACATGTAAAAGTAAGTACCGGGTGAGTAAACGATTGCCCGGAGTAATTTTATGCCTTGAAGATTAGATTTTTCGATTAAAAAGCTTTTGTATTAAGGTATGGTTGGATATCTGGCACCTTTTAAAAATATTTTGAATTATACAGGGTGCGCCCAAAAAGGAGGGTGTCATATAAAGTTACATTTTTTTTAAATGGGACACCCTACTTATATTTGAATACATTTATTAATTCGTGTTAGTCCTTAAATTTTTTATAAATGGTTTAATATACGAAAAATTTATAGTTTTTAAGATAATTCAACTTATAATGAAAATTTTGCATTTGCAAGCATCTCGTTGTTGTGAAAATGCTACTTAAATTTTGACTCTAAGCGATTCATAATTTTTAAACTTACTAAATAAAGTCAAGAATGCGTATTCACTATGAAATATTTGACATCTCATTTACAGGGTGTTTACTTTCTAGGACCAAAGTCAGAAAACTTCTAATAGAAAAATATCACTTTTATTAATTGGAACACCCTATATATTTTTCTGTCATCTTATAGCTCGTCATAAACCCTTCAACTTTCGTAAAGAACGTCCTTTCCCTATCTCTAATAGTTTTTGAAAAATATTTCGAGATTTAATGTCCTCGTTAGCATCTTTTGTCAATGGATCACAGTAGGCATGGAAAATAAATGAAAATAATGGCAGTGGATGACATTAGGAATCAGATCAATGTAAAAATTAAGCATTTTAACTGCAAAGTTTATTGTCCAGTCATTTTATAAGGTGGAAAATAAATGAATAAAATAAATTTTAGTATGCATAATATACAGGGTTGCCCAAAAGTCCGGAATAAACTTAATGTATTCCGTAATTCCGTCGACGGATTTTAACATCGTCTTGGAGCATGCCAAGTATAGAGGGTGGTGCCACGTTAAACCACCTTTTTGTTGTGTTTTGTTTTGCTTCGTTACATTTTTTTTGACAAGATAAATAACAAATAAACCATAACTTTTGTTAAATCACAATATATCAGAACGTGAAACAATGAAGATTTCTTACCTTGAGAGGTAAAAAAAAATCAATGATTTATCATTTCCGCTTTTTTTAATAGATATTTTTAAAAACTTTTAACAATCGCCATTTTAAAATAGCGCGAAAATTTATGAGCATACTGTATAGGTATTAGCTTTCAAATGATTTATCACAAGCTGTATGTTTCCATTAAAAAAAATCGATGTCGTCATATCTTTGACAAATGTCTATAAAAAAACAAACGAATTACGTCAAAATGTGAGCATATATAAAACTAAATTGACGTGTTAGTTACAGGTTAAGGCTATATTAATTATTTTATTCCGGGCTTCTGGGCAACCCTGTATATCAATTCTGTAAAGCTTTGTACTTTTTGGCTAGAAATCCTTTGAATAAATATTATCCTTACCTAAAAACTAATAATTATGCAATCTATGTAAATTAAAAAAAAAAACCAAAACTCATTAATAGAAATCCTAAATGTTATTTTTCCCCACTTAAGTAGATCGTCCCAAAAAATATATCATGCATTATTAAAATTAACTGTTGTCGAGTCCAATAAAAAATTTACAGTCTGACTTTGTTTCAGACGGTGAACAATAAATGTGATATTCCTGCTTCAGCTCCTAAAAAAATCGAAGAAGTTATTCACACCTGTCAAGACGAAATTAAAATTGCAATTTTATCAGGTAGGTAAAAGATTTTTACACAATTTATTAATTTCAAACTTTCTACATTTTTTTTTGTATTTTCTATTATCAACTTGCGGTTTTTTCACTTAATGTTCTACTGGCTCAAATTGTTTTTTGGCCAATGGCAGTAAATTGGGCGTGTCAAATTTAGTAAGATTCAAAATTTACAAAATTCTATCTTCACTAATTGCTGAGCTATGGCAACACTGTATTTCCATTAAAAAGTACCGGAACGCTTATCTACCTTTGAACCGTTAAAATTGCGCTTACAAAATTTACTATCTGGGGGTTTCTAGGCATGCAGAAATTAACAATGATATCGGCCATGTTGTCAGAATTCTCAGCTGTGTGCTACAGGCGGTAATTTAACTGGAACAAATTTGACAAAAAAATCACGAAAACACGAAACAAGTTCTATCGATTTATTATTTCAAAAGTTTTTCAAAATGCTTGCTCGTTACATTGGATTGTACAAAATTGTCTTCTTGGCAAAAAGCCACTCGGTTATAAAACTCATTTTGTAGGCTGCGCTGCGTAAAATCTGAGGTGGTATAGATCTGATTTGTAGTCCAATCCGATATTTTAGAACTTCAATAGGTTTTATAACATAGGTACACTTTATGTTTCAAATCACCCTATAAATAAAAATCTAATGGTGTTAAATCAGGCGACCTTGCTGGCAATTCAATAGCTCCCCGTCATCCAATCAACCTGCCAGGAAAGGCGGTATTCAGGTAACTCCGCACGTTAACCGCATAGTGCGGAGGCGACCCATCCTGCTGGAAAAGAATTCTTTCGTCCAAATTATTATTTCCTTACCAAAATTTCAAATATCTTTCACCTGTTACGTTGGTGGTCCCCGAAACCGATCATCATGAGAATTTCTATTTTTAAGGTTTCAGTTAAATAGGTCATTTTGACACGACAAGAACTTTTCTTGAAGCTTGTCAATAACTTAGTAACTATGGAGATGTTACCAAGGTAACGCTACTTGAAGGAAGATAAGCGTCCCGGTACTTTTTAATAGAAATACAGTGTTGCCATAGCTCAGCAACTAGTGAAGATAGAATTTTGTAAATTTGGGATCTTACTAAATTTGACACGCCCAATTTACTGCAATAAAAATAAATTGGGCATTCTATTTAAAATAACAAAATTACTATGTGTAGCGCAAAACTGGGAAATCTGGCAACAACGCCAATATCATTTTTTAATTCCGCATGGTCCAAAACTCCCACAAACCAAATTCTGTAGGCTCAACTTCAGCGGTTTTAATAATATCGAATTTATTCCAGTTGAAGTCCCCACCCTGTATATTGGTACCTGTATTTTTTCTACCATTTTAAAGTTTTTGTTTTTTACAGAGGCACTAAGCCCGGTCGTAGCTCAGTGGTAGAGATACCGCTTACGGCCGTGGCGATCCGGGTTCGATTCCCGGAGTGGGCATACGCATAATAAAAAAAGTATGACCGAATTTTAGTTGGTTGGTGTAAGATCGTCTTTCGGAGGAGACGTAAAGCTGTCGGTCCCGGCCATCTCTGGTCGTTAAGTCACGCTAGAGGCGCTTGCGCGACCTGAAAACTCTAGCACCAGACTTGAGCACCACAAGTTACACGAACTTTACTTTACTTTTTTTTTTACAGAGGCACTGGAAGTATTTAATCTTAATGAACATAAAATCAATAGAGAAAAAAGATCAGCATTTAACGACGATGAAAGGAAAATTGCAGGAGTAAGTAGCAGTTATTGCATTACAGAGATTGTACCAATGATCTGCTAGCTAGCAGATCATTGGATTGTACAGTGTGTCCCCGGATCGAGTTGACAAGAGGAAAAAGATCTTTATTATTGATTTTACGACGAAAAGTTATTTTTTATAAAAAATTCTGCTTGTCGAGGAAATTAATTTGCCATTTAAAAATTTTAGATCAGATGAACAGGGTTGTTGATAAATTAAGAAAACATGAAAATGCTCTAAGAGAGAAGTACCCTTATTTATTATTTTAAACAAAATATTTATGAAACAAAGTTGTTTATAATCCAAAATAAAGCCTAAATACAAAATTTGAAATCTGAATTCTAATTATTTCTTACAATAGAATTTATGAACATTCAAATGAAAACCTGAGAGTGCTGACCTATTTATTTAATTTATTTCTAATTTTGATGTGTGAATGTGTGCAGGTTGGAGGAGGATATGTACCTAGAATAATAACTTTTTCCACAATTATACATTTTGAATGTTCATAAATTCTAATGTGAAAAATAAAAAACAAAAATTATAATTCAGATTTCAAATTTTGTATTTAGCCTTTATTTTGGATTATAAACAACTTTGTTTTATAAACATTTTGTCTAAAATAATAAGTAATGGTACTTCTCCCTTAAAGCATTTTCATGTTTTCTTAATTTATCAACACCCTGTATATCTGATCTAAAGTTTTTATATGGTAAATTCATTTTCTGAACAAGCAAAATTTTTTATAAAGAATAACTTTTCGTCGTAAAATCAATAATAAAGATCTTTTTCCTCTTGTCAACATCCATCCGGGGACACACTGTATACATAATATAGGATAAATATACCGGTTGAACGGGAAGTGAATAAAACTTCGTTATTTTAAATAGAAATAGTATGTTCTTAAAAATTTACATTTTTGAGCATAAAGTATGTATCATCCTATATACAGGGTGTTATTTAAGTATGTGGCCAAACTCCAAGGCTTTAAGTGATTTTAAAAAGAAAAGTTCATATAATCATGGGTCCGAAAATGCATAATTTTTCCGATACAGGGTGTCAAACTTTCTTAAAAAAATCGGATGTTCGTAAATATCTCAATACTCTCTTATTAGATTTTGTTGAAATTTTGCAATTCTGTTTGTAATAACAAGAGGATAATGTAGCCTCAATTAGATTAAAATTATTAAGTCCAGTGGCGTCCCGGAAACAGTCTAACTAATATTTTTGACAAAAAATTGCGGGCCACTGACTTTTTTTTAAAAATTATGTATTTTTTTCGAATTAACCAACTACAAATACAACTATTTTATTTCTTAAATTTTTTTCATATCTTGCTTTGTTTTCGAGAAAAAAAATAAGAACCACTTTATTGCATATCCCCGGGACAATAAAAGTAAAAAATGTAAACTACTTACCAAACTATTAAGGAATTAAAATTACATGAAAGTCCTCTTTTGAATTTTTTCGCACATATTAAAACTGTTTTCGATAAAATAAATTAACATAAAATAATTGCATAACGTAATAATTTATTACTGCAATGTTTTAAAAGTAACAGAAAAAGAATAAGAGTGCTATGGAAGGAAAAACAGTTGCTGTTCAAACAAATTTGAATTTTACATAAAATTCAAAAGAGGACTTTCGAGTAATTTTAATTGGTTAATAGTTTGGTAAGTAGTTCAAATTTTTTACTCTTATTGTCCCGGGACATGAAATAAAGTGGTTTTCATTTTTTTTCTCGAAAACAAAGCAATAAGATATGAAAAAAACTAAGGAGATATAATAGTTTTATTTGTAGTTGCTTAATTCGAAAAAATTACATATTAGTTAGACTGTCTTCCGGGACGCCACTGGATTTAATAATTTTAATCTAATTAAGGCTAAATTATCCTCTTGTTATTAACAGAATTGCCAAATTTCAACAAAATCGAATAAATTAATATGGAGATATTTACGAGTATCCGATTTTTTTTTTAAAGTTTGACACCCTGTATCGTAAAAACTATGCATTTTCGGACCCATGTTTATATGAATTTTTCTTCTTAAAATCACTTAAAGAAGCACCTCTTGGAGTTTGGCCACATACTTAAATAACACCCTGTATAGATGGACATACTTATAACCAACAAATATCTTTGCTGAGCCCGCTGGCTTTGCTATTAAACAGAAAGTAGGTAAGCGGTTATTGTTAATTGTGGGTGTTTAATATTTCGGATTTCTAGTTTCTGGGTACTTGTGTAGTTTGTGCTATAAACAATGACTGGTACTGAAAACTTTTTTAAATTCTTGATCAAGAAATTATGCTTAAAACTGTTATTTTATAAGTAACCAAGTTTTTGGCAGATTGTTAAAAATATTACCAACAAATATTTGGCTTCAGGTTAGGTTCGCGATAGCATCGAAGCTCGCTGTTTTGTTTGTTTTCTATTTTCGATTTAATAAAGTAAGTTTAATTGACTTTGTTCTCTTGCTTTTCGAACTAAAAACACGTCGGCGAATTATTTTTAAACTAATTTTAGAAACAAAACATTAAAAACGATTTTCTCACCTAAAAATCTGATAGATTGGCAGTCACTAAAACACCAGAAATAATTTCCTTTTCCTTAACTTGGTCAACAAATTAGAACAAGTCCCAATTTCTTGTCAATAAATTGTGGTAAATTTTGCATTTAGCATTAAGCGTTTAGTAAGACATTTTAAATTTCAAAGCACGGACCTGCCTATTTTTCCATTTGTTAAATGAGAATTTTGCAGTGCGCGTGCCTATTCCTGTTTGGCTTGAATACATATATCTTATAAAATATATTTATCACAAGTAATGTATAAAATCGACCCACCAAAGAAATATAAGTAGGTACCCAATTTTCCACTGTCGTGAGTGTTGTTTGCTGATAACCTTTTTCCAAAAAAAAACTGTGCTGGTTTTACTGAATTTATTCGAGGTTATAAACTCGCACTGTGGTTTATATTCAATTTGAATATACCTATAATATCTTATTAAAATATATTTATCACAAGTGATGTATAAAAACGACCCACCAAAGAAATATAAGTAGGTACCCAATTTCCACTGTCGTGAGTATTGTTTGCTGATAACCTTTTTTCAAAAAAACTGTGCTGGCTTTACTGAATTTATTCGAAGTTATAAACTCACACTGTGGTTTATATTCAATTTGAATATACCTATAATATCTTATTAAAATATATTTATCACAAATAATTTATAAAAACGACCCACCAAAGAAATATAAGTAGGTACCCAATTTTCCACTGTCGTGAGTATTGTTTGCTGATTACCTTTTTCCAAAAAAAAACTGTGCTGGCTTTACTGAATTTATTCGAAGTTATAAACTCACACTGTGGTTTATATTCAATTTGAATATACCTATAATATCTTATTAAAATATATTTATCACAAGTGATGTATAAAAACGACCCACCAAAGAAATATATGTAGGTACCCAATTTCCACTGTCGTGAGTATTGTTTGCTGATAACCTTTTTTCAAAAAAACTGTGCTGGCTTTACTGAATTTATTCGAAGTTATAAACTCACACTGTGGTTTATATTCAATTTGAATATACCTATAATATCTTATTAAAATATATTTATCACAAATAATTTATAAAAACGACCCACCAAAGAAATATAAGTAGGTACCCAATTTTCCACTGTCGTGAATATTGTTTGCTGATTACCTTTTTCCAAAAAAAAACTGTGCTGGCTTTACTGAATTTATTCGAAGTTATAAACTCACACTGTGGTTTATATTCAATTTGAATATACCTATAATATCTTATTAAAATATATTTATCACAAGTAATGTATAAAAACGACCTACCAAAAAAATATACCCAAAAGATTAAATAATTGACAAAACTTAGGTTTGGTAAATGTTGACACTCTCCTCTAAGTAGCTATCGTGCGAGCAAAAATTATTTGCATCAAAGAGGGCCTTGCATCTAAGGACGTAATGCTTAGCCGTAGAGCTTAATACCTGTTGGGTGTCAGTAACTACCTGAATTAACAATCATCAATCAGTTATTTCGTCATCTTTGACAGTCGTTACAAGTAATTTGATTCATCGCTAATTTTTACAATTTCTTGAACAATTCACACAACGGGCTTTACGGAACAGCACAAAACATTCATGGTTGAAGCGTATTTTGGAAACGGGGTTAGAGTAAATGGTGAGTGGCAATACAATCCGGGTTTGTGCATGGACGATTTTCACGAACATTTTCCTAACGTTGCTTTTATTGCTGGGGATTTTTATCATTGCCTGAAAAGAACCGTGGCTGTGTTTAGGGAAACAGGTTCTATACAACACAAAAAAGAAGCAGGAAGACCATCTGTAAGAACAGAAGAACTTGAAGGGAAGTGTGAATTTATGCTTGGTGTCCAATTTCAGCAATTTACGTAATTATTTTTCTTTTTCTTTCTGTACATTTTTACTTTGTTAATTTTGTAAACGACAAAAATAAATTTGTATTTGTCTACTTATTTTATTACTCATTAGTTTGGCATATCATGTCATAATATGAATTTGACAAAATTTTAACCTAGATTTGGTTAGATATAGGTATCGTCCCCATATCATTGTGATCTAAACCAAGCCCTACGTTTTTTAATCCACACCCTCTTTGATGCAAATAATTTTTGCTCGCACGATATTAAGTTTGGATACAATAACAAGTTACTTTGGTAATAATGGAATGAGTTCATTTTTTTTTAATAAAATTTCAATTAGTATTTATCTAAATTTATAGTAGGACATTTTTCAACCTAATAATCATAAACCTAAATACCCGCATTTGAAAAAAAACACTTACAGAAAGTATGTCAAATATAATGACAATACTAACCACATTAATTATTGAATTAATTTAAAAAACAACTGATTATGCAAGATAATAATAAAACATAATACCTACCTATATTTTACAATTGAATAAAATAATCATTTAATCAAATAAGAAATTGCGATTACCCACCCACATGACTTTTAAAATATTTTTTCAAATCCTATCGGGTTCAGTGGCGGCTCGGTAATGAAGGGCTCTGGGGCGCCGCCCTCCCTGCAATTATTTCGAACAGAATCCAAAAATACTTTACTTAAAAAAACAATAAAGCAATCTATGTAAGCAATCCATTAAAATAATTCAAACCAAACATAGCCTATTCCAGTGGGTAGGTTATACTAAGCGCGGGCATAAACCAAACATAGCACTATTCCAACGGGCAGGTTATACTTATAGACAAGCGAGTTCCGCGCTCTCAATGTTATACTAAGCGCGGGCGGGCGGGCGGGGGCAACCGATTATCCGTCCCGATTCAACGCGGCTTCTCGATGAGTTGCCATGACGACAAAGGCGTGACGTCACCTACACATCGCACAACGAGCGGCCACGGACGAGCTCCAATTTTCCGCGCCCAACAACAGCTGTTCGCGATGCCACGGTAGAATAATCGATATATTATTTGATCTGACGAGGCGACCTGTCGATGCCGCTAGGCGCTAATGTTTTGTTTATTTGTTTTGATTTGATTTATTAGTTACGTTATAAAGTTGGAAAATGTCGTGTAATATGAAGGTCAGTGATTTACAGAAGCTTGTGTTTAGTTCTCTGAGCTTATATAAGTGAAAAACTTGATTTAAAAAATGCAGGGCGGCCACACAAGTGCAATCAAAATGTAAAAGTAAGGCACAGTTTACGCGTAAGTTTGACAAAGAAATATATAATAAAAAATCCTGAATAGGTATGCGGTTGTGCGAGGACAAATTTTTTTTTTTGTTTCGTGTGTCTTCTTTTTGACGGGGATGATAATTGGACTATAAATGGGGTGCAGGACTTAAAACATCTTTCAGAGAAAATAAAAAAACATGAAAATAGTGCAAAACATCGTCATAATGTGGTAAGTTTTGAGATGTTAGGACTAATATTTAAACTTGTTTAAGTAGTGCTTATGCTGATGAAATTAAAATTCACAACGAGAAAGTTGGAAAAAACAGACACGTACTTTTGAAAATAATAGACGTTTAAAAATTTTTTTATTTAAAGCCAGCGCCCCCCTCCCCTGACTCGCTAGTCACAAGCCGCCACTTATCGGGTTAAGTAAAAATAAAAACTAAACAGTTCTATATTATTTAATAATAAAAGATTGGTTCGGGAACGAACGGAACGGAAGCACCCCCTGAGATTATACAATTAGAAACCTTACATCAAACAGAGGCAATTATGCATACCTACAGCTGGTTTTCTTTTTAAAACTCAAACGTTTACCGTGTGCGCCGCCCACCCCCTTGAGATTATAAACCTAAGAAACAAACAGGGCGATCAAAAAATGTACAACTGACCTTTCCTAAACCATTCACCCCCTTTACATCCCCCCAAAAAATGTAAGAGCCAACCTTTATTTTTGCTTTCCTTTTTTTTGCGCCCTCCCCTGAAGAAAATCCTGGATCCGCTCCTGCCTGTATAGTTATACAGTGATAGACCGAATCTACGCATTATATCGGAATGAAAGCTTTGATTTTGATTGATTCATGAAATTGTAGGTGTCAAAGTTTTTATAGGTTAAATTTTGAATTATTTTCTTAAACTCTCTGCTATTTAGAGCTTTGCATTTTAGGTTTTTGGGATATCGTTGCGTTTTATCGCAAACCAAACTATCAGGGCCGTCTCTAGTGGCGGAGCGACGGAGAGCAAAGAGCGGTTACAACATATATATTAGGGTGGGCCGAAAAAGTGAAAAATTGGAAATTGCAAATGGTATATTTGCCAATATCTGACTATACATCTAAAAGTAATTTGTGGAAAATTTTATTAAAATCCGTAAATGTTTCGCCGCGCCCCTGTGACCTTGAAAATTAGTAAAAAGGCCGATTCTTCAATATTTAATATTTTTGAAATCCAAAATTATAATTTTTTTGTGACTTCTTGTGGATGTGGGAATGTGTATAAAAATAATTTTTCCTACGAGCGTGCGCAAAGTAGTACTTTGCGCACGCATTTTTGTGTGCAAAGTTACACTTTTCCGCACTAGTGCGGATAAGACTTTTATCCGCACTGGGTGCGGAAAAGTAAAACTATTCAAAAATCTCCTTGGTAGGGAATATATATAAACACTGTTAAAATGAGCAGCTCTGACGATAAATATAAATGTTATAAACAAATAATTAAGTTTCCTATTATTTTTTTTATTGTTATGTAATTTTTTAATTTTCTATTATTTTTTTTTGTTATGTAATTTTTAGTTGTAAGTATATTATAGTTCTTTCTTTAAAGTCGAATTAAAAATTATTAAATAAATTATCATATTTTTATTTTTGTTGTTATCTGATATGAAGCTCGTAGGAAAAATGTTGTTCCTAACAAGTGCGCAAAGTGCTTTTCCGCACGCAAGAACTTATCCGAACTCCGCTTCGCGTCGTTCGTCCAACTGTACTTGCGTGCGGAAAAGTATCACTTTGCGCACTTGTTAGGAAAATAACTATTTTCAATAAAATATTTTTCTGTTGGATGGAAATTACAAATTTGTCTCTGAAAACGTTAAATTACGTGCAAATGAAGATTTTGAGGACAAATTTGTAATTTCCATCCAACAGAAAAATATTTTATTGGAAAAAATATTTTTATACACATTCCCACATCCACAAGAAGTCACAAAAAAATTATAATTTTGGATTTCAACAATATTAAATATTGAAAAATTGGCCTTTTTACTAATTTTCAAGGTCACAGGGGCGCGGCGAAATATTTACGGATTTTAATAAAATTTTCCACAAATTACTTTTAGATGTATAGTCAGATATTGGCAAATATACCATTTGCAATTTCCAATTTTTTACTTTTTCGGCCCAGCCTAATATACCGGGTGTCCCACTAAGAATGGACACCCGCTATAACTCGCTAACCGTTAATCATAGAACTTGGGGGGAAAAATTATTAGCTAACTGCACTAAGACAAATCGCTGGAAAATATTTTAAAGTTTCTAAATCCTCCGCTAGAGGGCGTAAATCCAAAATTTTTCATTTGTTGAAGGGTACACCCTGTATATTTTTAAAATTTCAAATTCCCCATAAAATTATTTATTTTTTATTGAATGCATTATTAGTCTATCCTTCATAGTTTCCGAGATATTGACTCTCCAAAAAGTGACATTTTTGAACTTTGACAGCTTCTAACTTTCTAACAGTACGTCTTAGAGCAAAACGGCTTACATGTCCCTATCTTCAATTTTTATTATCTTTCCAAAAAAATCAACTTCCAGTTAAACCGGAACAACTATATTTCCTGCTTTCGAGTTTCATCCGGTTTAACCGGAAGTTGATTTTTTTGGGAAGATAATAAAAATTGAAGATAGGGACTTGTAAGCCATTTTGCTCTAAGACGTACTGTTAGAAAGTTAGAAGCTATCAAAGTTAAAAAATGTCACTTTTCGAAAGTCAATATCTCGGAAACTATCAAGTATAGACTAATAATGCATTTAATAAAAAATAATTATAATTTTATGTGGAATTTGAAAATTTAAAAATATATAGGGTGTAACCTTCAAAAAATGGAAATTTTTGGATTTACGCCCTCTAGCGGTGGATTTAGAAACTTCAAAATATTTTCCAGCGATTTCTCTTAGTGCATTTAGCTAATAAATTTTTTCCCCCCAAGTTATGTGATTAACAGTTAGCGAGTTATGGCCGGTGTCCATTCTTAATGGGACACCCGGTACCGGGTGTAACATAAAGGTTGGGAATAAATTAAACGGTGGATTCCTTAGTCAAAAATAATAGAAATTTTTCATATAAGGATATGCTCTACGGGATGTCGTTTCCAAGTTGCAGGGTGTTGGATTTTTCTTAAAAATTTAGTTTTTGTTTAATATCTTTTGAACGCTGGCAGATAACAAAACGAAATTTTAGCAGTAACTTCACTTGATAATGCCCTAGGAGAAGTAAAAAAATTATCTTCCTGGGATACTCAGTGGCGTGCATACGGATATTGCTGTAGGGTTTTTTAATGAAAAATGTGGTACGCCACTGGTAGAATTATTTTTTTGTTAAAATTTATGAATTTTCCTTTTATTCTAAACAAAATTCCCCTCTTGCCTTTTCTTTGTATCTCTTGCCATTTTCCCGTAATTAAACATTTTGCAAATATCAGTTTTTCTACAGGTTACATAGGAAATTGAGGGTAATAGGAACAAAATCGAGCATGCCTTGGACCACGATATTTTCTGTTAAGTTATTTAGTTTAAGCTTTTTAATTTAAGTAATAAACCTATTAAAAATGGATCAGGGGAGAGTGGTCCACAGTAAGACGTTTTTTGGTTACTCTAGATTTTTTAAAAACTGGTTAAAGATTTATTAAAGAAAAAAGGTTTATAATGTAAAGTAACCTTTATTTTCCTAAAAAGCATAAAGAAAATAAACAAAAACTTAAAAACCTAAATTCTAAAAATATTTATTATTGACATTGCAAATAGTCTCACTGTGCCCCATGGTGGTCTACAGTGAGACTTAACGTGGTCCACAGGAAGACAACCATTTATTGAACATCTAGCTGACCAAAATTAACTTTAAATTGGACACATTGATTTTGTCTTTTTGTTTTACCAAATAATGCTGGAACTGGCAAAATCATTACGATGTCTTCAAACAAAACAGTAGCAACTTCTGGAACATTTGGGTAGACGAATTTGTTTGATCTATTTTTTCTTCGCAAATACTTATATCATATTCAGATTCATGGGAGATATTGGTTAACATTTTTCCAATGAAATATTTGGTTGATTTTTACCAGAAAATTTTACTAGGACGTAGTCGTTAATGACAGCATTTCTATCTAGTTTCTCATTCATTCAATTGGGGTCTGCCTTTTCATTAAAAGTCTTGTGTGCTTTCCAAAAGCTTACTTATAGAGGCTCTAAAACTCATTTTAGATAAATCCGGTTGGCAGTCTTATTGGACCATCCTGTAAATATCTCCAATGTAATTCCAGACTCCTTCCTTTCACAATTTACCTTGCTAAGGTCTGATGTGACACTACTTTTAGTTCGGCTACCTTTCTCAATGAAAATCCTTCATCTATAACCAGTTTTACGGCACTTTTTATCTGGTTTTCTGACAAGGACCCTATGGTAGTTTTTCCTTTTCTATTTCTTGCCATTCTCTAAAAAAAATAGTTTAAAAGTTAGGTACTCCAAACTTCTTGCGCATAGTGGGATAAAGTGAGACACGTCTCAGTGTGCCCCATCTAGTGTTGTCTCAGTGTTCCCCACAAGCACCATATTTAAAAATCATGTAATATTTTGTAATGAAACAGAAATAAAAATAATATCGCAAAGTAAATGAACACACAAATACCTAAACTTTACTTACCACCAATCTTAAAGTTCTAATTAAAAGCACGTCAAATAAACACCAATCAAAACAGCTTTTCGGAAAAATTACTTTTGCGGTCAAAATTTGCATAAACGCCGCTCTACAGATAAAAACAAACTGAACTGAAACAAGAACTCGTTGGTGGATCTGGCGTGTAAAAACAAGCTTGCGCATGGCGTGACGGAAAAAGCGGGGTTTCCAGAGCCTGAGAAATTGTACTGTCTTACTGTGGAACATGTCTCACTGTGGACCACTCTCCCCTACTCAGTTGAAGAATTAGCAGATATGCATTTTATTTATGGCCGTGCCAACGGGAATACTGTGTTAGCTGTACGTCTGTATGTTGAACGTTTTCCAAATCGACGCATTCCGAATAGGAAGACTTTTTCAAGAATTCACGCTCGCTTACGTGAAACCGGATCATTAAAGCTTGCACCTCCAGTGGAAGACCACAATACGTAAGAACAGTACAGCGTGAGGAACGAATCCTTCAGATTGTCGAGGCGAATCCTGAATCTAGTACTAGAAGAATTGGAAGAATGGAAAGGGTAAGTCATATGACAGTCCAACGAATCCTACATGATAATTTATTGTACCCATACAATTTACAACGAGTGCAGGCTCTTTCTGTCGAGGATTATTCTTAGATTTTGTACATGGTTCTTGGTTCTTAAATAAATGCAATTTAAACCATTCATTTCACTTATCCGTTTTATTTACCGACGAAGCTGGATTTACAAGGGATGGCATAATTAATTTTCATAATAACCATCTATGGGCTGATGAAAACCCTCATGGAATCATACTATCCCGGCACCAGTAACGATTTTCTATTAATGTTGGGCAGGAATAATTAACAATTATTTGATTGGTCCTGTAGTACTACCAAATAGATTAGACGGATTATCATATTTGGATTTCCTTCAAAATGGATTACCACCTTTATTAGAAGAAGTTCCAATTGAAACGCGACAGCAAATGTGGTTTATGCATGATGGCGCTCCAGCTCACTTTAGGCGAGAAGTTAGAGAATACCTCAACGAAACGTACCACAATAAATGGATTGGTCGTGGAGGGCCAAGAGCGTGGCCTCCTCGATCACCCGACCTTAATCCATTGGATTATTATTTATGGGGACACTTAAAAAACATGGTTTATTCCATTCCCATTTCTAACGTACAGATTCTTCGTCAAAGAGTTGAAATGGGTTGTCAGCAAATTCGAGAGATGCCTGGAATTTTTGGACGAGTAAGACAATCCATGAGAAAATGCATTGAAAAATGTATTGAAGTTGAGGGGCAACATTTTCAGCACCTTTTGTAATTTTGTTTGTTGTGTTGGTTTACATACTTTATTAAAATAATTGTTTTCAATTTCTAAGTTTTTAGTATTTTAATTGTTGTAAATTACATATTAGTATGGTGTTTCAAAAATCTAAAAGTTTCAATGTCATTTCTGCCATTTTGTAAACACTGGATCACAACGTAGGTACTCGATTTTATTACTGTTAGGTACTGAAATTGTTGGAAACTGATATTTGCAAAATGTTTCATTACGGGAAAATGGCAAGAGATACAAAGAAAACGCAAGAGGGGAATTTTGTTTAGAATAAAAGGAAAATTCATAAATTTTAACAAAAAAATAATTCTACCAGTGGCGTACCACATTTTTCATTAAAAAACCCTACAGCAATATCCGTATGCACGCCACTGAGTATCCCAGGAAGACAATTTTTTTGGTTCTCCTAGGGCATTATCAAGTGAAGTTACTGTTAAAATTTTGTTTTGTTATCTGCCAGCGTTCAAAAGATATTAAACAAAAACTAAATTTTTAAAAAAAATTCAACACCCTGTAACTTGGAAACGAAATCCCGTAGAGCATATCCTTATATGAAAAATTTCTATTATTTTTGACTAAGGAATCCACTGTTTAATTTATTCCCAACCTTTATGTTACACCCTGTATATAGTAATCAAAAGCATGTGTTTACAATTCCCTTATAAAATGGAACGATAAATATATTTATACATTTCCCTTACATAATTAAGATATTTTTGGTATTCCTCTGCTACCTCCTTTCTTCTTAAAGGCGAATAATCTGGACTTGGAATCGAACATATCGCTTTATTAATTAAATATCTATGTCTAATAAAAAATATATAATATTTAAACACCATTTAAAATTTTAATTTTAAATAATTTAGAAGCAAATATTCCTGAACAATTCGAAACCCCAGCGACTT
The DNA here is from genome assembly GCA_963969555.1 of Polydrusus pterygomalis. NCBI lineage: Eukaryota > Metazoa > Arthropoda > Insecta > Coleoptera > Curculionidae > Polydrusus > Polydrusus pterygomalis. The sequence continues at coordinate 72,101,711 of OZ018376.1, read as the reverse complement.
TTAATAGCCATATAATTAACCAAACTGTCTTGTAGAACTTCCTGTGTTTGGGTTTGTTGCAGAATCAGTTCGATATAGTCTTTTTATTTGCGACAAACTACAATAAAATCGAAAACAACCGACGCCATTTCGCTGATATTATATGGTATAATAGATTTGACAAAAGAGATGAACACAGTAAACAACAGATGGCTCCACTTAACCAATTTTGGGAAATAAATGCAACGTCTCAATCCTCCCTGTCCTCCCCTACAGACTGGGAAGCGAACAGTTTATCATTATAGCAATTTATAGGCCACCCAACGGTGATGTAAAACTATTTTTTAAACAGTTGGATGCGTTACTTGCCCAATTAGTAAGTGAAAATAAAAAATTATTTGTAGCTGGGGATTTTAATCTAGAACTATTACAAAACAATAACAATAAAATTGACTTTTTATCAATTATGAACTCTTATAGATTGTATCAGACAATTTTTGAAAATACACGAATCACGCCCACATCCAAAAGCTGTATAGATAACATTTTTTGTAATATTTCAAGATGTAACCTAAATACTTTTATTCTGCATAATTCGATATCAGATCACACCGCCCAGAAGGTTGTCTTTGAATGTAAAAAAAATAAGACTTTCAAACCATATTTTAAAAGATTCTTTCCCGAAAATGACAAAGAAATGTTTGTCAATAAACTAAAACAACAAGATTGGTTAAACGTATATAAAGCGGATCGATCCGATGTAAATCAACAATGGTCAATTTTTATGAACGATTTTGTAAATTTATTTAATGAATGTTTTCAGAAAAAATTAGTTAATAAAAAAAACAAGAAAAACCGTTTATATAAAAATGACAATAATATTAGGGAAATAAAAAATAAATTGGATATTCTTCTACAACTGAAAGATTTAAGTACTGATTATAAGAAAATGTATATAGCCGTTAAGAAAGAGTATGACGGTATGTTAATTAAAAGTAGGTCCGAAAATTACGCAAATAGGATAAGAACTTCGGATAACAAAAATAAATGCATGTGGTCTATCTATAACGAAATCATAGGAAATTCTGAGAAAGAGGACACAATGGTTTCTGGAAATGCAGAGGATAATGCAAACGATTATAATAAGTTTTTACTAAACATTGTTCCAAATCTTATAAACAAGTTACCTTCAACAGAATGGAACTGCAATATTCAAAAAAATCAAAACTCTTTAAAGATAAAATTTGTAACACCAAAGGAAATACTAAGGTTAAGTCAAAAAATAAAAAGTAAGCACAGTAGCGGAGATGACGAAGTTCCTACTAGTCTAATAAAAATAAGTATTCCAGCAATCATTGATGTCCTTTGTTACATAATTAATAATTCACTACGGGAGGGCATTTTCCCTGACCAATTAAAATTAGCTGTGATTAAACCATTATTCAAGAATAAAGGAGATGCAGAAAAGCTGGACAATTATAGGCCCATTAGCCTGCTTCCGGGTTTCTCAAAGTTATTTGAACTAGTAATGTGTGATCAATTAATTGAGTTCATGGAAAAGGAAGAACTTCTTTCAGATAATCAGCACGGATATCTCAAAGAAAAATCTATTCAGACAGCTGTCTTTCAATTCACTCGGGCAATTCTGAGAAATCTGGAAAAGGGCGACATGGCAATGGGAATATTCCTGGACTTGTCAAAGGCATATGACTGTTTGGATAGAGATTTACTTATAAAAAAACTTGACTTATACGGGATAAGGGGAAATGCTCTCAAGTGGTTTGAGTCGTATTTGAGTCACAGGACTCAAAGAGTGATCATTGTAAAGGACGGCAAAAACTCGAAATCCGAAATATTGCAAAATACAGTGGGCATTCCACAGGGAAGTATACTGGGACCAATTTTATTTATAATTTTTGTAAATGATTTGAATTTTGAGATAAACAATCCTCATTGCAGTGTAACGACATACGCTGATGATACTAATTTATTGGCGGGAGGCTTACAAATTGATGACATAGTAAGTAACTCTTCCGATATTTTTCTTAAATGTAAAACATGGTTTGATAAAAATAAATTACTCTTAAATAAAGAAAAAACTAGTATAGTGTTGTTCAAAACAAAGCCCTGTAGGAAAGAAGTGCCAGAAGTGGTGACAATAAATGACAATGAGATTACCAGACAGAAAAGTACAAAATTTCTTGGTATTCATGTTGATGAGTTCCTAGATTGGTCACAACATATTGATTATCTGAGTGGCAAACTAAATCAAATGTGCTATTGCCTCCGTATAGTTTCAAAATATTTGAATGAAATTGCTAGAAGAACACTGTATTTTGCAAATTTTGAATCAGCGGCGAGGTTTGGAATTGTTTTTTGGGGAGGAAACTCTAATATTCAAAAAATTTTTGTAATACAGAAGCGTGTTTTGAGAATACTATATAATATGCAATTTTTAGAGTCATGTAAGGGTGTTTTTAAGTCTAAAGGAATATTAACAATTTTTGGTATATACATCTATGAAACTATTCTATTTTTTTATAAGAATAAAAATAAGTTTTATGTACATAATCAGCATAATTATGACACTAGGACTAATGACCTAAATTATCCTGTTCATCGTTTAACATTATCAGAAAAGAGTCCATACTACATGGGGATTAGGTTTTACAATAAGCTAACCATGGAGATTAAAAACATAAATACTGAAAAATTATTTAAAAGGCAGTTAAAAACCTTACTTGTGAACCTGGAACCATATAGTACAAAGGACTTTTTAGAAATGTGATTTTTGTAGTGTTTTTTTTTTGTTGACGTCATTTCATTTTATATGCTTTGTACACTGTATAAACCTATGTAATTTGAAATAAAGGTGATTTCTATTCTATTCTATTCTATTCTACAGGGTTAGGGCAAATTACCAAAACGGTCGATTATTTCAAAATATACACGAGTTAGCAAAAAATGTCTTATATAAAAGTTGTTGGGCTTTTAAAAATCTACATAAATCTGTAATAAATTGGAATATACAGGTTCGCCCAAGCCCAAAAAGTTGTGAATGACCTTTAGATTTCTTTTATCGGGGTCACTTGAAAATCAATGTTTATAGGAACAAATCAATAATTAAGAAAAATTCAGGATTAAAATTTTAAATGAAAGGGGAGAATAACAAGGGAAATGGTTTTAAATACCCAAAGTTCCCAAAGACATTTTTTTTGCGACAATTTACATCATTGTCAGTTAGTAAATGGGGGGTCATTTTGAACATTTATTAAAAAATAGAGCCGTTTTTCAATGATTTGTTATACCGATTTCTTTTCATGTTTACTTATAAAATTGTATTAAAATTTATTTTGTGTTTTGTTACAGATCAATATGTCATGCATGATATCTAGGAAACTAATGAATTTAGGCATAACGTATGGTTAATAAAAAATATTCTAAATTAACTAAATGATTAAAATAAGTGATAATATACGGGGTATTCCATTTAACAAAATTAAACTTGACTTCTCAACAACATTTTGGGCGAATCCGTATATTCCAATTTATTACAGATATGTAGATTTTTAAAAGCTTTACAACTTTTATATAAAACATTTTTGCTGACTTCTGTATCTTTTGAAATACTCGAGCCTTCTGGTAAGTTTCCATAACACTGTATAAATTATTGAACAAATTTAGCAAAATTTGATATTTTTAAAATCTTCCAACTTCATTCTTCCTTATTATCTATAATGTGGTATGAATCATATTTTGTGTATAAATAATAATTCACTACACATATAGCAAGTTTCGAAAATTTAGAAAAGTAGCTTAGCATGCACAAGTCGTAAATACAATTTTATTGCACCAACCTAAATTAAAAATTTTGAGATATAATGGGAAATAATTAAAAACTTTATTGGAGTGTTTATTGCGGTACACCGCTACTTACATAATATACAGGGTGTCCGGTAAGTATATGGCATACTTAAAACCTTAAGTGCCCCTTAACGAAAATACAGGGCCTCGAAGAGGTACCCAGCGACTTACCTTTTCAGCTCTAACTTTTGAACCGACACGTATAATTGAATGAAATTTTAGTATTTTGTGTAGGCCATAGAGACTCATAAAACCGTAATATATTGGATGTTTTTCATCGTCAGGGAAGTTAAGAACGGCCTTGCCTACACACTCTCGTTGGCCAAAATTTTGACAGGTGGCATTTTACAGAGCTAAAAACTGATTTTTTAAATACTTTAGTTATTTTTATTTAAAAAAGGTACTCTACATAGTTCTCGATGGAATTAGCGGTTTTCGAAAAAAATAAGGTTTTTGTATATCACGTTAATAAAATAATAATAAATCATACTACTACAATACCGTGCGAGCAAACATTATTTGCATCAAAGAGGGCCTTGCATCTAAGATCGTAATGCTTAGCCGTAGAGCTTAATACCTGTTGGGTGTCAGTAACTACCTGAATTAACAATTAATCAGTTATTCCGTCTTTTTTGACAGATTAACAGTCGTTACAAGTAATTTGATTCATCACTAATTTTACCAATTTCTTGAACAATTCACACAATGGGCTTTACAGAACAGCACAAAACATTCATGGTTGAAGCGTATTTTCGAAACGGGGTTAGAGTAAATGGTGAGTGGCAATACAAACATTTTCCTAACGTTGCTTTTATTGCTGGGGATTTTTTATCATTGCCTGAAAAGCACCGTGGCTGTGTTTAGGGAAACAGTTTCTATACAACACAAAAAAGGAACAGGAAGACCATCTGTAAGAACAAAAAAACTTGTTGCAAACGTTCGTGAAATAATGCAAAATACGCCAACAAATCGCCTGTCCCAAGAAGTGGAAAGATCTTATGGAACATGCAGGACTATTCTTAAGAAGCAGGTTGAAGAGACCTGTGAATTTATGCTTGGAGCATGGCGGTGGCCAATTTCAGCAATTGTAATTATTTTTCTTTTTCTTTCTGTATAAGTATTCTTACTTTGTTAATTTTGTAAACGACAATCATTAATTTGTATTTGTCTACTTATTTTATTACTCATTAGTGTTGTTGTAACCACTAGTTAGGCAATACATTTAACATGCTGCAAGCTAATGCTTGAACGGAACATTTTACAGGGTTGTATTATTAATGTTCTCTAACAGTTGGCAGCACCAGTACAATAATAATGTAAGAATGAGCATGGCGTATAAACAAGTCGTTCGTGTATTTTGTTTCGTTTAATATAGAATTACCATTGTAAATCCACTGTGTTTCTGTTCACCCAATATAACAATTCTACAGGTTATCGGCCCAGAAGTGAACAGACATAGTTGGTGGGAAGCAAGAAGGTAGAAATAAATTGTGTGGCCAAAAAGTTGTACGTGGTCTACGTGACTGGAAGTCTAGGAAAAATGGCTACCCAAGGAGGAATGCAAGTATTTAACGTAACTCCTTTTAACGGAACAAATTATTCAAATTGGGAATTCAGAGTAAAATTAGCACTTGAACAGTCAGGAGTTATTCATGTTTTGAGTACTGCCTGTCCTGCACCCGAAAATGACAAGGAATTTAAGTTATGGAAAAAGGATGATGTAAAGGCAAGAAATATTATAGTACAATGCCTAGCAGACAATATGTTAGAAGTAATCAAAGACAAAACGTCCGCTAAGGAAATTATTACGGCGTTAAGCGCAACATATACAAAAACTGGAATATCTACACAAGTTATGCTTCAGAAGAAGTTAAGAGGTTTAAAATTCAATGGAAAAAGCTCACTTAGAGCATTTCTCACAGAATTTGAGCAGATAGTCTGCGAGCTGAAAGCAGCAGGAGGAAAAATTGAGGAAAATGAAGTTGTGCTACAATTACTGTCAGTAATGCCCAACTCGTATGAAGCAGTTGTGACAGCCATGGATGTTATGTTCTGTCAAGATCAGTCTAAAATAACTTTAGATTTTGTAAAAAACAAGCTTTTAATTGAGGAATCCAGGAAAGAAAACAAAGAAAAAGAGAGTGAGGTGGAAAATGAGGCTGTTTTTGCTGGTTTTAAGAAAAAATGGAAGTATGGTGGAAATCGTGGTGGACATGACAAAGGCCAATACTCTGGTCAAAACCGAATGCAAAACAATGGGAGTTTTCCGTTCAACTGTCATAATTGTGGTGTTAAGGGACATAAAAGATGTCAGTGCCCAAAGTTAAAGAAGCAAGACAACAGCAGAGCTCACTTAGCAGAACAAGATAACAGCGTTGAAGAAATTAGATTCATCACAGCCGCAGTTTCACAGTTAGACCATTCAATTCAGAATAATGAAAAAGAAGTCAAATTTATTATTGACAGTGGAGCAACAAACCATCTAGTAAGCGAAAGTGTTGGACAGTACATTGTAAATGAAAAAAGTGTGTCACATAAAATAAATATTGCTAAACAGGGTGAAACCATAGAAGCAACCAAACAAGGTGATTTAAATTTAAAGACTGGCACAAACAAAAATATCCTTATTAAAAATGTATGGGTCTGTAGTAAACTGTTCCACAATTTATTGTCAGTAAGAAAACTTGAAGAAAATGGCCTACAAGTACTATTTAAAGACAAGCAAGTGCAAATATTGAAGAATGATGTTGTAATTTTAAAAGGTGAACTGAGTGGTAACCTTTATGTTGTTAGTTTAAAAGTAGCAGATGATCTGGAAGCAAATTTAACCTCAAATGAAGAACAGATCCTACAGCACAGACGTATGGGACACTCGGGTAGATTTCCAGCACCTGGGGTGTGTGAAGTATGTCTTAAAGGCAAGCAGACGAGACTACCTTTCAAAATTTTAAGTGAAGAAAGAAAAGCGAAACATATTCTAGAAACAATCTCAACAGATGTGTGTGGACCACTAAATCCACCCACCCATGATGGAAAGAAGTACTATGTAAGTTTCATTGACCACTTTTCACATTTTGCTATGTGTTATTTAATAACCTATAAAAGTGAGGTTCTAGAGAAGTTTAAAGAATATGTTGCACATGTAGAAGCAAAGTTTGGTTCAAAAATAAATAAATTGAGATGCGATAATGGAGGGGAATATTCCTCAGAGGATTTTCGAAATTTCTGCAAACAAAAGGGAATTCAAATTCAGTACACGGTAGCAAGAAATCCAGAGCAGAATGGTGTAGCTGAACGCTACAATCGCACAATTCTGGAAAAATCGAGATGTTTAATTTTTGATGGAAACATGGACAAAACCCTATGGGGTGAAGCTATTAGAACAGCTGTATTTTTGACAAACAGAACCCCAACAAGAACTTTATCTAACAATAAATGCCCTGCAGAAGTCTGGTTTGGTGAGCGACCCAACTTAGACAAAATTAAACTTTTTGGTACTACTGCTTATAATCTAGTTCCAAAAGAAGTTCGTAAATCAAAGCTTGATGCTCACAGTGAAAAACTGATTATGGTAGGATATACTAGTAATGGTTATAGATTATGGGACCCTGAAAATAAAAGAATTGTAATAGGGAGAAACGTAATTTTTGATGAAAAACAAAAAAAGGAACCTATAGAAGTACAAGTTGAACAAAACACTGACAAAGAAAATAAAGATTACCCATTGATTGAAGAGGAAGAGAAAGACGAAGAAAAAGATATAACAAACATAAGAAGGAGTGCCAGAAACAGACAGTTACCAAGGCATTTAGATGACTATGACATGGAGTTTGAAGTGGATCTAATGGCAGCCTTATCTGCTGGAATGTTGTTATCGGAAGTGCCACAAACTTTTGAAGAGGCAGTAAAAGACATTAAGTGGAAAACCGCTATAGAAAGTGAATTGAATTCATTAGACAAAAGTGATACTTGGGACTTAGTGTCATATCCAGAGAACGAAGAAATAATAGACAGTAAGTGGGTATTTCGTGAAAAGGTTGTTAATGGTGAAAGTGTGAAAAAGGCTCGTTTAGTTGCGCGAGGGTTTAAGCAAAATATTGTTGATGACGATGTGTATGCCCCAGTGGCAAAAATGGTTACTATAAGACTCTTATTGTGCTTGTATTTAGAGTATAATTTATTTGTAAAACAGCTAGATGTAAGTTCAGCTTTTTTGTATGGAACTCTAGAGAAACCTGTCTACATGATTCAACCACAAGGGCTTGATAAGAATCCAAAATTGGTATGTAAAGTTAAAAAATCATTATATGGCTTAAAACAGGCTCCAAAATGCTGGAACAATTTGTTACATAAAACTTTGACTAGTTTGGGCTTGGAAAGATCCAAAAAGGATCCTTGTCTATATTTTAATAGAGTGATTTTTCTGTTAATTTATGTTGATGATATCATAATTTTTTCAAAGAATTCAGAGAATCTTATCGTTTTAAGCACAGAGCTTTCAAAAGTTTTTAAAATGAAAGAATTTAAAAATAATAAAATAACTTTCTTGGGACTCGAAATTGAAAAATTTGATAATGTCTTATATATAAGTCAAAAAGAATTAATAAATAAGGTTTTACAGAAATTTAATATGTCTGATAGTAAAGGTTCTGAAACGCCAATGCAACCGAAATTGCAGTTAACAATTGATAATAAAAATTTTCATGAAAAACTACCATATCGTGAATTAATAGGGTGCCTTATGTATATAATGCTCGGAACAAGGCCTGATTTAAGTTATAGTGTTTCATATTATAGTCAGTTTCAAAATTGCTATTCGACTGAACACTGGAATCATTTAAAAATTGTATTGAAATATTTAAATCACACTAAAAACTATGGATTAAAATTTGTTAAGAGTAATGTCTCGAATGTCAGTCTTTTATCATATGTTGGCTCTGACTTTGCAAATAGCATCATTGATAGAAAAAGTGTTACAGGGTTTGTAATAAAATGTAACCAAAATGTTGTTTGTTGGAAGACAAAAAAGCAAAATGTTGTAACTATATCAAGCGCTGAGGCTGAGTATATTGCACTTTCTGCTTGTATTGCTGAAAATTTATTCTTAGGTCAGCTACTTTCAGAAATTTTGTATACTGATGTCTTTCCGATAAAAATATATGAAGACAATCAATCATGTATTAAAATGGCTTCGACCCTTGAGACAAAACGTACAAAACATATAGATGTTAAACATCATTTCGTTCGTGAATGTGTAATGCAAAAAAAGGTTCAGATATCATATGTTTCGACGGAACACCAAGTAGCAGATATGCTAACTAAACCTTTAGCTAGCACAAAGTTTAAGAATTTTAGAAATGTTTTGAACGTTGTATTTCTGTAAAAAGAAAAAGTTTTTGTTTATAAAATGTTTATTATGCCGTTTACAGTTTAAATATTTTTGTTAGGTTATGAGTTTAAAGTATTGAGGGCGGGTGTTGTTGTAACCACTAGTTAGGCAATACATTTAACATGCTGCAAGCTAATGCTTGAACGGATCATTTTACAGGGTTGTTTTATTAATGTTCTCTAACAGTTGGCAGCACCAGTACAATAATAATGTAAGAATGAGCATGGCGTATAAACAAGTCGTTCGTGTATTTTGTTTCGTTTAATATAGAATTACCATTGTAAATCCACTGTGTTTCTGTTCACCCAATATAACAATTCTACAATTAGTTTGGCATGTCATGTCATAATATGAATTTGACAAAATTTTAACCTAGATTTGGTTAGATATATGGTCCCCATATCATATCATTGTGATCTAAACCAAGCCCCACGTTTTTTAATCCAAGCCCTCTTTGATGCAAATAATTTTTGCTCGCACGGTATAACACCACTCGTTTTTATATCGTTTATTAACATAAGCTATTTGAACACAATACCAAATAACTTTAAGATTAATACTACGCACTAAACTAATTAAATAAATTATTACTTACATCTCATTAATGCTCACATGCATCTAACTTATGAACAAGCACTAGGTAATTGTATGGAGGCAAGAAGACTTTATTCTGATTCATTTCTAAATCGGCGTTTAAAGCATCGAAAAACTTTTGAAACGGTCGATCGTAGCTTAAGAGAAACAGGTAAAAATTAAATTATAAAAAGTACCTAAAACATTGACATTTCGGAAATCACTTAAACGCAATAAGAATGTTAAAGAAAAATGTAATAGCTTTGCTTCTTATTTACTTGAGCAGATTTTCGAAATACCTCTATATACATTTTCTTATCCGATGGATGTTTTCGTATTGTAGGTGGTACTCTAAACAACATTCCAGGGTTATCCCGAATTTCGTTGCAATGGTATGTTATTCTTTCTATCAGGTCTTCCCTGGTGTCAACTGGCGTCGAATATACAAGCCTCTTTAAATTTCTCCACAAAAAAAATCCAATGGGGTCATGTCGGGCGACCTTGGTGGCCATAAATTAGGCCCACCACATAGACAATTTACCTTTAGATACCTACAGCTTATCTCCTGCGCAAACAAAAGTTACGTTTTATGGGTGAAAAAATACGTCCGAGCGCATGACTCGTCGGTCAGCTGTCTTCATTCGGGGAACCTTCGTGCATGCGCACAAACCTCGTGTTATCGGCCGTCCTACTTTATCGACAATAATCGACGGGCTCAAGAATACTCTCCAGAACCGGCTCGGCCGCCATTTTTGTTGTTGTGCTTTAAAGTTTCTCTTCTCTGCGGATTCCTTGTAGTTTTCAGCTATCGGATCGGCTATCGTGGATTGTGGGACTGGTGTTTAATATTTATGGATTTCTGGTTTTTGTGTAGTTTGGTTAGTGAATTGTGTTTGTGCTTTTAGTGACTCGGATTGTAATATAAACAATGATAGTACTAGTTGCAGCCGTTGTATAATTGTATTATGCCCAAATAAGGGTAAAATAAACCCTATATGGTGGCATATGAGCAAGAATTTCAATTTTAAAGCCCGGACCTTTCTATTTTCCCATTCGTCAAACGATAATGTTGCAGTGCGCATGTCTAATAGTTCCCAGTTTTGTTTACATGCGCGAGGCCATAAAACTGCCACATTCGTGATTATTGTTTGTTTATCTAAAGGTAAATTGTCTATGGCCCACCATCGATAACCAAAAGTATTTGATAAATGCTGACGAACTAAAATGGGTCGGTACACCGTCGTGCTTAAACCAGTAACTAAATCTGATTTCTAATTTGTAAGGGCACATTTCCTAACAAACCATTTAAGTTTTGTTGCAAGAATTACAAACACATGGCACCATTAATGTATTTTCGTAAAGGAATGGTCCAATGAGGTGATTCCCAATAATCTCCGCCCACACGTTAACCACGAATGCTTTGTCTGTACTATTGCATGGGGATTTTCTTTATTATTTTTCTCGGAAACCGCTAATTCCATCGAGACAAATGTACCTTTTTTAAATAAACATAATTAAAGTATTTAAAAAATCAGTTTTTAGATCTGTAAAATGATACCTACCTGTCAAAATTTTGGCCCAACGAGTGTGGTGGCAAGTCCGTTCCTGACTTCCCAGACGATACAAAACATCTAATGTAGCACGGCTTTATGTGTCTCTATGGAATACACAAAATACTAAAATGCCATCAAATTATACGTGTCGGTTCAAAAGTTAGAGCCGAAAATGTAAGTCACTGGGTACCTCTTTGGGGCCCTGTATCTCCGTTTACGGGCTCTTTAGGTTTTTTTTTATATAACAAAGTCAATAAGTTATGCTGACCTCCCCTATACGCTCCCGAAAGTATGCCATATACTTACCGGACACCCTGTCCCTGTATACAGGTGTCATGCACAAAGCTTTAACAAATTTAATTAAAAATAAAGGTCCTTATTACAAACAGAACAAATGTAATAATAATAAATCCCAACTTACCTATACAGATTTATCAACAGCACCATAAAAAAGTCATTTAAAGGTTGAAACGTAAAGTAGCATAAACGCATACATATTATCATTAAGTATTTATGAAACTTGGTATAATTTTTAATATTCAAAGTTTATATGAATAAAAAATGCAAATTACTGCGATTTGTATACCTGGTGTCCCACTAAGGTGGGCAAGGTTCGATATTATGGAAATCATAAACCTTATGTCTATGGGGAAAAAGTTATTTAATGTGAATCGAATAGTATTTATTTATTTTATACAGGGTGTTCATAATAAGGTTTCAAAAATGACACATTTCGAACCTATTTTTCTCAACTATTTCAAATGGAACACCCTGTATATTATTTCGGTATTTTATATAAAATACACAAGCAATTCTTTTTTGTAATTGAAGCATAGATATAAGTTATTTCCAGCCGTTTTCGAAATAAATGCAAATTTCTTAAATTATGTTGATTAAACAGTTTATTTTTAAAATTAAGTGTAGGCGACTAGACTAATAATTAAAAACTACAGTAATTGTTCAAAATGTCTTCCATTTTGTTCTGTGCACAAGCCATCACGCTTTCCAAAAGATCTGTTTACTTCCCTTAACATTTTAGGGGAAATGCTAACAAACACGTCTCTTATCCTTTGCTGTATAAAGTTGTAGGTGGATCATTGTAAACACTTTGTTTTACGTGTCCCCATAAAAAAGTCTAGTTTTGTAAGATCCGGCGATCTAGCTGGCAGGGGGGTCCGTTTCAACCGATCCATTGGTTCGGATGAATCAATCAAGAAAAATTTTTGTAAAATAGTTTTAAGTTTCCAAAACGACCACTAGGGAGCGCAATTACTATGATTTAACTAAAAATTCAAATTTTCGCGAATAAACGTTGTTAAGGTCCTCATTTAAGGTAGGATTAACGACGCTATTTTCTATCGTCGATTCGATTTGACTAACTATTGACGATTCGCATGCGCACTGCAGTGCTGTATTCTGCCCTCCTAGTGAAAAGCGCAGCAACTTCCTAAACGTTAGTTTTGAGAAAAACGCAAAAAACGTTTTTTCGCTAGTATTTTTTTATAAATGAATATTTTTAATTTTTTCTTTTACCAGATTGATAAAAAAACCTTTAACAAGTTTTTTGATATAGGTTTCAATGAATTTGGACCGTAAATAATTTTTTTATTGAGCATACTGCGTTTTTGTTCAGTATTTCTTAGAGCTTTGCATTAGCGTTGCTTAACAAAAACGAAGTATGCCATAATATTTACTACTAGTGTAAAATATACTGCGCTTTGGCGCGTGGTTGAAGGGGCGGAGGGGGCGAAAGTTTCAAAGGTAAGGGCGTAAATTTTCCTTATAGGTTAAAAGAGGGGAAAAAAATAGGGCCGCAGGCGAAAATTTTTAGGGTGCCACGCCCTTTTTTCAATGATGTTGCCTGATTTTCAAGTAGGAAAAAAACTTGATAAAGTAAAAAAAAAGTTCATCGTTTTCATGGCTCATTATGGGTCCTGGGGGGGGGGGGGCGGGGGGTTCTTACCCCCTTCTCTACGCACTTCAAAGGGCGCCTCACTGCTAATGTATAATTTTGTTTCTTTAGTAAATTTTGGCCTGAGAAATAAAGTTTTTGTTTCGTCATAATGGTCACATGAAAACAGAATATGAACACGGCAAGGGGAATTTTGTTAAAACTCTATCAAATATTTTATGCATATTACATAATAATAGGAGCATATATTCTCATTGGCGACAATAACACACTTTTAAAAAGATAAAATTTAGTCTCTAGTAAATTAGAGATTTCAAGCAATTTTTAATTGTTAAAGCAAAATAACTGAAAGAATACAGATTATTCGTCGTGGCAAAATTATAAATTAAATCAAGTAGTAGAAATAAAATAGAATCCCAAAATAGGTAACAGGTTTATTTTATCTGTTTCTTTACTCTAAACCCCATAAAAATACTTTAAAAACAAAAGGAAAGAGAGCTTCACAAAATCTCAAATATCATATTTGCCAATATTCTTCTGATAATGGTCATCTTATAATATAAACAGAAACAAATAACTAAAAAATAATAATAATAATAATAATAGTAATAAATAAAATAATTTTAAAATTTTAACAACCAAAAATAAAATATCTGCTAATGAAATTTAAAATATTACCATATTGGCAAATGGCCAACTGTACACTTTTGCCTCTGGGAACTGGGAGAGTGGGAAGGGGGCGCCGTTTGGGAAAGGGCTCAAAGGGCGGGGGGGGGGGCGGTCGCCCCTGCACGCTACGCCACTGTGCGCTTTCCACTAGAAAACCATGAGCCGCTATGTGCTTTGCTTCTAAGAAAAAATGCACCATTTAATGGGCATCACTAAAATGATGCATTCTTGACTAGAAAACTCAGATGCTGCGATTTTCTTTAAAAAAGCATTACGTTTTGCAGAAACTGCATATTTATTAGGCGTTTTTTGTCTTAATTTTTTATTTTTTTTCAACAATAATTTTTTTAAAGATAGAGAATTGTATTCTACACAATAATATGTAAAAATCTCAAAATCAAAATTTTTGGAAGTTACTGCGTTCTCCACTAGTAGGGCAGTATTGATCAGAGTAGTTCTTTTTATGCTTTTGGCATACGAAGAAGAAAGGCAGACATATTCTGGAGCTGGTAGAGCAAGGCCGGTGTAAGTCAGCCGGTCATAGTTTTGTTTACTTTCGTGTTTTGTGCAATAACTTCCCCATTCCTGTTAAAACAAACACATATTCTTTGGAATTCTTAGGATAGATGACATAGATAAACTAGAAAATATCGTGTTACCAGTAAAAATTGTTGTTTTTACTTCAGTTCTGAAAATCGACGTGTTTACTTTCAAGGATTTTAAGGTAAATTGTGGCAATTTTAGTGGTTTCAAAAAATGCTTTTTTAAAGTTTCTGTACATTTATTTAAAAAAAACACCGGCATACTATTCGTCAGTGCCTTCCTAAACAGCCCTTCCGAAATTAGATATACTAATAATTTTTTTAAATAATTGCAAGGTTCCAGAAGTTACCCCAATAATCTGTAGGTAGCAGATCATTGGTTACCCCTGCATTCAAGCCATTTATATGTCTTGACTATGACCTTGAGAACTGTGCCCTTAATAAAGAAAATAAAAATATCATTAAATGTTGGTTTGTTTTTAAGACTTTTTTCGTATCGTCGATAGTAAGGTGGGGGAATCTAGTAAAAAAATATTCCAAGATTGCTTTATCTTCCATACACTTTGTTCAAATTTTATCAACATAGGCTCGATTAAAAGATAATTTTACACTTACTAAAAATCCTACTGAGGTTGTCATCGTTAGTTCTCACTGCGTCTTCTAGATGGCACTGTTTAATCAAGATTCAGTTATTTTTTCTAATAAAATTAAATAGCATCAGATATTATTTTATTGCTATGCTTAACGAGTACAAAAGTAGCTACATTTTGGCGCAAATTGTAATTCGATAGGGTGAGGTTGCCGATATCACACCGGCTGCAAAAACGGACCACTTTGTTCGATATATTTGGCATCTTACAGGTGTTTTGTGAACAAGACATCAGTTTCAAGTTCTATATCAAAGTTCATTGAAGTAACGCGAACATCTAGAGAGTAAAACGTTGAGTGCTAATTGCTCTGCAATTTCCTGTTACCTGTCATAAGGGATTAGCTACAAGGTGGGTGTTGATAATAAGTAAACGCACATTTACGGCAGGAATTCAACTTGTATTTTGTTGAGTTAATATACAAAACTAACTTTCTGATGAATAATTGGGGTGAACAACGTATTTTTACTTATAAATGCCAAATTTCTTATATGACACGTAAGTTGCTTAAATCGCACCGGAGCGGAGCGATAATAAGAAATTACTAATGAATTATAATTCATTCATAATTACAATACAAATATACTCAATACAATACAAAAATATCCTGAAAAGTCATAAGCCAAGTGTTGAATGAATTTTCATATACAAAAATGGCATTTTATAGACTTATTAGATTTAATAGAAATTTTTATACAGTAGGTGAAATACCTACTGACAGTAAATTATTGCTATTGTAGATTTAAACAATGGAAAAGAGGCAGTATGGTAAATGTAACCCCCAAGACATGTGTCTGTATTTATTCTTAGTATTTTGTTAATAAACTACTTGCTTTAAACTAAATATTATTTTAAATATATAGTGCGATTTGGGCAACACATGGTGAGATTTGGGAACCAAGTTCCTTAAATCTCACCAAACGCAGGCTCTTACAAATTTGCTTTCAAAAGTAACTTGCAATGGTAGTAATACTTTTATACTTTGAAATTATTAACCTGAAATATCAAAAAAACATTAGTAGCGATAACTTTATACAAAATTATAGTTCCAGTATTAAATCGGTGATAATTCAAAACGTGGTGCAATCTAGGCAACCTTACCCTATATTTATTCTCTCTTGAGTTATTAACAAATTATTTTTAATTTTTTTTTTATCATAGCAATTGCGCATGTCCTGATTAGGACACTACGGGAAGTAATAACAAAAAACGGCTGAATGAATGCTGTGGAGTTGGACTGGGTTATGGCTTCCCGTCGAGACCATAGATATTTACCTTTAGATAGGTATATAAGCAAACAATAATCACGAAAGTGGCAAATTTATGGCCTCGCGCATGTAAACAGAGCTAAACACGATTAGACATGCGCACTGCAACATTAACCATTTGACGAATGGGAAAATAGACAGGTCCGGGCTTTAAAATTTAAGTTCTTGCTCAAGTAATCGTAAAAGTTGACCTTTAATTTATTTTAACGTGTAAACAGCTAAAATTTGCCCCAAATTCTTGCCAAAAAATTGGAATTTCTTCTTCATTTTTGATCAAGTTGGGAAATAAGGTAGTGATTTCTGGCATTTTTACTAGTTGCAAACCTATCAGATTTTAAGAATAGAAAATTGTTTTTAAGGGTTTGTTTCTAAAATTTGTTTAAAAATGATTCGACGTCGTGTTGTCAGTTCAAAAAGGAAGAGAACAAGTCAATTAAACAATAAAACTTCTAAAATCGAATATAAGAAACAAACAAAACCAGCAAAATAACCAATCTTCGATGTTAACGCGTACCTAACCTCAAGTCAAATATTATAGTTGGTATATAACTTGTATTGATTTTCACAATTTGGCAAAAACTTGGGTATGTGTGACAATTTTCAAGCACAATGCCTTGTTCAAAAATTTGAAATTTTTTTTGCCCGAGAACATAATATGACCCGTGGAATACTTTCTCCCTTGGATTATTATAAACATACCTATGTATTTATTTTTTTCTTTTATATAATATAAGTATAGAGAAAAGTGTCTTTTAAACTTTTTGAAGCAATATAGGTACTATTATTTATTTATTTATTATTACCCGAAAAATAGGCGTACCTACCTAAGTAGATTGCAGGGCTGCAAATAAAATATACCAAAATATGTTTCTCTGTATTTTCATACCTTGTTTGTGTAGCCTAGGCCTTGGGCCTAGTTAGATGTATTTAAATTGATCATAATAAAGTAATGTTATATATATCAAGATACATCACTACTTCATACTTACTAAAAATACGAAATACCAGGTATTTTACCCCTTTTTGGGCATAATAAAATCATCCAAAGGCTGTTACTAGTCATAGTTTATATTCCAATCCGAGTCACCAAAAGCACAAACACAATAATTCACTAAACTACACAAAGACTAGAAATCCGTAAATATTAAACACCCACAATAAGCATCAAGGAATCCACAGAGAAAAAAACAATGGCGCCGAGCCGGTTCTGGAGTGTATTTTGAGCATGTCGCTAAAGAAGGACAGGCAGATAACAAGAGGTTTGTGCGCATGCACAATTCTGCTGGGAGGAAAGACATCTGATCGGCGACCTGTGCGCTCGGACGTATTTTTTCACCCATAAAACTTAACTTTTGTTTGTGCACGAGATAAGCTGTACGGATCTAAAGGTAAAGAGACCTAATAAGAACGAAACAGCCGTAGTTGTCTACCTGCCTAAGTAAGTTATTTTCAGGAACATCAATTCTATCTTCTAATAATAATTATATTGTAGTTATTAGTACTCTAAGAGGGCATATGTTCTGAATCGGCGCGGAAGGAATAAAAAATGGACTTAGAAACAAAAGTTGTGCGCTGCATTACGTCAATGTTAATGTAGGACTTTTTTAAGTGTGAAATGCTATACTAAATCATCCCAAACACTAGTCACGTTAAAACAAATCCACGCCACTAGTGCGTGATCAAGCAACAACGCCTTTATTATCTAGGAGTTATTGGATCAAGCCACCCCTGTCTGTTAGATGTACATCGAGTACGGTTTGCGCGCTTGGTCATCCATTGTCTTCGTAAAACCGCCTGCCCAATAGCGGGGTTGGATTTTCCAATTACGCGCAAGGCACGCGTTGATCTTGCTTTGGAAATTTGTTAACGGTATCTTGTCTTTGTAGACCAGGGTCGATAATTTTTGAAACCAAAAAAAATAATAGTAGGATGAAACCCATTGGAAAAGGAAGAGAATATAACAAAAATGAAAGGAAAAATAAATTGCGGGCGATCCCAGGTTGGTAAGTGGGGGGCGGTGAGTTTTTAAGGTTAGAAAATGATTTATCTCGATTTTCGGCAAAACTACAAGTCCTATGGAAAAAGGTTAAATGGCAAAGTTATAGGTAATAAAAAGATCTACAACTTTTGTATTGATACTTTTTTTTACATAACCTCAAAGTTTATGTGAAAAATTCAAATAACCAAGTTTTTGGTTTTTTATTTTTATCTTTTACAAAAAACTTTTTTTATACACGAAATTTGGTGAAAACTTACTTTTTTATGTCCCAAATACACTGTAATTTTTTTGATTTAAATAATTTATTTTTTAACCTTATTTTGACTTAATATCGAAAAAGCACCCTAATTTTGTCAAAATATCTGCTTTTTTAAAAAAGTCGGTGGGCTTTTTGTTCGTTGAAATCTCTACTTTCTGATGGTGTAAAAAAATAAACATTACTATGGTAAATATTCTCAAAAAATGCAAAGAAACGAAAAAAAATCGAATCCGAAATTTTTTTTTTAATCATTATGTACAATTTTGAGCTATTTATTAAAATTTATACTTTAATTACTCGAAAAACGTAAGATTCTATGTTACATTGATAAACAAAAAAATTACAAATCCATAAAACATAAAGATCGCAAAAAATATGCGAAAATAGTTGTTCTAAATATAATTAAAGGTAGGATTTAAAGGGGATTTCATCACATTTACCATAGTAATGTATATTTTTTTACACCATCAGAAAGTAGAGATTTCAACGAACAAAAAGCCCACCAACTTTTTTAAAAAAGCAGATATTTTGACGTGAGAATTTTCGATTGAAAATTAGGGTGCTTTTTCAATATTAAGTCAAAATAAGGTTAAAAAATAAATTATTTAAATCAAAAAAATTACAGTGTTTTTGGGACATAAAAAGGTAAGTTTTCACCAAATTTCGTCTATAAAAAAAATTTTTTGTGAAAGATAAAAATAAAAAACCAAAAACTTGATTATTTGAATTTTTCACATAAATTTTGAGGTTACGTGAAAAAAGTGCAAATACAAAAGTTGTAGATCTTTTTATTACCTACAACTTTGCCATTTAACTTTGTTCCATAGGACTTGTAGTTTTGCCGGAAATCGAGATAAATCGTTTTCTAACCTTAAAAACTCACCACTTCCCGACCTCGGATCGCCCGTAATTTATTTTTCCTTTCATTTTTGTTATATTCTCTTCCTTTTTCAATGGGTTTCATCCTACATTATTTTTTTTCACTTTTTACCATTTGCAAAGGCTTCAGCCCTGGTCTATTGGGATAAATTTAGTATCTTTATCTAGACATATACAACATATGATAACATTTTTAATATACATTTTTATTTTATTTCAGTGTCTCCTTCAATGCGTATATCGTAAAATGAAAGCTGTAAGTATATACTTATTTATTATGTATGTATGTATGTATGTATCATAGACATAGACATACTGGGTGATTCACGTTGAGTGGTCTATTAGAAGATCTCGGAAACGAGTAAAGTTAAAAAAGTTCTAAAAACTTGGTAGCAAGCATAATTGGCTTTGAACTTTTAAAATATTATATTTTGACGTTTGCATCAGTTTCGGTTATACCGGATGTAATGGAAAAACTTTGGTATATCAAATGGAATACCCTGTATATTTTAGCATTTTTGGATACCTTATTGAAACCTAAGTAACTTTTGTTAACAATGTGATTTATACCTATCTCTAACCGTTTTTGGGATATGAATTGTAAAATGCACTTTTTATGTAAGTATAAGCCTTACCGAGAAGAAAGTTTAGTAATTTTGAAATTAATAAAGCTAGACATTTAAAATTTTGTAGGGTTATAACTAAAGAGTGGTTTATATGCACTTAAATTCAGCCAAAATATGCGCATAATATATGCCTTGTTTGCCTTTAAAATATTCAGTTATTTGCTTTTTTTTACCAAATATGCACACTGGTATATGCAATATTTCTTAATTTATTATAGTAAAATGAGGTAAAGAAACACATTGGGTTCTAAAAAATATGCTTATTTAAAAAAAAATCGCAAAAAAAAAACAGAGAAAAATAAAGTAAACAATTTTTGAACCTAAAATTGTATACTAGTTATTTGTTTAATGCCGCGGCTGGTGTTTCATAGACGAGGCGCAGCCGAGGCTAGGAAACCAGCCAAGGCATTAAACCTGCTTTTCTGCCTAGTAAAACATATAATTTTTTCTCCAAATTTGTTCCAATTTCACGCAAAATCGTATTTTTTATATTTATGTATGTTATTTATGACATTTATTGAATTGTTGTGTTTACTTGTCATTTTAAATTTTAATTTTT
This sequence comes from Polydrusus pterygomalis, assembly GCA_963969555.1. Lineage (NCBI taxonomy): Eukaryota > Metazoa > Arthropoda > Insecta > Coleoptera > Curculionidae > Polydrusus > Polydrusus pterygomalis. The sequence continues at coordinate 72,080,993 of OZ018376.1, read as the reverse complement.
AATGACACCTTTTGAGCCTGTCAGGTGTCATTAAAAGACCGCTTTTAATGTCATTTGGAGAAAAAAGGAATTTATTACTAAAAATTTTTAATTAAAAAGGATTCTCTTCTATTTGTAAAAATATGTTTATACAAAGGGAAGCTTCTTTCAGCGTCTACTGATGTAATCGGACAATATTGCAACTTAGGTAAATGCCAAAAACTTCGTTGGATGGTTTACTCTCATAAATGCTTAAATCTTTCGGTAAACTAAAACAGAAGTATGAATTACAAATCGATATAAATACAGTTTGTTGTGCAGGTAATAAAAATTAAAATAAAAAAAAACATTGTGTGTGCTTAAGACTACACGACAGAAGTGAAAACTTCAACAAGGTTAATTCACTTCCCACAAAAAAGTGCTAAACGCGCCTAAAGAAGTTTTCACTTCAAAAATAACATAAACTTGGAATACGGGATAATTTTACTGCATACGAAAAAAGATATATTCTAAAATTGAACAACCCTTGAATTTTTACATCTTCAACAGAAGTCAGAAATCATAATAAATTAGGTCCACGGAATAAGCAATTACGGTAAACCTTACTTCACCCTACGTAAATATATAATTTAAAAAATGCCAGAACATACCTGAGACGCAGACGAGTGTCTAGACAACGCACACTGACTGTTTCCACGTCGATACGTCGATACTGAATGCGACCGATGGCGGCATGCTCTTTCATATAACGTTCATTCGGGTCAGGGTCAGTTCGGATTGAATATAGCAGTTGAATTCGAGCGTAGCACACCCGAGTCTGACGCGTGACGCGTGACGGCGACGCGTGACGGCTCAGTTTAATTCAGTGCCCACAAAAAGTGCTAAACGCGCCTAAAGAAGTTTTCACTTCAAAAAAAAATTGTGTGTGCTTAAGACCACACGACAGAAGTGAAAACTTCAACAAGGTGAAATTAACAATATCAAATACACGAGTGTCTAGACAACGCACACTGACTGTTTCCACGTCGATACGTCGATACTGAATGCGACCGATGGCGGCATGCTCTTTCATATAACGTTCATTCGGGTCAGGGTCAGTTCGGATTAAATATAGCAGTTGAATTCGAGCCTAGCACACCCGAGTCTGACTCGTGACGCGTGACGGCGACGCGTGACGGCTCAGTTTAATTCAGTGCCCACAAAAAGTGCTAAACGCGCCTAAAGAAGTTTTCACTTCAAAAATTATTAAGTGACAATAACAACCCCTAACAATAAACATCTTCAACTTCAAAATCAAGAGTAGCTATATTACATCTATCCACATCACATCTTCTTCAATGTGATCATCCTCTTGCTAAAAGTCGTTTAAAGTAGAAAGCAACCAACCCACTTGGTCGCATTAAATTAAGTATTGCGGTCAACCAAGTGGGTTAGGATCTTTCTGCAAAAACTCAATCAAACTGAAGTTAGGAGAATGGGTTGGTTAATATAATAAGGGTTATGATATTTAGTTGGTATGTTTACGCAATTCAAAATATTTAGCATTTAGCAGTGGCGTAGCGTGGTTAAAGGAGCGGAGGGGGCGAAAGCTTCTAAGGTTAGGGCGTAGATATTTTTTTTAATGGAGGGTAAAAGAAAAAAAATAGCGCCGCAGGCGAAATTTTTTTGGGTGCCACTCACTTAAAACATAAAATACACAAGATCCTCAAGAAAATCACAAAAAAAATTGATCTAGTAAAAAAAAGTGCTTCGTTTTCACGGCTCACTATGGGCCCTGGGGGAGGGGGGGGGGGGGTAATTACCCCCTTATCTACGCGCTTGTTCAAAGGGCGCCTCACTGCTAATGTATAATAATTTCGTTTATTTAGTAAATTTTGGCCTGAGAAATTAAGTTTTTGTTTCGTCATGTCTAAAATGGTCACATGAAAACATAATATGAACACGACAAGGGGAATTTTGTTAAAATTCTATAAAATATTTTATGCATATTACCTTATATTATAAGCATATATTCTCATTGGCGACAATAACACACTTTTAAAAAGATAAAATTTAGTCTCTAGTGAATTAGAGATTTCAAGCAATTTTTAATCGTTAAAGCAAAATAATAAAGAATACAAATTATTGGTCGGGGCAAAATATTTTTATTATAAATTAAATCAAGTACCTAGTGAAAACAAAATAAAATCTCGAAATAGGTAACATGTTTATTTTATCTGTTTCTTTACTCTAAAAGTTATAAACAAATAATAACCTAATTAAAACTCATAAAAATACTTTAAAAACAAAGAGAAAGAGTGCTTCACGAAATATCATATTTGCCAATATTCTTCTGATAATGGTCATTTTATAATATAAACGGAAACAAAGAACTAAATTATAATAATAGTAATAAATAATGAGGGTTTTGTTATATAATTATTATTTATATTCACAGACATAGTAAATTTCCTCTTGCTGCGATAGGTAAAGAATATTATCAATTATCATGTGAAGTGAAATTGAACTGCGAAACTACTGGGAGAGTGAGAAGGGGGCGCCGTTTGAGAAAGGGCTCAAAGAGCGGGGGGGGGGGCGGTCGTCCCCCCCTGGCCCCCTGCACGCTACGCCACTGGCATTTAGATATGAGCTTGGTTTCAATTTGACGAATTGTGGGTTGGTAGGTTTCTGCATAACTACGTCCAATTCGCCAACAGTTTTGAAAAACTCCTTTAATAAAAAATGTGAAACATAATTGAGGCGTCTAGTTTCAAAACCGGACAGATCCGCTTTAAGTGGAAATGCGTTAAGTCCAAAAAACCGTCATTTCTCAAAAAAGAAGCGGAACGGTCTAATTTTTTTATGATAATTTGGAAAATATGATAGCTATCAATTTATAGAATTTCATTCTTGAATTTTAATAAACAACCCTTATTTTGAAAAAAATCAGTTGGATTTGTCCTGTTTTGAAATTTACCAACCAGGATCTGTCCGGTTTTGACAGTTATAACAACTAATTATTAATCATTTTATAGAATAAACTGTATTTATTTCTTTAAATCTATAACATGTTTTTAAAAAAATAAAAAACTACATATAAAGTTGTAAAACTTTTAAAAACTCAGTTATTTATGGTTTTTAAGCTTAAAATTAACCTAAATCTAACACTGCTTAGTAAAGAAAACAAAATACTTCTAATTATAATAATATAGAGCATTTGTTTTTGCAGTACCGTCTTTACTACTCAAGATCCCAAGCGCTAATGAATATCAATAGGACAACAAACGCCGTATTAAAACGTTGAGCGGATTTGTCCGGTTATGAAATTAATCGCCTACTAATCACCAAAGGATTTGTCCGCTTCTGGTCACAACTGGATCTGTTACTGTTATGTTATGAATTGTCATCAGGATTTGTCCGGTTTTGAAACTCACCTAAAACTTTAGTGTACATTTTTAATGGGATTTATCCATTTATGTTTTTCATTCCTATACGGGTTGGTAGGTACCTAAGTTTAGTACGATCGCAGCGCCACCAAAAGCCGCGAAATTTTAAAAATTGGATCTGTCCGGTTTTGAAACTAGACGCCTCAATTTATGGAATAAATATAATGTTTCAGTGAAAAATTTTTTTAACGTTTAGCTTTATTAGTTTTTTTTTCTCGGCAGGCACATAAAAAAGTAATTTTATAATTTTTACCTCAAAAACAATAATTATAGATAAGTATAGGTAATTACTACAAACGTTACCTAGATTTTACTAAGGTATCAAAAACCGCTTATACCGGGTGTTTCGGATAAGAATGCACTCTATAGGGATCTGGTAAACCGTAGAATATACAGACATGGTTATATTAGAAAAAAGTCGCGCCCTACTAAATTCTGCAACGTTGTATTTACAAATTTTAAAAAATCCGATTGCTTCCGAAGATATTTGAGCTATACCGAATTTTCTCGAGTTCTCTTTCATTTTTTTCTGACTGTATTTGAAGAGATATTATATCAAAATAAAGGTTATATTCTCATTGCCATCTTTTCTCATTTACAAGATGGTGTAATTCGATTTTCAATCCGACGTTTCGTTTTGTCACAACTACCATCAACTTTGTTGTTTTGAATAGTCGGAAAATTTCATTTTATTATTTTTAAATTCCCCTTCTCATTCCAATTCAACGACATATCACAGCACACAGCTAGTATTAATAATACGTTTCGCAATTAAAAACTCATCATCAAATTCATGTTATTTAAATCTACGTTATTTTCAGTGTACGTAACCTAGCTAAGCTACTTTTCAGCTGTGTCAACTGTAATAGTAGGCTGTGTCAGGCACTTGTTTAAATAAATTATAAATACTTGCTGAATGACAGATTAGGTCAATGTAATCGTTAAGGGTGAATGCATTAAATTTTCTTTGAAGTAAAAGTTTTGTGTTTTTGACGAGTTATCTATGGAACATTATTCAAGATGTGGTTTTAGCAAGATGGAGCCTCTTCCTATAATTCTCGCTATAATATTGAATATTTAACGAAAAGCTTTACCAATAGATTAATTGCCCCGTACAGTGGCCTGCACGTTCTCCTGACCTTACACCCTTTGATTTTTTTCTCTGGGGCTATTTTAAAAATAAAATGTAATACTGAAAAACGTATGAAAATACTGCCCAACTTCAAGCTGAAGTTCAAGCTGCAATTAGAAGAATAACTCCAAGAATGTTAGAGAACGTAAATTCTATATTGTATATCGTTGCTACTTATGTTTAGAAAAAGAAGGTGGCCCTTTTAAAAATGAAATTTCATTGCGGAAAACACTGTTAGGTATTTAGTAAATCTGTTGTTGAAGTGAAAACTTCTTTAGGCGCGTTTAGCACTTTTTGTGGGCACTGAATTAAACTGAGCCGTCACGCGTCACGCGCGACAGCTACGGCTGTGTAACGCTCGAATTCGACTCCTATCCTATATTCAATCCGAACTGACCCTGATCTTCCGGTCTGTTTATTCGTAAACGTTGCCGCTGCCGCATCAGTCGACGTGGAAACAGTGTGCGACACTTGTTGCGTCTCAGGTATGTTCTGGCATTTTTTAAATTATATATTTACGTAGGGTGAAGTAAGGTAATTAGTTTTACCGTAATTGCTTATTCCATGGACCTAATTTATTATGATTTCTGACTTCTGTTGAAGATGTAAAAATTCAAGGGTTGTTCAATTTTAGGATATATCTTTTTTCGTATGCAGTAAAATTATCCCGTATTCCAAGTTTATGTTATTGTATTTGATATTATTAATTTCACCTTGCTGAAGTTTTCACTTCTGTCGTGTGGTCTTAAGCACACACAATTTTTTCGAAGTGAAAACTTCTTTAGGCGCGTTTAGCACTTTTTGTGGGCACTGAATTAAACTGAGCCGTCACGCGTTGCGCCACGCGTCACGCGCGACGGCAATGGCTGTGTTACGCTCGAATTCGACTCCTATATTCAATCCGAACTGACCCTGACCCGAATGAACGTTATATGAAAGAGCATGCCGCAAACAGTGTGCGTTGTATAGACACTCGTCTGCGTCTCAGGTATGTTCTGGCATTTTTGAAGTGAAAACTTCTTTAGGCGCGTTTAGCACTTTTTGTGGGCACTGAATTAAACTGAGCTGTCACTCGTCAGACTCGGGTGTGCTACGCTCGAATTCAACTGCTATATTCAATCCGAACTGACCCTGACCCGAATGAACGTTATATGAAAGAGCATGCCGCCATCGGTCGCATTCAGTATCGACGTATCGACGTGGAAACAGTCAGTGTGCGTTATCTAGACACTCGTCTGCGTCTGAGGTATGTTCTGGCATTTTTTAAATTATGTATTTACGTAGGGTGAAGTAAGGTTTACCGTAATTGCTTATTTCGTGGATCTAATTTATTATGATTTCTGACTTCTGTTGAAGATGTAAAAATTCAAGGGTTGTTCAATTTTAGGAAATATCTTTTTTCGTATGCAGTAAAAGTATCCCGTATTCCAAGTTTATGTTATTTTTGAAGTGAAAACTTCTTTAGGCGCGTTTAGCACTTTTTTGTGGGAAGTGAATTAACCTTGTTGAAGTTTTCACTTTTGTCGTGTGGTCTTAAGCACACACAATGTTTTTTAAATTATATATTTACGTAGGGTGAAGTAAGGTTTACCGTAATTGCTTATTCCGTAGACCTAATTTATTATGATTTCTGACTTCTGTTGAAGATGTAAAAATTCAAGGGTTGTTCAATTTTAGGAAATATCTTTTTTCGTATGCAGTAAAATTATCCCGTATTCCAAGTTTATGTTATTTTTATGATTGCTTACGAACCTAACCTAAAAGAAACAAAATTGAAAAATTGTATTTGATATTGTTAATTTCACCTTGTTGAAGTTTTCACTTCTGTCGTGTGGTCTTAAGAACACATAATTTTTTTTTCAGTGTTAATTGAAGAACTTTTTTATAGGTAGCTACGAAATTTCATTTTTTATAAAAAAATTAATTCAAAGTAAAAATTTGTTGTTTTCCAGAGGCAACTCATTTCTAGTTGGCTTTAAAAACAAAGGAATGTTTATATAAGATAAATTTGCACTTATTCTTATTGATGATGAGTTTTGAAGTGCGATACGTGTTATTAATACTAGGTGTGATAAGTCGCTGTATTTGGAATGAGGAGGGGAATTCAAAAACAATAAAATACTTTTCCTACTATTTAAAAGACAAAGTTGATGTGGTTGTGGGAAAACAAAACGTCGGATTAAAAATCTAATTGCACCAGCTTGTAAAGAAGAAAAAATGATAACGAAATAAATATACATTTATCTAAGTTCCAAGAGAGTTTATTTAAAATACAATATTGGAAAAACAAATCCAATTCACTTTGTAGCAGTAAACAATGCCCAACACTTCCTATTGTAAAAAATATTTTCATAATAATATCATCCGCGTAAAGCAAAATTTTACAAAAGTTGAAACATTTTGTCACATCGTTTAAATATATTATGAAAAGTAAAGGCCCCAAGTGGGACCTTGGGGTACACCAGAAGTTACGTTGTAAACAGGAGACTGGTGACCGTTCACCGCAACAAATTGTGATCGATTAAATATGGATATATAGAACGTTGTTGTTGTTATCCACCTTAGAAGGTCTCCATATCTGTACCCCGGAGGCATACGACACTATGTGCCATTAGCTCGTTTTATAGAATTTAGTAAAAACAATTAAGTTTAACATAATTTTGAGGTTAGTGTTGATTTATGAATGTATTTTCTTACTTTCACTACACAAAGTATTAATTATTTAGTGTTTCTTTGTAAATATTTTTTTTTTTAAATTTTAACCATCATAATAATTACAATAATACAAATTATTTGTATTTTAATGGACATAGTGTTCTATACCTGTAAAAAATTATAAGCCATAATACTGTACTCTGGAGGCATACCGTCACCTTAGAGTTATACTGTGGTATGTGCAGTAAACCAAGTTTTGAGAAAAAGCGTTATGAAAAATTGGCTTTTTGTTACAGTGCTATGGACAGACCTACACTTAAGAAAATTTGTACTTAGTTAGTTTCATTATAATTATTACGGTTTTATAGAAAAAATATACACATATACATTTTTTTTTCTATATTTTGGGCACTAGAAAAAACACATACAATTATGTAACTCTATTTTTTATTAATTTATGAAAACATACAACTCTGTAACGTTACAAAAAAACAAAATAACTACAAATAAGAATATAATCCAGAACTAGAGAAATAAATATGTTAGGCATTATCATTTTTGGGAAGTATAGCCATATAGTATGCCTTATCCACCTCAGGAATCCACTAGCACACTAACTCAACGACCCAACCAAATAAAAACAAAGTTGTATGTGTGGTATTTGTGACCAAGGTGTATGTGACACATATGAGACTATGAGACTCTAAAAATCGCAATTCACGTTGATACAACAATGTATTTATGGTTGCCAATGACATATGGTGTAACATACAACATTGTAATTCTCTGGAAGGCAAGTTTGAGGTACATACAACTTATTAACACCAAAAAGTCAATTTCAGAAAAAATGCGACATACAACAGTATAGCTCTAAGGTGACGACACGACACTATGTCCAATTTTTACAAAAAATGAGTATATTAAATGGAAATGGTATGCATTTTGGTAATGCACATAGCATTGGACCAAAAATAGTAAAATTGTATTTTTCCCCAGATTAAAGAACTGAAATAAGTGATTTTAAGGTATTCATAGCCCTCTAGATAAAACAATAAATTTGGAAAAAAAATATTTTCTTGGTGACAAAAAGTGACAAGTGACACATCGTTGTATTAAGAATGTTATATGGAGTCAAAAAAAGTAAAAACATACCAGGTGTCCCATTTAAAAATCGAAAGTTTATGTCACTTCCGGTTTAACCGGAAGTTCCATAATGTTGAGTCACCTGTCAGAAAATGCAGTTTTATGTCGTATACAAATCCCCCGAATTTTATTTCATTATCTTGAAAAACAAAAAGTTAGAGGGGGCGAGCCACCTTCCGTGGACACCCGGTATATACCTACCAATCTCGATCTCCTGGGCAGAGGGCAGCTTTAAGCTGACCAAACTTAGTTTAGATCATATGCATACATATTGTAAATAGAGTTAGTGACATATTATAAAAATAGAATAATAAAGACCTTTAAAAATGAAATGAACCAATCTCACTCAGTTTTGCTACTGGAATTAAGAACTAACTTAAGCACAATAGATCCCGTTTCCAAAGATGTTAAGTTTGCTTATGGGTCTGTAATTTGTAACACTTTTTCTCATTCCGCTTTTGAAAATAGGAATAACAATTCCATTTTCAGGAAATTCGCACATTTCAAACGACATATTAAAAATAATTGTAAGTGGAACATTTTTTTTGCGAATAAACCATATCAAATCACCAGCAGATATTAGTGTATAGTGTTCATGCCTAAAAGTGAACTATTAGAAACGCGAACAATTTAAAAATCAAAATCGTTATAAAAATTACTGTTTGTGCAGATCCTTTCTCTACCATATTTTTCATATCGTCGATAAAATAATAATAATAAACGGCAGTATCTTATAAAAGGAAAAAACTCGCAAGGTTAGCAAGCATAAATAGTAAACGTCAAAAAATTGTTATTACGACTTTTAGAATCGACCACTTCCAACTATTTAAAAACGTTTTATTAATTTGTTTAGGTTAATGAATACGGATTTCCGACTGTGGATGGTTTAGTTTCCCTCTACACAGAGGGTGTCTCCCAAAAGGATTACGTTTTAGCAACCCTTCAAGCTGTTACCAAATGTTTAAGTATTGCTCAAAAGACTCACAAGATTACATCTCAAAAATTACAAGGTAAGAAAATAAATCCCTAATAACTAATTTTCTAAATTGGTCAGGGTGGTGAGTAGTTAGTCAAGATGTATAATTTAACTAGGTTCTCTTATTCGATGCTGACCTACCTCAACACGGCGGCCGGCCGGTAAAGTCGTTCTCGTTTAGCTGCGTAGCGGTTGCAGAAGATCGCTCTACTCGCCCATAAGAATGCTGGTTTATTAGACAACCTAGTTAGCTTATAGATCTTGGCGAGTAGGTACCAGTGGGATATGTTAAGCTTATCTGATTAAAACTTAGAGCTGGGTGAAGCTCTATTAGAGCTGGTTGAAGGCTTATGGTGAAGCCAATGATAACATTTTTAGTGACTTTAATTGCCATACAAATTAAAACTGCGTTTTATAAAATCTTCTGCTCGTCATATTTTTTGCTATTTTCACCCCCTCTGCTGGAACCCCTACGACGGGGTGGCTTCCACCCTTAAAATCTTAAATGGAAAGGGATGTCGAGTGATACCTTATTTTAAAGGGAATTGAATTGCCTTCCAAACGCGACCTTGTTCGTTTAAATCGAGTGAATAGTTCCTGAGAAATAGGGCTAAAAAGAAAAGAAAATTTAAAAGTAATAAAATTTATTACTCCTGATTTGACTCCCCTGGACTTTTTTTTGTGGGGACATTTAAAGCTCAAAATTTATGCAACCCAACCCAATTCTTTGAAAGACTTGCGACAACGAATAGTGTACGAGTGCAGTGGCGCATACACGGGGGGGGGGTAATGGGGGGTAATTACCCCCCCCCAGGATTTTTCAAAATACCGAAAATAAGGACTTAATACTTTTAAAATTAAAATCAGAATTTAGTATTTGGAAAAACAAAAAAAAAGATACAGATGCTATACGTTCAGGGGCGGTAATTACCCCTCCCAGGAATTTTTTAGACCTATATTACTTTTCACCGAAGAAATATTGCAAAAACTATTAAAAGATCAACTGCAGTAATTTTTTAACTTAATTTATAACTTTTTATAAAAGTTGCATTTTTTATTATTTTAAAACTGTGTTATTTGTTATTTATTATTTTTTATTTATTAATTATCATTTGTTATTTCTTGAATGTTTTTAAATTATGTATTTGTTAATATACCATATACATTATGTAAAAAATATTTTTTTTTAAATTTCACTTGTTTTATATGTTTTTTACAAAGAATAAGAAAATTCAATTATATTTTGGCAGACATTCTGACATTTTTTCAAAGAAAATTAGGTACGTATTTATAATTCCAAGTTTTTTTGTCACAAAAATGAAATTTTGGCGTGGCTCCTAAAAATTTTCTTTATCCCGTCCAAAAAAATTTTCTGTATCCGCGCCTGCCTAAATACCGGCACTACCCCCCCCCCCCCCCCCAGGCTCAAACTCTGGTTGCGCCACTGTACGAGTGCCGACAAATAACTCCCGCAATGCTCCATAATGTTCGCGAACATTTTGAACAGTGCCTTTACAATTGCATGGAGGTTGGAGGTGAACATTTTCAACATTTACTTGATTGATACAAGCGGTATAAAATAAATTTTATTACTTCTAAATTTTCTTTTCTTTTTAGCCCTATTTCTCAGGAACTATTCACTCGATTTAAACGAGCAAGGTCGCGTTTGGAAGGCAATTCAATTCCCTTTAAAATAAGGTATCACTTGACCCCTCTTTCTATTTAAGATTTTAAGGGTCGGTAGGGATTCCAGCAGGGGGGGGGGGTGTGAAAATAGCAAAAAAATAGGTCCCCCTGGGAACTAAGGTTCCCGTGTTCGAGCGAATTTTGGTTTATTTATTAACAAGAAAATAAACCTGGGTGCGGAAAGTTTTCGGTGTGCCACCCTGTATTTTATAACAGTTTTAATTAACTTGATCATGGGGTTATATACAGGGTGTTCCTAAATATCATGTAAATACGAAAAGGGGTAATTCTTTAGCTTATCTAATGACTAAAAATGTATATAAACATAGGTCCGCAAACGCTTCGTTGTCGATCTACAGGGTGTTGAAATTTCAAGATTTTTTTAGTTTTTTCTTTATAGCTCTTGTAGTTTTTGAGATATTTAGCTCTACTTTGGAATATAGGTTACGCTATAGGACTTACATCATTAGGCATACCAAATGGTTTTAAGAATCTACAGGAAGATATTTTTCAGGGGTCATGCGCCCCCCTTTTTTTTTTTCTCTTTTTTATATGAATTTTTAGCCATTAAATAGGCCAAGGAATTACCCCTTTTCGTATTTACATGATATTTAGGAACACCCTGTATATACAATTATAAGGTGGAGACGTTTTTAATGTTGTGTATTTAAGACTTCTAAAAGTTGTTATTTTTTGTAACTTAATTCAAAATAAATATCATTTTCTAATAAATATTCTTGTAGTTTAAAAAAAAATTAGTAGTTGATATTTTTGACGTTCTATACAGGGTGATTCACGTTGAGTGGCCTATTAGAAGATCTCGGAAACAAGTAAAGTTACATTTCTAAAAATTTGGTAGCGGGCATGATTGGCTTTAAACTTTTAAAATATTATATTTTGACGTTTGTATTACTTCCGGTTATACCGGAAGTTATGGCCAACTTTGGTATTTCAAATGGAATACCCTGTATATTTTAGCATTTTTGGGTACCTTGTTGAAACCTAAGTAAATTTTTTTAGCAATGCTCTATACCTATTTCTAACCGTTTTTGGGATATGAATTATAAAATGCATTTTTTATGTAAAAACCTTACCGAGAAGAAAGTTCAGTAATTTTGAAATTAATAAAGCTAAACATTTAAAATTTTGTAGGCTTTTAACAAAAATATAGATCTTTAGACTACATTACTTAAGTTTCATGTTTTGCTTACAGTGGGGTTTTAAAGGTGTGCCAATGTGGCCATTTAGATAAATGTTCATAAGTCAATTTTTGCAAACGACTGGTTACGAATGAAATATAAATATTTCTTAATTTATTTTTTTAGCTTCTAAATCCTGCGATGTAGCCTATGATGTATTTGATTGTGTTTCTGAGGAAGTTGCAAAATACTGTGGACAAACCCCCTAAAGAAGGAACATAACATCTATACTGGTTCTCTATATTGTGTTCTTATATATCGAAATCCTAAATTGTAGTATTTATTGTGGCGGTTTAAAAACTGCTTTAAATAAGTAATTATTTATTATAAGTAGTATCTTGTATTGTATATGTATTTTAGTAATTTGATAATGGACCAGTAATAAATATATAATATCTAGTCAAATATGTGTAAAGCTAAATAAAAGCAATTCTTCTGTTTTGATTTTCCTGTTTTATATTTTAAATGCAGAGAATACCTAATAAAGAATATTTCTTATTTATTTAATTATACCATACAAATTTACAAACAATGCAAATTATCTCTTTGTCAGAACACATAAAAAAGTTCATGTCGGTAACATAGACAATTTACCTTTAGATAAGCAAAAAATAATCACGAAAGTGGCAGATTTATGGCGTCGCGCATGTAAACAAGCTACACACGATTAGACATGCGCACTGCAACATTATCGTTTGACGAATGAGAAAATAGACAGGCCCGGGCTTTAAAATTTAAATTCTTGCCAAAAAATCGGAATTTCTTCTCAATTTTTGATTAAGTTGGGAAAAAAAGTAGTGATTTCTGGCATTTTTAGTAGTAGCAAACCTGCCATATTGTAAGGATAGAAAATTGTTTTTAAGGTTTTGTTTTAAAAAATTGTTTAAAAATGATTCGTCGTCGTGTTTTTAGTTCGAAAAAGAACAGAACAAGAACAAGTGAATGAAACTAGTCTTATAAAATCGAATATAAAAACAAACAAAACCAGCAAAATAACCAATCTACGGTGTTATCGCGTACCTAACCTCAAGTCAAATATTAGTTGGTAGGTATATAACTTGTATTGATTTTTACAATTTGGTAAAAACTTGGGTACGTGTAAAACATTTTTAAGCACAATTTCTTGTTCAAGAATTTGAAAAAGTTTTGGCCCGAGAACTTGACCCGTGGAATACTTTCACCCTTGGATTAATATGAACCTACCTAGGTTCCTAGGTATTTATACTTTTTCTTTTATATGCATAAGTATAGAGAAAAGTATATAGGGCTGTAAATAAACTATACCAAAATATGCATCGGGATAATTTGTCTTGGTGTGGGTTTCTCTTTATTTTCATACCTTGTTTGTGTAGCCTAGTTTGATGTGTTTAAATTGATCATAATAAAATAAAGTTATATATCAAGATACATCACTACTCCATACTTACCGAAAAACCAGGTATTTTACCCCTATTTGGACATAATAAAATTATAGAACGGCTGCTACTAGTCATTGTTTATATTTCAATCCGAGTCACTAAAACCACAAACACAATTCACTAAACTTCTCAAAAACTAGAAATCCGTAAATATTAAATACCCACAATCCACAATAGCTAAGAAAATTACAAGGATTCCACAGAGAAACCTTAAAATACAACAACGGCGGCCGAGCCGGTTCTGGAGTGTATTTCGCTAAAGTAAGTAGGACAGGCCGATAACACAAGGTTTGTGCGCATGCCCGAGGGAAGGCATAAGGCATCTGATCGGCGAGATGTGGGCTCTGACGTATTTTTTCACCCATAAAACAACTTTTGTTTGCGCAGGAAGTAAGCTGTACGTATCTAAAGGTAAATGTCTATGGTCGGTACTGGCGTACAACCATGGCCCAAGAATGCAATTTTTCCTATTAGTATGTATCAATGATCTGGTACCTATAAATGCCACATGTCATTCATAAACGCTATTAAAATGTGTTGACAACATCGTTTGTAGAATAGAGGAGGTGAAGATCTGGATGGGGCAGGGAGTAGGGGTTACCGTGGATTTACCTTTGAATGTGAATTTGCTACTATAATTTAAACTTAACCTAAATAACTCAACTTTCTGTTTACTCCTATGAAAGTAACTGATGCAAAATTACTATTTCCCGAATTCTCGCACACTTGACACTAAAATAGCAATTGTTACACAAAACCAATAACCTGAACAAAATTTCAGACCGCTATCAAAGAACACCAAACGGAAATAAGGATGTTCGATATAGACGCGTCAAAAACATCGATATTTTCAATGCAATAGATCGTTTTTAAGCCATGCATCGAGGTGAGCTTAATTTGATTCTCAATTTATGAGGGTATAGCAGATATCAACTGAAAAAAAGGGCGTATCTAAAGTTATAACAGATTAAGATATCACTTTTAGGCCTAATTCAAGTTACGCCCATACATACAAACACCCCCGCAGACCCCACACCCCGGCCAGTCGGGGACCCACATTGATGGCCCCGTCAAAATTTGCTGCCAGCTTTGCTTTTCATAGGTATTTCATTTCATAATTAATTTTATTTTTTTATATCCTAAGAATTTAACATCGTTAAGTGAAGAAGAAATTTACGTAAAAGCGAGGAAGTTACAAACGATTTACCATAAAGACTTGTCCATTGACTTTCCACTTTCCTAGTCAAATTTCCTCAGACTCAGCCTCAGAAAGGGGCTTGGAGATAGTATTTCAAGATTAAAAACAGTTTATGAACTTGCGGATCATTTATTAATAAAAAATCAGTGTGTTTCTTCAAATTCCCCAGATTTATCTAGTGCAGTGATGTTATTTCTAACTTTACCAGTTAGGGTGACCAGGGCCGATCCTAGCAGGTGTGCAGCGCGCCAAACCAGGGGGCGGCCGTAGGCCGCAGATTGTTCTGTCAATTAAGCAAAACTTTTTACGAATTTCTCGAAATAAAAATAAAGTGACATTTATCAAACTATTAAAAGTCTTGAAACATTTAAGTTTTTGTGTTCAATTTAAATTTGGCATGATTTATTATCAAGAATTGATGTATTGAGTAAAATGCTTCAAAATTCTAAATTAAACATCGCGGAATGCATTAAAGGCTTAGATAATCTTAAAAAATATTTAGTTTCCCAAAGATCTGACGATAATTTTAAAATATTTGTCGACTCAGCAACAACACTTGCTAGAGATTTAGGTATTGATCTCGAATTTCCCATCTCGAAGCTCAGAAAAAAAGTTCGTTTATTTGATTACTAGGGCAGTGATGAACCAGTTTTAAATCCCTTCCTGCAATTCAAGATTGCTTTCTATTTTGCAGTTCTTGATTACGCGATCTCTTCGATAAATGAAAGATTTACCTTATTATCTCAGTGCTATTCAATATTCTGCTTTCTGTATGAGTTTCACACCATTTCTAATGATGACCTCATGAAAGCCTGCATGGACTTAGATATTAAGTTACAGGTACAGGAGGAAGGAACTATTGTGAAAGATATAGACGGTATACAACTCGTTATTGAAATAACTTCATTTAAAGATATTTTTCCAGGTAAAAAACAGCCAATTAAGCTATTAGAAATTTTAGTCAAAAATGATCTCATTCCCTGTTTTCCAAATTTTGCTCTAGCAATAAGGATTTTTTTTAACCTTACTTGTTTCTGTGGCTTCAGGTGAAAGAAGTTTCAGTAAATTTAAAATTATTAAAAATTACTTGAGAAATAATATGACACAAGAAAGACTTTCAGATTTGGCAATCATCTCTAGTGAATCCGAAATATCTGAAAAAATTGATCTCACCGCAGTTATTGAAAAATTTGCTTCTCAGAAAGCCAGAAAAATTATTTTATAGTTAATTATTAGGTAGTCTTCGAGGAAGAACTGATTTATATACTTTTCGTTTCGCAAGATTTATGCTTTAGTACTTTTTGTTATTTTGTATTTTCTGGTAAATACTGTTGTTTTACATTTCTAATTATAAAATGTCTATTTTTGTTTCAAAAGTAATATTTTTGTTGGTTTATTATTTTGTTAAAGTAAAAAGAAAAAAGGTGTCGCTAATAATTATAACATATTAGCTGGCCCAAAAATAAAGTCTTTCCCGTAAAATTTTATTTGTAGTGTGCATTTTTATTAATGTTTAACTTTTTACTCTTATGTACATGTAGATGAGTTTATAACGTCAACGTTAAGTATTACTCAAAATAGGAAAATTCTTTAGAGGGGCGGCATAAAAGGCCTTTGCACGCGGGCGGCCGACACCCTAGGATCGGCCCTGAGGGTGACATTAGCGGAACGATCTTTTTCCAAACTTAAAATAGTAAAAACCTATTTACGTAACGCCTGAATCAGTTTCGAACACGAGTTTGTTAAAACATTAAATATCGACGAAATTATAAACGATTTTGCAAAAAAAGACGATCTGGTCATTTTGTATAATACCTTGTGTTGTACTTAGTGACATAATGTTTGTGCAGACTTGTTGAGTGTTCATGTCTTTTACTGTTTTCTGTCTTTTGGATTCTATGAGGCTCGATCTCTGCTACCCCCGTTACTACCATACATGGTAAGCAACATTATAATATGTGGTGTTTTAAAATTTTGATTTTGCATCATGTTTGCTGGAATATTACGTATAATGACTTAACTACTACCTATGTTATGTTTACCAGTCTACCCAGGATTATAAAATAAATTAGAATTGTTTGCTGTTTTCTTAGTAGGTACTTAACACATAATATGGGTTTAACCCTAATTAAATTATTACACGATTAACGATTTCAAAAATTCATAAACCTGAACCTAATAGTAATTAAAATAAGAATTATAATTTTCCATTCGTTATAGAGAGGGGGCCCCTAAAAACGTTTGCGGGGGGGGGGGGCCCACTCAGTTTTTGTTGCCGTAAAACGGGGTGAATCGGTACACTCTGTGGCCTTTACGAACCTGTAGTAGTCATAGAAGTTATCTTATTATTACTTTAAGTGGCTGAAAAGTCGGAACATGTTGAGGACTTCTTATTCTCAAAAAGATGTTTTTTTTTTGGTTGGGGTAAATACGTCAAAAACTGCTCTGTCCCTTTTCACCTGGAAATGTGGTGATTGCATGGGAACGGACTTGATTTTGGGTTTGTATTCGCATTTAGAGAAGGTTTAGGTGAAAGGGTATAGGGTAAACAAGAATACCCTTTTTATCCAAAAATGTGATAAAAATATGTAATTTCTTTAATTAAAAAACAAAATCATGCATAAATCTGTATTTTTATTAACTCAAAACAAAACAAAAACAAACTAAGTAAAAGTTATGAACAACTTTTAAATAAAGTAGGTAGGTACCTGTTATCTTTCTAAACCTAGAAAATATTATAAAAAAATTGTTTTAAACAAATATAAACAATATTACTGAACTTTGCATTAAATAACACATTAGGAACTATAAACCGAACACTAAATTAAAAACTAAATTTGTATATAGTTCTTATTTGAAATTCACTCATAATCATTTATATTTAAATTTAGGTCAACATTTGACTGCATTCCTACAAAAAATAAGTTTTGAGGCAATTTAGATCAATTAGTTTACTTACTGTTTCTACTGATTATAACCAACACTTTCTGATAACCCAAAACACCTGATTTTAGACAGGTGAGTTTTAGCTGATGTCAAACTTCAATTATGACATTTATCAGAAAGTTCAGTAGCGCCACATCGCCAACTGGCATTTAGACAGTGGCGTAGCGTGGTTGAAGGGGCGGAAACTTTTTTTATGGGGGAGAGGCGGCAAAAGAGGTCGAAAAAAAAAACGCGCCGCAGGCGAAATTTTTTTGGGTGCCACGCCCTTTTTTTAATGAAGTTGCCTGATTTTCAAGTAGAAAAAATATAAAATAGACAAGAGGTTCAAGAAAATAAAAAAAGTGCTTCGTTTTCATGGCTCATTATGGGTCCTGGGGGGGGGGGTAATTACTCCCTTATCTACGCCCTTATTGAAAGGGCGCCTCACTGCTAATGCATAATTTTGTTTGTTTAGTAAATTTTGGCCTGAGAAATAAAGTTTTTGTTTCGTCAGGTCTAAAATGATCACATGAAAATATTCTCATTGGCGCAATAACACACTTTTAAAAAGATAAAATTTAGTCTCTAGTAAATAACTGAAAGAATACAAATTATTGGTCGTGGCAAAATATTTTTATTATAAATTAAATGAAGTAGTGAAAATAAAATAGAATCTCGAAATAGGTAACAGTTTTATTTTTTCTTTACTGTTAAAGTTATAAACAAATAATAACCTAATTAAAACCTGGAACTGGGAACTACTGGGAGAGTGGGAAGGGGGCGCCGTTTGGGAAAGCGCTCAAAGGGCGGGGGGGGGGCGGTTGCCCCCCCTGGTCCCCTGCACGCTACGCCACTGCATTTAGAAACCATATATGCGTAGTGTGTGATATTTCTGTGTCGATTTTTAAAAAAGTTAGAATTATATGAAAACAAAAAAATAGTTTTGTCCCGAATCACCTAGTAGGTAGTCCCAATTCACCTCGTTTTACGGTACGTCTAACGTCACTGAGGATGTGCCACCAGTAAGTGTTTGCTCTTAATGGACGAAACACTCGTTTTAGAAAACACATGAAATCATGAATTACATTTAAAGGTAAAGGTCGATGAACTATATTATAAGTTTCTCACCAAAATATTCCTTCATGTGTGCTATGTGATGGTAAGACGACCCTGATGGTCGGTGCAAATACATTTGTTTTGAAAACTATTACAATATATGTCTCACTCATTCACTTATTCCTAAAATACTTCATAATCAGATCTAAAAGGGAGGTCAACCGTCAAAAAACCTCTACACTTGTCAGATAACTTGTTTTATAGTTAATTTGCGTCCACAATTATTTTACAAGCAGTTTATTTTAATTAAACAATGTCTATAATTAGTCACGACAAAGAAACTACTTTTACGTATTTTCGTTATTAAAGTGTTCTGCACCTTCAAATATTATATTTTTTACAATTTTATTAGCGTTTTGTTGTACTTTTATTAAATTAGGTAAATAAATGCGGCATTTCAAATGCTCCTAGAAAAAGAGCCAGTAATGAACTTTAGGGGAGGGTAGGGAGACTTGATCCCGGGGTAGACTTGATCCCCCTTTTGATTTTCGCGGTCAATTGATTTGTGTTAGTTTCGGTGGTAGCATTGGTTAGGTCACATTAGCTGTGAGTAACGAAACAACATTTAACGGCGTTGTAACTGATTTCTTTAATTCTAAGATAACTTTTATTTTTTCTACAGGTGGAACATCTTTTACGTTAACTAATATTTTCTTTTTTGTTTAGTCTCTATGTGAATAAATGAGTACTCCGATTCATAGTAGCTTTATGTTGTTTCTTAGAAGTAGTTTGGTGTAAATTTGAGTGGCGTTCTTCGGGTTAGGTTTTTTTTGTTGGCCGTTTATAAAAGTAGTGTGCTATTGGGAGAGTTGATCCCACCTCCTGGTGGAAGACATGATCCTGATGGGATCAAGTCTCCCTAATTGAGTTCTAGTTGTAATACATTTTGGCGTTTTGTGTTAATGTGATGTTATTAATGTAATCCCAGCAATAAATACTTTGGGTTTATCAAATTTGGCGGAAAAAAAGGAGAAGTAACCGAAGTTTATAAATCCGCCTCCGAGATACTTCTGAATTTACTTAGAAAGAAAAAAAAGCACTTTCACTTTTCAGCAACTAGAGACGAGGGGCTTGTACCAAGAGGCAGTGTAAAAAAAATTCTGCCAGTGTCTTACATCAGAACGTGGGTACTACAATTTTAACATAAAATTTCCCAATGTTTCCATCGGTTAAACTTTTTCATTGTATAAGAAAAATTTTGTAATAAACATTAAAACTATGTTCATTATTTAACCAATTGTAACTCTCTTAAATATAATTATTAAATAATATTACTAGATGTAAAACAAGTTATTAGCGGAAAATGATTTTAAAATTTTACAGTAGCCATACATGATCAACTCTTCCAGCAACAGGGAACAAGTCTCCCTGAGAGGGGTAGACTTGATCCCCGCTACACCATGCCTGTAAAAAATTTTTTGCTTGGTAAAGATTAAATATTTTACGGCCGAAAGAGTGTTAAAACTGGCGGCAATGTTGCTAGAGTGAAATGCAGTCCACAGAAATTGAACATGTCTTTTATGGTTTGAATTATATTCATAAAACGTAAAAAGGGATCAAGTCTCCCTACTCTCCCGTACACTAAATTTTAAAAAATGCATTTGGTAAGTTAAAGCGGTAATAAGGTATGGTTGGATATCTGGCACATTTTGAAAATATTTCTCGTTGTAAAAATGCTACTTAAATTTTGACTTTAAGCGATTCATAATTTTTACACTTAAATAAAGTCAAAAATACATATTCATTATGAAATATTTGACATCTCATTTACTTTCTAGGTCAGAAAACTTCTAATTAAAAAATATCACTTTTATTAAATGGAATACCCTACATATTTTTATGTCATCTTATAGCTCGTCAGAAATTCTTTAACTTTCGTGAAGAACGTCCTTTCCCTATCTCTAATAGTTTTTTTAATATTTTGATATTTCGAGATTTAATGTCCTGGTTATAGCATCTTTTGTCAATGGATCACAGTAGCCATTGAAAATAATGAAAATAATGGCAGTGGATGACATTAAAAATCAGATCAAAGTAAAAATTAAGCCTTTTTACTGCAAAGTTTATTGTCCAGTCATTTTATAAGTTGATACTCAAAATGAATTTTTCAAGAAATGAAATAATCGATATGATTTATGTTTTTTGCGAGGCGTATAAAAAGTGTATTTTTGCTGAACAACTTTACAGGATGAAATATCCCGAGCGGCGAACACCCAGTCCTCAAAGTTTTCAAAATTTAATGGAAATGTTTGATTCAACAGGCGTGATCCATTGACAAAAAATGCTATACCAGGTTATTTTGTATAATACCTTGTATATACTTAAATGCGATTCCTGTGCGGACTTGCTCCCGGTTAGCCTTCTATCGGTTCTGTCCAAGATTCTTGAGAAAATAGCATATATATTCTCAAATGAATAAATTTGTTAATGCAAATAAAATTATTCCTGACTCTCAGTCTGGTTTTCGGAAGAACTACAGTACAGCTACTGCACTTTCAAGAGTCTTGGACGGGACTGTGGGGGATTTGGACGCGGGCGGGGTGTCTGCATTGGTGTTGCTCGATTTCTCGAAGGCCATTGATACCATCAACCATGACCTTCTGTGTTTTGAAACTAAAATATTATGGATTTGAACAGTCATCTGTAGACTTTATATCATCCTATTTGAGGAATAGATATCAAATGGTCGTTTTAAATGGCGAAACTTCATTGTTGCTGCCTGTGGTATCGGGTGTACCTCAGGGCTCAATCTTGGGATCCCTGTTGTTTATAATATATACGGCAGATATAATAAATAACATAAAGGACTGTTCGCACCAGATTTATGCTGATGATATTCAACTCAGTTATGGTTTTCTCCCCAATGAGCACCATGTGGGTGAATTTGTGATTAACAGAGAGCTTAACCGCATTTCGGAGTACTCAAGAAAGCACAACTTGATTCTAAATCCGAGCAAATCGGTGGTTGTGTTTTTTGGAGATCGAAAGATACCTGGCATCGACAAGGTTGTACAGTTGAAAATAGATGGCATTCCATTGCCAGTACGTACCGTGACAAAGTCCCTAGGCATTTTAGTTGACTCTAATTTGAAGTTTGTTGATCAGGTCAATAAGACTGTTCAAAGAGCATTCCATAGGTTAACGCTAACAGACATATGTTGTCAAAAAGTCTTCGACGTTTGTTGTGCGAGTCACTAGTATTGTCATATTTTAATTATTGTTCCTTTGTTTATGGCCCTTCCCTTTTCTTACGTATCTCGAGAAAAGAAAAATTCAGAGAGTGCAAAATTCATGTTGTCGCTTTGTCTGTTCGCCTCGAAGGTACGATCGAATATCCGATTCCCTTCTTGAGCTTAAATGGCTAAACATGAACAATAGAAGGCACCTTCACTTTGCTGTTTTTGTTCACAAGATAGTAATTACCGGATCTCCTTCTTACCTCAATGACAGATTGATCCCAAGAACTCGAATACATCAGCAAGACACCCGTTTTAAATCACTCTTTGGTATTCCGAAGCATTCAACAGCATTATTTCAGAGATCTTTCAGTTACCAAGCGCCACACTTTTATAACAAATTCGATGACGACTATAAGATGTTGCAACCTATAGCATTTAAAGTTCATTACAAACGAATACTGTTGGCGTCACAGTTGCCTAGCATATTGTAATCAAAATTTCTTAAAGTTTTGTTTTATGTTTTATGTTAAGTATAGGTGCCTGTCTAGTTTTTAATTTGTATTATATGTTTTCCTTCTTTTACTCGTTGTTACCATGGTTATGGGTATGTTAAATTTATCTATTCCGTTACTTATCCTTTTTACTGTACACACACATACGGGGTTAGGTGCAAGAATAGCTACCGCAGCTAAATCTCGCCCTGTTATGGCTGTATATTTTGTTTATAGATAAAAGAAACTGTAATCAACACTTAATAAAATACGTTTATTATTATTATTATTATTATTATTATTATTATTATTATTATTATTATTATTATTATTATTAAAAATTTATGAAATAACACGTAGAATTAATAAATGTATTCTAGTATAGGGTGTTCCATTTAAAAAAATGTAACTTTATGAAACCCTACTTTTTGGGCGTTCAAAATATTTTTAAAATGTGCAAGATATTTAACCATACCTTAAAATAAAAGCAATCTTATCTTCAAGGCATAAAATTACTCCGCGCAATCGTTGACTCACCCGATACATACAAGATCCAAGATAAACATTTTACCAAAAAAATATTTTACAATTTAACAATATTTTGTAATTTCATAAAAGAAACAACTTTTTTTTATTATCCTACTTTTAAAAGTTTTCACTTGTGTAAATCATTGCAACTGGATTTAAAATTAGAATGTATCAATTATAACAAAAATATACTGTTTGACATCAGCCCATATTCACTTTTTCCCTCTACACCTTGGTAGTTCAAGATATTAAAATATAAGTAAAATCAAACAGTGTGTTTTCAAAAAATAAAAAAAAATTGGTATTTTTTTTTGTATTTTCATAACTTGTAAATTAATTATTTGATCCGCCTATAACTTATTTAACATTCTCACCAATAAAGAAGAAAAAAAAAGTTAACAGTTTTAAAAGAATCATGTGAAAACTCCAGGTAATGCAGAAAATCTCAAAGTAAGAAATTGCCAACTTTTACTCAGGGACGTAGCTAGAAATTTTGGCGCCCCGGGCGAATAGTAGTTCTGCGCCCTACCAGACAACCTTAAAACTAAAATTATACATCTATAAATTTTAGTTTAAACAAATATATTAACAACAGTGGCGACTCGTAATTTGTAAACTTGGGGGTGTACTAAAAGCCCGTTGCAGGGGAAATGCGCCGCGGGCGAAAAATTTTCAAGACCACGCCCAAATTTTGTCAATAATTTTTAGTAAATATTTTAAAAATTTATGATTACCTATTTATTTTATTGAAAATTAAATAAGATAAAAAAAATATAAAGGCCAATTTATCTTTCATTAGTGCATGGGTACATTGTTTAAAAGTAAAGTCACTTCTTCTGTTTTTATTTGCAGCAAACTTATCAATAACAGCTTTATTAAAGTTTGGAATAACTGTAATGTATTGTTTCTCAAATATTCCACATTCATAGTCGTTTTGGCATTAAAACTGTTCATTTTTATTACAATAAGTCTTTACTACCCCAAAATAACAACAAAAATATAAAGGTAAACTCCAAATAATAAATTTGGTGCTTTCCTACTGGAAGACAACGAAAACGCTAGACCGTTGTATAGTGATAATATCACGGTAATTTAGCCAATAGGAAATAGGAGTTATGGCTACTATAGAATGGTTTATAGCCATTATTGCTCTAAATACTCACAGTAATTATCAAGTTCTATTGGGGTAGTAATCTGGTTTTATATACTGTATTAGTTCCAACTAACAGTTGTAATGAAGCTTGACATTAATCATAATAATATTTGCTTGCTACGGTTAATAAAGCATATCCTACTTACCACTAAAAATCAGTAGGTACTGTAGTTCTCAACAGTGGCGCAGCGAGGGGGGGGGTTTTAGGGGTTAACCCCCCCCCCCCCCCCAGACGCCCAGACTAAGATGTTTTTTACGGTTTAGACCAGGGCTGAAGCCTTTGAAAATGGTAAAAAGTGAAAAAAAAATAATTATAGTAGGATGAAACCCATTGGAAAAGGAAGAGAATATAACAAAAATGAAAGGAAACATAATTTACGGGCGATTCGAGGTCGGGAAGTGGAAAGGCGTGAGTTTTTAAGGGTAGAAAATGATTTATCTCGATTTCCGGCAAAAGTACAAGTCCTATGGAAAAACGTTAAATGGCAAAGTTGTAGATAATAAAAAGATTTACAACTTTTTTTATTTACACTTTTTTTATATAACCTCAAAATTTATGTGAAAAATTCAAATAACCAAGATATTGGTTTTTTATTTTTATCTTTTAAAAAAAAAAATTTTTCACGAAATTTGGTAAAAAGTTACCTTTTTATGTCCCAAACACACTGTAATTTTTTTGATTTAAAATATTTATTTTTTCACTTTATTTTGACTTAATATCGAAAAAGCACCTTAATTTTCAATCGAAAATTCTCAGGTCAAAATATCTGCTTTTTTAAAAAAGTCGGTGGGCTTTTTGTGCGTTGAAATCTATACTTTCTGATGGTGTAAAAAAGATATACATTACTATGGTAAATGTGATGAAATTCCCTTTAAATCCTACCTTTAATTATATTTAGAACAACTATTTTCGCATATTTTTTGCGATCTTTATGTTTTATGGATTTGTAATTTTTTTGTTTATCAATGTAACATGGAATGTTACTTTTTCGAGTAATTAAAGTATACATTTTAATAAATAGCTCAAAATTGTACATAATAATTAAAAAAAATTTAGGATTCGAGTTTTTTTCGTTTTTTTGCATTTTTTGAGAACATTTACCATAGTAATGTATATTTTTTTTTTACTTTTTTACACCATCAGAAAGTAGAGATTTCAACGAACAAAAAGCCCACCGACTTTTTTAAAAAAGCAGATATTTTGACGTGAGAATTTTCGATTAAAAATCATATTTTTCTTGTAAAAGATAAAAATAAAAAACCAAAAACTTGGTTATTTGAATTTTTCACATACATTTTAAAGTTATGTGAAAAAAGTGTAAATACAAAAGTAGAACTTTTTATTACCTACAACTTTGCTATTTCACGTTTTTCCATAGGACTTGTAGTTTTGCCGGAAATCGAGATAAATCGTTTTCTACCCTTAAAAACTCACCCCCTTCCACTTCCCGACCTCGGATCGCCCGTAAATTATCTTTCCTTTCATTTTTGTAATATTCTCTTCCTTTTCCAATGGGTTTCATCCTACTATTATTTTTTTTGGTTTCAAAAATTATCGACCCTGGTCTAAACGGCCTTTAAACAGGTATTAATTTAAAAAATACAGAATTTGTATTCAATTTTCCTACAGTATTAAAATTAACGACCAAATAAAAAAAAAACTCTTTAAAATTTTGAAATCCTGTTCTTTTTTTTGAAAACCCCCCCTAATACAACATTCTGGCTGCGCCACTGTTTTTTTTTTTTTTTTTTTTTTTTTTTTTTTTTTTTTATATAATTTAAATAGTGTGACATTGTTCTTGTCGTTTAACATTGCATAATATGATTATCTATTATGCAAAATGGTTTACTGAGATGGTAAAATGCGTCCATAGATTATAAAGTCCAATACTAATGATGGGATGTACGAAATAAGAATCTTCTATTGCTTTATCTGACATGCAAAGTTTTAAAAAACTTAAATACAAAGTAAAAATAAATAAATTGAAACAGATAGTGGCATGATCAATAAAATTCAAATTCAGACAGGACAGCTAGAATACTCCGAACAACAATGTGACCTGCGCGACAAATACTTTAAAACTAATACTACAGCGCGCGGCGACTGCCGATCGCTACGATCCCCCAACAACGTCTTGGTGGATTATAGGTTCTAACGGATACAATTCGTTTTTAGGGACGCTGTTCTGCTTTCTTAATTATAGAGAAAGCGCTTTACTGGGAACAAAATGCGTCGCATTGAGAAGATACAACTTATTTCTTAACGAAATTGCTATATTAAAAGTAGTTCGTTTTTTAACAAAACTGTGCTGCTAATGGAACTGATTACTATACCAATAAAAACACTGTTCTAGTATATCTGTAATTGATATAACACTAAAGCGGGTTTGATACACTAGCCATTTATTTAATATGGGTTAATAAAAAAATAAGCTATCAATAAAAATTGTCTTAGCCAACTTATTGTATTATACTTAGATTATTTTCCTCAGTGCATGGATAATTTTTACCCTGTAATAAAAAATGAACGAAATTGTCCCGAGATATTAACTTGACATAAAAAGACACCACCACCAAAATGTGACTTACTTAAAATTTTTAATTTTTTGCACAGCTTACTTTTCCACGCTTTTACACTACTTAATATGCTGATACATCCACAAACCCAGATCCCAGATAAAACCTTTTGTACAGCAGAAGTTGCATTTAAGAAACGCCATTTGCTGAATTTTCAGTCGTTCAAGTTATTTGCATCTTCATTTTTTTCGCCAGGTACTGGATGGTGTTCTTACCCCCTCCCACCCCATGGTGGGACATTGTTAGTTGTCCGAGGTTTACTTATTGCCTATTTAAAACGTTAACTTCCGGCAGCCTGTATAAGTCTTGCGAGTTTAAACTTAAACAATATAATTCTACAAGCAGTAAGTTTGGGGAAATATAATATACAATAATCACTAACCTTAGCATATCCGTTTTTTAAAAAGGCTTATTAAAAATATAATATTAGTGTGTGAATGATTGTTATTTACCTAAAAACTCATTAATATGAATAAAAAATACAATACATAAGCGATTATTATCACAAATCCTTGAAGGAAATGGTTATACTTTTATTACAATGATTCGATGTTTGAACAAAAAGCTAATTTCGCAATCACCAAAAAATCTAAAAGAGTAACATCAATCACCCGAATTTCGAAACTTTAGTTTAAGAAAATTGATCCAAAATTATTTACAATTGGTGAAATTTAGTCCGATGGTAAGTGTATGTACCACCGACCTATAAAAAAAAATAGAATGCTTATTAATTCTCCATAAGATTTGTGTTCTTAAAATGCATATCTAGGAAAGGCTCAGTCATCGGGGAATTAATTGTTTCCTCTAAATTGGCGGCCATTTGCAGTTCAAGTTGCAAATTGATCCAAATAATTTTAACAGAATGGTTCTCCCCCACATTATGCTGCTCATCAGCGGCGCACCCAGGATTTTATGTTGGGGGGGGGGGGGGGGGGCGCCAACCAGTGCCGGAAGAAATTTTTTTAATAAACTTTTAAGTTACGCATTTTTCTAGAACTTTGGAGCTTTTTTAACAGGTACTCTTGGAAGATCGCAATAGCCTAGTTCAATCGAGGTAAATATGTAAAAAAATTGTCTTTTTAAAATATCCACTTTAATAATAATTATTCCGGATAAAACATACCACTGTTTTTACCAAATAAAATATAGGTAATAGTAATGACGACATATCCATAACACAAATATATTTATTTAAAAATATAAATTAGTACAGAGCACAACAATAAACAATATTTTATAAATAATAGAAACCAAAACTTTTTATAACACCTTTGCATTTGTTAAATATGTAAATCTAATTTTCTTCGACCCTTAGAAAGTTTAATTAAAATTTCTTCACAAGAAACAGGAACATTCTTATGAATAAATAAATTTGTCAAACCATTAAGTCTTACTTGCCCGGTGGAATTTCTTAAGTACGATTTTAAGTACTTTAATGTGGAAAATGACATTTCAGAGGTACTGGTGGTGACGGGAAGGGTGACAAAAAGTTGCAAAAGTTTTTTTATATTGGGAAATATCATACCATTACATTGAATATACAAATAGCTTAAACATATCGGAGGGTATTTCTTTGCAATCTGTAAACTTGTCGTTCCATAATTTAAATTCGCATATTAGAATGCTTTCATTATAAAAATTTTCAAAAAATTAATAATTTGCATAAAGAGAATGAAGGCTTAGGAAGCTTTGCAAATTTTCTCCTTGTTTATTGGGACGGGGCAATAAACAGTTAAATAGCAAAATAATTTTCCTGTGTTTAATGAATCGATCGTCTAGGTTGGTAATAAGTGAATCTAAAAACGGAATAAAGATGGAACATCTAAAGTATTCATTTGGTGAATCCGATGATATGGTCAACCTATCATTTGTCGATTGCCATTCGGCAACCTGGGAATTTTTATCTGAACATCATATTCCTGAAGAATTCTTTGTGATTCGTGATAAATATTGTCAAAATGTTTGCTTGCGTCGGCTCGAATATCTTTTATTTGTTTGGTTGCTTGTTCAGCTAGCAGCTAGTTCTACAGCAGGTATAGTTGAAGTCAATTTCATTGGGGGTTTGGGGGGGGGGGCAGGCCCCCTTGCCCTCCCCCTGGGTGCGCCACTGCTGCTCATGTCAGGGAGTACTTAAATACTTTTTTTCGGGGCGGAGGTTAGGTAGATACATAAAGCTTATCTCGTGAGCAAATAAAAGTTAAGTTTTATGAGTGAAAAATACGTCCGAGCGCATGGCTCACCGGTCAGAAGTCTTCCCTCCCAGCAGCATTGGGCATGCGCACAAACCTCTTTTTATCGGCCTGTCTTTCTTTAGCGACATGCACAAAATACACTCCAGAACCGACTCGGCGCCATATTTGTTGTGTTTTAAGTTTTCTCTGCGGATTCCTCTCTCTGTGAATTGCGTGATATTCGAATTGGAATATAAACAATGACTAGTAACAGCCGTTGTATGATTTTATTATGTCCAAATAGGGGTAAAATACCGGGTATTTTGTATTTTCAGTAAGTATTCTGTATAGGGTAGTGGTGTATCTTGTTATATAACTTTATTTTAATATGATCAATTTAAACACATATCACCAGACCTAGGCTACACAAAAAAGGTATGAAAATAAAGAGAAACATACACCAAGACAGATTATCCCGATACATGTTTTTTAAATTTTATTTGCAGCCCTGCAATCTAATTAGGTAGGGGAAAGGGAGGCAAGAGTAAACAGGTGGGCAAGAGTAGACAACGCAATAACATTTCTAATTAATAATTTTTTCGCTGCCAATGGTCACAGTAGTGCAAACCATGTGCTTTCAGTTCCCTGTGCAACTTTGGTTTGAATTTACCAAGAAAATAAGCCGAAAATAAGGTAAATTTATTTTTAATAGTATACCATGTAACAATTATTTGATAATTTAGATCGTTTAATCGCTTGTGGTCATTTTTACTTCCTACCATTTTATTAAAAAATTCTATTTTTTGGGGCAAAAGCGAACACATGTGTTCACTCTTGCCCCGCTTGACCTTACAGTGTTTGGTCCTTTTAAGTCCTATTTAAATTCAGACATGGACATTTGGATGACAAACCATGCAGAACGAATCACAGAATAGGACATGGACATAATAACGGATATAAAAACAAAAAAATAAAATGGTTAACATACAAGGGCGTCCATAGGGGGGGGGCAAAACGGGCACTTGCCCCCCCCTAGGCGTCCACATTACTATTTTATTTCATAATTCAGTATAAATCGAGGGGTAATTTACTGAGAAAAATTTGTACACCATTTTCCATATTGCCGAATTTTCTTCGTATTTTCCTTGTATTTTCTGTATTTTCCTTGTATTTTCTTAATTTTTCCCGTATTTTCTGTATTTTCCTTGTATTTTCTTAATTTTTCTCGTATTTTCTGTATTTTCCATGTATTTTCTTAATTTTTCTCGTATTTTCTATATTTTCCTTGTATTTTCTGGTATTTTCTAGAACTTGTACACTATTTTCGCCAAAAAAAAAATTGGCTTTACAAAATTTTTTTTTAGAAGTCAAAGCAGCGTTGTTCTAGAATCTTAAGTTGGTTATTCCCATCATTAAAACCGTCGAAAACCCGGCAGCGTTAACGACTTTACGTCATTGCCAAATTGATTGGCGCGCGTATTTTCTATATTTTCCTTATGTTGCCTGTATTTTTCTCGTATTTTCTTTGTATTTTCTTCGTATTTCCTGTATTTTCTTCGTATTTTCTGTATTTTCTTCGTATTTTCTGTATTTTCTTCGTATTTTCTGCATTTTCCTCTTATTTTCTGTATTTTCTTTGGTATTTTCTAGAAGTTGTACACCATTTTCGCCAGTGAATTACCCCTCGGTATAAATATTCAAGCGCGGATCCAGAGGGGGGGGGTCATGGGGGTCATGACCCCCCCAAAACAGAAAATAAATAAATGAATTTACTGTTTTGACTACCTCTGCAGCTTTTTCACAAGATTCATGACAACATTACTATACCATAAATTAGTTATATTTTTTCTTTTTTTGAATTCCCTTTAACATTAATTTACATGCATATATTATCCTTTTTAATGTAAAAATTATCATTGAAAATTTTCTCGCCTATAGCGCATTCTCTGTCAAATTTTGGGCGTGGTCGCAAAATTTTTTTGCCTGCGGCGCTTTTTAACTTCATTTATATCATGATGACCCCCCCCCCCAAAGCAAAGTTCTGGATCCGCGCCTGTAAATATTGAATAGTACAGTGGTTAGTTAGTAGAGACCAACAAATCACTAAACTGATTATGATTATTTACAAAAAAATAAAGAAAATTTAATAAAAAAAGTAATCAACGAGTTTGGCAAGACGTCTAGGAATTTAACATTTTTATTTTATGATAAAAACTTATAAATTGTAATTTTGTGTTTATTTTTTACGAATTCTGTAGGTTCCGTTAGGCATAAGGTACCTATGTTAAATAATTAGTCATATACAAAAAAATATTGTTTAAGTTTTTGCCCCCCCCCCCCCCCCGAAAAAGGCTCTATGGACGCCCTTGTTAACAAACAAATAATAAGTGATACAAAGGATGAAATAAATATATGTAATGGAAAAGCAGCTGGTATTTCTGGTATAAAAACAAAAAAGAAAGTAGTAAAGAAAATAAAAATAACTGATAAGGAGGATTATTCCGAATGTATTTATTGTAGCGGTAAATATAGTCAGTCAAATGAGAATTGGACTCGGTGTGCCACCTGTGGTTAATGGTCTCATGAAGACTGTACAGACGTTGAACCTTTTGATGACTTTTTACTTGTAATTTTTGTCGTCCTACCTAGGATTTTCTTGTTGTTTGTTCTTGCCTCATACCAGAGGGGCAAGAGTAAACTTTTGTTGTTTTCAAAATATTTTTGTATTATTACTTTTTTATAGTTTAAAGCATTTGTACATATATTTTTGTGTTACTGGTTTACCAAAGATTGTTCTATGCTAAGCAAGTTTATTTCAAGTTCTGCCTTATAATAAAAAAAAATTTCAAAGCTTAAGTGTTCACTCTTGCCTCACTCTCCCCTACGCCTATTTTTCAGCCAATATATTGCTTCAAAAAGTTTAAAATACACTTTTCTCTATAGGTACATATATTATATTATATAAAAGAAAAAGTAAACAACCTAGGTATGTTTATATTAATCCAAGGGTGAAAGTATCTCACAGGACAAGTTCTCGGGCAAAACTTTCTTCAAATTCTTGAACAAGAAATTCCGCTTGAAAATGTTTTACACTACCTACCCAAGTTTTTGCCAAATTGTAAAAAGTTAGGTATATATCAACTAATATTTTACTTGAGGTTAGATAAGCGAAGAGAACTTCGAAGATTGGTTATTTTGCTGGTTTTGTTTGTTTTTAATATTCGAAGTTTTATACATAGTTTAATTCACTTGTTCTCTTCTTTTTGGACTAAAAACACGACGACGAATCATTTTTAAACAAAATTTAGAAACACACAATTAAAAACATTTCTCTATCCTTAAGATCTGATACGTTTGCAACTACTAAAAGAGCCAGAAATCACTACCTTATTTCAATTGATTAAAAATTGAGAAAAAATTCAAATTTTGTGGCAAGAATTTGGGGCAAATTTTAGCTGTTTACACGTAATAATAAATTGAAGGTCAACTCTTACAATTTCTTGAGCAAGAACTTAAATTTTAAAGCCCGGACCTATCTATTATTCGATTCGTCAAATGATAATGTTGCAGTGCGCATGTTTATTCGTGTGTAGCTCTGTTTACATGCGCGACGAGGTCATAAATTTGCCAGTTTGCCACTTTGTTTATTATTGTTTGCTTATCTCAAGGTCTCTATGGACTTTACGAGGTTTTTTCGGCAATTTTTCACTATTTATTAAAACGTTGCGTCACTAAAAATTATTGTCGCTGGGCTGAGCGTAGTAAGTAACATTTTGTTTGGGGATACATCGTTTTTAAAGTAAAAAACATATAATTTTGGTTATAAAGAACAATATTTTTAACTGAAAAGGACAGTGGTTTTTTGTTCTTCGAACACACGATAGTATAATAATTGTTAAATTACGATCGTTTTGCCACTATAACCATAACTTTAACTTAAAAATAGTAGACTTGAATTGAAATCTAACCTCGAATCTAACTTACGGAACTTTCGAATTTTTTTTTTCAATAATATAATTTAGTAAGGCCTAAAAGAAATATTCCCTAATTATTACTCCTTAAAAATCAGTAATAACTTGATAAAAATTCTTTAAAGTTTCGCGCGTATCGAAAGCATTTCAAACGACCTCTTAAGCGCGCCAAGCCCAATGACGTCAGGAAGTATTACTGTCAGTCATCCGTCATCCTGACCGGTGGCCGAGCGACCGAGTTTGCATTTGGATTGCCGTGTGTTCTTGTTATTGTATTATTTGTATTGTTGTTTTAAAGGTGGAATTCTTAACGTCGTTCAATTTATTGCCAACCTATAACCCATTTCGTGGATGTCACACACAAATCTGACAAATGATACCCCTTGACGTCACGACCATCATAGGCGCCGACTCCATGGGTGCTATGGGTGCTATGGGTGCTATGGGTGCTATGGGTGCTATGGGTGCTATGGGTGCTATGGGTGCTATGGGTGCTATGGGTGCTATGGGTGCTATGGGTGCTATGGGTGCTATGGGTGCTATGGGTGCTATGGGTGCTATGGGTGCTATGGGTGCGCAAGCACCCATGCTGGATATATTATGGGTGCGGAGTACCCATACAAATTAATATAATTTCCGTCAAGTTAAGGATGAAAAAAATCACGTCGAAAGCTATTATTTAAAACCGCCCATATTGCGTGCGTTACTTAGTTGTTTTATCCGCACCACAATGACAATAATATCTCATAATTTAATAATTGTTGTTATGACTGCCACTGTCATATTTATTTGCCATACACCCCTATTATATCTGAAACGCAACATTTTGCAGCTCTCTAATCTTACGCCCTTATTTAAAATCTCTTTTATTTGTGCAAAATTTCTTTATTTCTACGTTGTTCGGGTCGGGCTATCGAAACGTAGAATCAAATTAAGTTTTAATAGTCCAAAAAAGGGCGTGGCACCTGAAAAAAATTTCCCTGCGGCGCATCTTTTAAGAAACAAATAAAAATGGACATGCTCCAGCACCCATAAACATTTTTAAAAGTCGGCGCCTATGGTCACGACTACTAGCAGCGCGTTTTTACCCGCTTGGAATAATTTAAATTTTGGGGCATTTTTAAATCTTTCTAGCGGTCTTTTGGGACTAAATATGTTGTTTTTTTTTTGCTGCCATATGTTTTATGACAATATACTTATGATTTATAGAATTTTTTCCCCATTTAAAATTTTTGTCAAGTTCCCTAATACAAATTTTCCCACTTCACTAACGATATGATTTTAACAGTTGCATAAACTTTTTTTTATCAATATAAAACAATAAGCAATAACTGACATATTGTTCAATATTCGGTTGTAACCATTTTCATATAAATAGCAATTTAAGTAAAAAGCCGCAGGTTTTTTAATCAGATTTTATCAGTAAGCCGATCAAGTTACATTAAGCGAGATGAAATTTCTAATCTTCGTAGCTATTGCTCTAATGGTTGTCTGCGCCATATTC
Organism: Polydrusus pterygomalis; assembly: GCA_963969555.1. Classification (NCBI taxonomy): domain Eukaryota; kingdom Metazoa; phylum Arthropoda; class Insecta; order Coleoptera; family Curculionidae; genus Polydrusus; species Polydrusus pterygomalis. The sequence goes on along the minus strand of OZ018376.1, from coordinate 72,046,567 downwards.
GCGAAACCTGAACCCCAACTAACCGGTTATGGTGTCGGATATTATGGAGGTATAGGAGTTGCAAGGCACTTGGCTCTTGGAGGTTTAGCAGGTATAGGTGGTTATGGAGTTCTAGGTGGTCATGGAGTTCTAGGTGGTCATGGAGTTCTAGGTGGTCATGGAGTTCTAGGTATTCATGGAGGTCTGGGTGGTTATGGAGGTCTGGGTGGTCATGGAGATTGGGGTGGAGCTGGTCACGGTTAAGTGGTTTAAATGATGAAAAAATTTATTTAAGTCTTAAATATTTTTCATGTAATATTTGAATAAAAAGTAATAAATAATAAAAAATACCACATATAACATAAACAAATAGTGTTATTTATTTTCAGAAAAGGTAATATCACTTCTTATACTTAGCAATATTTAAACCTATTTTAAAGCCTTTAAATTCGATATTTTTTTCCGGTAACAAAATATCGTTTAACCATTAAAATATTTATCGAATAGAATATTTTTAACACTTGATTTTTTAATTCCTACAAGGTTATCTAATTATCACAAAAAATAAAAATAAAACCTTTTTTATAACTACAATAAGTATACTTTTTACGAACTAGATAGTTCATTTTTTAAAATAATATGGAGTAATCGTTTAGGTAATTTTCAGCGAGCGGTATATAGTCTATCCCTTACTACAACGGAACAGAGAGGGACGAACCAACTTAAAACAATGATCTGTCGTTGCTCCGCGTGGTTTATGTTGAACGGAATAATTCAAAACATATGATTTGATTGCGGTTGTTGGTGGCTGATTGATATCTGATGGCATGGTGTAGGTACTTTTAGTGCAAGTGCGAGGTGCATGACTGCAAACCTAACTTTTTGTTCCGTGATATAAGTGTTATGTAGATGTGTCCTTATATTCAAGGTTTATTTGTGTTTATTTTCCCCTTAATCATAAACTTGATCCTTTGTTGTTATTAACATACCTAATAATAAATAAAAATTGATCTTATTTGTTTTTACGTGGTTGTAAAAATAAATGTGTTCGTATAAAAAAACATTGTCGTTATTTTTTGTGTTTTATTAAGCCTTATCCCAACTGATATGTTTCCTTAGGTAAGAAATTTTACGCCATTTTATTTTTTATTATGATTTCGTTATTTTATTTTTTTTGAAATAAACATCACTGGTGATAGTAGGGGGCAAAATATCTATAGATTAAAAATAATTATATAAAAAATAAGGCACTTTCTTGATTATTGTTTGCTTATCTCAAGGTAAATATCTATGGACTTTACGAGGTTTTCTCGGCAATTTTTTACTATGTATTAAAACGTTGCGTCACTAAAAATTATTGTCGCTGGGCTGAGCACTTTCTATCTGGGTGGACGATAGGGCGATGAAGTAACATTTCCAAATTTAAAAAAAAAATCAGAAATGTCAATAACATACAACGATGACTTAGATTGCAAACCGGCTAACTCCAAAAATATTATTTCAATGGCTTAGATTGCAAACTGGCTAACTCCAAAAATATAAATTTTATAGGAGGGCAAAAAAACGATTCTGACTTCTACAAAATGCAGAATATATAACTGAAAAACAACTAACTCCATTTTTATTTCACGTATATAACCTATCGTCTCAATAGTAAAATGGCGCGAAAGGCTGGATTTAGATGTTTTGCCGTATGCATAATTGTAGGTCATGGAGTTAGACGCTTTACGTGCGGTGGGTTTTTAAAAAAAAACCTAATTATTTGAAGTTATTTGGTTCGGGTTTCCATAGATCTAACATTAAGCTAACTGTTTGCACAAAAATCGAAATTTTAATAAAAAGTGGAGTTAAGACGGTTTGCAATCTAAGCCATCGATTTGGAGTTATTTGGTTTGGGTATCCATAGATCTAACACTATTTGCACAAAATCGAAATTTTCATAAAAACTGGAGTTAGACGGTTTGCAATCTAAGCCATGGATTTAGAGTTATTTGGTTTGGGTATCCATAGATCTAACATTAAGCTAACTATTTGCACAAAAATCGAAATTTTCATAAAAAGTGGAGTTAGACGGTTTGCAATCTAAGGCATCGATTTGGAGTGATTTGGTTTGGGTATCCATAGATCTAACATTAAGCTAACTGTTTGCACAAAAACCGAAATTTTCATAAAAAGTGGAGTTAGACGGTTTGCAATCTAAGCCATCGAATTGGAGTTATTTGGTTTGGGTATCCATAGGTCTAACATTAAGCTAACTATTTGCATAAAAATCGAAATATTCATAAAAAGTGGAGTTAGACGGTTTGCAATCTAAGCCATTGATTTGGAGTTATTTGGTTTGGGTATCCATAGATCTAACATTAAGCTAACTATTTGCACAAAATCGAAATTTTAATAAAAAGTGGAGTTAAGACGGTTTGGTTTGCAATCTAAGCCATCGACAAGTATGTTGTTAATAATAGTATATTACATAACAAGTGTTGAAAGTGGTAATTTCCAAACGAGGAGGTATTTAGCACGAGGCGCCAGCCGAGTGCGGAAATTCTCCGAGCGTGAGAAAATCACTTTCACACGAGTTATGTACAGGGTCATCCAACCAGGACTGAACAGGGGCCTATTTTTTGAGTTTCCCTGTATTTTTATTTAAACCAATATAGCCATTTAGTTTATGCTTTGCCGTAGAATCTAAAATTACCATTTAAAAAGCGATCTGACTTAAAACAAAGGAACTGTGGCGTAAAGTTGTTGTTTTTTCAATGGAACACCCTGTATATTATTTTTTTTTATGAAATGCCCTTCTTTTCTGTTTCCATAAATATATAGTTTGTCCATATTAGCTTAAACCGTTTTTAAGATATGAGCAATCAAACATTTAAAAAGCTGTATTTTAATGCATCGCAATTACGGGGATTTTCTTTTCCAAGACATTCTAGACGTATTAAGCTCAAATTAATTCAGCTTTTTAAATGTTTGATTGCTCATATCTTAAAAACGGTTTGAGCTAATATGGACAAACTATATATTTATGGAATCAGAAAAGAAAGGCGTTTCATAAAAATAAATAATATACAGGGTGTTCCATTGAAAAAACAACAACTTTACGCCACAGTTCCTTTGTTTTAAGTCAGATCGCTTTTTAAATGGTAATTTTAGATTCTACGGCAAAGCATAAACTAAATGGCTATATTGGTTTAAATAAAAATACAGGAAACTCAAAAAATAGACCCCTGTTCAGTCCTGGTTGGATGACCCGTACACAATTTTTCCTACGACCATACAAAATAATTAAAAAGAGTTTGATTTGTTTTTGATAGTTTGTAGGTATCACCATTGGGTTACACAAATTTTTTCAACACTAGGGTTGAAAATTTTATTTCAACTCTAGAGTTGAAAAAATAAAAACAATGTCCACTTATCTAGATTTAAATAAAATGAATAACTTTTTCTTCTATTTGCTTACGCCACATCATACCTACTATATCTATGTACTGCTTGCATTCTTTTAATAAAACAATAATAATATACCTAAATATACATACAAAAACAACAACACACAAAACTAAAACATAACCTCAACATTATAGAAATATAGAGATAGAGTTAAATATCGATAGCTTGTTACTTATAAAAGTTCTATCTATATTCGATTTGTTTTGAATATTGCTAAAATAAATTTACTTTCTTAAAGCATATTATTCACTTGTCCCATATCCTTAAACATTGTATGGATGTTTTTATCCGAAATAATTGTAAAATTATAAATCGACATTTCCTAGGGTATTCTATTTCTGCTCTATAGTCTGTGTCTATACCTGCCCCTTTTTTTCTGTGGTTCAAATCAGTTGACAATGTTGACAGTGACAGGTTTAATGGGTTGCCTGACATATTTCCCCTTTTTAATATATTATTATTTTTATCATAAATACTCTTAGGTTCCCAAAAATAACGAAAAAAAAGGATTTTTTATAGTTGCAGTAATGCCCTAGCTCGTGCCCTAGTGTACTTTACCCCACCCAGCACCCCAATTCGCTCCACGGGTCCCGTAAGTTTGTTATTTTTAAGAAATAGTTTTGTTGTAAAATTGACATCTGTTTAAATTAAATATAGTGTGCTTTGTATTTCCACACTCGTGTTGAAATATTTTTTTTCAACACGCGTATGATATTTAGCACTTTCTAGCCAAGTTAACCGTGCTGTTATTGTCATTTTCGTAGGTGGTCGTAGGAAAATACATTTACTGTCGGACTAATATAAAGGTCCTGGAAGCTAATTGTAGTCAACAGACCGTTCCAAATCTTATACTTATACAAGGACATCTTTAATCTTCACGCTAGAAGGAATTCCCTGCAGTAAAACAATTGTTTTTTGAGAAGTATTCATTACCCTAACGAGATTCCTATGTTTGGTCTATCCGATGCATATGTTTCATTAATACAATACCGAAGAGATAAAAATAATATTTTACCCCACTTTGTATGGTGGTATAAAAGTTTTTTTATAATTTTTTTAAATTCAGTTACGATCGAGAGTTTGGGGTTTTGAAATAATTATTGTAAAGATGAAGTTGATTAATTCAAATGTGAGTACTAGTGACCTTCGCATGTTCTGAATTACTGTGCTACTTTGTGCCAAAAGTGTATGCTAGTTTTTATTTTTGTGAATGATTTTTTATATTTGAGGATTATCTCTAAATGTGGTAAAATATGAATATTTTTAATTATTACAGTTACAAAAGAAAAGAAACTCTTTTAAATTACAACTTTTTTATTATCAATACTTTCATAACTTCTTGGAAATTTTAATAAACATTATTGAGTTGTTTTTGTGAATTAAGTTAGTTTTTCACATAGGCTGTACCTACCGGGTGAGTCAACGATTGCGCGGAGTCATTTTATGCCTTGAAGATAAGATGTGTCGATAATAATCTTTTGTATTAAGGTATGGTTAGATATCTAGAACATTTTAACAATATTTTAAATTATACAGGGTGTGCCCAAAAAATAGAGTGTCATAAAGTTACTTTTTTTTAAATGGGACACCCTATATTTGAATACATTTATTAATTCTACGTGTTATTTCATAAATTTTATTATTGGTTTAATATAAGAAAAAGTTCTAGTTTTTAAGATAATTCGACTTATAAAAAAAATTTGCATTTGCACGCATCTCGTTGTTGTGAAAATGCTACTTACATTTTGACTCTAAGCGATTCATAATTTTAATACTTACTAAATAAAGTCAAAAATATATATTCACTATGAAATATTTAACATCCCATTTACAGGGTCTTTAATTTCTAGGACCCAAGTCAGAAAACCTTTAATTGAAAAATATCACTTTTATTAAATGAAACACCCTATATATTTTTCTGTCATCTTATAGCTCGTCATAAACTCTTTAACGTCCTTTTGCTATTTCTAATAGTTTTTGAAATTGATATTTCGAGATTTAATGTCCTCGTTATAGCATCTTTTGTCAATGAACCACGCCTGTTGAATCAAACGTTTCCATTAAATTTTGAAAACTTCGAGGACTGGGTGTTCGCCGCTCGGGATATTTCATCCTGTATAGTCGTTCGATTAATTATTTTTTTTTTAATTCATTTTGAGTAGGTACCAACTTATAAAATGACTGGACAATAAACTTTGCAGTAAAAAGGCTTAATTTTTACATTGATCTGATTCCTAATGTCATCCACTGCCATTATTTTCATTTATTTTCCATGGTTACTGTGATCCATTGACAAAAGATGCTATAACGAGGACATTAAATCTCGAAATATCAAAATATTTCAAAAACTATTAGAGATAGGGATAAGACGTTCTTCACGAAAGTTGAAGAGTTTATGACGAGCTATAAGATGACAGAAGAAATGTATAGGGTGTTTCATTTAATAAAAGTGATATTTTCCAATTAGAAATTTTCGTACTTTGGTCCTAGAAAGTAAACGAGATGTCAAATATTTCATAGTGAATATGTATTTTTGACTTTATTTAGTAAGTATAAAAATTATGAACCGCTTCGAGTCAAAATTTAAGTAGCATTTTCATAACAACGAGATGCTCGCAAGTGCAAAATTTTCATTATAAGTCGAATTATCTTAAAAACTAGAACTTTTTCGTATATTAAACCAATAATAAAATTTATGAAATAACACGTAGAATTAATAAATGTATTCAGATAGAGTGTCCCATTTAAATTTTTTTTTTAAACTTTATGACACCCTACCTTTTAGGCGCACCCTGTATAATTCAAACTATTTTTGAAATGTGCCAGTTATCCAACCGTACTTTAAGGTGGAATTATCAGCGTCATTCAATCTATTGCCAACCTATAACCTATTTCGCGTCGATTTTTTGAGTTTATTATTTTAATAACTAACATTCAAAGAAAATCAATATCGTCGGTACATTATTTAGGTAGTATCTGATATATTTAAAAAATATTAATTTATTTCATTGCTAATTTTGGGAGAATTGTATATTGAAACAACAATGACATAATAATTTTTTTAAAAATCTTACCCGATATTTTTATTTCCCAAAACAAAAAAAAAATCAAAACCTGTAAAAGTAGTATAAGTATATTATTAACCTAAGTAAGTAGTAGGTTTAGTCAAACATAATAGTCACACTCGGGAAGGTTGTAACATCACCAGTCTAAACAGTTCTTAAAAATATACATTTTTTCCAATATAATCTATCCTTTTCAAAAAAACCTCTGCATTAGGAAATATTTCCATATTCACTATTTTTCGTCTGCGAAAATCAAGGTACATAATTCGTTTAGTTTTTATTTCATCAATTTTTTCGTCTCAATTTAATAGGAATTAATACAATAATGGCTTATGTGCGCATTCTAACACATTTATTTTAAAGTTTCTCGCACTTTATTGCGAACGATGATTGGGCGGTTAAAAAGTTCACAGTCAGATTTTAGACGCTAGTGCTTGTTTATCCTACCTAAAATAAACCAGAACTTCTCATCAATTATTTCATTTTAAGTTTTACGCATGACACCTTTGGAATATTAATTTTAATTATTTTACATCATCATTAGCACTATCAGGGTTTTTTTTTTAATTAACATAAAAATGGTATACAATTTTTATTATGATGGAATAATTAGTCCATTATACTGTTGTTGCTAAAACAATCAAAACATTTTGATCGTTAATAAAATTAAAAAATAACAATGACCAGGGGAATTAAATGTCGTTAAAAAAAAGGTAAATTATTTTTGTTTTGCCAATAATGATGTGATTAAATTTTATATTTTACCCTATAGCCAAGGCGTACCCAATGGGTGGGGGGGGGGGATAGGGGTTTAACACCCCCCCCCCCCCCATTATTCATATTAATATTCTATTTATACATACAAGTAATATTATTTTTGCTCAAGGAATATTAACGGATTGACCCTTTTCCGGACACCCTGTATAATTAATATGAATAGGTATGTATCAGACAAAGTAATCCAACCTACCACTGGTATTTCAGCTTCATTATAATAAAAAATTAATTTCATAACTAAAAAAAAAGTAAGGCGAAATATCTTATCAAAATAATTCGAAGACTCCCGGATTATATAATGTTATTGACTTGTCCGCGGCTATGTTGCTACTAACGAAACGAGAAAGGTCAATATAGCTAGGTATGTTGATGTAAATGTTGAAGTTTCGTTTCGTGCCTTTAATAAGTATGAATGGATTTTGAAAATAGTAAAAATGAAATACTATGGATGGTTGTAGATAAAGCATAATATTTGGCTGATTAGTTATTTATGTATCAAGGGTACTAAGTAGATGATTATGCCCTGAGGGCGACAGTCTTACAAAGCCGAGGGCCTCTGGCCCGAGGGTATATATCTATTTTCTATTAGTATACAAAATTTTTTTTCATACCAGTTCATTTTGAATAATAATTTTTTTTTTTTAATTTCATTTGATTTACCAATTTTTTATTTTTACCTGCGACATTACCTTGACATTATTAAAATGTTTAATATGTCAAAGTCAAAAATCAAAAATGGAACAAGATGCACACTTAATGCAACAATTAATGCCCGCGCGGGCCATAATGTGTACTTTATACCCGCACGGGCATAAAGTAATCCATTATGTAGATGGTATCTAAGGTATAAAAACACAATAATGTACTGGTATGACATAATAGTTATTTATGTATCAAGGGTACTAAGTAGATGATTATGCCCTGAGGGCGACAGTCCTTACAACGCCGAGGGTCTCTGGCCCGAGGGTTCGTAAGTCGCCCGAGGGTATATATCTATAAGTACCCGTGGTGCATACAAAATTTTATGTCATACCAGTTCGTTTTGAATAATAAATATTTTTTTAAAATTTAATTTGATTTACCAATTTTTTATTTTTACCTGCAACATTCATTATTAAAATGTTTAATGTGTCAAAGTCAAAAATCAAAAATAGAACAAGATGCACACTTAATGCAATACTTAATGCCCGCGCGGGCCATAATGTGTACTTTATGCCGCCACGGGCATAAAGTAATCCATTATGTAGATGGTATCTAAGGTATAAAAACACAATAATGTACTGGTATTATGACATAAAATAACATAACACACTCGGATAATATTATCCTCCTCGTTCATTATGGCCTACATTATACCCTCGTTAAATAATGTACTATTATGAGACTGAAAACATCGTAGATTTTATAGGATTAAGTAGTATACATGATATTTAATTTTTTGCAAAGTTAGTTATATGAGATTGTCACTTTTTAAAATCACCGACTAATTCTGATAGTTAGCTATTTAGTCTAGTAGTCAATTATTATTTATTCTTTTAAAGCTAATCTGGCAACTCATCGTCATTACATCTTATTCAAATGCAGCCGATGATGATTATAACATAGTGCAAAACGATGGATCATTTCAGTTCGGATATACTAATCCAGATTCATACCATTTTGCCGACGGCAATAGAAATAATGTTGTCAGAGGAGAATTTGGTGGGCGGAATCCGAAATCTGGTAAGTTTATTATTTATTTTGACTAAATATCTCTTATAAATAAAAAGATTTTCACCTACTAGTCCAATACCTAACTCTAAATACTGCAAATATTTATGCAACACACGTTACTATTTTTATTAGTTTTTGAAATCATTTTTCGCCTGGAATGAACGAGCTTAATTGATTGCTCGAATTTGTTAAATGTAAAGGATAATATACGTATCAAAAAATAAATTTCTACCTGACTTTTAAACAAAAAAAAAATTATAAAGTTTTTTTATTTTTTTTTAAATGATTTTGTATAAAGTATTTTTTATAACCTTGTATCCCTCGATAAATATAAAATATGTCTGGATTTACTACGGGTAAAAGTCAAACCATTAGGAAAATAGTTTTTACTAAGAACTTTAGATATATTATATATACAGGAAATTATTGTGCTGGTCTCGAAAACGTTAAGAGATAACCAGATGGTTAAATTAAGGCAAAGTTGTGGATTTTGGGGCCTAAAAATTCGGTGAAAAAAAATACCTATATTTCGTATTATACAGGGTGTTAATTAAGTACGTAGACAAACTTTAAGGAATAATTCCTTGTATAATTTTAAGATAAAATGTTTATATAAACGTATATCCTAAAATGCTTGGTTTTCGATATACAGGGTGCAAAAGTTTTAATTTTTTTTTTGGTTTTCTTAATATTCCTTTGGAATCTTTAGGAATAATTATTTTAAATTTTGCACAAATAATATATTTACCAGTATCTACGAACTAACATTATTAATATTTAAATTAATTTACAGGGTCCTCGTTTTTTTGTGGTCATGGCCCTTTTACGCCCGTCCAATTTACTTAATACGACGTCACTGACTAATTTTAAGAACAAAATCTAATTTGTCATTTTATTCTCTAACATTTACCTATCTTGAAGTTTTTTACTATTTCCTACGGCTTAGAAGATATATTGAGAAAAATAAAATAATGCATTGTTAATATTGGATAATTTAATAAGTATTGCTTCGTCCATGAGACAACGTTATTTGATACATTTTAAAACCAAAATTATGGTAAACTGAATTAAAACTTAAGCTAAGAAATAAACTTAAGCTAAGAAATAAACTTAAGCTAAGAAATAAACTGAACCTAAAGCAAATGTTGGAAATGGCCCCCTCCTACTTCAACACATGCATTGGTGCGCCTCACCATCGACTGGCGGACCCTCTCGAAAATACCAGGAGAGTTCCGTATAATTTCGCACGACTGATGTATCCTGTTTCTTAGATATCCTTCATTCAGAACTGGAGTTATGTATACTAGCGATTTTAGGTGCCCCCAAAGAAAGAAATCAATTGGATTGAGATCGGGCGACCTGGGTGGCCCAAGGTTGAGGTCCTCCACCTCCTGATCCATCGATCGGCATAATTTTCATCTAAATACTGTCGTGCAACTAAACTAAAGTGTGGAGGAGCACCATCATGCATAAGCCAAATTCGAGCTCTTTCTCCTATTGGGACATCTTCTAATAGTTCGGGTAAAACATACTCCAGAAATTGCCGATAATTGTCGCCATTAAGTCTGGGAGGCAGAAAATATGGCCCAATAAGGAAATTGCCAACAATTCCAACCCAAAAGCAAAATGCATATCTGCCATTTCAGCGTTTGTAAATTCAACCATTTTAACAAAAACAAAACTGAAAAATCTCTTACTTAAGTTGACATAGTGCAAAAATAAAAATTTGTAGCAAGTTTTGATAACTAAACTGTCATAATTGTTAATTTTATTATTTTTATTGTTTGTCAAAGCCGACTTTGTTATTTTTGGCTTAAGGACGCTGCCAACTTACCATTTGCAAATTATCCAATATTAACAATGCATTATTTTATTTTTCTCAAGATATCTTCTAAGCCATAAGAGATAGTAAAAAACTTCAAGATAGGTAAATGTTAGGGAATAAAATGACAAATTAAATTTTGTTCTTAAAATTAGTCAGTGACGTCGTATTAAGTAAATTGGACGGGCGTAAAGGGGTCATGACCACAAAAAAACGAGGACCCTGTAGATTAATTTAAATATTTATATATTAATAATGTTAGTTCGTAGATACTGGTAAATCTATCATTTGTGCAAAATTTGAATTAATTATTCTTAAAGATTCCAAAGGAATGTTAAGAAAACCAAAAAAAAATTAAAACTTTAGTACCCTGTATATCGAAAACCAAGCCTTTTAGGATATACGTTTATATGAACTTTTTATCTTAAAATTATACAAGGAATTATCCCTTGTATAACGATACTTGAATTTTCAATTTAAAATGGAACCTTTGCAATATTCTTACCAGTGACATTTTGTTGAAAGGTACCAAGCGACGTTTCAAATAGAGTGTCCTGCACAAAGCCACAAATGAACATAAAGTCGCCACAGTGGTTCTTTTCCTGTGCGTCATCACTTTTACGTCATCAAAATCGTATGAATCAAATCAAAATTACGAGACGAAAAAAGTCAAAACTACGTTAAGTTCATAAAATGGACGTGCCTGCCTACCGTTTGACGTACCTACATAATATCCCGAAAAATTATTATTTATTTTAAGTTTTGCCCGGCATTCTCTATTATCTAAAAGAAATTGACAAACAAATGTTAATACATTTAATACTATTTTTAAAGCTTAAAATCTAGAAAAGTTTGGTGTTTTATTGACTATTAAAATCGTAAACGTCAAATTTTTAACATCCTTTCATTTAAGGGAATTTAGCCACTGCCGTAAACTTTTCAAAGAACTTTCACGGTTAGAATATTTAAAATAAATAAATTAGGTATTATAAAAATCCATAAATACTTACCGCCAAAACAGATGGTGGGTATAATTAGCTCTAAAAAGAACTATTTTTAGAAAAAGGAACAGTTTTAAGGCACAAAGATTTACAAAATACGAATTAGATTGGCAGATCAAAATAAGGTTGACAATGACGTTCTAAAATACAACGGTTGTCAACTAAACAAATAAAAAAAGTAATTAATTGACGTTTATAGATTTATTCTTGTCTAGCACATTATATTATTGCGGAATCTTGGAGACGTTCTTTTATGCTTTTATTCAAACATGTTACTGTAATAAACAAGGATGCAGAGTTATTAACCACCTTGAGTCCTGATCGTTGATTGATGACGCACGGGCAAAGATCCACTGTGGCGACTTTAATTAATTGTTATGATGTGTCAAAACGGGAATTGATGGGCAGTCAATAGTGGAAGTCTTTAGGACACATTTTCAAGGTGTATTTAAACTTGATGTTGTCAACTTCACACTTCACAGGTCACACTAACGACAGCGATTTGCACTTGAATTTCGTTTCAGTCACGTTGGGAGAGATCTTTGAAAATATTCTAAATCTGAATCAAAATAAAGGATCCGGCTCTGATGGTATAACTACAAACTTTTTGGTCAACTGTGGTTATTCTGTGTCAAAGCCTTTATACTTGCTTTTTAAACTTTTACTTGAAAGTGGTGTTTTCCTGAGCAGTGAAAGTACGCTTTTATTACTCCTATATTTAAGTCTAGTAACAAATCAGATGTTAAAGATTAGATAGTGTGTAATCATATTGAGAGTTCACTGATGTTATTGTTCTGGAACAGCACGGCTTCTGTAGGGGTAGATCAACGGCTACAAATATGATGATTTTTACTCAAAAAGTGTTAGATGCCTGGAAAGCGGATAGGAACCAAATGATGCTATCTATACAGACTTTAGCAAGGCGTTTGACTCTGTAAATGATCATATTCTGGCAAATAAACTGGAGTGCTTGGGCTTTTCTGGAACTTTACTTAAGTGGTTAATATCTTATATAAGTAATAGAAAATAGTTTGTTAAGGTAAAGGGTTTTGTTTCACAGGACAGGAGTTACCCATTACATCTGGCGTACCACAGGGCAACCATCTGCTGGGACCCTACTCATTTATAATCTATAAAGTTGAAAATCTTATTTTCACAGCATTTGTTCTTTGCTGATGACTTAAAATTGTTTGCTATAGTTAAGTCAGCGTATGATGCTTTGAGAATCCAAGAAAACTTAAACAGAGTGTATAAGTGGTGTGTTAGAAATAAAATGGACTTAAACATTAAAAAATGTAAAATAATTACTTTTCATCGCACAATGCAGCCACTTAACTATGACTATTAATTAAACTATTGCATTTTGGAAAGAGTTACCACACTGTCCGACTTGGGTGTTCACTTGGATGTTAAATTAGATTTTCATATTCACTATGAATACATTGGAAACAAATCATTAAAGTTATTAGGATTCATGTGAAGAAATACTATAGAGTTCCAAAATATCGACAGCTTAAATACAATTTACAAAATTCTTGCTAGGTCATGTTTGGAATACATTTCTTGTGTGTGGTCCCCGTCATATTTAATACATATTGAAAATATCGAAAAGGTTCCAAAAAAATGTATAAGATTTATTGCATACAAATTCAGATTGCCTGTTGACTCCTATAATGTTATAAGGCGGAGATTGAGTTTGGACTTTCTGAACATAGAATCAAATTTGCTATTTATTTTTTATTTAAATTAGTAAATAGAATAATTGAATGGCCAGATCTTTTACATCGGGTTAAATTTCGAGTTCCAACTAGGAACACAAGAAATCACTTTCTTTTTGCACTTGACCATCATAGATGCAACTACGATAAATCCTCTCCCATATCTAGAATTGTTAATAATGGAAACAAAATTAGTAATGACTTTTTTAACTCTTCCCTCGCTTCATGTAAGAGAAATATTTCTAATCTTTCACTGTAATTATTATAGCCTTGCCTTGCCTTGAGAGCTAATTTAAGATTCCGTTATCTTGTTTTTTTTTTAATTGTTATAATAATATTTATTATTTGTTAAGTAAAAATTGTAATTAGGTTTTGCCCGTCGATAAATAAATAAATAAATAAATAAAACAAAGTAAAAATTCCGTTTTTGGTAGTAATAATTTCAAAGAGATTTTAGCGTCTCGCGCTTTGAAGTTGGCCATTATTGAAAATTGGAAATATCTACTTTCTAGTGAAATACAGATAATGGCACAATATAAAGGATTTATTAAGAACATGTTGTTGTTGTTGTTGTTTGTGCGGGTGCCAATTAGCGATAATTATGCCACCTATAGCTTAAACCTGGAATTTGTAGGCTACTATGTTACTGCTATTTATACTAAAATACTCTTCGTGTTTTTTTGTCCGAAAAGAATGTTCGTCGAACGGTATGACGAGCCGCACAACAAACCGCTTGACGAATAGCTCGACAAGTATGTGGGTCCTTTAGAGATAGCCCCTCACCCCTCAGCACCCTCTGTAGTAGGGTATGTTTGAGTAGGGCAGGGTTAAAAGGGTGGATGTGGTATAGAACCCTGAAGATAATCAGAAATAATGAAAATGATAATACTATTTTCGTTATAGGTGCGTTGGACACAACTGTGTACACAGCAGGACCACGAGGATACCGACCCCGTGGCAAAAATGTGTATAGAAAATACGACTTAAACCAAAATGGACCACGGCCAGTAGGTTCCCGCGACGACCCGTATTTCGACCCATATGAAGACCCGAGCTATAACTTCGCTTTTCGGACGCCAACCTACAGTAAACAAGAAGCAGCAAACAGAGTCGGTGATGTTTCAGGAAGGTAAGAATAAATTATTAAACGTATCCATACACTTTTGTAAAATTGTAGAAACATACCATCTATTCTATAGCATACCAATACCGGGTGTCCACGGAAGGTGGTTCGCCCCTCTAACTTTTTTGTTTTTCAAGATAATGGAATAAAATTCGGGGGATTTGTATACGACCTAAAACTGCATTTTTTGACAGGTGACTCAACATTATGGAACTTCCGATTTAACCGACCGATTTTTAAATGGGACACCTGGTATAATTTATCCAATGTCAGTGTGATGACATTCCAATCATTCCATACGGCGGTAAACGTCGGTCTCTTTGAGACTGTTTACCGCCGTATGGAATGTCATCACACTGACTTTGGAATAACAATATATTTTTCCTTTTTTTTACTCTATATGATATTCTAAATACAACGATGTGTCACTTGTCACTTTTTGTCACCAAGAAAATATTTTTTTTTCCAAATTTATTGTTTTATCTAGAGGGGCTATGAATACCTTAAAATCACTTATTTCAGTTCTTTAATCTTGGAAAAAATACAATTTTACTATTTTTGGTCCAATGCTATGTGCTATGTAAAATTGAATCTTTAAAGTTGTATAACTCATTTTTTTTAAACGGCAACATGGTGGCTCGTCGGGTTAAGAACAAAGAGGATTTTATTACGATTATTTTGATACCATACACTAGGTATTAGGTTTTAGAAAAGCTGCCATTAAAAAACTTTAAAAAGTTAACTTGAAACTTTCCTAAAATAAAGCATCCTTTGAGAACAAAATCATGCCTTGAAGAAAATTAACATGCCGACAGCTTCTGCCAAAGTAAATTAGGTTGTTGTTTAAAAAACATGGAAAATAATAGTTTTACGAGGAGTGAAAAAGTTGATATTTATGTTATTATTGTCAGGCTCATTTCGCATTTTCGGAACCCGTTTTGGGTACCTAATAGTAATAGTGCCGGGTTGGATGACACAAACTACGTTTTCAAAAATACTTATTTTATTAAGTTACCTTATACAGGGTCAAAAATAAACTTTGCATCACATGCGACCAAATTTTAATAGCCCAATTTTGATTTTGTAGAAAAACACACATTTAATATGGCGCTACTTTAAAGCAAATGTATCTGAAATAAAGCTTTGTCAAAACTGAGAATTTTTATGTAGGTTGCGTTGAGTCTTATTTTGCAAAAGTGGTGCAATTTACAAAATATGGGTAAAAAATCAGAATTATCTTACGCAGCTGAAATATTGCATGTGGACTAGAAACTGCATTTTAAAAAACTTTTTCTAATAACTTTTTCGATACTTTTTAGAAATAACCCCACTTTTGAATTATTTTTGGGAAAATATTTAATGGACAGATAATGCGAATCACGTGACTACTATTTTTTTTTGCTTAATTTTCATCTCGATCGAAGCAGAACTTGGTGCCAAAGTCAAATTTCGAATAAAGTTATTAATAAAAAAAAAATCCCATATGATGCGGATTTTACTGGTCACACTGTATATTCCAACGTTTCGTTTAACATTAAAACCTCCACGGCCAATAGAAAAGGGTTTTAAGCCGACATAGGTGTGTCCATAATGTAGGTTTCCTGATACTGTATTGATAGTTCAAATTTATACACGGTTCCAATAATGTATTTTCCATTTTTAAGGTTAATTTTTCCCTCAGTATTTAGAAATGTTCAAAACGAGTTTTACTTGCGTTTAGGATATTGCCAAATAGTGAATTAAAAACGTTTTGAGCATTTATTGGCGAAAAAGTATTAAATATGTATACAGTGTGACCATTTGTATGTGTATTACTTTCAGACACAAACTACGTTTTCAAAAATACTTATTTTATGAAGTTACCTTATACAGGGTCAAAAACAAATAATAAACTACATTGTCGGACTTTCATTGTCTTTATTTCGTTACTTAACACAACGTTTCGGTTAGTTAGTATCTCTAACCGTTTTCAAGTGTAAACTAAATTATAATTCTAAGCAGGGGCGGTTCTAGACCCAAAATATTGGGGGGGGGGGGGCACCACATTGGCGCAGCCACAATTTTGGTAGCCTTCGCTTTATTGTATTCCTCTCGAGATATTTTAAAGTTTTTTTCAGAAATGTTGGGGGGTCCTGGACCCCCCCCCCCCCCAGGCTCCCCCGTAGAACCGTCCCTGATTCTAAGGCTACTGTCTTAAATACTATCAATGTGCAATGACGCTTGATGACCCCGCTTACGTGCTTATTGGAGTGTGAAGTTCGAGCTTTTGGTTTTGGACACGAAGAGGCTTCTAGATATTGGGGATATCTATACTTGCTTAACTAAATATATGGGTATTTTGATTCATGAAAGCTGCTTCTTTGAATTTCCATTTTCTCTAGTGCTGTTCCGTGTCCAAAACGTTGGCTTCTGACCACTGTATATTATGTTGGTTGGTCCATACATGTTCCGCTATTCCTGATCTCGACGTTTCACCTCTTTGAGTATGTTTCAGATGTTCTTTAACTCGTACGGGAAGAGATATTTTTGTTTCTCCAATGTACGATTAGCCTCACTCGCAGGGGATTTGATAGATACAATTTTTTGTGTTCATTACAGGGGGATTTTACTTTTGTAAGAAAGCTTCTAAGCGTATTTCCGGATTTGAAGGCTATTTTGATATTATAGTTTTTGGTTATCCTTCTAATCTTTTCAGAAATCCCCTTGACATAAGTTATTGTAAGAAATGCTTGCTCCTCTTTCGTTTCTGTATTAGTTTTTTTCTTCGCGATATTTAAGTTTTGAAATGGTATTAGTTACAAAGATATCAGGGTAACCATAATAAATAGACTTAAGTTAAAAATTCCAGAAATAAATTGAAAATATTTTTAAACAAACCTTTTATCTGTAATACATGGTTACGGTTTATAATCTTACTAGCGTGTACCCGGCATGCGTTGCAACCCGCTGGTATAAATACAAACCCGAACAAACCCGATATATTAGTACCCGGCATGCCACTTTCTGAAATTGCACCCGTGCGAAGCCGGGGCGGGTCGCTAGTTATACATAAAAACCTTCCTCTTGAATCACTCTATCTATTAAAAAAAACCGCTTCAAAATCCGTTGCGTAGTTTTAAAGATTTAAGCACATATAGGGTTATAGGGACAGACGGGCGATAGCGACTTTGTTTTATACTATGTTAAGATAAGATTAGTAGTCCGGTCAATCTAGACCAAAAAATCATACTGAAGGTACATAAATTAACAACAAGCTGAAAATCAGTAAAATTGTTCAAAATAAAATTTATAAGTTCCCCATCATTCCCGTGTTTAGAAAAAATTTCACTTAAGGTCAAAGGTAAAAAAAATTAGTTTTTCGCAATTTTCAGCAAAACGGTACGTTTTATCATAAAAATGGTTCAGACAAAAATTGTAAATCATAAAATTATCTATAAAATATGTATTAATACTTTTTTTCCTACGAGCCACCGGTTCTGAGATATAACGATTCAAAAAGTTGTAAAAGTTGTTATCGTCATAATATGCACACGTTATTTTTTCTAATGATTTTACCGCATAGATCTCTGCGAGTACTTCTGTCATGCCGCTTCCTTGCATAATATGACCAATTGCTCCCAAAAAAGACATCAGTAAATAAAATCCTCCGAGTCTGATGATAATTTTTGATACTTCAGAGCCCTCAGGTGTGGCTGATGCTGATACCATTTCTCGAGCTTTAGCATACAGGGGCTGGTCGAAAGTCACGATGCATACAGTGTGGTCATACCGTTTTGCATTCTCTAATGCACAAAGTAAAGTCGTATAGATAGTATTATAGTTACTGGCTGGTTGGTGAATAAATGGTAAAAATGAAATTTGAGATTTAGAATAATTCATAATAATATGGTTATTTGTTAAACGTTCAATAAAACCATTCCAACCGGGTAAAGACGCATTTTTCCATTTTGACGATAACAACTTTTAAAACTTTTTGAATCGTTATATCTCGGAAACGGTGGCTCGTAGGAAAAAAAGTATTAATACATTTTTTTAGATAATTTTATGTTCTACAATTTTTGTCTGAAGTATTTTTATGATAAAACTTACCGTTTTGCTGAAAATCGCGAAAAACTCATTTTTCTGACCTTTGACCTTAAGTAAAATTTTTTCCAAACACGGGAATGATGGGGAACTTATAAATTATATTTATAATTATATTTTGAACAATTATACTGATTTTCAGCTTGTTGTTAATTTATGTACCTTCGATTGTCTAGATTGACCGGACTATAGTACATAATAATAAGTTTTATTTAATTCCTTAAAAAAACATTATTGTTATACTATAGATACACCTATCTAGATGACGTTGGAGAACGTCATAATGTCGAATACATTGCAGGAAAAAATACTGGTTTTCATGTAAAAACACCATTTCCTGACAGCAATATTAGACCTTATGGTTCACTGTATATCCGAGGCAGAGGCCGTCCTTTACCAAGAGGTAGAACATCGATACAAAGAGGGCTGGATGGCAGTTACAAGTAAGAAAATAACACATCATTATACCAACGAATAAAATGAAATAAAAAAATTTTTAACCCAAAAAAGAATAAATGAAACTGATTCTAAAATAGCAGTTTAAAAAAATATATATTCAAATCACCTACTTACTTGGCCGCGGCACTTCTGAGATTTACGGAGGACTAAGTGAAACATAATACAGGTCTGTTTACAAGGCCGTAGCCAGAAAATAATTTCGGGGGGGGGGGGGGGGGGGGTTGTTCCAGTGGCGGATTTAGGATTTGTTCTAGAGGGGGTGGGTTCGAAAGGGAACTGCGGGGATTTTTTGGGTGCCACGCCCTTTATTGGGTAAAATAACCGTAAAGCTGAATCTGCGGCAATATGCCAGACTTTAAAACACTCTTTTAATTTAAAAGAAATTCGAAATTTGAAACGTCGGTCGACAAAATAAACAATAAACTATTTATTTTACTAATTAACATGTCTCTTAAAATAAGCCATAATTATATCTAAGTATAATAATTATTATAATAAATTATATTATGTAATAATAAGATCAAAAACAAAAATGAAAACGAAAAATAAACAATAAGAACAAAAAAAATATCTGAAGTAGGGTGACTGACCCAGTAATGGACACTCTTAAGATAATTTTATATTTGATCATCTTTTACTGATGCATTGCTTAACTTATATTTATTTGTAAGTAAGAATTTAAAAGCTTATTTTATGTAGATTCCGAATATAATAAGGGTTTTTAGAAACAGAAACAACAAATTTTAATAAAACGCATATATAGAAAAAAGTGAGACATGAGCTAGTAATGGACACAGAATTGTAAGTAATGGACATATTATGACTTAGTAATGGACACCAAGTGCAAAAATTATTTTAAAGATATTTTTCCATCTCAGGCACATTAAATCCTATTTTTTCTATTTATTCTATTCTGTTTGAGAGAGCTCCGTTGGTGGATCCTTTTTTCTCTGAGGAGGAGCAGGGGAGGATAATTCGAACAAGTGTGGATCTAGGCACATTAAATTCCCGTGCTGCCGATTTTTTACTCATGCCATTTTCCGTTACAGCTTAATAGCTTTTTTTAAATCTTCCTGGCTATATGAAAAGAATTTTTGATCACCACATTTCTTAGTTTTTGCCATTTTCTGAAAACTAAAATTCCCCTTATTATTTTCTTTTTAAAATGATGCTTCTTTTTATTCTATAACTCTATTCTAAAAATAGGATTTCTTACAAACAAATCATGCAACACAAACTAATAGCATTAAGTCAATTGCCGGGGTGACCATTACTAAATCTGTTATGTCTATAAATGGACACCCCTGATGACCATAACTAGGTCTCCTAATTTTATTGTGTGTTAGTAATGGTCACTCCCTAAACTTTCAATAATTTATAAATATCTTATTTAATGCAATCTACAGTTAATATTATAAATAGTCCTAATGTCTAAACTTACCAGATTTGCAAAAAATCCCTTAAATTGTTAATTGTACCAGTAAAATAGAAAAAAAGTCACTCTAAACAAAACACGTTAACGAAACGCTGTTCCACATTAAACAAATTTAAAATTTAATATGACATTTGAAAACAGAAAGAAGTTACCAACTTATTCTTTGGTGATATGATGGTAAATAGTACTTTGATCATTAAGCCAATTTCGATTTAGGGTCACATTACTTATTTTGTTTATTTTCTGTGGATTTATCGAACAAGTGCCCATTACTGGTACTGTGTCCATTACTGGGTCAGTTACCCTACCTACTTACTTTGTACTAAATTACAAAATCAAGTTTCCTGTTCTTAGAAGAGAAAACATTTATGATTTTGTTTACATCTACGTTTATATCACGGTGGGCATATAGGAAAGCCAGACCATTAAGGCGATCTGCAGTCATTGTAGCCCGTAAATAAGATTAACTATTATGTTGTGTAACAACAAAGTGAGACGGGCGCACTGTATATAACTGCAGTCTCCTTAATACTTATTAAAAGTCTAAAATAAATATATTTTTTTATTTCGGGGGGGGGATCAATCCCCCTTGATCCCCCCCCCCCCCTGGCTACGACCTTGTCTGTTTACATAAAAAAAAATGTATGCTTAATGTTTAACTCCGGGCAGTCTTTGATCACAGCATTCTACTACTCGGCTAATAAAGATAAAGCTGTTCAATGACCGCTGGCCATTACGTCATATTCTCCATATTTGCGGTACGTCGTCAATTAATTCAGTCAGTTTGACTAACCGGTGCTAAAGGTTATGATTTTTCTTAGGCTTGATCTACATAAAGAAGAATGCATGAATGTGAACAAGTAAAATACAAGCGCGATTTTTCAATTTTTTAATTTATTATTTTTATACTGTTAATGAAGTCAGAAATAAGTAACTAGTTTCTTTAGGGTAAAAGGTATCATGGGATGAAACTATTTTGTTTGTAAAAATCAGTATGATATTTCTAATTAATTTAAATTTACTGAAAAATAAATAAAACACATTTATAAAATTTAAAATTAAATCATGTATTTTTTTGTCTAGTGCGTCAGTCTATAAATTTTGTTTCAAATATTTTTATCTTATTTATAAAATCATAAAGACAAAAATATAATAAAAAATGACAACACAACAAAGTACAGTTTTTAATTAATTAAAATAAATCATCTCCGCAAGAATCATCATCATCAGATTCGTCCAAGTTAATAATAAGGGAAAGAGTATCTGAAGCATCGATAAATCTTTCCCGTTCCGACACATCATTTATTATTTTATTAGCGTGTGTTACATAA
Source organism: Polydrusus pterygomalis (assembly GCA_963969555.1). Lineage (NCBI taxonomy): Eukaryota > Metazoa > Arthropoda > Insecta > Coleoptera > Curculionidae > Polydrusus > Polydrusus pterygomalis. The sequence continues at coordinate 72,024,611 of OZ018376.1, read as the reverse complement.
TTTTTCCATTCTTCACTGTTACATTTTCTAAGGCTTCATTTCACAGACCCAAAACTACGTCATTTGTTACAGGATGCATAGAACTTATTTTTGCATCATAATAACGCTTACATTCCGACCAAACCCTTTCAATAGGATTAAAGTGGCAATCATAGGTAGGAAGTCTTAAAACTCGATGTCCATGTTGCAAGGCTTTTTCGTCCAACCTATTTAATAAAATAAAAATAATTAAATAATTAGCGCTTTCCAGACTACTTGTAACGTTTGGGTGGGATATGATGCTTCATTATTATCCAGATGTGATCCTTCATTGCAAATGGTGAAACCAAATTTGTCTTTGTTCTAACCATGCAATACGTAATCTTTTTGACCAACTTCCCAGCAAACAATGAATCAATGGCCATCCTTTGGCCCAGGACTGGCAACAGTGGCAAGGTGCAGGCCACGATAATGATTTGGCATACCAATGCCGGCATTTCAACTTTATTACACTGGCAGTATTGGCCAAAGTCACAATAATTAAAGTAGTTGCTGGCACATTGTCATTTTGATACCGGCCATATGATGACGAAATCGCGATGCTAGGCCAGCATTGATCTCATTGTATTGTAACGGTAGTAATGGAATGCGATGAGAAAAAGTCATTGACCAGGTGTCTGTAAAAACGTGCATACATAAATTTTTACACAATCACAATTACTGTTTAAATGACAACTTGACAAGTCCACATTTACTTGTGGCACACACTCTTTCTTTAAAATGTTGTACAATTTTATAGTTTGTGTATTAACTGCATGGCGTCATGCAAAACATTTAGTTGCTACCGGCTTGGTAATGGCCCAATTCTTCCAAAACTTCCTTATTGCACGTGATAAATTGCTTAATTCCTATTGGTCGGTCCTATGAAAGAAAGTTCGCAACGTTGCCGTTTGAGCCATTTTTCCATAGCTACATTGACAGTTATTGACTCTATCGATAGCTTTTGTATTCAACTTATATAGATGGTAAATATATTTTGTAATTAAAAATTATATATTATTGTATAATTAATTTACTTTGTTAATGTTTCAAGGTTTGATTATCTATTATCCGATCCCATGCTAAAATTAATATTTTTAAAACAGGAAACAAACTCAAAAGTTGGCAGCGTTGTCCTGCCTCCCGGCCTTCTCAAAACTCATCGTTCGAGGTTCGAATTCGGCCATTTTGATGTTATATAGCGTCTTGGCATAAGCGTACAGACAAATTTTCTGATTCAAGTGATTGAAAGTGAGAGAAAAGTGTATTTGTTTGTGCAGACACTGCAGACTGATAAGGGACCATGGACTGATAACACTTTTTGTAAAATCCATCGTTCGACGTAATCATTAAACATTTTTTAGGATTTTTTCTAACTTTATTGTATTCTATTTTCGTTTTTGTTGCGGTCGGGGATGCCTTGAACGGTAGTATGACTTCTATTCACAATCTTGCCTATTGTAAATGCAAAATGTATTTGCTAATAAATATATATTTAAAATATTTAGGGTGTACGAATTTCACTTTGACAGTCCTGTATATAGGGTTCGGGTCAGTACAGTTTCGTCACCAGAACTGTACTGGCAAAGAATCTATTGGCCATAAAGGTTTCGGCCGGTAGCAAGGTAGCCATTACCTTGCCATCACGGCTGGCCTGTATCAGCCCACATGCTGGCCGGTGTGTACTATTCGTACTGGCCCATCACCGTTTGCCAATACTTTGCCGTAATGGCCATTCTGGCAACAGGGTATTTGGCCAGCATTGGGCCAGACCTGAAATGTTAGCTGGGTTGTATTTGGAATTTTTTCAATTAGCTCAGAATGATAGGTGGAGTTATCCATAATAATAAGCGACGGTTCTTCCAAGTTTGGCAACATTTTTTCTTCAAGCAATTTCTCAAATGTTTTACTATTCATTGAGTCGTGATAATCACCAGATTTCAGGCCAGACTTGAATATCAAACTTGCATTACTTATTCACAAATCCAATTTCTGAACTAGGCTTGTTGAATGTACACCGTACACCTTCTGACGATTTTTTTTAACTGTATGAAAAGTATCATTCTAACAACTTCGCCTAAACTGTATATCCAGGTTTCATCCAGAAAAACAAGTTTTAAGGGAAATTGAGAGAAGCCGTTATTCTTAAATTATCTTTAAAATTCTTCTCGTTTTTGGGCTATATGAGTTTTGCTTTATTAAAAAACGCCTATTTGATACAGTACATTTACGCCATTTAAATTTAAATTTTTTTAAACAGTCCGCTATTGAACCAGTGGATATTTTAACACCATCAATAATTTTCACCTGCTCTATACATCCCATATGGTATGTTCATGAATTTCGCGAAGTTGTCGACCAAGAGATGACAAAATAGCTATATTATTGCTATTCTTAAAATCTACATCCTTCGCTATTGCCATTGCCTTAGTTCGTTTGATTGTTGAACACGAAACTCCCAAAGCATCAGAAACTCTCTAAAACAGATAGGTATTTATAAAAACATTGCCACATATTTTCATATTTATAATTTATGTTTTCACCATTCCTGTTATTCCAAATATTTTTTTAAATGAAATAATGGAAGTTTTTTAATTGTTTTTATGTGTCCAGGTAAATTATTATATAATATTAATCCATTATATAACAACGAACGTTTTCCGAAATTACTGTTTATCTTGATGGTTTTTAAAAACTTAGTTTGTCTTGTATCATGAGTGTGTACATCATGGCCAATTTTAAAGGTTATGTTTGAAATTTTTTGTTTTAAAATTATGGAATAAATAAATATGCAAATTTTTAAATTATATAAACTATGTATATCTAAATATTTATTTGGCCTGTATAAATTTATTGTTGGTTCTAAGTGCGGAAGTTTATGAATACATTTTATAACCTTATTTTGTAATTTTTTTAAAGGTTTTAATACTAAGTATAGAGTTTGCTGAACCCCAAATTGAAATAAGATACTAAATTTTTGAATATACTAATGCATAATAAATATTTTTTAAATAATTTAAAGATATATAATGACGAATTTTAAACAATGTAACTATCAAAAATGATAATAAACCCTTTTTGACTGGTAAAATTACACGACATTCATTATTGACGCAAATTTACTATCTCACCTAGTTCACGAATGTTAGAACGATAAGCACTAGTCGTGACGTAATGGTCAGCGGTCATTTAACAGACTTTAGTACTAAACTAATTTATACATACTGTTAATTAGGTTTGTGTCCGCGGGACCAGATCAACGTCGTACTGAGGTGAGTGACTCTACTGGTCACGTTCGAGGTTCCTACACTTATCTTGATGACAAAGGCGTTCAACATTCGGTACATTACATTGCAGGTAGGTGGGGCACATCAGAGCCGAGCAACAACTTACAATCATTGCTAATTTTTAAATCAATTTATAGGTAGGTCTAAAAAAAATGTTATTGTTCTATAGTTTGTGCCTTTGTCGCTTTGCCTTCCGAGAAAACTAGGCAAACTAACATTTTTATCCAAAATCCTTCATGAGGCAACCTATTTATTTACGCAATATTGAAAAAATTTAGGACCTTTTCGGTTTTCCTCTAAAATTGTGAATCCCCAAAAAAAAAATCGTTAAATTTAATGAAATTGATAATGATTCTAGATATAACTCGACTATATAAAGAAGTGTGGGTCTATGCTTATAAATGCAATTAAAAAAGATATATTTACAAGTTAGTTGCTTTAACAACATGATATAAAACATCCATGACCATTGTGCAGTTTCGTTAGCCTCCGTATTATATGAAACAATTATTGAGTTTTAGCCACGCTACTGATGTATATTATTGGCGATAAGCATTTTACTACATTTTATACGATTTCAATCCTGTTGTAGGTCCAGAAACAGGATATAGAGTCCTTAAAACAGTAAAAGGGCCACACTTGCCTAGTGTATATCCATTTGACACATCAGAAATTCTTCCTCCAGATTTTTATACTTCGGGAGAGGGGGATTTATTTGATACTGCTGCTAGTGGACGGCCTCTTAAACCAGGTAAGGAAATAAATTATTTTCTCTGGTTTTTCTCATTGATCATATACAAGGACTACAAGGTGTTCGAAATAAGGAGGTCAATCCGTTAACTGTTAATGCAATTTTTCGTTTTTGACCATTCTGTTCGATATTTTAAAGTTTGAAATTATTAACTGATTTTTTTGAGTAATTCGAATATTTAATAGGATATTGATTTCAATTAGCATTTGAAAATTATAAGATTACCGTAAGCCGTTGGCATCAGTTAAGGACCCATACTTTTCAAATTATCTCCAAAACGCATCATTTTATCGAAATTTTATAAGAGACAAAAAATAAATCCAAAATAAATTATTACCTGGGAAAATATAGTTCAGAAGTGACTGGCGCACGTACTAAACAGTAGGGGGGGGGGGAATGATACTGTACCCCCCTATTTTGAATAAATGACAATTGTTTTTTGTTTCGCTTTTTTTCAAAAAAAAGTAACTCTTTTATACTAAAGCAATGTACCAAAAATGTAAAATCAATATTTTAATAATTAGTCAAAAAAATCAGTTATTAATTTCAAACTTTATTAATATATTGAACATGATGGTTAAAAATGAAAAATCGCATTGTTAAAGTCATATTATTTTTGCTCTAGGAATATACCGGGTGTCCACGGAAGGTAGCTCGCCCCTCTAACTTTTTTGTTTTTCAAGATAATGAAATAAAATTCGGGGGATTTGTATACGACATAAAACTGCATTTTTTGACAGGTGACTCAACATTATGGAACTTCCGGTTTAAGCGACAGTGACATAAACTTTCCATTTTTAAATGGGACACCTGCTATATTTTTACTTTTTTTGACTCCACGTATACAAATCCCCCGAATTTTATTTCATTATCTTGAAAAACAAAAAAGTTAGAGGGGCGAACCACCTTCCGTGGACACCCGGTATGGTTAATGTGTCGTGGGTCAGAAACCCAATTAAATTTAAATATTGAATATTTTATTTTATAAAATCAAAACCAAATCCATTTCATTTTCGAAAAGATACGATGATCAGTGTTTAACAAATTTTCTTAGTAAAAAGAGTCAAGAAATTTAAAGAGAGAAACAATAAAAGGCGTTTCTATTCTTGCGCATAAAAAGTTCGAAGCAGTCAATAAACCAAGGAAACAACATTATTATAGTAAGACCCATATCCTGCTTTTTTCTTATTTTTATTCTCAGTTCCAATTTCAATTACCATATTAGGCTATACCGGGTGCGAGGAGTAATAAAAATCGTAGATTCATGTTTGTATAAGCGCGTGTAATTACACAAAATCCATTTATTTTGTTATTTTAAGTTTTAGACAAAAAGTTAGTTGCTATTTTGAACCGAGAGTTTAAATTCATAGGTAAATGGTTGTCATAGCAACGATTATCCAAGAGGCGGTCACTGTGTTACATGCGTTTGTTCAGCCAATTAAAAGCAGGTACGAATTAATTAGACGCCCTCGCGAAGGAGGTCTAAGCCATTTTTTGGCTATAAAACTAGCCGGGAGCTACCGTCGAAATCAGAATTCAATTCATACTAAAAGTACTTCTTGAATTAAGTGACTACTACGATGTAGTCTGTTTAGTGTTTTTCTTGTTCTCCATAAAGTTTTATTCTTGGGGTTAAGATATCGGCATTGACCAAAACTTTTATTAAATACCTACAATGTAGCGTAAAAAAATCAAAGTATAAAATACCGAAAAACCTGAAGGGTTTACTGTTTGTATAAACAAACACCAAAATGAATTTTAAAGTAAACTCTTGGTGTTTATATAGTGTGTTAGGTCATTGACTGTGTGTGGCGATGGGAACAGAAACAGTGCCTATATTATTTGGCTTTTATGTAAGTTAAATGACATTTAGAAACATTGATTTTATTGAACTCAGTAATATAAAGACAAACCGAACTAATCACCCAAATTTATGTATTTTATTGACGTAGGAATATGTATCCAGTACATAATATAATATTAAACGATTTATGTAGAATTTAAGGATATTGAAAATATGTACACAGTACAGAAAGTTTCCCCTAATTTATGTAATTTTGATCATTGATAATTAAACTATGTACTTTTAGTAAACCGAAGTAGCAAGGCATATTAGAAAATATCCTGCAGGGATGATTAAAAAGGTATATAATTATGAATCTCCCGCAGGGATGAAGTTTAACACAAATATACAGAATTCATGAAAATGGATATCATTATGGATCTCCCGCAGGGATCAAGTAAACGAAATTATAAATGTTTCATAAAATGTATTTAATTATGAGAATCCCGCAGGGAAAGAACTAAGGAATTAATTGTAGTACAGAAAATAGGGGGAAACTATACACGGAAATTGTGCATGTTGTATTTTTGTAAATTGATGTATTTTATGGTAACCGTGTACTTTGGTATGAATTAATAGAATTGTAGTGTATACATTTTTGTATTAACCGTTTTAAAGCAAGTGAAATAAATGTATAAAAAGTCAACCACCAGTGGGTTATTATTTTCATCGACCCGTTAATAAAAGAGTTTAGTAAGCACTTAAGTAGGTTTCCAGAAAACTATTGATTCGAATATAGAGAATAATCAAAAAGAACCCTAATATAATCTCGTACGTCAACCACAAAAGCTCCCTTTCAAAACAACATCTTAATATTATAAAAATTAGTTATTTTAATGATTAATAACATTATAATACAGTGGGTGGCGTTACAAATGGATTGACCTACTTTTTCGGGAAAACCTATATAAAACACGATACAACCTATATACAACATTAACTTTTTCAAGTTGACACCTGAAAAAAGAATTAGTTTTTTAAAATTTTTCTCTAATGTTATTATATTAAAAAAAAATTGTACCCAGGTAAGCCATCAATCAGACCCACTACGAATCTGGGTAACAGTCTTGACGTTGGCAAAGAAGACTACGATCGCTTTGGGGGCGACAAACAAGGTAATACTGATGACTTTGATAATGATGGGGATTTGAGTAGTGACGGTGGTCCTAGGAAACCATCAAACTCTAAACCTTCAAGACCATCCGGAGATAGTTATGGAGACACTTCAGGTGCTTTCAAACCTAGCGCTAATCGACCCGTTGGAGGTGGATTAAATAGTGGTGGTTTTGACGACTCTGACTCTGCCCTTGATTTTGGTGATTTATTTGGCGGTAGTACTACATCAAGACCTGGTGGAGCATCTACGATAAGAGGACCAACAGGAAGACCCATAATAACAACGTTTAGGCCTACACCGAAACCTGGATTACCTCTTGACGATGAAGATGACGGGTCATATAAACCAGAAAGAGATGGTTTTTCATTTAATAGAAAACCAGGTACCCAATTTGATGGACATAATAATATAATACAGGGTAATTCACGCTGAGTGGCCTATTAAATTTGAGAGCAGGTATAAAATTGACTTTGAACTTATAAAATATTATATTTTTACGTTTGAATCACTTCCGGTTATACAGGTTATGCCCAACTTAAGTATTTCAAATAGAATACCCTATATATTTTAGCATTTTGGATACCTTATTTAACCGTTTTTGAGATATGAATTATAAAATTAATTTTTGTAAAAAAATATGAGAATAAAGTAACAGTAAGTTTGAAACTAATAAGGCTAAACATTTAAAATTTTCATTGCTTTTAACTAAAACACAGATATTTATATTCCATAAATTAGGTTTTATGTTTTTTATACAGGGGGTTTTTAAAATCGTGCTAATTCAGCCATTTGGATAAACGTGCATAAATCAATTTTTTTTAAATGGAATACACTGTGCTAAATTTCCTATCTAAATATCTAATATATCACTATCCATACTTTTAGTCGTTTTGGAATTATGAGTTATTTAAAAAAAACCTTAAAATCTCTGTTTGTTCATAAGATATTATGTTTGCAGTGGCGTAGCGTGGTTGAAGGGGCGGAGGGGGCGGAAACTTCAAAGGTAAGGGCGTTTTTTTTTATGGGGGTGAGGGGGTAAAAGAGGTCGAAAAAAAAACGCGCCGCAGGCGAAAATTTTGTGGGTGCCACGCCTTTTTTTCAATGAAGTTGCCTGATTTTCAAGTAGGAAAAATATAAAATACACAAGATCCTCAAGGAAATCACAAAAAAACTAAACAAGTAAAAAAAAGTGCTTCGTTTTCATGGTTCATTATGGGTCCTGGAGGGGGGGGGGGGGAATTACCCCCTTATCTACGCCCTTGTTGAAAGGGCGCCTCACTGCTAATGCATAATTTCGTTTGTTTAGTAAATTTTGGCCTGAGAAATAAAGTTTTTGTTTTGTCATACAGCAAAATAACTGAAAGAATACAAATTATTGGTCGTGGCAAAATATTTTTATTATAAATTAAATCAAGTAGTGAAAATAAAATAGAATCTCGAAATAGATAACAGGTTTATTTTATGTTTCTTTACTCTTAAAGTTATAAACAAATAATAACCTAATTAAAACCTGGAACTGGGAACTACTGGGAGAGTGGGAAGGGGGCGCCGTTTGGGACAGGGCTCAAAGGGCGGGGGGGGGCGGTCGCCCCCCCTGGCCCCCTGCACGCTACGCCACTGTATGTTTGTAGTAAGTATAGTAGGTTTTGACTGCCATTTTTTACAATAAATGTAAGTAAACTTGAATATGACAACAGGACTAAGGTAAGTGTCGACTTAATAATTTCAGTTAAAGCCTACGTACTTTACAAAACCTAACAAAAAGAGATTTTAAGATTTTTTATTAAATTGCTCATCATTTCAAAACGTCTAAAAACATGGACAGTGACATATTAGAGATTTAGATAGGAAATTTGATTCTCTACACTTTTGTAAGATAAAACACAGGGTGACGAAAATTCATTTCAACATTTATCTAAATAGCTGGATAAGAAAAATTAAAAAAAAACCGTATGAAACACATAAAACCTAAGTTACGGAATATAAAGATCTATGTTTTAGTTAAAAGCTATCAACATTTTCAATGTTTAGCTTTATTAGTTCCAAAAACTGAACTTTCATCTCGGTGTGTTTTTACATAAAAAATTAATTTTATAATTCATATATCTCAATACCAGTTGGAGATATAGATATAGATTATTTATTATTTAACTAAAGTTAATTAGATTTTAATAAGGTAGGCATCCAAAAAAGCTAAGTATTCTATTTGAAATACCCAAGTGGCCATAACTTTCGAGGTAAACGGAAGTGCTTCAAACGTGAAAATATATTTTATAAGTTCATAGTCAATATTAATAATTATGCTTGCTATAAAAATTTTAAAATGATAACTTTACTTGATTCCGAGATAGTAGTTATAGATGGGGGTTTCTACGCCAATTTCCACAGGTCCCTTCTGCGCATGCGCCAGCAGTGCGCAGGTTCAAAGCCGTTCATTAGTCGTTCAAGGTCGTTCATTAGGTTCAAAGCCGTTCACTAGTCGTTCAAAGCCGTTCATAGCTATTCATTAGTGATTTAAATCATAGCTGTTCATTGGCCGTTTAAACTCGCTCATTATAGCCGTTCTAGAACGAATCATAGCTGTTCATTAGTCGTTTATAGCCGTTCGAAAACGGCTATAATGAACGACTTTAAACGGCCAATGAACAGCTATGAACGGCTTTAAACGACTAATGAACGGCTTTGAACGACTATAGTGAACAGCTATGAACGATTAATTAACGGCTTTGAATGACTAATAAACGGCTTTAAAAATGTGCGCTGCTGGCGCATACGCAGAAGGGACCTGTGAAATTTGGCGTAGAAACCCCCATCTATAACTACTTGAGATATTCTAATTGGCCACTTAACGTGAATCACCCTGTATACTATTATCATCCAAATTTGACAGTTTTAAAAATGGGAATTTTAAACTTTGCATATTTTTAGTGGTAACTATAGTAAAATGATTTGTAGAAATTAAAAAACTCTAGGTAGTTATTATCAATGCGTTGTTGTTACGAGATTAAAGTTCTTGGTCAGTAAAACATTTTTCTTGGAACGAATCTTACATTTTTCTGGACGATTGCGTGGAGTGAGACAATAATTAAAATATTTTTAAAAGCATTTCAAAAGTATGCAAGGGAAAGGAAAAACGATTAACAGTTTATATGCGGGTTTTGTTTTGTCGTTGTATACACTATATCCAATTTATTTAAAATTATTATAAAACCAAATGATTTCATATATTTACCTAAAATTGTTTAAAACTTCTAAACTAATAGGTATTGGCTCTACTACTACGTATCCCTCTGGACCTTCAAATTCAGGTGGAACTATTACGGGTGCTAAGGACAGGGACTACAATGATGTAAATTATCCGGATGGTTCAAATAAGGATAGAGATAATCAAAATGAAAATGGTGGTCAATTAAATTTTGGTAGTGTAGGTAAGGGTAAGTGTTTAAATATTTGCATAAACTAATAATCGTTTATTTACTAAAGAGGTTTAAATTAGGTTCATTTAAAAGGTGTAAGTCTAATGCCGGGTTAAAATAATTTTAAAAAAACACACACAAGTAAACGAACTTTGTTTTTGAATAAGAGTTTGTTAATTTCCTTGCAACGGTTAGTACTAATACATTCAATCAGCATTCTTTAGTGTTCAAATATATAAAAAACGATTTATACAAAGTATGATCGATGTTCTTTTAAAGTGACAAATAAAAGTAAATATTTTATTAATTAGAATAAAGTTGAACATCAATTCGCATTAATTTCCGACATTCTAATGAAAGGTCACCGTTAAACACCCTGTTTAATGTATACATCTCAGAACTGAAAAAATAATGAGAATACCTTATTGCCGCATGAATGGCACACTAGTATTATGGTCGAATGCTTGGAATTTTATCTTATTCCAGGTTGCCAAACACTTATTTAAGTTGGCAGCTTCGTTACAATTGACTGTAACTTCGTAGCGATCGACGCCTGCAAACTTTGAAAGTAAGTAATAAGAACGATATGATTTTGAAACGATATGGTAACCATGGTAATAAAGTTATACCTGTCACCAGTTGTCAGTTATTGTCAGTAAACTATAACAATTTATTATGGCTAAATACGCGCTTCAAGAACGTTTGGTTATTATCCAAAAATTTTACGAAAATAGACGATCTTTGGTGAACACTTATCGCGCACTTCGCGAAAACTTTGGTGTAAATAATCGTCCTCCTTTGCTTGCCATTCGTCGCATCGTTGAGAAATTTGAAAATAATTTTACTCTTCACGATGTAAAAACACCAAGAAGACATCGAAACGCAAGAACTGTTGAGAATATTGCTGCTGTAAGAGTTAGTGTTGCAGTTGATTCTAATTTATCAATTCCTCGTCGTGCTCAAGAGTTAAGGATTAAAAAAACAACAACATGACGTATTTTGAAAGAAGACTTGAATTTACACCCGTATACGATTGTTTTGACCCAAGAACTTAAGCCACTGGACCATCGTCGGCGCAGAAAAATTTCTGCTTGGAGTTTAGAACAACTTGAAAGGTATCCTAATTTTGCCAAAAAAATTATCTTTTCAGATGAAGCTCATTTTTGGTTAAGTGGATACGTTAACAAGTAAAATTGCCGTTTTTGGTGTGAAAACAATCCACAACAGATTCATGAGAAGCCTTTGTATCTGCTAAAGGTAACTGTATGGTGTGGTTTATGGTATGGTGGCATCATCGGACCATTTTTTTTCAAAATGAGGCAGGAGATGCAGTTACAGTGAACGGTGAACGATATCGACAGATGTTAAGAATTTTTTTGTGGCCAAATTTAGATGCACTTGATTTGGAGGATATGTGCTTCCAGCAAGACGGTGCCACATGTCACACTGCTCATGAAACTATCGATATACTGCTAGAAAAGTTTGACAAAAGGATAATTTCAAGGAATGCTACTGTTCAGTGGCCTCCAAGAAGCTGTGATTTAACTCCTTCAGATTACTTCTTGTGGGGCTATTTGAAATCTAAGGTTTATGAAAACAGACCACAAACACTTGATGCATTAAGGTTGAACATTGAACCCTGCATTCGTCAGATCACGCCCGATTTATTGCAAAAAGTCATCGAAAATTGGGTTCGTCGAATTCGCTCGTGTACACGAAGTCGCGAAGGACATTTAAACGATGTGTTATTCAAAACATAAATGTTATCGACTATACTTTAAGATAATATAAAACGTTTTGTTGTATCTGAAATTATTTTAATTTTATTTTATTTTGAAATCGTATCGTTCTTATTGGAAAACCCTTTACTTGGTTATGTAAATATTATTGGGTTTATTATAAGGTAAACACAACAATTAAAAAAAAAAGTTGCTATGTTGATATTGCTTCATTTTTCTCACTGGACACAGTGGCAATATTAATACCAATACCTATTGTTTTTTGAAGTTAATTATCACCAAAACAATAATAACAAATTTAAATAAACCGACGAACAGGTTAACAAAAGGTAAGTATCAAAAAAGTTACCTTGTCAGACTTCCATTGTCTTTATTTTATTACTTAACACAACGTTTCGTATCGTTCCTGGATAGGAAATGGGTAAGAAATATTCCATAGGTAATACAGTTAGCTTGCTGTAAAAAGCATCAAATACACTTTCTTGTATCATAATCTTAACTGATTGTTTGAAGGTGGTAGACAATGAAGTAATATTAAAAAAAGTACCTTGGCGGACTTCCATTGTCTTTATTTTGTAACTTAATACAACGTTTCGGTTAGTTAGTATCTCTAACTCTTTTCCAGTGTAAACTCAATTATAATTCTAAGGCTACTGTCTTAAATACTATCCATGTGCAATGAAGCTTGATGACTCCGCCTACGTGCTTATTGGAGTGTGAAGTTGAGCTGTTGGTTTTGGACAAGAAGAGGCTTCCAGATATTGGGGATATCTATATACTTGGTTTACTAAATATATGGGTATTTTGATTCATGAAAGCTGCTTCTTTGAATTCTCGTTTTCTCCAGTGCTGTTCCGTGTCCAAAACCTTGGCTTCTGACCACTTTATGTTGGTTGGTTCATATGTACATGTTCCGCTATACCTGATCTCGAAGTTTCACCTCTTTGAGTATGTTTTAGATGTTCCTTAACTCGTACGGGAACGGGAAGAGGTCTTTTTGTTGCACCAATGTACGATTCGCCTCACTCGCAAGGAATTTGTGATAGATACAATTTTTGTGTTTTCATTACGGGGGGTTTTTGCTTTTGTAAAAAAGCTTCCAAGCGTATTTCCGGATTTAAAGGCTGTTTTGATATTATAGTTTTTGGTTATCGTTCTAATATTTTTAGAAATCCCCTTAACGTAAGGTACCGTAAAGCGGGGTTACTTCGAACGGGTTGCCTAAATTCGAACATTCCCTCCTCGTTTCGCTTTTCTCGTAGTCACGCGCATATTCTTAGAGTGGTCGAACTTGTTTGATCGCGAATCAAAAGTAGGCAGTCGGTCGAATATCTTCGCGGTGTTTGGACCAGATTTGAACGGTAAGTAACTACGGAATAAATTTTACAATGTAATTCGTATTTTTAACTTTTTATAGATGGGTTGCAAAGAAACCTCTGTAACACTGATCCTCAAAGTCATATCTCTATATAATCTTGTAGAAATATTGCTTGACATGTCCTTAACATGACTTGCAATACAAATTTTGTTTTTAGTAAATAGGGTAATTCCAAAAAAAATTAAAAATATTATTTTACTTTTAGTGGGTTAACTTCGAACACGGTCCGAAAGTATAAAAAACAGCTTGGGGCCGCACATTATGGCAATTATACGAAAGCATCTTTAGAAAAGGCACTCGAAGACCTGCGAAATAAGAAAATTAATTATAGACAGGCCTCGGAAGTTTACGGTATACCGCGGTAATATTGAATCAGATCAAGCTTTTATTGTGAATAATTATGTTTTCGTGACCTTTAAATGTCAAAAAAATACTGAGAGATTTTTTGTCGGCAAAATTACTGAAGTTTTTCCTGACCAACCCAAGCTTTTATTGGTAAACTTTTTAAGGCAAAAATCATCTGACAAACTACACAATTATTTTCATTACCCAGATGTTTAAGGAGAAATCGATACACATTTATGGATTTACCCGCAAAATGTTCCATCGAATAAACTTTTGTTTAAGTTTTTATTTTGTTTATTCGTATTTACTTTTAAGAAGTTTTGTATTTGGTGATTATTTTTACTTTGCAGTGGCATAAAAATTTAGTTTTAAATTTATTTGGCTTAGGACGTTTAGATTAATGTTACAAATCATTTTGTTTCTTAAATAAAGCATTCTTTATCAAAAAACATGTATTATTTTTTTAAATTTTAAAGCTCCTATAAGCCTAAAAGGTTTTAATTGTTCGAATTTACACATATCAGGTCTAAAATGAAATTTCTGTGCGTTTTAAGCCTATGTTCGAACTTACCCCACCCATAGGGGTAAATTCGAACAACTTTTATCAATAAAAAAAAAATAATATATAATTTTTTTCATAATTATGAAGATCGGAATGACTAAAGGAAGGTTCAATAATGTTATATTTAAATTTTGGGTAATTTTTCTTAACTTGCACCAACGCAATGTTCAAAAAACCTCAAAAAACCGTTCGAAGTAGCCCCGCTTTACGGTATTGTAAGAAATGCTTGCTCCTCGTTAAACCTTCAAACAAACAAAAGTAGTAATAACATATATCGCATCTCCGGAGAAACACCGACGTAAGTGCAAATTTGTAGTCGAGAAAATAATTTAAAGGTTTGAGAATGCTTAAAACTGAAAAGAAATACACTGCAATAAAGTTGCTAAGAATTTAAATACAAATTAACATTCTTTAATTTGTATAGCTATTAGGTGCAGTTCGAATTTTAACGACTTTTTACAATTTGTTTCTCTTAGAGGGGTTAAAAAGGCAGTACCCCCTCAATTATGTCATTGCGGCCGTAGTGGTTCGTAATTTTTTTAAATTTAAGACAAAACAAAATTTAATTAAATAGGTGATTGCAATAAAAGACGAAGTTGTTTGCTACATTTTAATGAAAATTAAACTGGAAAAGGGAATTATAAAAATTTCCGTAATATTTAGGTACGAAAATACAGTTGCGTCTTTATTGGTTCAATAAAATTTAATTAAATTAAAATTAAATTAAGCAACAAAGACAGAAAGTACATTTAAGTGTATGTTGCTTCAAGAGCCAATTTTTTCGTGCTATTTCCACAAAGACATAGGCGGCATCTGGCGACAGAAGTTTAAGATACAATTATGACTTTGTAATTCCAGATATGTTAATGGTTTTGCTATATTTTGCCATCAAAATATGACTTCAGGAAAAATTTGCACTTACGACGTTGTTTCTCCGGAGGTGCGATATAATATAAAATATTTTGGCTTTGATATAATTTCACATCGTTGCCAACTTTTCTCTAGTGGAAAAAAATGATTTTACCAAAGATTAGACCTTGCCGAGCGAAGCCATTTTAAAACACAGAGTCTTATGGTGGTATAAGTATTCTATACTTATTTGTTCAGTTCTGATGTATACACCTATTTTAACTATACCTATATGTTTTTAAAAGCTCCACAAACCGTAAACAGTATTGGTATTTTTGTTATTTAATTTTAACGCTTTACAGGAACAACATCTTGTTCAAAATGTGCTCCTACCATTGTCAGAAATACTGGAACCAAACCGTTTAAAGTGCCACCTGGTGGATTTGCAAGGTAAATTCTAAATTATATGTTCAATGACGTATACGTTCAGCTATACTATACATGCAAGATGATTAGAGTATCTTTAACGTAAAAAAAGTTTCTACGAAATAATATAATATATTCTAATTCTGGAATTCTTATTTCCATGCAAGAATGGTTTTATAATACACCTTAATATTAAGACAAAAAATAACACAGTGTCATCACTCATCAGTAAAGTGTTCATTAATAATAGTAGGGGAGCCCAACAGGGGATTTTGGGATTTACTCAAGCGCGGCAGATTAGCATACCTTGCACCCTGTTGAGTACCTCTGCCATGTCTAAGCCCTCTATATAGTGCCGCGCGTGTACGGCAGCTGATCAGAATAGTAAAAAAATCGATAGCTGGATTTACTCGAGCGCGTCAGATTAAGGTATGGTGGGTTAATTACATGCTAAAGAGTCTGCATTTCAATAATCTGACGATTTGAGCGTGACGTAAGGGAGTGGAAGGGTCACAAACTTGCAAAAAAAAGTCACATGGACATTCTCGAGCACGGTCAATTTTTTTTTATTTTGAAGGAAATAATTCAAGGATAACGGGAAAAATATAATCTGCCAATTACCACAAGCCGAAGTAACAAAAATCGTCAATAAAGTTTATTAGCGCGTGCAGCTGCAATGAAGCACTCCGCGCCTCAATGTCGCTTTCTTTATCACTCACTCTCTCGCACCGTCCCCACACTACTTTCCGTCAGCCATCACGCCATCACAGGCTGATCACAGCATTCGTGGGATTAAATGTACAGGGTTATTATTTTACATTTTAGTTTGTCCCACTTTTAAAAGCCTGCAACTTTTTTGTTTTTTGAGTTAGCGCATTCACTCAAAAAGTAGGATGTAGAACTTTTGGCCAAGTATTTATGGGTTTTGTTAAAAATTACAGTAGGTGTCACATATCACATTTAAAATCAAACATTTAATTTTTTTAAATGAGACACTCTGTATATTAGAAGCGCATTAGATGGTTCCTTCTCTTCCGATTTCAAAAATATAACACACTTATGCATTCTTCTCTTAATTCCATCAAAAATATGTAAAAATAATATTATACCTATTAAAAAGCATCAAGATAGTTATGAAACCGTTTTGTTGTTATTGATTTTGTCTTTATTTATATCGCAGTCTGTCACTCTTATTGTTATTACTCGTTCCGAATTTTGTACCGAAATATTTTTGTAAGTGAATTAAATTTTTAAGATTTAAGAAAAAAAAATCATGAATTTTTTTTTAACGGTCAGATTAACAAAATCCCTCAAAATAATCGTCAGATTATGAATCAGCCCGACCAGGACACCAAGCTGAACCGTCGGTATAAAAATCTGACGCGCTTGAGTATGTCAAAATAGCATTTTTTTTGCATTTTCGAAAAGTCGCCACGAGCTTGCGTCACATCCGAATCGTCAGTCTATTGAATGGGAGCTTCCTTAGGGATTCCTTAACATCCCCTCTGAATATCTGACACGCTCGAGTAATTTTTTTTCCCCATTTTTAACCCTTCCGTACCGCCGCCCCCACCATCAAAACCGGCAGATTAATGTACCTCCGTCATGAGAGTCACATGGGGCATATACACTATTAATATCTGACGCGCTCGAGTATATCCATGTGACTGTTTTTTTTTACATTTTTGAATGCCTGTAGTAACTCCCCCCACCGGTGAAAGGGTACCCATGATATGACATTTTTTCCTTTCTACCATCCAATCTTCAAGATCCAATAGGTCCCCACGACGCTCGAGTAAATCCCCATTTAGCATCGTGGGCTCCCCTACTATAAGTGGAAAATAAATTTTAGTGGTGGGTAAAAAATCAAAATTATCTTATGCAGCTGAAATTTTTGCATGTTGGCGAGAAACTGCATTTAAAAAAACTTTTTCTAATAACTTTTTTTGATATTTTCAGAAATAACCCCACTTTTGAATTATTTTTTGGAAAAAATTAAAATTTGACAGATAATGCGAATCACGCGACTAATAGTTTTTTGTTTAATTTTCATCTCGATCGAAGCAGAACTTGATGCCAAAGTGAAATTTCAAATAAAGTTATTAATAAAAAAAATCCCATATGATGCGGACTTTACTGGTCACACTGTAGATGTGGCGAGGTCCGTGAAGTTACACTTACTGATCCTAATATTCACAAGAATCAACAAAAAACTTACAAAATACTTTTGTGGGGGTTATATTTACTTTTTTTATGTTGGTACTAAAAATATTACTAAAAAAATCACTAAAATTACAAGCTATTTAAAATCAAATTAGAACATTTCCTAATTTCGTGCGATGCAAATAAAATTTCATCAGCATTGCAATTTTTTATTGCAATTACATTGACTGCACCTAATGTAAACAGGCTATTTATTAGGAACTTCTAACAAGGTTTATAAATTTAATAAAATATGAATAAATATTTTTTAATTTGCTATCCCTAGGTTATTCTTTGAGTGCTCATTTCCGCGAGAAACTATAGTAAAGCTAAACAAGTAATTAATTATTCCAAGCTGAAATGGAATACACATTATTAGTGCGCAAAACGCAGCTTTAACGCAAGTTTACTTTTAAACCACAACCATTTACATTAACAGTATAATTTTCTATTTACTATTAATAATTAACGATTAATTAAAGTGTAATCTGTATACAACATTTTTCTAGGGCCCATGTTCAATCCATAGATCTTTATCCATATAATGATTCATCGGAATCAAGTCAAGCAGAAAAAGGTCTAGAACGAGAGCAACTAAATGAGGCTTCCAGTGAACCATCTATAAATAAAATAGAAGAAGCAGAATCAAAAAGTCTTTCTGATAATTCGACTGCTGAATCAACAACAAATGAAAGTAGTTAGGCTTTAATAAATAAACAGTTAGGCCAGTTGTGTTGTTTATGTAAAATTATATTTTTTTTAAAGCTGGTTTAAGAAAACCATGATGTAAGAAGTTAAGTTACAATATCCGTCCAGTTTTAAACAGCGGGGACGAAATTATTTATATTGTTTAAACAATATTTTAAATATTTATAGAAGAAATTCAGTTTTGTTATACAGGGTGATTCTTTAAGGGTGGCGACCGGCCATATCTCGGAAACTACTAGGCATAGAAACTTGGAGAAAAAAAAATTACGATTAAAGCGGTCATGAGAAAATTACTTTTAAGTTCCTCATTTCGCCGCAAGGGGGCACAATTAAATTTTATTTTTAATTCTAAATTTCTCCGAAATTTCCCATATTAAGGTATAACTCTGATTACATCATCGAAAAGCTTAGACAATTCTGCATCATTTTGGTTTAAGGCTCATTGGCGTACCGGCCTTGATAAGAGTGGGGGAAGCTATTGAATGTGCAAACATTAAAATCGCTGTAACTTGTAAACGACTTATCCGATTTTACTAAATTTAAGCTTGTTTGGAAGGGAAAGGTAAGTATCTTCAATCGCCGTATCCAATAGTACACGATAGTGTTTAATAAATTGCTAGAGGGCGCAATTTGTAATAATAACAGTTTTTTCGATTTTATCCCGGAAATTCAAATCATACGGTATAACTATGACATCATAATCGAAAAGTAGATGAAATTTGCAAGAAAAGATATGAAGACCGCAGTTCGATATCTTTCTTCGTTTCAGAGTTATTGCCAAAACAATAATTTTTAATACAAATTGCGCCCTCTAGCAATTTTATTAGAACTTATCTTGTACCATTGGATAGGACAATTGAAGGTACTTACCTTTCTCTTCCAAACAAGCTTAAATTTAGTAAAATCGGTCAAGTCGTTTAGAAATTACAGCGATTTTAATGTTTACAGTTTCACTTGATAAGAGTGGGAGAAGCTATTGAAAGTGTAAACATTAAAATCGCTGTAACTTCTAAACGACTTATCCGATTTTACTAATTTTAAGCTTGTTTGGAAGAACCTTCAATTGTCGTATCTAGTGGTACAAGATAGTTTCTAATAAAATTGGTAGAGGGCGCAATTTGTATTAAAAATTATTGTTTTGGAAATAACTCTGAACCCGAACAAAGATATCGAACAGCGGTCTTCACATCTTTTCTTGCAAATTTCATCTACTTTTCAATTATGATGTCATAGTTATACCGTATGATTTGAATTTCCGGGATAAAATCGAAAAAACCGTTATTATTACTAATTGCGCCCTCTAGCAATTTTATTAAACACTATCGTGTACTGTTGGATACGGCGATTGAAGATACTTACCTTTCCCTTCCAAACAAGCTTAAATTTAGTAAAATCGGATAAGTCGTTTAGAAGTTACAGCGATTATAATGTTTACACATTTAATAGCTTCCCCCACTCTTATCAAGGTCGGTACGCCAATGAGTCTTAAACCAAAATGATGCAGAATTGTCTAAGCTTTTCGATGATGTAATGAGAGTTATACCTAAATATGGGAAATTTCGGAGAAATTTAGAATTTAAAAAAAAAATTTTAATTGTGCCCCCTTGCGGCGAAATGAGGAACTCAAAAGTCATTTCCAGAATTTTCTCATGACCGCTTTTATCATAATTTTTTTTCTCCAAGTTTCTATGCTTAGTAGTTTCCGAGATATGGCCGGTCGCCACCCTTAATGAATCACCCTGTATATCAATAATTTAGAATAGAAATATTCCACTGAACTCTTTAACTAATACTATAAGAATGTTTATGCAAAAGTAACAAGAAACAGCCTCTAGCAAATGCCAAGAGTTTACATCATAAAATTTTGCTTTGGGACTATATTATTTGTTCGTTTTTGAGAATAGCTTTATGAGCTAGTTGCATTTTACCATATGTGTCCCTTTTATCAAAATTGTTCCTACAGATGTGATTAATATTGGAATTTGGAATACTGCTTATTGTCTTTAGAATCCAAACCGAAAGCATACATCAAGCTGGGATCTCTATTTCTTGTTGTAATATGTCATAATATTTCAACAAGTAAGTTTGAGAAACATTCGATAATCCCAAGAACAATGTAATAATACTCTATCTATAACTCTATAAAATAAAGCAAAGCTTGATGTGGCTTTTTTTTTACCATGGGAATTTTCCCAAAAATCCTTATGGTAAACATATATTAAAGGTAGCATTTTTATTATCTAATAAAAATTCTGGATAACTTTTGTTTTTGAGTTTTTTCACTACCTTTTTTAAGGGGGGTAGGAGGGGACAACAATATTGCAATGCAAAAATATTTACAACTTTGGTTTGGCTTATCGGGATTAACCAAATTTGAATCCGTTAAATAGGGATTCTTTTGTTTTATCAATTTTCAATAAAAGTCGTTCTGAATTTCGTTGCGACAGCTAGAAGGCGCTATTAAGCAGATTCAACGATTTCTTAATTTTTCTCAAAATGTTTAAATACACCGATATATATTTTTTAACTTCAGCAGAAAGAAGAATAAATAAGTAGAATATCTATGAATGCCGCAAGTCAATATCTTTTGTGAAACCGGAGATATGGAAAATATAATATAAAAATGAACTCCACAAGAACACACAATTAATAGGGTATTTGTAGGCAAGAAGTTACAAATGCCATACCATTGTGTCTTCTACAAAGCTATAATCATAACTTCTTTAAATTAATGCTTTGTATTTTACATTTATTTACAAAAAAAAAATAATAGAGGATGATTGCAATAATGAAACAAATTGCAGTAAAATTGTGAAGTGGGCTGTGAAACAAAAAAATGCAAGAAGGCTTTGATTTAAAATATGAAATAGTAGGAGTCAAAATGAGTTAAATTTAGATATCCCGGGTGTCCACGGAAGGTGGTTCCGCCCCTCTCACTTTTTTGTTTTTCAAGATAATAGAATAAAATTCAGGGAATTTGTATACGACATAAAACTGAATTTTTTGACAGGTGACTCAACATTCTACAACTTCCGGTTTAACCGGAAGTGACATAAACTTTCGATTTTTAAATGGGGCACCTGGTATATTTTTCCTTTTTTTGACTCCATATGACATTCTAAATACAATGATGTGTCACTTGTCACTTTTTGTCACCAAGAAAATATTTTTTTTCCAAATTTATTGTTATGAATACATTAAAATCACTTATTTCAGTTCTTTAATATTGGGGAAAATACAATTTTACTATTTTTGGTCCAATGCTATGTGCTTTGTAAAATTTAATCTTTAAAGTTGTATAACTCATTTTTTTTAAACGGCAACATGGTGGCTCGTCGGGTTAAGGAAAAAGAGCATTTTATTACGATTATTTTGATATCATACACCATTAGGTTTTAGAAAAGCTGCCATTAAAAAACTTTAAAAAGTTAACTTAGAACTTTCCTAAAATGAAGCACTTTTTGAGAATAAATTTAAATTTAAATGAATCAAGTAGCTTGTGACCAGCAAAACTGATAAAACAATATTATGCCTTGAAGAAAGTTGACATTGAAAATACTAGTTTTACAAAGAGTGAAAAAGTTGATATGTTATTATTGTCAGGCTCATTTCGCATTTTTGGAACCAGTTTTGGGTACCTAATATAGTGCCGGGTTGGATGACGCCTATTAAAATATCTTTGTGCTTAAAGTCGTGCAGCATCGGTTGAATTATTACTACATTCTCCAAACACTAATAATTAGTTGTACACCCGGTGTAAGTAATTGATTTGGTGAGTTTGAAAACCGCTTGAATTCCAAAATGTCACATTTTAAATTGAGATAACCATGTTTTGTAAAATATGTTTCCTCGTCGATTGGACATAAAAACCGTACATTTACATCAACCGTTAAGGCTGTTTAGCAGCGGTTCCTAATGAGTAATGAGGACAATAATTGCACATGTCCATTTTTCAAGTGACGTTATTGGACATGTACCGTTTTTGAACTTACCGATTCAATTGTGTATTTGTGTATCTGGGCATCTACAAATTAATATGTATCTAATGACATTAGAAAATAATTTTATATTTATGCCAGAAGTAAGGTTGTTAAAATTGTAGAGACTATATTATTTATAATAAAATATTATTTAATTTAACTTAAAATACGAGAGGCACTATAAATAAAACATACAAACGATTTTTTTTTAATTTCACCCCTATAACAATAACAAACCCAAACAAACAGAAAAATAAATATAAAACTAACAATCAAAACAGAAAGTAATGGCTATACTAATAAAATAAACCATATTACTGGCACAAAAATGAGAATAGTGTCTGTCCCATAGATATTTAGGTACCTTCAGGGCAGTCGAGAGCCAGGTCAGGCCCGGGAGCTGTGCGGCATCCCGGGCCCACTCCTAGGGCTGCTAGATTTAAAATATAAAGCGGGAGGTAGGGTCCTAGCCAGTGGCGGCTCGTGACTTATTAGCTTGGGGGGTGCACTAAAAGCCCGCTGCAGGCGAAATGCGCCGCAGGCGAAGTTTTTTTTAAGACCAACCCCAAATTTGGTCAATAATTTTTAATAAATATTTTAAAAAGTTATGATTACCTTCTTCTTATTTTATTGAAAATAAAATAAGATAAAAAAAAATAAAAAAGGCGAATTTATTTTTCATTAGTGGGTACGTTATTTAAAAGTAAAGTTCATTCTTCTGTTTTTATTTGCAGCAAACTTATCAATAACAATAAACTCTCTAGATTTACACTTTGTGGTCTGTGTTAGTTAATTTCGAGTTTAGGTCTTCCCTCAATTTTAATTTTAATTTTTTGCTCAATACTTAATGAGCTAAAATTGTTTTTCAAATATTCCACATTCATAGTCGTTTTGGCATTAAAACTGTTCATTTTTATTAAAATAAATGTTTACTACCCCAAAATAATAACAAAAATATAATTTTTAAATAAGAAACCCATTGTTGGTCAATTCTAAAATGTACAAAATTTTCGGGTAGGTTCTCCAAAAAAGATGAAAATTTATAAATTCTTCGAATAATAAATCGATGTTAATACAAATATTGGGCCGGACGGGCGAGGGCAAAATGTATCGTTATTTGATACTTGCAATAATATTAATTATTCGCCAACTCGCCTAACAATTTACATCTATGTAATGTTTATAAAGTAATTTTTTGTCAACAGAGATTTTATATTTTTTTTATAATTTAACATATTTTTTAACTGTGCAGCCCGAGTACGGGCCCTTAAAAGAGACGTGGGCCCGGGAAATTTGCCCCCCCCCCTCTTGTCAGCCCTGGGTACCTTTAGAGGCAAACAATAATCACGACAGTGGCAAATTTATGGCCCCGCGCATGTAAACAATGCTACGCACGATTAGATATGCGCACTGCAATATTATCATTTGACAAATGGAAAAATAGACAGGTCCGGGCTTTAAAATTTAAGTTCTTGCTCAAGAATATGTAACAGTTTCAATTTATTTTTACGTGTAAACAGCTAAAATTTGCCCCAAATTCTTGCCAAAAAATTGGAATTTCTTCTCAATTTTTGATTAAATTGGGACATAATGTAGTGACTTCTGGCATTTTTGGCAGATGCAAACCAGTCAGATTTTTAGGATAGAAAATTGTTTTTAAAGGGGTTGTTTCTAAAATTTGTTGTGTGTACCTAACCTCAAATCAAATATTAGTTGGTATATAACTTGTATTGATCTTTACAATTTGGCTAAAACTTATGTACGTGTAAAACATTTTCATGCACAATTTCATTTCGAAGAATTTGAAAAAGTTTTTGCCCGAGAAGTTGACCCGTGGAATACTTTCACCCTTGGATAGTGCCCGAAAAATAGGCGTACTTAATTAGATTGCAGGGATGCAAATGAAATATACCAAAACATGCATCGGCATAATCTGTCTTGGTGTGTGTTTTTCTTCATTTTCATACCTTGTTTGTGAAGCGTAGGCCTAGTTAAATTGATCATAATAAAATAAAGTTGTACGTACAGGGTCCGCCATTTAAAACTCCCCAGGCCCGTATTTAGCTTAATTGGGGAGCTACGAATTTGTGCGACATACCAAATTGTAGGTTTTACGAAGGTCTTTAAAAGTTTGTACAGTGTGTCCTAAAAAAGTATTTTTAAAAGAAATTATTATGGATAACAAGTTAATTTCTTTGAATTTTTTTTCCCTTGCCCTGTATATCAAATCGGTGATAAGAGTTTGATGCAAGTTGTAATAAGCTTTAATTTTAGTTATGATAACTCATGTCAAATTTTCATTCGTTTTCGTGAAAAAGACCAAAAACACGATATTCTCGTTACAAAAATAAAATTGCTTTAAAATTATTTAATTTGTAAAAAAGAAGAAAGAAAGTCAGTTTTTCTTTCTAGCAGTTTTTTATAGCATCACACTAACTTCGTAGTTGGCCTTGCAAAATTTGTTCTCTTACATTAAACATATTATTTAAAAGTGCTATAAGTTGCCAATGATTGACTGTTTTATAAGCAATGGTTCAATTTACAAATGTTGAGAAGACTGAGTTTCTTTTAATTTATGGTGAATGCAATAGAAATGCTCGACTGGCTTGTAGAGTGTATTCTCAAAAGTTTCCTGGCATGCGCTGCCCTGATCACAAAACTTTAAAAGCGTTGATCAATAATCTTCAAAGGTATGGATCTTTTACTAAACCTAAGAGGGAAAGAAATAGACCGGTAAGAAATAGTATTAACACAAATAATGTTATTGGTGCTGTTATTGAGAATCCCCATACCTCAATAATTGAATTAATTAGTGAGACCACCAATGTTACTTCCACTTCCGTTAGAAGGATTCTAAAAAAAAATGGGTATCGCGATTATAAAATCATTTTGGTTCAGGAACTTCGCTTCGACCAGGAGATTACGAACGGAGGCTAAATTTTATAGCTGAAATGTCTATTATAAAGGAGGACATTAGAAATTTTCTTTATAACATCCGCTGGAGTGACGAGTGTACATTTAATGAAAGCGGTAGTTTAAATAGACACAACATGCACTACTGGAGTAATATAAATCCGCGTTGGACGCGCCACAGAAATTTCCAAGTAAGGTTTAAAGTGAACGTGTGGGCAGGAATACTTAGGGGAAGACTGATTGGTCCTCAATTTTTCGAAAATAATTTGAACGCCCAAATCTACCTAAATTTTTTACAAAATGAATTACCCATTTACTTACCAGATGTTCCCCTGCGAGAAAGAAGATATATTTGGCTTCACCAAGATGGCACTGCTCCACACAATGCCCGTATTATTTCCGACTATTTAAATGCTACTTTTAGAAACCAATGGATTGCCAATGCAGGACTGATAAGATGGCCGGCGAGGTCGCCGGATCTAAATCCCCTGGATTTCTTTCTTTGGAGCTACCTAAAGAATTTTGTGTATGAAACTCAACCCCTTGATGTCGAAGATTTAAAAAATAGAATACGCAATGGCTGTAATTCTATTCGACGCAATATTCTACTACGTACCGTAAAATAAATGGCGAATTGGTGAAAAGATTTAATTTTTGTATCTACGTTAACGTACAAAATTTTGAACAATATTTAAATTAATCGTTTAACTTTTTTCTTTAATGTTTTAAGCTATTATAATGAATAAAATAACGTTGCCAAAGTATTTAAAAGCCATTTTATTTTTTTAACGAGAATATCGGGTTTTTGGTCTTTTTGACGAAAACGAATAAAAATTTGACATGAGTTATCATAACTAAAATTAAAGCTTATTACAACTTGCATCAAACTCTAATCACCGATTTGATATACAGGGCAAGGGAAAAAATATTCAAAGAAATTAAGTTGTTATCCATAATAATTTCTTTTAAAAATACTTTTTTAGGACACACTATATACACTTTTAAAGACCTTCGTGAAACCTACAATTTGGTATGTCGCACAAATTTGTAGCTCAACAATTAAGCGAAGTACAGGCCTGGGGAGTTTTAAATGGCGGACCCTGTATATCAAGATACTTACATCACTACTCCATACTTACTGAAAATATGAAATACCAGGTCTTTTACCCCCATTTGATGTAATGACATTGACAAACATAATTTACTCAGAATCAAAGTGAGAAGGCCTTCATTCCGTTAAAAGTTAAGGTGGAATTTTCAACGTCATTTAATCTAGGTATTGCCAATCTATAACCTATTAACGGTTTTTTTTTTAGTTACTTAGTTTATTATTTAACATTTAAATTAAATTAATATCGTCGGCACATTATTTAGGTAACATCTGACATAGGTATTACAAAAATATCAATTTATTTCATTGCTTATTTTGAGAGAATTGTATGGTTGGTGGGAGAATTGTATAGTGAAAGAACAATGACATAATAATGTTTAAAAAAATCTTACCCGATATTTTTTATTATAGGGAATCACCGTTGGATATTTCATAGTAGGTTATTTTGCATAAAATTTCAAGCAATGTATTATTTTTTTTTACTACTTAGTCAATCAATTAGCACTTTTTGTGTAAAAAATGATACATAATTAATATTAATTTATTTCGTAGTCTGCTATAACCGCTACCGGTAATACTGCTCTGGGGCAACGACACCACAAAATGTGACTTAAAGTTTATAATTTTTTATTTTAGTTGTGTGATATTTGATATTGAAATACAACAGAATTCGCAGAATCAGTTCGCTTTGGAAAAAACAAGCAATTAAATTTTCATTATTTATTGTAAACTATTTTTGGCTTAAAACATCAAAAAGACCAGGACGAAACGTTGCAAGCTGCCTTAAACAAACACTTTCATGGCAAATAAAAAATAAAGTCATTTATTTGAATCATGTTTTTATAAAGTGTAGACCTACCTACGGGTTTTTGTAAAAATTTAATGAATTATTTTTTAAATTTCAGTGACATTTTCCGGCTTTTCCGAATATACTTATGTAACACATTTTTGTCGCGTTGATATTTACCCAACGATCTTGATGGTTTAGACTTTTATTTTCTAACCTGCAAATTTTGTAAACAATACTAAAAATAGTAAAATAAAAATTAGTTTTACTGCAACTGTCAGAATATTGCGTCATTTTTAAACTATAATTTTTTTATGATGATGGCTGTGGTCGGAAAATGGCGAATGCGAAAGTATTTCCTATGCATCCGTCATCCGACTATTGGTTGAAATATTATGACGCCAAATTTCACCCGAATGTTTTTGAAAATTATCCGACGTCAGACAAAGTCAAAATAATTTGACCTCTTTTCCATATAATTTTTTCTACCCGACTTTTAAATTTTTTAGGACTTATTACCAGTACTATATTTTCCTTGCTTATAACGATGAATACCATAAATGTATATAAACTTTAAATACAAAAACTGGTAAAAATAACGTAAGTATTGCTTCTATACCCATGACAATGATAGAATGTATAGTTGAAAATAATATATTCGAAGCCATTTTCAGCTTTTATCTTTAAAAAGCCAAAGAAAAATTAAATTACATACAGGATTGGCGACTTTCACGAAAAGTGAGTTTATTTTCACTTATAATCACTTAAGGTTGAATTCTCAACGTCATTCAATCTATTGCCAACCTATAACCTATTTAGCGTTGATTTTTTGAGTTTATTATTTTAATAACTAACATTTAAAGAAAATCAATATCGTCGGTACATTATTTAGGTAGTATCCGATATATTACAAAAATATCAATTTATTTCATTGCTAATTTTGGGAGAATTGTATAGTGAAAGAACAATGAGTGACAATGACATAATAATGTTAAAAAAAATCTTACCCGATATTTTTTGCTATACAATTCTCCTAAAATAAGTTATGAAATTCCTTGATATTTATTAAATATGTCAATTATTACCTATAGAATATCAAGTCGATACTGATTTTCTTTAAATTTTGTATAAAAGCTAGAAAACATAAATAAATCTACGCGAAATAGGTTATAGGTTGGCAAGCATGTTGATACTGCCGCCTTAAACAAGTTTAGACTTTTATATTTCCCGCCTTTTGAAAATTTCCTCATAAAAGCGGTCGAAATTTACCGACGAAACATAGGTAGAGTTAGTTTTTCTTAAAACAAAGCGTTTCGACAGCAGACAACGACATTTGACATTGACAACTGCTCAGCAGTGGGCTGTAGCAAGCTCACGCGTCAAGTTGCGTCATATTATTTTCTCCCGATTTTGGTGTTTTTCAAGTGTTTCTGTGGCTTTTTTTTTGTGTAGTGTGTGTTTTTTAAACATTTAACTTTTAGATTTTATATATTTCAGGGACAGATTTTTTTGGTGTTTATTATTTAAGTTTTAAGGTTTGTACAAACACCATTTTGGTTAACTCATCTATTATCAAATCAATAAAGTGATTGGGTAAACCATTTACTTATCGTTATATACAGAGATAACTAACGGGCAAATACAGCAAGAGGAGATATAGTAGACTTAAAAATATGTAATTTATGCTTAAGATTAACTTAGTTGATTTTCAATAATGGCCGTATGCACCGTTAGTATAATTTCTTACTTAGTGGAACTTTTCGACTTAAGTCACAAAATTCATATGCACGAACAAGAAAACAAGCAAAAGTCGTTCTTAATTTTAAGTTATTAAAATCCTGGACTTAAGAAATTAAGTTGTTCTTATTGTATGACCTATGTTATTACTGTCATTATCTGTCAAGAAATAACATTAACATTTAAGAATTTTCATATTTCTGCAAAAGATTGTGCTTGAATAAAAATACTAAACTGTTTTGCTTCAACCTTTAAAAAAAATATGGAAGTGGAATACGCTATCTTCTTGGAAGACGATTTTGATGTTATTGATATAATTGAAATGAGATTCCCACGCAGACAATACGATAGAGAAGAGTATTTTGATACCTACTCTGGACAATTTATCGTTTTTCCGTCGATTTCGCTTACGAAAGAACACGGTTTTACAAGTGCAATAATGTTACAAGAAATTGAACATTTATAAGAATTTAATAATGATTTGTTTGTAAGTAAAGCGATAGTTCTTTAGGCATACTTTTACATAATAATATCTTAAATAGCTAATTTCCGTTTGCGTTTTTTTTTTCGTCATTTTCACCCATTGTGTTGCAATAAAAAGGAATAACAACAATAAACTTTTGATTTTAATCAAGTTCGCCTGTTCAAATCGCAAGGGCGCGGTAAATATATGTGAGGTTAGGTTGTTAGAAATAGGCTATGTTTCGATAAGAAAGATGCTTATTTAAATGTTTTTTGCCATTATTTAAACGCAATTACCTCAAAAACTTATTGAAATATTGAGATTAATAAAGTACAACTTTTTTTGCGTAAAAAAGATCCTTCTTTTATAATTTGAGGTCAGAAATGTGTGAGACAAAAAATATATGCGAGAATTTTTCAAACTCATATTGTGTAGCTATCGTTCTCTAGGAGGTATCTTAAAACTCATTATGCCCTTGCTTGCCCTCAAAAGTGTAACTACTCCAAATTTGATTCATATCCGCTTAACATACAATATTATAAGTAAATATTTACTTGTATCACCCTGTATTTCTTACACCGTATAAGACTTAAAGATGAAGAAACAAAAAACAAAGTTACCAAAAATCTTAATGAGAAAATACTGGCAACCATAAATCCGCAGACGGCAGAGGAAGCTAACATGGGTGACGTATGGGAAGAAATGGAGGTTGCCATGACCATGTTGCAGAGGCAGAACTAGGACATAAACGAAAAGCACAAAAGCACGATTGGATGACAGATGAGATACTAGCGCTGTTTGAGGAACGAAGAGGGTACAAGAACAAAGGGAATGGTGATAACTACAAAAAAATCCAGAAAGTCATTAGAACGAAGATAAGAACCGCTAAGAATGAGTGGCTGAAGCAACAGTGTGAAGAACTAGAACAACTGCAAAGAATACACGATGACTTCAACCTACACAGAAAGATAAAAGAGACGGCAGGAATATATAGAAAGAGTCAATTCTCTAACGTAGAAAACGATCAGGGAGAATTAGCGCAGGATGATCAACAGCGTAAAATCATATGGGAAAACTATATTAGCAACCTTTTTGCCGATGAAAGACCTGCTGTTGAAAATGTAGACGACAAAGACCTCTCTGGACCTCCCATCACAAAAGAGGAAATTATAAGAGCGATCAATACATCCAAAAATAGAAAGGCGATTGGCCCAGACCACATACCGGTCGAGTTGCTCAAACTATTGGACGACAAAAGCATCACAGTTCTTCAGACGATATTTAATCGAATCTATAACACAGGCGAATATCCCGCCAAATGGTTAACATCGAATTTTATCCCCTTGCCAAAAAAGAACGATGCAACAAAATGTGAAGACCACAGATTAATCAGCCTCATGAGTCACACTGAAGATATTCCTTAAGATCATCCACTACAGAATATCAATAAAATGCGAAAGAAACATCGGATCCACACAATTTGGATTCAGACGAGGTTTAGGCACGAGAGAAGCACTAGTTGCGACTTAAGTACTAATTCAGAACTGCAACGATCAGAGAAAGGACATAATGCTGTGTTTCATCGATTATGAAAAGGCGTTCGACAGAGTCCAACATCATAAGCTGATCCAAATCCTAAATAGATTGGACATAGACCAAAAAGACATCCGCTGCATTCAAAGCCTATACTGGAACCAAATGGCTGAAGTCAGAGTTGGTAACGATTTCACAGAAGCAAGACCAATTTGTAGAGGGTCAGACAAGGGTGTGTTCTCTCCCCACTTCTATTCAATTTATATTCTAAAGTTATCTTTCAAGAAGCCCTAGAAGAACGCAACGTGGGAGTTAAGGTGAATGGGGTATGGGTCAACAATATTCGTTATGCGGACGACACAGTTCTAATTGTAGATAATATGGAAGATTTGCAAGATATGCTTGGGACTGTCGGCGAATGCAGTAAGAACATGGGTCTCAATATCAACACCAAGAAGACTAAATTCATGATAATTACTCGGAGACCACAAGAATTTCAAAACGCAAGCCTAACATATGAGAATCAACGAATAGAGCGAGTTAACAAATTTAAATATCTAGGAACGTGGCTGTGTGAAAACTGGGAATCAGACACAGAAATCAGGTGCCGGGTTGAGAATGCCCGCAGTGCGTTCATGAAATTCAAAAAAGTTCTCACCAATACTGATTTCGATCTTGACTTAAGAATTAGATTTGTCAAATGCTATGTCTGGACAGTGTTGCTTTATGGTATAGAGGGATGGACACTAAAGGTGAGCACTATGAACAAGCTGGAAGCATTCGAGATGTGGGTCTATAGGCGTGTACTGAGGATTCCATGGACTGCAAGAAGAACCAACCAGGAGGTCTTGAGAATAATCAATAAAGACCGCGAACTGCTAGACACCATTAAACGTCGAAAAACAGCATACCTAGGCCACGTAATACGCAACGAGAGGTACCAATTCCTGCAACTGATAATTGAGGGGAAGATTGAGGGAAAGAGAGGAATCGGCAGGAAAAAGATGTCATGGCTCCGCAACGTCAGGCAGTGGACAGGATTGAGGACAATGCAAGAAGTAATGCATGCCATACGTAAGAGGGAGGAGTGGACAAATGTGATCGCAAACATCCATTAATGGACATGCAGCAGAAGAAGAAGATAAGAAATACAATTAAATGACAGATTTTCAAGTCCACTATCTCCTGTTGCTATATATCACGGGACACCCAATGTATATATATATATATATATATATCCACATATAAAATTCACACCAAAGTAACAATACCAAAATGGTTCCCAATATGGTGTTTTAATTAGATGCAGCTTATACCTCGCAAAAAAAGTTTTACTTTTTTCCTTGTATAATAAATCCATAAATATCTATTTTGCTTTTTATAAATAAATACTCAAGAAGTAAATGCAGTTGTTATCTTCTTTTCCTTTAGTTTTATAATGTTTTCACATTCTTATTTTGGTAGGTACGGATCTGTTAATATTTTATTTTATAAATAATAAAATTAGTATCTACGCTAGGTATATTATTATACCTATTTACAAAAAGTAAGACTCCCTTACAAAACTTAACAGATTGCGAAGGCAATTTATTAATTATATCAATAATATAAGTACCCACTAATAACTATTCAATATCAAATTTTCGGAAATATATAATGAACAGGCAAAAATCTGATACACCAACTTTATGTTTCTGCTTCCAACTTAAAGACTGAAATTTTAAATAGTAAAAGTCTCAGTACCACCATCCTCCACACAGGGCCTATTTTTGGCTATAGGGGGCCCGTTACGCAAGGCGGAACCCCTAATCATGTGCGCCCATAGAGCCAATTTCAGGGGGGAAGGGTAACCAGTCAAAAAAATACCTGGCCGCGATATGCGATATCAAAAGTGACTTCCCCCTATGGATGCCCATGCTCCTCACAGCGCCATATAGTTTTTTTTGCCTAATAAGTTACGCAATAATTATTTGCTATGCTTTAATGATATCCTAGAGTAAATAAATTATTTTTTTACAATAAAAAAGTTTTGCAGCATCTCTGTTTTATAAATAAACTAGTTTGTTTTGAACAATTTGAATAGGTATCGTGTCGCTCAGAACAATCGCGAGGCTCCTCTGAAAGTGAGAACCTAGACCCGGGCCTATACCGGGCCTATTGGGAAGAGAATCTCTGCCTCGACATCGGTTAAAAAATGTAAATAATTTTTGTATTTTTCATACTTTTTACAAATTTTTATTTTTTAAATACATAATACATGTTTATTAAACCAAACTGTTAGGATTGTATTTTTTACGCACTTCTAATAAGCGTATAAGGATAGGGAATTCCGTGTGTAGGTGAAATATAGGGAATAAATGAAGTCTTTGGTAGGGTGGGAAGAGAATATAATGAATAAGGATAATAACTGTAGTATTCATACGGCGATATCAGTAAAGGTTGGGTAGCAATACCTTCAATTTTCTTGGACTCCTGTGTATCGATATTTCCTCTGGCAGTTTGTTTTGGATCGTGAACAATTTCCGCTGAAAAAATATTAATAATATTATGGTTACATAGAGTATAACATGTTAATATAATATCAATCCGACTATATAAATCTGGCCCTGGTAGTAATCAAGTGATCCAAACCCTGATCGAAAAGTCTGTTGTGGGTTAAAGGGACAATAGAATAGTTTAATTTAATTGTTTCAGGCAAAATTCACACCCAAGCAATTGGAAACAAGCAACAAGCGATATACAATATCACATATTCTTTGTATCATTGACTTGATAAAATAAGCAGGATATTTTTCAATATTTTGGACATACACAGTGTGTATGTGTACACACCATAGACATTTACCTTTAGATACGTACAGCCACAACGACCTTGAAAGAAGCCGTGAAACAGAAACATCGACAACACTGCTTGAAGATCCATGTGTTATGTGACTTTTTTTAGGTTAGCCATGGTTTAGTATGTAATTTACGCGTGATGTAGGTGTAGGTGTCGTATTAATTTGTATTTTTACCCGGTTTTCGATTGATATCTAATAGAACATTCAAGTGACATGATTGCTAAGAACCTCTACAAAATACTGGTAAAAAATTTTGGTGCGGGTTTGCTTTAATAGCATTAATAAAGTGAAAAATCCAACAGCCTGGCCGGCCTGGCGGTTTGTTTATGGGTCTTATAAATGGCGGCAGAATTTTACTTGTTTTAATTTAAAAGTTGTGTTTTTCGTATTCTAGTTAGCTCTTTGGGATGCGGGTGCGATTTTATAAGTTTTATAGTTTAATTGACTTGTTCTCTTCCTTTTTGAACTAAAAACACGACCACAAATCATTTTTAAACAAATTTTAGAGACAAACCTTTAAAAACAATTCTCTATCCTCAAAAACTGATAGGTTTGCAACTGCTAAAAATGCCAGAAGTCACTACCTTATTTTCCAACTTGATCAAAAATTAAGAAGAAGAGTTAGAAACCCGCTCCACTCAGTTCATTTTGAGGAATAAAGTGCGCTACAAAATCAAAAATTCTATTTCAGACGAGAAAGCAAAAAAAACTCTTTGTATGAACTTGAACTTTCCCATATACAGGGTGTTCGGAAAATGCGTTAGAAAATTTTAAGGGGTGATTCTGCAAAAATATTGATAGTAGATCCTTTGGCAAAATGTCGAAATCTCCATGGTTATCAAGATACAGGGGTTTGAATTTGATCTTTTAGTTTTAGTTTTTCGTCATATTACTACTTTAAAATTTATTTTCGAACCAAATCATTTGATATTCGGCACACATCTAATCTCGAGCGACTATACAATTTGAAGATAAGAGTGCCTTTTTTTTATACTGCTAGAGGGCACTTTACCTGAAACATAAATATTATTTCCGTCACAACTTTTTTCTTTTGGTTGCTGGAGCAAAACCAAAAGTGCCATTTTATTTTAGTGACAATTAAGAACACAAAAAATAAGTTACTCTTGATCAAGGTCGATAAACCCCACCGTTTAGCCACTAATCGATATCAAAGCTTTCATTGCTCTCATCCAAATATTTACGTACATAAATGGAATCGCGTCAAATCAAGTGGCCTGGTTTCAAATTATGCGAAGTTTGACAACTAAATAATTTGATTACTGTCAAGTTTAGAAAGGGGGAGTTTTTTGGTACTCAACATTTAAATATTCTTGTTCCATTTTAACTTCGTCTTTTTATAACAAAAAACTCTCCCTATCTAAACTTGACAGTAATAAAATTATTTAGTTGTCAAACTTCGCATAATTTGAAACCAGGCCACTTGATTTGACGCGATTCCATTTATGTACGTAGACATTTGATTGAGAGCAATGAAAGCTTTGATATCGATTAGTGGCTAAACGGTGGGGTATATCGACCTTGATCAAGAGTAACTTATTTTTTGTGTTCTTAATTGTCTCTAAAATGGCACCTTTGGTTTTGCTCCAGCAACCAAAAGAAAAGAGTTATGACGGAAATAATATTTTATGTTTCAGGTAAAGTGCCCTCTAGCAGTTTAAAAAAAAGCACTCTTATCTTCAAATTGTATAGTCGCTCGAGATTAGTATGTGTCAAGGCATCTTTTAACGTACTCTTGTGTATCCATTTGGCTACGCGGGCCTTTCATTTGGATACCCAGTAAACATGAAATGGATACAGAAATTTGGGGCCTTATGACTTATACAAAAAAAATCAACTACCTACCGAGAAAAAAATTGTTTAATTTTTTAGAAACTTAAAACAAAATCAAAATTAAAAATAAACTCTTTTTAGTCTAATACAAAAACATAACATACTACGATTAATACTGGAAATCTAACTAAATAGGACACTCTTTGGTATTAAGGTATTTTAAAATAAAAGTAATACAGTATTGTATAAAAATAAAAAATACCACAAATTCTAAAAATACCCCAGGATAGTATTAGAATAGTGGACAAAACCGAAATTTTGGCGTGGCCTCTAAAAATTTTCGCGCTATTTTTGCGCCTTCGGAACTATTTGAATTGATTTCTGGATCCGCCACTGCTATTATATTATTTTTGTCAAAACAAAATATGTTAAAAAATAGGGCCTTTTGAATACATGGATACGCAGTAAAAAATCACTAAAAGATGCCTTGAGTATGTGTGCCGAATATCAAATGATTTAGTTCGAAAATAAATGTAGTATGACGAAAAACTAAAACTAAAAGATCAAATTCAAACCCCTGTATCTTGATAACCATGGAGATTTCGACATTTTGCCAAATGATCTACTAGCATTATTTTTGCATGTAGAATCACCCCTTAATGTTTCCTAACGTATTTTTCGAACACACTGTATAAGTTACCTTTGTTTATTAAACTTTTATCTTTCATAGAAAATACTGCTTACCTTGAAGATGTTCTTCATGCTTTTCCTTAATATGTTGTTCGACTAAATGGCCGTCAATATCTATAGCTTTAACGATGGACGAAATAATAGGGACATGTTCTCCAATGGTGGCAATACCATGATTTTCTTGAATGTTGTAAGAAAATTCAGCGCCAGATTGCCGGACATCAACATGAGAAGACTGAAGTGGAACCACAGTCGCCGATTGTGAAACAGCAATAGTCAACAGGAATATGTAAAGCTAAAATATAATTTATTAAGTTATTTTTGGGGTTTTTGCTACATTTTACCAAAAATGTTTTTTTAACCATTATATGTAGTTAACGCGAGTTAAAAAGAGATTGATCAAAATTCAACGTTGCCAAATTCGCCCTCCATAGCAGCATTAAAATTGGTACATTTAGGAAATTATTTAAAAAAGCTCCGGTAAATATTTTTATTTTTTAAAATATGCTTTCGTCGCCATATACAGGGTAATTCAAAAGTACTTTGACAAACTTTGGGAGGTAATTGCTGGCAATATTTTAACATGAAAAGTTCTTATAAACAGTGGTCCTTGGCGACTTCGTTACGGAGATACAGGGTGTTGAAATGTTGAAAGGAATAGTAATAATTTTTAAATAACTCCTTAACGAGTTATTTTTTTTTAATGAAATTTAGTGAATTTAATAAGCATCTAAGGACACCTATTTTTAAAGTACAACACGTTCGGAAATTTAACCAGTGGCGTCGGTACAAAATGTTACCATATGTTATCATATTTTTTGTGAAAACTATGTTACACCACTGACTTATTTTATTTTAACTTTCTTCATATGAATCTCCCCTTCATTTACAACAAAAAAGATCACTTGTGTTTTTTTGATACGAGGGACGGTTTAAGGGTAAATGATTATTTTATTTGACTATACACAAGTATTAAAAAATGTGTTTTAAACTGATCAACCACTCAAATATTTATTAAAGTATTTTAACGAATACCTACACACATACTTACCAATAAACAAATATATATATATATATGCATAAGAAAGGTATCTGAGGATGCCTATTTTCTAAGTATAACACGTTTTCAGTGGCATACATATTTATTTATTAGTATGTTATTTTTTAATATTTTGTATTTTGACAAAGCGGCTTTGGAAATTCATTTGTCGATAAATTAAAACATATTTGACACTTAGTTACTATTGAAAATAACAAAACTGAAGAAATAAAACTTAATGGTAACTAACTGTCAAATATGTTTTAATTTATCGACAAATGAATTTCCAAAGCCGCTTTGTCAAAATACAAAATATTAAAAAATAACATACTAATAAATAAATATGTATGCCACTGAAAACGTGTTATACTTAGAAAATAGGCATTCTCAGATACCTTCCTTAGGCATATACATATTTGTTTATTAGTAAGTATGTATGTAGGTATTTGTTAAAATACTTTAATAAATATTTGAGTGGTTGATCAGTTTAAAACACATTTTTTAATATTTGTACTAGTCAAATAAAATAATCATTTACCATTAAACCGTCCCTCGTATCAAAAAAACACAGGTAATCTTTTTTGTTGTAAATGAAGAGGGGATTCATTTGAAGAAAGTTAAAATAAAATAAGTCAGTGGTGTAACATAGTTTTCACAAAAAATATGATAGTAACATTTTGTACCGATAACCACTGGTTAAATTTCAGAACGTATTGTACTTTGAAAATAAGTATCCTTAGATGCTTATTAAATTCACTAAATTTCATTAAAAAAAAATAACTCGTTAAGGAGTTATTTAAAAATTATTACTATTCCTTTCAACATTTCAACACCCTGTATCTCCGTAACGAAGTCGCCAAGGACCACTGTTTATAAGAACTTTTCATGTTAAAATATTGCCAGCAATTACCTCCCGAAGTTTGTCAAAGTACTTTTGAATCACCCTGTATACTTAACAATTATATTTCATAACCAAAATTGTAGTGTCCGACCATAACAAGATTTTCAGCCGAACCCGAAACCGAATCTTTGGCCTTGGTCTCAGTTTCGCGGAAACCGAAACTTATACGTGTTAAAAATTTTATTGCATGCTAAAATTTAATTTATTTTATATTAGGATGAGATCGATCTTGGGAACCGATTGACCTCTTCCCCCCCCCCCCCCAAAAAAAAAAGTTGACAGAAAAAAATCTATTTATATTCAGTGTGACCAGTAATGTCCGCATCATATGGGATTTTTTTTATTAATAACTTTATTCGAAATTTGACTTTGGCATCAAGTTCTGCTTCGATCGAGATGAAAATTAAGCAAAAAAAAATAGTAGTCACGTGATTCGCATTATCTGTCCAATTTTAATTACTTTCAAAAAATAATTCAAAAGAGGGGTTATTCCTGAAAGTATCGAAAAAAGTTATTAGAAAAAGTTTTTTTAAATGCAGTTTCTATCACATGCAAAATTTTAGCTGCATAAGATAATTTTGATTTTTTACCCATATTTTGTAAATTGCACCACTTTTGCAAAATAAGACTCAACGCAACCTCTTAGTTTTGACAATGCTTTATTTCAATTCAAATACATTTTCTTTAAAGTAGCGCCATATTAAATGTGTGTTTTTCTCCAAATTTAAAATTGGTCTATTAAAATTTGGTCGCATGTGAGGCAAAGTTTATTTGTTTTTGACCTTGTATAAGGTAACTTCATAAAATAAGTATTTTTGAAAACGTAGTTTGTAGTTGAAAGTAATACACCATAATATTAAGACAAAAAAGAACACAGTGTCATCAGTAAAGTGTTCATTAATTGGAAAATAAATTTTAGTGGTGGGTAAAAAGTCAAAATTATTTTATGCAGCTGAAACTTTGCATGTGGGCTAGAAACTGCATTTAAAAAAACTTTTTCTTATAACTTTTTCGATTGTTTCAGAAATAACCCCACTTTTGAATTGGAAAAAATTAAAATTTGACAGATAATGCGAGTCACGTGACTACTATCTTTTTTGCTTAATTTTTATCTCGATCGAAGCAGAACTTTATGCCAAAGTCAAATTTCGAATAGTAATAAAAAAGTTTCGGCTTGGCCGAAGGTTCGGCCGGTTTTTGGCCGAAACCGAAACTGTCACAGAAGCTAAATTTTTTGGCCGAAACTAGCCGAAACTAGCCGAAACCGAACCTTCGGTCGGTCACTACAAAATTGTATGTATTAGCGTCGCTCTGCTCTACCGACAGGTGCATGTTTTTGAAGAGCTGCAAAACACCAAATTTTTGAAAAATCGTTAATAACTCAAATTTATAAAATTGATCAATATATCTAAAATAATTATAATATACAGGGTGATTTATTTAAGAAAAGTATATTTGGACTATTTGGACAACCTATATAATTCAAAATTGTAAACTTTATATCAAATATTGAAAAGTTCAGTAGTTTAGATGCTATGGAATCCTAGGTTGAAAATAGACCACCCTGTATAAAGGTACATTTAAAAAACTTACCGGAAACATTTTAAAACTCCAAAGTCTTTTGTCTCTCACAGTAGTAAATACTGACCTAGCATACAAGACGGGGATGATTATATACGGCTTAAAGTAAAAATGGCACTAACGATCAGAATTCTTGCAGATGCTGCATTGTTTTTTTCATATTTTTGTCGATGCCATCCAGTTTACATTCAAAGACAAAAACTTAAAATGCATTGTAAAGGAAATACTAGAAGGAACTGCAATATTTGCACCAGCGTGCGATCGATGTTAAAAACATTGAGCCGTATTCATAAAACTGAAGGATATCCTTGTAAGTATAAAGTAGAAGTATAAGGTTTTAAGTTAAAGAAAATGGTAGGAGTATAAGCATTTCCTCTTTTTCGTATTTATAATGATTACCTTATACTTGCAAGGATATCCTCCAAGAATAAGTAAAGGGTATGTGAATAAACTTATTATAATTATTCGAATTTTGTTTTTTAAAAACCAAAATGATTTGATATTATTATGGCGTAAATAATAAAACTAAATTAAATTTGAACTTTTATTTTATACCTTTTTATACCTACATTTAATTATCAAAGTTGTATATTACAATGATCAAAATCGTCATTATCATTGTCAACTTCTTCTGGCACTTCTTCTTCAGGTGCTTCAACATTATTGATGTATTTCAAAGTTTTTGCCACGTTATGAAGCACAATACAGGCAACAATTATTTTTGGCACATTCTCCAATTACACTCGGCAAACATATTGCAAAATGGGAAATCGACGTTTCAGTTGACCAAAACAACGTTCAATTATCACTCTCTCTTTTTCCAAAAGTTTATTATAATTTAGTTCAGGACCTCGAGCGGGATTTCTGAATGGAGTCATGAGCCACGGCTCTATACCATTCCATCATCAGCAAGTAGCACGACATTGTTTTTATTTTGTAATTGAACCCTTATTTGTAAATTTCTCCATATTCTTGAATCGTGGACCGGTTCAGGCCATACTAGTGAACATTTCTCTTGAATTACAAGTGGCTTGCACATGCGGTGTAGGATGACCTTTTCGGTTGACATACTCATCACCATGGCGATTTGGTTTTAGTATTCCCATGTGGGTACAGTCAACTACACCAATTACTGTTGGAAATCTATACTTGCTTTGCCATAACTGTTTCGCATCCATAAGTTCATTGGTAGTAGACGGAAACTTTATGCAGTAATTTGATTGTGCAACTATTCTGTCAATTACGGCAGTCACTGTACCAGATACTGTAGGTTGACTTACACCCAGTTCTTGACCAATGCCTTTCTGATACCCAGGGTCACTGAGCGTGAACATATCTTCATTTTTAGGACGAATGCTAACGCATCACCTCCTCGAGTTTCAGCATTTATTTCCAAAAATGTGTTGGCAAGCCAAGGCACATTTTCCTCTTTAAACCGGTATAATTCTTTGTAATCACGTCGATAAACGCTGATTGTAGTGTAAATGCCCACTTGCACCAAAATAAACTTAAGTTTAAGTTAAGAGTAAGAGGTATCTTAGATTCTAAGTTAAACTTAAAATATTCTGTTTTGCACCAACCATATTTCAAAGAAACTTAACTAAGGTTCAAAAAAAGCGACAACACTGCTTTTTAACATATTATGATTCCTTGGTAATAGACAAACGTAACACCATTATTTTGTTAAATGAAATGAAATAGAAACAATAATTAGTTTTCACTAGCTATGCATAAACATATAGCATAAAACACCTGAAAAGTGTGCAGCAGATCAGAAATGCGATGCGATTTCCCGAAGAACAACATGGATAGTTGGTTTCGAACAAACCCTATAAATTTTCTTTGGTTGGTTTGGTTAAGCGGAAT
Source organism: Polydrusus pterygomalis (assembly GCA_963969555.1). Taxonomy (NCBI): domain Eukaryota; kingdom Metazoa; phylum Arthropoda; class Insecta; order Coleoptera; family Curculionidae; genus Polydrusus; species Polydrusus pterygomalis. The sequence goes on along the minus strand of OZ018376.1, from coordinate 71,982,738 downwards.
CTTTTAAAAAATGTCATATTGTCCGTGTCTTCAAAGAAGTTCGTCCTAGGAGGAAAGTATTTATTTAAATCATTATTATGTTAATATGTTATATATACCTTTAATCAAAAATATTGCAAAATTTATTATAATACAAACATGTTTTATAAGTACCTATACATTTTACCTATTATATAGCCTTCTAGAAAATCCATTTTCTATTAATTCTGAAAATTCCAAGTCGTCGTTAAATGTATCCATCTTCCCCAAATATCAAAAATTAGTATTTATTACAGTTCGATTGAGGTTAGAAATAAGTTAAGAATGCTTTAAGGGCTCGAAAACGGCGACTTAAATTTATCTTAAGCGATCTTAAGCCTTTCTTAAGTGCTGGTGCAAGGCAAGTTTACATCCTAAGAGCTAAGAGCGACTTAAGGTATTCTTAAAAGTTTGGTGCAAGTGGGCATAAATCTCTCTCAGCTCCACAACATCCGCCATCGCTACAACTGATCACTACACAACTGACCACACTCAAAATTACTGAAGGATATCCTTTTTATTTAGAGTAAAAGGTTACGTTTATGAATAACCAAACACTTTTTTGGGAAGGATATGCTCATAGGTACTCTACAAGTATAAGGTTTTACTCGGAATATTATATGAATGCAAGCTGAAGGATTTCCTTCATATTCTGCAAGTATAAGCATAACCTTTTTTTATGAATACGGCCCATCGTATTTTGCAAACAGTGGTATGTGCGCCAACATAAAGATAACTAAATAAAAAAATTATAGGAACAAAAATATTTACTGTTTTAATGGCATTTCTCTAAAAATATGTGTAACACAAAAAAAAAATATGTTATGTGGTTTAGTGAAAGCTTCATATTTTTTTGGTATGGTACATAATAACATCTACCGTACTGGCTCGCCTGAAGTTACAGGGGGCTCTTAATGTAAAGAAACGAATACAAAATGGACTTGGATCGATAAAGACTCAACGTTGCCAAACTTCTGTTCGAGCGCGATTCGTACTCCCGCTACATTTCCCCTCCATAGCAACAAATACGTGTCGATAGCGAAGCAGTGTCGGCTCGTTAATGAAGGGCGCTGGGGCGCCGCCCTCCCTGCAATTATTTCAAACAGAATCCAAATATACTTTACTTTAAAAACCAATAAAGTAATCTATGTAAGCAATCCATTAAAAGAATTCAAACCAAACATAGCCCTATTCCAGCGGGTAGGTTATACTAAGCGCGGGCATAAATTCAAACCAAACATAGCCCTATTCCAACGGGCAGGTTATACTCATAGACAAGCGAGTTGCGCGCTCTCAATGTTTTTTATACTAAACGCGGGCGGGCGACCGATTATCCGTCCCGATTCAACGCGGCTTCTCGATGAGTTGTCATGACGACAGAGGCGTGACGTCACCTACACATCGCACAACGAGCGGCCACGATGAGCTCCAATTTTCCGCGCCCAACAACAGCTGTTCGCGACGCCACGGTAGAATAATCAATATATTATGTACTCTGGCGAGGCGACCTGTCGATGCCGCTAGGCGCTAACGTTTTGTTTATTTGTTTTGATTTGATTTATTAGTTACGTTGTTGTTGTTGTTGGAAAATGTCGTGTAATATGAAGGTCAGTGATTTACTTGATTGCGTGATTGCGTGATTACGTGATTGCTTGTGTTTAGTTCTCTGAGCTTAAGTGAAAAAATTGATTTAAAAAATGCAGGGCGGCCACTAGAAATTGAACATAGTACAAGTACAATCAAAATGTAAAAGTAAGGCACAGTTTACGCGTAAGTTTGACAAAGAAATATATAATAAACAATCATGGATATGCGGTTGTGAGGACAAAAATTATTTTTTTTTGTTTCGTGTGTCTTCTTTTTGACGGGGATGATAATTGGACTATAAATGGGGTGCACTGACTCGCTCGTCACGAGCTGCTACTGTAGCGAAGCACCCACCGCGATGTTTAATGTTTTTCCTTTCTATCTTGGCTGCATTTTTCAGGTAAGCGTAGATACTGTGAAATACTGCTGGTATTGTTAAATGGCTTATTCGCAAGAACAAAAACTTAAAATAATGTTGTAAGTTTGCTAGTACGGTATATTAAATAGTCAAAAATTACATTTTTGTCCACTTTTCAATACACTTTACGATGGCGGAAAGAACTAATTCCACAAATAACAGGTCTTATTCCCGAGAAAAGTGGATTACCAGCTGGACTCATTTAGTACATACACATACAGATGATATAAACCTGCATGCAGAATGTAGAGCGATCAAGGTTAAAATGATCATATTAAATGTTCTTCTTTATACCTTTAGCAATAATAAAAACATCTTCGTCCTCTTTAAATAAATTACGTGTAAGTATCGTTTATTCAAAGTTGGTTCCCAATTGTCCAATTGAAGTATTTAGTATAATATAGCCCTTATACAGTACTGGATTTACCAGTAGGCTGAGTAGGCTGGAGCCTAGGGCGGCAGATTTTAGGGGGCGGCAAATTTGGCCCTAAATTTTTTTTTATCTTACAGAAATTAATGGTACAATCTTTATTCATGGTTGACGGGTAGTATTTTTTTAAATAAACTTTATTGTTGGCCGTGTCTGTTAATGGGGATAAAAAAAGGTAGTTGGAACTTTACTGGCTTTGCAGAAAGAAATTTAATTTTTAATAAAATAAGTAGGTAATCATAAATTTTTAAAATATTTACTAAAAATTATTAACCAAATTTGGGCGTGGTCTTAAAAATTTTTCGCCTGCGGCGCATTTCGCCTGCAGCAGACTTTTTCTTTCCCGAACGCTTCACCTGTTTCACAACTCACGAGCCGTCACTCGTAAGGGCGGCAAAAATTAAATCGCCTACTAGCGGCAAATTTGTAAATCCACCACTCCCCTTATACAGGGTGATTCACGTTGAGTGGCCTATTAGAAGATCTCGGAAACGAGTAAAGTTATATTTCTAAAAATTTGGTAGCGGGCATGATTGGCTTCGAACTTTTAAAATATTATATTTTGACGTTTGTATCACTTCCGGTTACACCGGAAGTTATGGCAAACTTTGGTAATTCAAATGGAATACCCTGTATATTTTAGCATTTTTGGATACCTTATTAAAACCTAAGTAACTTTTAGTAACAATGATCTATACCTATCTCTAACCGTTTTTGAGATATGAATTATAAAATGCATTTTTTATGTAAAACCCTTACCGAGAAGTAATTTTGAAATTAATAAAGCTAAACATTTAAAATTTTGTAGGCTTTTAACTAAAACATAGATCTTTCGACTAGATTACTTAAGTTTCATGTTTTGCATACAGGGGATTTTTAAAAGTGTGCCAATGTGGCCATTTAGATAATTGTGCATAAGTCAATTTTTGCAAACGGAACACAATATTTTTTATTTTAGTAACGTGTAGAGAATCAAATTTCCTATCTAAACGTCTAATATATCAGTATCAATATTTTTAGTCGTTTTGGAATTATGAGAAATTAAAAAAAAAATATCTTAAAATATGTGTTTGTGTTAAGTTCAAGTAAACTAGAATATGACAACAGGCCTAAGGTGAGTGTCAACTTTAAAACAATTTCAGTCAAAGCCTACTTTACTAATGGGTAACAAAGCTCATAGTTAAACCGAAATCGGAATTAAAGCCATTTTTACAAAAATAATGTCTTATGAACTTAACACAAACACATATTTTAAGATATTTTTTTTAAATTGCTCATACCTTCAAAACAACAAAAAATATTGATACTGGCATATTAAACATTTAGATGGGAAATTTGATTCTCTACACGGTACTAAAATTAAAAAATATGGTGTTCTATTTGCAAAAATTGACTTATGCACATTTATCTAAATGGCCACATTGGCACACTTTTAAAAATCCCCTGTATGCAAAACATGAAACTTAAGTAATGTAGTCAAAAGATCTATGTTTTAGTTAAAAGCCTACAAAATTTTAAATGTTTAGCTCTATTATTTTAAAATTACTGGACTTTCTTCTCGGTTTTTAAATAAAAAATGCATTTTATAATTCATATCTCAAAAACGGTTAGCGATAGGTATAAATCATTGTTAATAAAAGTTACTAAGGTTTCGATAAGGTATCCAAAAATGCTAAAACATACAGGGTATTCCATTTGAAATACCAAAGTTTGCCATAACTTCCGGTGTAACCGGAAGTGATACAAACGTCGAAATATAATATTTTAAAAGTTCAAAGTCAATCATGCCCGTTACCAAATTTTAAGAAATATAACTTTACTCGTTTTCGAGATCTTCTAATAGGCCACTCAACGTGAATCACCCTGTATATGGTCAATAATTTTTTTTAAAAATCACCCTGTATATGGTCAATAATTTTTTTTAAAACTAAATATGTGTTTTACTTTGCCAAAATAATGGTATACCATTTATTTTACGTCATAAATCTCGTTAATATGCCACCGGAATTCAAATATCTAAATACGTGTATTCCATTATTCAACAAAATGGTTATTGGTATATCGAGTAAATTTAATAAACTTTTTCCTTTAGAGGTACTGTCACAGTCTTCTTTAAAAAATCGGCCTTGATACGGCGTTCAATTCAGTGGCGTCGTTACTTACAACAGTTCTGGAGGCGTACCATGCACCCAGAGAATTCTACTGAAAAAATAAGGTTTACAGCAGCAAATTATCGGGGATTTTGCAAACCCGTTATAGTATATTTTTTTAAAGCAAAAATATTCAAAACAATTCATCACATTTAGGAATAGCGATAAAACGAGCTAAATAATTTGTTGTATTGGTTGTATATACAGGGTGTCCGGATAAAGGGGGTCAATCCGTTAATATATTCCTTGAGCAAGAATAACACGACTTTTGTAATGCCATTTTTCATTTTTGACCCTCATGTCAAAGTTTAAATAAAAAACTACTTTCTTTGAATAATTCTAGTATTTAATCAGATATAAATTTCAAATTTGGTACATTGCTTTACCATAAAGAGTTACATCTTATTAGAAAAACAAAACAAAAAATAATTGTCAAATATTTAAAATAGGAGGGGTCCAGTACCCGCTGACCCCCCTATTTTTTAGTACGCGCGCCAGTGACTTCCAAAGAATATTTTTTTAGGTAATCATTTGTTTTGTATAGTTGAATTCACATAAACTTTTTACGCCGTGACATTTCAGTTCTGTCATACTTGTCAAATACTGCAGCAACTCATAAAATATAAATTTCTAATGGCTAAATTCAATTAGTATATTGTACTGCACACAAAGTATGTCTATCTTGTATTATTTCATACGATTAAAAAGAGATAGAAATAAAAAGAGTTGGCCGAACAATTCCAGAAAAGAAAAAGAAAAAACACTGACCAATCTCAGCTGTATAAGAAATTTAGTAAGTTGGTGAAATCTAAAGTAACTAGACAATGACAAGTCTTGACATTTGGCATCAAAACTTTATCTGAATTTAACTATAAAGAGGCTTTCTAATACTGAATTTATTCCAATTAAAAATTCCACCCTGTATACATAGGGTATAATATCGACATGCGAGTCTGCAAACGTCATCGATATTTACGAATTGTTTATAAATCTTGGGTTTCTGGCTTACCGCACTGTTAGAATCTTTTATCTCGGACCTTTATATTTAATTTGTGCCGTATATTTTATTCATTACGTTTCCTGTTCCAGCATTAAAAAATAGATACGCGAGTAAATTATTGTTTAAAGTAATAAATATTTTATAATTTTGCCACAATCGTTATACAAACTGTACTTTTTTACATTATAATAAATTAATAAACGCATACCTATATACAGTGTAACCAGTAAAGTCCGCATCATATGGGATTTTCTTTTATTAATAGCTCTATTCGAAATTTGACTTTGGCATCCAGTTCTGCTTCGATCGAGATGAAAATTAAGCAAAAAAATAGCAGTCACGTGATTCGCTTTATCTGTCAAATTTTAATTTTTTCCAAAAAATAATTCAAAAGTGTGGTTATTTCCGAAAATATCGAAAAAAGTTAGTAGAAAAAGTTATGCAGTTTCTAGCCCACATGCAAAATTTCAGCTGCATAAGATAATTTTGATTTTTTACCCATATTTTCTAAATTGCACCAGTTTTGCAAAATAAGACTCTACGCAACTCAACTCAACTGCCCATACACCAGCATTCTTTCCCGTCATTCTTTCCTTCCACATTCTTTCCTTTTAAGAAATTGAAATGAAACAAAACTTTTTCTAAGTATACCTAAATGAAGCGTAAGGCCGTCATCTCTTACTCCACTAACGATCGATAATATTAAAAGGAAAGAACGTGGAAGGAAAAAACGTCGGGAATGAATGCTGGTGTATGCTGGACTAATATTAAGGTTCAGACACAAACTACGTTTTTAAAAATACTTGAATCGCTTATTTGAGAAACTGCACTGACTCGCTCGTCACGAGCTGCTACTGTAGCGAAGCACCCACCGCGATGTTTAATGTTTTCCCTTTCTATCTTGGCTGCATTTTTCAGGTAAGCGTAGATACTGTGAAATACTGCTGGTATTTTTAAATGGCTTATTCGCAAGAACAAAAACTTAAAATAATGTTGTAAGTTTGCTAGTACGGTATATTAAATAGTCAAAAATTACATTTTTGTCCACTTTTCAATACACTTTACGATGGCGGAAAGAACTAATTCCACAAATAACAGGTCTTATTCCCGAGAAAAGTGGATTACCAGCTGGACTCATTTAGTACATACACATACAGATGATATAAACCTACATGCAGAATGTAGAGCGATCAAGGTTAAAATGATCATATTAAATGTTCTTCTTTATACCTTTAGCAATAATAAAAACATCTTCGTCCTCTTTAAATAAATTACGTGTAAGTATCGTTTATTCAAAGTTGGTTCCCAATTGTCCAATTGAAGTATTTAGTATAATATAGCCCTTATACAGTACTGGATTTACCAGTAGGCTGAGTAGGCTGGAGCCTAGGGCGGCAGATTTTAGGGGGCGGCAAATTTGGCCCTAAATTTTTTTTTATCTTACAGAAATTAATGGTACAATCTTTATTCATGGTTGACGGGTAGTATTTTTTTAAATAAACTTTATTGTTGGCCGTGTCTGTTAATGGGGATAAAAAAAGGTAGTTGGAACTTTACTGGCTTTGCAGAAAGAAATTTAATTTTTAATAAAATAAGTAGGTAATCATAAATTTTTAAAATATTTACTAAAAATTATTAACCAAATTTGGGCGTGGTCTTAAAAATTTTTCGCCTGCGGCGCATTTCGCCTGCAGCAGACTTTTTCTTTCCCGAACGCTTCACCTGTTTCACAACTCACGAGCCGTCACTCGTAAGGGCGGCAAAAATTAAATCGCCTACTAGCGGCAAATTTGTAAATCCACCACTCCCCTTATACAGGGTGATTCACGTTGAGTGGCCTATTAGAAGATCTCGGAAACGAGTAAAGTTATATTTCTAAAAATTTGGTAGCGGGCATGATTGGCTTCGAACTTTTAAAATATTATATTTTGACGTTTGTATCACTTCCGGTTATACCGGAAGTTATGGCCAACTTTGGTAATTCAAATGGAATACCCTGTATATTTTAGCATTTTTGGATACCTTATTGAAACCTAAGTAACTTTTAGTAACAATGATCTATACCTATCTCTAACCGTTTTTGAGATATGAATTATAAAATGCATTTTTTATGTAAAACCCTTACCGAGAAGTAATTTTGAAATTAATAAAGCTAAACATTTAAAATTTTGTAGGCTTTTAACTAAAACATAGATCTTTCGACTAGATTACTTAAGTTTCATGTTTTGCATACAGGGGATTTTTAAAAGTGTGCCAATGTGGCCATTTAGATAATTGTGCATAAGTCAATTTTTGCAAACGGAACACAATATTTTTTATTTTAGTAACGTGTAGAGAATCAAATTTCCTATCTAAACGTCTAATATATCAGTATCAATATTTTTAGTCGTTTTGGAATTATGAGAAATTAAAAAAAAAATATCTTAAAATATGTGTTTGTGTTAAGTTCAAGTAAACTAGAATATGACAACAGGCCTAAGGTGAGTGTCAACTTTAAAACAATTTCAGTCAAAGCCTACTTTACTAATGGGTAACAAAGCTCATAGTTAAACCGAAATCGGAATTAAAGCCATTTTTACAAAAATAATGTCTTATGAACTTAACACAAACACATATTTTAAGATATTTTTTTTAAATTGCTCATACCTTCAAAACAACAAAAAATATTGATACTGGCATATTAAACATTTAGATGGGAAATTTGATTCTCTACACGGTACTAAAATTAAAAAATATGGTGTTCTATTTGCAAAAATTGACTTATGCACATTTATCTAAATGGCCACATTGGCACACTTTTAAAAATCCCCTGTATGCAAAACATGAAACTTAAGTAATGTAGTCAAAAGATCTATGTTTTAGTTAAAAGCCTACAAAATTTTAAATGTTTAGCTCTATTATTTTAAAATTACTGGACTTTCTTCTCGGTTTTTAAATAAAAAATGCATTTTATAATTCATATCTCAAAAACGGTTAGCGATAGGTATAAATCATTGTTAATAAAAGTTACTAAGGTTTCGATAAGGTATCCAAAAATGCTAAAACATACAGGGTATTCCATTTGAAATACCAAAGTTTGCCATAACTTCCGGTGTAACCGGAAGTGATACAAACGTCGAAATATAATATTTTAAAAGTTCAAAGTCAATCATGCCCGTTACCAAATTTTAAGAAATATAACTTTACTCGTTTTCGAGATCTTCTAATAGGCCACTCAACGTGAATCACCCTGTATATGGTCAATAATTTTTTTTAAAAATCACCCTGTATATGGTCAATAATTTTTTTTAAAACTAAATATGTGTTTTACTTTGCCAAAATAATGGTATACCATTTATTTTACGTCATAAATCTCGTTAATATGCCACCGGAATTCAAATATCTAAATACGTGTATTCCATTATTCAACAAAATGGTTATTGGTATATCGAGTAAATTTAATAAACTTTTTCCTTTAGAGGTACTGTCACAGTCTTCTTTAAAAAATCGGCCTTGATACGGCGTTCAATTCAGTGGCGTCGTTACTTACAACAGTTCTGGAGGCGTACCATGCACCCAGAGAATTCTACTGAAAAAATGAGGTTTACAGCAGCAAATTATCGGGGATTTTGCAAACCCGTTATAGTATATTTTTTTAAAGCAAAACTATTCAAAACAATTCATCACATTTAGGAATAGCGATAAAACGAGCTAAATAATTTGTTGTATTGGTTGTATATACAGGGTGTCCGGATAAAGGGGGTCAATCCGTTAATATATTCCTTGAGCAAGAATAACACGACTTTTGTAATGCCATTTTTCATTTTTGACCCTCATGTCAAAGTTTAAATAAAAAACTACTTTCTTTGAATAATTCTAGTATTTAATCAGATATAAATTTCAAATTTGGTACATTGCTTTACCATAAAGAGTTACATCTTATTAGAAAAACAAAACAAAAAATAATTGTCAAATATTTAAAATAGGATGGGTCCAGTACCCGCTGACCCCCCTATTTTTTAGTACGCGCGCCAGTGACTTCCAAAGAATATTTTTTTAGGTAATCATTTGTTTTGTATAGTTGAATTTACATAAACTTTTTACGCCGTGACATTTCAGTTCGGTCATACTTGTCAAATACTGCAGCAACTCATAAAATATAAATTTCTAATGGCTAAATTCAATTAGTATATTGTACTGCACACAAAGTATGTCTATCTTGTATTATTTCATACGATTAAAAAGAGATAGAAATAAAAAGAGTTGGCCGAACAATTCCAGAAAAGAAAAAGAAAAAACACTGACCAATCTCAGCTGTATAAGAAATTTAGTAAGTTGGTGAAATCTAAAGTAACTAGACAATGACAAGTCTTGACATTTGGCATCAAAACTTTATCTGAATTTAACTATAAAGAGGCTTTCTAATACTGAATTTATTCCAATTAAAAATTCCACCCTGTATACATAGGGTATAATATCGACATGCGAGTCTGCAAACGTCATCGATATTTACGAATTGTTTATAAATCTTGGGTTTCTGGCTTACCGCACTGTTAGAATCTTTTATCTCGGACCTTTATATTTAATTTGTGCCGTATATTTTATTCATTACGTTTCCTGTTCCAGCATTAAAAAATAGATACGCGAGTAAATTATTGTTTAAAGTAATAAATATTTTATAATTTTGCCACAATCGTTATACAAACTGTACTTTTTTACATTATAATAAATTAATAAACGCATACCTATATACAGTGTAACCAGTAAAGTCCGCATCATATGGGATTTTCTTTTATTAATAGCTCTATTCGAAATTTGACTTTGGCATCCAGTTCTGCTTCGATCGAGATGAAAATTAAGCAAAAAAATAGCAGTCACGTGATTCGCTTTATCTGTCAAATTTTAATTTTTTCCAAAAAATAATTCAAAAGTGTGGTTATTTCCGAAAATATCGAAAAAAGTTAGTAGAAAAAGTTATGCAGTTTCTAGCCCACATGCAAAATTTCAGCTGCATAAGATAATTTTGATTTTTTACCCATATTTTCTAAATTGCACCAGTTTTGCAAAATAAGACTCTACGCAACTCAACTCAACTGCCCATACACCAGCATTCTTTCCCGTCATTCTTTCCTTCCACATTCTTTCCTTTTAAGAAATTGAAATGAAACAAAACTTTTTCTAAGTATACCTAAATGAAGCGTAAGGCCGTCATCTCTTACTCCACTAACGATCGATAATATTAAAAGGAAAGAACGTGGAAGGAAAAAACGTCGGGAATGAATGCTGGTGTATGCTGGACTAATATTAAGGTTCAGACACAAACTACGTTTTTAAAAATACTTGAATCGCTTATTTGAGAAACCCCACATGTCCATACATTTGACATTTCGACTTTTTTAGCTTAACACGTCAGTGGCGGCTCGTGGGGTAGAGCCACAGTGCCATGGCACTACCTGCCCTCCTGTCTAGCGTCCTGCCCTTTACAAATTACCAAAACCTATTAAAATTAATATTCTCGTTTTTAAAGCAATTAGCAAAATAATTTAAAAATGGAACACAGTCGGGTGCAAATTTCCATCTATTGAGGAAGCGATTATGCGTAAAACGGTAACGTAGCTTTCGCGCCAAGCGCTACGAGGCACACGGGAGGTGACGAAACGCCATCACCTCAATAAAAAACGTTGAAAAATGACCTTGAATGCAAGCAGGCAAAAATCCCGGCGGGTAGCCAGGCTCTATTCGTTTGACCGTTTGATGTTAGACGTTTTAAACAGCTGATGTTCGCGTCGCGTCTCGATTTGGTTTCGTTCGGCCGGCTGAGTTAATGTAGGGTTAACGAACTTTTTATTTTAGAAATACATAAGTAATGAATACTATTAGATTTTTAAAGGAAACTTTATGGAAAAAATACTTGGGTGTGAGGTTGTGATGAATCTAATAGACTATTTTGTTTTATATGTGTGTTTTATTTGGTGGGAAGCAAACTTGGTCCCAAAAAGGTACAGATGATTTGGTCCATTTCTGGGACAAAATGAAGACACATGAAAAATCGAAGGTACATTTAAACCATATATTTAATTTCAGTATGCTTGGTAAAATTAACATTAAAACTCAATTAAATTCTGCATATCACAATGAAATAATGAAGAAAAACGAACCAATTGATAAAAACAGATACCTATTAAACCAAATTATAAACTGCGTTCGGTTTTGTGGTGCATTTGAGTTGGCTTTGAGAGGTCATGACGAAAAAGAGACGTCGGAAAATAGGGGCGTATTTCGTGAATTAATAAATTTCAGCTCAGAATTAGACAAAACTCTTAAAGATCATATTGAAAAATCGAAAGTATTTAAAGGAACATCAAAAACCATACAAAATGAACTTCTGGACTGTACGTTAGATGTGTATCATGATGAAGTCATAAAAGAAATAAAGGACTCTCCGTTTATCGCTGTTATCGCAGATAAAACCACTGACATTGCTTGTGTGTTTCAACTTGTTATCGTGTTTAGGTATATTCAAGATATGATTGTAAATTCATAAATTAAATTAGGTGCCTTTTTGCTTATTTTTCCTACTTCAAAAGCAAGAACTATTAACAAAAAAGGGCGTGGCACCCAAAATTTTTTGCCTGCGGCGCTAAAGGGTTTACCTGGCCCTACTTCACTAAAATGGCACGAGCCACCACTGTAACACGTTCTTCTATAGGAGACTCATATTTTAAGGAGAAATCACTTATGTCCAATCGATATAATGCTTTCAGCGCTAGTTTAAAATATGTATTTATTTGAGAAACCCCACAAGTCCCGGACATGTGGTTATATTGTATTATATGTAGGTTGCGTTGAGTCTTATTTTGCAAAAGTGGTGCAATTTACAAAATATGGGTAAAAAATCAAAATTATTTTATGCAGCTAAAATTTTGCATGTGGGTTACAAACTGCATTTAAAAAAACTTTTTCTAATAACTTTTTTCGATACTTTCAGAAAAATAACCCCACTTTTAAATTATTTTCTGAAAAAATTAAAATTTTACAGATACTTAATGCGAATCACGTGACCTTTTTTTTTTGCTTAATTTTCATCTCGATCAAAGCAGAACTTGATGCCAAAGTCAAATTTCGAATAAAGCTATTAATAAAAAAAAAACCGTATGATGCGGACTTAACTGGTCTCACTGTATATTATATGCATGTTGCATATATTCCGCACTTTAGTGATGACGCTCCGATACATTGAGTATTTCCAATAAAGGTGTAAATTATATTAATTTATTGCTACCTAGATAATAGTATGTATATTATGAAGACACTAGACTGTAAACAGTCAGATCACGATTTTAACCGTAATATGAAAGTCTGGTTTATTTTATAATATTGATTTCGTAATTTAGGCAATATTTGTTACTGGAGATGATTTTTAATTTTGTTTCTTTATATTTTTTAACAAAGGAAAATTTTGTACGTCGCAAAAATATACAGCGAACGTTCATTAGAATATTTTGGAAAGTAATGCGATTTTAATCCTGCAAACTTGGATAATGGGGTTCTCGGAGACGCTCTCTTCAAATAAAGTAACAACGACCATATGCTACTTCCGGCTATACCGGATGTTGTCTCAAACTAGCGTATTTTAAATGGAGCACCCTGTATAATATATTTTTGTGTGCGATATAACAACTTTTATTACAAGTTTTTTTTTATCTTACTCTATCCGTTTCTGAGAAAAAAAAATTGTTTTCTAATTTTGCCCTTTAACAGGCTGTCGCTAACAATTGATTATATTTTTTCAAAGATAAAAAAGTAACACTCGTAATTCCGATGGTTGAATTAGATATTATTGTGCTCGATAGTAAATTGCCGAAAAATACAATTTTAGATACAAGGAAGTAAAAAAGTAACAAGTTTTCAACTTTATAAATTTTTTTTTTAAATTTCATTCTTTTAAATACGATGTTACGTTGCTGGTTCATTCAATGAATAGGCGAGAACAATTCCCATCTGCTCACATAAAGTCGCCACAGTGGTTCTTTTCCCGTGCGTCATCACTTCTACCTCATCAAAATCGTATGAATCAAATCAAAATTACGAGACGAAAAAAGTCAAAACTAAGTTAAGTTCATAAAATGGACGTGCCTGCCTACCGTTTGACGTACCTACATAATATCACGAAAAATTATTATTTATTTTCAGTTTTGCCCGGCATTCTCTATTATCTAAAAGAAATTGACAAACAAATGTTTATACATTTAATACTATTTTTAAAGCTTAAAATCTACAAAAGTTTGGTGTTTTATTGACTATTAAAATCGCAAAAGTCAAATTTTTAACATCCTTTCATTTAAGGGAATTTAGCCACTGCCGTAAACGTTTCAAAGAACTTTCACGGTTAGAATATTTAAAATAAATAAATTAGTTATTATAAAAATCCATAAATACTTACCGCCAAAACAGATGGTGGGTATAATTACCTCTAAAAAGAACTATTTTTAGAAACAGGAACAGTTCTAAGGCACACAGATTTACAAAATACGAATTAGATTGGCAGATCAAAATAAGGTTGACAATGACGTTCTAAAATACAACGGTTGTCAACTAAACAAATAAAAAAAGTAATTAATTGACGTTTATAGTTTTATCCTTGTCTAGCACGTTATATTATTGCGGAATTTTGGAGACGGTCTTTTATGCTTTTATTCAAACTTGTTACTGTAATAAACAAGGATGCAGAGTTATTAACCACGTCGAGTCCTGATCGTTGATTGATGACGCACGGGCAAAGATCCACTGTGGCAACTTTAGGGTATTAATATACCTAACTAAAATAGTTTTAAACTAATTTACGGGTTTTCTCACAATCCCCCAAATATCATAAGGTCCTATTGATTGTGGGCAAAAAGGTCATTAAAGTATTAATTGCAACTGACAATGACACACATCTGTACCGGGTGGTCAAACAAGGGAGGACGTCGGCTTTATCTCGGAAACCATTAATCGTACAACTTTCGGAAAGATTTTTTTATAAGTAAAGTAGTCAAGAGAAATTGCTGGAAATTACTTTTAAGTTCCTTATTTCGCCGCAAGGGGGTACAATTAAAAATTGTTTTTTTAAATTCTAAATTTCTCAGAAAATTCCCATATTAAGGTATAACTCTGATTACATCATTGGAAAGCTTAGACAATTCTGCATTATTTTGGTTTAAGGCTCATTGGCGTACCTACCTTGATAAGAGTGGGAGAAGCTATTGAACGTGTAAACATTAAAATCGCTGTAACTTCTAAACGACTTATCCGATTTTACTAAATTTAAGCTTGTTCGGAAGGGAAAGGTAAGTTTTCCAATGATGTAATCAGAGTTATACCTTAATATGGGAATTTTCGGAGAAATTTAGAATTAAAAAAAACAATTTTTAATTGTGCCCCCTTGCGGCGAAATGAGGAACTTAAAAGTAATTTGCAGCAATTTCCCTTGACCACTTTACTCATAAAAAAATCTTTCCGAAAGTTGTTCGATTAATGGTTTCCGAGATAAAGCCGACATCCTCGCTTATTTGACCACCCAGTACATACAGTGTGTATCAGCCAAATGGAATAAATTCGATAATAAATACATGGAGGCGTGTCCGAAAAAACGCTCGGATACGTCGATTGGTATTTCTAGTTGCGCATAAACTTTTTATACAGGGTGTGTCATGTAACAGTGGCCAATACCAACTTTATTATTTTAAATACAACACCCTGTATATTATTCAATTTTTGGATTCTTCAGAAAATTTTAGACATATTTCATGTACAATATCCTATACCCATCATCAACTGTTTCGGAAATATTAAGTGTTTTCAGATTTATTGCATTTCAGCGTTTCTTTTTACTGGAAGAAATAAAAAAAAGGTATAAATAGTTGTATTTACTTTTGTTTAAAACTCCTGACCTTAGCAAATTGTTGTCTGTCTGCATGACAGTAGTTGTCAGTGTTATAGTCGTTTGAATTTCGTTAACTGCATATCAGAAAATTGTTTATTTAACAGAAATGCACAAAAAAACAATTCTACAGATGATTGGTTATGGAGATAAAACACGGACACAAATGGAAGTTGCTCGCTTATTTCATGAAAAATTTCCAAATTTGCAGATAAAAAAAAGTAGCTGCCAATGCAATAAGTGATGGTACCAAATTAGATATTATGGTTGAGCTTAAGAAAAACCCACATACTTCTAGTCGCAAAACAGCCCCAATGTTCGATGTTAGCCCATTCATCGATTATTCGATCATTACAAGAAAATAAAATGTATCCCTATAAAATGATACCTATTCATGAGCTCATGAAAGACGATTTTGATAGGAGAACGTATTTTTGTGAAGAAATGATGGCAATGTTATATAACAATGTGATTCAATTAGAACATGTTTTGTTTTCTGATGAGTGCACCTTTACACTTCACGGTCATGCTAATCGTCAGAATTGCCGCCATTGGTCTAGGAAAAATCCTAACTGAATTAGAGAAGAACATATGCATTATCCTGAAAAGGTTAATGTTTGGGCAGGAATAGTTGGAGATAATATCATAGGTCCCTTTTTTATTAATGGCAATTTAAATGGCGATAATTATTTAGCACTGATGCTCCAAAATATTGTCTTGCCAACTTTGACACACTTGTATCTTGGTCCAGCAAACCCACAACTTCCAGCGAATACATTAGTCGATAGGGAGGCGTGGATCGATGGAATGGGGACACCCTATGTGGACAGATAAAAAAAATAATAAACCAGCAACCATCCCAGTAGACAACATGACATTTTGCACAACTCTCCGTTAAGTTTTGAATCTTGGAATGAATTTTGCATTTGTAATTCCAATATTATACATCTAATGCTGTAAATCAGTTTTTCCCCTCTATATACTGTAAAATTATGAGTTTTGGAGTTATGCTTTTTTCACATTAGCACAGAAAATATAGCTGCGTAGCTATATTTTCTGTGACATTAGGCAGACGAAAAACTTGATTATAATCGTAAAATACTGATACGGTGCCGCACAACAAGATTTTACAACTTTAAAATATTATTAGCTGTTGATAAATAGGCCTGAACATCTTTGAGAAGTGTGTGGTATTTTCGGATTCTTCACCAATGTTAACCTGGTTAAGTTTTAACTGGAAATTCCATAAAATTCAAACAATTTTAAAAAATACTTTATTTTTATTATACAATGGTTTACTTTATTTATTCACAATAAAAATTCCTAACGCTTTATACATATTTGGTACAGTTATAACTAGAACTATAACTATAACAAAAGATTGTTTATCATAATACTTTAAATTACATTTATCTATAAGTGGGCATTTTTGTATATTTATGTGGTTTCGTATGTAGTACATCATATCTGGGCCAACTGATGTATTTTTTTAGGTTAACAAACAAAAACACATATTTAAAAACGAAGGCACAGCTGTTGCAGCGAGGTCCATAATAAGTATACCACGCTTACTGCTGGATTTTTATAACTTATCTTATAACCGATAGATAAGATATTATTTATCTATTACTGTATTAATAGCATGGTTAAAAAGCTGTATTTTATTTCTCCAAACTAATATTTGTATTAATAGCTCCATAGCATAGAGTATCATAAACTGCAGTTGATAACGAAAGACAAGTGTCTAGCGTCTGACTATGGACTTTTCAACCGGCCAATCATAGGCCGCGTCTTAAAGAAAGGAATTTTGAGATTAAGCGATGTAAAGCCGTTTGTTGTAAATTAGAAACAAAAATGCTGTTATTAATATCGGTATATATTTAAAAATAAAAAATACAAATTAAGTTACGGTAGTGGCTGTATGCATTATGTGCAAAGCCAAAAAATCAAAAAAAAAAAAAAATATCGGTATATAGGTTTCTTCGAAACGTCACGTATGCCAAAAAACACTCTCCTTTTCAAAATTCTCAAAAGTTCATCAAACAAAAAAACTACAAGTGTTGTGAATATAATAAACAATTCAACAATAAACAGTGTCTTTCAAGGCATGAAAGGAAGCAACATAATATTACATACGTTAGGAATAATCAGATTTACAAAAAGTGTACATACTACAAATATCAGCATTACAGTTTAAATACAATAGGTACTTGACCATTTAACAATTATATGTCACAATTTGAATTTAACCCCAGAAGATAAGCAGTTTCAATGTTGTAACGTAACGAGAATTGTTAAATAAAAATATTTTAAAAGAAAGCGAAAATTGTCACGTGTTCCTTTTTTTGTTTTATTAATTATTTTGTATTTTGCAATAAGATTTCTCACTACAAAAAAAATCAAAACGTGTAAAAGTAGTAAGTACATTATTAACGTTAGTAAGTAGTAGGTTTAGTTAAACATAATAGTCACACTCGGGAAGGTTGTAACATCACTAATCTAAACCGTTCTTAAAAATATACAATTTTTTCCAATCTAAAACTTCCGCATTAGAAAAAAATTTATAAATTTCTTTTTCGTCTGCAAAAATCAAGGTAATTCGTTTAGTTTATTATTTTATTTTGTCAATTTTTTCACCTCAATTTATTAGGAAATAATACAATGATTTATACGCATTGTAACACATTTATTTTTAAATTTCCCGCGCTTTATTGCGAACGTTGATGGACGGTTGAAAAGTCCACAGCCAGACTCTAGACGCTTGTTAACGAATGAGGCAGTTATACAAAAAAACGATAGCAATTCTATAGGTTTCATCAATTTGTTTTATTTTGGAAAATATTTTCGCCTGCGGCACTATTTTCTATTTTGGAATAATATCGTCACATGGCTAACCGGCTGAAAAGGCTTAAAACAGAGTTTTAATACTGTTTAAACTAAAAAGTATATAGGCATGTCTATTATTGTTTTAAAGTTACATTAATTATTATTTAAAACAGCATTAATACAGCTAGACATGTTTCAATAAACTATCTCTACTAGTGATATTTTTAAACTAATTCACATATACCTTCAAGTTAAATAAACACCTCAATATTTAATAAATTAACTTTACTGTAGCCAGAAAACAATAAAGTTTATCCCAAAGAGCTAACTAGAATACAAAAAACACAACTTTTAAATTAAAACAAATAAAATTCTGCCGCCATTATAAGGCCCGTAAACAAACCGCCCTGGGCCGGCCAGGCTGTTGGATTTTTCACTTTATTAATGCTATTACAGCAAACGCGCACCAAAAAGGTTCACTAATATGTTGTAGAGGTTCTAAGCAATCATGTCACTTAAATTTTCTATTAGATATTAATCGAAAACCGGATAAAAATATAAATTAATACGAAAAATCGCAAAATTAACACCTACTTCGCGGGTAAATTACATACTAAAGCATGGATAACCTTAAAAAAGTCACGTGACATATGGATTTTCAAGCAGTGTTGTCAATGTTTCTGTTTCACGGCTTCTTTCAAGGTGGTTGTGGCCAGGCCAGACAAATTTCCCTGTCTGCAAATTTCCAGATCGTCGAGCCGATTCATTGAGCTACTAATAAATGAATAAGATGAATACTGTAAAATAGGTCATTATTTATGATTTCTTATGATAAAATATGCACAGTGTATTTTTAATAAATTATGTTTCGTTAAGAAATGGGTTTATTTAAATGTCTCTTGCCGTGGATATTTTATCAAAAATATAAATACAAAAATTAATCATGATAGACTTATTTTCAAGTCTACTATCTTCTATTTGCTATAATATGATCACTTAGTTATAAGACACCCTGTATACAATAATTATTTGTTCGGAGTATGCTGCTACTTTTCACATTAGAAAAAAATCGGCATCTGCCTTTAGCCACTTTTCTCGCTAATACCGGGTTCGCCACGGAAGATTAAATCCTTATCGAGGAACAAAAATACTAAAAGAGAATATCGCTCACTGGGTGCAATAATGTCACATTAAAAAATTGTAAGTTTTGAGAAAATCAACAATTTGTAATCTGGAAATTAAATAAGGTTAAGTGGGGTAAGTGGGTTTCAGGGGTAAGTGGGTATATATATATTTTTTAATTTTATAAAGTAACTTTCGATAACAGGGACTTCACAAAATGTTTATCAGACCTTCTCTGAGCCACAGAATATTTTAATTAATAGTTTAATTTTTTGTACAGGTGTATTCGTTAATTTTAAAACACCCTTCATTTTATGTCACATACGTAGTTCGGTCTAAATTAAAAAAAAATATATATCTTCGTTATTCGTAATTTTATCGCGGCGGTTATTAATTACATTCCCGTAACTGTAATAAGTAATGTTACCATTTATTTTTTTTTCAGATTTTTAGGTTGTAGGATACCAATTTTAGAGTCATAGTACCCACTTGCCCCGCTTTTTCGGTCAGTGGGGCAAGTGGGTACTACCCTCCAACTTCCAACTTATCGGATTAAAATTCAAGTGCCACTGTTGTCTACGTACTCGATCAAAAAGGCGCGAAATTCAATAGTGACACTAGTGCCATCTAGCAAGTTCCACTAGAGATAACTTTATGCCACTATTGTTAGAGTGACAAATAAGGTATTCAAGGTAATATGGTATCACTTACTCAATATGACCAATTATTGAGATGTGCCACTATTGCACCCAGTGAGCGATATGTGTGGTTAAAAGCGGGATATTTTAAAATTATTTAACATTATACAGGAAGTGTGGCAGACTAAACTCGCATTTTTTTAATGGAACACCCTGTATATTATTGGCCCAAAAGATGGGCATTTTAATATAAAGTTATATGGGTTTATTATTAGTAGTTTTAGAAATAATAACGATTTTATCTTAAAAATTATCTGTCTAACCATTTTCAAATTACATTTAAATTAAATAGTAAACTTAAAAATACTTATTTTAGTATGTTGTCTATATTTAAGCTCTCGGATTTTAATTTTAATCGCATTTGTAGTGTCTTTTGTTAAAAGGATCATAAATATCCCTACGTGGTAGAATGCTACTAGCTCATTGGGCTGAGGCCGAGAGGTAGACCGCGATCAAAATTCTTGTACACTAATGCCTCCAATTCCTTATTTTAATTAACTAGTACCCCTAATATCTTTACAAATACCCAGTAATGCCCACCAATGTCCACTAATTTCCAGCAATGCCAACTAATGCCTACCAATGCCCACTAATTCCTTTAATGCCAATGGTAAATTTCACTTTAAAAAAATAATAAAATGTATCTTTTGTATCTTAGTCTGTAACTTAAAACAATGGAAATTTATTTGACAACTTACCTAATATGGCTGATGGGACTGAATATTGGTCAAACTCCGCCGTCCACATGTCAAATAATAGTTGGTCGCAGTCGGGAGACAACATCACACAAAATTCATCAAATATTCATCAAACTGTTTTTTTTTTTCGATTTGAGACAAGTTTAAGACTTTGTCCTCTTGCTTTTTGAACTAAAAACACTACGACGAATCGGTTTTAAACAAATTTTAGAAAGAAAACCTTAAAAACTATTGTCAGCCACAAAAAATACCAGAAACCACTATCTCTCCCCACAATTTAAACATAAAAATTAGAATGGTTCCCAATTATTTAGCATTAAATTGTATCTATACGTGTAAATAAATTTAAGCTCAACTTTTACAATGTCCATGAACTTACTTAAATTTTAGAGCCCGGACCCCTAATTTTATAATCGTTAAATAATAATAATGCATTGGGCATGCCCAGTGGCGGCTCGTGACTAGTGAGTCAGGGGGGCGCTGGCTTTAAATAAAAAAAAATTAAAATGTCTATTATTTTCGAAAGTACATGTCTGTTTTTTCTAACTTTCTCGCTGTGAATTTTAATTTCATCAGCATAAGCACTACTTAAGTTAAAATATTAGTTTGTCCTAACATCTCAAAACTTACCACATTATAACGATGTTTTGCACTTTTTTCATGTTTTTTATTTTCTCTGAAAGATGTTTTAAGTCCTGCACCACATTTTTAGTCCAATTATCATCCCCGCCAAAAAGAAGACACACGAAACAAAAAAAAAAGAAGTTTTGTCCTCACAACCGCATATCCAGAATATTTTATTATATATTTCTTTGTCAAACTTACGCGTAAACTGTGCCTTACTTTTACATTTTGCATGATTGCACTTGTACTATGTTCAATATTGGTAGTGGCCGCCCTGCATTTTTTAAATCAAGTTTTTCACTTAAGCTCAGAGAACTAAACACAACCTTCTGTAAATCACTGACCTTCATATTAGACGAAATTTTACAACTTTATAACAACTAATAAATAACTCAAAACAAATAAACAAACCGTCAGCGAGTCAGCGGCATCGACAGACGACAGGTCGCATCGCGATTCGCGAACAGTGGGCGCGGAAAATTGGAGCTCTCCGTGGCCGCTCGTTGTGCGATGTTTAGGTGACGTCAGGCCTCCGTCGTCATGACAACCCATCGAGAAGGCGCGTTGAATCGGGACGGATAATCGGTCGCCCGCCGCCGCCCGCGCTTAGTACAACCTTGAGAGCGCGCAACTCGCTTGTCTATGAGTATAGCCTGCCCGTTAGAATAGGGCTACGTTTGGTTTGAATTATTTTAATTGATTGCTTACATACATTGCGTTATTGGTTTTTTAAGTAAAGTATTTTTGGATTCTGTTTGAAATAATTGCAGGGAAGGCGGCGGCCCAGAGCCCTTCATTAACCAGCCGCCACTGGGCATGCCCATGTGTGCTGGGCTTTATTTATGTGCGCAAGACCATAAATTTGCCACTTTCGTGATTATTGATGCTTGATTCCTTTATCCCAGTATTAAACAATGTGCACAATTTAGTTACAATAAAGTAAAATTCATTCTTGACATTATGTACCATATTTTGGGTATAAGACGTTGCCTAAGTTCCTTTAAATTTTCTGGTTTTGTTACGTAAATTTTGGTTTTTAGGTGACCCCAACGGAAATAATCTCTAGAGGATTAATGTTCGGCGATCGTGGTGGCCATTCACTGGTGCTTCTTTCTATCCAGCAATAAAATTTCGACTTATTATAATTCAGTAAATAACCCATTATAGTATAGCAGAAATACTTCTTACTATAAAGTAACGGTTTAAACAGCACAAAATACTACTACAGATTAGTATTCACTTCTTCTAAACCGAAAATACAGTGACCATTATAGAATGCGGCATCAAGTAAACAAACAACCTTTTCAATAACATGTTTCTTTTTTTTAAACAGTCTGCTGTTGCAAACCCCAAATTGTAGTATCAATTGTTGCTAAGCTAATATGTAATATAAATGGGTTAATCTAAGCAACCATACTGATATTAACAAGAAAGGGAATTAATTATTTTCTGATACCTACTTACCCTGTATAACTCAAACCCAAACTATAACCCGGTTTTGAGCAGGGTTAGTACCTAATCCTTGCGTATACAAAATTTCGTTATTCCCCATCAAGTAGTTTTTAAGCTTTCGAATCAACAGGCAGACAGACCTTTTCCATTACAATCAATACCTACTTTCTCGGCAAGGAAGTAAATAGTAATTTACGTTACAAGACCGGAAAGTAGTGTTTTTCAGGTCGAGACAAGCATTTCCAGGGCGAGCCGTAGGCGGATCCTGGAAGCTTGGAGCTTGGACATTAAATTATTTTATATTATTTTTAAATGCGTCGTATGACTTCTCGTAACGGGCTTTTGATTTTACTGGCAATATATCGTAAGTCGCTTTCCTTGCTGCGTCCAAAATTTCTTCTAAAATCTCATTTTCCGTCTCGGATAATTCAATATCTGAATTCATATTGTTAAATTTGCGAACTCGCGAAACAAGTTTGACATAAACAACAAATTAAAAATCAACGAACTGTCACTCGACAATACATCGAAATGTTGTTGTCATAGTAACGAAATCAAGGTAGCTTGTATTATCAAAGAGCGATTGGAAAAACAAAAAACAGGGACCGGAAAAATCTTTTTTTAAAACCGACCAGAAAACATACACTTTCTGGACAATTTTTCGTCTAGAAATTAACCTTTTTCCGATCGCAAGACCGGAAAAGTGACGTAAGAGACCGGAAAAGATTTTTCCGGTCCCTGTTTTTTGTTTTTCCAATCGCTCTTTGATAATACAAGCTACCTTGATTTCGTTACTATGACAACAACATTTCGATGTATTGTCGAGTGACAGTTCGTTGATTTTTAATTTTTTGTTTCTGTCAAACTTGTTTCGCGAATTCGCAAATTTAACAATATGAATTCAGATTTTGAATTATCCGACACGGAAAATGAGATTTTAGAAGAAATTTTAGAGGCAGCAAGGAAAGCGACTTACGATTGCCAGTAAAATCAAAAGCCCGTTACGAGAAGTCATACGACGCATTTAAAAATAATATAAAATAATGTAATGTAAGTATTATATCGAAGTGTCGGTCTTAAAAAAAATATTGTATGTACGTCACGCAATCGAAAATTAGTGTTTTCCAGGTCTCTCCCATCTTCCAGGACTCGCCTACGGCTCGCCCTGGAAATGCTTGTCCCGACCTGAAAAACACTACTTTCCGGTCTTTTAACGTAAATTACTATTTCCGGTCCCTAACGTCACTTTTCCGGTCTTGCGATCGGAAAAAGGTTATTTTCTAGACGAAAAATTGTTCAGAAAGTGTATATTTTCTGGTCGGTTAAAAAAAAATGTTTTATTTATACAATTTGTTCCTTTCTGCCTGACACTGTATAATATTGATGATGTAACGCAGAAAATTAAACCGCAACCTATTAATAAAAAAGTACCGCAAGCTTCTCGTTTAAAAATAATTATTATTGATAGGGAAAACGACTTTTTTATTTTTAACGATATTCGTGATTTCAGATAAGCGTCTTTTAAAGCTGCCAAGCGAGTTCATCGACTCGCAATGCCAAGGTCCAAGGAGACAAGGCAAACAACAAAAACTGCACGATGCAACTACTAAAAACGCGAAGAAAATATGTAGGTACCTAGGTACTAGGTGCCTGTCCTGTAAATAAGGACATTTCGAGAAATTCTGCAAGAAATACAGAAGCAATAATTAATATTTAATTCATAAGTATATAATGTTTATGTTTATAGAGGGGATTATATGCATTTAAATATGCGCATATATATGCCTTATTTGTCTTTAAAATATATAGTTATTTGCATTTTTTTACCAAATATGCATACTGGTATGCAATATTTCTTAATTTATTATAGTAAAATGAGGTTGGGTGGACATTGGGTTTTAAAAAATATGTTTGTTTTTAAAAAAATGCAAAAAAAAAATAAAAGTAAACAATTTTTTAACCTAGAATTGTATAAAAGGCATTTCGTCACCTTAGAGTTATACCACAGCCGGACTCAAGATCTAACGTAGGTTTTGGTTATACTGTTGTATGTCGCATTTTTTCTGAAATTGACTTTTTGGTGTTAATAATAAGTTGTATGTACCTCAAACTTGCCTTCCAGAGAATTACAATGTTGTATGTTACACCATATGTCATTGGCAACCATAAATACATTGTTGTATCAACGTGAATTGCGATTTTTAGAGTCTCATAGTTGTAAATGTGTCAAGTCTCATAGTTGTATATGTGTCACATACACCTTTGTAATTTTATATTTTTTTCCTATATGGTCACAAATAATACACATACAACTTTGTTTTTATTTGGTTGGGTCGTTGAGTTAGTGTGCTAGTGGATTCCTGAGGTGGATAAGGCATACTATATGGCTATACTTCCCAAAAATGATAATGCCTAACATATTTATTTCTCTAGTTCTGGATTATATTCTTATTTGTAGTTATTTTGTTTTTTTGTAACGTTACAGAGTTGTATGTTTTCATAATTAATAAAAAAATAGAGTTACATAATTGTATGTGTTTTTTCTAGTGCCCAAAATATAGAAAAAACAATGTATATGTGTATATTTGTTCTAAAAAAACGTAATAATTATAATGAAACTAACTAAGTACAAATTTTCTGAAGTGTAGGTCTGTCCATCCATAGCACTGTAACAAAAAGCCAATTTTTCATAACGCTTTTTCTCAAAACTTGGTTTACTGCACATACCAGAGTATAACTCTAAGGTAACGATTTATTACTAAATATTTTTCAAATTTTTCAACTAAAAAGGATTGTCTTCTATTAGTAAAAATATGTTTATATAAAGAGAAGCTTCTTTCAACAGCAACTGATGTAATCGGACAATACTGTAACTTAGGTAGCAAAATATAAGGCCAAGATACAAGTTCGTTGAATTGTTTACCCTCAGTTCCTGCAGTTAAGTATTTAAATCCTTCATTATTTTTTACAGTTACTTAAACTTTAATAAAAACAAGATCTTTAGCTACACTTGCACTTTTTAACTTTTAACTCTTTACTTTGCACAACACATCGTGAATCGTCATCCAAATCCAAAATTAGTTCTTTAATGGCTTCGAAATGCTCTGCGTAGAATATTGCGGTCTTAATCCATGTTCCCCACCAGATCATTACAGGTTCTGGAGGTAAACTGACTCCTGGTTTTCTGTCCTTATACAACTGCACTCTTAGAGGTGTTTTTATAAATACTTTTTTTACATTTGAAATTAATTTATTTACCAAAGGATATTCAATTCTGAAGGTTTCTGCGACTAGGTTTATTCCATGTAAAAGACAAGTCACATGTACCATATTGGGGTAAAATAATCTTAAGTTTTGGAATACTTTTACCATATACGGTGCTGCATCAGACAAAAGCACTAAAAACTGGGACTGGATTCTGGATTTGGTAAGAAAACGGTCGATAGGGACTGCTGAATGATCGGGTTACGGTCACATTATTAGCTGCTTAAAACCTATTAAATTTAGGTTTGTTGCTTTATCTTCTTGAAGTGCGCCAATCATAAGATGTGTATGTATGTGTATGTGTATACAGGGTGTTACAAATTCGACATACCAGCATTGGTATCTCGGAAACCATAGGAGTTAGAGAAACGGTTAAATGGGGGCAAAGTTGCGCAATTCGGTGCTGATTATAATGCCGCTTTAAAAGTTTTCAAATTCCGAATACTTCCGATTTTATTCGAAGAAAACCGAAATTTTGCAAAATCGTTTTTATTTTTTCCTGAGCTCATTTGACTAGCTATTTAAAAATAAATTACACTTTGTCATTGCCACTTTTTCTCCTCTACAAAATGACGTTACTAAACTAAAGATCCGCCGTTTCGTCTCCGAGCGGCCATCACCAACTTTACTTTTTTAAATATGGACCTGAATTTTTTTTAACCGATTTTTAAACCCTCCTTCCCTCAAAATGTAATGGCGATATTACTTTCTCATAATGATGAATAATTGTCCTTGCTTATTTTTTAAATTCATATTTTTTACACTTCTTGTCAGTCCGGTGCTGGCAACGAATTACAATATTAATTAAAAAGTTTATTTTATTGAAAACCTTTACAAATAAGTTTCATGAAAAACCTTGTGTAAAGTTCAAGTGAGGTATTTAAGTAATACATGTAATACCCAAAAAGAATTTTGACTATTTGAACATTTTGAAAATTAGGATTTATAATTATTGGTAAATTCAGAATTATTAGAAAATTCTTAGAAAATAAATTATATGTTTGAATGTTTTAAATAAAATAAAATTTTTTAATTAATATTGTGATTCGTTGCCAGGACCGGACTGACAAGAAGTGTAAAAAATATGAATTTAAAAAAATAAGTAAGGACAATTCATCATTATGAGAAAGAAATATCGCCATTACATTTTGAGGGTAGGAGGGTTTAAAAATCGGTTAAAAAATTCCAGGTCCGTATTTAAAAAAGTAAAGTTGGTGATGGCAGCTCGGAGACGAAACGGCGGATCTTTAGTTTAGTAACGTCATTTTGTAGAGGAGAAAAAGTGGCAATGACAAAGTGTCTTTTATTTTTAAATAGCTAGTCAAATAAGCTCAGGAAAAAATAAAAACGATTTTGCAAAATTTCGTTTTTTTTCGAATAAAATCGGAAGTATTCGGAATTTGAAAACTTTTAAAGCGGCATTATAATCAGCACCGAATTTCACAACTTTGCCCCCATTTAACCGTTTCTCTAACTCCTATGGTTTCCGAGATTCCAATACTGGTATGTCGAATTTGTTACACCCTGTATACAGGGTTCCCCATTTAAAACGAAACAGGCTAAATATCTGGTTCCACGTTAATTTAAAAAAAAACGCTCGGACCCGTCGATTTTTATTTCGAGGGGGACATCTTTTGCGTATATTGTCAATGTTGTTACTTCAAGCCCCTAGGACGGAGGGAGGGGGGGGGGGGGCGTAAGATCTAAATCTTAAATGGATACTTTTTATATTTTATATAATTTTTTTGGATTTTGCATAAAATTCTGAACATTTTTTAATAAAAGCATAATTAGTCTATACTTAACAGTTTCCGAGATATTGACTCTTGAAAAATGAGATTTTTGAACTTTGACAGCGTCTAGCTTTCTAACTGTACGTCTTAGAGCAAAACAGCTTACATGTCCCTATATTCGATTTTTATTATCTTTCCTATAGTGTCAACTTCCGGTTAAACCGGTTGTAAGAAATATAGTACTTCCGGTTTAACCAGAAGTTGACACTATTGGAAAGATAATAAAAATCAAAGATAGGGATATGTAAGCCGTTTTACTCTAAGACGTACAGTTAGAAAGCTAGACGCTGTCAAGGTTAAAAAATCTCAATAATAATAATATTATATCCAACATAAGTTGTAACTTGTTTGTTAATTGTAAAATTTTTAAATGCTCGGTTAAAAGCAGCTCTGCTTTGCTTCGCCGAGTTAAAAATAAATACTTTTATTATTATTGTTATTATTATAATAATAATAATAATAATTATTATTATTATTTGAAAAAAATAAAGTTTTAAAAAAATTTATTGATCAAAAATTATTACTTTTCCACTTCTCTGTATCTAAAATTCCATTTTCTGACAATTCATTATCGAGCACAATAATATCTTATTTCACAATGGGAATATCGAGTTTCCCTCTTTTATCTTTGAAAATATATTCAATTTTAGGCGACACCCTGTAAAAGGTCAACATTTGAGAACAAAATAATTTCTTTTCTGAAAGACGGTTAGAGTACGACACGAAAACTTTTAATAAAAGTTGTTGGAAATGAACACATGCACTTGTTTTGGAGAGAAACGAGATAATAATACACAGTGTCCACGGATAGAGCTTGAAAGAGAAAAAACTTTTTTAATAGTAGGTATAGAAGAAAAAAGTATTATTTATAAAAACGTCTGCTTGTGCTGAAACTACA
This sequence comes from Polydrusus pterygomalis, assembly GCA_963969555.1. Classification (NCBI taxonomy): domain Eukaryota; kingdom Metazoa; phylum Arthropoda; class Insecta; order Coleoptera; family Curculionidae; genus Polydrusus; species Polydrusus pterygomalis. The sequence goes on along the minus strand of OZ018376.1, from coordinate 71,953,859 downwards.
ATTTCAAATATCACATTTTCGATTACTATACAGGGTTCGTCAAAAACAACACAATTGCTACAGATTGTTGGTTATGTCCATCTGCTTTGCGCAAGTTGTTTAGTTATCCGATCTATCTCCTCTTTGACTGATCCCAGTGTCCCAATGGTCTAGCCACAGTATTCTCTATTAAATATCGACCAACATGTTGGTAATGATTTGGTATAAATAAATTACACTTGAATATACCGTGCGAGCAAAAATTATTTGCATCAAAGAGGGCCTAAGGACGTAATGCTTAGCGTAGAGCCTAATACCTGTTGGGTGTCAGTAACTACCTGAATTAACATTAAGGGCTAACATCAACCCCACTGGCGTCACCATCAGTGCCGTGTCCTAGGTAGTGACAGTTGCACAAAACTGACCTAACCAACGGACGACCAACGCTACATAAACAGTGTTTATATTATATATATATTATATTGTATTATGTAAGAATCAATAACCTGATATGTACAATACTATTATAAACAAATAAAGATCTTTTTACCAACTAACTAATAAATCAGTTATTCCGTCATCTTTGACAGTCGTTACAAGTAATTTGAGTCATCGCTAATTTTTTCAATTTCTTCAACAATTCACACAAGGCTAATCGGCGACCCGATCAAAACTTTTGTTATGAATTTGTTCGCGTGTTCATTGTGGTGTCTATCAATTTGTTTTTATTCATGTGATATATAAATTTTCCAAATAATAGGTAAAGTCGCCACAGTGGATCTTTGCCCGTGCGTCATCAATCAACGATCAGGACTCAACGTGGTTAATAACTCTGCATCCTTATTTATTACAGTAACAAGTTTGAATAAAAGCATAAAAGAACGTCTCCAAGATTCCGCAATAATATAACGTGCTAGACAAGAATAAATCTATAAACGTCAATTAATTACTATTTTTATTTGTTTAGTTGACTACCGTTGTATTTTAGAACGTCATTGTCAAACTTATTTTGATCTGCCAATCTAATTCGTATTTTGTAAATTTTTGTGCCTTAAAACAGTTCCTTTTTCTAAAAATAGTTCATTTTAGAGCTAATTATACCCACCATCTGTTTTGGCGGTAAGTATTTATGGATTTTTATACTACATAATTTATTTATTTTAAATATTCTAACCGTAAAAGTTCTTTGAAAAGTTTACGGCAGTGGCTAAATTCCCTTAAATGAAAGGATGTCAAAAATTTGACTTTTGCGATTTTAATAGTCAATAAAACACCAAACTTTTCTAGATTTTAAGCTTTAAAAATAGTATTAAATGTATTAACATTTGTTTGTCAATTTATTTTAGATAATAGAGAATGCCGGGCAAAACTTAAAATAAATAATAATTTTTCGATATATTATGTAGGAACTTAGACTTAGTTTTGACTTTTTTCGTCTCGTAATTTTGATTTGATTCATACGATTTTGATGACGTGAAAGTGATGACGCACGGGAAAAGATCCACTGTGGCAACTTTAGGTATTCACTGTTAGTGCATAATTGTGTTATGGTGAGAAAAGTGCGGCAGGGGATGGATATCTCTTTCAACAGGTAATGTAGGTGCATTGTTTTATTAAAATATTATAAATAATATTATAAAGAAATTTTAAAAATTGTTTATGATAAACGGTGATGTCCAGATATTATATTAGCTATTTTTTTTACCTTTCAACAAACCCAAATAACATAACCACGCATTTTCAAGGATGGCGCGCGTCGATCGCTACGAAGTTACAGACAGTTAAAATGATGCTGCCAACTCAAATTAGTGGATGGGAACCTATAAAAACCAAATCCCCATTTAAACAGAGATAACTGTGCCATTTATACAGCCTATTTAAGTATTCTACTTTTTTTCATAGGCCTGTGATCTTGACGCCATATTATTATGACGACATAGCACAAAAAAGCAAAAATATACTTGGTAGGGATATTTTAATATTTTTAGATATTTAAATAAAAAATAAATAATATAGGAGTTCCTCAAGGAAGTATACTAGGTCCAATATTATTTATTTTATACATCAACGATATGCCTTTAGTTTTAAAAATGTGTAAGTTACAAATGTTTGCTGATGACACCTTAATTTACATTATTGTTTTAAATATTTTTGATGGTCTAAATACTCTAAATTCTGAGATAAATATTATATTAAATTGGCTAAAAGTAAATAAATTAAAATTAAACATTTCAAAAACTAAATGTATGGTTATGGGTAATAATTTAAATTGTCAAAATATAAATGTTGTAATTGATGGTAAAAAATTGGAATTAGTGAACAGTTTTAAATATTTAGAGATAATAAAATTATTAAATCAAAATTAAAAATTTTTAATTATCTTGAAAGTATCATATCAAAGATTGCCGGAAAAGTAGGTTATTTTAAAAGAATCAGTTCTAATTTATATTTGTTTTCTGGAAAGACTGTATTATTTAATACTATTATATTACCACATTTTCTTTATTAATTGTTCTTCCATTTTATATTGTGCTAGTGAGCAGGGACGGACTGGCCCGGCGGCATATACAGTAACAGCACGCGGGCTAGAAACTTCGTTTAAGCTCGGATCGCCGAAATCATAATCAGTAATGTCACGTGTGCTAGACAGTAGAATGCGTAACAGCACGCGGGCTAGAAAATCTGACTTCCTCAAGTTGTGGCCAGTAACGACACTCGCGCTAGCAGCAATTACAGTAATAGCACGCGAGGTATAAAAAGGTATATCGGCAATCGGTTTGTTCGTTGTTAGCAGAGCATTTTTTTAAAATTTAATTAATATTTTATGAAATATTATGAAATGAATTGGATTTTAAAAAAATGCTCTGCTAACAACGAACAAACCGATTGCTGATATACCTTTTTCTAATTTTGTCTCGAAACAGATCTATTTCGAACGCGCTAGCGTGTTCGTAATAGATCTATTTCGAACTCCGAATTTTATATTTAAAGGTTGGCCCTACATGACATGTTTTTTTTCACCGTTTAGCATAGCATTCTAGATAACTAATATTTTTTAGTCCAAATATGCAAAATACTACACGAACCCACGTATGTATGTTTGGTTGCCTAGATCTACAAATCTGTATGTATTGTTTTAGTTAATTAAAAAACACATATTAAATAATAACTTTATTGACGGAGAACTATTTTGCTTTTGTAGATGCTTCAAGCTATCATTTTCTGCCAAATCCTATCCAAAATTCAATCTACTAACCTTCCAATGTCGATTTTAACTACAACTTTATTTGAATTTTCCATCTTCCCTATACTAAATTGCAATGCCGTGACGTAAAATCACGTCTTTTGAAATTCGAAAAAAAGTAGCAAAATCGCCCGAATTTCCGAACGCTCTGTATATGTACCAAATGTATAAGGATCACACAACGTATTCCGTCCAATTTCAAATCTCATATCGCTAAAATAACTTTAGAATCTCGTGGTGAAAATGGGTGAATAAATCAAAAAATGACAGTTCGCAAAATAATTTTTATTGTCCATAGGCTACTATGATAAAAAATAGTATTGCCAACATAACATTTAGACATAAAAATTTACAAAATTTGAAGGATTTATTTTCTTTTTAAATATGTGTTTTTTATTGAAAAAACTACAAATTAGAAAAAATAGTATAAAGTACGTGTTATATAAAGCAGTTTTAAGCACTTGTCCCGTTATAAAACTCGCCACAAGCGGCTCGTTTTTTAACATGGACGCGTGCTATAAAATGATGCTTTATAAAACGTGTACTTTAATATACTATTTTATACCTCGCGTGCTATTACTGTAACTGCTTCTAGCGCGAGTGTCGTTTCTAGCCAGGACTTCGGAAAGTCGGATTTTCTACCCGCGTGCTGTTACTGTATATGCGGCCCGCCGCGCCTTTTGTTCTGGCGCACTTGCTGCGCCTTTTGCCCTGGCCTGGCGCCCTTTTGGTTTACGTGAACGTATGAAAATAATAGGAAAAACAAAAACCAAAATCGAAAATATTACATAAATTAATAATTTAATGTTTTGGTGGCGCCCGCATGCGCAATGAAAAACAAATTGTTATTCGGTGCCGCCCGGCGGAGGCCAAACGGATGGGGCAATGGAACCCGAACGAGCTGAAATAAATAGATATATATTTGAAGAAAATAAATTGCTTTAGCAAAAGTACTTTAGTTAATACAGCTGTGCTATATAATTCGGCTTTCTGGTGGAAATACAATTTTTTTGTTATCATATTTCAATTCTTGGATCTTTGAAATAATTTTTCCTTAGTTCAGAGATTTAATAGACTAATTTTTTAAATAATTATTTTCTTCAAGCAAAAAACTTAATCAAAATAATCTTACCTTCTATTTATTATTTTTCCTACTTGAGCACAAAGTACCATCATAGACAAAAAAAAACGTGGCACCCAAAAAAATTTCTATTTTTTTTTCCATCATGAATACATGATACATGCCGACGCCTTTGCCATCCTATAGCCCGTCACATTATACAGACCCAGTCCGTCCCTGCTAGTGAGGAAATATTTGACAAATTATACAAATTTTACAAAATAAGGCAATGCCGATTATTTTAAATTGTGACAAATATACAAAAATTAATTTTATCTTAAAAATTTAGATTGGTTGAATGTCAGAAATTTAATTTTTTATTTAGTATGTCTATTCTATTGTTTAAAAAAAATTTGTTCTTTTACTCATGACCATCATAATTATAAAACAAGAACTAATCAAATTTTTTTTGTGGATAGAGTGTCTAAAACATTAGCTTATAAGTCTATTTTTCATAAAGGTTTGATGGAATATAATAATTTGGAAAATTCTATTAAATCTCAAATATCATTAAAACTATTTAAAAAAAACTTTAAAATTACATTAATTTAAAAAACAAAATGATACATGTATATAATATACAGTGTGTGTATAAAGTCTGGAAACGGCTTAATAACATCACAATTTACTGGCCGATTTAAACCAAATTTGGTACAGTTGTGTAAGAGGATCTAACGCACCGAATGACGATATTGGCGTTGTTGCCAGCTTTTTAGTTTGTCTGGAATTCGAACCAATTTTATATTTTTAAATATAACACCCAGTATTTTTTTACATTTTTAAATTCCACATAAAATTATAATTATTTTTTATCAAATGCATTATTAGTCTATACTTCATAGTTTCCGAGATATTGACTCTCGAAAAGTGACATTTTTGAACTTTGACAGCTTATAACTTTCTAACAGAACGTCTTAGAGCAAAACGGCTTACATGTCCCTATCTTCAATTTTTATTATCTTCCCGAAAAAATCAACTTCCGGTTAAACCGGATGTAACTCGAAAGCAGGTTTTTGCGATGATATTATAGTTGTTCCGGTTTAACTGGAAGTTGATTTTTTTGGGAAGATAATAAAAATTGAAGATAGGGACATGTAAGCCGTTTTGCTCTAAGACGTACTGTTAGAAAGTTATAAGCTGTCAAAGTTCAAAAATGTCACTTTTCGAGAGTCAATATCTCGGAAACTATGAAGTATAGACTAATAATGCATTTAATAAAAAATAATTATAATTTTATGTGGAATTTAAAAATGTAAAAATATACTGGGTGTTATATTTAAAAATATAAAATTCGTTCGAATTCCAGACAAACTAAAAAGCTGGCAACAACGCCAATATCGTCATTCGGTGCGTTAGATCCTCTTACACAACTGTACCAAATTTGGTTTAAATCGGCCAGTAAATTGTGATGTTATTAAGCCGTTTCCAGACTTTATACACACACTGTATATATGACATATTTGATACAATTTGCAAAATGTTAAACTTTTCTGTCTGTTTTTTGTTAAAAGAAGGTTCCGTTTTAAAATTAAAAAGAAATCTATAAAAATTTGATTAAAAAAATGTATTAAAAAATATTTAATTTTAGCTTTTTGCTAAATAAAACATGTTACTACCACTACTAATACTAGGTGCTTGGTTTTTTACCACTCCTTCATACTACCGATTTGATGGGAGGTCGATAAATGCGATTATTTAGCGGTACCTCGTAGCTTCCTAATCCCCAATAATAATTCATGGTTCCTTCGATGCATTACCCAAGATTTCGGTTCTGGCGTCCCCGATCTTCTTCTTGACCCGTACCATCGCATAAAATCGACGTCTTCCGTTAGTTTTAAAAAGCCTCTATCTATATGGTCACTACCAGTCGAGTACATGCCTTATGTATGCAGTATAGTGTCTATTTCTATGCCAATAAGACAGTTATACAATGTGGTGTGCTAATCTGATTTTGGTAAGTAGTAATACTTGCTTTTATTATGGTTTAAGTCGGTCGATAGGTTATGGGTTGTGTGTTTTAATATAATATAAATTTGTAGAAATTTACAAGCTAATGGTTGAAGGACTGGTGGTCTGCAATTTTTTAAGCAGATCTAATGAAGACGACGACGCGCGTCCTTTTGCACCAAAAATACTCTCAAGTAAAGCTATTATGAAACACATTCGCGCGCTTTAGAAACTAATTGCATATTGACGTCTTTAATTTGCGATGATATTATGTTTTGAATAGTAGTTTGGCGTCTATCGAAGGTTGTAATGTGTTGTGTTATAAAAGTTATAACCGGTCGGGTATACCGGGTGTTTTAATAAAAACTCCCAGGCCAATTATTTCGAAAACTAAAAGTGACATGAAAATTCTGTAAACGCAAGTTTTTAGCCTCTATGATTGGCTCCACAACTGTGTAAAAAATGTGTTTGAATAATACAAGATGTAGTTGGCGCCGCGGTGCAAAAATTTTTTTTCGATGACAGGAACTTTATTTAAATGTTGTGGTTCATAAAGATAATTAATTTTTGATTAAATTATGTCCCATAAAAATTTTTGATAAATCCAACATGAACGGAGATATTTGGGGTTGAATTTTTTAAAAAATAATTTTAACGAGTATTTTAACTATAAATATATTTTTAATATCCTTTAGCAGATTTTGATTTAATTTTGGTAATGATAATTTTAGTGATAAAACGCTCGTGTAGCGGTAAATTATTACGTCTAGTGACGTGTCAGCAGGGGGCGCCTTAAGAAATAATATTGGCAAAAAATAAGACGCCACTGAGTTTTGGTAATTTTTATATTTTTTCGGATTAAGCAACTAAAAATATCCTTTTCTTATCTATAAGATTGTTTTCATATCTTGCTTCGTTTTCGAGAAATAAAAATAAAAACAATTTTATTGCATATTTCTGGAAAACAAAAATTATTAAATAATTAACATTATAGTCAGATCTGGTCTTAACGTGCGGGTCCAAAGGTCACTGATCATATGCGTCAAATCAGACAACACAGAGGCTATGAAAATGTTGTGAGATTATTTACAAATATACCGAAGGAAGGAAAAATAGTTTTATTATTTTAGCTATCGCGAAGATAGCCACATATACCTAATATTATTAGTTTTGTAAAAATTATGTACAGGGGAGTTGAAAAAGTTACAAAAAAATTATATAATCGTAAATTATATACCTACTATACCCTTTAATTAAAAACGACAATAATAAACAGTGCAATTTATTTTAACAATTTTACTACTAAAGCCTAAAAATACAATGGCATTTAGTCTGATAAACTATTTCGATAATGAAAAAAAAATTGGAAATTCGCAAACCAATATGCAGGAAACCGTAATGAAAACACTGGGAATTAGTTTAAGGACTATGCAGAATAATGTGCATGAAAAAAAAACATAATATAATACCCAAGAATACTAAAAAATGTAAACGAAAAACACCGTTTATAATTATAGCCTAAAAACTCTCATCGTCACTTATAAAATCTGAAAAGTCCTCGTCGTCTGAGTCGTCTTCGACTGGAGCAATTATCATTGGCGCTACTTCGACATCTAGTACTTGTTCTCGATCCCACCAATCCCTTATTAGTATTTCTGTATGTTCCACCGATTTCTTCCAGTACTCTTGTGTAATATGATCTAACGAATCTTGCCAAACTATTTGTACTTGGTCGGATTTAAGACCATCACCTACATGTTTTTCATAATAAGACTTTGCACCAGCCCATATTAATTCTATTGCGTTAAACTGGCAATGATATGGCGGCAGTCGTAGAACCTCGTATATTTTGAGTTTTTTAAGAGACTTTGCTATTGATAGGAGTTATGATTTAAGCATATTTAGTAAAGGAATTTGGTTGTGTTTTTCCAGCCACTCATAAATATCACTTTTCCTCCAAGATGAAGTAGGCTGTTTATTTAAAATTCTTGAATGATATGATGCATTATCTAATACAATTAAAGACGGAGCATCCAAATTTGGTATCAATTGAACTTTTAACCATTTTTCAAACATTTCGCAATTCATATTATCATGATAGTCAGCACTTTTTGATGTTGAAGAAAAAATTAAACTCGCACCTGCAACATATCCTGTTGCAGAACCGGCATGCAAAATAATAAAACGCTTTCCCGTACCGCACCCCTTTTTCCTTTTAACACTTTTTACAGACTCATCTTGCCAAGATTTTGAACCACTTCCATTCGAAAATATCCACGTTTCGTCTAAAAATACCACTTTTCTAAATTTCGATTTGTAATTGTCCGTATATTTTTTTAAAAACTGAACACGCTGACTCACTATCTGTGGCTGCTTACATAAAAATCTCCGGTTACAGTATTTTTTATAGCGAAAACCTAAATTTTTTATTAATTTTGATAACGCTTTAAGTCCAATTTCCAAAACACCCCGAATTTTTAATGTTTTTTGTAAAACTGGAAGAGTTACATTGGTTTTTGATTTGTATAAATCGTCAATCACATTTCGAACTCCCATTTTAATATTTTCGCTTAAATCCTCAGTCTTTGGCTTTCTTCGTTTACACTTTTTAGTAGATATTCTTGGGTATTATGTTATGTTTTGTTTCATGCACAATTTTCTGCACGGTCCTTAAACTAAGTCCCAGTGCTTTGGCTACTGTTTCCTAATTATTGGTTGGCGAATTTCCACTTTTTCTTTCATTATCGAAATAGTTTATCAGATTAAGTACCATTTTTTTTGATTGGGGATGCAAAAACCCAGAAAATTGTTTCATTTTGTCACAAACTGTCAAAGTCACAAAACTGGCATATTTAAAATAAAACGTAGCTGGTGTTATTATAAGCTTTTTTAGAATCGCTGGAAAGTAAATACATATCCTTTTTTTTCATGTCAAAATGGAATAAGTCTGTCTCATTTATCTTACGTATTTTATTTAGAGGGTAAAATTAAACGCAAGTAAAGAAAACAAAAACTGAGAGTATGTCTTTCTTGAATAGTATGACCCGCACGATAAGACCAGATCCGACTATAATTGCATTTTTTGTTGTTTAAAAGCAAAATTAAAACATTAAAGCATAATAAAATAAAATTAAAAGATGTTTTAAATTTTATGAAAGAACTGATGAGAAATTATACAAAATTATTAATGAAAATTAGAACAGTACCAAAAACTAACTAACAGGGTCGAAACACTAATAGCAAATCGATATAAAATTCGGTTCTGCAAACTTTCAATAGTGAATTTCGATTAATAGCGGCTACAGTAGCATAAATTTTGTTGTACAGGTCAGCCATGTCTTCTATTGGTTTCTTGTAGATATCATTTTGTAAGTAGCCCCATAAATAAAAGTCCATCGAGGTTAGATCAGGGGACCTTGCTGGCCATCTAAGATTCCCATTTGTGCTGATCACTTTTCCTACACGAGCGTTTTATCACTGAAATTATCATTACCAAAATTCAATTAAAATCTGCTAAAGGATATTAAAAATATTTATATTAAAATTATTTTTAAAAAAACTTAGATAACCCCAAATATCTCCGTTCATGTTGGTATTATCAAAAATTTTTATGGGACATAATTTGATCAAAAATTAATTATCTTTAAGAACCACAACATTTAAAAGTTCCTGTCATCGAAAAAATTCTTTGCACCGTGGCGCCACCTACATCTTGTATTGTTCAAACACATTTTTTATACAGTTGTGAAGCCAATCATAGAGGCTAAACACTGGCGTTTACAGAATTTACATGTCACTGTTAGTTTTCGAAATAATTGGCCTGGGAGATTTCATTGAAACACCCTGTATATTTCTAAGGGTTATTGGACTAAAGAATTTAGCAAGTCAACGCGACCATGGTGGCGGAGGTGGTCACGATGAATACAAATTATTGAACGGGCATTAGAACCGCAATTTGATTTTTGTTTGCAAAATCCCTTAAAGAAGATCGGTGCAGTTTTTCTATATGAATCAAATTTAGGTTGTTCTTAACACATTCGCTGCCAAGCCAAATTTGTAAAAATGGTCTGCCAGGCCAAGGTTGTATCATATACGATACGGCAATTCTAAGACTATTGGGTATAGCAGTTTTTTTTTGATGTATTGTTTGCCTGTTTTTTTTTAATAAAACATTAACAGACACCGGTGTCTGACATGGCGTGGTGAAACCATTTTCCCCTACATAGAAGACATTTTTCTTATATGGGTACGCCACAGCGGACACCTTAGCGGACACGACGTAGATAGCGGACACGTCAAATCCGCCCATCGTATAGAGCTATAACCCTACTATAAGGAGTGTAAGGAGACTTCAGTTGGAAGTAAGATAACGTTGTGTCTACTGCTAGTTATCCGTTGCAAATTTAGGCCGATTTACGTGATTTATTTTATTAGATTCTATTTTTGTGCAAAAATGAATAACAGAACCCGAAAAATTATGTATTTTGTGACCAATGAAGAACCAGGGAGTGATTTCTTTATATCTGTTTATTATATTACAATACCTGATATAATGTGTTAACATTTTGATTACATTTCTTAAAAGAAAATAAATAAATACAAAACGCGCTTTAAATTTTTATTGAAATAAGTACTATACAGGTGTCTGCCTTGGCGTGTATGGAACTTTATTTAAAAAATTAAGTATGCACGCCATAGCGGACACAATAGCAGACACAATAGCAGACACAGGGTATAAAATCTATGTACATTGTCTAATCAAAAAACAAGATAAGTGGACTGTGCCGCAGCGCCAATACAGACACCTCATATGAAAACTTTTATAGAAAAGTGTGTCCGCTGGGCAGTGTCGTCGTTGAATAAATGTAGCGGACACGGGTGTCTGCCGTGGCGTGGTAAAATCAGAGCTGATCAGACACCGCGGTGTCCGCCATGGCAGCGAATGTGTTAAAGGATATTATTTGTACAGAAGATGTGAATATTGAAAAAGGGGAAAAATGACAATGAAGTTTGAAAAGCTATTTCCTTTTCACAAAAACGATGAAATTTTGAGAAAAATAAAATTATAACTATATTTATTTTGAAAATTTTTTTTAGTTTAGGTATAGTTTTTGTTGAAAGTTGGAAACACTTTTTAAACTCAATTTTCAGGGTTTCCCAATACGTTATCCGAATTATCCTATAGTCTACCGGGCGTTTCTCAAAAGACGTTCACCCCCATAACTTTTCTATATTTATAGATATAAAAATGAAATTTTGAGAATATGCATAAGAGATGAGTCTGCATTTATTGGCATACTTTTCAATTTGTAAGCACTTCCGGTTTGACCGGAAGTGACCTTGACTTTAGTATTTTAAATGGGACATCTTGTATATTTTTACTTATTGGGACTCAGCATTCTACATTCTGAGTAGAATGACACCTCACTTGTCATTTTTTGACAAAAAATATTTTTCCGTCGACCGTGTATTTACAACCTTAATTAATGTATAAAGACGTGGCCCCTATTAATGCATGATTTTTTTTATTAATAAACGATTTTAGGCAACCAAACATACTGCAAAGCACGCACTGCCGCGTACATAATGGCGTTGCCATAGTTTCTGTCGATGTCAATAAGTTTGAAATTCAAAAATTTGTTGGTACAACGCTTATAATATGTAGTTTGGTTCTAAATATAAAAAAATATAATCTATTAACAAGACAATCGACGGAAAAATATTGTAACTAACGCGTATATTAAATAGCGATTAATACACTAGTTTGTTAAATTACTATTAATACTATAGTATTATAATACATACTAATTGAGTCTCTTAAACTTAAATTTCTACTCTCCAACGAGAATAATATGTCCGGTATAAAAGTGAAACAAACCTTAATAAAAGCAAGATCTTTAGCTACACTTGCACTTTTTAACAACTCTTTATTTTGGACAACACACTACGAATTGTCATCTAAATCCAAAATTTGCTCTGCGTAGAATATTGCGGCCTTAATCCATTCCCACCGGGTAATTACAGTTTCTGGAGGTAAAAAACTAACTCCTGATAATCTCTCCTTACTGCACTCTTAGAGGTGCTTTTAGAAACACTTATATTTATTTACCAAATGTTTATTTACCAGAAGTATGTAATACAAATCGATATAAATACAGTTTGCTAAGCAGGTAATAATAACGCATTATTAAGTGACAATAAACAACCCCTAACAAAATACCTGCAAACCCCGGAAACCCCCAATAAATACCTTCTGTATAACCAAAATGTAAATATAATTATTATAATCTTCAGATCGGAATATCCCTGAAATAAGTACGGAACTGGACATTAAAACTTTAACGTTTTAAATTTTTTGATAAAGCCAAAAACATAAAAATATGCTTTTAAAATAATTATTTATGAAAAATATGCATTTTATTAAAAAATTGACAAAATATGCAAAAAATTCATATATATACAGTGATGGGCTAAAATATGGAACAAATTCATTTAAAAATCAGGTATTCATTTTTTGAAAAAACGCTCGGACACGTCGATTATAATTCTTTTTTCCGGATTTTTTGCCTCAAAAAGAAATTATACCGGGTGTGTCAAAAAGTAGATGTAGCAAAATTTTTTTGTTTTTTAAATAGAACCCCCCTATTTTTACTTATTACCCTAATTCTACGTCAAATTCTGCGCTTAACTCATGTAGCATACTCTATCCTTATCTCTAACGGTTTTAGAGAAAAATTACATCATAAAAAAATAATTCTTTAAAAAAAGGTTAAAAAATTAGTTTATTAAGTGTTGAAAATGCAAACCATTAACTTCTTGACAATATGCTAATCTACTTAAAAACCCTTCTAAAACATTATTTACAGTATTTTCATTAATTTGCCTAATTTTATATCTAATTTTAAATTTTAAGTCTTCCAAATTTTGTGGTTTATACACTTTTAATTTCAAATAACCCCAAAGAAAGAAATCCATGGGTGTAAGATCGGGAGATCTTGCAGGCCATTCTATGGGTCCTCTTCTACCTATCCATCGTTCGGGAAATACAGTATTCTAATACTCTTGTACTTGTCGAGCAAAATGAGGCGGAGCACCATCCTGCTGAAACCAAATAGATGCTTCTGGTAGATAAGGCTGATTCGGATTTGGAAAATCCGCTGCTAGTGTGGAAATTAATTCATTTTGAAGAAATTGTAAATACCGGTCTCCTGTAAGATTTCCATCGAAGAAAAAAGGTCCAATAATTCTATCATTTAATATCCCTGCCCAAACATTTACTTTTTGTGGGTATTGCGTGTGCTGTTCTCTCATCCAACGGGGATTATTTGTACTCCAATACCGAAAATTTTGTCTGTTTACCGAACCATTCAAACAAAACGTGGCTTCATCGGTAAAAAGTATGTTGCGATGGAAAAATAGATTTAAGTTGCAAATTTCATCATAGTTTCACAAAACTGTAGTCGGCGGTCGGGATCATCTTCGTTTAGCTCGTGCAGCAACCTAATTTTGTACGGATGGTAGTCCAGTGGCGTAGATATGGGGGGGGTCCAGGGGGTCTGGACCCCCCCCCCCCCCAGAGATAGTAAGAGAATATCACGATACGTAAGTTAAACAATTACAATCAACATATTCAAAGCCACAAAGAAAAAGGATTGTTGAAAAAAAGAAAATTATGTCCTTTTAATTCCATTAGCGCTTATCAAAATAAAAACGTCAAAACGTTCACGTTACGTTATATAAGAAATAGGTATATTTTTTTAAAAAATCTATCCATTTCAAAATAACAGGGAAAACTTTGTTGAATTGATACTTTAAAGCTACATTTTTAAGAGCTCAAAACAAAATTTTAGGGCGTGGCACCCCAAAAAATTTTCGCCTTCGGCGGTGCGCCTCTAGCGGGGAAATAGCCCGAGACCCCCCCCCCCCAGAATGAAAAGCTATCTACGCCACTGGATGGTACTTTTCTTGTTTCAATACCCGCAACACAGATCGTCGGCTAACATCATTATTAAGGGCTACTTTAGTGGATGCACTATGAGGATTATCTTCAACCTCTAACAAAATGTTCAATTGTGAGTTTTCACTAATTTTTGGACGACCTGGCCGTAGACGATCCTTTACATTCCCTGTTTCCCTGAATTTCTTCTCAATTTTACTTACTGTAGATCTTGTAATCGGCCGTTCTGGATACTTAGCGTTAAACAAGTTACAAACTTCTTCTGGACTTCTTGTTTTGTCTCCACATCCAATTAAAATTAAAATTTTGATTCTTTGTGTTTCATTTAAATGCACCATGATCACCGTTTTTCAAAATTATACCTAAACTAATTTTTGATTGACACATGACTTGCTATCGTAGTAACAATTCATTTAAATTTACCTGTTTACCTTTAGGTAGGTACATGTACCTTGATTTAAAGAATTTTTTTTATGATGTAATTTTTCTCTAAAACCTTTAGGGATAAGGATAGAGTATGCTACATGAATTATGCGCAGAATTTGACGTAGAATTAGGGTAATAAGTAAAAGTAGGGGGGTTCTATTTAAAAAACAAAAAAATTTTGCTACATCTACTTTTTGACACACCCGGTATAATTTCTATTTGAGGCAAAAAATCCGGAAGAAAGAATTATAATCGACGTGTCCGAGCGTTTTTTCAAAAAATGAATACCTGATTTTTAAATGAATTTGTTCCATATTTTAGCCCATCACTGTATGGAACTCGTTTGAAGAAAGTACAGTCTGCGCAAATAGTGTAAACTCCTTTAAAAACCAAGTTGATCGTAATTTCGAGCCGTTAACTCAAAACTTTGTGCATTACGGTGCTTGATGACGTTCGTTTTTAAATATTTAATGATATTTTTCTATTTCACGTCATAGCTCAGTAATGAAGCTATTTCGATACGCGTTTTTTCTTTATTTGATGTTGGTAACATTTAAATGTTTTATTTCATTGACTTGCGCGGCCTTTGTGATTTACGAGAAAACCCATTTTTCGCATAGGAAAAATAGCTTGATAACTTACTTTTTTATTCTGTATGGATAACAGTCATGTATGTTGGTTGCATAAATCTATAAATCAATCTTTTGTAGATGCTTTAAGCTATCATTTTCTGCCAAATCCTATCCAAAATTCAATCTACTAACCTTCCAATGTCGATTTTAACTTCAACATTATTTGAATTTTCCATCTTCCCTATACTAAATTGCAATGCCGTGACGTAAAATCACGTCTTTTGAAATTCGAAAAAAGTAGCAAAATCTCCCGAATTTCCGAACGCTCTGTATATGTACCGAATGTACAAGGATCACACAACGTATTTCGTCCAATTTCAAATCTCATATCGCTAAAATAACTTTAGAATCTCGTGGTGAAAATGGGTCAATAAATCAAAAAATTACAGTTTGCAAAATAATTTTTGTTGTCCAGAGGCTACTATGATAAAACATAGTATTACCAACATAAAATTTAGACATAAAAATTTACAAAATTTGAAGGATTTATTTTCTTTTTAAAATGTATTTTTCTTGAATATAAAAGGTGAAATAGAAAAAAATGTATAAAGCACATGTTTCATAAGGCGTTTTAGCGCACGTGTCAATAAAAAAACTCGCCACTTTGTGGCTCGTTTTTTAAAATAGACGCGTGCGCTAAAACCGCTTCTTATGAAACGTGTACTTTAATATACTATTGTGTACATGTTTAAATAACTTTCGCGTAAGAATTTAACAAATAATTTAAACTAGCCAACGGACTTTTAGACATTTTAAATCACGATGAACAATTAAAAAAAAAAAAAAAATTAAAGAGACTAAAACAATGGCTTCATCGGACTTTCCGCTTGCTATTGATAAAATAATAATAATAATAATAATAATAATAATAATAATAATAATAATAATAATAATAATAATAATAATAATAATAATAATAATAATAATAATAATAATAATAATAATAATAATAATAATAATAATAATAATAATAATATGCATTTTGCATATATTCGACCTTTTATTGTATATTAGTTATGTATTCATTCATTTATTACAACGTTTACAAGCAAGTCGCAAGTGAAAAATAACCAATGAAAATGATGGACATTTTTCAAAATAATATCCACCGTAGTTAGTGCAATTTTTCATACGAACAAACAAGCCATAGAAATTACTCCTTTCATTGTTCCTTGAGAAAATCGGAGCGAGCACGCTTTCAGATAAAGGCTTGTCATCGTCAACAGGGACGTAGCGAAGTCCTCTGGTTTGGGAGGGGTGAAATTTCTAAATTTCCCAACTTTATAAAATATAAAAAAAAATAACACAATTCAAAAAGTATTTATTTCAGACCTACCCATAATTATCAAATAAACTGTATAAAAAACATATACAGGGTTGGGCAAATGTTCCGGAACGGCTTAATTACAGGCGAACTAAAAGTGATATCGGATCCGGGTTTTGGGCAATCTACGCGGGCGTCCACGGAAGGTGGTTCGCTCCTCTAACTTTTTGTTTTTAAAGATAATGGGATAAAATTTGGGGGATTTGTATATATATGACATAAAACTGCATTTTTTGATAGTTGACTCACATTATGAAACTTCCGGTTTAACTGGAAGTGACATAAACTTTCGATTTTTAAATGGGACACCTGGTATATTTTTCGTTTTTCTGACTCCATATGACATTCTTAATATAACGATGTGTCACACTTTTTGTTACCAAGAAAATATTTGTTTTCCAAATTTATTGTTTTATCTAGAGGGCTATGGAATACCTTAAAATCATTTATTTCAGTTCTTTAATCTTAGGAAAAATACAATTTTACTATTTTTGGTCCAATGCTATGTGCTGTGTACAATTTAATCTTTAAAGTTGTATAACTCTTTTTTTTTTTAAACGGCAACATGGTGGCTCGCCGGGTTAAGAAAACAGAGGATTTTAATACAATTATTTTGATACCACACACTATTAGGTTTTAGAAAAGCTGCCATGAAAAAACTTTAAAAAGTTAACTTGAAACTTTCCTAAAATGAAGCATCTTTTGAGAATAAATTTAGATTTAAATACAATAAGTAGTCTGTGACCAGCAAAACTGATAAAACAAAATCATACCTTGAAGAAAATTGACAGGCCGACAGCTTCTGCCAAAGTAAATTAGTTTTTAATTTAAAAAATATGGAAAATAATAGTTTTACAAGGCGTGAAAAAGTTGATATGTTATAAGTGTTTGGAGAATGTAGAAAGAATTCAACCGATCGATGCTGCACGACGTACAAAGATATCCTAATCGGCGTGCTATTGCCCAAAACTGATTCAGTTAACTTTTTAAAGTATTTTATAGCAGCTTTTCTAAAAACTAATAGTATGGTATCAAAATAATCGTAATAAAATCCTCTTTTTTCTTAACCCGACGAGCCACCATGTTGCCGTTTAAAAAAAAATGAATAGGTAATACAACTTTAAAGATTAAATTTTACCCAGCACATAGCATTGGACCAAAAATAGTAAAATTGTATTTTTCCCAAGATTAAAGAAGTGCAATGCAAGGATTTTAAGGTATTCATAGCCCTCTAGATAAAACAATAAATTTGGAAAAAAATATTTTCTTGCCTTCTTTTTAACAAAAAGTGATAAATCTGTCATCGTTATATTAAGAATGTCATATGAGTCAGAAAATGGAAAAATATACCAGGTGTCCCATTTAAAAATCGAAAATTTATATCACTTCCTGTTAGACTAGAAGTTTCATAATGTTGAGTCAACTTTAAAAAATTCAGTTTTATGTCATATACAATCCCCCAAATTTTATTTCATTATCTTGAAAAACAAAAAAGTTAGAGGGGCGAACCATCTTCCGTAGACACCCGGTATAGGACTAAAATGGAACACCCTGTATATTATCAGATATTCTAAATTTTCAATAACTTTAAAATATTTTTTGTATTACCATATGACTAAATTCAACTGTTTCTGAATTACGGGCAAATGAATGTAGTACATTTTTGATTATTTAAACAAAATTAGTAATAATTTTTAAATAAACAATAATATAAAAAAAAGTTATTTAATTAAATGTTAAAAATGTCGTCCTTCAAACACCTGACATTGTCCAATCCTCTCGGGAAATTGGGAAAGCACGTTTTGCAAATGTTTACGAGAAATAACATGCACAGCATCTAAAATACTGTTTTTAAGGTCCTCCAAAGACTTAGGTTATGTACGATACACGACACTCTTTAAATGACTGAAAATGCCAAAAGTGTCTATATATATATATATATATTACAGTCAGTCTTACCGGGGCAACTAATGGAAATTAAATAAGCTGCACACATTTTTGTCTACCCAAGTTTTCCCAACTTTTGATGTTTAAGATAACTAACACCCCCCCACCCCCCCCCCCCCATAACTCCGTCCCTGATCGTCAAATCACTTTCGTCTTTTAAAGCTGAACTTTTGTGTGTATGAAAACAAACAGAAGCCACATGACGTAAGATCAGTACTATAAGAAGGATGATCTTAGTTGTTAGATTAAAATTATCAGATTGTTATCACTTATAATCTCCCTAGCAGCAGAATTAATTCCCGATAATTTTTTTCTCGGTTTCACTCATGTTTTTGTTGATAGAAAATTTCCCTCGTCTTTTCTCGTCTCGTTTCCTCGAGTTTTTTCTTACTGTAATTTTTTTGCTATAATGCTACAAAAACATATTTCCGGCGGCTTTAGTTAATTGTAACTAATTAGAGTTTTAGAAATGAAGTTTATTTTAGCCGTTAGTAACTCATTTTTATTACAGAAAAAGAAAAGCACGAAGTCTTTCTCCACAATCTTTATTAAACGAAAAACTAGGCGAACCTAGTATTACATCGACATGTTTCGAGTGTAGAAACACTCATCATCAGGAAACAAAGTGAAAATTAAAATGCTGATGTTTTTAGCAAGAGAAAATAATGGTGAGATTGAGCCGTAATGGAGCTTTTAATGGTGTACAAGAGATGTAAAATTGAAAAATCAGAAGATCAAAAATCAAGACTCCAGCATACTGAAGAGTCGAGGGTTAACGTAGAAGCACACTGTCGTGCGAAAAAAAAAAGATAGGGTAGTAAAAATTAGGGAGTTTTGAAAAACATATCTGTTAAAAGTATTAATAAATTACTGAAACATCCTGAGTTTTATTGAGCCCAGTCAGAAACATTTGAAAATGTTGGGGTGAGATGTAAAGAAAGAAGAGAAAAAGAAAAATTTGTTTTTTTTGGTCAGATCATCTGTAAAAAAATAGAAAGGGGAATGTAGAAAATGAAATTTAAGAAGTGTAGTAGATTAGCTTACCTTTTAATGTAAAAGTAAAAACCGGGTAACTGGGCCGTAAAAAGCCTGGTACCCCAACTGTTTTTACTTTTACATTAAAAGGTAAGCTAATCTACTACACTTCTTAAATTTCATTTTCTACATTCCCCTTTCTATTTTTTTACAGATGATCTGACCAAAAAAAACAAATTTTTCTTTTTCTCTTCTTTCTTTACATCTCACCCCAACATTTTCAAATGTTTCTGACTGGGCTCAATAAAACTCAGGATGTTTCAGTAATTTATTAATACTTTTAACAGATATGTTTTTCAAAACTCCCTAATTTTTACTACCCTATCTTTTTTTTTCGCACGACAGTGTGCTTCTACGTTAACCCTCGACTCTTCAGTATGCTGGAGTCTTGATTTTTGATCTTCTGATTTTTCAATTTTACATCTCTTGTACACCATTAAAAGCTCCATTACGGCTCAATCTCACCATTATTTTCTCTTGCTAAAAACATCAGCATTTTAATTTTCACTTTGTTTCCTGATGATGAGTGTTTCTACACTCGAAACATGTCGATGTAATACTAGGTTCGCCTAGTTTTTCGTTTAATAAAGATTGTGGAGAAAGACTTCGTGCTTTTCTTTTTCTGTATCATTTAACTCCACTTTGAGTATGGACTACTTCTTCATTTTTATTACTAAAATGTGAGAAACATTAAATAACAAATTTGTTATCTGAAATCCAATGTCATAACTTTAAAAAGCATATTTCCGATGAGTTTAGTTTAATATGACGCACTGTATTTTTACAATAGAAGTTGATTTTACTTGTTAGTAACTAAGGTTTATTACTAACATTTCAGGAACATTAACAACATTAATTCGTTTTCAACCATAACATCTGATATTACATGTCTACATAGTTTCAAATGAATTTAAAAAGAAAACATATTTCCGATGAGTTTACTTAAATTTTCGATGTGTCTCTTTTAGCCCCGGTGTTCGATATGTAAAGCAAATTAGTTAGTATCAATAAAAGTTATAAGTTAGCAACAAAATGTATTTTGATTTTATTCTGACTGACTTTTGCCAATAGATATAAAGCACTTCATTTTTGACAGAAAAATGATCACTTATTAATTTCATTAAGTTAATAATAACTAACAAAATAATCGCGATAATCTCCGGTTGCTATAAGTAACGTAAACAAAAAATAGCCTTCTAATTGGTTGAAAATACATTTATGTAATTTTCATTATCATTGCTATGTTCCCAGTTCCTAATATCAAATTTGAGGCTAGGAAAAAAATGATAAAGGTATATTATATCAATTTACTAATAGATAAAATACTATAAGTGACATAGAAACCCGAACACCCGTTAAAAATTATTTAACTTCAATAATATTTTACATAAGCATCCGGAGGGTCATAGTAAGAAAATGATTAAAATTTCAATCCATCTTTAAAGACAGACTAAGTTTATTCGGTTTGTTCGGGTTTGTTCTAAAAATTTAATCATACCTTCCTTTTGTGATGATAAACTTGTATACAAAATATTATTAAAATTAAATCATTTTTACTGGGTATTAGGGTTTCTATGTCACTTAGTATATGTATCTACGTTAACTCTTTAGAACAGTGGTTCCCAAACTGGGGGGCGCGCCCCCCTAGGGGGGCGCTATGCAGCATTAGGGGAGGCGCGAGAGCTCTGAAAAACTGAAAAATTAATACCAATTTTTAACTTTAAAACTTTAGAAAAAGGATTTTCTGTTTCAATGGGAATTAAAACAAAACGGAATGGGCCTGATGTTGCTAGTGACCTCCGTTGCGCACTTTCAAAGATAGCACCAAGAATTTCCGACCTTGTTAAAGAAAAGCAGCACCACACAGGGAGGCGCAACCATTTCTTGCTTCCCAAAGGGGGGCGCCATAGAAAAAAGTTTGGAAACCACTGCTTTAGAAAGACACATGCGATATTCCTGCAATTATTGTTTTTTGTCTATTGAGAATTCCTATAATCTATACACATTAATATAATATTTCTAAAAAACGGCATCAGTGGCTTCGTGGTTAACGAGGCAGTCGCTGAGAACTCTAGGACGCGAGTTTGTGGGTTCGTATCCCACTACCGGCAAACTGGTTCGAGCCCGGTGGATTTTAGTGGTATAAGTCGAGCAAAAATTAGGGAACAGTGAAAAATGTATCATCCCCCAAATCCACCCCATTTACGCCGCAACCAGACCGGATGAGATCGGATATCTCGTGGGGTGCGGGGGAAGGAACACTCTCCCCAATCGGTAGGCATCGGTAGGTCATAGAAAGCGCGAAACCAAGGGTTGATAGCCCTTGGGGGGTGCCTCTAATGACTGGGGATCGTGGTTCGGAGCCCACTTTAAACTGTAGGTCCCCTCGGAAATGGCTCTGGCAGCGAACGATGAGAAAAAAATCCGAAAAAAAACAAACAAATATTTCTAGAATTGCGAAAAATATTTAGAAATCACACCAAACATGCAACAGGGTGAAAAATATAGGTAAACATCGGCATAGGCACCAGTTATAAATTAAAATGTTATTCGGTGAAGATAGAATTTTATCTAAATGTTAATAAATAACGGGTCGCTATAAAGTATGACCGGGCTATAAAATACAATTTATACAAACTTTTTGTAAACGACAAGAATTATAGTTGCCTGTAGGTGTTAAATACTTTAAGCAACAAATGGGTCGTTGAACTTACTTCAACTGAAGTGGGTACCTCACGTTAATTTTCTCAACAAGAACTAAATTTAACATTGCCAATAATCTTCCTTCAGTTTAACTTTTTTCCATTAAATGTTAAATTATGTTGTTGTTTAAGGACATAACAGCTGAGTTCCTTTATGCTTTTTTTAAATATAGCAAAACAAAGACAACGATCAAGTTAAGCATTCGTTTTAACAATTTAACTTAATTTTTTTTTTCCTCCCCCCTTGCTGCAGTTAAGTATGCTTCTCTCTATTTCTCATTAGTGTTGCCGCCGAGACGAGAGATTCTCGTCTCTCGTCTCGTCTGGCCCTCTCTCGACGAGACGAGAGAGATATTTTCTCTCGAATAAAACTCCGAGACGAGACGAGAGAAGTACCCTCTCTCGCCGAGAAATTCTCGTCTCTCTTGATCTCTCTCGATCTCTCCCGAGCAAAAAACGTTACTTTTTTGAGCTTTTTTAAATCATCTTAAATTCCTCTTTGCAAAAATATACATAACGTATAATATATTTGGACCAGCGGTTTTCGAGTTATTTAACTGCAAATAGTTTCATCTAGTTAGCCGTGCCTGGCCATTCAGGGCGTGTTCGATTCGCAGGTTCAGATCGTTCCGGATCGATCTAACTGATTCCAACTGATCTGATTTGTATTCGATTGGTAAGTGATCGCACGGTCAAACTGATATTTAAAATCAGATTGATCCAAATCACTTTCCCAATCAAACACGGCTCAGAATAACATATTATTATGACGTTTTATCGCTGGATAAAATTATTTGCAGTCAAATAACTCGAAAACCGTCGGTCCAAATATGGACATTATATATTTTTGATAAGAGGAATTTAAGAAGATTTTAAAAATCTCATAATAGACAGGGTGTCCCAAAATTTTTTTTTTAAATTTGCTGATTATGTGACACTCACTGTGACAGACATACCGTTTTGAAATTAACACAATAAAAATGTTTGTGTAAAGCCCAAAAAACTCTCGTGAAATAAAGTCTGTAAAGGGGCTGGCAAATTCTAAGGAAAAACCCAGTATGATACATGCACAGCATCTAAAATACTGTTTTTAAGGTCCTCCAAAGACTTAGGTTGTGTACGATACACGACACTCTTTAAATGACTGAAAATGCCAAAAGTGTCTATATATATATTAAAGTCAGTCTTACCGGGGCAACTAATGGAAGTTAAATAAGCTGCACACATTTTTGTCTACCCGAGTTTTCCCAACTTTTGATGTTTAAGATAACTAAGGAAAAACCCAGTATGATACACCATTTTAAATTAATATTTAATAGAAGTTATATAGATACCTAGAGAGATTTTACATAGATGAAATATGTTTTTCATTTACATATCTTTGTTTAAATTCAAGCATACCTATTTGTAAAATTAACTATTGTTCTTTTTAAGGTTGAATTCTCAGCGTCATTCAATCTATTGCCAACCTATAACCTATTTCGCGTTGATTTTTTGATTTTTTGAGTTTATTGCTTTAATAACTAACATTTAAAGAAAATCAATATCGTCGGTACATTATTTATTTAGTATCTGATATATTACAAAAATATCAATTTATTTTATTGCTAATTTTGGGAGAATTGTATAGTGAAAGAACAATGAGTGACAATGACATAATAATGTTAAAAAAAATCTTACCCGATATTTTTCCCTATACAATTCTCCTAAAATAAGTTATGAAATTCCTTGATATTTATTAAATATGTCAATTATTACCTATAGAATATCAAGTCGATACTGATTTTCTTTAAATTTTGTATAAAAGCTAGAAAACATAAATAAATCTACGCGAAATATGTTATAGGTTGGCAAGCATGTTGATACTCCCACCTTAATGTAACTGCGCAGGTATCTGCGATTATTTTAGTAGGATTTCATGTTTGATGTTAATCGTCAAACATGAAATCCTGTGTACAGTTTTTTAATAAACAAAAAATAAAAATTTTGTACTTTAAATGAAAGTTTTTTAATTTGCATATTATCATTACTAATGCTTTATCTTGTTAAAAAGAATTTTTAGAATATTATTTTAAAGTTGTGTTTAATGTCCTTGCAACAAACATCAAGTTTGTGATACCTTAATAAAATAATAAAAAGCTAAGTTAATTTTACAAATAAGATTGAATTTGAACAAAGATAAAATATGTAAAAATAAATTTGATTTTGATTAATTTATGAAGATCTTTAGGATGAATATAATATATAAAGGAAAAAATTTTCCATTTTTTAAATAAAACACCCTGTATATTTTTTAAATTTTCAGATTTTCCATAAATTTATAATTACTTTTATTAAATGCATTATTAGTCTAAAGTTAATAGTTTTCAAGATATTGATTGAAAAATTATATTTTTGAGTTTCGACAGCCTATAGCTTTCTAACAGTACATCTTAGAGCAAAACGGTGCATATGTCTATATCTTCCATTTTCACTATCTTCCCAAATCAATCAAACTTCCGGCTAAACCGGATGTAACTCGAAAGCAGGAAATATAGTTCTTCCGGTTTAACCGGAAGGTGATTTTTTTGGGAAGATAATAAAAATGGAAGATTGGGACATGTGAGCCGTTTTGCTCTAAGACGTACTGTTAGATCTGTCGAAACTCAAAAATGACATTTTTTTAAAGTCAATATCTTGGAAATGGAAATTTCATACCGTGCTGGTGTTTTGGAGCACCCTGTATAGACAAAAATAATTTTTTAAGAAGCACCTCTTAACCCTTAATAAGCTTCGTCAAAAGTTTTCCGCTATAGTCAGATCTGGTCTTAACGTGCGGGTCCAAAGGTCACTGATCATATGCGTCAAATCAGACAACACAGAGGCTATCAAAATGTTGTGAGATTATTTACAAATATACCGAAGGAAGGAAAAATAGTTTCATTATTTTAGCTATCGCGAAGATAGCCACATATACCTAATATTATTAGTTTTTTAAAAATTATGTACAGGGGAGTTGAAAAAGTTACAAAAAAATTATATAATCGTTAATTATAGACCTACTGTACCCTTTAATTAAAAACGACAATAATAAACAGTGCAATTTATTTTAACAATTTTACTACTAAAACCTAAAAATACAATGGCATTTAGTCTGATAAACTATTTTGATAATGAAAGAAAAAGTGGAAATTTGCAAACCAATATGCAGGAACCCGTAATGAAAACACTGGAAAGTAGTTTACGGACTATGCAGAATAATGTGCATGAAAAAAAAGCATAATATAATACCCAAGAATATTAAAAAATGTAAACGAAAAACACCGTTTATAATTATAGCCTAAAAACTCTCATAGTCACTTATAAAATCTGAAAAGTCCTCGTCGTCTGAGTCGTCTGAGTCGTCTTCGAATGGAGCAATTATCATTGGCGCTACTTCGACATCTAGTACTTGTTCTTGATCCCACCAATCCCTTATTAATATTTCTGTATGTTCCACCGATTTCTTCCAGTACCTACTCTTGTGTAATATGATCTAACGAATCTTGCCAAACTATTTGTACTTAGTCGGATTTAAGACCATCACCTACATGTTTTTCATAATAATACTTTGCACCAGCCCATATTAATTCTATTGCCTTAAACTTTCAATGATATGGCGGCAGTCGTAGAACCTCATGACCATATTTACGCAGTATTTCATCTACCGCGTATATTTTGGGTTTTTTAAGAGACTTTGCTATTGATAGGAGTTCCGATTTAAGCATATTTGGTAAAGGATTTTGGTTGTGTTTTTCCAGCCACTCATAAATATCACTTTTCCTCCAAGATGAAGTAGGCTGTTTATTTAAAATTCTTGAATGATATGATGCATTATCTAATACAATCATAGACGGAGCATCCAAATTTGGTATCAATTGAACTTTTAACCATTTTTCAAACATTTCGCAATTCATATTATCATGATAGTCAGCACTTTTTGATGTTGAAGAAAAAATTAAACTCGCACCTGCAACATATCCTGTTGCAGAACCGGCATGCAAAATAATAAAACGCTTTCCCGTACCGCACCCCTTTTTCCTTTTAAGACTTTTTACAGACTCATCTTGCCAAGATTTTGAACCACTTCCATTCGAAAATATCCACGTTTCGTCTAAAAATACCACTTTACCAAATTTCGATTTGTAATTGTCCGTATATTTTTTTAAAAACTGAACACGCTGACTCACTATCTGTGGCTGCTCACATAAAAATCTTCGGTCACAGTCTTTTTTATAGCGAAAACCTAAATTTTTTATTAATTTTGATAACGCTTCAAGTCCAATTTCCAAAACACCACGAATTTTTAATGTTTTTTGTAAAACTGGAAGAGTTACATTGGTTTTTGATTTGTATAAATCGTAAATCACATTTCGAACTCCCATTTTAATATTTTCGCTTAAATCCTCAGTCTTTGGCTTTCTTCGTTTACACTTTTTAGTATTCTTGGGTATTATGTTTTATGTTTTGTTTCATGCACAATTTTCTGCACAGTCCTTAAACTAATTCCCAGTGCTTTGGCTACTGTTTCCTGAATATTGGTTGGCGAATTTCCACTTTTTCTTTCATTTTCGAAATATTTTATCAGATTAAGTACCATTTTTTTTGATTGGGGATGCAAAAACCCAGAAAATTGTTTTATTTTGTCACAAACTGTCAAAGTCACAAAACTGGCATATTTAAAATAAAACGTAGCTGGTGCTATTATAAGCTTTTTTAGAATCGCTGGAAAGTAAATACATATCCTTTTTTTTCATGTCAAAATGGAATAAGTCTGTCTCATTTATCTTACGTATTTTATTTAGAGGGTAAAATTAAACGCAAGTAAAGAAAACAAAAACTGAGAGTATGTCTTTCTTGAATCGTATGACCCGCACGATAAGACCAGATCCGACTATTAGTGGTACAGGAGATATTGACCTTTGTCGCACTAATGGGCCACCCTGTAGTAAATACCAAGCAAAGTTTTAACGCATTTAGGTTAGGTTCTGTCATATTTGACATATATTGCACACAATTTATGTCAATTATGATAGTACCTAACCTAAACGCGTTAAAATTTTGCTTGGTTTTTACTATATTTGGTTTAAATCACGAGAGAAGCGAGACGAGACGAGAGAAGGTCGTCTCTCGTCTCGTCTCGCCCTCTCTCGACGAGGCGAGAGACCAATTTTATCTCGTCTCGCGGCAACACTATTTCTCATACGGACTATACGAAGTTGTTCGCGAAGCGTTAATTTAATAACTTAGTTAAGCAAATATTTTTACTTTGCTTTGCTGTTTAAAAGAACTGGCCATGGTCTTGCGCACGTAAATAAAGCCCAACATGGGCATGCGCACTGCAAAATTATCATTTAACGAATAGGAAGATAGACAAATCCGGGCTTTAAAATTTAACTTAAAATGTACCCACAACTAGGGCTGGGCGATATTGAAATTACAATATCGAATATCGATATTAAAAAAAATATCGATATAGCCGATATATCGATATGTATCGATACTATCGAGAAATATCGATAATATCGATAAATATCGAATAAAAAAATATTGAATTAAATATTGGTCCTTAAATGTGTGATGTATTATAGGTAGAGCTGGACGATATTGAAATTCCAATCGAATATCGATATAGTCGATATATATATTTATCAGACACAAACTACGTTTTCAAAAATACTTATTTTATGAAGTTACCTTATACAGGGGTCCAAAACAAATAAACTTTGCGACATGCGACCACATTTCAATAGCTCAATTTTGATTTTGTAGAAAAACACACATTTAATATGACGCTACTTTAAAGAAAATGTATCTGAAATAAAACATTGTCAAAACTAAGAAGTTTTATGTAGGTTGCGTTGAGTCTTATTTTGCAAAAGTGGTGCAATTTACAAAATATTGGTAAAAAATCAAAATTGTCTTATGCAGCTGAAATTTTGCATGTGGGCTAGAAACTGCATTTAAAAAAAACTTTTTCTAATAACTTTTTTCGATATTTTCAGAACAAACCCCACTTTTTAATTATTTTTTGGAAAAAATTAAAATTTGACAGATAATGCGAATCACATGACTACTATTTTTTTTTGCTTAATTTTCATCTCGATCGAAGCAGAACTTGATGCCAAAGTCAAATTTTGAATAAAGCTATTAATAAAAAAAAATCCCATTTGATGCGGACTTTACTGGTGATACTGTATGGGAGTCAAGATTCGCATTTATTTTACTAGTTAATAATGCGATAGCTTTTTGAAATCCGAATTGGAGGTCTGAAAATAATTTGTTTTTATTTAAAAAGTTCACAAGCCTATTTTTAAAGCTTTTTCAAAAATTTTGCTAATATTTGATAGGTCTAAAATTTTCCACGTTTACATTTTTACTTTTTTAAAAACAGGTTTTACAATTGCTATTTTAAAGTGGTTTAGTCAGACACCTTTAGAAAAAATTTAATTTATTACGTGACTCAAGGGTTTAGCTATAAGAGGCGCAATGTTCTTTAATGTTATACAAGTATAATGTTGTCAAAACCAGGTGACGAATACTTTTTTAGAGAGTGAATTAATGAATCTACCTCTAATTCATTTACTGGGTTAAGAAAAATAGACGAATTGTTTTGTTGTTCCAGAAAGTTATGATGATTGTCATCGATTGCCCGATTCTGTTTTATTTTTTGAGCCAACTTTTCTCCAACTGCTATACAGGGTGGTCCAACGAAAACGTTCCACCTCGATTTTCCTGCTTTAAAATGAAAATGTGGAAAATCGCTCGGACCACTCGATTTTTATTTCGTGGGGGACATCTTTTGCGTATATTGGCAATCTTGTTACTTCAAGCACCTAGGAGGGAGGGGGTAAGATCTAAATCTTAAATGGATACCCCTATTTTATATAATTTTTTTGGATTCTGCATAAAATTCTGAACATTTTTTAATAAAAGCATTATTAGTCTATACTTAACAGTTTCCGAGATATTGACTCTTGAAAAATGTACTATGTAACTGTACGTCTTAGAGCAAAAAGGCTTACATGTCCCTATCTTCGATTTTTATTATCTTTCCAATAGTGTCAACTTTCGGTTAAACCGGTATAAGAAATATACGAGGAAATATAGTACTTCCGGTTTAACCGAAAGTTGGCACTATTGGAAAGATAATAAAAATCGAAGATAGGGACATGTAAGCCGTTTTGCTCTAAGACATACAGTTGGAAAGCTAGACGCTGTCAAAGTTCAAAAATGTCATTTTTCAAGAGTTAATATCTCGGAAACTGTTAAGTATAGACTAATAATGGTTTTTTTAAAGTGTTCAGAATTTTATGCAGAATCCAAAAAAATTATATTTCAAATTTTCAAATTTCAAATTTCAAATTTATTTCAAAATTACTCTACACAGAGATGTGAAAATATACAGGTACATTTTATAAAAACATTCAAAAAACAGTTACATATAGCACCTAGGTATTAGATACCTGTATGTGTATATAAGATAGGGGTATCCATTTAAGATTTAGAACTTACCCCCCTCCCTCCTAGGTGCTTGACGTAACAAGATTGACAATATATGCAAAAGATGTCACCTTCGAAATAAAAATCGACGGGTCCGAGCGATATTCCACATTTTCATTTTAAAGCAGGAAAATCGAGGTGTTAAGTTTTCGTTGGACCACCCTGTATAATGGCTATTTGAAATATCACATATTTTAACCTTGTCCATTTCTAGTACATTTTGAGCATTATAAATCTCAATTTTACCATTTTCACGACTGAGAGAATATTTATTAGTATATTCATTTAAGGTTTTCCATAATTTCCTGCTATCCGATTAATTTCCCAGCAAATTTAAATACAATAATTTCATATTATTTTTAGGTGTCCTGTTTAGGTATAGCTTACTGTCGACCTCAAGAACACCAACAAGCTAATGTCAAAGATGTAGATTCAACCACCAATGTTGAGTAAGTATTTTGTTTTTAAAGCACCATCTCGAACAAACCCAAAACAACCCAAGTTTTTCGTTTTGTTTCATAATATCTGTGAGTTGAAAAGACATGAAATTTGTTTATGTCATACAAGTTCATTATTGTGTTTTTATTTGTTAGTAGTTACCAACTACATAACAGTCACTTTTTGGAACTTATGCGCAAGGATAAGCATGCAGTGGCAAAATAATCACTTTTTGTTTTAAATGCTAAATATTGAGTTTTATAAATAATACCCATGGTCGTGGATAAAAACAGATTCAATTTTATTACTTCCCATTTATGAAAGCTTTATGGCCACGATTGTAATTACCTTTGACGGTTTGTTATCATATCGTTTGTACTATAATCCATATACGTTATATTTATTATGTAAATTAACCCACTAACATTATAGGTACACGAGAATGGTTACTGTATATAAAATATTGTTTGTACCTAATACAGAAAATATAAATACCTACTTAATATAAATAATAATTGCCTATTATATTATAGCTTCACAATACTTCCCATCTAAAAGTACTGGCGATGGCGTATTGATCTTTGTAACATATTATCATTAAATCTGTTGGTGTCAGTGGCATTTTGTATATGTGCATAATGGTGTAGTTAGTTCTTGTATAGGTAAGTTAGTTCTAGCAACTATACTAAGTAGACGTAGAATAGTGTAAGGCAATGCCTGAATCAAATACAATAATAATTAAAATCGTTCTTTTTCAGGATTGAACAACAGCTTATAGAAAAAATTTCTTCGGCAGATATAGATCAAGGATTAAGACTTAAATTAAATCCCTCTTCTCACAGAAAAATAGAAGCCAGCACACAAGAAATCCTAGAAAAAATCGCGGAAGTTAACAAGAATCAAGGTTTGGTCCAAAAAAATTCCAAACTTAAATATTTTCATTTTCCCTTTAGCTACTCAAGAGCCCAAGGCAATAGTGATAAGTTTTCTAGAGATCCTTCTACTAATGCCGTTGTAAAAACTCAGGAAAACAATAACGTGAACAAAGAAATTATAACTAGTTTTAAAGAATCAAATTTCAATAATGTTGATTATCCAAGCAGTCATGTAATAAGTATAACAGATCCAAACGCAGAAGTTAAACCCGAAGACCACATTCCAGGCCAATACATCAAAAGAAAAATAACCCATTACCAAGGTTTTCTAATGCCAAATCCTTACCCATTAAACATGTATAATGTAGCACCGTCTGGTTTGCCATTATCGCCTGAACAATACCAAAACCAACCGGCACTTATTCCTTCAGGAGCTTACCCACTTCATAATTTATATCAATTTCCAACACAGCAATTAGAAACGTACCCAGTACCTAACACAGGTTCATGGGACGATACATTTCAATTGGAAGAAAACAAAAATCGTACCAAGCTGGAAAAAGCAACAGTTCAAAACATTAAAAACATTATTACTGGAACAAATCAAAACTATCAGAGTTCCAATTTTCATCCTAATTTCCCAGCAATTTTCTACCCAAATTTGCCAATGGGATATCAAAGCTTTTTAGGGATTAAAGATGAAAATCAAAAAAACTTCAACACAAAACCTCAAAACATCCCCTATTCAGGCTTCAATATGGCAGATTCCAATCTATTATCACAGAACAGCCAAGAAAATCAAAGAACAAATTTATTTCGTCAAAATGAGTTAGCAAACTATGCTGGCGTCTTATCACGACAACCTGGATATGCTAGACAAAATTGGAATTGGCCTGGGGCAAACTTATTTCCAATTTATGTTAGAGACCCATTTCTACAAATGTACTATGCTGTTACTAATATGATTGAATACGGACCAAATTCTGGAACTGATGGTCCTTGCAAGCTTACCCCAAGACCACAAAGAAATAAAATAAAAGTTAACTCAAAAACAAGTTCAAATATTAATGAAAAAGGTAGTCAAATCAATTATATGATAAATAAAAAAACAGGGGCTGATAATATCAACGTTTTTAATTTAGAAGATACCAAGATGGATCATGTACAATACCTGGATGTTGAAGACATAGATGTTGGCGGGGATGAACTGGTAAAGTTTAGCATAAACCTTCCAGAATTAAACTTGTCTGGGGGAAGAGAGTTAAAGGATGATACTAAATTTGAAAAAAATAGAATGGATAAATTTCACGAGTTACACAACAATTCAGCTTTGCTACAATTGACATCGGGAAAATTAGACTTTCTTTCCACGCCAGTTAAAACAGTATCCGCTTTGACAAATAAACAATTAACATCGATCAGGGACCCAGTTCTTCACGTAGAGGAACTAGAGGATGACGCTCTAGAGTCAGAAAAAGCAGAAGATATAAGTATATCCAACCAAGGATTAAAAAAAATGTTTAGTCGGGAAAATACAGGAAATGGTATATTTATCCATAAACTAAAAGTTCGTCAAGGGGGAGTGGCTATAGCAGGTCCAGGAGGAATAGCAACCGCCGGTAGCGGAGGAACAGCGATTGTTGGGCCGAATGGAATCGCCTACACTCATCCAGACGGTCTAGCCATCGCTGGTTCTGGCACACAAGTTGTTGCTGTAGATCCAAATATAGACTTAAATGAAGTTATTAAAGACAGTGTTATGAATGGTACACGTCATATACCTAACACAAGGGTGGGAAAGGTAGTTGCCGTAGGGCCAGTAATTTATTATAATAGAGGATGATAGAGATGGATATACTAGTAGATGTGTGAAGTTTTATAAAACTTATTAAATGTGCTTGAAAGAATGGTGCTAAAGGTTTTAGGAAACGATTTAAAGGAATGCGGTCACGAATAAATATTTATAATTCATGTGTCAATAGGTTAGTACTTTAGTACCTACTATCAGTATAGCTATGGAATAGAATCGAACAAGATCTTAAAATGTAAATATGAGATAATATATGAAGCAATGACATTCTAAGTTTATATTAATAAAGTGGTATTTTTGTATACGACGTTGGTGCAAAAAAATAAGCTCTCTATTAAACAATGTTATGCCTGATATCAATCATAGAAACTTGCCGAATTGTCTTTATTCAATTATTGTAGTATTATCGATAATTTTAAAGTCTGGTTTAAAAAATTGTTTATATATTTATTATTAGGATATTGTTAAATTTTTTAAAATACGTACCTATACAGGGTGAAATTTTTAACTGGGATAAATTCAGTATTGGAAAGCCTCTTTTTTTGCTGAAAAAAAAACGAACTACGGTTGCGTTTATTTTTAGTTTGGCATACTTTTTCATGTCTTATTGAAATGGGGTAGAAACCGCAAACAACTTCTTTTTTTCAAACGTAAAGTATGTATTGTGATAGCTCGTTGGAAAGGGCATAACAAAGGGAATACGACCCACCATTTACTTTTGCATTTCGGTAAACTGGAAAGCCAAAAAAAAAAGACAATTTTAGCTACAACTGATAATGTCTATAGATCTTAGTTGAGACAGACAAAAAAACAAAAAAAAAATTGATGACAGACCTGGACTATCTTCGAACATCTGTATAGGTAGCGATCAATACAAATTTTGTTATATTTGTATTGTAGTTTCAATGTGTGATGCAGTAAATTGATCGTACCCCCAATATTTAAGTTGTCTCAACTGACTTCGTATGAAGTATACTACAATTTGGGTGTTGCCAGCGCAGACTGTTTAAAAAAAAGAAATATGTTATTAATAAGGTCGTTGGTTTACTTGATGCCGCATTCCAATGGTCCCTTTATCTTCAGTTTAGAAGGAGTGAATAGTTATTTGTTTGTAGTATTTTATGCTGTTTGCACCCTTACTTTGTAGTAAGAAGTATTTTTGCTATACTAAAATGGATATTTAACTGAATCACACAAATACAAAATTTTAATGATGATTGGCTTTGGTAACAGATCGCGTAGGGGAGACCTGGGCTAGTTGGCGCACTTTTAACGTTCAAATTTTTTATCACCTTTCAGATCCGTTTAAAAAAGATTTGTTGGCGTGTTATTATAGTTTAAAGCCTTATCTACAACCTTATTATGTTAATTAATGAGTTTGTTGAAACAGTTCGTTTTAAAAAAATATATATTTTGGTATGTCAGTTGCGCCAAGTTACCCCGTGGGTGGGGTTGGTTGGCGCATGATATGGACAAATTGGCGCACAACCAGTGTTTAATATGAAAATAAGGTTTTTAACTGAAATAACGATTTATTAAAAATAATTCTCCAAACATCATATAAAAAACAACTTAAATTAATATCACAAACCAAAGCAAAAGTTTGTAACACATACGTAGATATATAAAAGTTTACATATCGTCATCAGAGTCACAGTTGATACACTGATAAAACAAATTCTTTTGCGTATTCGTAGGCTAGCTTTTTTACATCTTTAACTGATAAACCGTGGTAAATATCTGACGATTTCTTGATATAATCTTCTAATATTTTTTCTTGCTCTACTGAAAATACTTTCCTACTTTGGGCATAACCAATTTTTACCTGTTGGCCATCATTGTTTTGCAGTCAGCTGCACTAGTTTTTGAGCACAATCGAATCAGCGTTCTCGAAGGTATCTGAAAATCGTTTGCAACGCTTCTCCTGGATCGTCCATTAATTAAAACCTATAAATAATAGATATTTAACTCATTGTTGTTCAAAGTTATTATTCGAATGTTCAAATTACCTCTCTGGCTGCTCTTATCAATATCTCATTGGAATAGTTTCCCCGCTCCGTTTTTCTTTTATAGTTTCTCATCATAAAACTAAAACAAATTAAAAATTTTTACAATCCGGCAACAACGGGGCAAGTAGGGGCTGCGCCAACCTACCCCGTTTGTTTTGAGCTAACCTGCCCCAAACCCACGTGTAAAGTTATTTGCCTCTCAAAATACACCACCTCAAAATATTTTGTAAATGCAAATAACTAATATTAATTTACCATGTCTACAGTATAATTTTCTATATTTATTATGTATGTTGTAGTACTTACCTATGAAGTATAAATAAATTTGTAAAACACGGAAAAGTTACATAAAAAAATTTGCTGATATGGTGCCTTAGGAAATTGGTGGTAGATCAGGGTGTCTTTTGTGAAATAAAGCTGCTACTTCTGCTTGAGTACGCCATCTATCGCCAAAGCCAATCATCATTAAAATTTTAGTATAGCAAAAATATAGTAACGGTATAAATAACACAAAATACTACAACAGATTTAGTATTCCATATTCTAAACCGAAAATAAAGTGCGATTGGAATGCGGCATTAAAAACATGCTTTTTTTGCTACGCTGGCAAAACCCAAATTGAGGGGTAAATTTCATAAAGACAAAAAAAAGCATGCCAAACTAAAAATAAACGCAGCCGTAGTTCTGTATTTTTTAACAAATTAAGAGGCTTTCTAATACTCAATTTGTTCCAGTTAAAAATTCCACCCTGTATATAAAAAATGGACTGATATTACATACAAAATAAAGTAAGTTTACAAGGCTGGACTTTTCAACCGGCCAATTATAGGCCGCCGTCTTAAAGAAAGTAATTTTGAGGTTAAGCGATGTAAAGCCGGTAGTTGTAAATTAGGAACATAAACTGTCATTTATTAATATCGGTATATAGGTTTCTTTGAAACGTCACGTATGCCAAAAACACTCTCCTCATCAACATTCTCAAAATTTCATCACACAAAAAACTACAAGTGTTGTGAATGTAATAAACAATTCAACAATGAACAGTGTCTTTCAAGGCATGAAAGAAACCAATATAATATTACATGCGTTAGGAATAATCAGATTTACAAATGTTCATATTACAAATATCAACATTACAGAATAAATACAATACTCGACTATTTAACAATTATATGTCATAATTTGAGTTTAACCCCACAAGATAACAGTTTCAATGTTGTTACCTAACGAGAATTATTTAATATAAATCTTTTAAAAGAAACCGAAAATTGTCATGAGTTCCTTTATTTGTTTTATTTATTATTTTGTATTTTGCCTTAAGATTTCTTAAAACAAAAAAAAATCAAAACCTGTAAAAGAAGTAAATACATTATTAACCTAGGTAAGTAGTAGGTTTAGTCAAACATAATAGTCACATTCGGGAAGGTTGCAACATCACTAGTCTAAACCGTTCTTAAAAATATAAAATTTTTTCCAATCTCCAACCTCTTCAAAAAAACCTCCGCATTAGGAAATATTTCTATAGTAACTTTTTTTCGTCTGCGAAAATCAAGGTAATTCGTTTAGTTTTTATTTCATCAATTTTTTCGTCTCAATTTAATAGGAAATAATACAATGGTTTATGTGCGCATTCTAACACATTTATTTTTAAGTTTCCCGCGCTTTATTGCGAACGTTGGTTGGACGGTTGAAAAGTCCACAGTCAGACTCTAGACTCTAGACGCTTGTACTATGAGCTAGTTTTTGTAGAAACTATGGTAGGTATAACCGTTAAATATTTTTTCCGTTAAAATAATGTGTGAATTAGTATAGTCGACACATTATTGAAACTTTTTACGGATATTTGAATAGTATTCTATTTTGACAATCATTTTTGCTTTTTATGATTATTTTTGAAGCCAGTTTGTATGTTAATTTGTAACCGACCGTCAATTTTTAACCTTAGTTACGTCACTTATATACAGGGTGTCCAGAAAGGATGAGCAAAAAATTTAGGGGATAATTCTAGACCGAAAATAAATGCTATCTCGTCCTATAACATTTTTTTCAAAAATTGATTATTTAAAGTTAAATTTTATTTGCAGTTTTAAAATACATAAGTTACTAGAACAATAAATTAAACATTCAAACCAACGGTTTAAGGTGACGCCCTTCCTCTTCAATGCAATAATTAATTCTTCCTAAACAATTCCGACGAACTCCATGGGATATTCCTTCCTTCCTTTACTATGCTATGTTTAACGTTAAAAATAAATTAAAATAATTTCGTATTCATCACATGCAAGCAATGTTATTTTAGCCTTTTTTCTCGAAAACGGTTAGATTTATCGAAACAAAAGTAGTAGGTATACCTTTTTTATGTCAAAAGGTTAGTAAAAAAAATCAGTCAAAATGCGCATACAGTGTAGGACAAAAAGTTGGGACCATTCAAATTAAATTATAGGCTCCTATGTGGCGCCCTCTACAAAATGCAAAAAAAACGGTGGGCAAATTTGTATTTCTCATCCCGAAAAAAACCCATATAGAGAGATACGAGAAAAGGTATTACAAAAAACAAACAAATAAAATTTATCTTTACCACCCTGCGTAACTCCGCTCCGGTAATAATCAATTTTCGAAAAAATGTTATAGGAAGTAATTTTCGGTCGAGAATTATCACTTATAATCTCCCTAGCACCAGAATTATCGGGAATTAATTCTGCTGCGTGGGAGATTCGGTAAGAAAATTTCATAAATTGGAGTTTCTTTTAATATGATGAGATGATGAGACCTACGACCTATTCTCAATAAAAATTATAATTTAGCAACAAAATGTATTTTGATTTTATTCTGAGTGACGTTTGCCATAAAAAATAAAGCACTTCATTTTTGACAGAAAAATTATCACTTATTAATTTTATTAGGTTAATAGGCTATAGACTATAGCGATAGTCTCCCGTCGCTATAAGCAACGCAAACAAAAAGAAGCCTTCTAATTGGTTGAAAATAAATTTATGAAATTTTCCCCTAAATTTTTTCCTCATCATTTTCGGACACCCTGTATAATTTATGTAATAAAAGTCAATATTTCGTGATTATATGATTGTACAATATAAAATATTCATGTTTTCGTATGCCATCTATTGTAGTAGGTAAGCCTTTTTAAAGATGCGTCGTTTAAAAGCTAACAGTCTGGTAAATTGTTCAAATGTCGGTAGTTTATAATCTATATAGTTTTACTATGGACCTGTAAGACAAAATATGTTTAAAATCTTAAATAAAATATAAAAATTATCATGTTTTATTTAAAAAATCAAAGACATAGGTACATACATTTTAAATAAATAAATAAATAATGCCTTTATTGTACCAAGAAGAAAAAAAATTACAAAACAATAGGAAAAATAAGAATTTTTATAATTTTTTATGGTATTTGCTGCACCATGGCGCAGTCCAGCAGTAATAGCTACTCTACTAAGACACGCACGACAAAAACTTTAAAAAAAATATTATCATCAACTATTAATTTAAAATTGTAAATTATATGTAGAACAACACCAAAGTAACATAAATGTTAATAAGAAAACTTTTGACTAAATATGTTAAAAAGAAACATCGTTTGTTGCCTGTCAATGATTAATAAAAAATTAAAGATAGACACTTTATGGACATTTTTCAAAGAACCCAGCAAATTAAAATGTAAAATTACTTACTTTGAACTCCCAAAAGAAATTGTTTATACCTTTAGAGACAGCAGTTAATTCTCCAGGCAAAGAATTATAAGAGACGACAGCATTATAAATAAAAGACCTCTGAAAGAAGGCACTCTGATGGTGAGGTAAAGCTAACTTATTCCCATAGCGAATTTTAACAGTATGGATATTAGACCGAGGAGTTAGGCGTTCACGAAGAGTGGTGGAAGAGTCTGGTTCATTTAAAATTTTATATATAAAACTATTAAAAAGCAGAAGCCTAGGGTAATCCATCTTTAGCCAATTTAGTTTCGAGAATGTATGCGAATTATGGTCATATTTCCTAAGACCATAAATTAACCTTGCGCAAGCGTTCTGCACTTTTTCAATACGCGACTTACCAATATTGTCCATACAATACCTACAAACAAAATGGCCATAATTAAAGTTTAAAGTCAAAATCAAAACAAAAATAAATCTGAGTGTCATCAGCATAGGCTTGTACTTAACAGTATTTTAAAGAGTTAAGGATATCGGACGTGTAGATGAAAAAAAGCAACGTCCCTAATATGGAGCCTTGTGGTAGGTACGCCAGAAAATATGCTAACGTTGTCTGAATACTTACATCAGAAAATATTTTTTGGTAGCGATTTGATAGGTATGACTCGATAATTGAACATGATTCCTTTTCAAAGCCATAAAACTTTAATTTTGTTTTTTTTCTGTACACAAGCACAAAATTTTATGTCACTTGAAATGACTTAAGATTAATAAAATGAACATTTCCAAACAAAATTGTTTTAGGTCATTTTATTTCATTTTTTATTAGATTTCTTTACTTACCAGTTACCTAGGTATTGGCACCTAGATTTAAAGAATAAAAAAATAAAAAATGTATATGGCCAGTTGATGGCCCTATTTTGTATATTATAATAGATACTTCTTAATCTATAGGTATTGTGCCCCAGACTATCACCAGTAAGGTTTATTTTGAGAAAATAAAGTTTAGTAAGGAAAACATAATCAAAAATTAAATGGCGAACAAGTTCTTACCTGAAGAAACATATCAGTTGGGATAAGGCTTAATAAAACACAAAAATTAACGACAATGTTTTTTATATAAAAACATTTATTTTTACCACCACGTAAAACCAAATAAGAATAATTTGAAGAAGTAGTCCATACTTAAATTGGAGTTGAAAATGTAGGAAAGAAAGAAAAACTCAAAGTCTTTTTCCAAAATTTAATAGAAATAGATTCTTTGGGGGTCTCTACATGTTTCGAACGTATAAACGTTCATCTTCAGGAGACAGAAAAAAATTATATTGTGCTGATGGTATTAGCAGAAGAGAAAATGGTATAAAACCATAATGGAGCTTTTATGGCATTGAAAAATTGAAATTTAGAAGTGACGCATATATAAAAAGTTAAGGAGAGTTAAAACACGCTGAGCATGTGAAGAAAGTTGGTAAAGGAAGTATAAACAACCAAACTAAAAGAGGAAGAAGAAAAAGGCCGTCTAAAGGGAAGGTGTCAATAATAATTTTTTAATTTTTTTTTTCTGTTCTTTATACTGTCCTACAGACATATTCATATTATCAATGATTTTACAAAAAAATTTATATAAATGATTTAATAGTATTTTACGTTACAAGGCCTGTAGGTGATTTA
Organism: Polydrusus pterygomalis; assembly: GCA_963969555.1. NCBI lineage: Eukaryota > Metazoa > Arthropoda > Insecta > Coleoptera > Curculionidae > Polydrusus > Polydrusus pterygomalis. The sequence continues at coordinate 71,913,551 of OZ018376.1, read as the reverse complement.
TTACAGTAAGAGTGCTGTAATAACACCTAACGGGCGTGTATCGTATGATATTTTATTTTATTTTGTCATTATAATCCTTTTTAAAAAGATTTAATAAAAATGTTTATTACAAATTTTAAAATATTTAAAAAATTGTAAAAGAGGGTCTATTCTGTAGTTGCGTAATATTTTTGATTTAGTAAAGTTGGTAGAAAAAATAATTTTACAAGTTAAAGCATCTAAACAGAGTTACTTGGGATCGATAAATATATAGTTAAAACAAAATAAAAATTACTAACTTTAGTTAAGCAAACTATTTAAAAAATTGTAAAAGAGAGCCTATTCTGTAGTTGCGTAATAATTTTCATTTACTAAAGTTGGTAGAAAAAAATACTTTTACAAGTTAAAGCATCTACACAAAGTTATTTGGTATCGATAGATATATATTCAAAACAAAATAAAAATTACTAACTTTAGTTAAGCAAACTATTTAAAAAATTGTAAAAGAGAGCCTATTCTGTAGTTGCGTAACATTTTTCATTTGCTAGAGTTGGTAGAAAAAAGTATATTATTAAATACCTAATATACTTTTTTCTACTTTATACTATAAATTTTATAGTAAGACATGCTGCCAAAATAGCGATTTTCCAATAAATACTAGTCGGGGCGTGAAACGCATTTTTATAGTCGGCCATGATTGCCTTTATTTTGTTTTGAATTATGACAGTTACTGTTATTATAAGTTTTATAAACTTATATAGGTATTATTATATTCCAAGTTTAATTTAGTTTAATGTATATATATGATGAATTAAATAATTAATGCTCAATATGTGTACTTGAACATTTTGTTTCCTATAACTTTAAGTGACAGCTTGTCAAAAATCCAAAGTAAAAAGTCATTATTTCTAAAAACAAAATATGGTTGCTAGGCAATACTTTACAGTACCTGATACTGTAATGTTCCACTTACCGGCCGCAAATGAGTACACGGTAAGTTGATTTACCGGACAAAATAAAATAAAAATCTTTGACACCTTCTCTTTAGAAGGCCTTTTTCTTCTTCCTCTTTTAGTTTGGTTGTTTATACTTCCTTTACCAACTTTCTTCACATGCTCAGCGTGTTTTAACTCTCCTCAACATTTTTTATATGCGTCACTTCTAAATTTTAATTTTTCAATGCCATAAAAGCTCCATTAAGGTTTTATACCATTTTCTCTTCTGCTAATACCATCAGCACAATATAAATTTTTTCTGTCTCCTGAAGATGAACGTTTCTACGTTCGAAACATGTAGAGACCCCTAAATAATCTATTTCTATTTAATTTTGTGGAGGAAGACTTTGAGTTTTTCTTTCTTTCATTTAGTTTTTCTTTATTATAAAGTATTTTAATAACAAAAGTTTATGGTTAAGGGAAAAATAAACAAAAATAAACCTTGAATATAAGAACACATCTTCACAACTATATCACGGAACACAAAATTCGGTTTGCAGTCATGCATCTAGCACTTGCAGTAAAAGTACACCATGCCATCAGACATCAGTCAGTCACCCACCAAAAACGGCAATCAAATGATTAGTTTCGAATTACTCCGTTCAACTTAAACCACGCGGAGCAACGACAGATCATTGTTTTAAGTTAGTTCGTCCCTCTCTCTGTTCCGTTTGTAGTAAAGGAATAGACTATATAGCGGTCGCTGATAGTTACCTAAACGAAATATTTTAAAAAAGGAACTATTTAGTTCCCAAAAAGTATATTTTCCCAGCTATTCAGCTGAAGGTCGAACGCCGCATCTACCTGAGTATCGAGCGGGTTGTTTTCTATTTTTAAGCTGTTCTTGTCTATTTAGTTTATTAAAACAATTAATATAGCAAGATAATCTGTAGAGGCTAACGAATAAAAGTATTACGCGGATAATGGGATGATGTAAAAAGGTTTTGAGCTCATATTTTCAAACTTTCTGCTTTCGCGGCGTCTTTCTAATTGTCTCTAGGAAAGGTTTGTGACCCTCTGGGATTTTTATTATTGGGATGTATTTTCAATCGATTCTAATTCAGTATGTTAATGCTGAATATGATGAATTCGATTATAGTAAAAAGGCCCATTTATAGTGGTGGGTGAAACACTCTGTTATTAATATATTAGGATTGTAGGAATCAAGGCCTTCTAGGATTTAAAAAGGAGTGAGTGAAACAGTAACAGTTTGACGTTTCCCCGTGGACGCCGTAGGTCACAAGCTTCTACAACTATATAGACACGTAATGATACAAAACCAACTGTATTACCGAGAAGCAAACCAAAATGGCAGTTGATTTTTTGATATTTTGACGTCAAATAAAACTAACCTAAAAATAGACCGATGTCAATGTCCTATTATAAAACTAAACTCAAAATATTAAATTAATAAACAAACGGATACCAACGTACGTCTTGTAACGGTTTAACAAACAAAACTAACCTCAAATTATTAACTCCGTGCCTGGAAGATGTCACCCCTCGGTGACGTCCTCCCACCCGGATCCGTCAAAGTGCCGTTACGAAGTGTGAGTTGTCTCAGTTACTCCTGTAAAATCGAGAAACCTATGGTATAATTTATCCAAACTCAGTTTGATGACATAAAAAAGCGTTTAAGCTTCAAAGAGACCGACCTCACAACCAGGGTTGTCAGATCTATTTCTCTTAAATTATTTAAGTTCATTTTATTAAAAATGTTCTTTTATATCAGTATTCAATTGTTAGTCAGTAACTCTCTTTGAAAGCTAGTTTACAAATATACTTTAAACTAAGAAGTTTTGAGTGTAAAAGAAAGAAGAACATTAATATTATTATAGGTTTTTTAGTCCTTAAGAAATATTATTTAGAAAAAAAAGAATTTAAATTAAAATAAAAAGGGTTTTTATTGTTAAAAAAAACAACTAATTTTATTAACAAACAATTGTTTCTCGTATACTCGTATAATATATTAGAAAACCCGAAAATTTGGTAGAACTGGTAATCGTGCATAATTTATGCACGTCTCGAACACTGTCTCCCAATCTGTGAATGATACTAAGACAAACGCAATTGGAAATTTATATGTTCTAGACAAGAAATGCGGAATATTTTCAGCGAATCACGATATTTCTTATCTACTTGCTAAATGATAATTGAGCCATCATCACTGTCATGTCAGTTATTAATAGTTTCTTAAGGAAAAGGGCAGTGGAGTAGGTGGTTTAACATATTTGCTATAATTTACGTATTTAATTTTGGTTTATAACTGTGTGGTTTTGGACAGATACGTTTTTACTTTTACTTGGTACATTTTATTATCAGCAATGGCTTTTTATCGATAATTTAAAACAGCAGATCAAGGTGAATTATATTGGTGCCAACATGCTCGGTGGAGTCGGCCTTCGAGAGCGCAACAAGTCCGGAATTGAGAAACAAAGATTTACATGTTCAATGTCAACGTATTATTTTAATTTTAAGCGCAGCTGTCCTTGATAATAGTTGACAGGTAACTAACGACATGTGTAGCGATGTATGGAAAAATTGCGAAGCTCATGTTACTGTAGAAATGGAATATCCCTGTTTTATCGCCTATAGCACCAATAGTGATCCAACCTGAAAACGATTCTCCTTCTGAAAATTATGATGATTCCATCAATTCAATTGTTACGGCATTTTGAATCAATAATGTTCGTTAACAACGTACCTATTAAAATTGTTTTATTTATATTTTATTATTATTTTAAAAATTTAAAACAATATATACCCTATATGTATTTTAATTATTTGGAGGTACGACGCCTATGATTAGGAGTTTAATGCCTTTTTATGATAAAGTTGTTTTATTTATATTATTATCATCTTAAAAAATTAAAACAATTTAATACCCTATGCATTTTAATTATTTAGTTGGCGACGCCTATGGTTAGGAGTTTAATATTTTTTGTGTCATTAAATTAACCTGAGAAACACTATACGACTGCATATAGTCTAATTTATACCTTTTTTACTTTCCTAGATCTTCCAATCTACGCTCTTCTGCCTCCCCATGGGTACCGCTTGCTTATCCCACACTTCAAGGCTTGGACTCAAAAACACTCTACTCTTCACCTAGCTCTTTTCCATTCCATCATTTCCATAGACATTTTTTGCAATCTAATATTAAAACGGAAAAAGAACATTTACAAAATCGCCAACCAACGAGGAACGTATTTTTTGACAAAGAAAAAAATAAACAATTGATTAACGACCAAAACACAGTCACATCAGCTTATAACCAAAACGATGTTACTTTAGATGACGAATTGAAAGACAAGCTTAAAACAAAAACGCATGTAACCCATAAACCACCATCTTTAGCTGCGTATCGTCTGCATCCGTTATTTCACTACATTCAAAATAGAAACACTATTGTGCAGGATAAAATAATTCGGTTTAGACCTTTTGCCAATGATGTCACTGATGGGGACATTACGACTCTTATACTAAAACCCCAGGCCACGTCAGTAGCGGGCGTGGAAGGTAAGGCCGTTGCGAACCCCTTGGCTCGAGCGATCCTTAGAGAGGGTATAAATGTGGACATTCTATTTGAACCAGCAGCCGTCGCTATCGCTGGGCCTGGTGGCATTGCGCACGCGCAAAGTGATTTGGAAATAACCTATGAAGTTCGTGAAAGATAACAAAAGTTCCCGTTTGATCTTCGAGAAAATCTATATAATTCCAAATGAGAGTGAACTAATATTGCTGCTGTCAGATTTTTTTTATTGGAGCACGCGCTCTTCCTTTCCTTATATGGTATTTGCTCCAACGTGTTATAATAGTTATTTATCGTCAACCGTCAGTAAAGCTGTAAATCAGAGTGATTTCCGGAAGTAAACGAACACTTTATTTTATTGTAAAATAATAGATATTTATGTACCAAGGCAGTAAAGTGATTCTTTATCGGACGAGTCTGAAATTATGAGATGAGCGAGCGAGGCGAATAACAGACGAGTCGATAAAGACACTTTACTGACGTGGTGTATACAAAATTTTATCGCCAACCGTTCAGAAATAATAATATAAAAAATTGAGGTATAACTCATCGCAATAAATCGCGAGAACACTATTATCGAGCTGTCATAGGGAAAGGCGTGACAGTGACAGACGATTTTGGATTAATAAATGTCAAAGTCACTAATTTGCGGAGGGTAAAAGTATTTATCTGCTGCATTTGCGGCAGTCTGTCACTGTCACGCCTTTCCCTATGACAGCTCGATAATAGTTTTCTCGCGATTTATTGCGATGAGTTATACCTCAATTTTTTATATTATAAATTCTGAACGGTTGGCGATAAAATGTTGTATGCACCACGTCAGTAAAGTGTCTTTATCGACTCGCCTGTTATTCGTCTCGCTCGCTCATCTCATAATTTCAGACTCGTCCGATAAAGAATCACTTTACTGCCTTGGTACATAATAGTTATTAAGTCACTAATTTGGGGAGGGCAAAAGTATTTATCTGCCGCATTTGCGGCAGGTAAAGTATTTTATTTTACAATAAAAAAAAGTTTTCGTTTACTTCCGGAAATCACTATGATAATTATGTACGGCTTTACTGACGGTTGACGATAAATATAACTATAGTACTATAAATTAGTTTAAGCCGCTAAAATATGAAGAATACATAGACCATTTGAGTGGTTCATTACTGTATTATTTCATTTGCTACGCACGTATACAAAACTTCCAAAATAAAGCTGAGATAGGTCCTTACGTATACAGTGTCCGCAAGAAAGTCCGCATCAAATGGGATTTTTTTTTATTATTAGGTATAGGTAAAAATTGAAAAAGCAGTAAGTTTTTGCTTACCTAAACACCAAAAATGAGGTATACTGAAGCAGCTGCACGACTTGCGTTACCTGTCAAATTTGACATTTTTAATAAAATAGGTTCAAAAATGCATTTATTTATCAAAATATCGAAAAACTTTATCCGAGAAAGTTGTTTATTTAGGCATTTTTAGCCTCTGTACGAAATTTTGACAGTCTAATACAATTTTTATTTTTTGCCAGGTTCTTGAAAAGTGTGATCAACCCTCGTAGATTAACGTTTATACATCGATGTAAAACCATTTGCCTTTACTTCATTTGTAATCTTACCTAATGCAATTTTGTGTAAAATTTTTGTCTTCAATTATTTATTTTGCTTCAAAAACTGAAATTGTTATTGATCAGTATGTAATGTTTGATGCAAAGTTTATCTAATTACATCAGTTTTGCCAAAACCGACGTTTCTCATTTTGTCAGTTAGTAAACAGATGTACAAAAAGAAAATATTAGGAAGCTTTCGTTGAAATTTTACTTAATTCATATTGGATCAAAAAGAATAAATATTAATCGCTCAAAACATTTTATTCAACAAAAATATAGTTTACAAGTCGGCGTATATAAAATAAAATATTTCAACGAAAGCTTCCTAATATTTTCTTTTTGTACATCTGTTTACTAACTTAAGAAAAATGAGAAACGTCGGTTTTGGCAAAACTGATGTAATTAGATAAACTTTGCATCAAACATTACATACTGATCAATAACAATTTCAGTTTTTGAAGCAAACTAAATAATTGGAGACAAAAATTTTACACAAAATTGCATTAAGATTACAAATGAAGTAAAGGCAAATGGTTTTACATCGATGTATAAAAGTTCATCTACGGGGTTGATCACAATTTTCAAGAACCTGGCAAAAAATAAAAATTGTATAAGACTGTCAAAATTTCGTACAGAGGCTAAAAATGCCTAAATAAACAACTTTTTCGAATAAAGTTTTTCGATATTTTGATAAATAAATGCATTTTTAAACCTATTTTATTAAAAATGTCAAATTTGACAGGTAACGCAAGTCATGCAGCTGCTCAGTATAAGTCATTTTTGGTTTTTAGGTAAGCAAAAACTATCTGCTTTTTCAATTTTTACCTATACCTAATAATAAAAAAAAATACCATTTGATGCGGACTTTCTTGCGGACACTGTATAGAGTGGATAAATTTAAATTTATCTGACATTAACCCATAGACATTTACCTTTAGATAAGCAAAACAATAATCACGAAAGTGGCAAATTCATGGCCTCGCGCATGTAAACAAAACCACACAGGAATAGGCATGCGCACTGCAAAATTATCGTTTAGCGAATGGGAAAATATACAGGTCTGGGCTTTTACATCTTGTTTGTGTAGCCTAGGTACAGTTAGATGTGTTTAAAATGATCATAAAAAAATAAAGTTACATATCAAGAACCATAACTACTTCATACTTACTAAAAATACGAAATACCCGGTATTTTACCCCTATTTGGGCATAATAAAATCATACGCAATGGTATGTTCTAGTCATTGTATCCGAGTCACTAAAGGCACAAAAACACAATTCTGACAATTCGTATCAGGGTGTTTCAATAAAAACTCCCAGGCCAATTATTTCGGAAACTAAAAGTGACATGTAAATTCTGTAAACGCCAGTTTTTAGCCTCTATGATTGACTTCACAACTGTGTAAAAAATATGTTTGAACAATACAAGATGTAGGTGGCGCCACTGTGCAAAGACATTTTTCGATACAGGAACTTTTAACACATTCGCTGCCATGGCGGACACCGGTGTCTGATCAGCTATGATTTTACCACGCCACGTCAGACACCCGTGTCCGCTACAGTTCTTCAACGACACTGCCCAGCGGACACACTTTTCTATAAAAGTTTTCATATGAGGTGTCTGTATTGGCGCTGCGGCATAGTCCACTTATCTTGGTTTTTTGATTGGACACTGTAAATGGATTTTATAACACGTGTCTGCTATTGTGTCCGCTATGGCGAGCAGACTTAATTTTTTTAGTTAATTTCCATACACGCCAGGGCAGACACCCAATATTTCAATGAAAATTTAAAGCGCGTTTTGTATTTATTTATTTTCTTTTAAGAAAGGTAATCAAAATATTAACACATTATATCAGGTGTTGTATTATAATGAACAGATATAAAGAAATCACTCCCTGGTTCTTCATTGGTCACAAAATACATACCTAATTCTTCCGGTTCTGTTATTAATTTTTGCACAAAAATAGAATGTAATAAAATAAATCACGTAAATCGGCCTAAATTTGCAACGGAGAACTAACAGTAGACACAACGTTATCTTACTTCCAACTGAAGTCTCCTTACACTCCTTACAGTAGAACTATATAGCTCTATACGATGGGCGGATTTGATGTGTCCGCTATCTACGTCGTGTCCGCTAAGGTGTCCGCTGTGGCGTAACCATGTAAGAAAAATGTCTTCTCAGAGTGTCTTCTGTGGCGCGTTATGGGAAAATGGTTTCACCACGCCACGTCAGACACCGGTGTCTGTTTAGGTTTTATTTAAAAAAAACACGCAAAAAACACAGCAAAAAAAAAACTGCTATACCCAATAGTCTTAGAATTGCCGTATCTTATAGGATACAACCTTGGCCTAGGAGGCCATTTTTACAAATTTGGCTTGGCAGCGAATGTGTTAAATGTGTTCTTTCTTAAAGATAATTAATTTTTGGTCAAATTATGTCCCATAAAAAAATTTGATAAATCCAACATGAAAGGAGATATTGTTATTCCAAAGTCAGTGTGATGACATTCCATAAGGCGGTAAACAGTCTCAAAGAGACCGACGTTTACCGCCGTATGGAATGATTGGAATGTCATCACACTGACATTGGATAAATTATACCTAGGTATTTTAATTATAAATATTTTTAATATCCTTTAGCAGATTTTAATTTAATTTTGGTAATGATAATTTTAGTGATAAAACACTTGTGTAGCGCTAAATTATTACGTCCAGTGACGTCTCAGGAGGCGCCTTAACAAATAATATTGGCAACAAAATAAGACGCCACTGAGTTTTTGGTAATTTTTATATTTTTTTCGGATTAAGCAACTAAGAATATCCTTTTCTTGTCTGTTAAATTGTTTTCATATCTTGCTTCGTTTTCGAGAAATAAAAATAAAAACAATTTTATTGCATGTCCCTATCTTCAATTTTTATTATCTTCCCAAAAAATCAACTTCCAGTTAAACCGAAACAACTATATTTCCTGCCTTCGAATTTTTAAAAACAATGGATAAACACTTCGAAAAGTAGCGCTTGTTTTTAACGAATTTTAATTTTTTGGCGAAGATTGAAATTCTACCATTTGGATTTATCGGCTTTAGTATTTGCCACTAAAGAAATTAAAATTCGTTTACAAACGCTACTTTTTGACGTTTTCATCCTACCTATAACTTTTTTCCTCCCGTTTTTTGGAAATTCGTATACCTATAGCAGGTTATTTACCCCCTTGGGGCAGTTTACTTGAGACGATAAATCCAAAAGGTGGAATTTTAATCTTCGCCACTAAAAAAATTAAAATTTGTTTACATTCGTTACAGGCGGAATTGACACGTACCCCAAAAAAATCGTCGCTACATAAACGTTGCTGATAACCATCGCTAACTTCACACATATCAAGGAATCAACAGAGAAAACGTAAAACACGACAACAAAAATTGCACCTAGCTGGTTCTGGAGTGTATTTTAGGGACGTCGCTAAACAAGGGAAACCAAATAAAAAAAAAACCAATAACAATAGGGTTGTGCGCATGATCATCCCTGTAGGGCCAAAATGCGTGTAACTGACGAGCTATGCGTACAAACCAGTGGCGGTTACTCTATAAGGCCGCGCGCCCCTCCTAGGAATTTTAACATAACACACAAATTAAATGTTTATTTAAATATTTATTATTACTATTCATTTTAATACTAATATTATTATTGTTATTATTATTCATATAGGTAGTTAAAATTTCTAAATTTTAAAAAACCCATAGCAACTTACCAATTCTGAACTCATCTCTAATTGTCCGTTTTCGTTGACCAACGATAAGCACACCTCCTCGTGTGAATTTAGATAATTGAATTCCGTCGCTGAAACGCGGCGACGGACCGTAAAGTGGCTCTGGCGTATATAAATTTCGCGGAATGAACCCGAACGTCACCCGGTTATATCCGATTTATTTAGGAACTCTGCCGGCGCGGTATTTTAGCGCCTGCATTGCTTTAGTTTTACATTTCGAACTTTGTTGTGGTGTAAGCGCGCGTCGAGTTCGAACTAATAAAAATGAATTTCGTCAATAATATAATTCAAATAAATTTTTGTAGGCTGCCATTAGCGCCATTTAAAACGAGCCTTTTTTTTGGATTTTTACCGTTTTGATTTACAATTATTATTGTTTTTGTCGTTATTGTAGGTATGAATATTTTTGAATACCTATGTATTAATTTACCTAAACATTTTTTTATAAATAGATACCTTTTCGAGCAATTTGCTTATAATATGTCATTTGGTATTGGATTTCTATTGCGCCCCTCCAAACACAAACCCCACGACACGCCACTGGTACAAACGCTTTTTTTACCCATAAAACTTAACTTTTGTTTGCGCACGAGATAAGCTGTACGTATCTAAAGGTAAATGTCTATGACCACGACGTCTGAAGGGGCAGGACGGTAAAATGCAAAAAAGGTGAGGCTATATCATGAACGTGCGCACTTTTATGTTTTCAGTCTTAAATTAAATAAATCGTACATGATATAAATCACTATAAAACATAAAATTATGTCACTCCGACACTGACAGACAGGCGACTCAAGCTTTATTGGTGTGTTCGTATCAAGGATCAAAGTATTGTGATAAGAAGAGACAGAGTAACCGGGAGAACTTGGCACCTGATATGGACAAGCCCGATACCCTGAATATAAAGTCGCCACAGTGGTTCTTTTCCCGTGCGTCATCACTTTTACGTCATCAAAATCGTATGAATCAAATCAAAATTACGAGACGAAAAAAGTCAAAACTAAGTTAAGTTCATAAAATGGACGTGCCTGCCTACCGTTTGACGTACCTACATAATATCACGAAAATTTATTATTTATTTTAAGTTTTGCCCGGCATTCTCTATTATCTAAAAGAAATTGACAAACAAATGTTTATACATTTAATACTATTTTTAAAGCTTAAAATCTACAAAAGTTTGGTGTTTTATTGACTATTAAAATCGCAAAAGTCAAATTTTTAACATCCTTTCATTTAAGGGAATTTAGCCACTGCCGTAAACGTTTCAAAGAACTTTCACGGTTAGAATATTTAAAATAAATAAATTAGTTATTATAAAAATCCATAAATACTTACCGCCAAAACAGATGGTGGGTATAATTACCTCTAAAAAGAACTATTTTTAGAAACAGGAACAGTTCTAAGGCACACAGATTTACAAAATACGAATTAGATTGGCAGATCAAAATAAGGTTGACAATGACGTTCTAAAATACAACGGTTGTCAACTAAACAAATAAAGAAAGTAATTAACTGACGTTTATAGTTTTATCCTTGTCTAGCACGTTATATTATTGCGGAATTTTGGAGACGTTCTTTTATGCTTTTATTCAAACTTGTTACTGTAATAAACAAGGATGCAGAGTTATTAACCACGTCGAGTCCTGATCGTTGATTGATGACGCACGGGCAAAGATCCACTGTGGCAACTTTAGCTGGGTTGCAAGAGTTAAGGTAGAATTCTCAACGTCGTTCAATTTATTGCCAACCTATAACCTATTTCGCTTTGTTTTTTCAAGTTTATTATTTTTTAAACTAACATTTAAATAAAATCAGTATCGTCGGCACAATACTTAGGTAATATCTGATATATTACAAAAATATCAATTTATTTCATTACTAATTTTGGGAGAATTGTTTAGTGAAAGAACAATGAGTGACAATGACATAATAATGTTAAAAAAAATTTTACCCGATATTTTTCGCTATACAATTCTCCTAAAATAAGTTACGAAATTCCTTGATATTTATTAAATACCGGGTGTCCATGGAAGGTGGCTCGCCCCTCTAACTTTTTTGCTTTTCAAGATAATAAAATAAAATTCGGAGGATTTGTATACGATATAAAACTGCATTTTTTGACAGGTGACTCAACATTATGGAAGTTCCGGTTTAACCGGAAGTGACATAAACTTTCGATTTTTTAAAAGGGACACCTGGTATATTTTTACTATTTTTGACTCCATATAACATCCTAAATAAAACGATGTGTCACTTGTCACTTTTTGTCACCAAGAAAATATTTTTTTTCCAAATTTATTGTTTTATCTAGAGGGCTATGAATACCTTAAAATCACTTATTTCAGTTCTTTAATCTTGGAAAAAATACAATTTTACTTTTTTTGGTCCAATGCTATGTGCTATGTAAAATTTACTCTTTAAAGTTGTATAACTCATTTTTTTTAATGGCAACACGGTGGCTGGTCGGGTTAAGAAAAAAGAGGATTTTATTACGATTATTTTGATACCATACACTATTAGGTTTTAGAAAAGCTGCCATTAAAAAACTTTAAAAAGTTAGCTTAGAACTTTCCTAAAATGAAGCATCTTTTGAGAATAAATTTAGATTTAAATGCATCAAGTAGCCTTTGACCAGCAAAACTGATAACACAAAATCATGCCTTGAAGAAAATTGAAATGCCAACAGCTTCTGCCAAAGTAAATTGGTTTGTTGCTTAAAAAACATGGAAAATAATAGTTTTACAAGGAGTGAAAAAGTTGATATGTTATTATTGTCAGGCTCATTTCACATTTTCAGAACCAGTTTTGGGTACCGAATAGTGCCGGGTTGGATGACGCCGATTAAAATATCTTTGTGCGTAAAGTCGTGCAGCATCGGTTGAATTATTTCTACATTCTCCAAACACTATAATAACATTTTAACTTTTTCACTCCTTGTAAAAGTATTATTTTCCATGCTTTTTAAACAACAAACTAATTTACTTTGGCAGAAGCTGTTGGCATTTCAATTTTCTTCAAGGCATGATTTTGTTTTATCAGTTTTGCTGGTCACAGGCTACTTGATGCATTTAAATCTAAATTTATTCTCAAAAGATGCTTCATTTTAGGAAAGTTCTAAGTTAACTTTTTAAAGTTTTTTAATGGCAGCTTTTCTAAAACCTAATAGTGTATGGTATCAAAATAATCGTAATAAAATCCTATTTTTTCTTAACCCGACGAGCCACCATGTTGCCATTAAAATAAATGAGTTACACAACTTTAAAGAGTAAATTTTACATAGCACATAGCATTGGACCAAAAATAGTAAAATTGTATTTTTTCCAAGATTAAAGAACTGAAATAAGTGATTTTAAGGTATTCATAGCCCTCTAGAATCTAGATAAAACAATAAATTTGGAAAAAAATATTTTCTTGGTGACAAAAAGTGACAAGTGACACATCGTTTTATTTAGAATGTCATATGGAGTCAAAAAAAGTAAAAATATACCAGGTGTCCCATTTAAAAATCGATAGTTTATGTCAATTCCGGTTAAACCGGAAGTTCCATAATGTTGAGTCACCTGTCAAAAAATGCAGTTTTATGTCGTATACAAATCCCCCGAATTTTATTTCATTATCTTGAAAAACAAAAAAGTTAGAGGGGCGAGCCACCTTCCGTGGACACCCGGTATATCAATTATTACCTATAGAATATTAAGTCGATACTGATTTTTTTAAAATTTTGTATAAAAGCTAGAAAACAAATAAATCTACGCGAAATAGGTTATAGGTTGGCAAGCATGTTGATACTCACACCTTAACACAATCATCGGTTTTATCAAGATTTCTTTAAATATACTATCGCTTTGTAAATTTACTTTAAACGATTGGTATTGTTTTATATGTGAAAAAATATGCACAGGGTATGTTACGGGCGAAGGAGTATATTATGTACCTTAGTGAGATAAATAAATGTAAATAATGTGTAATTGATTCGATCGTTACTTGATGAAGATCCATATTAAATAAATACGTAAATGAAACAACATTAAGGTTTCAAATCTTCACAAAAATTACTTTATTTTTATATTAAAAATAAAAATAAAAACATGACATGTGTCGTAGCACTGCTACTTCGTCAGAAAAAGTTAGACTACAGGAACATAGAAGGGACTTTCTAAATAAAAAACAAAATTCAGCGTACGCAACTCATCTACTATCAGAAAACCATACTTTTCAGGATAATTTTAAAATTTTACATGTCGAAAATAAAAGCAAAAAGTTGTCTTTATTGGAATCTCTAGAAATTAACAAAATTAAAAAAGCAGGCAAAATTTTAAACGATCAATTAGATGTTAACAATTCACCATTATTAAATTTGTTTTGAAATATTGTAGTTTCCAACCATTTTTATTCCTATTGTTCAGTATTTATAAGTATACTTTATTACTTGGTTTTTTCCAAAACCTGTAAGATAAGGAATATTTAGATAATTAGTACTTAGCAGGTAAATGCCTCTACACCTACAACTTTGTTTGTCATTTCCATCTCGACATCTGACGAAGTAGCAGTGCTACGAAACATGTCATGTTTTTATTTTTATTTTTAATATAAAAATAAAGTAATTTTTGTGAAGATTTGAAACCTTAATGTTGTTTCATTTACGTATTTATTTAAATGTAAATAAGTTAATATTAAGTAGGTATATCGAAATTTGAACTGAGCTTTACGACAACAATGTATATTTTATGTCCGCATTCCTTCAGCAGTTCAAATCGGTGAGGCGGACATTACAATGAAGTCCAAAATTCTATTATGAAGTATACAATTCTTTGTCGTCTTTTGTTACTATTTGTTTGCTTGTTTCCTGTTAATAAAAGCATTAAGTTCAAAAAAATTTTGTTTTATTTTAAAATTCACAGAAGACAAGTGTTCCTTCCCTAATGGATAAGTTTTTATGGCTTACGACGATTTCAAGCAGATCTATAAAACCTCATCAGCGACGTTATGGAAAAACTGGTTTGAGTCCATCAAATTGCTCTTTAAACAAGTAAAGTCTACTTCTATACATTACACGCATTAACCAATAACATCCGGTGCCTCAAATTCAAATAATTCAATCTGCTGTGATTGGCCAAAGCGTGTGTGAAATAAAAGCTTTCTGACTAATTTTTATTTCCACAACTTTTATACATACATATTTAAAAGCAATTCATTAGACTTACAAGACCATGTATTTTAAAAAAATCGTTTTAATAAGCACCAGCTAAAACTTATATCACCACTAAAACGTATAAACAAGCAGGGTACGTGATTGGTACATGGCTATAAATCAGTGGTTCTTAACCGGTGGTCCGTGGACCACTGGTGGTCCCTGAAAGTATCTGAAGTGGTCCGCAAAGTCATTCTAAAATTATTGAAACGACGACCATATTAACCACGATTCCCACTATACGTAACGTCAGCTATAAAAGTAGTCAACTTTATAAAAAGGAGTGCACTGTATACACGTCTCTTCAAAAAATTAAGCTTTGATATGAACTCTGAAGACGAAACGCTGCTTTCCAAAGGAAACATGCTGTCAAGGTTGTATGAACTGAGAGAGGAAGTAAAATTATTCTTAACTAATAAGGAGAACAAAGAGTTTCTGGATCAGTTCTGTCAGTACAAATTTCAAATACATTTCGCTTATTTAGTGTATTTTTTTGCACAACTATATAAATTGAACCTTCAGCTGCAAAGGTCAGGAAATATGAAGTTGGAATGCACGAGCAATATATTTGCATTTGAAGATAAAATCAGTGCGTTTACCGCTAAAATCGACCTATGGATCAGCAAAGTCGAAAGAGAGAACTCTTCAGCGTTTGATACGCTGAATCCAATTATTAATGAGTTGAGATCACAGGAGAAATGAAAAAGCACATTACACTCCATTTGTAAAACTTAAAAAATTAATTTAATTGCTATTTTCCTGACTGCGAGGACAAAGGTATTCGAGAACTGATCCGCAATCATTTCATTGTCAATATTTCTGAGGTGCCTGATGCAATTCAAGAAGAAATAATTGAAATACAACACGATAGTAACTGCAAGAATACATTCGAAGCAGGAATTAAACTTAAAGATTTTTGGGCCCAAAAAACAATTCCCTAAAATTCGAGAAACTGCTTTACGTTACCTAACTTTATTTTCAATCATATACTTATGTGGCAGGGATTCTTGGCGCTTTTAATAATTAAAAATAACCATCAAGACATTTCTATGTGATGTTGGAATAACTTGTATTACCGCCAGACCGTTTATGGTCCATAACATGACAAAAATTTACTCAAATGGTCCCTCATCACTAAAAGGTTAAGAACCACTGCTATAAATAGATATGAATACAAGCCTGGTAGGTGTGCTTTGGCTATTGAAACATAGATGTCTCTATTTTGGCTTTGGATACGTGCCTACCCCATATTAGGAACAGACCACATAAAAGGCTCTACATATTCGCTGAAAATCTGTTATCCAAAAAACAGCAATCGTCCAAGTTTTAAAAGTCTGATCTAACAAAACTACTCATAATTGCCACGTCCACAACATACCAAATAGTAGAAATAGATCTATTTCTGGAGATAATATCGTTTTTCCAGAGAATAAAAGGCTTACAGCCTATAGCAAGAAAAGGTAAAGTAGCCCACACCAGCTGTGCTGGCTGCTTTGCTCGACGAACTGTCTGTTCGAATAAAAACAACAGAGTTTTATAGTATAGGTAGGAGTAGCTTAGTAGCTCACAGACTGCAGATTTAAACTAAGTAATCGAGTAGATGAAGTTAGAGGAGTTCCATTAGCCTGGGCCCATAAGTTCAGGATGGGGCTTAATATCTTGCAAAAGTATATCTACCGACGTTGTTAAGCTGTTTCTGAGCCTTTTTTGCTGTTTTTGAACCGTTTTTAACCGTTTATAGCCGTTCATTGGTAGTTTATAGCGGTCCATTGTCCGTTTATAGCGGCCGTTCATTAGTCGTTAATTAGCCGTTTAGAGCCGTTTAATATAGCCGTTCTAGAACGGCTATAAACGACTAATGAATGGCTATAAATGACTAAGTAATGATCGACTATAAACGGCTAAAAACGGTTAAAAAATAGCAAAGGCTATGACTATAATTATTATGAAGTTATTGTCTGCAGTGGGCGAAGGAATAATTTTGAAGAATAGAATAGAATAGAATAGAATAGAACTTTATTTCATATTATGTTTCACAATACATATCATAAAGACATAAAAGAAATGACGTCACAAGATTACATTACTATAAGTTTTACATAAGTATTTTTCCTGGTTTTACATATTAAAGTAATCTTCAATTTTATACGGTTCCAGTCCAATTAGAAGTTTTTTAGTCTCCAATTTAAATTTTTTATAACATGATATATTCTTAATTCTATTTGGTAATTTATTATAAATTCTTATACACATATATGAGGGGTGTCTTTCTGTCATTGTTAACTTATGGATTGGATAATTTATATCTAATGTTCTAGTATTATATACATTATTTACATTGTTTATTAAGAATTTTTCTTTGTGTTTAAATAAATAAAGTAAACATTCATGCAAATATAGGCCATATATTGTTAAAATGCCGTTTTCCTTGAATTTCCCCCTGCAAGATTCTATTATACCCATCTTAAAAATGATTCTTATAATCCTTTTTTGTACAATGAAAATGGATTCAGTTTCTGAGCTAATTCCCCAAAAAATTAATCCATATCTAAGAAGCGCTTCAAAATTTGCAAAATATAAAATCTTAAGAATATCCCTATTTACATAACCTGTACATGTTCGAATTGCATAGCAGACTTTATTTAGTTTTTTACCCAAACTCTCAATTTGGGGTGACCATTTTAGGAACTCGTCAATGACAATTCCCAAAAAAGTTGTATATTTTACTGTCTCTATGTCCTTTTCACTTAATACAATATTCATTGGTTTCTCTTTTGTTGTCCTATTCGTACTAAAAATCACAATATTTGTTTTATCTTCATTTATTATTAATTTGTTACGTTCAAACCATTCTTTTGCATCTGAGAAAAAACACTCTATTTGCCGAATCAGAGATTCAGGTTCTTCTTCACCTACAAGTAAATTTGTGTCATCTGCAAAGTTTGTCATAGCTCGACCATCACCATTCGCTATGCAATTGAGATCATTTATGAATATCAAGAATAGAATGGGCCCCAAAACACTCCCTTGAGGTAGACCCATCGTTATTTCTTTGATATTTGACTTAACTGCTTGATTGTTCTTTGTAATTACAACTCGTTGTTGTCTATTTGATAGATATGATTCCAGCCACTGTAAGGCATTTCCTTCGACTCCATAAGAGCTTAGTTTCAAAAGTAGATAACTCCAATCAATGCAGTCATACGCCTTCGATAGGTCTATGAATAACCCCGCTGTAAGCTTACCTTCTTCTAATAGGTTTTGTATTGTTTGCGTAAATTGATACACTGCCGTCTGTGTCGATCTATTTTTTAGATACCCATGCTGAGTGGAACTGAACAAATTAAATTCATTAAAAAAACTTAGCAACCTCCTTGCCATTGCTAGCTCAAACATTTTTGAAAAACTGTTCAATAAACTTATTGGTCTGTAGTTTTCCATCTCTTCCGGATCTCCTTTCTTAAGAATAGGTTTTATTAATGAGCGCTTTAACTGCTTTGGAAAAATGCCAAATTTCAATGAATTATTCAATATGTAGCACAACACCGTATTGATTTTACTTATACTGGATTTGACTATTTTAGTAGGAATTTCATCTTCACCACTACTCCATTTATTTTTCATTTCTTTTGAGAGATCTATTACTTCATTTGGAGAAAAAGGTTTTAGAAAAAGTGATTTGTCATTTTTTGGAATATTTAAATGTGGGGGTGGTAAGTTTGCATTATTGTTCCTTAAAGTAGAAACAATTTGAATTAAGAACTCGTTATATTCTTCCACTATAACTTCTGGATGTCCCTTAATTTGGCATTCTTCCTTATCAGTGTGTTTGCCTTTTATGTCATTAACTACAGACCACATAATTTTACTTTTATTATCAGAGTTTGTTATTTTCTGACTTAGAGAATTTGCTCTTACTTCCCTCAACATGTTATCGTATTCCCGCTTTGTATTTTTATAGAGATCTTTATAGTTATTGTCGCACCTACTGAGAGTGAGGAGTAGGTCCAATCTATTCTTGCATTCCTTAATTCTGCTATCATGATATACATTTATCCTACGTTTATGATTGTGAATCAGTCTTTTTGGAAAGCTTTCATTAAAAATATTCATGTAGTTATTCATGAACATCTCCCACTGTCCATTTACATCATTTTTAGTAACATTATATACACATTGCCAATCTTCCTGACCTAGTATTTGCAAAAAATAACCTACATTATTGTCATTAAAAAATCTTTTGTATCTAGTACCTATTTTACTACTACCATTTAACTTAAAAACTAGTCTTTGAGATGTGTGATCTGACACATGATTTTCTATTACTTCATTAACTTCATACTGACCTAAATTTGTAAATATGTTATCTATGCAGCTCTGACTATTATCTGTGACCCTAGTATTATCAAAGATAGTTTCATGTAACATAAATGAGTTTGCAATCGATAGTAGTTTAGTTCTGAGTTTATTTGGTTTTTTAAATTCTATATTGAAGTCTCCTCCAATAAGAATTTTTTTATTTTCGTTACAGATCATAGTCAAAATCTGCTCTAACCTCTGAAAGAATATGTCTGGGTTTCCATTTGGCGGTCTATAAATTGATAAAACAATAAATTGCTGATTACTTATAGTACATTCTGCTGCGGCACATTCTATTTCACCAATAACTGAACAATCAGTTATTTTTTTTCGATTTTTACATTTGACCTGAGTTCTAACATACACAGCTGCTCCTCCATGTCTTCCTTCGCTACGACATACCTTTGATACCAACTTGAAATTTTGTATGCCTATGCATTCTAATTGTTCCTCACTCTTCCTGTGTTCTGTCAATAGCAAGAACCTACATTCATCATAACCCTGCAGAAAGTACTGTAATCTGTCTACAGAGTTCCCCAGCGACTGCACATTCTGATGTATTAAACTAATAGAATTCCCATTTTTTTGTTCGGTCTTATTCAGAAAACAAGTGTGTATTTCCTCTTTTCGGGTTTCCTTTAATTTCTCTCTTGATCTAAAAAATCAGCTGATCTTATAAATATATCCTTATGTCTTCTAAAATCAAACCTTCTGATTCCTACATTTTGTGGCCACAGATCAGGATTGTATAGTTCATCTTTCCTACTTAAAGGAGCGCTTACCATGAATGCTTTCAACTGGTTTTCTTTTGTTGTTAGTTCTCTGACGTCAATTTTTTCATTCTCAAAGCCAGGAGTATTTACCAGGTAATTTTTTATAGCTTCAGCCGAGGCTGTTCTCTTTACTCTGTAAATATAAAGCCATACCTTTCTATCACCTCCTTGAAACTCTCTATTTATATCAGAATCAGACCCCTTCTTTGTTCCGAATCGTTTTTTTTTACGTTGCACGGTTTGGTAGCCGTCATTTTCTTTATCCACAATTTGTTTGTTATTATTTTCGTTATTGTCGCCCTCGACATTCGGTCGGTTCCAGTTATTCGACCTACGGTTAGGTTCATTTGATCTACTGCGTTCGCCACTTGCTTCCACCATTTCGACAACAGATTTCACAGATTTAGGATTTCGATTTTGAACAAATCTGTTTCTTCCGCCATCTATTGACTCACAGGCTGCACTGTAAGCCCTTTCTGTTGGTCGCTCTAGATTTTTAATTTTTTCAATTAATAAACCATTGTTTTCTTTTAGGGACATCACTTTTCTGATATAAACCTACTTTCATAAAAAATTTATTAAGTGATTACAGTTTTTAATAAGGTATTTTTACTTTCTTTATTTTTATTGAGCTTTAGTTTTATAGGACCCTTAAACGGTCCTAATCTGGGGTTCCCCATCGGCGATTTATTTTCCTTTATGCTTTGCAGCGGCGGCTGGTGCACTAGCGCCGCAGTACTGCAGAGCTCCCAAAAAAAAATAAAGAGCTAAAAAAATTAGTTTGAGAACGTTACGTTTCATTTTGTTTTTTCATTAAATGTAATTTTAAAGTTTTTTAAAAAAATTTACTAATATTTGAGTTTTAATAGAATTTTGCTAATTATTAAAGTGGGATTAACGACGCCATTTTTTATCGTCAATTCGATTTACCGAACTGTTGACGATTCACATGCGCACTGCAGTGCTGTGTTTTTTTTTTGGCTTGAGCTCTGCAGCTATTCAGCCAGTCGCATATAGATTTATTCTACCAAACAATCTCCAAAGCAAATAAAGTATAGCTCCTACCTAACAACAAAAATGTTGAAAACGAATGGAATTAGACAGGGTTACACTCTTCTCATTCTGGGCCGGTCAGAACATTGTATAACAAACAGATAGGCCAATGGGGTTTTAAAACATGAGGATCACAATAGGAACTCAATCTAACTAGACAGCAGTACTGTGCTGTGTTGATCGGAGTAGTTTCGTTTTATGCTTTTTGCATACGAAGAAGAAAGACAGAAATATTCTGAAGCTGGTAGAACAAGGTAGATGTTAGTCAGCCGGTCATAGTTTTGTTTACTTTCGTGTTTTATGCAATTACGGAACCAGAGATGACATCTAGATAGACTAGAAAATATCGTGTTACCAGTAAAAATTGTTGTTTTTACTTCAGTTCTAAAAATCGACGTGTTTACTTTCAAGGATTTTAATGTAAATTGTTGCAAATTTGGTGGTTTTAAAAACTGCTTTTTTAAAGTTTATGTGCATTTATTAAAAAAAAAAACACCGGCATACTATTTGTCAATGCCTCCCTGGACAGCCCTTCCAAAATTATGTACTAATTATTTTTTAAATAATTGCAAGATTCCGGATGTTACCCCTGTATTCAAGCCATTTATAGATCTTTTATACGTGATTAACCTTGAGAACTATGCCCTTAATTTAGTTAACATAAGTTAGGATATCTCAATTCCATGCACTTGGTTGAATAAAAAAACACACATTATTTTACATTTAATGAGCTGTTGACCACTCATAAATAGTAATATATTATTTTATTAGGAGTAGAAGCGATACTTTTATGACGAGTACTATGTAGGTTTTAAAATACAAAGGGGAGTTTTTTTTTATTAATAGGATGTCACCAACGGCTTTGAACTTTCTATTCCTTATCAGAACAAGGTAGTAGGTACCGAAAAAAGATTTATTTTCTTGGTAGTACCATTAGAACCCTGCACGGGCCGGAATTTTACGGCCCGACCCGACCCGGACCGGCAACCAAGACATTGACGCGGCCCGAAAGAATTATTAACTAAGAGCAAAAAAGCCCGGCCAGCCCGGTCGGCCCGAAAAACCCAGGCGGCTGGAAAGGTAATTGAACATTTGACATTTATGACATATAAACAATAGACTAAACGTCACAAGTTTTTTAAGAGAGGTTTAATCTATTGTTTAACTCGTAAAGTGACATACCATAACATGAAACATGAAGCATAAACTATCAGAATCTCTGATGTATTGTCTTCAGCTGTTGCGTATAAAACGTAAAAAGCCCAGCCGTCCCGAAAAGCCCGGTCGGTCAGAAAAGCCTGTTCGGCCCGAAAACATGTATTTAGCCGGCCGGCCCGAACCTTTATTGATTAAGTGGCCCGACCCGAAAACGAGAGTCGGGCGGCGTAGAGGCCCGAGACAAAAACCAGGCCCGTGCTGGGCTGTAAGTACAATAGAATCAGAATTAATATTTTAATATAGAACTTATACGATAATTTTTGCGGTGTAGCACACTTAGTCGGATGGTTAAAATAAACTTTAAAAAATTGCACACTAATTACAACATAACGAATTGGTGACGAAAATAAGAGTAGTATAATTAAAAATGTCCTTAGAAAGGATATAAATAGTGCTTCAGGAAGCAGGTTTGACTAGGTTTCTAAATTGAGTTAAAAAAAAGTTATCAATCTGGGCAAAATTTTATGCTACTCGTAAAATTAATCTTAAAAACACTGTACGTTAACTACTTCTACTTTTGGAACTCAAAAACATAATAAAATGTTTCTAAACTTTTTTTTTACATTTTAGAGAAACCACAAAAATATCAATACTACCGTTTTACGGAGGAGGAAAGGGGCAATCTTTACAAATAATAGAAACCACTGATGGGCAAGTTCTGGCCACCATGATAATTAAAACACCAGAAAGTCTTCCCCCGCCTTCAGAAAATACGGAGATAGAGATAGAGATAGACCCAAGTGAACTTGAAAATCCTTCTTTGCCATCCAAATTTGATACCGAACAAATTGAATCTTATGCTGAATACATAAAAAACATTCAATACAAGGCAGCTGAAATTGTTAAATTACAAGACATTGCACAGAAAAAGGGCAAACTAACTGAAGAAGAAGATAAAATATACGAAGCCAATATGCAGTCTATAAACGATTCAGCTAAAAAATTAGCTGAATTTCAAGAAAACTCAAGTTTGTCCTTTGAAAATAGGGAAGGTTTAACTCATTGGTTTGATCGAAAACGCGATGGTCAAAAAAATAAAAACAATAAGAAAAAAGATAAAGATACACAGAAAAAAGAAAACGAAGCAAATAAGGAAGAAGAAGATAAAAACAAAAACGAAAAAGAGGAAAATAAGGAGGAAGCAGAACAAGAAGAGGAAAAGGAAGAAGTAGAGAATGAAGGAGTTGCGATCAGTTTGCCTCCGGTTGACGCTTCTGTGGCTGAAGCAAAACCAGTTGGTTTAGCAGTAGCAGGTAAAATATATTTTTTCAAGTATTTTCTCCTTTTAAATTTAAACATTAATCACTTAATGAAACCAAACATCAAATATTAACAACTTAATATAAAAATACATTATACGAATTTACATAAATCGAGAGCTAGAGACGAATATTATTCCAATATAATATTTTATGTAGAATTAGTGCAAAATAAAAGTTTCTGAACTTTCAAATAAATTTGAAAAATGTTGCAGTAACATAGTAGTTCCCATTTAAAAATCGGAAAAATCGAAAACAACTTAATCGATTTGACGAAAGATTCATGTAATGAGGAAAGTAAAATGATACCTCGACTTTAGAAAAAATATGAAAAACATGGTATTACCCGCAGCTTTGTCGGCGGTAACAAAAATTTTCGGTCAGCAAGTTAGGTAGTTTAAAAAGTAGCCCGGGGTTATCTTTGATTATACAGGCTACCTACTTGGAAAATGTATTTGGAACTTGGTCACGTCATTCTATGTGGCAAAATAAAGGCAGTATAACAAAAAAATGTAAGTCTCACTATACAGCCCTTTAATATTCTTTTTTTTTCTCATTTTTAACATACGGCAATTATTTCTTTACCAATCGATGTTGATTGATAATCAAGTTACCACGCTTCGGCTGTATTCTACACTCCCGTGCAAAAAAAAAAACGGACATCATAAAATTTGGATTAAGGTTGAATTCTCAACGTCGTTCAATTTATTACTAACCTATAACCTATTTCGCTTTGTTTTTCTCAAGGTTATTATTTTTTAAACTAACATTTAAATAAAAATCAGTATCGTCGGCACATTACTTAGGTAATATATCTGATATATTACAAAAATATCAATTTATTTTATTGCTAATTTTGGGAGAATTGTATAGTGAAAGAACAATGAGTGACAATGACATAATAATGTTAAAAAAAATCTTACCCGATATTTTTCGCTATATATACAATTCTCCTAAAATAAGTTATGAAATGTTTTGATATTTATTAAATATGTCAATTATTACCTATAGAAGATCTAGTCGATACTGACTTTCTTTAAATTTTGTATAAAAGCTACAAAACATAAATAAATCTACGCGAAATAGGTTATAGGTTGGCAAGCATGTTGATACTCCCACCTTAAGTCTAGGGCTTTATAAGTTTTTTATTTTAACTCAGATTTAAATGATTTTTTATAGAGCTATAGATACATTTATTAGTTTACAACTTTTAAGAGAAATTTGTTTTTTGACATATTATACAAGGATAATCGAAAAGTTGTTTTTTTGCCTAGTTTCAAAACACCCTGTGGAATAATTAAAAAGCAAAATTACTTCAAAATATCAGTTTTCATTAAGCCGCAAATATTCTTTGCATTTTGGTTTTTGGTTCATGTCAATATGTGCATTTGTTCCCACCCAAATGCAAAATGATCTTGATGATGACTGACAATAATTTAGGAAACGCAAAACTAAAGCTATTGATGACCGTTTTCTAGTAGTAGTAGTAACATGTTTTATTTAGCAAAAAGCTACAATTAAATATTTTATAAATATTTTTTTTTAACACACTTTTATAGATTTATTTTTAAATTTTAAAACAGACGGAAAAGTTAAACATTTTGCAAATTGTATCAAATATTACGTATTATTTTGTTTTTTAATTAAATGTAATTTTAAAGTTTTTTTTTGAGTTTTAATGATATTTGAGATTTAATAGAATTTTATTCTATCAAACCTTTATGAAAAATAGACTTGTACTTAAAACTCTTCGGATTTGTCGTTTGACGTCAGTACAGGCGAAAAACCAACTTCGAGAGGTTAAAAATCTCAGTTCTTGGACAGTTCGTCGAAGATTACACGAAGGTAATTTAAACTCACGTACACCAGCAACTGGACCGTCATAAGAGTAACAAGATTACAATTTGGTGGTAAACATTTAGATTGGAATTTGGCACAATGGAGCAGTGTACTCTTTATTGATGAGTCTAGATTCTGTCTATACTCACCAGATGGGAGAGAGCGTGTATGGAGGCGAAGTGGAGAACGATTTGCTGAATGTACGTTCAGCCTTCGGCATAGCTATAAAGGAGGTTCCGTGATGGTTTAGGCAGGAATATCAAGGGAAGCTTGTACTGAATTAGTGTTTATTGATGGAGAATCCCTGACAGCACTGAGGTATATTGAGGAAGTTTTGGCAAATCATGTAGTTCCATTTGCTCTATTTATAGTAGACAGTTTTATCTTGATGCAAGATATAATGCCCGAGCATATATAGCAATGTGCGTTACTGAATATTTGATAGAAGTTAGCATTGAAAAAATTAATTAGCCAGCATATTCTCCGGATTTAAATCCTTTAGACTCACTTTAGAGCATTAGAGGCCGAAAAATGGCACCAGCGACATTAAATGCTTAATTAGTCACCTTAGGAAGAATGGAGGAATATTACCCATGATTATATTCGCGGGCTAATTGATGGCATGAACCGACGTATACAGGCAGTAGTAAGGGCTAGAGGAGGCAATAGAAATTATTGAGATGTGTTGAAGTGAAGAAGTTGTTGTTGGTGAAATGTTAAGTTTGTTTTGCGAAAATGTTATCTGTTATTTAAATGTTAGGTATACGCACCTTTTTCTGTAAATTTATTTGTTTATTAAATCTTGATTATTACAATAACATTGCTTTTCTTGCATTTTTATAGTCTATTTTGTTTTGAATGCAATGGCAATGAGAAAATTATGGAAAAATTTAAATTAGTGACATCATCAAGATCATTTTGCATTTGGGTGAGAACGAATGCACGTATTGACATGAACCAAACACCAAAATGCAAAGAATATTTGCGGCCCGGTGAAAACTGATATTTTGATGTAATTTTGCTTCTTTAGTATTCCACAGGGTGTTTTGACACTAAGCAAAAAAAACACTTTTTCGAATATCCTTGTATACAGGGACGAAGCCATGGGGGGGGGGGGGGGTTTCATCCCTACCAATAATTTCCAGTTGGGAGATTTGGTTGGAATTTTTGATGGACAGCCCGTGCTGAGACCTTAAAAGCTGTAAGCACCTCTCTTGAAGGCATAATCGAGGTCTTAGAAAATATAACAAAAGATCAAACAATTGATAATAAGAGCAAAGCCAAAGCTCTCGACTTGTACAAACGCATATTATCATTTGATTTTATCTGCTGTTTATTTTTCAGTAAACATATTTTTTATAAAATGAAACTTGTCACAGAAATCTTAGAGCGGGATGATTTAAATTTAGTGGATGCAATGCAACTTATCTTGAGTACAACAGAGAGTTTAAAAACTATAAGAAACAAGGAAAATGAAATAAATAACCTTATTGAATGTGCCATAGTTTTTTCGAATAAATTAGGATTTTCTCATATAGACGATTTTCATAAACACCATAGGCGTCGACTTATTCCTAAAAAATTGGATGGAAATAGAGATGATGCAGTCGAACTAAATGTTAAAGACTTTTACCGAAAAGAATTTGTCTGTGTGCTAGATACACTAATCCAATTTCTTGAAAATAACTTGTCTTCAGTATTGGGAAATATATCTGGTTTTGTCGAAGTTTTTAAATTTCCACTTAGCAAAGAAAATTTATTAATGAAGAATATAGAAAAACTGTGTGGCACTGTATCCTGCAAATTGTAGACCCAACGAATATGCCCTGCAAGCCCAGCTAGAGGTCTTATTTAACATTTGCATGAAAAATGACACAAAACCCATGCAGGAAGTCATGGACGTCGCTGTCAAGTATAAAATACCACTTAAACTTACATTTCAGTTGTGTCAATTAATTTTTACTGCAGGGTATTCAACCGCAACTAATGAACGAAAATTTAGCCTCCTGAGATTTATTAAAAATGTTAATAGGCCCACAATGACCACTGATAGATTGGACTGTTTAATGGCAATTAAAAGCGAAAAGGATCTTGCACTTTTTGATAACTTAGAAATTGTAAAGCAGTGGACTAAACTAAAACAACGACGAATCCAATTAAAAATGTAACTGTGTGTGTACTAAGTACATATTAATAATATTTTAAAATTTAAGCCAAATGTGTTCAAAGAGTTTTCGGTTTACTTACAGTTTAATGTACTTAAATTTATATCACAAATAAACCTTTGCTAAACTAGATAATCTTATTTATCAAGTTGGGAAATGTTGAATACTCTTACCCCCCAATGGTCATGGCCTCGCTACGTCCCTGCTTGTATAATATGTCAAAAAAACAATGTGTCTCTTAAAATTTGTATAAGGATATTAAAACTAATAATGCTCTAAAAAATCACTTAAATCGTAGTTACAATAAAAAAGTTATAAAGCCCTAAACTTTATGATGTCCGTTTTTTTTATCATAACGTTGTGTAACATGTTTACAACATTTTTAGGCGAAGGTGGTGTAGCAGCCAGCAAACCAATAGCTACAGCAGTTGTCGGACCTGGAGGTCTCGCAATAGCACGTCCTGTAGCCACAGCCATCGCAGGAGTTTCTCCCGAGCAAGCTCTGGTTCCAATTTATGCCGAAGGATTAGCGTCCGGTTCCCATAAGAAAAATTCGAAGACTAAAACGGACCAGATGAGCGAGTTTTTAAATAAAATTATTAGCAAATATCATCAGACCTAATAATGATTCTAAGCAAAATAGTAATATAATATATTAATTTTCCATGTTTAAATTTTATTTGCGATCAATAAAATCTTATTAATATTATAAACTATAAAGTCAAAGCCGAGTTTTTATTTGCTACTTTACATAAATCGTTTATATAACGTCACAAATAATAATATACAGACTGTCCGCGGATAGGGTTTACAATAGCACAAGTGGATGAAAAATTTCATTTTTCGGGAAGAAGTCATTCTTGATAAAAAGTTTTGCTTGTAAAAAAAATGCAATTCACGAAGAGAAAATTTTGATTTTTTACACAGGATTCGCGAAAACTTCAAAAAAATGGTTTTTCTCCAAGAGTAAACTATACCTTTATTTTTCATTTTTGACCAAAATGCCAATTAGAAAACTTATTTAGAATAGCGTTTGTAATTTAAATCCGTTTATTTAAAATTTAATAATATAATAAATATGTTTATGTTGTCTTCGATAAACTTATTCTTCAATCCCCTGAAGCTGAGCTTGTTAGATTATAAATAGATCAGTGGCGGCTGGTTAATGAAGGGCTCTTACTTAAAAAACCAATGACTGTAAGCAATCAATTAAAATAATTCAAACCAAACATAGCCCTATTCCAGCGGGTAGGTTATACTAAGCGCGGGCATAATAATTCAAACCAAACATAGCCCTATTCCAGCAGGCATGCTATACTCATAGACAAGCGAGTTGCGCGCTCTCAAGGTTACTAAGTGCGGGCTATCGATTATCCCGTCCCGATTCACGCGACGACGGAGGCCTGACGTCACCTACGCATCGCACAATGAGCGGCCACGGACGAGCTCCAATCTTCGCGCCCATCAGCTGTTCGCGAATCTCGATACGACCTGTCGATGCCGTTGACGTTTTGTTTATTTGTTTTGAGTTATTTATTAGTTACATTATAAAGTTGAAAAAATTCGGCTAATAGGAAGGTCAGTATTTACAGAAGGTTGTGTTTAGTTCTCTGAGCTTAAGTGAAAAACTTGATTTAAAAAATGCAGGGCGGCCACTACCAATATTGAACATTGTGCAAGTGCAATTAAAATGTAAAAGTAAGGCACAGTTTACGCGTAAGTTTGACAAAGAAATATATAATAAAATATCCTGGATATGCGGTTGTGAGAACAAAAATTCTTTTTTTTTTGTTTCGTGTGTCTTCTTTTTGGCGGGGATGATAATTGGACTAAAAATGGGGTGCAGGACTTAAAACATCTTTCAGAGAAAATAAAAAACATGAAAATAGTGCTAAACATCGTTATAATGCGGTAAGTTTTGAGATGTTAGGACAAACTAATATTTTAACTTGTTTAAGTAGTGCTTATACTGATGAAATTAAAATTCACAACGAGAAAGTTAGAAAAAACAGACACGTAAAAATAATAAACATTTTAATTTTTTTTTATTTAAAGCCAGCGCCCCCCCTGACTTACTAGTCACGAGCCGCCACTGAAATAGATCTTCGATTTCTTTAGTTTTTTTACTTTTTAGAGGTACCTACAAGAATTTTTTTTTTGGATAGCAGCATTAGCGGTCGAAATACATACATTATCAATGAGAGAGGGGTATCAAAAAGTTTCAATAACTGATTTTTGGCTTTACCAGAAATATGTATTTTTAATTTCACAAATAAAATGACCCCGAAAATAACACAAAAATTTTTTAAAAATAACAACAAATAATAATTTCATAATTTGCTATTCAAACGCATATTCTAAATATTTTTCCAGCCGTAAACGAATGTGGTCAAAACTTCTTCGAATTTCTTCAATGGAAATTGTTTGAATTTTTCACTTGTAATACCACTAGAAGTCAAATTATATCCAGACATTTTTTTGAGCACACGAATATTTTGACAATTTTTTCGAGCCGGAGGCGAGAGAAAATTTTCTTAAAATATTCGTGTGCGAGAAAAAATTTTAAGGTATAATTTGATTTCGAATGGTATTTGGTAAGAAAATTTCACAACAAAATGATTTTATAATAGATATTTGTTATTAGACAGTTATACGTCAATAAATATAGAATGTTTTGAAATTACTTTAAATGTCAAATTTAAAAAAAAAAAATGTCAGTTGTAGTTGTGCCTATATAAGAGTAACCGCAGCACAAGATCGCAGTTATTTAACATTTAGTGTTGGTTTATAAAGTGCAGATAGGGATCACAAGATGAATCGCTTTGGTCAAAATAATATGGAAGAAGTTAGGCAAGAAATTGAGGGGTTAACACCTGCTAATACAAAAAAATTCAATGCAAGTGTTTGGCGACAGTTTACTGACTGACTTTTGCCTTGAGAAGTCATATGATTTTGAACCCATCACCGTACTGTACATGTTTTTTTTTTGGAAGATCTCATTGCCGAATGCGGTAGTGAATGAGAGGAAGAAAATTTGTTCTCGATCATCCAGCAATATCTTTTAAAAAATCAATAAAATACAGATTATTACGTGGACAAGAAGTTAACAAAAAAATGTTGTCCAAATATTACCTATATTATTTAAAACATAGACATTTATTCAATAGAATTTGTCCATGGGATTATTGGCCATTGAAAAGGGAAGAGGTAGAAAGAGGATTTAAGGTACATTTACAGTTTGTAACTAAAAATTATGTATCTAAAAAATAAATTATTTTGTATTGTTTAGGCGTTTTTATTCCTTTAATATTAACTAACATTAATTAAAGAAATTTAAAATTATAAAAAGTTTGACAAAACGTTCTGGTTGATTGTTGACAGTTCCAGTTGATATTTTATAAAGTTCCGTGTTGTCACTTTATATTATGTCAAAGAAGAAAAAATTTTCGAAAAAATACAAAGGTTGCCATGGCAACGTTATGAAATGATTATATTTCATTGGATGAATATTGATGGCGTGAAATTTTCTTAATAATTTATGAAGTCCCATTTTTGAGACGTAAACGTTAGGGTATCCTTGATTAAATTTCTCTATCACAAAGTTGTAAGAACATTCGCCCGCACCGTAACATTGAACTGAATAAACCCTTTGTTCTAAGGTCAACATTTTCAAAACACATCAAATTCTATTTGACAACTTCAAATTTGCCGCATACGTAAAGCAAAGTAATAAAAAGGAAAAAATTCCTTGTTTTTACAAAAGATGGTTGGAATGCATTTACAATTTAAAAATAAGATAGGTATAGTTGAATTCACATAAACTTTTAACGCCGTGACATTTCAGTTCTGTCATACTTGTCAAATACTGCAGCAACTCATAAAATATAAATTTCTAATGGCAAAATGTAATTAGTATAATTGTACTGCACACAAAGTATGTATATCTTGTATTATTTCATACGATTAAAAAGAGATAGAAATAAAAAGAGTTGGCCGAACAGTTCCAGAAAAGAAAAAGAAAAAACACTGACCAATCGCAGCTGTATAAGAAATTTAGTAAGTTGGTGAAATCTAAAGTAACTAGACAATCACAAGTCTTGACATTTGGCATTAAAACTTTAAGTGAATTTAACTATACACACCACCCATTATGAAAATAGAGTCTAATAAAATTTTATATTAATATTTTTATTGAGCAGCAAAATTTCCATTTACCTCTAAAAATTAAAAAAAAAACTAAAAAATCGAAGATTTATTTTAAATCTCGGATTTAAATTACAAAGGTTATTCTAAATAAGTTTTCTAATTGGCATTTTTGTCAAAAATGAAAAATAAAGGTAGTTTACTCTTGGAGAAAAATTATGTTTTTAAAATTTTGCGGACCCTGTATATAAAAATCAAAATTTTCTCTTCGTGAATTAATTTTTTTTACAAGCAAAACTTTTTATCAAGAATGACTTTTTCCTGAAAAGTGAAATTTTTTATCCATCAGTGCTATTGTAAACCCTATCCGCGGACCACTGGCGGATTCAAAAATACTCCTAAGGGGGGGCCCGTATGCACAAAATCAAAATAAATCAGTATATTTATATTTTATATTGTGAAAAACGTAACACAAATTTTTGTAACAGGTATTCTATTCAACTAAAAATACTTGGTTTAAAAGGAACTTAAAATAATCATTCATTTTCAGTTTAAAATGTTGGTAAAAAATTTAAATAAAAAAGAATTTTCAATATTTTAACGGGCTTTAGGGGGGGCCCGGGCCCTATTGCCCCCCCCCCCCCCCTGGACCCGCCTCTGCCGCGGACAGTATGTTAAAAACGGGTAAAATAATACCAATCCATAAAAAGGGCGATGAAGGCTGTGTTGAAAATTATAGGCCAATCACATTGACTTCAGTATTCTCTAAGATTTTTGAGTACTGTTTCTTGGACCGTCTAGTTGATTATCTTAATAAATCGAAAATAATATCCCCGAGCCAGCACGGTTTTCAGGGAGGAAGATCTACCAATACTGCAATGCATGATTTTTATGATGAACTAACTAAATTTATTGACGCGAACGAGAGCCCCGTTGGGATCTTTTGCGACCTAAGCAAGGCTTTCGATTGTGTCAATCATAAAATTCTTTTCCAAAAGCTGATTAATTTTGACATTAATGGTTGTGCACTTGAGTGGATACGGTCGTTTGTAATTGATCGCCAACAGTATGTTAGTTTAAGCAACTTTGATGGTAAGTCCAAACGAATGACAGACTCGCCGCCCCTGAAAACTAATATTGGCGTTCCACAGGGCTCCGTTCTGGGCCCTGTGTTATTTTTATTATACCTAAATGACATTGATCTTGTGGGACAGGGGGCTCATCGTACGGCTTTTGCCGATGATGTGTCATTCCTGGTTTCAAACAGGTTCTCGAATATCTTGGAGCAGATGTCAAATGGTGTTCTGTCTGAACTTTGTGCCTGGTTTGGGGAGAATTCGATGTTACTAAATGTAGACAAGACCCAGTTTGTTAGATTCCATAATAGACAAAAAACGGATGATAGTATTAATTTATTTATTGATAATAAATCCTTGTGCCAAGTTCAGAGCACCAAGTTTCTTGGTATTCATCTTGACGAATGTTTGAC
This sequence comes from Polydrusus pterygomalis, assembly GCA_963969555.1. Taxonomy (NCBI): domain Eukaryota; kingdom Metazoa; phylum Arthropoda; class Insecta; order Coleoptera; family Curculionidae; genus Polydrusus; species Polydrusus pterygomalis. The sequence continues at coordinate 71,880,189 of OZ018376.1, read as the reverse complement.
ATGGAAGGTACATTGTAAACATGTTATGTCTAAACTTAATTCATCCTTTTATCTGTTTATAAATTTAAGATCTATGTTAGGTAAAGAACACCTAATTATGTTGTACTACGCATATGTAGAATCGTACTTAAGATATGGTCTGACTTTCTGGGGTACTTCGACCCTATTTAAAAATATTTTTGTAAAACAAAAAAAAAATTAAGGTGTATAGCAGGTGTTCCTAATCGGTATAGTTGTAGAGAGATTTTTAAAAATTTTAATATACTACCTCTTCCTAGCTTATACATATTAGAATTAGCAGTGTTTGTCTTCTGTAATAAAGGTCAATTTGTACAAAACAGGGATGTGCACGGTTTTGATACAAGGCATAAAAATAGTTTTCGTGCTCCGCACTCTAGAGGATTAGTAGCCTATAATTCTCCTAAATGTCTAGGTGTTAGGGTCTACAATGTTTTGCCCGAAACAATTAAAGATTGTAATAGTATACAATGTTTTAAAAAGTCGTTAAAATCATTTTTAATATCTAAATGTTTCTACAGTTTGGATGAGTTTTTTAATTGTCTGTCTTAACGCTTGTACATGTTTTGTTTATATTGCGTATTGAAATGTTTTGTTTGTTGTTCATTTTTAGATTTACTACCTGACTATTCCCCTACAATTGTAAATTGTCTCTGGGAAAATAAACGATTTGATTTGATTTGATTTGATTTTGATGTATTAATTAAGTTAATATAAATCAACATGTATGTATACAAATATATAAATAACAATAAATTATTGTATAAAAACAAATTATGCACAAACAATTAAAATAAAATAAAAATTAGGAGAAACAACAACCTGGCAAATTCATAGCCAATGTACAGCCATCCAGGCAATGATTACCAGGAGGCCAATAGGTACTCATTCAAGCTGGTGTAAAAACTGCGGTCTAGTAAATACTTATTCAGAAATATTTTTTAAATCGGACATCATCGAGGGCTCGGTACCGTCCTGGGATCTTATTATATAAATGAGTCAAGAGAATTGTTTTTAGATTTAGTTAGTCTGAATCGCTGAGCCACAATACAACCTTTTTAATAAGCAGAACTACGACTGCGTTCATTTTTAGTTTGGCTTACTTTTTTCATGTCTTCATGTAATTTACCCCTGTCTTGGGGAGTAGAAACCACCCCTAACTTTATTTTTTAATGTAAAGGTATGTATGGTGACAGCTCGTTGGAAAGGGCATAAAAAAGGAAATACAACCCACTATTTACTTTTACATTTTGGTAATCTAATTTGATATGAATTAATACTACAATTTGGGTTTTGCCAGGGCAGACTGTTAAAAAAAGGAAACATTTTATTGATATGGTTGTTTGTTTACTTGACGCCGCATTTCAATGTTCACTTTATTTTTAGTATAGTACATAGCAAAATACCTCTTACTATAAAATAACGATTTAAACAGCACAAAATACTACAACAAAAAAGTGTTAACTTTGCGACGCTTTTTCGTGAACTAAACTCAAAAAAATATATATATTTATAAAGAAATGTATAAGTAGATGCATGGTGAATAAATCAAAATCGTTACGTATGGATTGGTTGCCGCAAGCCTTTATTCAGTGGAAAAGGGCTAGATCGAAATAACAACTATGAGAGAACGAGGGCGCCACATGATTTAAAGAGCAACAGTACCATTTATGTTCGAAGAAAACCATGAAATCGAAATTATATTATTTATACAGGGTGAGTTGAAAGGAACGGACCAAACTTTAGGAGCGTAATATACACGCAAAAACAATTTTAAAAAACCCATATGTTCTTATTCGATAATCATTTGTTTTCAAGTTATAGCGTAATACCAAATAAAGAAAAGTTTATAATATATTAACGGTTTCCTAATCATAACGTTCTTTTAATAAATGTTCAAAAATACCGCCATCGACTTCTAAACATTATCTGCTTCATCTACGAAGATGGTCCGTTGCTCTTCTATTTGCTTCATGTCTTTCTTCTAAAATTGGCTGCAGTATTTCTAATACCTACGTCGAATTAGTGCATCCCGAGTGTCCACTTTTACTTTGTACACTTTATTTTTAAACCAGCCCCATAAACAATAATCTAGTGCTGTGAGGTCTGGAGATCTTGGAGGCCAATTAATCGGACCACCGCAACCAATCCAACGCCCTGGAAATGTTTCGTCTAAATGTTGCTTGACCTGACGAGCAAAATGTGCAGGAGCTCCATCGTGCTGGTAATACATTTGCCTCCTGATATTTACAGGAACATCATCTAGTACCTAGTCCTTGTAACTCATGTCGTAAAAAATGTAGGTAGTTGTCTCTTGTGAGGCGATTCTCCAAACTGAAAGGGCCAATTAAATTGCTATCGAGCATACCACGCCACACGTTAAACTTATGTTGAAAATTACTTTCAACTGTTGCGTGGGGATTTACGATTGACCATATATGAGAGTTACGAGTATTATTAATAACGTCACGGGTGAATGTTGCTTCATCTGTAAAAAGTATACGCGATACAACACGATGATTATTTATCGACCCACAAATTCAATACTTTTAGCATAATCTTCCGGTTTTAGGTGCTGTACTCTCTGTACATGGTATGGATATAAGCCTTGCTCGTGGAGTGTGTTTAATAGGGGAGGGGTGGGCAAGTTGACATACCTAAGGTTTAAAGAAAAATATCTGAGAAAAAACCAAGACCTATTTTTAATAAATGTAAGCCAATTAATACACTTATTATATGCCTTTAACCTACATATATAACGAAACAAAATATAAACTCCTTGAACAAACAATACCACTTTAACAAAAATAATACAAAAAACCATCTTGCCCTACCATATAGGGCAAGTTGACATATGGAAATAAGTAGGTATAAAAATAAAATATTAGTTAATACATAAATCACAAATAAATTGTTTTGATTTTTTGGATAGGCCGGCACACTCAGCGTGAGCCCATTTGCGACACTTTTAGTCTAAAATCCTTTCAGTGCGGGCAAGATGACATACTCTGTATGATGGTATGTCATCCTGCCCGACAATGAACGTAAATTAAAAAAAAAATTATGAATAGGTTCTAAACTGAAATCTAAAAAAGATTGATCGCGAAATGAATAGTTGAAAACTAAATTTATTAAACAAAATTAAAAAATATAGGAAAAACAGTAAAGTAATTTTTTTATAATCTTTATAATAGTATACTTACATTAAAACGAAATCGTAAATTACTTAAAATCGTTAATATTTCTAACACTGCGAAAAACTTCTACCCACTTACACCTCTAAGTAGACACTCCCAACGCGCGAACTTGTTTAAGCATGCTAAATGCTCGGATGAAGCTGTAGTTTCCATGGAAGGGGTACTGTGTCATCTTGCCTACCTATGTCAACTTGCCCATCTCTCCCCTACTCTTTTTTGTGGAATGCCCAATTGAGTACCAAATCACGGTATAATAAACCAAATCTTCGTGATCTAGTCGTTGCATTTTGTTCTACTAAATCCAGAATATTTTCTACTTCTCATAAACCTTGTCGAGTAGCTCGTTCAGATGTAATGTTGGCACTGGGAAGCTTACCATTCTCGCACAAATTGTTAAAAACTCTGATAAACACGTTTCTAGTCGGATGTCTGTGATGTGGAGTCGGGGGTTGTTCAAGTTTCTTGGCGATCCTTGGAAAGGGAATAAAGGCAGGCGGTGTGGGACGCAAAAAAATGTTTCTTATTTTTACTCAAGATCAAGTCTTTATTTTAAAATTAAATAACAGAACCTTAGCTTAAACGACCAAGGCACAAAAAAATCAAAAAATAAAATAAAATTTGTTGTGTAATAACAAGTTCTAATATGCAGTAGTGTTGTTAATTTTCGTGTGGAGTGCAACGTTCCTGCACCGTTTGTCGCTATTTCGGAGCGGGGAGGGGTTGTTTAAACCCCCTAATTCCCCTTCCCCTGGGTACTGCCCTAAGTAACGGGCTGACTCATTATCCTTATCTTCTGACGAAACACGTTTATTATTATTTTATTAAAGGGACTTATATACCAATTTTTAGACCTCCAGTAGTTTTAGCGTCCGAGATACAGAAATTCCAATAAGAATTTCAACCCCAGTTTTTACCCCTTGGCCGTTAGGGGTGGATTTTTGCAAAATCCCTTCCTAGTGGATGCTTACGTTATAAGATGAAGACATCCTCGAAATTTTATGATTCTAGGATTAGGGGTTTAGGCTGGGTAATGATGAAATCTGTCACAGTACAATTTTATATAATAATAATAACAAAATACTTTATTGTAAACATAAGTTACAAAAGGGGGAGTTGAGGCAGAACCGCCTAGCTAAATATAATAGTACAGATACCGGGTGGCCCACTCTCAACGCAGGATTCCATAGCATCTAAACTTTTTAATATTTTTTAAAAACAGAGTTATAGGGAGGCATTGGGTCTACAATTTAAAATTATTTCAAATTATACAGTGTCTCAAATAGTCATACATGTTAATAGTGTTAAACATACTTTTTTTGAATGGAATACCCTATATATTATGATATTTTTGGATTTGATGATCAATTGTAAGAATATTCTGTATAACATATAATTTGTTTAAATTTAACAGTTTTTGAGTTATTAACGATTTTTCAAAAATTTCGTGTTTGCAGTAGGTAAGGAATATGCACCTGTCGGCTGTCGGTAGTACAGACTGACAGAAATAAATGAAATTTGGGTTATGGAATATATGATTGTTCAGTAGCGTCTAAAGCATATCTTAAAAAACAAAAATATTTACCGAAGTCTTTTAAAATGCCTTTTAAATGTAACAATTTTAAAAACGTAAAAATTCTTAAAAGTCTGTTATTTTAAATACATACTCTATTATTTTTTATGCCTAATCGAAAGACATTTTTAATACAATTCTAATTATACTAGGGTTCCCTATACCTACCTTTTATAGTTTTCTCTGAAATAACTATTTCTTCGTTTACCCTATAAACTCGGTGTTTATTTTCTCATAGAGTGCCTTGAATGCCGCACCGTGTCCGTACGACGCTCTTTTTCTAGAGTGCCATGGACACCCAACTATTCATTTAATTAATCTTAAGTCATTTGAAGTTTTTTTTTAAAGAAAAACATTAATGATATTACTTAAACGTAAAACAACAGAAATATTTTTTTAATTTACAAATACTGAAAAATGTCGCTTCAAATGACTTAAGATTAATAAAATCAATAGTTGGGTGTCCATGGCACTCTAGAAAAAGAGCGTCGTACGGACACGGTGCCGACAACCCTGTATAATTTGAAATAATTTTAAATTGTAGACTCAATGCCTCCCTATGACTTTTAAAAAATATTAAAAAGTTGAACAGTTTAGATGCTATGGAATCCTGCGTTGAGAGTGGGCCACCCGGTATAAGTATAGATTAGGACACAGAAACTTTGGATCAACTAAAACCTTACACAACAACTTTTCTGGTAGTATATCTCCGTAAGAAGATGATGACACTCCATTTAGAAGCCTTGGGTCCACAAGATACGAAGACCTATGCACCATATGTAAATGAGATATTGTCGGATATGGATTGGTATCCTTAAGGATGGATTACTCATCTCGTTCCTCGCTCTTAATGGGTGTTGAGCTTGATAAGAAGAGGTGTAGTGGAAAGATAGTGAATAGAACAAGGACAAGGACATTTCTAGTTTCGTATGAGTCAGTAGACGTATGTTGATAAGAAATAATTTTTTGTAATTGGTTGGAATAAAGGGTTCCATTTCTAATAGTACATTCAGGGAAGTCCCCTATTTTATTAACATGCAAAATCAAAATTATTGCTGACATAGCAAAACGGGACCCCTTCTTCCAGTTGATAAGGGTTGCAAAACTGTATAAAAACTCGAAAGATCACTTACTCAGAGAGTTGTGCCAATTATTCAAGTGTAAGGGTAGCCCGTTTGTCTAGTCAGTTTGAAGTCAAGATTAAATTAAATAATTGTTGAAGTCATGAAGAGTTCCGCACCAGAACCAGTTTATTTTGCTCCAATTGCGTAAGTGTTCTTTGAGTAATTTATCTAAATGTTTATTGTATAAATTTTGTATAGTTCTCGATTTTGTCAGAGTAAACTATTAAGTAGAAATTGTTTCTTTTAACTTACTGGAATAACACTGTCCTAAAGTTAGGATAAAAGGGGCAATCTCTCTTCTTATTAGAATATTTATTTGTTTTACTAGGCAGCAAAGTAGTAGACTTACTGCCGCGGCTGATAGTTCATAGCCGAGCGTAGCGAGCAGAAATAAGGGAGGTGGCAAAAAATATTGAGTTAAATTTGTTGCCAAAGAAGTCTCGGATAAAATATGAAGGAAATTATAAACAATTTATGGATTATCGCATGAAGAAAAATGCGAAGACCTTTTCGGAGAACTTGCTTATCTTGCTGGATTATCTAAAACAATGAAGAGTTCTACACTTTGGTCTGTATATTCCATGTTGAAGCCAACTATAAATGTTAAAAATGGCGTAGATATAGGAAGATATTTAAAGTTGCGGGCATATTTAAAACGGGAATCCGAAGGCTACTAGGCAAAGAAGTCCCGAGTATTACAAAATTTATACTGGATGCTCCAGATGATGGATATTTATTAGCAATTGTATCGATTTTTGGACGTAATAATGGAATATTTAGATGCAAGGGCGTCCGAAGGGGGGGGGGGGGCAAGGGGGTGCGCTTGCCCCCCCTGGCCCAAGTAGATTTGAGATATTTTATTTAACTGGGATATACATATTTATTGAGATACAATTCAATTGACAAAATTGGTAAAACGAACTCTTGTTGCATAAAATGAAATGTGGAATTCAAAAATCTTCACTAAATAGCGAAGGAAAAATATTAGAATAGAATAAATAAAGCTTTATTTTAATTTACACAGCTAGTCATAATAGCAATATACAAATAGATATACAACCAACACATCTAATTCCCAATCCAAAAATGAATGACAAAAACAAAACACAAAGGGCAGATCAATAGATATGCTAGAAGTTAAAAACATATCGACCTCCTAATAAATATGTTTCAAAAACATCGAAATGAACAAGTCGATTCAACATTTCATAAAATATTCTGCGAGGCAAAGGCTATTGCTGAATTGTTTGACATAGATCTTAAAGTTCCATGATTGGCTGGACGACAAATTCATCGTGATAATTACAATTCAACTTCGATCGAAGAATATTACAGAAGATCGATATTTATTAACTATATTTGGATTCTTTAATACAGTCGCTTTGTGATAGGTTCTCGGAAGACAATAACCCAGCTTTCATGGTTTACCAACTACATCCCCATAACCTAAAAAAAATTAAAACTGAGAAATTTGAAAAAATAATTCAGAAAATTTATTGTCATTATAGCAGAGACAATTTTTAAGAAGAAGCCCTTTTATGGTATTATCTTTGGACAAGTCAAAATAAAACTGCAGATATTACGGAAGATACATCCATGTTAGAATTACTGGAACATTGCAAATTCTATCCAGCTATTGGTCAGGCAATTGCGATAGCAATTTGTTTACCTCCAACTACATGTACAGTCGAAAGATCATTCAGTACTCTCAGAAGAGTAAAAACCTGGATTCGCTCGACTATGACTGAGCACCGATTGGACGGTTTATGTATGATGAGTGTTCATCGCAAATTTGTAAAAGAAAAAAAATACATTTAATTGAAAAAATTATTGATGAATTTGCAAAAGATTTAAGAAAATTAACATTTCTTTTCTCCAATAAATCTGAATAACTTACAAGTTTTTTGTTGTATTTTTTTTTTGTTATATTTGAACATTTTTAAATATTTTGTTTAGCTATTTTTTGTTATTTAATATAAGTATTAGGTGTTTTGCTCTACTCTTTTATTGAAGGTTTGCTGAAGTGCTAGAAACAAAAATAATTCCAATTATGATTTGCCCCCCCCCCCCCCCTTGGAAAAGTTCCTTCGGACGCCCTTGTTTAGATGTTGTTAGAAAATATATAGCTATTCGGCCTGCTGAATCAAAAGACACAAGATTTTATATTTAAATACGTATAAGGTAAATCCGTTAAGCAATTTGTTGGTATCCATAAATTTGGTAAAATACCTCAAGAAATAGCTGCCTATTTAAAGTTGCCGAATGCTAAAGAATATACGGGACACTGCCTCCGCAGAAGTTCTGCCACTTTACTTGTAAATTCAGGAGGTGACAAAAGAATGTTAAAAATACATGGCGGGTGGAAGTCCCCAACTATATAGCAGAAGGGTACATTAAGGATTCAATGGCAAGTAAAACCAGTATTTGTGAAAAAAATTTGACAAATGTAGGAACTACCTACCTACTTATGAGGCGAATCAAATTGGTAATATATTGAATGTAAAGAGAACAATATCTGAGAAAAGAAAAGGTGGCCTATTTATTCAAAATTGTAGTAATTTTACTATCAATGTTAATAACAAATAAATACCGTGCGAGCAAAAATTATTTGCATTAAAGAGGGCCTTGCATCTAAGGACGTAATGCTTAGCTGTAGAGCTTAATACCTGTGGGGTGTCAGAAACTACCTGATTTAACAGTCAATCAGTTATTCCATCATCTTTGAGAGTCGTTACAAGTAATTTGATTCATCCCTAATTTTTCCAATTTCTTGAACAATTCACACAATGGGCTTTACGGGGCAGCACAAGACATTCATGGTTGAAGCGTATTTTCGAAACGGGGTTAGAGTAAATGGTGAGTGGCAATAGAATCCGGGTTTGTGCATGGATGATTTTCACGAACATTTTCCTAACGTTGCTTTTATTGCTGGGGATTTTTATCATTGCGTGAAAAGAACCGTGGCTGTGTTTAGGGAAACAGGTTCTATACAACACAAAAAAGGAGCAGGAAGATCATCTGTAAGAACCTCAGACCAAGTACTGGTCTGGGGTAAGAACAGTAGAACAGTATATAGTTGCAAACGTTTGTGAAATAATGCAAAATACGCCAACAAATTGAATAAGACGCCTGTCCCAAGAAGTGGGAAGATCTTATGGAACATGCAGGACTATCCTTAAGAAGCAGCGAAATTTATTTCCTTATAAAGTGCCAAGTATTCCAAGAAATACGAGCCGCAGATTTTGAAAGACGCAGGAATTACTCTCAATGGTTTACCCAAAATGTATTGGAAATAAATGATTTATTAGACCTGACATTTTTTTCAATTACAAGAAAGGATTATCCAAGAATGTGGTAACATTTCTCCAGAGATGTTGGTTAACACTTTCGAAAATATGAAAAGACGTGTGAATTTATACTTGGAGCATGGCGGTGGCAAATTTCAGCAATTTGTCAAATGTTTTATTTCCATTGAGAATAATCATTTTGCTGCCTGAGCAGGAAAAGTTTTTGCTGTCAATCGGAGAAAAAACTATTTAATTTGTAAAATATTGAAGATATTATACAGACCGGGTGTCCACGGAAGGTGGCTCGCGCCTCTAACTTTTTTCTTTTTGAAGATAATAAAATAAAATTCGGGGGATTTGTATACGACATAAAACTGCATTTTTTGACAGGTGACTCAACATTATGGAACTTCCGGTTTAACCGGAAGTGACACAAACTTTCGATTTTTAAATGGGACACCCGGTACTGGTAACTGAAATAAGTGATTTTAAGGTATTCATAGCCCTCTAGATAAAACAATAAATTTGGAAAAATAAATATTTTCTTGGTGACAAAAAGTGACAAATGACACATCGTTGTATTTAGAATGTCATATGGAGTCAAAAAAGGTAAAGATATACCAGGTGTCCCATTTAAAAATAGAAAGTTTGTGTCACTTCCGGTTAAACCGGAAGTTCCATAATGTTGAGTCACCTGTCAAAAAATGCAGTTTTATGTCGTATACAAATCCCCCGCATTTTATTTCATTATCTTGAAAAACAAAAAAGTTAGAGGGGCGAGCCACCTTCCGTGGACACCCGGTATATATATACACTATATATTAAGTATACATTTTATTCGCAACACTTATTGTAATTTTTCATTATCTCATTGCTTTGCTGTTCCTCAAATAAAACTCTTAAAAAATCCTTACTGTTTCAGTGATTAAATAGAGCACAGTAGATAATAAGTATAAATCAAAACCAGCTACCCAACCCAGTCGCCTACCATTTAGAGCATTTTTAAATTTTTTTTTTCAGAAAAATGTTTTCTTTTTTTATTATCAAATTTTTTAAATCCTACTCGGAGATTTTTGTTGGCCTGCCTTCTTTCTTCCCACAACATAAACAAATTATTATATCGGTGATCGATCTTAATTTTTTATTAAACTCAACGAAAGATGGTTAGAGGTAGATCTTAAGTCGCACCTTTATACTTTTCGCAGAACCCATATTAAATATTTAAATAAAAAATAACTTAACATTCAGAAAGTAAGAGTGAAACGTTACCTACTGACTACTATGTGATTAAAACAAATGAATTAGCATCGTGATATATGAGTGGCAGATAAAAAGGAATTTCGGGCCGCGACACTCCTTTAAAATAAACCCCCAAAAGAACAGACCAGGGTCGATAATTTTTGAAACCAAAAAAAAATAATAGTAGGATGAAACCCATTGAAAAAGGAAGAGAATATAACAAAAATTAAAGGAAAAATAAATTACGGGCGAGTTTTTAAGGGTAGAAAAAGATTTATCTCGATTTGCGGCAAAACTACAAGTCCTATGGAAAAACGTTAAATGGCAAAGTTGTAGGTAATAAAAAGATTTACAACTTTTGAATTTGCACTTTTTTCACATAACCTCAAAATTTATGTGAAAAATTCAAATAACCAAGTTTTTGGTTTTTTATCTTTTACAAACATTTTTTTTATACACGAAATTTGGTGGAAACTTTCCTTTTTATGTCCCAAACACACTGTAATTTTTTTGATTTAAAATATTTATTTTTTAACCTTATTTTGGCTTAATATCGAAAAAGCAACCTAATTTTCAATCGAAAATTCTCATGTCAAAATATCTGCTTTTTTAAAAAAAGTCGGTGGGCTTTTTGTTCGTTGAAATCTCTACTTTTAGATGGTGTAAAAAAATATACATATAGTAGTGTATATGTAAATGTTCTCAAAAAATGCAAAAAACTCGAATCCGAAATTTTTTTTTTAATCATTATGTATGAACAATTTTGAGCTATTTATTAAAATTTATACTTTAATTACTCGAAAAACGTAAGATTCCATGTTACAGTGCTAAGCAAAAAAATTACAAATCCATAAAACATAAAGATCGCAAAAAACATGCGTAAATAGTTGATCTAAATATAATTAAAGGTAGGATTTAAAGGGGAATTGAATTGAATTGAGAACATTTACCATAGTAATGTATATATTTTTTACACCATCAGAAAGTAGAGATTTCAACGAACAAAAAGCCCACCGACTTTTTTAAAAAAGCAGATATTTTGACGTGAGAATTTTCGATTAAAAATTAGGTTGCTTTTTCGATATTAAGTCAAAATAAGGTTAAAAAATAAATATTTTAAATCAAAAAAATTACAGTGTGTTTTGGACATAAAAATAGAAGTTTTCACCAAATTTCGTGTATAAAAAAAATGTTTGTAAAAGATAAAAATAACCAAAAACTTGGTTATTTGAATATTTCACATAAATTTTGAGGTTATGTAAAAAAAGTGCAAATACAAAAGTTGTAAATCTTTTTATTACCTACAACTTTGCCATTTAACGTTTTTTCATAGGACTTGTAGTTTTGTCGGAAATCGAGATAAATCCTTTTCTACCCTTAAAAACTCCCCCCCTTTCAGAACTCGGATCGCCCGTAATTTATTTTTCCTTTCATTTTGTAATATTCTCTTCCTTTTCCAATGGGTTTCATGCTACTATTATTTTTTTTCCACTTTTTACCATTTTCAAAGGCTTCAGCCCTGGACTATAACAACAACAACATAATGCAATTTAAACTATTGAAGAATGCTCTTCGTAAACATAAGAAAAATAAAAATTTGCCAACGATGGCATTGGGTGGGCCTGACACCGGCGGACGCATATAAGAGAGGTCGATGTTCCTTCTATGATTGAAGTTATTACAGACAAAGTAGTAGTGCCGCGTGGACTTATTATAAACACACAAGGGAACCGGTACGTACACAATAATAATTATCTTATTTATTATTAAAAAACAAAAGTACAAGACAAGTTTAATTTATAAACTAACTATACCTACATAGGATAATTAATAAACAGTAAGATCGTAATTTACCGGCATTTTAGTAACAAAAAAATCCTATTTTTTTTATTTTACTTTACTCCCAACCAACTTTACAAGTTTATTACAGGGATAAATAAGTATATAAAAATAACTAACAATTATTACTCTTAACTTAATAGGTATACAGTGTGACCAGTAAAGTCCGCATCATATGATATGGGATTTTTTTTTAATTAATAGCTTTATTCGAAATTTGACTTTGGCATCAAGTTCTGCTTCGATCGAGATGAAAATTAAGCAAAAAAAAATAGTAGTCACGTAATTCGCATTATCTGTCAAATTTTAATTTTTTTCCAAAAAATAATTCCAAAGTGGGGTTATTTCTGAAAATATCGAAAAAAGTTATTGGAAAAAGTTTTTTTTAATGCAGTTTCTAGCCTACATGCAAAATTTCAGCTGCATAAGATAATTTTGATTTTTTACCTATATTTTGTAAATTGCACCACTTTTGCAAAATAAGACTTAAGGCAACCTACATAAAACTTCTTAGTTTTGACAATGCTTTATTTCAGATACATTTTCTTTAAAGTAGCGCCATATTAAATGTGTGTTTTTCTACAAAATCAAAATTGGGCTATTAAAATTTGGTCGCATGTGATGCAACGTTTATTTGTTTTTGACCTATAAAATAAGTATTTTGGAAAACGTAGTTTGTGTCTGAAAGTAATACACCTTAATATTATTAAGACAAAAAAGAACACAGTGTCATCAGTAAAGTGTTCATTAAGTGGAAAATAAATTTTAGTTTAACTTAACGTAAAATTTATCTATTTTCAACGATTTAACTAAAAACCCCTTTATTTTTTTTTACTTTCAGACACAAACTACGTTTTTAAAAATACTTATTTTATAAGGTTACCTTATAGGTACAGGGTCAAAAACAAATAAACTTTGCATCACATATATGCGACCAAATTTTAATAGCCCAATTTTGATTTTGTAGAAAAACACACATTTAATAAGGCGCTACTTTAAAGAAAATGTATCTGAAATAAAGCATTGTCAAAACTAAGAAGTTTTATGTAGGTTGCGTTGAGTTTTATTTTGCAAAAGTGGTGCAATTTACAAAATATAGGTAAAAAATCAAAATTATCTTAGGCAGCTGAAATTTTACATGTGGGCTAGAAACTGTATTTAAAAAAACTTTTTCCAATAACTTTTTTCGATATTTTTAAAAATAACCTCACTTTTTAATTATTTTTTGGAAAAAATTAAAATTTGACAGATAATCCGAATCACGTGACTACTATTTTTTTGGTTAATTTTCATCTCGATCAAAGCAGAACTTGATGCCAAAGTCAAATTTCGAATAAAGCTATTAATAAAAAAATCCCATATGATGCGGATTTTACTGGTGACACTGTATTTAAAAAAAAGACAGTTAAAAAAAATTCGTTTTGTATTAAAACGTTTGATTAACTCGTTAAGAAAGAAAATTATACTAGGAAATATTTTTTAAATGAAATTTAAATATGTAATGGTAGTTTTTTAAATGTTTTAATAAGAATTTTCGGGTAAATGATTATTTATAATATTGATTCTTTATATAACAATGACCTTTTTCCAAAGTTACTGTTTATTTTAATAGCGTGTAAAAAATTAGTTTGTCTAGTATCATGTCTATGAATATCATGAACTTTTTTAAACGTTATGTTACAAATTTTTTGTTTTAAAAGTAAAGAATGAATAAATATACAAATTTTTAAATTATATAAATTATTTATATCTAGGTATTTATTCGGTTTATATAAATTTGTTGTTGGTTTGCGGAAGTCTGAATACATTTAATAATTTTATTTTGTAGTTTCTTTAAAGGTTTTAGTACTATTAAATTGGCTGAACCCCAAATAGAAATAAGATACTGAATTTTTGAGTGTATACTTACGCATAATAAATATTTTTTAAATAATTTAAAGATATACAATGACGAATTTTAAAGAATATCCCAAGTAACGGAGAAATGTAAGTTCGAATGTGTTCTACGTGTTTTCTCCAGCTTAAATTTTGATCAATATAATATATAATCCTAAAAATTTTATGTTATCTTTGTAATTAATATTTTCCCCATTAAATATTATTAGTTGCTTTTTCATATCTAGTCTTTGTTTGTCAATGTACATAAATGAAGATTTATTAAAATTTAAAGTTAATTTTCCTACAGACGTGTGGAAAAATCAATTTTCCGCACTGATATCCGTGCGGAAAATAGGTTTTTCCACACTAGTGCGGAAAAATTTTTCGGCACGATTATGTCAAAAATCCGTGCGGAAAATTGGTTTTTCCACACTAGTGCGGAAAATTTTTTCGGCACGATTATGTCAAAATCAATAATATATCAATTATAACTTGTAGTTATTACTTTTTTTCTCAGAATTAGTTACTGTTACATATGTATGTGATTGTTATAGTTAATTAAATATTATTAAATTTCTTTGAAATATGTGTTACTTATTTCCACACGTCTGTAGAATAACTATTGTACCTGACACGTGCGGAAAATGTTTTCCCTGCACTCGGCTGCTTCACCGAACTCCGCTACGCGTCGTTCGGTGAACAGCAGACTCGTGCGGAAAAATTCATTTTCCGCACTTGTTAGGTAAATAGCTATTACACATTCAAAATCAAAGGTTCAAAGTGACGTCCTTCCTCTTCAATGCATAAATTAATTCTTCTTAAAAAATCCCGACCAACTCCATGGAATATTACTTCCTTTGCTATGCTACGTTTAAGGTTGAAAATAAATTAAAATTATTTCGTATTCATCACAATGCCAGCAATGTTATTTTAGCGTTCTTTTCGACAATGATTAGATTTATCGAAACAAAAGTATAAAACTTGTACAAGAATAAAGTACCCCTATTTCAGAAAATTCAGCAAAATGTTAGTAAGAAAAGTTGTTTAGAATTAAAAGATATGCATAGATTCAAAAATGTGACCTAAAATAAAAAAATATATTTTCTTAAAAATCATTAATAATCTCCCAAAAATTTTTTTTTATATTCACCATAAAGACCTTCATAAATTAATAAAAATCAAATCAATTTCACATATCTTTGTTCAAATTCAAGCATATTTGTAAAATTTACTTGAATTTTTAATTTATTAAGGAATCACAAACTTCATGTTTGTTGCAACGATATTAAACACAACTTTAAAATACCCTAAAAATTCTTTTTAACAAGATAAAACATTAGTAATAATAATATGCTTATTAAACAACTCTCATTTAAAGTGCAAAATTTGTATTTTAAATGTTTATTAAAAAAACTGTACAAATTAAGCGACAAACATGAAATCCTACTAAAATAATCGCAGATAGGTACTTACCTAAATTATTAATGTTTTTTAAGAAAATTAATTTTTTTATTTTAGGTCACATTTTTAAATCTATGCGTAACTTTTAATTCTAAACAACTTTTCTTAATAACATTTTGCTGAATTTTCTGAAGTAGGGGCACTTTATTATTGTACAAGCTTTATATTTTTTGGCCTACCCTGTACGCCGTTTGACATGCAACTATTCCAAGTGCACCTAATATGATTATCGAACATGCACCAACTTTTATCAAGAATAAAATGTTTTGAGAAATCGGTAATAAAAAAAAAATGCCCATATGTTGCACATTTAAACAACAGTATACATATATTGTATATCGAACATGAGGGTCAAAAATGAAAAATGAAAAGTCATATTATTTTTGCTCAAGGAATATATGGTTAACGGATTGACCTCCTTTTTCCGAACACCCTGTATAAGTAACCTTTCGAAGGAAAATGTGGGACGAAATGGATTATTTACCCCTAGTTTGGTCAAAAATAAGGGAAAGTATACATAAGTTATATATACAGGGTGTTTCTTTTAGGTCGAAGAGCGGCCATATCTCGGAAACTATTGGACATAGAAATTCAGGAAAAAAAATTAATAACTAAATTGGCTATGAGAAAATCCTGGAAATAATGTTTAAGTTCCGCATTTTGCCGCAAGGGGGCGCAATTGTAAAGTAAATTTTAAAATTTTGCATAACTCCGAAAATTCCACATTAAGGTATATGTTTGATAACACCATTTTGAAGCTTGGACAATTATGCATCATTTTGGTCTTATGCTCATTGGCGTACCGACTTTAGTAAAAGTGGGGGAAGCTGTTGAAAGTGTAATAATTTAAATCGCTGTAACTTATAAACGACTTATCCGATTTTAGCAAACTAAAGACTGTTTGGAAGAGAAATGTATGCACTTTCACCAATCGTACTTAGTTGTCCATAATAGTTCTAAAAAAAAATGCTAGAGGGCGCAATTTGCAATAACAATACATTTTTTGATTTTACTCAATTACGCCCTCTTGCGGCAAAATGCGGAACTTAAAAATTATTTCCAGAATTTTCTCATGGCCACTTTAATTATCATTTTTCTTTTCCTGAGTTTCTATGCCCAGTAGTTTCCGAGATATGGCCGCTCGTCGACCTTAAAGAAACACCCTGTATAATATATTTATATTTTCAATTTTAAAGATGATCTGCCATTTTCGGACTTTGGGAAAATTACCTGTTTTTAAATACTATAAATAGATGTCATTGTTTTGTATTAATATACAAATAATAATAATAATAATAATAATAATTGTATGTTTTTCATATAAAACTGTTCCTTCTATTGCGTAGAATATAAAATGTTGGCATGTGCATCAAATGTCTTTGAGGATGTTATTATTTTTTCGTTTCTCTTGTACGACTTTATTCAACTTTTTACATAACATAAAATTATATATATAGGTAGGCAAATTAAATAACCCAATACATTGATCAATATGCCAATTATTTACGTCTATTACTCGATAATTTATCTGTTAGTAATACCAATAATAATATGGTTAAATTGTCTATGTTTAATAAATAGAATTGTGAAAACTCAAAACGATAGTTTGCTTTCTTTAAACCCATATTACATGGGTTTTAAATTTAGATATATTTTAGAGATATGTAATTAAATAAACAATGGCCTAGCCAGGCTGAAGACCAGGGAATATTTTCCTCGCTTTTAAAGACTACGTACCCCAATAACTAATGGTGTATTCAGGATTTTGTTTCGGGGTGGGGGGGGGTCTGCCATCAAGCGGAAAGGCAAAAAGCGCCGCAGGCGAAACATTTTTGGAGCCACGCCCAAAATTTGATAGAAATTTCGTAAACTAATTATTTATTTAATCCTTGTATTTCTGTATTTGGTAATACTATTAATATTTCAATTAAATTGGTCACTTCTTTATTTATTTTTAACTTTTCTGGATATTCCTAGCTAGCATCTGACTCTAACTTCAAAATAAAAAAAGTATAAGCCTTTGCCGTAACTTAGTTAACGTAATAAAATTACAAAGGTAATATATTTTAATGTTTCTTTGTCTTAAAGAATGGTTAAATTGCAAAATCAAACTTCCTTGGCATCTTTGACATCTCTTTGTCTTTTAAATTTATTTTTACTCCCAACCAACTTTACAAGTTTATTACAGAGATAAGTATATAAAAATAACTAACAATTATTACTCCACCTTAGTAGGTATATATATAAAAAAAATACAGTAAGAAAAAATATCCGTTTTGTATAAACATCCAATTAAATATCAAAAAAGATTTAAAAATTATATTTGACTGGTTGCAATCTTATAAATTAATGTACATTGACAAACAAATACTAGATGTGGAGAAGCAACCAATAATATTTAATGGGAAAAATATTAATTACAAAGATAACACAAAATTTTTAGAAATATTATCTTGATCAAAATTTAAGCTGGAGAAAACATGTAGAACATATTCGAAATTACATTTCTCCGTTAATTGGGATATTCTTTAAAATTCGTCATTGTATATCTTTAAATTATTTAAAAAATATTTATCATGCATTAGTGCATTCAAAAATTCAGTATCTTATTTCTATTTGGGGTTCAGCCAATTAAATAGTACTAACACCTTTAAAGAAATTACAAAATAAAATTATTAAATGTATTCATAGATTTCCGCACTTAGAACCAACAATAAATTTATATAAACCGAATAAATACCTAGATATAAATAATTTATATAATTTAAAAATTCATTCTTTACTTTTAAAACAAAAAATTTCTAACATAACGTTTACAAAAGTTCATGATATTCATAGACATGATACTAGACAAACTAATTTTTTACAAACTATTAAAATAAACAGTAACTTTGGGAAACGGTCATTGTAATATAATGGATTAATATTATATTAGCTATTTACCTAACAAGTGCGGAAAATTAATTTTTCCGCATGAGTCTGCCGTTCACCGAACGACGCGGAGCGGAGTTCGGTGAAGCAGCCGAGTGCAGGGAAAAAATTTTCCGCACGTGTCCGGTACAATAGTTTTTCTACAGACGTGTGGAAATAAGTAACACATATTTCAAAGAAATTTAATAATTTTTAATTAGCTATAACAATCACATACATATGTAACAGTAACTAATTCTGAGAAAAAAAGTAATAACTACAAGTTATAATTGATATATTATTGATTTGACATAATCGTGCCGAAAAAATTTTCCGCACTAGTGTGGAAAAACCAATTTTCCGCACGGATTTTTGACTTAATCGTGCCGAAAAAATTTTCCGCACTAGTGTGGAAAAATATTTTACCCGAAAATATTAAGACATTAAAAAAACTACCATTATTTAAATTTCATTTAAAAAAATATTTCCTGGTATAATTTTCTTTCTTACGCGTCGTCCTACGTGAGCGGCACCGCGCGAACGGCGCGACCGGCGCGGCCGACGCGATTAAAGCGGCGATGCGGTGATTGCGTCCTAGGTGAGCGGCATTGCGACCGATATTCGCGCGCAAAACATCAAAACATGGCGTGGTCAAAGAAGAAACAGGTGTTATTAAGTGAAAATATTTACTTAAAAATTCTAAATCTACAAGCAAAAAGGAGAAGAAGACGTGGAACAAGCATTGTATTCCTGCAGAGAGAGAAGTATGGAGAATTTTATCATTATCACCATCTTATGGGACATATCTCACAAGACCCCACTATTTTGCACGCTACTTATCAGAATTTCATAAAAAGTTTCAGTCATTGTGATGTGTGCGCGCTCTTTATACAAACAACACTGCAACAAAACAGGCGGCACACGCGGATTTATCAAAATTTTTGACCGCCCAGGCCGCTTCAAAGTCGCGTCTACCGCGGTTGCCGCGTTGAAGTTGTCACGTAGGACATCTCCAACGTAGAGATTGTTTTGTTCTTGCCGCGTCGACCGCGCCGATCGCGCCGTCCGCGCGGTGCCGCTTACGTAGGACGCCGCGTTAATCAAACGTTTATACAAAAGGATTTTTTTTAACTGTCTTTTTTATATAAGTAATATCTAATAAGTTAGAGTAATAATTGTTAGTTCTTCAAATGACATATGATATTGTCTCCCAGTATACCCGCTTGTTTTTTGGGGACATTGAGTATGTCCCTTTGTAAAAAAATGTGGATTAACGTCACTCCATTAGCGATAGTTCAATTTATTCACATAACTATTTAGGAATGAAGAAGACTCATCACTGAAGAAAATGTTTTTTTTTATACAATCCAATAAATGATAAATGTTTATTTCTAGGATACCTAACAATGTTAGTAAAACTTATCTTGGCAACCACGCTTATTACGTTTGCAACGAGCCAAGAAAACACAAAACCACAAAAGGATGAACTACAAAATAAGGAGCAACAGCCGTCCTTAGTATATTTGGGCACACCAAACTCACAATATTTGCAACCAAACGACGTACAACAGCAGGTGGATTTAAATCGGTATATTTCTGAACAGCAATATTCCCCAGAACTGTATCGAACGGCGTACGTACAGCCGCAATATCAGGCTGAAGGACCGTCACCAAGGTAAGAGAATTTTGTTATTAATATTTAAATATTTATAAATAATATACAGAGTTATGATAAAGAAGCGGATCAGCGTTTTATACAGACTGTCCGCGGATAGGGTTTACAATAGCACAAATGGATGCAGTGCTGGATTTACCATTAGGCTGAGTAGGCTGGAGCCTAGGGCGGCAGATTTTAGGGGGCGGCAAATTTGGCCCAAAATTTTTTTTTTATCTTACAGAAATAAATGGTACAATCTTTATTCGTGGTCGACGGGTAGTATTTTTTTAAATAAACTTTATTGTTGGCCGTGTCTGTTAATGGGAATAAAAAAAGGTAGTTGGAACTTTACTGGCTTATTTGCAGAAAGAAATTTCATTTTAAATAAAATAAGTAGGTACCCATAAATTTTTAAAATATTTACTAAAAATTATTGACCAAATTTGGGCGTGGTCGTAAAAAAATTTCGCAGGCTTATCTTTCCCTAACACTTCACCTGTTTCACAACTCACGAGCCGTCACTGGTATAGGGGCGGCAAAAATTGAATAGCCTACTAGCGGCGAATTTGTAAATCCGCCCCTGAATGGATGAAAAATTTAATTTTTCGGGAAAAAGTAATTCTTGATAAAAATTTTTGCTTGTAAAAAAAATGCAATTCACGAAGAGAAAATTTTAATTTTTTTATACAGGCTTCGCAAAAACTTCAAAAACATGATTTTTCTGCAAGAGTAAAATACCTTTATTTTTCATTTTTGACCAAAATGCCAATTAGAAAACTTATTTAGAATAACGTTTGTAATTTAAATCCGAGATTTAAAATAAATCTTCGATTTTTTTAGTTTTTTTAATTTTTAGAGGTAAAAGAATTTTTTTTTTATAGCAGCATTAGCGGTCGAAATACATACATTATATCAATGACAGAGGGGTATCAAAATATTTCAAAAACTAATTTTTGGTGTTACCAGAAATATATATTTTTAAATTGAAGAAATAGTCCATACTTCAAGTGGAGTAAAAGATTGAAAGGGAAAGAAAAACTCTAAGTCTTTCTCCACTAATATATTCCAAATAAATCTTATTTAAAGATACCTTATAACATGTTTCGAACATAGAAATGCTCATCTTCAGGAGAATTAAGATGTTATAAGCAAGAAAAATAACCAGTATTAACGTTTTAAGCTAGGCTTTAAGATAGTGAGAAGGACACATTAACATTATAAGTCAGAAGAGCACCAAAAAACAAAGAACCGAAGTATTAATTTGCCAGGTGTAGGGTAATAATAGTAAAATTAAAGGAAGCAAGGCCCATATGTGAAGCGAAATGATTAGTACAGCCGTAGAAAAGAGTGAAGAGAAAAGCCGTAGAAAAGAGAGTAAAGTAAGAGTTTTCTTCCCCTTTCATCAGCATGTTTAAATTCAAATTTTACTCTTTTCTACGGCTGTACTAATCATTTCGCTTCACATATGGGCCTTGCTTCCTTTAATTTTACTATTATTACCCTACACCTGGCAAATTAATACTTCGGTTCTTTGTTTTGTGGTGCTTTTCTGACTTAGAATGTTAATGTGTCCTTCTCACTATCTTAAAGCCTAGCTTAAAACGTTAATACTGGTTATTTTTCTTGCTTATAACATCTTAATTCTCCTGAAGATGAACATTTCTATGTTCGAAACATGTTGAGGTATCTTTAAATAAGATTTATTTGGAATATATTAGTGAAGGAAGACTTAGAGTTTTTCTTTCCCTTTCATATATTTTTAATTTCACAAATAAAATGACACAAAAAAATCTTAAAATAACAACAAATAATAATTTCATAATTTGCTATTCAAACACTCCCCTCCCCCTCCATATTCAACACATTTTCCAGCTGTAAACGAATGTGGTCAAAACTTCTTCGAATTTCTTTAATGGAAATTGTTTGAACAGCCTCAACAATTCGCTGTTGTAGAAGCTGTACGTCATTCTCAATAATTGGACGGGAGTACATTTGTCTTCGTCTCCAACGTTTGATTAAAAGTTGGCTTAAATGGCAATATTTTGTTTGTCTTTAAAATATACATATACTGAATATGAGTTTTTTTTACTAGGTACATCAAGTTCTTGAGCTCGGTTTCTTAATGAAAGGGGTAGGATTGTCAGCAACAGACTGCAATACGATTAAGGAAGCTCTGCGTCGTTCTGATCATAGTTTTTGTTTTTAATTGGAAACTGAACCAGTTCGCTGAAATTTTCTTAATAATTTATGAAGTCCCATTTTTGAGTCGTAAACGTTAGGGTATCTTTCATTAAATTTCTCTATCACAAAGTTGTAAGAACTTTCGCCCGCACCGTAACATTGAACTAAATAACCCCTTTGTTCTAAGGTCAACATTTTCAAAACACATCAAATTCTATTTGACAACTTCAAATTTGCCCTATACGTAAAGCAAAGTACACTCACCGACATTAAATTCGGGACAACCAAAATTCAGATCAAATTTAATGTATTATGGCTTTTTCTTCCATAGTCCGATTTCAACCTTTTTTTTTACAAAATGTAGATAATTGTTTCGGGTTTAATTAATTTTATTCAATTTTCAAAAATACAGTTTACATGTTTAAATATACAGGAAAATAAAAAAGTATGTTTTTCCCTTTAAGTTTGTAACACTCTGTAGAGTAATTTTGCAACAAAAACTACACTGGATATGCTTTTCTGCACAGTTTGATTCATTTTTAACATTTTTCTGTTTTATTCTTCTCTGTATCGTTATCGGTTTAAGAGATATGAATTTTATAAATAAACAATACACTTTTAGATTAAGCCTATTTTTAATTAAAACATAAAAAGTAGGAGTTTTAAAAGTTAGTACCTCGTGTCACCTCCTCCACCTCTTATAACAGCTACTAAACGTCGATTCATTCCTCTAATTAGGTTTTGGATATCCTCTTGTGGAATATTACCCCATTCTTCTTCAGAGCATTTCGGAGTTGTTGAATTAATAGTGAATAACAGCTGTCCTCGGCGTTTTCTGATTCGTCTACCTAACATGTCCCATACATGTTCTATCGGTTTAAGGTCAGGACTACGAGCGGGCCAGCGCATAACGGTTATTCCAACCTCTTCTAAATATTGGGCTACAATTCTCGCAGTATGTGGACGGGCATTGTCATGCATGAAAACGAATTCGTTACCGACAAATTGTGCAAAAACAACAACATGTTCTTCCAGAATTTCTTCAATGTACCTTTGGACGGTTACAGTTCCTCTGTCAATAAAAACAAGTTCTGCTCGAGCGTCAAATGGAATACCGCCCCAAACCATAATGGATCCACCACCAAAGCTAACCCTTTTGCTAAAATTACATTGGGCGAATCTCTCCTCTTGTCGTCTCCATACTCTTTCTCGTCCGTCAGGAGACCTCAGGCAAAATATGGACTCGTCTGAAAATAGAACTTGCCTCTGCTCTTGAAGGTTCCAGTTAATGTGTTCTTGCGAAAAAATAACTCTATTAACTCGATGCTGTCTGAGGAGCTCTGGTCCAGTTGCCGGTCTTCTGGCCCGTAAATTGACTTCATGAAATCTTCTTCTTACTGTAATTTCATTGACAGCAACTTGACGAACTCTTTGGAGTTCATTTCTTATCACTACTGACTCTTATAAAGCAATCATCAAGGGCGGAAGTAGCACGATTTCTTCCAGATCCAGGTCATCTACCATAACTTCCAGTCTCACGAAACCTTGCAGCGGCTCTTTCCACGCTAGATTTTTTGTGAAACCCAGCATATTCGCCACTTCTCTATAGGAATAACCAACATCATGAAGAGCAACGGCTCTAGCTAAATCTTCAGATGACAAAGCATCGTAAAATAAAAGATAAATTTGGAATTCACTTACGAAACGTTTTAAATGCTCAAAATGTCTGATAAAACTGATTGACAAATGCAGAATACGTTTCCAAGAAACCTAAACATCCCAAAAAAAATCCAGTGTGTTTTCAATAATTGTTGTAAAAAGTGTATTGTTTATTTATAAAATTCATATCTCTTAAACCGATAACGATACAGAGAAGAATAAAACAGCAAAATGTTAAAAATGAATCAAACTGTGCAGAAAAGCATATCCAGTGTAGTTTTTGTTGCAAAATTACTCTACAGAGTGTTACAAACTTAAGGGGAAAAAACATAATTTTTTTATTTTCCTGTATATTTCAACATGTAAACTGTATTTTTTAAAATTGAAGAAAATTATTAAATCCGAAACAATTATCTACATTTTGTAAAAAAAGGTTTAAATCGGACTATGGAAGAAAAAGTTATAATACATTAAATTTGATCTGAATTTTGGTTGTCCCGAATTTAATGTCGGTGAGTGTAATAAAAGGGTAAAAATATTCCTTGTTTTTACAAACGGATGGTAGGAATGCATTTAAAATTTTAAAATAAGATACAACACCACCCATTATGAAAATAAAATTTTATATTAATATTTTTATTGAGCAGCAACATTTCCATTTACCTCTAAAAATTAAAAAAACTAAAAAAATCGAAAATTTATTTTAAATCTCGGATTTAAATTACAAACGCTATTCTAAATAAGTTTTCTAATTGGCATTTTGGTGAAAAATGAAAAATAAAGTTTGTTTACTCCTGGAGAAAAATCATGTTTTTGAAGTTTTTGCGAACCCTGTATAAAAAATCAAAATTTTCTCTTCGTGAATTGCATTTTTTTACAAGCAAAACTTTTTATCAAGAATGACTTTTTCCCGAAAAATGAAATTTGTCATCCATTTGCGCTATTGTAAACCCTATCCGCGGACAGTCTGTATAGAATACCGCCCACTTAATCAAGAATCGTCCGGACTAGTCAAATAAATTTTTTTCGTAACATATGTTATCTCCGCAAGGATCATCATCATCATCATCATATATTTAAAATTGTAAAGTCTTTTTAAGATGGGTGGATCATAAAAATGCTACGTGTATCCATGAATGATTCCTATTTTTAGGCTTCAACCTCAGATTGTCTTTTATGGTCCAGGAGGTCAGGGTCAGCCCATACTTATCAATCCAGGGAATCCACCTGGAAATTTTTTATTCCCTCAAGGACCGGGACCTAATGTTATTCTAAGAAACAGTCCTCAAAATCCCCAAGGTTCGGTGTTTCCAGTTGCAGGTTATCCAAAACCAGCTCATATCCCGCCGATAGAGAAAGATGCTGAGGAGATTCCAACTAATCCCGCGATGGTTCCACCGCTGCACTCAGGTATTAAAAACTGAAAACGGTTAGAGATACGTTGCGTCAACTAACGAAATAAAGGCAATGGAAGTCCGGCAAAGTAATTCTTTTGATAAAACTACATTTTTTAATTACAAAACTAAAAATATTACTTAAACTAAAAACTGAAAATAATAAACTAAATAAATATGTATTTAATTAAAATACAATATTATAAGAGGCTGTTTTATACGTAAAATTGCAATCACGTCACTATTTTTTATTTAATTTTTAGCACCAAGATTGAGTATCTAGTGAGCTTTAAAAGAAATTAAATTTGGAACACACCTCTCTAACTTAACAAGCATTAATGTAAAAACCAACAAGATGACCCCCTTATTGACTAACCCTTAACGGCATCGTTATCTATCGTTACGGCACGAGGGTAAAAATTAGTGTTGGGAAAAATCGACTTATTTTAATAATCGACTACCGAGAATTCGAGTGATTTAAAAAACCGAATGATAATCGATTTTTTTTTCACTCAAATGCTAATATTAATTATTAATATTGGCGGTTCATCGTTCATGTTGATATACAGCATTTGTATTGGGAATAACTGACTCGGTGTTGTTAATCGATTGATTTTTTGCGGATTATTAAATGTGGCGGAGATATTTGTGGATTTTTTGGCATGGTTCCCAGTTCCCAGATCTTACAATTTAACTACTTGACCTTGAGATGTCACCATATTCCGATATTGCATAACTCATGCATGATATTTATGAATACTGAATACTCACCACTAAACATTAAGTTTTCAGTAGACGCCGACGATTTAAATCTAAATTAAAAAAATCCTATTATCCTACGCAGGCAACCCGTAATGCAGTATTTAAATCTAAATAATAAATCATATATTATCTTACACAGGAAGGTAACCCGTAATGCAGTATTTAATTTGAATTATATCGCCAATAATAACCGAAACCACTCGGTGTAGCCGCTCGCTAGAAGTTGGCTCTGGCCGCAGTGAGTGATTGACAGGCGGGCAGCAACTTTGGAGACGCGTTGGAAAATAAAAACCATATGTTCGTCACTCATTTTGTCACTCGAATTATTTCCGAAGAAAGTCGAATAATTCAAGTGATTGAAAAAACCGAATGATAGGTTATTTTTCACTCGAGTTATCCCATCACTAGTAAAAATAGCGATAAATTTTAAAAAAGGTATTCTGGAAAATTTTGTTGTTAACAAACGAAAACTTGGTAAAATGTATAGTCGTCCATTAACAATAACCCAAGAGCAATCGTTGAGAATCGTTAAAACATAACCTATGCGTTTTTGGTATTGTTTTTACTTTTTCTGGGTTTGTTCATAATTATAAAAATTGGAAACACCACGAATGCACCGACAAATATAACTAGTTGTAGTAGACAAGTTAAAATAAAAGAGTTCGTAGGTTTTTTATAAACTTATTTGCCTCCAACTCTTTGTTGTCGTAACGACAGCGTTACAGAATGCGATTTTTCAAATTATCGTTTAGAAAGTCGTTTCAAACAACTTTTTAGAGAATAGGGATATAAATAAAATTGTTGTTATGAGGTTCAGAATCGTATTGTCTTGTCAAACATCATAGGTATTTCTTTATAAAAAAAATTGTTCCAGTATAGCTACAACTTTGAGAATTGTTATGTAATGGCAGCAATGAAATATATAGGTATACACAGTGTGTCCACGGTTAGAGTTTGGAAAAGGAAAAACTTTTTATTAGTAGGTATAGAAGAAAAGTCATAGTTATAAAAACGTCTGCTTGTGCTGAAACTACAATTTCGAATATCAGATTTGCGATTACTATACAGGATTCGTCACAAACATTATTTTTAGTTTTTTGGATCTTTTTTCAAGTCAATGATTTATTAAATTAATTTTGCTAGTGTTAAAACTTCATTTCAACTTTTAGATCTGCGATTACTGTACAGGGTTCGTCAGAAACATCAGTTTTTGTTCCTTGGATTTTTTCCAATTCCTTTTGATGATTGACCAAATCATCACTTTGGGAATAAATGGATTGGAAGGTACCTATGGTCCAAATCAGTATGGCATACGGCATGTAGGATGTAGGAGTCCCGATCTCACAATTATCGACTTGCATTTATGGAGATATCTGCAGCCACATGTGTATAAAACCAATTTCAATAATAACTTAGATCTCTTGAAAGAAAAAATAAGAGTAGCTATTGCAAAAATATCCCAATACATCTGTACTGAACTGTTATCGGGAATTCAGAAGTCGAGTTGAACTATGCGCTAACTCGGTGGTACCACGTTTGAATAAAAGTTTTATAATTTATGATTGAACGAATTAAAGAAATATGACATGTAATAATAAAAATACTTCAAAAGTAGGCAAATAAAAAATGGTTTTCTTACAACAAAATCGTTACTCGGCCAAATATAAAATCATATTTGAAGTAAGAAAGCAACAATAGTTGTTTTTACGTAAATTTATTTTAAACGAAATCCAAAAATCTTAAAGTGTTGTTTCTGACAAACCTTGTATAGTAATTGCAAATGTGATATTTAAAATTGTAGTTTCAGCACGAGCAACATTCATTTAATAAATCAAGGAATTGAAAATTAGAATTAAAAGAAAAATCCTAAAAAGTAAAAATGTTGTTTTTGACGAACCCTGGAGTAATCGCAAATCTGATTTTCGAAATTGTAGTTTCAGCACAAGCAAACGTTTTTATAGAGAATGACTTTTTCTTCTATACCTACTAATAAAAAAGGTTTTCCTCTTCCAAACTGTATCCGGGTACACACTGTATATATATATTTTTATAAAGCAATAGAAATTAAAAAACACAATACATCTGTACCTACTAGTTTAAAAAAAATGCATTAAATGCTGCAAAATCATGAAAATTGATTACTGAAATTTTCCCTTATTTGCTTTTTGAAGAGTGTTTAAGGTAATGGCCCATGCAGGCCCTCTGGTTATTACTGGTCAGCCCCACTTTGACAGTTTGGTATCTCGCATGTCCCACTCCGGGCCTGATTATAAGTCAAATAAGTAGTATTATTTCAGATTACAATTATTTAATAATTATTATTTATTACGAAAATTGTTGTGACCATGAGCTTCACAAGAAAAAGGCAAACTTTAATTTAATGTACAAATACATGAGATACGTCATGTACTCATATTATCGGATATGTATAGTAATTCTTTAAACTACCAATTTACATACTTAAACAAAATAATAATTATTAGGTATACCTTGATTCCCATTATTTATCTAATTGTAATTCTAATAGGAAAAGAGGTCACTGTTAAACACATGCAGACAAAAATCTAAAACGGCAACGATAATCTTTGAAATTCCGGTTGCGTGTTAAAGGTATACAATAACACACCATTTTAATGCATTGTCTTTCTTTACATTCATTGGGCGTAATTTTAAACACAATTACTGGATTATTAATTATCAGTTAACATGCTTCCTCTTCAGGAAAATAACCAAGGAAAACCGAAAAAAAATTATAAATACAGTGTAACCAGTTACACAAGTTCGCGCGCATCATATGGGATTTTTTTTTATTAATAGCTTTATTCGAAATTTGACTTTGGCATCAAGTTCTGCTTCGATCGAGATGAAAATTAAACAAAAAAAAATAGTAGTCACGTGATTCGCATTATCTGTCAAATTTTAATTTTTTCCAAAAATAATTCAAAAGTGGGGTCTGAAAATATCGAAAAAAGTTATTAGAAAAAGTTTTTTTAAATGCAGTTTCTAGCCCACATGCAAAATTTTAGCTGCATAAGATAATTTTGATTTTTTACCCACCACTAAAATTTATTTTTCGCTTAATGAACACTTTACTGATGACACTGTGTTATTTTTTTGTCCTAATATTAAGGTGCATTACTTTTAGACACAAACTACGTTTTCAAAAATACTTATTTTATAAAGTTACCTTATACAGGGTCAAAAACTAATAAACTTTGCATATCGCATGCGACCAAATTTTATTAGCCCAATTTTGATTTTGTAGAAAAACACACATTTAATATGGATCTACTTTAAAGAAAATGTATCTGAAATAAAGCATTGTAAAAACTAAGAAATTTTGTAGGTTGCGTTGAGTCTTATTTTGCAAAAGTGGTGCAATTTACAAATAATATGGGTAGAAAATCAAAATTATCTTATGCAGCTAAAATTTTGCATGTGGGCTAGAGACTGCGTTTAAAAAAACTTTTTCTAATAACTTTTTTCGATACTTTCAGAAATAACCCTACTTTTGAATAATTTTTTGGAAAAAATTAAAATTTGACAGATAATGCGATTTACGTGACTAATATTTTTTTTTTGCTTAATTTTCATCTCTATCGAAGCAGAACTTGATGCCAAAGTCAAATTTCGAATAAAGATATTAATAAAAAAATCCTATGATTTTTTTATTAACTTCGATAAAATAATTAATTACCTACATGGCAACGTCGCAATCAAATTCAAAAGTAAATATGATTGTATTTCTAGCGAAATCACAAAAAATATGTGTTTTATTTCAAAAAATGTTTTTTATGTAGTTCCAATTTTATGAGCCATCCTGTATATCATAAAATATTTGGACGTTATGCTCCATTGTAAACCCTATAACTTTTATATAACACTTTTTTATAAATTTCTTATTGTTTAGGCGCTATCGAAGGCGAACACCTTGTTGACACACCCTGCATACCCACTTTAGACTTTTTAATGTCATTTTAGCTAATCCCGAAACAAAACCATCAAGGAACAAACCGGAAAAACTTGAAACGTTTAACGAGCCAAATCAACCCGATCAAAATATCGCTGTAAGCAAGGGGGAGTTACCTTCTGTAAGCCCTAATACAGTAAGCTTACAGCCCGGACAACGATTTTTTATACTTAATGGAGATAATCTATTTGGCTATCCCTTTGAAGCTCAGCCTCAAGTTCAACAGGATATACAAGCTTTTAGATATGCGAACGTACAACCTTTTCCTCAAAATCCACCAACGTTCTTAAAAACCTTCGGTCAAGAACCTTCGCGAATTTTGCCAGGTCAAGAAAACACAGTACCTGTAAGTATGGCAATGGCATTTCACTATTAAAATTATTGAAACATCTAATAAAAAAAATTATTCACCGAAAATGTAATTTTTTTTGTCTTATGGTTTTAGATTCCGGTTACGAACTTACTTCAAACCAACTCTTTTATTACTTCTCAAGGACATCAACAACCTGAATCACAATCACTGCAACCTGAATCGCAACAAAGTGAATCACACTCTCAACAACCTAACCAAGCTGAAAACGACGGTGCTATAAAAATTAGACAACCATACTATGGAACAGAGTTCCCTATAAATCTATCAGAGTTTTATCTGCATCCCCAAGAATATTCTATAAACCAACGAACTGGCGCCGTTCCTTTCGATAAGAATATTCAAGAAGTGCAAGCAGGTGTCGAGGGAATTACTTCCAAAGATGAAGTTATCGAACCTCAGGTAGTTGGTCAGTTTAGATTTACCCCTAACGAGGTATCGGGTCTATTTCCTTTCAAAGATGACTATGAAAATGATGCCATTGTTGTGGATGCTTCCATTGACGCGCCTAATAGTTTTAATGTACGTGGAGAAAACTTAAAAGATGAAGAAAGGGAAACCAGTAAGTTATCTAAACTTGTTGATATGGTATATACAGGGTTGCCCAGAAGTCCGGAATAAAATTAATATAGCTTTAACCTGTAAGTTTCGGGGAAAACGCTCGGATACGTCAATTTAGTTTTAAATATGCTCATATTTTGAGGTTATTCGTTTGTTTTTTACAGACATCTGTCTAAGATATGCCATCGATCTTTTTTTTAAATGGAAACACAGCTTGTAATACATCATTTGAAAGCTAATACCTCGTACAATATGCTCATAAATTTTGGCGCGATTCTGTCAAGCTATTTCAAAATGGCGACTGTTAAAAGTTTTTAAAAAATCTCTATCTAAATAAGCGGAAATGATAAATCATTCATATTTTTTTTACCTTTCAAGGTAAGAAATCTTCATAGTTTCACGCCCTGGCATTTTGTGACTTAACAATAGTTATGGTTTATTTGTTATTTATTTTGTCAAAAAAAAAGGAGAGGAAACAAAACACAACAGAAAGGTGGTTTAACGTGGCAAATGCTGGAAATGTCCTCCACCCTACCCTCTACCTGGCATGCTCCCAGACGATGGTAAAATCCATCGACGGAATTCCGAATGGCTTCAGCCGGTATGTTATGTGTTTCCAATCTAATGTTCTATTTCAAATCTTCAATATTATTTGGCCTATTTTGGTAAACTTTTTCTCTTAAATATCCCCAACGAAAATAGTTACGGCGTTCCGTTAAATCTGGGGACCTCGGTGGCCACAAATGTACCACGTCGTCCAATCCAGTGTGGGAGCAACATCTTGCTGAAACCAAATAATTGTTTCATTAGGTATATCTGGATTTACTTCGTTGGGTTAAGAAATCCAGGTACCGTTCAGCTGTGAAGTTTCCTTTAAAAAAGAATGGCCTCAGAATTGGGTTATTATAATGATAACTGCCCATACATTTACTTTCTGGGGCCGCTGAGTATGCGCTTCAAATATCCATCGTGGATTTTCTTAACTCCAGAAATGATAATTATGTCGGTTAATCACCCCGTTTAAATAGAAAGTAGCTTCATCCGAAAATAATATCTGTGGAAACCTATTATTCTCGTCACACCGTCTCATCATTTCTTCGCAAAATTTCATACTCCTGTCATAGTCATCTTCTAAAAGCTCTGGGACAAGATATACTTTATAAGGGTGGTATTTTTCTGCTTTCAAAAATCTTCCAATAGTACTTCTAGATGTATCATGATTTTGAGACAATGAAACTGTTGAAACATGCGGGTTATCCTGCAGAGATATTGCAATATCCAATTTTTCATAGTTGCCTAAAACACGTGGCCGTCCATTCCTAGGCAAGTCCTTTACTGTGCCATGTTCATCAAATTTGTGGAATATTTTCCTAACAGTGCCCTGTGAAATTTCATTATCCGGATATTTAGCATTAAATAAAGTGCACACTTGACTTTGACTTCTTATTTTATCTCCACATCCTAACAATATCAAGACTTCGATACGCTGCCTTTCCGACAAAACCATTTTTGTCTAGAAAATTGTAAAATAATACTTTGGAAATACCTAAATTAATTTTACAAGTTCACAATCTCACAAAATGTTGGAACGTGAAACAATGAAGATTTCTTACCTTGAAAGGTAAAAATTGATTTCCCCTTATTTAAATAGAGTTTTTTTTTAACTTTTAACAGTCGCCATTTTAATATGGCTTGACAGAATCGCGCCACCTGTTACCTAATCAGTTTTTCCTAACTTCCTTATGCCTTGCTGCCAAAAGCATGTTCAGATAATTGGCAGATAGGTAGAGGTAGGTAGGTCAAAACAACCGATTATCTCACACCTGAATTAACACTTTACGTAGGCACAGTACTGGGCATGTAGTACCATCCATAAGAATCTTGTACATATAAATCACGAGTTCCTTGCAACAAAGTTCTGAATTTGAGAAAGTAAAAGTGCTTTTTTAGTAATATTTAAAGCATAAGTACAAACATGGAAAGCAGTCTTGGTGTATAGCATTGATGACAAAAATTGGGTATTTTCTTTGGAAAAGGTTTAAGTTGTCTAGTGCTTGATTGGGCATCAACCCTTTTTTCTATTTGGAGTGTTACATAGAGTCACCGGCAATAGCTGCAGCAAAATATAGTTCAGCTGAAGATCTGCTTTGTACCAAATTCGAGACGCGTCGTTTCTTTGTTTTCGTGTAAGCTTTCTTAAAAGGCACGGTAGGTCCTCTTCGAGATAGGTCGTCCCTGGACTGTACTTTAAGCTTTATAGAAGCTTCTAAACGATACGAGGAAGCCTGATTATGCGATACTGGTGTTCCGTTGAAAACCCCTTGTAAGTGTTCTAGAACTGTCCTGCTATAATAATATATCCATTTTCGTTTTAAATACAAACATTTAAAAACTGATTCAAGAATCAACTGCTAAACCAAAAAACGAAAGTATTTAAAAACTTTGTTCGAAAAAGAGTCAGCGTCAAGCGACTAGAAATGACCGATCAGAAACGAATCTCCTGCTGGGTCGGAACAAAGCTAATTTAATATTAATTTTCGTTTGTTTAATTAAATTATATAATTTTCAGCCACCCTTAAACAACCCGCTCAAAAAGAATATGAACCAAGCATGGCACAAGCGGGACCACAAGCCACAGCAATAGCTGGGCCGGGCGGGGTAGCTGGTTCAGCCCCAAGGGGCACAGCTATTGTAGGAAAAGGAGGATTGGCAGTTTCAAGCCCTCAAGCGACTGCTGTCGCGGGAACCAAAGATGAAGACAAAAAGAAGAAGCCCGTAAAGAAGAATACTTAACTAGAAAAACGTAAAAGGCTGAATTGTTTTTATTTACTTAGTTTATCTTCTAAAACCTTTAATTAATTAGTAAAGAAAATTACCATTTAGGGAAGATCCATTTGATTATAATTAAACTATCCACGTCACCAAAACTGACGGCAGTGGCTAACATATAGCGCAGTTCACAAAACGCATATTATGCGTCACTGTCTTTAGTTTTGGTCGCATGGTATACATATCTATTTTCTCAGGGCATAATATGTTTTCTATCCGATATACAATAGTGCGAAAACGACTGGGTTAACGATTAGTAATTGTAAGTGGAGGGCAAAAAATATATTTGTTAGTCCCTGTAAATAGCTTTGCGGTGTTATGGTAACTAAGTCTGCGGACATTTTTAGTAGCTACAACTAAAAAAAAATCAACTAAGTAATTTAGTTGGCGGGTTTTTCTCAGTGTGAATGTATGAAAATTAAACTGTATTTGTAATAAAACAAAATGATACTAAATCTTGAAATAAACAACTTTAATTAACTGTTAAAATAGGTCACTATTTTAGATCAATTCGAGCTGCCTATCTGTGAATTTCTTTGGAACCTTTTTTACCATTTACAGACATTTTTACTGTTGTGACTTTAGTTTCTTCGTTGTGTATTGTAGTCTTTATGGTATTATATGATTTAGTTAGTTATTAGTGCTTACGAAGGCAATAAAGTGGAACACAACAAAAAAGTATTTTTATTTTTATCCCGAAAACCGTAAACCTACAAAAAAAGTTATCAATTTTGTAAAGATGTTACTTTCTGGTTTTTTGCTTTTATTTAAATTCCCTTAAATTTTATCTAACTTATTGTGATAAAAAAAAGCCTTCCGAATTTCTGTAAGTGAATTTACTTCAGCACTATTTTCATAGTAACGTGGTTTAAAAGAGTTAAAAAATTTCATTTCTTTTTAAATAGCACGTTTTGAATTAGTTTATTACAAAATATTAACATCTTTATTATAATAATACAAATATTACCTATATATTATTAATATACAGTCTATATTTTATATTATCTCTCCCATAATTTCACTGTTTTGTTTTTAACATAGTTTTCAGGTAAAGTGCCATCTACTGGTATAGGAGTTAGTAACAGAATGATATAAATTACCTGTGAAAACATTAATTTGATTTGTAAAGAAATAATTGACGTTTATTGATAAAAATAAGAAAAAAAAAATTTATGACTTGTAACCATAGACAATTTAAGGTAAATTGTCTATGCTTGTAACTAGGAAACTATTGAGATTTAGATTATTTGTTACGTAACTTACTACCTTTATTTTGCCACTTTTTTGTAAAAAAAAAAGCATAAATATTATGAAAAAAGTGTGTAGAAATAGAATTTTCAAATAGTTTCGCCCTTCTGGATAGGAAATGTTTTCCCGTTATAACAAACTACCTTTTATAAAAACCCTTTGAATATTTCTGTAAAGCCTGGTTATTTCATACAGTATGTCCCACGGTGAGTTCATTAAAATATTAGAGAAAGCAATGGGGTTTTCAAAGACGCTCTCTTCAAATGAAGTCACAGCCATACGCGACTTCCGGTTATACCGGAAGTTGTCTCAAACTTATTTTAAATGGAACACCCTGTATAATATAAAATGTTTGTGTTCCTTTCTTCACTTTCAATAAGTTTAATTAAATTAAAAGTTTTGGTATCATACTCTACTGTTTACAGAAAAATAATTATATTTGTTCTCAAATTTTGACCTATAACAAGGTGTCTCCTAAAATGTTTCAAAGAGAAAAGAAGTGAAACTCGAAATTCCGGTTGTGGAATTGAATATTATTGTGTTCGAGAATGAAATGTCGGAAAAAGAAATTTTAGATTCTGGGAAGTGGAAAAATGATTTTAAAATTTGTTTTAAAAACTTTTTTTATGCGATGCTGCCTACCTTGCTGGTTTAGGAGAGAACATTTCCTATCTATCCACATAGGGTTTCCATATGCCTAACTAGAATAGTTTTAATCTTATTTACTGGCAAAATCCTCTTTGCAACTGACAATGATACACATCTGTAGATACATATATTACTACTTGATTAGGTACTACACTTTGGCTTCTTGCCAAAAATCAATAGAACTGCAGGATATATTTGGAGGATTTACGAAAAACCGTAAATTAGTTTTAGACTATTCTAGTTAGGTATAGGAACACCTTATAAGAACAGATAGAGAAATAATAAATTATGCGACTTTCTAGAAAGCCAAAATTTACTTTTTGCTAACCAGTATGGTTTTCGCAGATCTAAGGATACAGAAATAGCTGTAGGAGATATCATAACAAATATTCAAGCTAATGTCGATAGCAGTAAAAAATGCTGTTTACTATCCTTAGATCTGTGTAAGGCTTTTGACACAGTAAA
Source organism: Polydrusus pterygomalis (assembly GCA_963969555.1). NCBI lineage: Eukaryota > Metazoa > Arthropoda > Insecta > Coleoptera > Curculionidae > Polydrusus > Polydrusus pterygomalis. The sequence continues at coordinate 71,843,922 of OZ018376.1, read as the reverse complement.
CCATTCATTAAGAAAATTATACAGTATTGGAATAAGGGGAAATACACACAAACTACTTCAAAGTTATTTAAGCTATCGTAAACAATTTGTTCAAATTGGGGAAAGAAAAAGTTCGGAAAAAGAAATAATATGTGGAGTTCCACAAGGATCAATATTAGGTCCGTTATTATTCTTAATATTACATTAATTCCGTTTCCAAATTGAACTTAAAGGGCAATATAAAGCTATATGCAGATGATACAAGAATTATTTATTTTGCTGAAACTCTTGCAGATATGTATTTTGATAATAATATATAAATAAACTTACGTTAAATTTTACAAAATCTTCTTTTATGTTTATAACTAAAAATAAAATAAATTTCATCATTAACCCCTTAACATTTAATAACGAAAATATTCAATATTCAAAAACGACCAAATTTTTAGGATTAGTTTTAGACGAAAATTTAACTTGGAAATGCCATATCCAGTATATTATCAACTCAATATCTCCTTTGGTATCTGTTTTGTACAGAGCTAGATATTTCATTCCTTTGAAATATATATTTTTTATATAATTACAAGACTTAGTTTCTGCATGGGGATCTGCTTGTTTATCAAACTTAAAACCATTACAAAAATTGCAAAATAAAGTTATTAAATGTATACACAAATGACCACATTTAGAACCAACCCTTAATCTATATAGACCGAAAGGGTATTTACAAGTTCAAAACATTTATAAATTAAAAATTTGTATTCTAATTCACTCTATTATTATTTTAAAAGAAAAAAAAAATCAAACATAACACTTCAGAAGAATAAGACATTACATGATCATGATCATAACACCAGACGTTGTATAAATTATCAAACTGTACCAGTAAAAAGTAATTTCGGAAGAAAATCGCTTTTATATGACGGAATAATAAAATATAACAATCTTCCGAAAAATATCAGAAAAATTAAAAAATTGGCAATTTTTAAAAACCAATTAAAGAAATATTTACTAAATTAAATTATTTATACTTTTTTTTTTTAATTGATTTTATTAATGAATTAAATTGGATTAGCTTTCATTTTTTTATTGTTATTTTTTTTAATGGTTATTATTTTCTATATTATGTTGTCAGTTTCCATGTAATAAACGGTAAAAGTTAGTTTGGAATAAAGACATTTTGAAAGTTAATTTGAAAAAATAAAGTTAACTTTCAAAATGTCTTTATTCCAAACTAACTTTTACAGTTCATTACATGGAAAGTGACAACATAATGTAGAAAATAATAACCATTAAAAAAAAATAACAATAAAAATAATTGAAGTTGTTTAAAAAAAAATTATAAAGAACAAAAATTGTCACTTCCCTGTATTTAAAATTCCATATTCCGATAATTCATTATAGAGTACAATAACATCTATTTCCACAACCGGATTTTCGAGTTTAACTCTTTTATCTTTGGACAAAATATTTAATTTTAAGCGACGCAATACTTCCCGAAATATTCTAATAGACGGTCACGGTGAGACATCCTGTATAAAATAAAAAAATAGAACTATGAAATTGAAAATCCCAATACAGCAGGAATCCCATTTTAAAGCATTAAAAGCATAATAATATATATGAATATATATTTACTTTAATCCTACAAATCACTAAAATCAAAATCTGACAAATCATCAAGTTCCTTTTCTTCATTTCTATTGCCATTCTTTTCCTCATTATTCGTTTTGTCATTTTCTGTATACTTAACCAAATCGTCTGTATCTTTTATACTTTGTTCCAGAATAGAACTAGCAATACTTGTAGTACTACCCCCAGTTTTCTGGATCAACGGTACATCTCCTTTACTCGACTTATCTAAATCAAATAAAACTTTCTTTTTTGACAACGACCCAACAGAAGGAAAACTCTTTAGAACTCCTTTTTGTATGTCTTCCTTTTTGTTTAAATCATCTACATCGGTATCCTCATCGTTGTGTAATTTAGAGGTAGATAAAGATTTAAATTCTTTTACAACATCTGAATACATTTGGTGAGGTTGGGAACTACTGGCGACATTAAGTCGTGTGTAGGGTGCATTATTTGTTTTTTCACTTTCTGAATCTGTTTCATATAAGGCTCGGTTTTTTATTTCTATGGTTTCGCGCTTGGTATTAGCATCTACGATCCTAAAATAATAATAACAACAATAAGGATTTTCTAGAATCATGGTCTTACAAAACTTACTTCATACCCGGAAATACTTGTTAAAATACTGTTTTAATAAGGGAACGTTCTACTTATTTAAAAGACTTTGACAGACAGACAGACAGACTTGTACAATTATTAAGTTAGGTATACCGGGTGTTTCAATAAAAATTCCCAGGCCAATTATTTCGAAAACTAAAAGTGACATGTAAATTCTGTAAACGCCAGTTTTTAGCCTCTATGATTGGCTTCAGAACTGTGTAAAAAATGTGTTTGAATACTACAAGATGTAGGTGGCGCTACGGTGCAAAGAATTTTTCGATAACAGGAACTATTAAATGTTGTAGTTCTTAACGATAATTAATTTTTGATAAAATTATGTACCATAAAAATGTTTGATAAATCCAACATGAACGGAGATATTTGGGGTTAAGTTTTTTTTTAAATAATTTTAACGAGTATTTTAATTATAAATATTTTTAATACCCTTAAGTATATTTTAATTTAATTTGGGTAATGATAAGTTTAGTGATAAAATGCTCGTGTAGCGCTAAATTATTACGTCTAGTGACGTCTACAGTGTGTACATGGACACCCTACCTTTCCATTGGAAGATGGAAAAACTTTTATTAGTAGGTAGGTGTAGAAGAAAAAGTAATTCGTTATAAAAAAACGTCTGCTTGTGCTGAAACTACAATTTTGAATATCAGGTTTACGATTATTATACAGGGTTTGTCAGAAACAACATAGGTATTTAGTTTTTTGGATCTTTTTTTTTTCAATTCCTTGATTTATTAAATTAATTTTGCTAGTGTTGAAACTACAATTTCAAATTCACATTTCCGGTTACTATACAGGGTTCGTCAGAAACAAAATTTTTGTTTTTTGGATTTCGTTTAAAATAAATTTACGTAAAAACCAACAACTAGTGTTGCTTTCTTACTTCGAATATGATTTTATATCTGGCCGAGTAACGATTTTGTCGTAATAAAACCATTTTTTATTTGTCTACTTTTAAAGTATTTTTATTATTACGTCATATATTTTTTCAATTCATTCAATCATAAATTATAAAACTTTTATACAAACTTGGTACCACCGAGTTAGCGTATAGTTCAACTCGACATCTGAATTCCCGATAACAGTTCCTAACTTGCTGTATTGGAATATTTGCAATAACAACTCTTATTATTGCTTTCAAGAGATCTAAGTTATTATTGATATTGGTTTTATACACATATGTGGCTTCAGATATCCCCATAAATGAAAGTCGATAATTGTGAGATCGGGACTCTACGTGCCACCTGATTTGGACCATAGCACGGAATATAAAGGTACCTTCCAATCCATTTGTTCCCAAAGTGATGATTTAACCAATCAGCAAAAGGAATAATTGAAAAAAAATCCAAATAACAAAAACTGTTGTTTCTGACGAACCCTGTATAGTAATCGCAAATCTAATAGTTGAAATTGTATAGTTTCAACACCAGCCAAATTAATTTAATAAATCAAGGTAAGTAGTGAAAAAAAAGATCCAAAAAACTAAATATGTTGTTTCTGACGAACCCTGTATAGTAATCGCAAATCTAATAGTTGAAACTGTATTTTCAACACTAGCAAAATTCATTTAATAAATCAAGGAATTGAAAAAAAAAGATCCAAAAACTAAAAATGTTGTTTGTGACGAACCCTGTATAGTAATCGCAAATCTGATATTCGAAATTGTAGTTTCAGCCCAAGCAGACGTTTTTATAAAGAATGACTTTTTCTTCTATACCTACTAATAAAAAAGTTTTCCTCTTCCAAACTCTATCCGTAGGCACACTATAAGTTTAAATACTACAGCCACACAAGAACCTTACCTTTCATTAGTCTTTGGTTTACTAGATTTACGTCTATACGATATTTTAACTATGTTTTGGGCTTTTCCTATTTTTTGCCTCATAGGTGACGTTTTAAATTTAATTTTACTGTTTTGTTTAGCACATTGTTTTTCCACATCGTCGTTAATTTTCTTTTTAAGAAAGTCGAAATTCGAATATGTCTAAAATAAGAACTTCGTTAAACAGTCTGTTCAAAAGTTCTTGCAGTATTTCTAGGCATAACTGTGGAGCAAGCATGCAAAAAGAGATAAAAATAAATCCGACAAATTTATCAACATTTGCATGTTTGCTTAACAACTGCAAATTTATTTATGAGGGCATTTCTCTGCTAAATGGAAAATCGATGTCCCAGACAATTTTTATGCATTGAGAGTTATTATTACCGAGTTTGGTATACCAAAAACGATAGTATGATTACTATTCTTACCTATCCAGAGGAAATTATTTGATATAATTTTAAAATATTAATTTAAATGCTCTTCAAGCATTTCAAAACACAGTCCCCTGTCATGTCCCATTTTCAGAATGGCAAGTTGTGCAACAATTATTTAATTTCCGGATAAAAAAAAACCTTACATTTAAAATCAGGAAATTTAAAAAGATATAAATAAACTGTGTAAATAACATACAACCAGGGACGGAGTCATGGGGGGGGGGGGGGCGACGCCCCCCCCCCCAAAGTTATCTTAAACAACAAAAGTTGGGAAAACTTGGGTAGACAAAAATGTGTGCAGCTTATTTAACTTCCATTCCACTTTTGGCATTTTCAGTAATTTAAAGAGTGTCGTGTATCGTACACAACCTAAGTCTTTGGAGGACCTTAAAAACAGTATTTTAGATGCTGTGCATGTTATTTCTCGTAAACATTTGCAAAAAGTGCTTTTCCAATTTCCCGAGAGGATTGGACACTGTCAGGTGTTTGAAGGACGACATTTTGAACATTTAATTAAATAACTTTTTTTTATATTATTGTTTATTTAAAAATTATTACCAATTTTGTTTAAATAATAAAATGTACTACATTCATATGCCCGTAATTCCGAAACAGTTGAATTTAGTCATATGGTATGCTATACAAAAAATATTTTAAAATTATTGAAAATCTAGAATATCTGATAATATACAGGGTGTTCCATTTTAGTCCTATACCGGGTGTCTACGGAAGATGGTTCGCCCCTCGAACTTTTTTTGTTTTTCAAGATAATGAAATAAAATTTGGGGGATTATATAACATAAAACTGAATTTTTTAAAGTTGACTCAACATTATGAAACTTCCAGTCTAACCGGAAGTTACATAAATTTTCGATTTTTAAATGGGACACCTGGTATATTTTTCCTTTTTCTGACTTATATGACATTCTTAATATAACGATGTGTCACTTGTCATTTTTTGTTACCAAAAAAATATTTTTTTCCAAATTTATTGTTTTATCTAGAGGCCTATGAATACCTTAAAATCCTTATTGCACTTCATTTTTTTTAAACGGCAACATGGTGGCTCGTCGGGTTAAGAAAAAAGAGGATTTTATTACGATTAGTTTGATACCACACTATAAGGTTTTAGAAAAGCTGCCATAAAAAAAAACTTTAAAAAGTTAACTGAACCAGTTTTGGGCAATAGCATGCCGATTAGGATATTATAATTATTTCTACATTCTCCAAACATTTATAACATATCAACTTTTTCACTCCTTGTAAAACTAATATTTTCCATATTTTTTAAACAACAAACTAATGTCGGCATGTCAATTTTCTTCAAGGCATGCTTTTGTTTTATCAGTTTTGCTGTCACACACTTCTTGATGCATTTAAATCTAAATTTATTCTCAAAAGATGCTTCATTTTAGGAAAGTTTCAAGTTAACTTTTTAAAGTTTTTTTTTACGGCAGCTTTTCTAAAACCTAATAGTGTGTGGTATCAAAATAATTGTATTAAAATCCTCTGTTTTCTTAACCCGACGAGCCACCACGTTGCCGTTTAAGAAATATGAGTTATACAACTTTAAAGATTAAATTGTACACAGCACATAACATTGGACCAAAAGTATATAGTAAAATTGTATTTTTTCTAAGATTAAAGAACTGAAATAAGTGATTTTAAGGTATTCCATAGCCCTCTAGATAAAACAATAAATTTGGAAAAAAATATTTTCTTGGTAACAAAAAGTGTGACACATCGTTATATTAAGAATGTCATATGGAGTCAGATAAACGAAAAATATACGAGGTGTCCCGTTTAAAAATCGAAAGTTTGTGTCACTTCCAGTTAAACCGGAAGTTTCATAATGTTGAGTCAACTATCAAAAAATGCAGTTTTATGTCATATACAAATTTCCCAAATTTTATTCCATTATCTTGAAAAACAAAAAAGTTAGAGGGGCGAACCACCTTCCGTGGACACCCGGTAGATTGCCCAAAACCCGGATCCGATATCACTTTTAGTTCGCCTGTAATTAAGCCGTTCCGGAACATTTGCCCAACCCTGTATATGTTTTTTATACAGTTTATTTGATAATTATGGGTAGGTCTGAAATAAATATTTTTTTAATTGTGTTATTTTTTTAATATTTTATAAAGTTGGGAAATTTAGGAATTTCACCCCTCCCAAACCAGAGGCCTTCGCTACGTCCCTGCATACAACTATAACATTAAATACATTTGCATTACAAAAAATAACGAATCGAATGTTGTCCTAATATTATTAGAACAGTCCCCTGTTATAATTTGAAATTCGCGCCAAAATTATATGTCATGTAGGTGTCGTATATTGGGCGGAACGAGACACTTTCAGTGTAAAGTTCGTTCGAATATTCCTACAAGCCGGCAGCACCATTTTATTCAGCCTTGAGATTGCGTTTGTTGCAGTGCCACGCGTCTGAGCCGCTTGTCTGAACAGTCCACTGGTACGTTACTCTTCTATTGTTTTAAGAAATTAAATTAAAATAATTTTATAAAATAATTACCAAATTAGTACCTAAGTATTTGTGACTTATAAATCTAGAAATATTTTGAATGATTTTAAACTGGATAACATTTTTTTGCAATTTCACAGTCCCCTGGGTACAGTCCCCTGTCAGTTTATAATACAGGGGACTATCTGTGCTCCAGGGGCCTGTTTAATCTTGAGGCGCTATCTATAAAAAATTATTTTCTGACTTCTGGGACTGACACTAGGCAAACTGGTGCTTGTTTTAGGTGGTTTTGCTCCGGCTCCATCATGCCGCCTAAATTTAATTGACTTAATTTGCTAAGAAACATTGTTTTTTTATGCATTTTAGCAGTCCACTGGAAGATATAACAGTCCCCTGTCCAGGAATTTTAAAAAATCGTCAAAAACTCTTGAAATAAAAAAATAATGTGTCGGCTTTTTCCAAATAATAATTTCATTTCTTATTGCCTTTCGTTCTACTTACTCAGTTTTTAATTTGAAGGATAAAAATAGTATGGACATAAATGCATAGGCGATTTTCCTATTAGTAGAGAAATACCCATGAAACATTTTAATTACCCTTTTGGTAAGAGTTGCTTGATGATTTAAAATTTCTAAACTTTTTTCAAAGGATCTTTGAGGTATACCAGGCCAGCTTCTAGAAATTCCTAGTTCTTGTATTCTACTGCCGACGACTTCCTTAATTTCTTTATTAAGGTTTTTTAGAACTTCTTGATCAGAGGATATTTTATTAAAGCTAAAAAAAATTACCACCTTCTTTCACTTAAATAGTTACTCACATCCATTCATAAGTTGACTTTACCATAAGTTATTCTGTTAAATTACTAATCTCATAAGATGTTGTAAAAATAGCTTATAAGGTTGAATTCTCAACGTCATTCAATCTATTGCCAACCTATAACCTATTTCGCGTTGATTTTTTGAGTTTATTATTTTAATAACTAACATTTAAAGAAAATCAATATCGTCGGTACATTATTTAGGTAGTATCTGATATATTACAAAAATATCAATTTATTTCATTGCTAATTTTGGGAGAATTGTATAGTGAAAGAACAATGAGTGACAATGACCTATTAATGTTAAAAAAATCTTACCCGATATTTTTCGCTATACAATTCTCTTAAACTAAGTTATGAAATTCCTTGATATTTATTAAATATGTCAATAATTACCTATAGAATATCAAGTCGATACTGATTTTCTTTAAATTTTGTATAAAAGCTAGAAAACATAAATAAATCTACGCGAAATAGGTTATAGGTTGGCAAGCATGTTGATACTCCCACCTTAAACAAACTATTATAATATAATTATTTTAAATTGAAAAAATAGTCCATACTTCAAGTGGAGTAAAAGATTGAAAGGGAAAGAAAAACTCTAAGTCTTCCTCCACTAATATATTCCAAATAAATCTTATTTAAAGATACCTCAACATGTTTCGAACATAGAAATGTTCATCTTCAGGAGAATTAAGATGTTATAAGCAAGAAAAATAACCAGTATTAACGTTTTAAGCTAGGCTTTAAGATAGTGAGAAGGACACATTAACATTCTAAGTCAGAAAAGCACCAAAAAACAAAGAACCGAAGTATTAATTTGCCAGGTGTAGGGTAATAATAGTAAAATTAAAGGAAGCAAGGCCCATATGTGAAGCGAAATGATTAGTACAGCCGTAGAAAAGAATAAAATTTTAATGTAAACATGCTGATGAAAGGGGAAGAAAAAGTGATCAAGTGTGAGGAAAGTAATGTATAAAACAGTAAAATTAAGAGTGAAAGATAGCGTTAAAATTTAAAGTGGGTCGTCATAGTGTGAGTAGTAGGTTAATTTCAAAATTCGGCTCACTGCTCACTTGTGGAAATTATTTAGTTTTTGAACTTTTCTTTAATTATGTTAAACCTAAGACTCCGGGATTACTACTATTTTTATTCCTAAGAATTTTGAAATTAACCTACTACTCACACTATGACGACCCACTTTAAATTTTAACGCTATCTTTCACTCTTAATTTTACTGTTTTATACATTACTTTCCTCACACTTGATCACTTTTTCTTCCCCTTTCATCAGCATGTTTAAATTCAAATTTTACTCTTTTTTACGGCTGTACTAATCATTTCGCTTCACATATGGGCCTTGCTTCCTTTAATTTTACTATTATTACGCTACACCTGGCAAATTAATACTTCGGTTCTTTGTTTTTTGGTGCTTTTCTGACTTAGAATGTTAATGTGTCCTTCTCACTATCTTAAAGCCTAGCTTAAAACGTTAATACTGGTTATTTTTCTTGCTTATAACATCTTAATTCTCCTGAAGATGAACATTTCTATGTTCGAAACATGTTGAGGTATCTTTAAATAAGATTTATTTGGAATATATTAGTGGAGGAAGACTTAGAGTGTTTCTTTCCCTTTCAATAATTATTTTAGTTATTTGATTAATAACTTCAACCCTCCCACGTCCCAGGTCGTCAGGAAAATCCCCATGATTTCCCTTGCGAAAATCCCGTACATAATATGTACAGTGACCGGCAGAAAGTGCGCAGCATATGGGAAAGTTTTTTTTTATCTTCAAGCTTAGAAAATTAATTTTATTTTAGATAGGTTCTGCATGTTCTCAAACCAAAATAACACCCATTAAACCCGGTAAAAGTCTTATGGTAAACGAGGTAGGATCAAAAATTTGAAATTCCGCTAAGAGTAAAGTACCTCCATCTTTCATTTCAGAATATTTTTTTACTAAGAATTATTGTTTTAATTTTAAAGTTATACCCAAATTCCAAAATTCCGCTTATTTTGGACAAAAAAATGGATTTAATCGTGTTTTCTGAATAACCCTGTATAAAAAATAAATGGCAACTGAACAGTACGAAAATAAGATTTTCTGCAGACTTTGTTAGAGATAATTGTCGATCATAAGACCGATAAGTTTGTTTTTATAATATTATGGCTTTTTAAAATAAAAATATAAAAATATTAAATATTTTTGCTGCACACCGTATTGGAACAAGTAAATTTCATCTATCATCTAACTGATATTTTTTGATTTAATCTCCTAAATAGTTTTTTATACATTGAAGTATGTATAGCGAAAGTTTAATTCCTTTTGATTTATAAAAAAAAATTAAATTAAAAATATATTATTGATCATTATTTTGCGTTACGAATAAAATCCGTTCAAAATAAATCTTTAATTTAAATTTTTTTCTTTATAAATCAAAAGGAAACTTTCTATGCATACTTCAATGTATAAAAAACTATTTAGGAGATGCTTTAAGTCAATGTAAATCAAAAAATATCAGTTAAATGAAATTAACTTGAAAACTGAAACTGAAACAAAAATATTTAATATTTTTATGTTTTTATTTTAAAAAGCCATAATATTATGAAAACAAACGAATCGGACTTATGATCGACGATTATCTCTAACAAAGTCTGCAGAAAATCTTATTTTCGTACTGTTCGGTTGCCATTTATTTTTTATACAGGGTTATTCAGAAAACAGGATAAATCATATTTACGCAATAGAGAGAATACAAAATAGACTTTTAAAATACCTCCATTATAAACAGACCGGTCATTACGATAGGGATGTTCCAAAAGTTCAACTTTATGCTACATACAACATTTTAAGTTTAGAAAAGAGACGGGATATTAATATGTTGCTGTATTTACACAAACTCTTGCATAACAATGTCGACGATTCAGACCTTCTAAACAATTTAAATATAAATGTTCCAGCTTATCCTACAAGAAATACAGCAACATTTTATGTAAACAATGCCCGTACGAACTACTACTATAACTCTCCAATTAATGCTATGTGTAATTTGTATAACAATTGTCAGGGAGAGTGTGACATATTTTATCTGTCCTTTAAGCAGTTTAAAAAGCAATTGTTGCACCTACTTTAACTTCATAAGTCATATTTTACTATTCGCAGAGTAAAACTTTGTATGAATTCTATTTCTAGACTTAGTATATTTACAGTACTTTATAATAGGGTTTTTGTTACCTGTAATAGTACTTAAGACTAAATAAATAAATAAATAAATCCATTTTTTGTCCAAAATAAGCGAAATTTGGCATTTTGGGTATAACTTTGAAATTAAAACAATAATTCTTAGTAAAAAAATATTTTTAAATGAAAGATGGAGGTACTTTACTCTTAGCGGAATTTCAAATTTTTGATCCTACCTCGTATACCATAAGACTTTTACCGGATTTAATGGGTGTTATTTTGGTTTGAGAACATGCAGAACCTATCTAAAATAAAATTAATTTTCTAAACTTGAAGATAAAAAACTTTCCCATTATGCTGCTCACTTTCTGCCGGTCAGTGTATAAGTAGCACATTTTTTACTTGACACTGTAGCTACAATAAAAATATTTAATGAATCTAATCATTTCTTACTTAATTTTACCTAGTTATAGACGGTCTTCCTAAAACTAAAGTTGTCGGTTTAACTAAGACTGAACTCTTTGGTGCAGATGAAAGAGATTCAGACTCGCTCGTTTCAGATTCGCTTGGGCTATTATTTTCTAATTTAGTTTTATCACTTTCATCTCTAAAAGCTATATTTGTTGGCAAAATATTTGTAATTTTAGATGTGCACTGATCTGATGCCAATTTTGAGTTCTTTTCTACAGTCATTTCTTTATGTTTACTTTGTGTTTTTTTCTCTACAGCCTTTTGTTCTTGTTCCAATTGGCTGATGGCTAATTTAAGAGCTTCCGCATTATTACCAATCACTCTGCTGTTATGGGTAGGTTGGCTAAGTTTGCTTCTGGGTTTGATCTTTGGTCTAGCATTTTCATTTGTAATTATGTCCTCAGTTTGATTTGACTCAAGCTGAAAGTGTGCAACAGTTTTTGTCTTTTCAAGCTCATTTAACTTATTCCAAAAAGCTTGCATCTGACCCTCGATTCCAGCTAGTGTTATAGATATTTTATCTTCAAGCTTTTCTTTAGTTTCTTTAAGGTTACTTTCATTTTCATGTAAAAATTTACTTTTAGGAGGGGAAAGAGGTTCTTGTATTTCTAAGACATTTCTGTTATAAACGTTCTCCAAATGTAAAAGTTTATCTGTCTGAGTAGTAGTTTCTGCCATTAAAATTTCTTTAGTATTATCACATTGAGGCTCATTATTCTGTTTGTTTTTGTTTACCATAATATTGAACAGTCTTCCATAGTTTTCCTCATAAAAAGACTTTTGCATTTTTATTTCTTTTAACTCACAATCAATATTTGTCTTAAATTGTTCGAATTTTTCTAGCAATTCATTCATTTTGGAAGTATTATAACTAGAGTCATATGCACCTTTCTCAAAGCTTTGTTCTTCCTTTTCTTTTAATAATTTTTCTGTGTTGTTTAATCTTTCTTTTAGTTGTTTAATTTCCAAATTTAACTTATCAGTTTCAACATTATAGGTTTCACTATTATTGTGCCTTCTTTTCTGATGAGCATTTAAATATTCCTCTGTAGTAAATGCTTTTAAGCATATAGAACACTTAAATGTTGCTAAAGTTTGCTGTCTAGTTAAGCTATCAATATGTGATTGAAGATCATTTACAAAGGTTTTAAGTTCTTTATTTTCCTAAAAACAAATATTTGGATTTTATGTTTCGCTTTGTATTAATATATTTTTATTTATACCTCTCTACTTTTTGCAAGCTCTTGTTTCAGTAAGACCACTGTGTTGTCCAAATATTTTTTACAAAATAATAAAAACTCCACTGTTAATTGATTTAGTCTAAATATTTTTACAAAATTAGTATCGAGTACTTTTGCTTGTTCATCATCCAATATATACTGAACTACAGTAGAAAGATAACGATCTACTGTAGCCACATCTCTTTCTCTTACAATTTGATCAATGTCCACCACACCTAAAATGATTTCTAGATACTTATAACACAAACAAGTGGTCAAAATATATATAATGTAAGCAGAAAAATTCCGTTTCACCAGAATGGCTTCCCCTTATAAAAAAATACCTCCATATCCTCAGAAAATCCATTAAATTTGCAAGGTTTACTGAGAGCAGATATTATATTGATCAATCCCAGATGACCAGCAGGATCAGCAGGTACCTATCTGTGTATATTTATTAGGTAACTTGATATTTTTATCATCGAAGCTTTTAGATAATCTATGTCTATTGAATGACTTTACAGAGGTTATTTACAGTTGACCTCTGTTCTATAAATGTTAGCTGAATTACAGAAACTTCTTGGTATCTCTAGTGATTGCTTAAATGAAGGAATGGTTCACAAAAAAAGAGGGTAGTCTTGAACAATGACAATACCAAATATATATGTTTTAGATCAAAACAGAGGAACAGTAACATGCTACAAGATGTTCTGCTTATTTCACAAAGTGTGACGCTAGCAACAGACATCAAGTTCTTAGGAATCCACACCTACACAATTTTAGAGCAGATTATGATTTAGATTTTTAAGATAAAAATACAAGGCCAACCTACAACAAGTTCTAAGTAGGTACTTAATGCACCAAATGCCCACAGGTGGGAGCCGAGGCAGTGAGGAAATAAATGCCAAGCAGAGTGCAGATATTCTAAAACAAGTCATGTATACTGGCACTGGCAGGAAGTATCTTATTATAAAATCTTATATCTATAATATAATATATATCTTATAATAAATCTCAAGATATCTACGATTTTTAATTAATATCAAAGGGGAAAGGAAGGTTAAGAATGCCTAAATTAGAGAATGTTATACAGTAGCGAGTACAGTAGCCAACCAATACACTCCTAATTATAAAAATTGCTGAGTATCCTAAACAATCTTTTCTTTTATACAAGTAAGTAGGTATCTAGGTACTTACATATTTTATTCTTATCCAAATTGGAAGATTTGCATTTATCAAACGAAAATCCGGTATCCCATGCTAAACGAACATAATCGTAATGCCACTTGTAGTCTTCAACCCACATTTTATAAATTCTATTTACCTTTAAAGAAGAGCATGTCTTAACATAAATCAATATATTTTCATTTTTACACAAAATTCAAAAACTTTGTTTGTGTTCTGAAATTCAAAATAAATCAAATAAACAATAAATCACAGAGGAAGGAAAGGAGATACAGAAAAATAAGGATCCTGAAAAATAAAGGTGTAATAGCGCTGTCGGATAGCATATAGCCCTCTAGGATGTTTAAGAGTAGACAAAGAGAAGTTGTCGTAAAACCATCTTTCTGACCACGAAGAAATGCTTTTACAAATAAGCACCGACTACATTATGGGTGGTGCAGCTCTGGAAATTTCTCAACGACCCCCTGAACAAGCTCCGTCCTCCGTCCACTTGTCAATTTGGCAAGGCACGTTGGCGGTCAAAAAACAAAAAAACGGCAGTTGGAAGAGGACTTTCAATTCGTCTTCACGCCCGGAAGAAAATTGACCGGAAGAAAAAACCTCGTGACGTCGCCCTAGAAGACAAAGTTCCCGGAAAACTTAAAAAAGGAACTGAGGTGGTCAGCGGCAGATTTTCAACGCGTTTCCAGGTGACGTGATTTCAAGAATATATCGTGGTAAATAGTAAATATATATCCTTGAAAACTCGTATTACAAAGTCAGGAAATTTTTTAGTCTCTAATGAGGACAGCTGTGTTAAGCTAGGGCAAAAAATAACTTTGTAAAAACTTGTTAGGTTATCTTAAGAATATTGCGCCAGGTTGACTTACAAAAGGACAAACCCTGAACCCTGAAAACTTAAACTCCGACACGGAAAAAAGGTATATAGACCAAACTTTTTGCAATCTCCTCGATCGAAATAAGTATTTTGAATTGGTATTTATTTCTAGATCGGACGTGCCCGTGCCCCGTGCCGATCAACAAACTTTAAACGCCAAGTCGGATCAGAAAATAGGCTTTGCCCTGAAAATTCTGTCCCGGTTTTGAGCATTAACAAAAAACTTCCCTTTAATTTTTGAATCTCTCAAAACGCCCCTTTTTATCTTTGCGCCTGAGTGGACTGTCAACACTTCCAGTTGACGGGGTAAAAGGTTGGTGGGACCACTTTTAACAAAAATTTGTTTTTGAAATAAATTTTTCGTTTTTTGAAACGACCGCCACATGCGGTCTGCATCCCTGATTTTTCTACAGAAAAGATAATTGAAAACAAAATGTCAAGCGAAGGTAGTAACGCGTATTTAGGGCCTTTCCCTGAATTCAGCTTTCTACACGACCTTGAAACTTTTGAACAAGCTGGTCGTCGCGACGCTTCGAGCGATGAGCCGCCGGCTTCTATCGATGTTTGGCTGCCACAGGAGCCTGCATCAAATCTAACCATACTGGGTGGGGATTCTGGATCTGCATTAGAATCCTATCTTGGGGACAACAATAATATAAATATAAAAAATAAAATAAGTCAAGGGGAAACAAATCGTATTTACACAGAAGAAAAGGGGGGATTCGCAACAAAATATCCGATAACGGTATCAATGCGTTTTAACGTGAGCACAGGCACAACACCTTGAAAAGAAGCCACCCAGTAAACACGACATGAAAGCTCCGGAGGTGGACAGAAGGCGCATTGCCGAAACGTCGGTGTCGGGCCGCCAGCTACAATATCGGCGGCGTGGAGGTAGGGCATGACCGCTCGCCCGATGGGCGGCTTAATAGCTACATAACGAACCTGGGTTGTGCGGTACAGACGCTACTTTTTACCACTGAGCCGCGGGCTGAACAGATTTGGTTAGCGCGCGGCATCTCGACGAGACCGCGGACGGTTCGCTGGCAATTCATTTAAATACCAGCAAGGGACCGCGCATGGTAAGAGGGAAGTCTTACCATTAAGACTCACCGTAAAGTAGAAAACAACAGTTTTATTGTTTAACAAACCCTGCAAATATAAGACGTTATTCTGATTCATTTACACATAACTTTTTATTATTTTTATTTGCGACTCATCTCTGTCGGAAGCATTTTTATCCAGTTTCTAATGGTCAGAACAATATATGAATTTGTTGCATTGGACGCTATTGGATTTCTTCGTACAGCACCTAAAAACCATTTGGTTTGGTTAAGTTTATATAAGTAATATAAAATACTGCATACAAAGAATAGCCAAGCATGCACTATTTTTTTTTTGTTTTAACACTTTCAACTTTACATATTATGAGAGTAACAGAGGTATAAAAAAATGTACATAAAATTATATAGGTATGAAACTTAAACTCACTTATAGTTCTGTTCTCTGGTACTGAATTATCTGTCTGAGGGGTGTCTTTTTATCTTGGAAATCAGTAAAAGTTCGTCTAATGATGAATCCTGTATTCTGCCTACAGGCACTGAATCTTCTTGAGAAATATGTAGCTTTTATAATAATAAAGGAACGCCTCGTGCTCGTGGAAAAATAATTTTAATGTTCTGTCTACCGTCATTCACCTGTCAAGTGTCAGTTCTTTCGCAGAAGCACAACGGCGCGAATTTCAAAAATACGCGGCTGGCTTGCGATTAGCCGTAGCCAAGCAAGTAAAACGAGGAACGTAGTAGTGAGCTACCCGCGCGCGGTGGTACACGGCACGTCGACTCTTTTGTCACAACCGGCAAGATATCTTCTAACCGTGTCCGATTCGAAAGATAAGGTCCGTTTCTCATGTGCTGCGCTACTACCACCATCGGATGGCAGACTATTAGCAGTGGTAGGTCGACGTATGGAAGGTAACGCGATAGCCAGAAGCGGCCAGTAATCGGCAACAAGAGCCGTTGATTTCCCGTCAGTGCTGGAAGACGGCCGAACTTTTACCGCCAGCTTTGGTTTACTGGGCATGAAGTGACATTGCCGCATCAGTTGGGAGTTGCGGATCCACAAGCACGGCAACGGGCGTGTTTCTTTGCTCTGTTGCCACTATTGATATTGAAAAATGTACAAAAAAGTAACAAATAGTTTTGGACAACAAGAACAACTTACCTAATTATTAAATAATAGTAATATTGCGTTGAGAAGCTGTTTTTATTTCACTACGAGTAGATTTATTTTTGATCGATCAAAAGTAATATTCTATAATACAAATTATTATCTTCTGCGTTTAAATTACAGGATTGACTATAATATCGACTTCTGAAGTCTCAAAATTTAGTAAGCTTAAGGCTTTGTTTAAGAAATCTACGCTTGTCTTAAGAAAGTCACCTACTATCTGGGTAACTTCGTTACTTTTACAATGTATGAATTGGTACCGAGACAATAAGTTCTGAAGCTAAGACCACCTGCTTAGTTACATTTCAAAGGGTAAAATCCATTAAAAAATATTTGAAGGCCAATTCATTACCTTTTAAAAAAACCTTTACCTTCATATCAATGTCCACTGAAACCTGATTAACAATAATTATACAGTCATTCATACACATATATAAGTTCAAGCTAAATAAACACTTCTATATTTGATAAATTAACTGTAGCCACAAAACAATAAAGTTTATCCCAAAGAGCTAACTAGAATACAAAAAACACAACTTTTCAATTAAAACAAATACAATTCTGCCGCCATTTATATGACCCGTAAACAAACCGCCAGGCCGGCCAGGCTGTTGGATTTTTCACTTTATTAATGCTATTAGAGCAAACTCGCACCAAAAATTTTCATCAGTATTTTGTAGAGGTTCTTAGCAATCAAGTCATTTAAATTTTCTATTAGATATCAATTGAAAACCGGATAAAAATACAAATTAATACGACACCTACACCTAGCTCGCGCGTAAATTTCATACTAAACCATGGCTAACCTCAAAAAAGCTACTTTGCTCTGCTGTTTAAAAGAAATAAATGGAAAGTATCTATAGTCCATATGGGAAATAGAGAGGGGCCACTTAACCGAGGCACGGGGGAAGAAAAAATCTTTGCTGCTACGTTAAATTTTTAAAAGGAACGCTCAACTTAGCTGTAGACTTTGCTATGCTTTAAGTAACTCCTATCATTCTTCTGTGTCACTACAGAGAAATGATAGGTCAACATTTCCTGGAATAACAATTTCACAAACCGTACCCTTCTTTTTCTGTGCACATCATAACCTTTTCAAAGTCAAATTAGTGGTAGTGGTGGTGTCAAAACAAAAATTTAGATTATAATTTTCTATTAAAAAAAGTTAAGTACGTATTCAGTTTATTAGTCTCGTATGTAAGTATTATTTGTTGATCAAAGTTCATTATAGTCTAATCTTTAAAGTCAGTAGTGTCACTAGCAAGAGCGTGCTGACATTATGTCTGATGTCTTAATAATAATTATTAAGATACGTTTGTTCTGACCCGTAGAATAGTAAATCACAATTATTTATCAGTCTTTTATTAGGCCGTGAGAGAGGTTAAATAAAGGTAAAAAGGTTAAATGGTTTTAAAGTTACTAGAAATGGGACATAATGTCAGCTTACCCAAAGGTCGTAGAAAATCATTACGCTCCTTTGTAAAACGGACAAATAATACCAAACGAAACCTAAGTCACACTTTTACTGTACCGGAGATTGATGAACGGATGGAACTCCTAAATATTAATATAGCTACAGAAGAGGAATTAATGACATTACCAGGTGTTAATAGAGAAATTGCCAGACATATTGTAGATCACAGAAAAGCTATTGGCAGGTACAGAAAAGTAGAAGATTTAGCCTTAGTCAGAGGTGTAGGAGCTCAAAAACTGGATTTAATAAGACCAGAAATATGTGTTTCTATAAGAAGAAACCAAAACCAAAGTAGTGCTTCATCAAGAGCTCCAAGCTATGATAGCCTGAGAAGTACTGATTCTAAAGCAACAAATAGATCAAACAGGTTAATAAATATAAATAAAGCAAGCGTTTTTGAGTTGCAAGGTGTTCCAGGCATCACCCAAGAAATTGCAGCTGGAATTCTGATTCAGAGAAATAAGAAAGGAAGATTTAGAAAGGTAAGTTGCTTTCTTATTATATAAAACTAAAAAATAACTTAAATGTGTAGGTAGGTAGGTACCTACTTATATAACTTTCCCATTTTTGTTTTATTTCAAGTACCTACCTAGGTACTTACTTAATGCAAAATATATAAACAATACCTACCTAATAAATATATGACCTCAGGTTAGAGTTAAAAAATTCTGGAGAACAATAAAAAAAAGATTATTCTTAATTTTAAAAATTTTCTGAAAACAATCATTATATCAATCAATCAATCAAAAAAGGTCTTTATTTGTTCAATAATAATTTGCACATATCAAATAATTAACTTGACATAATATAGAATATACATATAATACTTATGTGTTTATGCGGTCTATAGTTCGGAAGACACTGGCGCACGTACTAAAAAAATAGGAAGGGTCAGCGGGTAGGTACTGGATTCCTCCCTATTTTGAATATTTGACAATTGTTTTTTGTTTTGTTTTCTCAAAAAATGTAACTCTTTATATTTAAAATTGAAGACCACAGGAGAAAAAGAAGGAATGTCACAAAATATCAATTAGGAGAAAAATAAGTTTTAAAGTTTAAAACTTCTAGGGTTCTTAAATGCTGTATACTTACAGTGTGTCCAAAAAGGTATGCAACATATGGGAAAGATTTTTATTACCGATTTCTAAGAAAATTTTATTCTTGATAAAAGTTGGTGCATGCCTTAAAATTATAAACGCATATTTTATATTTCACCTGCGGCTAATAGTAAGGGAGCAAATGCCATTTTTTCTAAATCGCTCTAAGACTGGAGTTGACCGTACTAAGTAGGTGATAAATTATTAGTTATTTCCACTCGTATAAATAGAGTTGGATTCTGTTATAATTTTTATTAGAACCCAAGCTGGCTAACATGTGTTTAAATATGCGTGCAACACGCGAACAAACCCGAACACACCCGTATCCGAGCCCGTATCATTGAAAAGTTTTAAACGGTTTGCAACTACTTAATACATTTTAATAATAAACACATGATTAAGATATTTGATTAATATATTAAAATCGCGTAAATAGGGGAAAATAGATATTAAGAAAAAAAATAAAAAATTGAGACACAATTCAAATTTCGTATTTGGACTAAGTTTCTTATTTGCAAAAACATTTTCATATAAAATGTTGTTGTATTTGTACTAATTAAGGTACTTTACTCTTAATGCCATTTCGAAAAAATGGCATTTGCTCCCTTACTATTAGCCACAGGTGAAATATGCATTTATAGTTTTAAGGCATGCACCAACTTTTATCAAGAATACAATTTTCTGAGAAATCAGTAGGTAATAAAGAAGTTTCCCATATGTTGCATACTTTTTTGGACACACTGTATATCAAAATAAAATAGTTTTCGTAATCTCATGTATCGACAAAAACGCTTTATAGCACACTGTGATTTCCAAGAGTACATTATCTTTGACAATATAGGAAAAATAATTATCATGTAACAAAGCTACATTTTCTTCTTTTCGAGGACGTCTCCTTTTAATAGCTTTACATTTTACGTGCACTTACTTATATCTATGGAGGACTTGAGGTAGGAGGCCGATCGCAATGCATTGGATTCGGTCCCAAATTAGCATCGGTAATTCAGCTTTACGAGTCGCTGTAAGATGGCGCGCGTGTTCGAAGTGGGCTATCAAATAATGGTTTCATATGAACGCAATAACTATTTTTCTTTAAATTAGTTCTTTAAGGAACAAATAAGGACTCTTATATGAATTTACACTTACTTTGTAATATTTATTAGTAAACTCGGCCTGTATAAAGTTCCAACGATGCTTGGTTTTTAAAATACAGGGTATTAAACATTCTAGCTATACCTTTGGAGTTAGAAAGAGACTTATTTGGCTGCGTTTTCTCTCTGAAAAAGATTCTGTCGTACACCCCGACACAAAGCAAACTCTACTTTTATAAATTGTACCATTATTTATTATAAATATGGAAATTAATTACAATACAACGTTATTTGTCTTGTCTTGCCTTCAAACATTATTTATTATTTCGAAAAATAAAATGCCAATTGTCAAAAGTAAAAGCACAGAAAAATAAAGGGTTTAAGTAAAAGTTAAAAACTATGGAGGATCTAGTTTTCCATATTAAAAACGAAGAAGAAGAAGACAACATCAGCCCACTTTGGACGCGAGAGCCATCTATCGGCCAATAGCGAACTAACCAAAAAACCGGGACAGAATTTGAAAATGCTGCCATTGTCGATCGGCCTCCTACCCTATAGTTCTCCATACTTATATCAAATATAAAAAAATGAAAAACTGCATTATAAAAGTAATTTTAATTTTTCTTAAAGAATGTATGGTTAACGGATTGACCACCTTTTTCCGGACACCCTGTATAATTAATAATTATTTATTTATCAGAATTTTATTTTTAATTTTAGATAGATGATCTGCTTAAAGTTAAATATATTAACCGAATGCGCCTAGATAATATTGCCAGATATTTAACAATAGAAGACGAATACAATGATAACTTTGAACCTACCACTGCGAGGCCCAGTGTACTGACAAATGGCTTTCCTCCATTACAAGCAGTTAACGGTTACATTCAAAGGTAGGCATGAAATAGGTAATCTCCGAAATAAATACAACTTTTACCCTGTTTGCTATGCGATACTTAAGATTTATACTCTCCTAACTTATTATAGTGTTTCTTAGGTTAATTTAATGACATAAAAAAGTATTAAATTCCTAACCATAGGCGTCGCCAACCAAATAATTAAAATGCATAGGGTTTATATTGTTTTAAATTTTTTAAATGATATTACAATATAAATAAAACAATTTTAATAGGTAACACGTTGTAAACGAACATTATTGATTTAAAATGCAGTAACAATTGAATTGATGGAATCATCATAATTTTCAGAAGTAGAATCGTTTTCAGGTTGGATCACTATTGGTGCTATAGGCGATAAAACAGGGATATTCCATTTCTACAGTAACATGAGGTTCGCAATTTTTCCATACATCGCTACTCGTATCGTTAATTACCTGCCGAATATTATCAAGGTCAGCTGCGCTTAAAATTAAAATAATATGTGAACATGTAAATATTTGTTTCAATTCCGGACTTGTTGAGCTCTCGAAGGCCGACTCCACCGAGCATGTTGGCACCAATATAATTCACCTTGATCTGCTGTTTAAAATGATCGCTAAAAAGCTATTGCTGTCCAAAACAACACAGTTGTAAACCAAAATTTAAATACGTAAATTATTCTTTTCCTTAAGAAACTATTAATAACTGACATGACGGTGATGATGGCTCAATTATATTTTAGCTGGTAGATAAGAAATATCGTGATTCGCTGAAAATATTCCGCCTTTCTTGTCTAGAACATATAAATTTCCAATTGCGTTTGTCTTAGTATCATTCACAGATTGGGAGACAGTGTTCGAGACGTGCATAAATTATGCACGATTGCCAGTTCTACCAAATTTTCGGGTTTGTTAATATAATATATAAGTATACGAGAAACAATTGTTTTTTAATTAGTTGTTTTTTAACAATGAAAACCCTTTTTATTTTAATTTTAATTATTTTTTTCTAAATAATATTTCTTAAAAACCTATAATAATAATAATGTTCTTCTTTCTTTCACACTCAAAACTTCTTAGTTTAAAGTTTATTTGTAAACTAGCTTTCAAAAAGAGTTACTGACTAACAATTGAATATTGATGTAAAAAGAACATTTTTAATAAAAAGAACTTAAAGAATTTAAAAAAATAGATCTGACAACCCTGGTTGTGAGGTCGGTCTCTTTGAAGCCTGTTAAACGCTTTTTTATGTCATCAAACTGAGTTTGGATAAAGTATACCAGAATATATGCGGATAACGCATTTCCATACCTGAAGGTGAAACACAACTACAATACCTATATATTTTTATGGACTAAATTAAAAACTCTTATATGTATTTTAGTTTATCTTTACTGGCTGTTCAAGACATTAGTGATGCAGCAGTTGAAAAAATAATATCTGATGAACTAGTAATTGTTTCGCTTTTTTTAAATTATTTCTATTGTCGAAACTATAAAACAACAGTTTATGTAGCACAACTATAATATAGTAGAAGAACATTATGTTCTTTTTATCTCGCTTATTTTCTCTTTCGTCGATTTATTATCCGCGAGCTTGACTCTCAAGTACTTTGGTATGTTTCAAATTCAAATTAAATTTATTTTACTAAGGATCATACATTATGATTTGAGGTTCGTCCTATAAAAATATGAAATTAACTAACCTGGGAGGCAGTTTACCTTAAATTTCAGACTACAAACATTAAATGTACGAGAAAAATCTAGACGGTCAAAATCTTTTACACATATATGACATCGTTTAGGCATTCAAAAGTATTTTAGTGTTTAAAATACATTTTTTATAAGAAAGTCCTTTAGTTTTCTTCCAAATATACCTCTTGTTATGGATTGTTTGATTTCGTCTGGTAGTTTATTAAAAATTTTGCTGCAGGCATAGTGGGGAGATTTTTTTAGATAGTGTTGAAGTTTGTCTAGGGACTATAAGCAACAACACCTTTAAACGAGGGGTTGTTGCTATAAGGCCATTTGCGTTTCTTGTAGGAGAGTTGTGATTGTTTCTGTTTTCTTGGAATTCGTTCTTGTTCTTGTATACATATGTGGAGCACTTAAGGATGTATATTGAAGTGACTGTGAGGATTTTGTGTTTTTTGTATATTTTTCTGCATGTTTGTGTTGGTTTCAATTCAAAGATGAGCCTTATTAGACGTTTCTGTGCTTGAAATACTCTGTTTATGTTTACTTCTTGTCCCCACAGTAAAATATTTTATCTGAGATGAGGATAGGCTAATGCGTAGTAAGATGTTATTTGAGTAGGGACAGGCACTGTGTATCTTAACTGTAGTATAGCGTAGTAAGCAGTGGCGTAGCCAGGATTTTGGGGCGAGGGGGGCGAAGTCCTTTTGGGGCGCCTGTATTTTTAAATACACATTTTGTCATATTGTTTTGTTTTAATCCAGATTCAGTTAAACATTGACAAAAAAATAAGGCATGGTATTAAGTATCATTAAAGCCTTTTATTAAATTATTGGTGAGTTACAATAGAAATATATTTTTAGAAACTAAGACGTGTTTTAAATTTCAGCTAAAAAACATTAGATTTCAACATCGGGTAAAAAAATGCATTGTATGCTTATTGAGATATATTATTATATTATATTACGTTTTTTTTTCATTTAACACAGTTAAACTATTTTAATTTTAATGAAACAAAAACTAAATCCTTTTATAATAAAAACAAGTACTAAACAATCAAAAATATACACAAAACTAAAAATATTTTAATATTCTGACCTTACACAACTTCAATCAATAATTTAAAAAATGTTTTTATATAACTATAAAGCCATTCGACGAGTCTTAAGGCTTTTGAAATCATCTAAAACATTAGAAAAATCTAAATTTTTGACATAATCACTTTCTATGTTAAATATAGCTACTTATGTCATTTAATCGTTGTTCCGTCATTGTCGAGCGATTATAAGTTTTAATATTTTTTAACCGATTAAAGGACCTTTCCGCATTGGCACTGTTCGTTGCAATAGTAAGTTATACCGTGTAAATAATGCATATATTTGGGAATGAACTTTCAAGCTTATTTGAAATAAGATACGGAAGTTTCTCATCTGTTTTTAGGGTAATCTTTTCTTTTTTTTAATTTTTGAAACAAAGCGCAAAATGATTTATATTCATCGATTATTAAATTGCCATTTAGACCGATAAGACCGATTTTTTAATTTTATTTAAGTAGCAAAGGGGCGCCAAGGCAGGGGGCGGGGGGGTCAACCGCCCCCCCCTGACCCCCCTATGGCTACGCCACTGGTAGTAAGCTTGTGTCAATTTTGAGCATACATGATCCAGTTGAGGTTTCACGATAGTTTAGAATCAAGATGCTATGTTGCCAGAAATTTGGAATGCCGCCTGGTTCAATTGCATTTTGGGAGAAGTTTTGTAGAAATGAATGTGAACCGTTTTATCCTCGTTTAGTATAAGTTGATTCAAAAAACACCATCTGTTCATTTCTTCTGTTACTTCTTGTATTTTCCTGTGTGCTTCAGAGTCACCTAGTGCTGATCTGGCAACTTTGGTATCATCGGCAAATTTGATGGTAAATTTTTTTTTTAAATTTATTTATTTCTGACCTTGAAACAGTAACAATACTGATAATAAGGCCTAATCATTAAAATCCCGGTAGTGATAGATCGTTTACAAATAATATGAATAAGAGGAGGTTTACTTTCAGTCATTACGTGCTTATAGCATAAAACAATTTATTTATTTATTTATTCATAAGTATCAACAGCACTGGTGCCAATTACAGATACATCTTAAAGCTAGTAAGTATAACAAAAAAAGAAAAACAAAAGAAAAGCCTATGAGGCGAACAAGTATCAAAACATCATAAAAGTGGGTACTCAACTGAGCATCACAATATTACATGCTCTGCAACCTGAGCCAAATATATACTAGTCAATAGACATACTTGATAAAACTATACTGTGATCACAATTAAGCATAGATTTACTTACACTCTGCTGCAATCTAAACTCTCATCAAATCCTTGAACTGACCAAGACTAGTTGTATTTACATCAATATCAGAAAGTGGCACATTTTGTAAATTGGAGAACTTTTGTACAGGTTTGTTCGAGGATAGGTCATAAAAAATATTTGAGGCTCGCGAGTAGACTCTATTAACAGCAAATGGTAGTTTACCAAGAATACCGGGCAGTCAATTTCACTTTGAAAACCAATAAAACAAATAATATAACAATAAAATATTAATTTATTAGGGAGAGCAGATAAAAGTGAAAATTATTTAACAATTAAATAGATTCTGTGGTTTAAATTACGTTACATTAATAAATATGTGAAACATTTCGTGGGAAGTTAACAAATACATTTTTTAAACCGTTGTAAAGATACATAACATAGGTACTGTTTAAATAAAAAAAATGTTAGTTGCTATCATAATCAAGACGGCAACATTCCAGTTCATCCCCCATTGATGTAGTATTATCATCACTCTCGCTGTCTTCACTTGATTCTGATGATCCCGTATTGACTGTAAATATTAAGTGGTCGAGCGTGTTATCAAGGATATGCTCTTTTTCTATAAGCTCGTCTTCATATTTTTTTATATGTTGGCAAATATCGTACCACTCTTGTTGAGATACCTGCTCAAATTTTTGGCTGGTCAGAGCCTCCGTATCAGCCAATTTAAATGTTACGTTGCGAGCGGCTACCCAATTCTTTACTAAAGCCCATATTTTCTCTATGGGATTCAGTTCCGGGTGATAAGGAGGCAAGCGTAGCACATCGTGTCCATGTTGGTTCAACAATTCATCCAATTTGTATTGTGTGGGAAACCGAAATTTATTTTCTTTAATGATGTGGTAAATTTCTGCTTTGGTTAGTTTGGGGTCTGCTGGCAATCCCCTTTCTGCTAGTTTCTTGGAAGCCGTGGTGACATTTTTCTTAATGGGGACATTATGATAATATGACGCATTGTCTATAATAAGGACAGACTTTTCAGGCATATTCGGCAAAAGTTGATTTTGAACCCACTTCATGAAGTTGTCATTGTTCATATCATTATGGTAATCCCCAGATTTCACAACTGCAAGAACGGACAAGTAAATCATTCTTGTATTGTTTATAAATATGTTTATTTATTTATTATTTATTTATTTATTATTACATTTGGGATGCAGACAGAACTAGAAGTTCCAAAGAATGTTATGTAAGTAAGTGCATGGTAACAAGTATTATAGGTTAGGGCTTATTTAAATGCAAATACGAGTAGAATTAATTAAAAACGAAGTAAGAAAAATTTCTGCAGACAGCTGGAAAAACTGTGTACAGCATGTACTTAAGGTGGAAAATTCTTACAATTGTAGGCTTACAAATGTTTAACCCTTAATTATAACTTTAGGCTTAGATGAAGATAGTGATAATGATACAGAGTTAAATTTTGAATACATTATCAATAGTTTTTTAGAATTTAATTATACTTGTTATCCTAATAGTTCTACTTTTAAATTATATTATTTTCAATTATCATTAATTGTTATCATTATTTTACATTTATTATAGATACCTACCTAAAACTAAAAATACCTATCTATTTATTTTAAATTATAAAAATAAATCATGTGGTGTAGGTACATTTTCAAGCCGACCCTGATCCCATTTAATCCCCTTTGAAGAGGTTGAGGCGTATACAATAGGGTTTAATCAGGTAGTTTATTTTTGGCAGTAAGAGTCAACGGTATATATTTATATATACTATAAGAAAAGCTTTCTTGGGTTCTTATTAAATACAAAAAAATTAAATTACCTGATTTAAATATAAGTAATCCATTTTCTACGAATCTCATTTCTCTACCAGCGTGTAGTATAATTAATCACTGCCCTTTGGAAATTGGCTTCTTTATGCCCTTAAAACTCTCATCATACCAACCCTTATCTTGTACATGACTGCTGTGAATGTAGGTTTCATCCGTATAAATTATATTACGCCCTTCATTGCGGTATTCTATCATCTTTTTTAAAAATTTAATCCGTTTTAGGCGTATGTAGTGAGATTCGCATAAAACTTTTCTTGTATCTGGCGTTTTCTGCCATCTACAAAAGAAGAAAAAACATTCTAAGTTAGACATAACGAATTTCATTCGTAGCAATAAACAACTTATAATGTAGATAAAGATAATATTTTTACCTAAACCAAATTTGTATAAGGAGCCGTCTCAAGCTGCTGACGCTAATCGTTTCTGGCAAGATTATTCGATCCTTGATTTTTTGAAAAACACCTGAAAATTGAACAGATTTTAATTACCTACCTACTTATTATTTGTTTAACTGCTTTATGACTTGTGAAATAAAAACGCCAGTAAAAAAAATAACAACCATACTACTAAACATATTATTTTCTTACACTTTAATGTAGGTAATTTTTTCTCCAGTATGTAGAAATCGTGAACAATTTCTCTGATAATTTTGATATGACGTGGCAAGATAACATCCAGTTTTCTTGTTTTTATTTGACGTGTTTTTTTCGGCGTTTGAAAAGATCGCTTGGCCCTTCATAGTCAATTTCCTGACCTTCTTGTGATATCTTTTGCAAAGTACCTTTAGACACTCCAGTGACAGCCATGATTCTCTCCCTTAAATTATTATATTTTAGCGTTTTGCATAGTATAAAATCATATATAATACAATAAATTATAAATATTTCTCTCAAAATGTTTCAATCCGTATAAATTATTATAAAATAAAATATAAAATAAAATTGTTAATGACCCAATAGTGTTTTTATGTAGGTGGTTTTATGGGTTTTAGGATCTTAGGGAGCAAATGAAACCCAAAGTTTAATTTGCCGACGTTTCGGAAAATATATTTCCTTCCTCAGGGCTCTGAAACAATAGGATTATTTCTTAGGTTTCAACAATAACCGATAAAAAATTACATGACTGATTGTTTGAAAAAATTACAAATCTTATTTTCGATAAACATAACATAACAGAAAGTAAATAATATCTTTGATATATTAAAGAGTAAAACAGTTACACGCTGGTGTCATTTTTTTTTATATTTCATGGTGTTTAAAGAGGTAAAGAAAACTTTTAGAAATAACGCGTAAGCTGTAGATAGAGACAAAAGAAAGTTACGGCAATTTGTGTATTTTAATTTTCTTAAAAAGTACACCCTAATTAAAACATATTAGAAAAGAGAAAAGTTTTCTCATTAAAATAAAATAAAATAGAGACCAAGGGTGAACCCAAAAAAACAACAAACAAAAAGTGGTAAAAACTTACAGCAGTTAAAGTGGGCTCCACGAGTCATAATGGTAAAAACAAATAAAAAAAGATAAAATTAGAACACATAATGGTAAAAGGGACACGTAACAAACGGCACCGCAAACAATTAGTAATTTTTAAAATTTTGTAGTACAACCTGTGCAAGGCGAGAAACCAACTGATTTGTTTGTCAGGTATTAGCGGTGATAACGTAGAAATAAATTATTGTTGAATATCTCTTTTTTTTGCCCTTCTCGTTTTTTCAATTAAATTAAAATATGAAGTACTGAAGGTTTCTATATCTATCCTTCGATTGATACTTTCCGGGTCATTTTTAATTTCTATCATTTCCCTAAAAATGCGTTTTTTATAATTAGTATCTGTTTATATATTTTCCGAGACGTCGGCAAATTAAAATTTGGGTTTTATTTGCTCCCTAAGATCCTTGAACCCATAAAAACCAGCAACGTATAAATTATATTGCAGAAATGTTTTCAAAATCAGTCGAATCTTTTTATCAAAAATGCACAGAATTTTCTTTACAAAAATCTTATTAACTTGTAACTAAGGCCTACATTTTTTTATAACCTGCTCACCGAATTAAATCAGGCTACTTAAACCTAACACATAAATTGGTTACATACCTGTAGTTTTTCAAAGGAATATTAATTCCTTCTGCATAAACTTAATAACATTGCTAATACTTTCTCGTCCCTTACTATGTATAATAGCACCTCTCTTCCCCACTTTTTTTTGGGAACATTGCAAAAATAATTTAGTCAATTAATACACTTATACTGTAAATACACAATATAAATGATAACACAATCTAAGAACCACATACAGAGATGACAGAGAAACTGAACTCAAAAAAGACACAGTAGGTATATTTGTATAGGTAAAGCTTGTTTCACGAAAAATGGATACGACTTAATGACTGCAGTAAAAGTACCTGGGGCGATCCCATTATTTATGACCGTTTGGTATACCTAATTATTTAAAAGGACCGGATTGTAAGAATTATAATTATTGTAAATATAGGCACATCAGGTAGGTTGGGTTGCTTAATTTATGTTTAAATACCTTTTTGTGGTAAAATTTGTTACTTTTTATTTCTTGCTGGAAGGGTTTAGTTGTATTACCGATATCATTTTACCAAACGTATAAAAAAAACAGTATGTGGCGTCCGTGGAAAAACATTGATGGTGCTTCTTCTAGTGTTGCAGCGAAGAAAATGCATTAATCTCTCGATGCTAGGGAAATTGTAAAAAGAGTATATACTTCTTTACTCAACAGAGGACTTAATGCTAGTGCTGCTGCGACTGAAACGTCTGATTTGACTAAGATACCTCTGACTACAGTGAAAAGAATCGCGTCAAATCCCATTAAATCTAGAAAGAAGCGTAAAGATGCCGGTTTCACTAAATGTTTCGACGAAAGCGACAAGGACTTGATAAGACGAAAAATCTACACCATGTACGAAGAGCAACGCGTACCTACATTAGATTCTCTGAAGCAACAGCTTACCAATGATGAAACCCAAATAAGTTGTAGCCGCACTAGCCTTTGGAGAGTTTTGTCGGAAATGGGCTTCAGATACCGCAAAATTGACAAAAGGCAAGTACTCATGGAATCCCACCGTTTACAAAAATGGCGTCATGAGTATACAGGGTGTCCCAAAAGTAATGGGTCACAGAGCAACAGCCGACTCCTTAAGCCGAAATAATGCGATTTACTTAAACGTGCCTTATCCCAAAATTGATAACAACCAAGATACAGGGTGTGTCAAAGTTTTAATTTTGTTTTCGTTTTTTTGCGATTATTTCTCAACGAAATGACATAGCAGCACAAAATTAAGAATTTTGAGGTTTTTTGAGATGAGGAATTCAAAATTATCCATAGTTTTTGTGTAACCAGTAGAGGGCGCTGCCTACGGCATTACCCACTCCTTTTATCTGGCATAAATTTGTTTAGGATTCTTATATCGATTCAACTATTAAAAAAATAAGTTACTTTACTTCTTTTACATTAAAAACGTATACCTTATTGAAGTCGCTAGGAGCAACCATTTTCGAGATAATCGCATTTCATATGTCCTATGCAACTAAGTACGTGGTCCAAAAGTAGCGGAAAATCAAGCAACGATGAACTTAAAATTATTGTAAATCAGCTACATTTCCTTAAGGTTGACTATTTTTTTCTAATAAAAACGTTTTTTCGTATACCTACGGAATTACTAAATTTACTCCAATCAAAAATTTTATTTAATACTTAGTTTAATACCATTGAAAATTAACAAAATAGAAAAAAAATGGTAACGCCGTGATAGCAATTGTTCAAAATGGGCACCATTGACCTCAATACATTTACCTGCGCCCTGCACTCCGACCGTTAAAATTTTCTTGTGCATAAATAATACAAAGCATATCACGCATTTCCGCATTGGAAATTAAATTATGCCTAAAAAATTTATAATATCTAAGTAGGTATTGTACGAAGAAAATTAATAACTTTGACATATTGTACTTTATGTAACATGTTGTTGCCTTAGAAACGTCGTTGTTTTTAATCAAGGTCAGCTGTGATAAATAATACTAAGGCCTAAAACAGACGGAGCGGTTTTTGTCGACTCGGCAGCCGAGTCGGCCGCAGAAGCGGCACCTCCTAAATGAAACTTTTATTGTATGAAACAGACGGTGCGTCGCCGATTCGGCAGCCGAGTCGGCCACCGCGCGTACCCTCGCGAGCATCATGCACCGCGAGCGGTTTTACGACTTTAGTCGGCAGTCCTCGGCACATCATTACCTGTTCGTATATGGGACGAAACAGACGTGAGCGTTTTCGAGGTAGTTAAAAGAGATTTTTGCGTTGTCAGTGTTGCCAGTTAAATATGGAAAATTTGGACATCGAAAAATTAATTAATGAAATTCATATAAGACCAGTGTCTTTAGACATTTTGTTAAAGTTCAAAATTTTTTCTGGGTCTTCAATCAGTTCGTTATATAGCGAATAAAAAATCCCCTATTTTTCCTCTCAGTTATCATTGGATGCATCCAATATTTGCGTTTCTTTTTTCTTCTAATTCTATTATACAGCACGCCAACGATCTTTAGAAAAAAAAAATTGTGTGTGCTTAAGACCACACGACAGAAGTGAAAACTTCAACAAGGTTAATTCAGTGCCCACAAAAAAGTGCTAAACGCGCCTAAAGAAGTTTTCACTTCAAAAATAACATAAACTTGGAATACGGGATAATTTTACTGCATACGAAAAAATATATTTCCTAAAATTGAACAAACCTTGAATTTTTACATCTTCAACAGAAGTCAGAAATCATAATAAATTAGGTTCATGGAATAAGCAATTACGGTAAAACTAATTACCTTACTTCACCCTACGTAAATATATAATTTAAAAAATGCCAGAACATACCTGCGACGCAACAAGTGTCGCACACTGTTTCCACGTCGACTGATGCGGCAGCGGCAACGTTTACGAATAAACAGACCGGAGGGTCAGGGTCAGTTCGGATTGAATATAGGAGTCGAATTCGAGCGTTACACAGCCGAACCTGACGCGTGACGGCTCAGTTTAATTCAGTGCCCACAAAAAGTGCTAAACGCGCCTAAAGAAGTTTTCACTTCAAAAATCAGCACTATCATCAGAACATTCAGAAGAAGTCATCGCTACTCTACGCAACGTGCACAACTAGACAACACAAAAACTTTTTCGGTCGCTAGTTGCGGTCACGCAGCGTGTCCTTTAAGCCGCTTGTTCGCCGATTCGGCGACGACTCGGCACAAACCGCTTCGACCCTAACACGAATACACAATTATTTTAAATATTTTAGGATTCTTGCATTAAAAATATCGAATGCGATTATCTCGAAAATGGTTGCTCCTAGCGACTTCAATAAGTTATACGTTTTTGATGTAGAAGAAGTAAATTAACTTATTTTTTAATAGTCTGATCGATATAAGAATCCTAAACAAAGTTATGTCAGATAAAAGGAGTGGGCCATGCCGTAGACAGCGCCCTCTACTGGTTACACAAAAACAATGGATAATTTTGAATTCCTCATCTCAAAAAACCCCAAAATCCTTAATTTTGTGCTGCTATGTCGTTTCGCTAAGAAATAATCGCAAAAAAACGAAAACAAAATTAAAACTTTGACACCTTGGTTGTTATCAATTTTGGGATAAGGCAAGTTTAAGTAAATCGCATTATTTCGGCTTAAGGAGTCTGCTGTTGCTCTGTGTCCCATTACTTTTGGGACACCCTGTATATCTTCGGTAAGGAAATACCGTTCTGAAAACTGTCCTATAATTTACCTCGACGAGACTTGGTTTGACACGCATGAAACACCATCCAAAGGCTGGTTTGATTCTTCCGATAAATGTAAAACAAAAGCTCCGTCAAATAAAGGAAAAAGAATAACCATTTTACATGCTGGGTCAGAAAACGGTTTGGTTCCAAATGCCTTGTGGCTTTCTGCAAAAAACATTAAAGACTCTAGTGTGGACTACCATGAAGATACAACGGCCGAACTTTTTGAGGAATGGTTCAAGAATTGTCTTTTACCAAACATTCCTCAGAATAGCGTGATAGTAATGGACAATGCGAGCTATCACAGTCGCCAATTACATAAAGCTCCAAGCTCAAATAATACAAAATTGGAGATTCAGAACTACATGGCGGCGAATGATATATATTTTGAAGAAAGTTATAAAAAAAGTGATCTTTTAGAAGTTTTAAAGACATTTTGTATAAAAAAAGTATATGTTTGTGACACATTGGCAGAAGAAATTGGACATACAGTGCTACGGTTCCCACCCTATTATTGCATTTTTAACCCCATAGAGCATATGTGGCACCAGTTAAAATCACTGGTTAGGTCTGAAAATATTTCTCCGACTTTAAGTTCTAGTGTTGTAGAATTAATACGAAAATGATATTCCCCCAGGTAGTTGGAAAAATTCAGTCCGTCACGTAATAACTGTAGAAAATTCGTATATTAGTCTGGATCTTATAATTAATCCAATTATAATTCATTTTGATGAGGATAGCGATAGCGATAGCGAAACAGAACTACCTATAGAATGACATTATAAATGTAAATAAATATGACTAGTAATATTTAAAAAAAATGTTATTTCATTTGATTACATTAATATAATCATATTATTACTTGTTTTCCTTAGAAACTCATCCTTATTAAATTATATAAATTAAATATCTACATAATTATTTACAGTCCGTCCCTTTATACTTCACTTGTTTATTGCCAAGCTCTTGTCAACACAATGGGACTGACCCAGGTAGTTTTACTGCAGTCACTTGTTTATTGCCAAGCTCTTGTCGACACAATGGGACTGACCCAGGTAGTTTTACTGCAGTCATTAAGTACTGCGTATTATTAAATTCACGATAAGACGTGTTTATTTACTCTCCCGTTTCAGTGATCATTTTCATCATAAATACGGAAATTTAATTTATTGTTTATGGTATGAGTGAAAATAGTAGCGGCACTAACGCCGCAGAAGAAAAAATAGCGAAGTTTAGTGAACAGTTTTCACGGAAAACGAGGTCTTTTTCGCTTGGTTCCAAAGAATATTCAACTGCAGAAATAAACAAAATAATTCATGGCACCGACAAAAAAATATCGTCGACGATAAAAACCAATTCAGGTAAATACGGAAAATTAAGTACTGATAAGGCGATGTACAATGATAGGAATGACCTGCAAATACCAGGGGAGATCAATAAGTTAGAATCAAACTTGGAGGCAGTTCATTCTCAGGATGAAAATAGTTATGTCTTTAAACCTAGGAAGTCAGTAACTCGTACACCTCCGTCGAAGCCAAAAAGTTCTACCGAAAATAAGGTAGAAAGTGGCGAAGAAAAATCTAGCAAAAGGTTAAGAGTGGAAGTATCTCCAGTAATAGAGAACCAAAACAAAAAACAATGTGAGGGACTAAATCTTAATGTTACTCATCACCACGAAGATGTTCAAGAATTATCAACACAAACTGATAACGCACCAAAACATAATGTAAACAAAGACCAACTGCCTATGGATAAGTTACTATTGGAAATATTTGAATCATTTGATAAGATTCAAAATGTCACCAATAAAGACGATGCAGAGATAATAAGAGCTGCTACGACCTTCATATATAAGAACTTAACACTAATCACTTGCAAATTTGGACAACTTGAAAAGGAAAATATGATATTAAAAGACAGAATACAACTACAAGACATCAAGACAATGAATCCTACTCTGGAAAAGTCACCAAACCTACCCGTAAATCATAAAACATATGCAACAATAACACAAAAGCAAATACCACATAAATCAAATGAAAAAGTAATAGAGAGCTGGGAAACACCCAAAACAACAAAGAAACTGGAAACGATAATTAGAATAAACAATATCACAGACCCAAAGGAAACTGTAAAGGAACTTAAAAAAGAAATCAGTACAAATGATATAGATGGAGGTTTTAAAAATATAAGACACCTAAAAAGCGGGGCGATAGTTGTAGAAAGCTGTAACGAAACTCAACACAAAAAATTAAAATCGACACTGGAAAAAAAAGACAATATAAAGATAAAAGAAACACAAAGCTTAAATCCAATGTTTATAATAACAGGAATATCAAAAGGCTACTCGGATTTGGAATTTATTGAAGAACTTGTTAGATTAAATAATGAAATAGAAGTTGACCTGCCTACACTCAATATACGTGAGAACATAAAGGTAGTAGCAAAAAAACAGTGTCGAAATCCAATCAAAGAAAATTGGATCCTAGAAGCACAACCAGCAATTGCCAAATGGTTCTTGAAAAAACAGACAATATATTTTGACCTAATGAAAATCTACGTCCAGGAACACCTAAACCTAGCACTATGCTTCAACTGTGCTGGTTTTGGACATGTTGCTAAGCATTGTGGAGAACAATCATGTTGTCATAAATGCGGTGCACATGATCATGAGGGGAAATTATGCAATGCAGCTATGTTAAAATGCCCTAATTGTGTGAAGATGAAATATAAAGCTGAAGATAGTCAACATTCGGCACGGGATGTTAAGTGCCCGATATACCAAAAAAGACTAATTAGTTATAAAAGCCAAATAAACTACTCGGACAATTTTTTATAAAAGATTATAATAACAAACAAAACTCAGTTACAGAGTCTTTAAACCTAGGAAGTCAGTAACTCGTACACCTCCGTCGAAGCCAAAAAGTTCTACCGAAAATAAGGTAGAAAGTGGCGAAGAAAAATCTAGCAAAAGGTTAAGAGTGGAAGTATCTCCAGTAATAGAGAACCAAAACAAAAAACAATGTGAGGGACTAAATCTTAATGTTACTCATCACCACGAAGATGTTCAAGAATTATCAACACAAACTGATAACGCACCAAAACATAATGTAAACAAAGACCAACTGCCTATGGATAAGTTACTATTGGAAATATTTGAATCATTTGATAAGATTCAAAATGTCACCAATAAAGACGATGCAGAGATAATAAGAGCTGCTACGACCTTCATATATAAGAACTTAACACTAATCACTTGCAAATTTGGACAACTTGAAAAGGAAAATATGATATTAAAAGACAGAATACAACTACAAGACATCAAGACAATGAATCCTACTCTGGAAAAGTCGCCAAACCTACCCGTAAATCATAAAACATATGCAACAATAACACAAAAGCAAATACCACATAAATCAAATGAAAAAGTAATAGAGAGCTGGGAAACACCCAAAACAACAAAGAAACTGGAAACGATAATTAGAATAAACAATATCACAGACCCAAAGGAAACTGTAAAGGAACTTAAAAAAGAAATCAGTACAAATGATATAGATGGAGGTTTTAAAAATATAAGACACCTAAAAAGCGGGGCGATAGTTGTAGAAAGCTGTAACGAAACTCAACACAAAAAATTAAAATCGACACTGGAAAAAAAAGACAATATAAAGATAAAAGAAACACAAAGCTTAAATCCAATGTTTATAATAACAGGAATATCAAAAGGCTACTCGGATTTGGAATTTATTGAAGAACTTGTTAGATTAAATAATGAAATAGAAGTTGACCTGCCTACACTCAATATACGTGAGAACATAAAGGTAGTAGCAAAAAAACAGTGTCGAAATCCAATCAAAGAAAATTGGATCCTAGAAGCACAACCAGCAATTGCCAAATGGTTCTTGAAAAAACAGACAATATATTTTGACCTAATGAAAATCTACGTCCAGGAACACCTAAACCTAGCACTATGCTTCAACTGTGCTGGTTTTGGACATGTTGCTAAGCATTGTGGAGAACAATCATGTTGTCATAAATGCGGTGCACATGATCATGAGGGGAAATTATGCAATGCAGCTATGTTAAAATGCCCTAATTGTGTGAAGATGAAATATAAAGCTGAAGATAGTCAACATTCGGCACGGGATGTTAAGTGCCCGATATACCAAAAAAGACTAATTAGTTATAAAAGCCAAATAAACTACTCGGACAATTTTTTATAAAAGATTATAATAACAAACAAAACTCAGTTACAGAGAGACAAACAAGAAACACAGTTAAAAATATGAACCAAATCAGTATAATACATCAGAACCTACAATCTATAGGAAATTCTGTAGACCTTTTGGAAGATTTTCTAAACAAACAAAATGACTGTAGTGCACTCTGCATTACAGAGCACTGGAAAACATATGAACAACTAGAGAACTATGGCATAGAAGGTTTCCAATTAGCTACAAGCTTCTGCAGGAAATTAGAAAACAGGCATGGAGGTAGTGCTATTTATATAAGAACGAATATTCAGTGTAGGAAACGAGATGATATAAATGGAATGAGCGAAGAAAATCATTTTGAATGTTGTGGCTGTGAAATCAAGGTTAAAAACAATACTATTCTTTTGGTTTCTTTATATCGACCACCAAATGGGGATTTTAGACTATTTATGGATAAAATGGAGCAACTTCTGGTATCATGTGCAAATAAAAACATTTTAATTGTAGCAGGAGATTTTAATGTGGACTTTAAATCAAATAGTAGAAACACAATGGACCTACTGTCACTAATTAATTCTTTTAATGTAATACACACTGTAACAGATTATACACGTATTAGTAATACCAGTAAAAGCTGCATAGACAATATATTAACAAACTTTGAGGGTGATAGGATATCTCGGGTTTTGCATTCTTTTATCTCAGACCATACGGCTCAAAAATTAACTCTAAGCATTACCAAAAATAAAAACATTTTTTTTGAAAGAAGAAATTTTAGTAAAAATAATAAAGTAAAATTTAAAAATATTCTTTCTGAAACAGATTGGCATTCAATTTTTTCTTTAGAAACGCATTTAGTAAATAAACAGTGGAGCACTTTCATGGACCTATTTCTGAGCAAATTCAATCAATGTTTTCCTGTACAAAAAGTACCGCAAAGAAACTTTAACAAATCCAAGTATAGGTTGGATAGTCCTGAGATAAGGGAATGTAGGGATCAGTTGGATGTTTTGTATGTTTTAAGAAGTAGAAGCAATCATTTCAAAAATCTATACAATTCTAAAAAGAAGGAATATAATAACTTATTATGCGAGTCAAAAAAATCTTATTTTGCCAATAAAATAAAAAATTCTGACAATAAATCAAAAAGTACATGGTGTGTTGTAAATCAAATAAAAGGTAAAAATATATCTAAACCGCCAATTAAAGTAAAGGGGGATCTCACTATTGTTGCAAATGACTTTAATAATTTTTTTACAAATGCTGCTACATCTCTGCTTCAGGGCTTGGATGACATACCATTCAGTTCTGAGATAGAGTACAATGAAAACTCATTAAAAATGCGCCCTACTAACGCTAAAGAAATTTTTGAAGTAGTCAAAAAACTAAAAAATAAACAAAGTAGTGGACATGATGAAATATCATCCAATTTGATAAAATACGTTATAGGAGAAATTGTACAACCTATTTGTTATATAGTAAACAATTCTATGAAGTACGGCATATTTCCGGACAGTCTTAAAAATGCAATTGTTGTGCCAATCTTTAAAAAGGGCGATGAATCAGTAATAGATAACTACAGACCAATAAGCTTGCTTCCATCATTTTCTAAAGTGTTTGAAAGTGTGATATCTGAACGTTTACTTGAATTTTTTGTGTCGAATAATTTGTTAGGTGATCAACAACATGGATATATAAAGGGAAAGTCAACACAAACTGCGATATTTCAATTTATCCACTATATACTGGATTCATTGGAAAAAGGACAAATCCCCCTAGGGCTCTTTTTGGACTTATCAAAAGCTTACGACACATTAAATTGTACCATATTGCTTAATAAATTAGATTCCTATGGTATCAGAGAAACAGCCCTGGATCTAATTAAATCTTACTTATCTGGTAGGAAACAACAAGTGTTAATAAAACAGGACAATCAGAAATTTTTTTCGAATGAAGTGTCAGTCAATATCGGAGTACCGCAGGGTAGTGTTTTGGGACCCATTCTTTTTATTATATATATGAACAACATCTCAGAAATAACCAAAAGCTATAATGATTGGTGTAAAATAACAAATTATGCAGACGATACAAATATATTGGTAAGTGACAGTGATGTGATGCTGGTTGAAGAAAAAACTCAAAATATTATGATGGATGCAAGTGACTGGTTTGCAAAAAACAAATTAATATTAAACAATAACAAAACAAACACATTAATATTTAAAACAAATAGGTCTCGTGTGGTAGAACCACAAACAATAGAAGTTGGCAATCACACGTTACACTTATCTGAAAAAGCAAAGTTTCTAGGGGTTATTTTGGATGATGTTTTGTCGTGGGAGCACCATATTAATTATATTAGACAAAAATTGAATGCAGTTTGTTACAGTCTTCGTGTCTTAGCAAGATACACAGATTCTCAAACTAAGAAGGTTATATATCATTCGAATTTTGAGGCTCACATCCGATATTGTATAGTTCAGTATGGTAATAGCAAGGACGTAGAAAAATTATTTGTATGTCAAAAAAGGGCACTAAGGATTATGTTAGGGCTAAATTTTAGAGAATCGTGTAGAGGTAAATTCAGGGAAAACAAATTGTTAACTGTAACTGCTGTTTATATACAGGAATGTATAATATTTTTTTCCAAAAATAGAGAGTTATTTAGAAATAGTGCTCCACAAACCATATATCCATCTAGACATACCAACTACAATTATCCTAGGCATAGATTAACAATTACTGAAAAAGGAGCATACTATAACTGTGTAAAGTTTTTTAATTCTTTACCAGCAACTATAAAGGCAATTGATAATATTAAAAAGTTAAAAAAGAAAGTCGTATCCATTTTTCGTGAAACATGCTTTACCTACTTTGTTAAATTGTGATAATAATTTTATTGAAGGCATATAATCATAATTACAACCATAACATTGCTTTAGTTTTTAGGGATAAATAAACGTAAATATTTCAAGAACGTACTAAATTAACATCTTAACAATTCACCCTTAATAAATAATTATTATATATTATTATATATTTACGTACTTAAGAACACCCACAATTATTGTTGTGATACCTACTTACCTTAATTAATTATTTAATAACAAAATTATGGGTTTTCTAAAGCAGGCACCTACCTACTTAAAACATATTTATTTAAATGTAAATTTTACATTACCTACGCATACCACCATACACAAAATTAATTTACAATTTTAAGCTCCAATTCTATTATTATGGGTATCCATCGACCGATTCTATAAAATTACAAAGGTTAAAAAATAAATATCTTTACTTTGTAGAACATAGGTATAGGTAAAAATCGTAAAGTTTGTGAAGAGACGCTTT
This sequence comes from Polydrusus pterygomalis, assembly GCA_963969555.1. Lineage (NCBI taxonomy): Eukaryota > Metazoa > Arthropoda > Insecta > Coleoptera > Curculionidae > Polydrusus > Polydrusus pterygomalis. The sequence goes on along the minus strand of OZ018376.1, from coordinate 71,803,250 downwards.
CTAAGACTTAGTAATAATGGGATGCATGTTTAGGCGACCGTTTCTATTCGCCTTCTGATTTTGGCACGTAAACGTTGTGCAGCGTTGTCAAATTATTTACCTAACGCATTTCTATGTTAGGAATTAAAAAAAAATCGTAGGGTACGCTTCTGACGCTTGGTTATTTAAAAACGGGCGGGCACTGAGGGAGAAGACAATAGATGCGGACTTTGTCAGATATGAACGTCCTGTACCAGTCAAGTTTGAATTCAAGTCTACCATATTTCCTAACAATAAAATAAACTAAAATACTCGCGCTACTGCTAAAAGCCTGGTGGGCAACTTCCCTTCGCCTTAAGTTACATGGAGGATGATATACATTGTTAATAAAGATTTATAATAATAATTAGATTATTAAATTTTAATTTTAGATCATCGCAAGTGAGTCAAGTTTCCAACGGTTTAGCACCATCTTCGTTGATTGATATTTTCGAATTACTAACCACTTATTCACCGAGACCTATTGTAAGCGAATCCTTTAAATTTAGTCGTAATGGAGAACCTGCCGTCCGAATGTGTTCATGGAACTTGCATGATTTTTCTCAAGACAAGGCAAACAACTTGGGAGTAAAGGAAGTGGTGTGTAGGACAATTTTAGAAAATGGGTAAGTTTTCGTCCCTTCTGTATACATCTATTCGCCAAAGAAATCATTGTAGGCTGTAACTTCTTATTTCAACTATTTTGCAAAAAGAGATAATAATAATAATAATCATTTTATTTAAAATTTAATAATATAATAAATAGGTATGTTTATGTTGTCTTCTATAAACTTATTCTTCAATCCCCTGAAGCTGAGCTTGTTAAGGTAAGGGCAAATCTTATTTTTTGTTTTAGTATGTAAAATCATAAATATGCATTAAAAATTAAGTTTTAAAGTAAAAATGTTAATTTATAGAATAAACGCAGTTCTTTTTGAAGAAATATATTACCTATAATAAAATTATTAGTTTATAATTTTTAAGCAAAAAATATTAATAATAATAATAAATGACTTTATTGTAATAGAAAAAAAAAATATTACAAAGGGCGAAGTTGAAGCAAGCTTCCTCACTTAACCACTATATAGTACGTACATACAATATTAATGAATTATTATTTATTTTCTACAACTACTGTTTGCACATAATTTAATGGACTACAATATGTAGGTACTGTATGTCCTTTAGCTCCAAAACAAAAATATCGATTATCTATCACAATACTCAGCCTGACATGCGCAGATACCGTCGGGTAAGTTAATAAAATCAAAAAAAGTTGCTTATTATTTTCTTGATGGCCAGTTTAAACCTTAAACCCGTTAAAAATTTTATGTTATCAGGAATCTTATTATAACATTTAGCAAAATTAAAACTGAAAGACCGCTCGCAATGGGCCGTGAAATGTGCTGGAGTGGTAATGGTAAATTTATGTCGAATATCCAGTTTGTACACCTCGTTACGGAATTTAATTTTTTGATGTAAATATTGAGGGCGGTGGTCAAGAAGAATTTTATTATATAGAACAATGGAGTGCAACATTCGCCTTTCATCCATTCTTAGCCATTTAATCTCTCTAAGTTTAGCAGACACACCTCTCTCTCTGCCTCTTATGCCTCCAATCAAACGAACACAACAGTTTTGAATGAGTTGAATTCGGTATGCGTCAGCAGCCAGTAGACAAGGCCCATAGACAGGATCGGCAAAGTTTAAATGTGACAAAACAATGGAGTCGCAAAGCTTTTTTCTAAGATTTTCATTTAGGATACCTTTTTGGCCATAAATTAGTTTAAGGTTGGCAAATGCCCTCCTGATGCACATGTTAACATGTTCAGTGTATCTTAGATCTGTATCCATCACAAGTCCCAAATTCTTTGCTTTGTTAACAAGTTCTAGGGTTACATCATTAACCTTAATAGAAACATTACCGGAATAAAGATTTCGTGCTTGTGGTCTTCCAAACAGAAGAACCTGGGACTTACCAGGGTTGACACTAAGACAATGAGCCCTGGAGGCTTTTAAAATAGCATTCAAATCGGAGTTAATCATGTCGTTACTATTTATAATTTCACTGGGTTTGAAAGATAGGTAGATTTGGGTATCGTCGGCATAGTAGTGGACTTTACAGTGTCTTACGAACTTAATCAACTGCGACGTGTACAGAGAAAAAAGCAGCGGTCCCAAAATTGATCCCTGCGGTACACCGTGTTTTAATCCTCTTGAATTTGATAATTTTCCATTTACCTTTGCCCTTTGACTTCTATTACTTAAATATTCCTTAAGAAGAGCACACGAATTCTCACGGAAGCCGAGATATCCCAAAATGAGCAGTAAAAGTGCATGATTAAGTTTGTCGAAAGCTTTCGAGTAATCCAAAAGGACCAATATTGTAAGTTGACCGCGCTCCGTTGCCTCTAAGATGTCATCTGTAACCTTTAGCAAAGCCGTACTACAACTAAAATTCTTCCGAAAACCAGATTGCACCCCCGGCAAAACACTGCACTGATCCACGTATCCTTTAATTTGTCCATTTAGTATCTTTTCAATTACCTTAGACAACGCTGGCAAGATGCTAACTGGTCGTAAGTCTTTTAAGTCACTAGGCGTATTAACTTTCGGATAAGGAATCACATAGGACTCTCTCCAGGCATCCGGAAAAGTAGATGTCTCTATGCAGTAATTTACCAGGTGCGTTATGACCGGCACAACAAGTGGACAACAGAGCAATAACATATTAATACCTATTCCGTCGGGGCCCACGGCCCTTGATTTTATTGAAAATAACGCTTCGTTTATTTCTTGAACCGTCGCCATTTTAAAGTCAAATCCCACAACATTTTCGAGTTGACCACTATTGTAAAAATTTAACGTCTCTGGGCTCGGATCAGTCCGAGGAATGCTGACGAAATAGTCATTAATCTCATCAGCAGTTCCCAGCGCGTCGGGAACCGCCGACCCCTCCTTACCGTATACCTTGAGTTCTTTTAACAATTTCCAGTTATCCCTAGAGTCATTTCTTCGAATTCTGTCTTCCAGAAATGCCTTCTTCTCCCTGTCCACTGACGCAGTGACAAAATTGCTCAATTGTCTGTAAGATTCCCAATTTTGGTTATTTTTATTTTTTTTGTACTTTGAGAGAGCTTTATTTATAAGGGATATAAGGTATTTTACATTTTGTGTGATCCAGGGTGTTTTTCTTTTGGTGATACGAGCAGTTCGCGTGGGGGCATGAACACTAAAAATATCTAGAATAAGTTGATTAAATAATTTTACTTTGTCATTAATGTCATGCAATTGATAAATTCTATAAAAAGGAACATTTTCAAGATCTGCATTAAACATATCTTTGTCAAAGTTTTGAAAATCTCTATATGTATGGTAAATAGGTGGGGGTTTATTAACTTTTAATCCAAGGTCGCACCTTACAAGAGAGTGATCGGAAACATTCAGGGTATGGTCAACACCAGAATAAGTTATATAATAAGTGTTCGAACATAGAATGAGGTCTAGAAGTGTCGAATCACTCAGCCCATGCCGACAGTGTTGACAAGAAACGATCAACATATTTGCAATTTAGATTCATTACATTAATATTAAAGTCACCGGTACTTACTTATATAAATTATTCAGAACAATATTAATTAATTATCCATGTTTTTATTTCGACTCAAAATATTTTGTTGGTAAATAATCGTTTAAATAAAAACATAAATATTTGAAATTTTTTTGCCCTATGGACTTATTTATTTTAGGCTTTATGGTTATTTCATTTTTATGACGTGTATTATGATTATGGTTTTTAAATTGTATAAGGTTTTTATTTTTAAATATATATTATATTAAGATGTTATAAATGTTCAATGTTCAACTTTTTCGTTTCTGAATATAATTCTTTTAAAGGATAAAGATAATCTTTATTGAATATAACTTTTAGAAACCTTTTTTGTAGTATTTCTAATTTTTTAACTAAAGTTCTATTTATTCCTCCCCAACCTAAAATTCCGTAATTTAAATGAGTTTTAACTAACGCGTAATATAATATTTCCATATGTCTTACATTTAAAAAATTTTAATTTTTAAAAATTGGTAGGTAGTAAACTTCTTAATTTTTTAATTAAGTATTCTAAGTGAAAATTCCAATTTAATTTACTATCAAAAATAATTCCTATAGATTTTATTTTATTAACTTTAAAAATTTGAATGTCTTTATTTATTTGAATACTATTCATATTTCGTGGTAGTAAAAGGAATATAATTTGTTTTATTAAAATTAATTGTTAATTGTTATCAAACCAATTTTTTATCATTTTAAAATATTTTTCTATTTTATTATATTTTTTCCAATTTTTATCGGTATAAAAAATTGTAGTATCATCTGCAAAACTATGAATTTGTCCATCGCAATTTATACTAAATAAGTCGTTAATATAAATATTAAAAAATAATGGTCCTAAAATTTTTCCTTGAGGAACACCATACTTAAATACTTTTGGATAGCTTTTTTTTTAGATGCTTCCTAATTTTTTTAAAAACTATTTTGACTCGTTTTTTGATAGAAATAATAATAATAATAATATTAATAATAATAATAATAATAATAATAATATAATAATATAATAATATAATAATATAATAATAATAATAATATAATAATATAATAATATAATAATATAATAATATAATAATATAATAATATAATAATATAATAATATAATAATATAATAATATAATAATATAATAATATAATAATATAATAATATAATAATAATAATAAAACGTCTTTATCTTTCCGTCACAATCACAATGGTTTCGAATATACAGGGTGGTCCTTAAGTACATCAAGAAGATCTAGGATATGATTCCTGGCATCAATTTAAGTTGAAAAGTTCATATGGACTTATGCCCTAAAATGCTTACCCTCTAAGATACAGGGTGTTAAAATATTTTCCATTTTCCTTTAAAACTACCATTTTTTTCAAAAACATAGTAGAGACAACTTTTGTTCCGCTTATATCAGTAATGCATAAAAATGCATCAGAGTTTAAAAAAAACAGTGCCGTATCACATATTTTCACAAAAAAAATATTGATGGTATCTTCATGCACGCCACTGGTGGAAGTAGGCAAACCCTTTTTTAACCAAAAAGTGCAGTTTAATACGAAATCAATCGACATCAATTTTCAATACCGTATCTTCAAGGAGTTTCGAAATTTTAAAAAAACAATTATTTTTTAAAAATATTTGAACACCCTGTATCTTAGAGGGTAAGCATTTTAGGGCATAAGTCCATATGAACTTTTCAACTTAAATTGATGCCAGGAATCATATCCTAGATTTTCTTGATGTACTTAAGGACCACCCTGTATACAATTATGCAGTGTGCAGTCATAATAAGTTTGGCAGATTTACAGGTGACGACCATAGACATTTACCTTTAGATGCGTACAGCTTACCTCCTGCGCAAAAAAAGGTTAACTTTTATGAGTAAAAAAATAGTCCGAGCGCACGGATCGCCGGTCAGATGCCTTTCCTCGCAGCGGAATTGGGCATGCGCACAAACCTCTTGTTATCGGCATGTCCTTTAGCGACATGCTAGACAGATTATCCCGATGCATGTTTTGCTATATTTTATTTGCAGCCCTGCAATCTAATTAGGTACGCCTATCTTTCGGACAATATATTGCTTCAAAAAGACACTTTTCTCTATACTTCTAATATATAAAAGAAAAAAACGTAAATACCTAGGTATGCTTATATTAATCGAAGGGTGAAATTCCCGGGAAAAAACCTTTTCTAATTCTTGAACAAGAAATTGTGCTTGAAAATGTTTTACACATGCCTAAGCTTTTGCCAAATTGTAATAATCAATACAAGTTATATGTCTACTAATATTTGACTTGAGATTAGGTACGCGATAACATCATTTTGCTGGTTTTGTTTGTTTTTTATATTCGATTTTATAAGTTTTATAGTTTAATTGACTTGTTCTCTTCCTTTTAAAACTAAAAACACGCGTTTAAAAATTAAACAAATTTTAGAAACAAACCCTTAAAACCATTTTCTTTTTTCTAATCTGATGGGTTTGCAATTATTAAAAATGCCCACTACCTTATTTCCCAACTTGATCAAAAATTGAGAAGAAATTCCAATATTTGGGCAAGAATTTGAGGCAAATTTTAGCTGTTTGCACGTAAAAATAAATTGAAGTTAATCTTTTACAATTTCTTGAGCAAGAACTTAAATTTCAAAGCCCGGACCTATCTATTTTCCCAATTGTCAAATGATTATGTTGCAGTGCGCACGTCTAATCGGGTAAAGCTACACACGAAACCTATTTCTCCTAATGGTAATGTAATAAAAGCTGTGTTTTTAATGTTAAGAAACAACAATTATTCAAAAAGGAATTCGGCAGAATTAGTGGTGACCTTAAAAAACATGGAAATTGGTAAATTATCGTATAAATAATATTTATTTATTTGATAATAACATATTACAGTCAATGTTTGTCCAATTACAATGTTATGTTTGAACAATACCTATTCTATAATTAACATACATAATACATTCTCACATATACAATAACATGCATATACTTAGTAATTACCTAAATATAGTCGATTTTGCCTATATTAATAAACAAAGCTAATGTTAATATGTTTTTTAGATTATTCCTTATATTATCTTTAAATCTGTGTAACTTATCTCCAATTATATGACGGCAATTTTCTAAAGAATTATAGTTTTTACCTATTCTTATAGTTCACAATTTCGAGCGAGAGTTCAATAGGAAACGTATTTCTATTTCTCAATCGGGTAAAAGATGACGGAATAACTGATTGATTGTTAATTCAGGTAGTTACTGACACCCAACAGGTATTAAGCTCTTCGGCTAAGCATTACGGCCTTAGATGCAAGGCCCTCTTTGATGCAAATAATTTTTGCTCGCACGGTACAAAAGAAAAAATATTTATTTATTATTAATTATATAGAAGCGGGAGGCGTGACACCAGGAGAACGATGAAAAAGGCGAGGCGATAAGATGAAGTGGGGGGAATATAAATTACCTACTTCTGTTTGCTTGGCGATATGTAATATTTTTACTTTCTCCAATTATATTTAATTATCTTGATAGACTAAATTTAAAATTCTTTATAATGTCTTTTAGTTTATCTTTACTGGCCGTTCAAGATATTAGCGATGTAGTAGCTTTAAAAATAATATGTGATGAACTAAATAAGCCCGCCCTAAGGCGAATAGAAGAGTGGAAAGAAAATAGTCAAAGTTGGAATTTTTGCATGTTAGATGTACATGACACAAAGTTAGGTTTTATTTATGACTCAGCGGGAGGTAGGTACAGATTTATTCTACTATTTGTAAAAAAAAGCACATTTATTTTCCTACATTGTTGAGCTGACTTGTAACTTTAAGAACGTGTAACGACCTAATTGAAGAACCTAATTCGAAATTCACAAAGTCTTATTAGTTTAAAACGCCGTAGGCGTGCTTGCCTCCTAGCCGCGCTTTGCGTCATGCGAAAAATGTTACTACGCTTCCTGAAACCCATAATTATTTCTGGGTTTTACTATTGTCTTTCCCGAAAGCATTGACTACAGGGGATACATTTTTCAGAATGCCTCGGCAACAGGGCCGGATTAACCACTAGGCCAAATAGGCCATAAACTAAGACGCCACGAAGGAAATGGGCTTTTTAACGAGTTTCAGTGTACCTATAATAATTATTAATTTATACATTTAAATCACTATTGAAACTATGGCATAATTGCTAATTATCATACCTATAAAGTATAAAGAACATTCCAATCTAAACAAAAATATTCTAAATTAAAATATTAAGACTATTTAGTTATCAGATCTCGTGAAATCAACTTCCTTCAACGACATTATTCAAAATTTCTCGAGTCAAAAATGTCGAAAAAGACATTTCTAGTATCTTAAGGTGGGAGTATCAACATGCTTGCCAACCTATCTATAACCTATTTCGCGTAGATTTATTTATGTTTTCTAGCTTTTACACAAAATTTAAATAAAATCAGTATCGACTTAATATTCTATAGGTAATAATTGACATATTTAATAAATATCAAGGAAATTAAACGACGTTGAGAATTCCACCTTAATACTCTTAAAAGTATGTCGTTATTTTAAAAATTACCTTTAATAAAAGTTTTTGGGCATTGGGTCACGAAAACTGTTCCTTTATGACCTTTATATTTTTTGCTCAAAATTATTTGTTGATGTCATTGATCTCGTTAATAACGAGTCGTTATTGATATGATGTTTTAGAATTTTTTTTTAATTTTGGAAACTACCAAACTCTTCTTAAGTTATGATATTTTAAGTTAATTGTTTTATTCATTTCACATTTTGTAAACATTAATCATTAATGTTAAGTTGTTTGTTTATACTTCTATTTTTTGTTTTATAATTTTCCCTGAGTACCTACTTACATGTATTGTACGTTTACTACAATTAAATTAATCTATGAGTTTTTTTTTTCAACAAAACGTGCAAATTTCCGCTTGCAAAACATATTTTTACGAGACTACGTTTAGGCACAAATTTGATCATCCGTCTCATGACTCGCTCAATCCATTTCAAAATTGAAAAAAATAGGCGCGAAAATTTGTCTGGCCCAAGGCGTCAAACGACCTTAATTCGGCCCTGCTCGGCTAGGTTCCGATAAAATGCGATCTGGACAATAATGGATTTATAAATTAATAAAAGCTTAGAAAGAAATATGCGTAAATTTGACAAAATTTCTTTTTATGTTTTTATTATTATATCAATTAATTTTTTTTTACTTAAAACTGTCGATAATTGCTACTCAGACACGGGTATTTAGCCATTTTTTGGAGAAAACGAAAGTTAAACGAAATATTGATCAAGAAATGAAATGGCGAATGAGTAACTAGTGTTTGTTGTAGTGTAGCCACTATGGGCAGTTTTTATAATGCTATGTCATTTTTCAGTGGCTAATATAGAACTAGTTTCACTAATGGAAAGCCCCGAAGATACAAGAAGTGACTGTGAAGCCTTAATAGCAAATTTTTTAGTAGGCGATACTAGTTTGCAATTGGTAAATATGGTTCTAAAAAAAGATGCAAACCTACAGTTTTTGCATGAAAAAATTGCCGACTTGATTAGTGAAGAGGAGATGGTGCTACTTTGCATGGATTTTTCAAAGTCTTATAGAATTGATGGTAAGTCAAAAAGATAATATCCTTTAGTTTAAGAAATTTAAAATGACTTCAAAATTGGACTTTGTCCGGCATGCAGGTTTCGCCACCTATATTTCGAAAACTACTGGACCGATTTGGATATAGGTCGGTAGGTACTAACAAGTGCGGAAAGATACACTTTTCCACACGTAACATTTGTTACTCGAACTCGCGTAGCAGAGTTTGGTTTAGCAGTCGAGAGCGGAAGAGTGAGTTTTCGCATGAGTTAGGATTAACCTTTTTCCTACAAGCATTTTTAGAAGAATTTTATTTTAAAATTTTATGCGTGCAAAAAAAAAAATCCGCACGGCGTGTGGTCCTTTCTTTCAAACTGCGTGTGAATAAACGGCAAATCGGGCACGCTTGTAGGAAAAAAAAGGTTTGTGTTGTAGGATATTTTCCAAAAGTAAAAATGGTAAAAAAGTTATCAAAAGTATCTAAAATCTAATATGGCGAATCCAAGATGGTGGCAAAAAATTATTTATCACACGTCTACGGATATAGTGTTTCGAGCATAGGCAGCGACTTTTAAAAATGTGTATGGGTGCTGGAGCATGTCCCTTCTTAATTCCTTCTTAAAAGATGCGCCGCAGGCAAATTTTTTCAGGTCCCACGCCTTTTTTTTGGGCTATTAAAACTTAATTTGATTCTACGTTTCCATAGCCCGACCCGTAGAAATAAAGAAATTTTGCACAAATAAAACGAGATTTTAAAAACTTGCTAAATAAATTTTATCAAAAATTTAAAAATTGAACACATGATTAAGTATTTATTACCAACACAAAACACAAATATACTGTAGTACCTATACTAGGTAGGTATTGTGTATTATCATCATTAAACTTTTTAAAATGGTGTTATTGAAATCAACTGTTTTTCAATGCAAACGTATTTTGGCGAACAGCTCGATTTATAAATATATCAGCGACTTCTTTAAGGTCCAAATCATCTGCTATTTCTCGGTTTATGTGCACTACAATTTGATTATTCAGTCTTTGCTGGGTCATAGTACTATAAATAATATAAGTTTTTATTCTCCTTAATGCTGGAAATGATCTTTCGGCGGTTCATGTCGATACTGGAATAGTTACAACGAGTTTTTACCAATTTAATAATTTCAGATTTGATACTCCAGACACACTTACCTTATCATTAATAAAACCAGCAAAAAAATCGAACACATGACTGACACTATTGATAACTTAACACAACTTAGATTTTAATGAAATGCGTTTAAATAAGGGCTTCAAGCTCCATACATACAATACATAGCATACACAACTCAACTAAATGAACTGAGTCTGGGACTCTGGGATTCCCCGAAATCCAAAGTGCGCGAAACAGAACAGCGCCCCGCCTCCATTTTCGCCAATTAAACATCCACCCGACTCGCTGATTGGACAGCAACGCGCGGGCCCGTGAGATTAGATATAGTCAGATCTGGTCTTAACGTGCGGGTCCAAAGGTCACTGATCATATGCGTCAAATCAGACAACACAGAGGCTATCAAAATGTTGTGAGATTATTTACAAATATACCGAAGGAAGGAAAAATAGTTTCATTATTTTAGCTATCGCAAAGATAGCCACATATACCTAATATTGTTAGTTTTGTAAAAATTATGTACAGGGGAGTTGAAAAATTATATAATAGTTAATTATATACCTACTGTACCCTTTAATTAAAAACGACAATAATAAACAGTACAATTTATTTTAACAATTTTACTACTAAAACCTAAAAATACAATGGCATTTAGTCTAATAAACTATTTCGATAATGAAAGAAAAAGAGGAAATTCGCAAACCAATATGCAGGAAACCGTAATGAAAACAATGGGAATTAGTTTAAGAACTATGCAGAATAATGTGCATGAAAAAAAAGCATAATATAACACCCAAGAATACTAAAAAATGTGAACGAAAAACACCGTTTATAATTATAGCCTAAAAACTCTCATCGTCACTTATAAAATCTGAAAAGTCCTTGTCGTCTTCGAATGAAGCAATTATCATTGGCGCTACTTCGACATCTAGTACTTGTTCTCGATCCCACCAATCCCTTATTAATATTTCTGTATGTTCCACCGATTTCTTCCAGTACTCTTGTGTAATATGATGTAACGAATCTTGCCAAACTATTTGTACTTGGTCGGATTTAAGACCATCACCTACATGTTTTTCATAATAAGACTTTGCACCAGCCCATATTAATTATATTGCGTTAAACTGGCAATGATATGGCGGCAGTCGTAGAACCTCATGACCATATTCACGAATATTTCATCTACCGCGTATATTTTGGGTTTTTTAAGAGGCTTTGCTATTGAAAGGAGTTCCGATTTAAGCATACTTGGTAAAGGATTTTGGTTGTGTTTTTCCAGCCACTCATAAATATCACTTTTCCTTCAAGTTGAAGTAGGCTGTTTATTTAAAATTATTGAATGATATGATGCATTATCTAATACAATTAAAGACGGAGCATCCAAATTTGGTATCAATTGAACTTTTAACCATTTTTCAAACATTTCGCAATTCATATTATCATGATAGTCAGCACTTTTTGATGTTGAAGAAAAAAATTAAACTCGCACCTGCAACATATCCTGTTGCAGAACCGGCATGCAAAATAACAAAACGCTTTCCCGTACCGCACCCCTTTTTTCTTTTAACACTTTTTATAGACTCATCTTGCCAAGATTTTGAACCACTTCCATTCGAAAATATCCACGTTTCGTCTAAAAATACCACTTTTCTAAATTTCGATTTGTAATTGTCCGTATATTTTTTTAAAAACTGAACACGCTGACTCACTATCTGTGGCTGCTCACATAAAAATCTTCGGTTACAGTCTTTTTTATAGCGAAAACCTAAATTTTTTATTAATTTTGATAACGCTTCAAGTCCAATTTCCAAAACACCCCGAATTTTTAATGTTTTTTGTAAAACTGGAAGAGTTACATTGGTTTTTGATTTGTATAAATCGTAAATCACATTTCGAACTCCCATTTTAATATTTTCGCTTAAATCCTCAGTCAGCTTTCTTCGTTTACACTTTTTAGTATTCTTGGGTATTATGTTATGTTTTGTTTCATGCACAATTTTCTGCACAGTCCTTAAACTAATTCCCAGTACTTTGGCTACTGTTTCCTGAATATTGGTTAACGAATTTCCACTTTTTCTTTCATTTTCGAAATAGTTTATCAGATTAAGTACCATTTTTTTTGATTGGGGATGCAAAAACCCAGAAAATTGTTTAATTTTCTCACAAACTGTCAAAGTCACAAAACTGACATCTTTAAATCAACTAAGGTGGCAAGTACAAACTTTTGTGAATCGCTGAAAATAAAATACATATCCTTGTCTTTCATGTCAAAATTACATAAGTCTGTCTCATTTATCTTACGTATTTTATTTAGAGGGTAAAATTAAACGCAAGTAAAGAAAACAAAAACTGAGAGTATGTCTTTCTTGAATCGTATGACCCGCACGATAAGACCAGATCCGACTATAGTTGCAAAATGTTGCGTTTCCGATTTAATAAATCACAAATAAATATGACAGTGACAGTCATAACAACAACAACAATTATTAAATTATTAGATATTATTGTCATTGTGGTGCGGATAAAACAACTAAGTAACGCACGCAATACCTATATGCGGTTTTAAATAATAGCTTTTGTTGTGATTTTTTTTATCCTTACCTTGACGGAAATTATATTAATTTGTATGGGTGCTCCGCACCCATAGCACCCATGGAGTCGGCGCCTATGGTTTCGAGGTTGTAGATTACTAATTGAAAATTTAAAAAAAATAACAATATGACTAAACAAGTTTTTTTCATTTCACAATTGTGATGAAAGGTGAACGAGAATTGCAAATATTATTTACTGACGGATTCAATATGGATTCAAGATGGCGTCGAAAGAGTTGTCATTATACGATTTTAGCAAACGTGTTTGGGGTTATTCGAATTTAAATATAAATTTTTAAGGTAATTAATGGTGAAAAAATATTTTCATGGTATAGTTTTAATGAAACTTTGTATAAAGTCGCCACAGTGGATCTTTGCCCGTGCGTCATCAATCAACGATCAGGACTCAACGTGGTTAATAACTCTGCATCCTTGTTTATTACAGTAACAAGTTTGAATAAAAGCATAAAAGAACGTCTCCAAGATTCCGCAATAATATAATGTGCTAGACAAGAATAAAACTATAAACGTCAATTAATAACTTTTTTTATTTGTTTAGTTGACTACCGTTGTATTTTAGAACGTCATTGTCAACCTTATTTTGATCTGCCAATCTAATTCGTATTTTGTAAATCTGTGTGCCTTAAAGCTGTGTGCTTTTTCTAAAAATAGTTCTTTTTAGAGCTAATTATACCCACCATCTGTTTTGGCGGTAAGTATTTATGGACTTTTATAATACCTAATTTATTTATTTTAAATATTCTAACCGTGAAAGTTCTTTGAAAAGTTTACGGCAGTGGCTAAATTCCCTTAAATGAAAGGATGTTAAAAATTTGACTTTTGCGATTTTAATAGTCAATAAAACACCAAACTTTTCTAGATTTTAAGCTTTAAAAATAATGTATTAACATTTGTTTGTCAATTTCTTTTAGATAATAGAGAATGCCGGGCAAAACTTAAAATAAATAATAATTTTTCGGAATATTATGTAGGTACGTCAAACGGTAGGCAGGCACGTCCATTTTATGAACTTAACTTAGTTTTGACTTTTTTCGTCTCGTAATTTTGATTTGATTCATACGATTTTGATGACGTAAAAGTGATGACGCACGGGAAAAGAACCACTGTGGCGACTTTATGAGAATTTTTATTGCGGTGGATTACGAATATTTAATTACTTTTAAAAATCAAAGACGTATCCAATATGGCGTACGAATATTTAAAAATAAGAAAATTTAAAGTTGTAACAAAAAAATATAATATACTGGGGGTATCCATTAACAAAATGATATTTTACTTTTCTCTCTCTATTTTCCTCAGAAATACGATATTCAATGTTTTAAAAATATCATTTATAATTCAAAGAAGTACCTAGTATATTTCTCAAAGAGACCTGAATTAAAACAAAACACAGTCGGCGTCTCATGAAATTCCTTGTTTTTTTTTTATCATTTGAAAGGTGACATATGTTTCGCCCTTATAACGGGCATCATCAGACCTAAAAGTGTATAATAGAAAACCTAAGGATTTTTCTTACCTAACATTCAAACAAAAAATCAATATTAAAAACAGTAAAAATATGTAATAAACATTACAGATAAAAGCAAGTAACTAGCCTAAGAGTTTACAGTAAGGTAGGGATTCGGTGGTAATTATTGTGACTGTAAATTTTTGATTTGCTGCCAACCAAATTTTTTTCTTGAAACCGGCATCATGTACAGGTTGTCCAGTTTTCGTATGTTTTACGGGTTATCTGCGTTATTAGTAAAGATAGAAGGTTGCGGTTTTCGCGGCACTGTATTACTTTTTTGAGAAACAAACGATGCCACAAACAGAATTTTCATAGCCCCCTTAGTTTTTTAAATACAGGGTGTTTTTGAAAATTTTGCATTTTGGGACACCCACAGTATCTCGGTTACGCTGCAACTTATCAAAAACGTAAAAAAATGAACTTGTTAGTTTTTTTTACGTAGAATCCAGTGGCGTAGTCAGATTTTTTCTATGTTTAATTGTTTTTGAGAAAAAGAGCAAACTTGCATTTTTTTAAATGGGACACCCTATATATTTTTAGCTATTATGATTCAGTTTATCACAAGCTTTTTAAAAATATATAATACTTTATAGCTGTGTTCGATGTGAAGCTCAAAATTTACATTTTTCAACAAACTTACATTTTTTTTAAATGGCACACCGTATAAATTTTAAGATTAAACAATTCAGATTGTCACAAGCTTCTCACAAATATAAACACTAATTTTAAAAATATATTCCTATAACAATAACTTTTATAAATATAAATAACAATTAACTCAGTTGTGTTATACGTTCAAAAATTAAAAACTACAATTATTTGGGTGATTTAGGAAACTGTCTCATAAATATTGCTCAAACTGTTCTCGATTATGCCTAAGACATGTTTCACACATTGTTCTGATTCGCCTCAGTGCGTTTAAAATAATAAAAGGTCGTGCCTGTAACTCTCTAAAGGCTCTTTCAGTGGCTTCTCTTAAATCTGCCATCGTTTGGTACTGGACGGTATAAATTTTATTTTGTAGGTAGCCCCACAAAAAAAAATCCAAAACCGTTAAATCGGGTGACCTGGGTGGCCACCTTACAGGTCCATGTGTTCCAATCCAGCGGTCAGGAAAATTATTGTTAAGATATGCTCTTACAATATTAAGATGAGCTAGGGGCACATTCTCTACTATTTCGGGCACAATGTTTTCCAAAATTTCTAAATATTTATTTGCAGTAAGACCACCTTCAAATATATTATATAAAATTTTACTTCCCAGTATGAAGCATGAAACGCTAAACCCAAATCTGCCTTGCCGTTCCCGTGGAAATATAACATGTTAATTTTCCTGGCACCAAAACCTAGTATTTTGCCGATTAAATATACCGGCACTGGTAAAATAACTTTCATCAGACCATATAATCGTTCTTTCAAAATGATTTTCTCTATTAACATTTTGTAAATACCAATTACAAAACTCTACGCGGCGCTCTGAGTCACCGAGATGTAAATTTTGTACAACATGAAATTTGTATGGCTTAAACTTATGTTTTTTTAGAATAGTTTGAACCCTTGATTTTGTAACACCAACAGAACCTTCCACTGTTCTACAAGAACTACTTTGATTTGTTTCAATTGAAGCCAAAACGTTTACTTCATCAATGTCCTGGTTTTCCTTATTGTAAATACTAGGTCGGGGTTTGGAAAATGAGCCGACTTCAATTAAGTTTGATTTTATTTTTAAAAATATTCTTTTATCTGGCTGTCTTCTTTCTGGGAATCTGCGAATATTACGTTTTTATAAATTTTAAAATATGATGAAAAATATAAAAAGATGCACATACCTGTTAAAATAAACTTCTAAAGCTTCATCAGAATTTTCGTTACACTGAATATAACAAACGAACATATCATACTTTTCATAATTCTCGAATTTTGCATTCGCAGCCATAATTAAGAAAAAACTGCTATTTATCGAAACTGAATAGAAATAACGAACAGAAAATGGATAACCTATTTTGACAGTAAATAAAGATTTTTTCAGATAACAAGCCTGTCATCTTTTGTTTTCTTAAATACCCGTCATGGCCTACTAAAAAAAAATGAATATTTGTTGAAAAATGTAAATTTTGAGCTTCACATCGAACACAGCTATAAAGTATTATATATTTTTAAAAAGCTTGTGATAAACTGAATCATAATAGCTAAAAATATATAGGGTGTCCCATTTAAAAAAATGCAAGTTTGCTCTTTTTTTTTCTCGAAAACAATTAAACATAGAAAAAATCTGACTACGCCACTGGATTCTACGTGAAAAAAACTAACAAGTTCGTTTCTTACGTTTTTGAAAAGTTGCAACGTAACCGAGATACTGGGGGTGTCCCAAAATGCAAAATGTTCAAAAACACCCTGTATCTAAAAAACTAAGGGGGCTATGAAAATTCTGTTTGTGGCATCGTTTGTTTCTCAAAAAAGTAATACAGTGCTCGAAAACCTCAACCTTCTATCTTTACTAATAACGCAGATAACCCGTAAAACATACGAAAACTGGACACCCTGTACAATGGGCATCTTCATTAAAATCGAATTCATCGTGTTCAGCATTAACATCTTGAATTAGAAATTAGAAAAATACATTACAATAATAAAAATCTTCCCAGAGGGTCACAGCCCTAACCCAGAGACAATTAAAGAGCCTCCGCGAAAGCAGAAAGTTTAAAAACATGAAATCAAAACCTTATTACGTCATCCCATTATCCGCGCAACTATTTTATTCGTCAGCCTCGATGGATAAGATTGCTGTCTTTGTTTTGATAAACTATATGAACAGAGAAGAACATCTTAAAAGTAAAAAACAACCCGCTCGAAATTCAGGTAGATGCTGCGTTCGACCTTACATTCAGCTTGTTTCCATGGGTCGAGGCAGATGTGACGTCAGTGAGTTTATTCCCGTGTTTTTATTAAAGACCGTATCTTATTTATTTTATTTGTAAATAATTGAAAATTTTAAAAACTGAAACCGTAAAAATTTTTATTTTTTTCTTTCTCTATGCGATAGGATAAAAATCAAAATTTAGTAAAAAAAGGCCATTCTTAATAGTTACTAATTGAGTCCATTTAAGCTCAAATAAAATCCAAAAGTGGCAAGTTCGGCAACAATATTATTCTAGAGTAAAAATTGATATATTTTCACGTTATATGAAAAGGAAAGTCGGTTGTACGCAAAGACTTCTAATAAATAAGGAGACAAAACATTTCATTCATAAAACGAGATTTGTTTACAATCATACATCCTTGGGCAAAATGGCAACGCTGTATGCTTTAGACTATTAGGATATATTAATCCGGTGTTAGAATAATCCAGTTTTTTACACACCACTCACTGGCGATCCTTTTGTGAGCTAAGAAATAACACTCAATAGTTATATTTTCACAAAAACACACTATGTTACATAGAAAATATTTATAAACCAACAGCCTACCAACACCGCGCGGTTCGAAAATGAATGAACCCCCCCGCCATGATTGCTGCTACAAGGCCGCCGCGTAGTAAAAATATTCGTAAAATGGAGTAAAGCGGCCATACATTGTTGTCATATGATCTCCCTAAAACATTATAATTTGATGTACTAAATTTGGAAATAAATAATTTTAGGAGTAGTAAATTTTTAAAAAACGCACACATATATTTAATATATTATTTTAACTTAATAGGTACGCATCACAAATGGATCTAACATAATCAATATAACCTTCGTTGTCAAACACAGGCAGTAGATCTAAGGAAATCAGCTTAAGTTTGTCATCATTGATTTATGCTAAAACGTTTTCGGATCGGGACCAAACGTAAACACTGGGGTCTCCTTGTATTAGAAGTCGTTGGTTGTACGCCGTATTTTAACAAATGAAACATAATTTTTTGTATTCAGCGTAATTTTATTGCTATTGCCTAGCGCTTTCGGCCCATTATGAGACCATCATCAGGGCTTAGGTTCTAAAAGAAAAACACAAACAAGAGTAAAAAACAGCTGGAACAAACTACGTGAGAATACTTACTCGTCAAATTATGTCCAGGAGACAAGAATCATACCAAGAGATATTTGAAAATTTTTAAACAAATTTTTTTGGTACGGTTTCAAATTGTAAACAACACCTGACTGATATTTGCATTTGACACATGGACACAAAGTGGTGAGGGACATCTCAGATAACCTTTCTGTTTTCTGTTATTCGTCATTTTGTGTATAGTAACTACGTTTTTATCTGAGATGTCCCTCACCACTTTGCGTCCATGTGTCAAATGTCAGTCAGGTGTTGTTTATAATTTGAAACCTTACAAAGAAAATTTGTTTATAAATTTTCAAATATCTCTTGGTATGTTTCTTGTCTCCTGGACATAATTTGACGAGTAAGTACCTATTCTCACGTAGTTTGTTCCAGCTGTTTTTTTACTCCTGTTTGTGTTTTTCTTTTAGAACCTAAGCCCTGATGGTGGCCTCATAATGGGCCGAAAGCGCTAGGCAATAGCAATAAAATTACGCTGAATTCTGAATACAAAAAATAATGTTTCATTTATTTTCAAGTTGTTTCATTGTGAAAGCTGGTGGACGTTTTGTCGGTTTGTTATAGTAAAGAGAATAAAATGTCTATCTTGCTCTGTCGCCCTAGGGTTGTAACATCTGCACCATTAGTTTTTTTTTATTATTAAGCTATCAATTATATTTTAAACCTCTAATGATTAGTTTATTCTAAATAAAATTAATATACTCGTGTATTGCTTATTATTTTTATTCTTTCGCCTATCTCCGAAAAATAATGAATAAAAGTTATTAGCGATTCTTTTCTTATCAGTTGTCGATTTATCTTTAATTTTGATAACGTTTATATTTTAAGTTTTGTGATTATTATTACAGATAAAGGCGTGTAAAGAAATTAATACAAAATGAACTTGACGCTAGTTAAAAAAAGATCGATCAAGATTCAACGTTGCCGACTTCTGTTCTAGTGTGATTCATTCCCGTTTTACTGTCGCTGCATTCTCCCTCCATAGCAGCCAATACGTTCCGATAGCGAAGCACCCACCGCGATGTTTCATGTTTTCGTTTTCTATCTTGGCTGAATTTTTCAGGTCATCGTAGATGCGGTAAAATTATCAGCAATAAAAACAAATTATTTAAAATAATTGTGGCATTTTTAAAAGCAATAATTAGTTAGTTAACGACATAAAATTAAATACCGGGTGTTTCTCAAAATACGTTCACCCCTATAACTTTTTTATATTTATAGATATTAAAATGAAATAGATTTTGCTTAAACGGTGAGTCATGCATTTATTGGCATAATTTTCAATTTGTTAGCACTTCCGGTTTGACCGGAAGTGACCTTTGACTTTAATATTTTAAATGGGACATCTTGTATATTTTTACTTATTTGGGTTCAGCATAACATTATGAGTGAAATGACACCTCACTTCACTTGTCATTTTTTGACGTGTTATAACATTTTTATGTTTATTTTCAATCTGGAGTGCTACAAATTAATTAACTTTCTAAATTCCACAAGCCTTTAAAAAATGAAAATTTGTTTTCTTGACGTTTACTCCATTTTTCCAAATGGAACGATGGTGGTTCACTAGGATATTTAAAACCAGCATTTTTTTCCAACAATTTGATACCATACACTTCTATGCTATTTTAAAATTGACACTGAAAAATTTGCCTTAAATCCCAATCGCAAATTTAAAAGCGTTATGCAATATTGCCGCCCTCTCTTTTCTAAAGAAATATAAAGGCGGCTTTGAAAAACAATGGAATTGTTTTGAAAAGCAATATGACTTTAATTTAAAGTTGTAATGTCATTAGTTAATAAAACATACAATCTTGCGGCTTTAGAAGAATTTTTCTGGTCATTCCAAAAATTAGGAGCATATCAATTTGTTCATTTCTAGTAAAACTAACCATTTTATCTGATTTGCAATGTAAGTTTAATAAACTAATGACATTACAATTTTAATTTAAACCCATATTCGTTTTGAAAACCATTCTATTATTTTTCAAAGCCGCCTTTATATTTCTTTAGAAAAGAGAGGGCGGCAATAATGCATAACGCTTTTAAATTTGTGAATGGGACAAATTTTTTTGTGTCAATTTTAAAATAGCATAGGAGTGTATGGTACTAAATTGTTGAAAAAAAAATGCTCGTTTTAAAAAAACTACCATCGTTCCATTTGGAAAAATGGAGTAAACGTCAATAAAACAAGATTCCATTTTTTAACCCTTTCGCTGCGGGCTGAAAAAGCAAGCAATACGTCTGGGCGGAGAAAAACAAAAATATTATTAACAAATACATATTTTCTAAATTGATTTTATAAAGTAAAATCATATTTTGGTATTTTCTCCTAATTTTTTTTGAAGACGCGCATGAGTGCTTTCCGCCTATTCTCATGGAATTCCATTATTATTATAATTTTTTATGACAAAAAAAAACTTCATAATATATTATTATTATATTCATAATAATGAAATAAAATCTTTATTATACGTAAGTATATAATATATACAGGAGAGCGCACATGTGCGTCCGCCGCCACCAGAGAAGAGAGGCTTTGACGCACAAGCGAGCTTTCCGCGCTCAAAGTGTTAAACGGTTGTGAAACTTAGAAAGTCAATTATTATGACCTAATTTTAATTTTCATATACTTCCTCGACTATAAATTAACAGATTTAATTAATTTGTAGCACTCTAGATTGAAAATAAAAAATAAACATCATAATGTTATAACTATGGAGGACTTGAGGTAGGAGGCCGATCGCGATGCATTGGATTCGGTCCCAAATTAGCATCGGTAATTCAGCTTTACGAGTTGCCGTAAGATGGCGCTCGTGTTCGAAGTGGGCTATCAAATAAATTGTTTCTTATGGACGCGATAACTATTTTTATTTAAATTAGTTCTTTAAGGAAGAAATAAGGACTTTTATATGAATTTACACTTACTTTGTTATACTTATTAGTAAACTCGGCCTGTATAAAGTTCCAACGATGCTTGGTTTTTAAAATACAGGGCATTAAACATTCTAGCTATACCTTTGGAGCTAGAAAGAGACTTATTTGGCTGCGTTTTCTCTCTGAAAAAGATCCTGTCTTACACCCCGACACAAAGCAAACTCTACTTTTATAAATTGTACCATTATTTATTATAAATATGGAAATTAATTACAATACAACGTTATTTGTCTTGTCTTGCCTTCAAACATTATTTGTTATTTCGAAAAATAAAATGTCAATTGTCAAAAGTAAAAGCACAGAAAAATAAAGGGTTTAAGTAAAAGTTAAAAACTATGGAGGATCTAGTTTTCCATATTAAAAACGAAGAAGAAGAAGACAACATCAGCCCACTTCGGACGCGAGAGCCATCTATCGGCCAATAGCGAACTAACCAAAAAACCGGGACAGAATTTGAAAATGCTGCCATTGTCGATCGGCCTCCTACCCTATAGTTCTCCATAGTTATAACACGTTAAAAAATGACAAGTGAGGTGTCATTTCACTCATAATGTTATGCTGAACCCAAATAAGTAAAAATATACAAGATGTCCCATTTAAAATATCAAGGTGACTTCCGGTCAAACCGGAATTGCTAACAAATTTAAAATTATGCGAATAAATGCAGACTCATCTCTTAAGCATAATCTCAAAATTTCATTTTAATATCTATAAATATAAAAAAGTTATAGGGGTGAACGTCTTTTGAGAAACACCCGGTATACCCAGGAAAAATAATTCGAAAAGGAGCGGCACAACGTACAACCCAAACGAAATTCCAAATATTAATGAATTACTGACATCAATATATCCTGCATTTCTGTAGCAGAAAATAAATGGTCCCCTCTTTGGCCTTATAATGCGTTGTTCAGGTCGCACGCCGGCAACACTGATTGATCTGTTGTCTTTATTGCGGGCATCTAAACATATTGTTTACTCTTTCATACTCACATAAAATGACACTGTAATTTGGATTTTGCCTGTAGTGTATGTATAAAGTTTGAACTACCCGTAGACATATATCTTTAGATCAGCAAACAAGAATCACGAAAGTGACAAAAATTCTCATTTAACGAATCGGAAGATAGACAGGTTGAAATTTGAAATGCACGTTTTACTACAAGCTAATGTTTGCAAAATAAAATCATATACATTTAGGTACCAGCCCTACTAATTATTTACGCTTTCAAGCCGAATCAATAGAGACTTTTTGCACCTCTCAATTCGTCATTCTTGTGTGGTTATGGTTATTCTGAGCATGCGCAATGTCGGAAAGGTGATCCGCTATGGTTAATAACCATAACGGACTCCGTTAGTTACGGAAGGATAAGGAAGAGCTTATCGTTATCCTTATGGTTATGCTTAAACTGCATGGTTGCTGGAACATACAAAAGTTATGAAGCATCATTGCTATGAATTAAAATTGTGATAAGCAATTAATTAAAATCCAAAGCAATAGTAGCTTTACATTAAAATATACAACTTAATCAAATTATTGTTAGGTTAGGTATTTTATTTTGTTTAGGTGTGCCGGCGCCAAATTAATAACTACAGACAGAACGTATAGGCGCTGCAAAATCTCTGGTTTTAACAGTGGCGCTACTCGTTATGTTTAATAAAGTTAACCATAACGGAGCTAACAACTGATATTAATTTAAGAGGTGCAAAAAGTCTCTATTAAGTAACGAATTTAAATCAAACAAGCCGCATAAATTCTCTAATATCTTTAAACTAAAACGCAAAGATGGTTACAGAAAAATATTTAACACCAACAAGAGCAGAAAATACAATATATTCCGCACTGTAAACAATAACAATGGAGTCGAGCCGAGCGGGTTCTCTTCATTAGACATTTACCTTTGATACGTACAGTTTATCTTCTGCGCAAACAAAACTTAAGTTTTATAGGTGAAAAAATACGTCAGAGCGCACGGCTTTTCTGGTCAATGTATTTCCTTCTAGCAGCATTGGGCATGCGCACAAACCTCTTGTTATCGGCCTGACCTTCTTTAGCGACATGCTCAAAATACACTCCAGAACCGGCTCGGCTCCATTTTTGTTGTTGAATTTTAAGATTCCTCTGTGGATTCCTTGTTTATTGTAGGTGTTTAATATTTACGGATTTCTAGTTTTCGTGTCAATTTGTCAATTGATAATGTTGCAGTGCGCATAATATATCCTGGATCCGCCACTGCTCTCTTCAATACAGCTGACCATCTTTTTTTGTTGAAAATGATCCAACACATCACCTCATAAATTTTGGCACGATATGAGAATACTGGAAACATAATTTTTTTTTAACAAGTTTAACCATAGCTCCACCGCGGTAGCGGCAACTTGCTGATTACCGAACAGTAATCAACTCCTAAAAACGAAATTTATTCGGAATAAAATTCCTACAGCGCTAAACCCGTTTATTATTATATAATTTAAATAATTCGATATTAATTTTTTTTCATAAACATAACACAGGGACATTTTATTTTAGAACAATCTTTGAGGTTGGGCGGTCTTCAACCCATCTTCTCGGCTAGCACAAATACTCATTTTCCAATGTTAAAGAAGGAGAATCGTTCTAGTCACATATCAAACATATTGACAAATTCTGAAGTAAGAAAAAACCTTACTGGCTATAAAAACATCATCAGCAGAGGAATAACCCACCTAGCTATACCAAACGGATGGTCTTGGGGTGGACCTGTTTCTCCATACTGTCCCGTTTGGATAGAGTTATTTTTAAGTAGCCAGTCTGGCAGTACTACATTGTGATATTTACTTGTGTTGATTATGTTTATTTGTTTTATAGATTTTTTATTTATACTTTAAAAATAATGATGATTGTGATCAAAGACGAAATTCACCATATCAGTGAAATTCAGTATTGTTATGCCGACATTGTCGTTGTCCAGGTGTGAATATTTTATGATTTCTAGATAATCATGACAAAGAGAGTTTAAAAAATAATATAATTGCACAGATAGTATAATAAAGATAATGTACATAAAATTGTTTTTGTTTTGGAGTTCGAGCACCAGCAGCATATCTCTGCATATCGTAAAGCACTGGAACGGGGCGTGAATATGAAGAGTATTTTAGCTTTGCTATAAAATTGATTTATAGTCAAATAGAACCGGCTCATTCGTCATTGATCGCCGACATCTTATGCGCGACATTGATAGCAGTACCTACATTGTAATATTTTATACATCCAATAAGTGAACTTGTATTATATTTAGTGCGCTGTATGATTGGTGGGAACACTAAGTCCGTTTCTTCCCCTTGTTCCATCATACGAGTTCCCATTTTAAAAACGTTATTTATATAGGACACAACATAAATCTATAAATATTTTCAGAAAGTTTGTTTTATAGTCATTGTTTTGTGTTAAAATTAATAGAAGTAGGGATGCATGATGTCATGGGTCCCAAGGCAGTGAGGCTACGTCATTAGAGCCTATACGGAGATGAAGCTTACATCAGGTAAAATATGATAGCTGTCATTTGCCGACCTTATTTATTTATTTACGTATAAACAATTACATGTAAATTACAAAAAACCCTATAAGTATATTGAATTACAGAATTAAATAAAAAAAAGTTCTATTAAATTTCATAAAGGAGGAGCTGATATATCAAAACACAATAAAGACCATCATAGGCTATACCAATGATCTGCTAGCTATAGATGAAGCAATAACAAATGAATAAATTGACAAAATCGTATCCCATTCTGAAGTAACTCCTGTCCCCAATTGCGCCCCTCCACTTTGTTTGCCAAACGTATGCTCTTAAAAGTAGGTAACACAATAATGATAGTACCTAATAATACTAAACTTCTTTTATTGAGAACAAATAATCTACAATTTCAAAAATAGAAATACTATTTCATAATACCCATAAACATATAGCCATAAATCTATAGGTTTTACCTTTTTGCAGAAGAGAAAAATATGACGTTATATGGTAAATTTAAATCTTTGCCTAAAACCCATAGACATTTCCCTTAAACATTATGCAGTTTGGCAACGTAAAAGAGGCCGCGTTCCTATTCGTCAGACTTTTTCATTCATAATTTCATTGACGTTTGGTCCACAGAGAAATAAAGGGATTTAGTTTAGTCGTTCTTAGAAAGTTTGTTTGAAATTTGTTTCGGTTTATCGGTATTGTGTAATAATTGCTGAGTCTTTAGTGTTTTGTGATATTTTTTTGAAGACTAATTAAGATGGGTCACAGGTGTGAATTGTTCAAGAATGCGGAATATAATAATTCTGCAGTTACTTTTCATAGGTGAGTAGGTACATAAAAAGTTGGGTTATTTGTCGGTTGGGATTAACTATTCATAGGCGTAGGTAGGTGGCAAAAATAATGAATAGGTACTTTACATTTTTGGCATAAAATTATAATATTTAACGTATAAATGTAAAAAATTATTGAATGCATGCAAACATTTTTAATTTTTAAATAATTTATTATAAACAATTTCAATTTCCAAATTCTCTCCATGGCCATATGTCTCTTTTCTGCATGTGTAAAATAATCTTTGAAATATATTTTTATTATAAGCATTCCTGCAAATCTTTACTTGGATATATAAGTTAATTCCTGAAATAAACTATACTTAGTTACTTGAAAATAAAGATAATATATACTATACGATTATTATTATTATTTTTATATGCTGGTTTTATTTCGATGCGTTACTTTTATAGGAATATGTAACCGTAATGGTAGTGTGTACATATTAATTTTATAGCTTTTAATATTAGACCAACATTTGTAACAAATTACCGTACGTTGGTTAAAAACATAACCTCTAATTTTTAATAGATTGATTATTTACAGGAATGCTAATACACTTACTTACTATTATTTTAAGATTGTTTTTCTGCATAAAAATAATAAATTACCAGTCAAACATTTTGGATTTTGAAAACAATTTTATAACAAAAAAAAGTTCATAATGACAAGTGACAGGGAAACCAGTAACCAGGCTTCTAATGCCAATGAGCATTTTGACACTTAAATTATCACATTTACATTTCAGAAAATCGCGGCGTGGTCCAAAAATGACCTTTTTTCTGTTATCAATATCATTTTCGGGCCATACCCATATAGTCAATCATTGCAAGTCAATAAATATTTTCCATTTGCTCCTTTTAAACAGCTAAGCAAAGTAAACATCTTTGCTGAGCTAAGTTGTTAAAGGAACTTCGCGAACAACTTCCTATAGTTCGTATGGGAAATAGAGAGGGCATCCTTGACCGCGGGAAGGGGGAAGAAAAATATTTTTTGTGCTTTGCTTCGCTATTTAAAAGTAACGTAAAAAGAACTTGGCTTATTTTGTAAACTTATTTCTTTTAAATTTCAATAAAACTTTAAGAACCGTGTTTTATGTAGGTGCCTACCTAGTACCTAGTGTAATTATTTTTAGGTGAGTTCAGTTCACCAAATAATGTTAAATTTATAGCTATCCAAAGTTTTCCTTATAATAATTATTACAAACAGTAATTAACTTACATTGAATTTTATTGCTCCGCGGACCCTTTTTTAAATCATACATTAAACTTTACTGTTCTACAAACCCTTTTTTTCACAAAAGTTAAAAAATATTTGATTTCAGATTGGATAATTATATTAATTATATTTTATTGTGAACCCTGAAACGAGACGCCGCTGTGACCATATGATAGCGCATAGTAACGAAGTAAAATTCTAACTGTCCCGACCTAATCCCCACTCCCGGCCCCCTCGGGCCTTCACCTCCTCTCTCCTACAAACGATTTTGTCAGCAGATTTAAATAGCGTTTATGAATGGCGTGCGGCATCTATAGCCAGCAGATCATTGGGCTATACACACAATTGTCCTTTAACTAACCTAGAATTGCCTTTTTGGCAGAAGTTTTAAATTTATTTTTAGATACATCAATAAAGTTAAGGTTTTATCACAGTTGGAGTTTACGCTGGCAGATATGCGATTAATGGGACTGTGTAGTAAATACAATGTTCGACAGTAAGGTATATATGTAGTAGGGCTTGGTTACGTGTATGATATTGTGGAATATGAATATTGAAGTATTCAAGGCATTCCGGGCTTTTAATATAATAGTTTAGCACATTAAAAGCAAAACAGACATCATACATATTCCCTTCTACGAGCTAAAGTAGTAATATTTAAGTAGGACATAGTTTGGGCATCGTTAAGATAAATACCGTTATTAAAAAGTTTATACCTGGCGTATTTAATAAATTTGTGCTGCACACTTTCAAGTCTGTCAATGGGGATTTGATAATAAGGAGACCAGACTATGTTTGAGAACTCTAAGATAGATCTCACAAGTGACATATATAATGTTTTTACAGCCACAATATTAGTGAAATCTCTAGTAGCCCTCTTGACAAAACCTAACATTCTATTAGCTGTTCCTATTATTATTTCAAAGTGTTCTGTGAACATTAACTTAGTGTCCAAATAAACTCCAATAAGGTCCTTCACAACAAACACTTCCTTAAGAACAATGTGATCAATAGAATAATCAAGAGGTACTACATTGTGCACCCTGCTAAACCTCATAAAGCAACATTTACTAATATTTAGTGACATATCGTTAGCCTTGCACCAATTGAAAATAATGTCGAGGTCACGCTGTAATGCAATATTGTGATATTTAATCTAGGTAGGCGCTCGAACATAAAGCGTCTTGACTATGGACTTTTTAACCGGCCAATCATAGGCCCCCGTCTTAAAGAAAGTAAGTAATTTTGAGGTTAAGAGATGTAAAGCCGGTTGTTGATAATTAGGAAAATAAAATGCTATTTATTATTATCGGTAGGTATATAGGTTTCTTTGAAACGTCACGTATTCCATAAACACTCTCCTCCTCAACATTCTCAAAAGTTCATCACAAAAAAAACTCAATAATAAACAATTCAACAATAAACAGTGTCTTTCAAGGCATGAAAGGAAGCAACATATACGTCAGGAATAATCAGATTAACAAGTGTACATAGGTACTACAAATATCAACACTACAGAATAAAATGGGACACAGAGCAACAGCAGACTCCTTAAGGCGAAATAATACGATTTATTTAAACTTGCCTTATCCCAAAATTAATAACAACCAAGATACAGGGTGTCAAAGTTTTAGTTTTGTTTTCGTTTTTTTGCGATTATTTCTTAAGGAAACGACATGGCAGCACAAAATTGAGAGCTTTGGGGTTTTTTGAGGTGATAAATTCAAAATTATTCATAGTTTTTGTGCAACCAGTAGAGGGCGCTGCCTACGGCATGGCCCACTCTTTTTAGCTGGCATAACTTTGTTTGAACTTCTTATATCGATCCGACTATTAAAAAAATAAGTTACTTTACTTCTTTTACATCAAAAACGTATACCTTATTGAAGTCGCTAGGAGCAACCATTTTCGAGATAATCGCATTCGATATTTTTAATGCAAGAATTTTTGATTAGAATAAAATTAGTAATTCCGTATACGAAGAAGCGGTTTTATTAGAAAAAAATAGTCAACCTTAAGTATTTACATTAACTTTGACACTTAGCAAATGTAGCTGATTTACAATAATTTTCTAAGTCAGAAATTCACCGTTGCTCGATTTTCCGTTGTTTTTGGACCACGTACTTAGTTGCATTGGACCTTTAAAATGCGATTATCTCGAAAATGGTTGCTCCTAGCGACTTCAATGAGTTATACGTTTTTGATGTAAAAGAAATAAAGTGTTTTTTAATAGTCGGATCGATATATAAGAAGCCTAAACAAAATTCTGCCAGCTAAAAGAAGTGGGCCATGCCGTAGGCAGCGCCCTCTACTGGATACACAAAAACTATGGATAATTTTGAATTCCCCACCTCAAAAAACCCCAAAACCCTTAATTTTGTGCTGCTATGTCGTTTCGTTAAGAAATAATCGCAAAAAAACGAAAACAAAATTAAAAGTTTGACACCCTGTATCTTGGTTGTTATGCAATTTTGGGATAAGGCAAGTTTAAATAAATCGCATTATTTCGACTTAAGGAGTATGCTGTTGCTCTGTGTCCCATTACTTTTGGGACACCCTGTATACAGGGTGTAACAAATTCGTTTATTACTACAGGGATCTCGAAAACCGTAAGAGATACGAAGATGGTTAAATGGGGGCAAAGTTGCACAATTTGATGCCTAATCATAATCCAAAAAGAAATTATTTAGATTCCGAGTACTTCCGGAGATATTCGAAAGAAACCGAAAAACTGTCAATAAGATTTTTTTGTTTTGCGCCCTTAATGTAGGAGATAAAAGAAAACCAATCACACCCTTTTAGGGCCACTTTTAATCCTTTCTTAGAATAAGTAATTAGTTTTGCCATACAACGTTTCATTTTCCTGAAACCATAATTAATTTCACTATTTTAAATACGGACCTGGATTTTTTCCATTTTTCAATAAAATACCTAGGACATCTTTATTCAGAGCCTGGGCTAAATATTAATTTTAAAAAAGAATTAACGCTCTAATGTAGATTTTATTAAGATTTTTCTAATCCGACCCTGTGTTACACAATACCCATTCGTTTTATTACCCACGTCATCTTTTGTGTAACAATTTAAACTAGGTAGCTCCTTCAAAGAATACTATAAAATTCGTAAAATTGACAATAATCGTAATACAAATTCTTGCTAATGATATTAGATTTTATTTAATTAACAATATTTTATAATATTAATAAAATGAATTAAAACTTTACGAAAAACATTATAAGCAATATTAGCAAAATAAAGAAAAATACTCCTGAATAAAAGAAGTTGCCATATAAAAATTAATTATTAATTACGTGTTCAAAAATGTTTTCCTGGACAGCGATACATTTTCATGTCGTTATTAAAACGAAATGGTATTGTGTAACACAGGGTCGGATTAGAAAAATCTTAATAAAATCTACATTAGAGCGTTAATTCTTTTTTAAAATTAATATTTAACCTAGGCTTTGAATAATGATGTCCTAGGTCTTTTATTGAAAAATGGAAAAAATCCAGGTCCGTATTTAAAATAGTGAAATTAATGATGGTTTCAGGAAAATGAAACGTTGTATGGCAAAACTAATTACATATTCTAAGAAAGGATTAAAAGTGGCCCTGAAAAGGTGTGATTGGTTTTCTTTTATCTCCTACATTAAGGGCACAAAACAAAAAAATCTTATTGACAGTTTTTCGGTTTCTTTCGAATATCTCCGGAAGTACTCGGAATCTAAATAATTTATTTTTGGATTATGATTAGGCATCAAATTGTGCAACTTTGCCCCCATTTAACCACCTTCGTATCTCTTACGGTTTACGAGATCCCTGTAGTGATAACCGAATTTGTTACACCCTGTATATATATATCATAATTTGAATTTAACTCCAGAAGATAAAACAGTTTCAATGTTGTTACGCAATGAGAATTGTTTAAAAAAAATAGGTATTTTAAAAGAAACCGAAAATTGTCAGTGTTCCTTTTTTGTTTTATTAATTATTGTATCTTGCAATAAAATTTCTCAAAACAAAAAATCAAAACCTGTAAAAGTAGTAAGTATTATATCCTAGGTAAGTAGTAGAGATTTAGTCATATAGGTCTATAACTAAGTACTCTGTGTTATATTACTGATATATCTCGAACCAATTATCTAATCGATTTCGGATTTTTCCTAACAACTTGGGACGTTAATCCGCGCAAGCACTTACCAACAGCCAGCAGCGGTAACGAGCCGTAGGCGAGTGATGTTAAGTAACAGCTCCCAGAATTAACAGATAATGGTCTCGGGTCTTTTCGTCATTCGACTTGAATGCTTTACAGTCCTTTACGTGTCTTAGATGTCAGGTGGCTCATGTTTTATATGTCTTATGACGTCAGTCTAAATAAGTGACGTGTCGGTCTGGACACACATGACGGGACCGAGCAGTGGCCGAGTTTAGGCCCGTGCTCCGTCCCGTACTCTAGAAAGAAGCCACGCATAACCGAGGCTCGCCCGTGTTCCGGTCATTTCCGTTCTTGTCGACTCCAAAAATTAATTGCCCAGTCTGTGTTTCCGATTTGTGAAGTTTAGTTGCAAGAATGTTGGCTAATTTTCGCAATAGTGAATTAGGAATTATAGCACTTGTTTTAGAGGAAGAAGAAAAAGAAGCAAGAATGGCAAGCAAAAAAAATTAAGAACTATGTGGGTTCATAGTACATGGAAAACAAGACTTGTACATGGAGAGTTTCGGACTCAATTCCCTCATCTTATGGATGATGAGACAAAGTTTTATGAATATTTTACATTTCTACAAAACATGGCATCCGTCACTTCAAATTAATTAAACAAAACTTATTCCGCCCGGCCCGCCCTCGGCTCGGTAACGTCGCTCGGACACGGCACGGTCATGTATGAACGAATACATTTTAATTTTATTAGTTTTTTAACGGTCCAGATTTCGTCCGGGTTTTGGGTCTTAAATGTCCTGGGTTTTAAAAAACGAATATGGAAACCCTAAGTTGCGTCTTCTTAGGGTGACAGACCAGTTGAATAAAGACGCGTCTCGATTTTGCCTGTTCCGGCATCTGCCACTCACCGCCTCAGTAAAAGCAGCCCCTAGGATCCTATATAAAATGTATTATGTATAGCGAGTGTTATTTAAAAAATAGATTGTAGGCCTGTCTACCTTTATTTGCCCCTCGCAAAGCACCCCTTAATAGTTCTTATAGTGCGTTCGGTTAATGCAAATCTGTCTCCTCGGTTTGCTCATTGGTGCAGTGTTGCGTTCGTTTATTAGATCTATGACCTCGGGTATAACTGCTCGGCGTTCGATATTTGAAAAATCGAGCACTCGGAGTTACCTCGTACCGCCTCACCTAAAAATATGGAGCTAACGGAGCGAACTAATTGAATTTGTGTTTTGACAGCAAATTTGGAAATTTGTTTTGCCTAACCTAACATACAAAATCAAACATAATTCCCGTACCGAAATCAGTCCAAATTGGACAAACACCTGATCATAACTAAAAGTTCTTTTTCCAACGGTATTGATGGATGTGCTTTGTGAGTTGCTTCGGGAGGCAAAATACTGTGCACTTTTTGCAATAGAACTTCAAAAGTTTCCGGTGTTATACAAAAATTATATTGAACTTGTTTGTCAGAGAATGCTGGGACAATATTTTCGGCATAGCCATCAACTTTTGTAATCGAACAGCTTTCTTCCTCGTCGCTATCATCATCAAACATTATCATTTGTGCTCCCCTAAGTGCTGGAATATTTTCCATTTTCGTCTCTTCAAACCACCAACATAAAGTGAGGTTAATTTTATGTCAGATGGAACTCGACAAACTCTATAAGGGTTCGGTAAATGCTACGCGCTCGTTTAGCCCGAATATCACGTGACATTAAATCTGCATCTGCTCGCTCTGCTCGACCTTTTCAAAACCGAACGCACTAATTACGTGTCGTTTGGTGGAGGCGCGGTATATTTTGAATTTTATTGTTATAGTAGCTAAGGATGTGACGTTTAACAGATGACTTGATGTTAGCCGAGTTCCTTTTACATTGCTATTAAATAGCACAGCAAAGGCTTTTCCCTCCCCCCTTACCGCGGTTAAGCATTCCCCTCTATATTCACCATGCGACTATACGAAGTTGTCCGCAAAGCGTTCCTTTAACAACTTAGTTAAGCAGGATAATGGAAATAACCTATTGTTGAGGTCAACCCACTTTTGTATTTTAATTTAGCGGTACCTTCAACCTATTATTTCTATGTGAATAAGATTTTAGCACAAAGAAATAATAGGCGTAGCCGTCGCTGTGTGTTTTAGGTTATGTAATGTAAGTGCTATGTTATTATTTATAAAATAAAATAAACCAAAAAGATGTTTCCCATTATTTTTTTTAATAGAAATTGTTCCCATAAGTGTGTAAAAAATTTTGTAAGGTGCTATGGTTAGTGTAAACATTAATTATAGTGAATATTTCTCATATTAAGGTGTTGATATCCTGTGTTACCAAGATTCCTACCCTTTTCGTCCTAATAAATTTACCATTTTTTTTAGCCGTGCCAAAGAAATTTTACAAAAACACAAACATTTTAAAAAGCGGAGGTAAATATGAAATTACTCTTGATCAGAGGAAATTAAAAACACCAAAGGGAAACCTGTTTACTGTTGATAGTGAACCACTGGCTTTAGCTGTAGCAACAGAATGGAATGTTCAGAAGAAAAAAATAATTCAGAGCAAAATGCATTTAGTAAGATAGGTATAAAAAATTAGTATGTTCGATAATTTAATAAGTTAATATTTTTTTTTAGACAGTCCTAAGTAACACCGTTTTGGATAACCCGAATAACTTAACAAAATTTGACATTGTGAATTATATTGTAAATTGCTTGGATACAGATACAGTATTATTTCAAGCAAATGTAAGTAGGTCTTGTAAAATTATCTAAAGTAAAGTCAAAACAATTTCCGTTGCACGTCATACCTTCGAGTATCAGTAAATTTTAAAAAACATTTCCTTTAAGCGAAGAATACATTAAGTTTCTTTTACATTCAATATCGCATGAAATTTATATATTTTTGGCCCAAATTTAATTTTCTTATGTTTCCTGACCGATTTTCAATTATCAACTAGTTGATGACGTGCAACGGACATTGTTTTGATTTGGGTATACATAGTTAGTACCTAGTGGGTTGTGGAAAAAAGATGTAAATTTTATTGAAGATTTTATAAAAAAAGCAAAGTGTTTATGTTATATTCAGGATTTTAGAGTGGATGAGGAAAGTGTTTCAGGGGTGGGTGATGGTGATCCGCAAAATACCTCATTTTTATTCTCCCGCGTTTTTGTAGAAATGGGTTTTGTGGTACCTTATTTAGTGTAGAAAATATAGTCATTGTTAGTTTTTAAAGTCACCCTGTATAATATATAAATATATATATATACAGTATTAAACTGAACAGACGGGTGCTTTTAATGTAAATAAATTAATACAAAACGTACCAGGTGACCAAAATTGCCAATAGTACCTATATTAGGAGAGGTATTGAACAATAATGGTGTACCTCAACTACTTTCTATTTTTACTTTATATTAATGATGTAACTTCAATAGTATCACAGATAACCTAATATTATTATCTGTGACAGACTGATAGTACCTACACATCTGTTCTATACATTTGTTTGCTGATGATATGTTGATATACTTCTTTTCAAAGGATCATCTCATTTGTACTTTGTTTGAAATTAGGACATCTACATGAATGGTTTAGTGCAAACTTACTAAACTAAACACAAATAAAAACCAAGCTTATGTTGATTGGCAATAGTGAATAAAAAAGCGAATTGAAGCAGAGTAGGCTAAGTGTTGAAATACCTCATAATCACAAATCATAATCTGACGTCAAAACGCCAAGAAATTGAAGTCTTGTCCAATAGACTCAAATAGATTAACTTACTAACAGCATTGAATATCAAACGTCGAGAAAACTTGACAACCCTGTTTTAGACTGTATTGGAGATGGTTTGGCCGCCATTGTGGAGTTGATTGTAAATCTATAGTAATAAATGCAGCGCCTCGGCAACAGATGTCTCAAATTCACTAATGTGATGTTGTGGTGTTGCAGCATATCGTATTTTATTGGAATTTTTAAGGAGTTAAGCATTTTTAACAGACAATAAAATAGGAGGTTCTCAATTCCAGCCGAATGTATGGTTTTGATAATAATATGTACTTTAGACAATTATTCAGGGTAATTTTCTTTTAAAAAAAAATCGACTTGTTAGTTTGCAAACATTTTCCATTAACGTTAAAATAAGTCTATAACGTCGTGTTTTTTTTTAATCAATAAGTACTAACTTTTTTTTAATAAACAGGTCACGTCGTATTTGATCTAAATTTTTTATATAACAAACTTTAATTATAAATGTTTCCTGTAGGTAAATACAGAAACAAATACAATATGACACAGAAACGGGTATTAAAATTAGAATTCCATATTTATTTATGTTTGACTTGCTAATAGACCACATAATTGCATATAACACTATTTACAATCCATTGCATCTGCCTATCTTCTTCTACCGCAAAACAAATTAATCTTAATCCTTGGAAGGCGCGAGGCGACTTCCCACATTGAAAATAAGCACAGTTGTTGCCAGCCACATCGCGTCACTCAGTCTGATCCTTTGTGAATCAAAAATAAATATATTATGCCAGTGCCAGACACCGCGCCGATGCGCGTGACTTTATTGTAGTGGGGAGAGGATCATGCAGCAAGTCCAACAGACAGGCGGCAACAATGTTTTAATTTAGCAGTGAAAAGGCTTGTCGTTAGTGGCTACATCAACACGCTTTTTGTTGTTGAACTCATTGTGCCATCTATGAATTTAACGTAGCAGATTTAGGAAATCTGCTTATATGGCCTTCTTATTGTTTGATATTCAATGAATCAATGCTAACAGTAATCTATGAATTTAACGTAGCAGATTTAGGAAATCTGCTTATATGGCCTTCTTATAGTTTGATATTCAATGCTAACAGCAATTTATGTTCCAAAATTGATTTCGGAGCTACAATATGAAAGCCGTCTTTAAAGGGCTCTAACTCCCCGAGGAAGCGTTTTCGGACCCATGTTCATATAAACTTTTTTTTTTCATGTTGTGTTCTATCTACCCTAGAAGTTTGTGACATGACCACATTAACACCCTGTATATATTTATCGAAATTTAATTTTTTTAATATCGTTATTCAATATACAGTGTGACCAGTAAAGTCCGCATCATATGGGATTTTTTTTTATTAATAGCATTATTCGAAATTTCACTTTGGCATCAACTTCTGCTTAGATCGAGATGAAAATTAAGCAAAAAAATAGTAGTCACGTGATTCGCATTATCTGTGAAATTTTAATTTTTTCCAAAAAATAATTCAAAAGTGGGTAGGTATTTCTGAAAATATCGAAAAAAGTTATAAGAAAAAGTTTTTTTAAATGCAGTTTCTAGCCCATATGCATATGCTGCATAAGATAATTTTTGGTTTTTTACCCACCACTAAAATTTATTTTCCACTTAATGAACATTTTACTGATGACACTGTGTTCTTTTTATCTTAATATTAAGGTGTATTACTTTCAGACACAAACTACGTTTTCAAAAATACTTATTTTATGAAGTTACCTTATACAGGGTCAAAAATAAATAAACTTTGCATCACATGCGACCAAATTTTAATAGCCCAATTTTGATTTTGTAGAAAAACACATTTAATGTGGCGCTACTTTAAAGAAAATGTATCTAAAATAAAGCACTGTCAAAACTAAGAAGTTTTATGTAGGTTGCGTTCAGTCTTATTTTGCAAAAGTGGTACAATTTACAAAATATGGGTAAAAAATCAAAGTTATCTTATGCAGCTGAAACTTTGCATGTGGGCTAGAAATTGCATTTAAAAAAACTTTTTCCAATAACTTTTTTCGATACTTTTAGAAATAACCCCACTTTTAAATTATTTTTTGGACAAAATTTAAATTTTACAGATAATGCGAATCACGTGACTACTATTTTTTTGCTTAATTTTCATCTCGATCGAAGCAGAACTTGATGCCAAAGTCAAATTTTGAATAAAGCTATTAATAAAAAAAATCCCATATGATGCTGACTTTACTGCTGACACTGTATAGATACAACTAATATTGAATTTACTTATTTGGTCAAAATAATTGCCTATAAATTATAGCTTTATTCACTTTTTCCACAGGAAGACGACGACCTCATAAAATTTCAGATAAACGAATGGGATCCCGTAATAGAATGGTTTAATAAAAGGTTTAATGTTAAACTAAAGAAATCAATTCAAATGGATGTCCCGCCAGTTAGTGAGGAGGATAAAACTACTTTAATAAGACATTTAATGTCTCATAATTTTGCTGCAGTCAACGGTAAGCTATTTATAAGGCGATCAAAGAGAAAAAATCATCATGTTATACTTATACAAGTATTTAGCTGTAATGAGTGTACTAATAGGGACCTTGCACATATTTTTCATTGCATAAATATGTTCAGCCACATCAAAAAATAACATATGCAAAATATTACGTCTTAAATATCACGCCGTAATTTTTTAAATAATTAAAGTTCGCGCGTGCATCCTAGTATTCAAAACGAGCTCCATGGCGCGAAAACGTGTGTGACGTCATTTATATTTTGTCAGGGAACATCAAACTGCAGCGTCTTGACATAATAATAATAATAATCTCTATTTCAAAATTGTATTATTATTATTATTATTAGATTAGGTTTAGGCGGTTAAGCCGTTCAAACCCCTACTGTCTTTAAATTGGCACTTGTATATTTGTTTTCAAGGAGTCGTAGAGGTTCTTGAACTGGTTTGTTGAGCGAGCGTTTACTACTTCCCTGGGCAGATCATTCCATTCTCTGTTAATTCTGTTGCATAGGAAGTGCTGTCGGCAAAGTTTCCTGAAGCGATCTCTTGTGAGTTTGTAGTTATGTCCTCGTAACCGTTGGTCTATGTTTACAGTAAAGAAGTTGATGTTTGTAGTATAATGGCCATGTAGGATTTTGTACGTTTCAATGTGGTCTCCACGGAGTCTTCTGTGTTGGAGGGAGGTTAGGTTTAGTTTTTTCATTCTTTCCTCATAAGCTAGGTGTTTCAAGGTTGGAGCTAGTTTCGTTATTCGGCGTTGTGTTTGTTCCAGGGCATGGATGTCCTTGGCAAAGTATGGGTTCCATACCGGAGCTGCATAGTCTAGAATTGGTCTTATGTAAGTTTTGTATATCCGTTCTAGTAATTGTGGGGAGAGGTTTCTGAAGGTTCGGGACACCATGTACGTTATTGAAT
The DNA here is from genome assembly GCA_963969555.1 of Polydrusus pterygomalis. NCBI lineage: Eukaryota > Metazoa > Arthropoda > Insecta > Coleoptera > Curculionidae > Polydrusus > Polydrusus pterygomalis. Next base: position 71,764,895 of record OZ018376.1, on the reverse strand, counting down.
TTGCTTTTTGATTATGTTTCCCACGTGTATTGCCCACTTAAGGTCTTTTGCGATTGTGACTCCTAAGCCTCTATGGTATTCTGTCGATTTTATTTGTTCGCCATTTATGATGTATGTTCTGGCTGGATTGTTTAAGCCCACATTGAGGACTTTACATTTGCTTACGTTTAACTGTAAGTTCCATTTTGTGCACCACTCCTCAATTCTGGTAAGGTCTCTAACTAGCGTGTCATATTGTCTACCTGGGTTGTTGTATATTTTTGTGTCGTCGGCGAACATAGATGTAGGGGATTCCAGGTCCTTTGGTAGATCGCATGTGTACAAATTAAAGAGTATGGAAGCCAGGACAGAACCCTGGGGGACTCCTGCTGGAACTTCGAAGCTTTCTGATGTCTCACCTTCTATCCTTACGCTGGCTCTTCTATTGGTGAGAAAATCTTTTATCCAACTGAGAAGCATACCACGCACCCCATAGTGTTCCAATTTCTCGATTAGTTTGTCGTAGGGGACCATATCGAAGGCACTTTTGAAATCCAGGTAAATAATATCTATGGGTTCGCTATTATCTATTGAATTTGTCCAATTGTTCAAGCATTGTAGGAGGTTGGAAGTTGTGGAGCGTCCCGGTAAAAATCCGTGTTGGTTTGGTGGTATTATGTTGTTTGCTAAAAAGTATGTTGTTAAGTCCTCAGCAATAAGTTTTTCCATGAGTTTGCTGATTATGGAGGTTAGACTAATTTGGCGGTAGTTTTTTGCATCGAACTTGTCACCCTTTTTGTAGATAGGTATGATGACAGATTTTTTCCAATCTTCAGGGACTTTTCCCTCTTCTAGGGATTTCTGCATCAGGCTTGTGACGTGCTTGAGTATGGAGGGTGTGTTTTTTAGGAAGTAGGGGTGGATGTTGTCGGGTCCAGGACTACTGTCCGGTTTTAGATTATTTATCGCTTTCTTAATCCTGTTTTCTGATATTTCGATACCGGTTATTCTACTATGTATTGCCCCTTGTTGTATGGTTCTGGGTTTGGTGCTGTGTTTTACCGGCGCTGACTGAAATTCGCTTGCAAATAGGTTTGCCACTTCTTTCGGGTCATTCGCGAGCGTACCCCTCGCGTTTCTGAGTACCGGAGTGCTTACTCTGGATGTAAGGCAGGATTTTATGTATCGGAAGAATTTTTTATTGCTTTTGTTACTAACAAGGTCATTTTTGAAATTGGATTTCGCCGATCTTATATGTGATATTATTTCGTTTGAGATGTCTCTGTATTTTTGGTAGTCATCTGGTGAGTTGGACTTGCGGTATTTATGCCAGAGTTTTCTCTTGTAGTTTATTTTCTTTTTTATCTCTTTGGTGATCCATGGCTTGGACTGACTTTTCATCGCTTTGAAGTTTGGTACGTGGTGGTCATCACAGTGTTTTATGTTATTTAGTATGGTTGACCACATCTCAGATAGAGTTCCGTTTGGCCATTGTGTTGCTCGGAGGTGGTTGTTTATCTCTGTGTAGTTTGCAAGTCTGTAGTTTTTGATGTCTGCTGTTCTGTTCTTGGCTATATTTGTTATGAATTGCGACCTGGTAATTATTACCAGATGGTCACTGTTTCCGAGGGGGGGTTCCAGCTGGATAGCTGAGATGAGGTCAGGATCGGAGGTTAGTACGAGGTCGAGTGTGGAAGGCCTGTTATTTTGCCTGTATCTTGTGGGGTCCCTTATGTGTTGTATAAGGCTAGTTGAGATAAAAGTGTTCATGAAGGCATCTCCAGGGGAATTGTTCTCTGTAGGAGTTGGGTTATCCCAGTTAAGTGTAGGAAAGTTAAAGTCTCCGAATATGTACAGATTGTCTAGATCTTTGCTGGCCGTTGTGATGGCTTCCAGAAGCTGCTGTCCTTCTTCGGTGGAGGTGTTTGGAGGTCGATTTATACAGGCAAGGTTTAGTTGGACTTTATTTATGGTTATTTGTATCCATGACGATTCTAGTGGTGAGGTGTTGTATTGTGTGAGTGTCTTCACTAGTGTTGTAGAGTTTCCAATCTTATGTTTTACGTATATACAGGTACCTCGTCCCTTTCCTGTTTGCCTGTCTGTTCTTATTAAATTGTAATTTGTAATGTGTACCAGGTTGTCCGTAGTGTTTTTGTTAAGCCATGTTTCTGTTATTAAAATTACTTCTGGATCTTCAGCCTTAACAATTTCGAGTAGCTCTTGGAATTTTGACGATAGTGAGGCTGTGTTGGTGTAGAGCATTTTAATTTCAAGAGCTTTTTCACAAGCTTGATTGGATTGTTGAGTAATAACCTTCTTTGGGTGAGCTATGGTTTGTTTAAAAAAGTTTGGTTGGATTCAGATTGAGAATTAATAGTTTTTTGGTGGTCTTTTACTTTGAGGAGGAAAGCTGGGCATTTGGGGTTTCTTGCTGTGTGGTTTCTATCTGGGAGTTTTAGACGCTTACAATTTGGGCAATCGTATGTTTCTTCTTGGCAAGCTCTGCCGTTATGATTTGCACTACATTTGTAACATACCTCGTTTCCTGTGCAGTATTTTAGGACATGGCCAAAGTTGCAGCACTTGAAGCATAGTGCGATATTGAAATATTCTTGGGTGTAGATCTTGAGTAGATCAAAACTGAGATTTTGGCTCCGAATTAGCCATTTAAAGATCTCAGGCGGAGTTTGAAGAATCCAATTTTCCCTGTTTGGATTTCTGCATATTCGTTTGGTGATGTATTTGAGTTTGTCATGGACATCTGGACCGAATGCCGCTGTTATGTCAGGGTTTTGATCCACCAGCTCGGCTATAAAGTTGGATGGGTCATATCCTTTTTTGATGCTTGTGATCATGATATACGGATTGATAATATCGTTTTCTTTTAAGTGAAAATTGTTTGTATCTTCCAGCATGTTCCTCAATTTTTTTCTGCTGCACACCACCACTGGCGAGTTCTCGGACGGTCTTGAAGGTCTCTTTAAAACCTTTGTTTTTCAGGCTTAGCTTGATTTCGTTGATAACGGCTTTGGGATCTTTTTGGTCTTGCATTTTTATTAGTGTTTCGTGTTTTTTTTGTGCTTTGTGGTGGGGTTTTCCAATCCTGGTGTTCAGGTTGGGTCGGCGGAGATTTTGAATTGTTGGACTGGGCTATCTCGCCATACGTTTTGTGGCGCTTGGGGACTGGTACGATGTTTTTGACGCCGGATTCGAGGTTTATTACAGAAGGAGAGGATATTTCATTGGCGCTTGCTAGTTGGAGTTGCATTTTGGAATTCTGTTGTTCTAGGTGGCCTATCTGGTATGCAAATTTTGTTAGAATTGTATGAATTTTGTGGGTAGCCTTTCTTAACGTTATTTTGTTCTGAGTGTCTTGTGTTTTGTCTGACTGAAATTCTTGTTCTGAGATAGTGTGTATTTGGTCCAAGTTATTCAACACATCCTGCAACATGTTGTGAGTGTAATTTTCATCTATTAAAGTGTTCATTATTTGGGGATTGTTCGCTATGATTTTATCCGTATTTGTTTTACTGCTGCAGTGGGTTTCTGGTAGATGTTTTGGTGTCTTTTTTATTTTTGGACGTTCTAAGGAACTTGGGCTGGATCCCGAGCGTGGGCGTTTATGTGGTGTTGATTGTATTTGGGTGGTCTCGCGTTTTTCAAGTGTTGTATTGTTAGTGTTAGTAGTAGTAGTAGTAGTAGTGATGACTGTTAACTTGTCCTTGGGGTTTGTCTTGGGGCTGTGTGCTATAGATTTTCTTGGTTTAAAGACTCCATCATGTTTGTCGACGTCGTTGCCATCAGTAACGGAATTTTCACCAAAAAGTGCCGCTCTATTTATTTCCCACGGTGCATGTGTTGTGTGGTCTCCTATTGTTGGTTCCACGGCTATACTTTTGTTGATTTGTTTAGATGCATTGGTTTTGTTTATATTATTTATTTCCATATCCTTATCAGGGTTTATAGGATTAACTTTTTTACACATTCCGAACCGATTATTTTATTTATTTCAGCCCACGTGAAATCCGTTGTTCCTATTAAATGGCTTCTTTTCAAAGGCACTTTCGCTTTTGTTGTCCTGTTTTGTTCCCCGCACTTTCTGCCGTCGCTCTCGTCATTCATTCCCTTCACCGGCTGTTTTTCCCTTTTTTTTATGGACTGGGTACAATATAACAAGGCTTTAAAACACGGAGCGATGTGAAACACGTCCGCACGCACCGCGTTATTTCTTAGTTACATGACATATAACAAAGCGAAACAACGTCACAAAAAAAAATCCTAGATACAATAACTTATACTAGATGTATTCACATATTGAGATAATCTTCCAGTTCATATGGTTCAAGTTCAATTAGCATTTTCTTGATTTCCCGTTGGCTTTTAATTCTTTTAAGTTGCGCAGGTAATGCATTAAATATTTTAACACACAGTCAGTGACTTGATGAAGAAGATCTTTACTTTCTACCTGTAATTGATTGATTGATTTGCTTCCGATTATTAAGTTGGTGTCATCGGCAAAACTAATTATTTTTTGGTTAGGATTATTTACTGCTGAGTACAGGTCATTTGTAAATATAATAAATAATATTGGCCCTAATATACTACCTTGTGCGATTCTGTATAAATTTAAGAGTAAACTGGATTTATGCTCTCGGCTGTCCTTTCTTACACTCACCAACTGCAAACGATTGTCCAGATAGGAAGACAGTAACTTTAATGCATTCCCTCTTATACCGTAGAGATCCAGCTTCTTTAGCAATATTTCCCTATCGAGACAATCATAAGCCTTAGACAAGTCAAAAAAAATGCCAAACATAGAGTGAGATTACAGAAGCTCTAGCTGCATCTGACGTCTGCAGCTGCAAGTAGAAGTTTGCAGATGCAAATGACAAAATTGGAATTCCAGAAAACGTTTGGAAACTTGCAGAATGTAAAAAATTTGTTAAAAACTAACCTATATTTTGGGGGTTTGACTGACGATGGTATTGGTGGTTATTTACAATTTGTATACGATTTTTAAGTAAGAAAAAAAACAAGGGAAAGTTAAGAGTTACGTTCATTAATTCATTATTGCCATGGATTTGGGCATATTTCACGTATTTCGCAGTCGATATCAATAATTTATACCAGAAGTAGTAAAACGGTTTACGTAGGTACGGTAAAAATGACTGATTTGCGAATAGTTTTTGAAATGTCAAATTTCTGCAAATTATTTTGCGTCTGCAAGTCCGTCATATTTGCAGATCTGCAAAGTTGCATTATCTGTAATCTCACCCTTAGTTATTAGGCATTTTTTAACTCTATGTGCGAGATTACAGAAAATGCATACCTGCAAAATTGCATATCTGCAAATATGGTGTAGGTACTTGCAGTCGCAAGAGAATTTGCAGAAATTTGACATTCCAAAAACTATTTGCAGATACGCAATTTTTTGAATACAGAATAATGTCCTATAACATTTTAAGATAAATCTGATAAAGACAAAGCTCTTCGCAGTCCTAATCCCAATACCCAACTAAGTGTGCTGCATTACAACGGTCGTTCATCCAGACTTAACCGTAGAGACGTAATTCTTGGATCCGGCTCCTTCGACGGAGACTCAAATTTTGCAGCAGAATATGTTACTTCAACACAGCCTTTATTTATGTGGGAAACATTAAGCGCGGTATTTCTTGCGACTACATTAAAACCCATATTCAAGGTTTTATTCCTGAATGTAAAGATTTAAATGTTGAGCCCAATCCTATCAAGGGCCCTAATCAGTCTTTTAAGGTCACAGTTGATTATGAATATCGTGACAAGGTTCTCTCACTGAACATGTGGCCACCCAGAGTACTTTTGAGAAAGTTTTATAGAGGACATAGACAACAAGAGTCTGGTCCTGATGAAAATTTTATTCGCCAAGAGGACAACTCCTAAATTCGCCTCCAAGATCCATTTTGACCCTCTACTACCAAAATGTAAGAGGGTTACGTACAAAGACACTAGAGTTTCTAAGAGCATCTTCTGCAGCTAATTATGATATCATTGCCTTGACGGAAAGCTGGCTATCAGAGGACTTTTCCAGCAGTGAGATCTTCAATGAGAGATTCCAGGTTTTTCGTTGTGATCGTAGGTACATTAACCTTGGCTCTTCCAGAGGTGGAGGCACTTTAATTGCTACAGCTAGTACACTGCAAGTGAGAATGATACCTGGTTGTAATTGCTTACATTTTGAGGATATATGGGTGAGTGTTCACCTTGGTGATAATGCTCTTATTGTTGGAGCTGTTTACTTTCCTCCAAGCTGCCTTTTGGAATCTTACCAACTATTCTTGGAAAGGGTTGAAGTTCTTCGCGCTTCCCACAGAAAGACTAAGTTTTTTATTGCTGGCGACTTTAATCTGCCTGAGATTAAATGGAATATTGAGGACAATTTCTTGGTGCCCAGTGAATACACTTCAGTGAAGGCGGAGGCTCTGATTGACTGTGTTTATTTCATGGAACTACAACAGCGTAACGATGTATGCAATTCTCTAGGTAGAACTCTTGATCTTATTTTGACCGACGATTTAGATAACTTTAAGTTGACCTTGGCGAACACCGCTCTTAGCAAGATCGATCTTAATCACCCTCCACTCGAGGTAATTTTTGAGGTGGCTGACACTCCCTTGATACAAAACAAAGAGAGCATACCTGTCTTCATGTTTAAGGATGGAAATTACAACGAATTGAACGACTTTTATAATTCAGTGAACTGGACTGTACTTGATAATCTTGAAATTAATGCAGCGGTTCATAGATTTTACTCCATTTTATTTGAGGGAGTGGAAAGGTTTATTCCGAAGAAACTTATCCATGTAGACACTTTCCCTAGATGGTATAGCAGTGATTTGAAGAAACTTATAAAATTAAAGAGCTCTTTATATAATAAATTTAAACGCACTGGTTTACAGGAGGACTATGCCGAATACTCCAGGGTTCGGAGGGAGACCAAGTATCACATTGACCTATGTTATCTGCTTTTTATATCTGATACAGAGCAAATGATACCTAGCAACATCAAGTACTTCTGGGCATATGTAACCTCTCTCAGGAGGGAGAGTGGAATTCCTCGGTTAATGCAGTACAACGGTCACCAACTATCTAGCAACCAAGATATAGCAAACTCTTTTGCCGACCATTTTGAATCCTGCTACTCAAAACATAATAACATAGTGTTTCATAATGTAGATAACAACAATAACACAACCAATCTACATAGTCACACCTTTACCAGACAGGAGGTAGCAAGCAAAATACTTGGCCTCGATATAAATAAAAAGGCAGGCCCCGATGGAGTTCCGACGGTCTTTCTGAAGAGATGCTGTGAATCATTATCTGCACCTATAACGCAGCTCTTCCAGAAAAGTTTTGATTCTGCTCAATTTCCCGATGTCTGGAAGTCATCTGTACTTTTTCCTGTTTTCAAGTCAGGAAACAAGAGCATGGTGGAAAACTACAGGGGAATCTCTATGCTATCTATACTGCCCAAAGTCTTTGAGTCCATAGTAACTGATGAAATCTTTTTCACTTTTAAGCACATCATTGCTGAAGAGCAGCACGGCTTTTTTGGGGGAAGGTCTACGACTACCAACCTTGCAGTGTACCAGAACTTTTTAACTGAAAAAGTCGAAACCGGTTTTCAAGTTGATGTGATTTACACAGACATTGCCAAGGCTTTTGATAGTGTGTGCCACTCATTGTTGGTTGAAAAATTACGCGCCATTGGTTTATCGGGTAATTACTTGTCGTGGCTTGAGTCATATCTGGGTGGTCGTACCCAATGTGTTAAAATTGGTGATGCCACATCTCGTTTAATTAGTGTTACCTCGGGTGTACCGCAGGGTACCCATTTGGGACCCATTTTATTTTTGTTGTTCATTAACGACATTGGTTTAATTTTTTCCGCGTGCCGTTTTTTAATGTACGCAGATGATCTTAAGTTTTATTTTATAACTAGGAGTATATTGGATTGCCTCATTGTTCAGAATGCTATTAACAGTCTGGTGCAATTTTGTGAAAGAAAGTTTCTTAAATTAAATGTAAGTAAATGTAAGGTTATGAGATTTTATAAAAAGTAGAACCCCATTACCTTCGATTACCATATTAACCATACTTACCTTGAATATGTTACCACCATATGTGACTTAGGGGTGACTTTTGATAGGGAATTAAGCTTTACTAGTCATGTTGATGGCATTGTGATAAAGGCGTTTAGAATGCTAGGCTTTATTAAAAGAATGTGTGATCCTGTAAATGATACCAAAGCAATAAAAACTTTATATAATAGTTTAGTAAGGAGTTTATTAGAATATAATAGCATAGTATGGTCACCTGTGTATGCTTATCATATAGACCGCATTGAGAGAGTTCAAGCCAAATTTGTTAGGTTCTTTCTATGGAAGCAGCGTTTTCCTTATGAGGGGATACCCCGCGTGGTCAGGCGTCAGCTGGCTGGATGCCAGAGTCTAGAGTCTCGCAGAAAAAATGCAATGATTGTGTTCCTATTTAAGCTCGTTAATGGTCATATAGATTGCAGTGGCTTATTGTCACTTCTAAATTTCAGAGTTTCCACCCGCCCAACGCGTTTGGGGTATTTGTTTGTTGTTACTTTTCACCGCACAAATTACGGGCGTAGTGCGTTTATTGATCGAATTGTCAGAACCTACAATGAGAATTATCTGGACTTTGACATCCTTCAGCTTAGCCTGGGTCAACTGAAGCGCTTATTTGGTAATAGTCTTACGTAAATTATTGTTGTTCTTGCCTGCATTACTGATTGTTTTATTTTTTTTAAGTTTGTGAGTTGTAAGCAATTACAGTTTTTAAGCTTGTGAATTTGTTTCTTATATTTATGTAGTTTTACTAAACGTGTTTCTCTTCTATGTATATATATATTATTTTTGTATTCCATTGGTACCATTTGGATTTTTTTTTATCTGTGGTTGTACTTGAAATAAATAAATAAATATACCTATAATATAGAAAACATCACAAAATTCGTTAAATTTTAGGTTTTATGTATGGCGTCGATACTCTAAAATCTGTTATACTTACCTTAGCAGCGACAGAAAAGTATATAACACCCGAAAAGGCAGTACTTTTATCTAGATTAGAGGAAGAATACCAGTCTGGAAGGTGGGGCAGAGTGGAATGGGCACACGACTTAAGCCAACAAGAACTTCAATCAAGATTATCAGCTGTAGTACTCTTTGTATATTTTAACACACAAACAGTTGTGGTTCAAGAAAAAAGTCTATCTTAGTAATAAATAAAGCATTTTATTTAATTGTTTTAAAAATTATACTGTCTTTCCTTTGAGGAATGCTTCAATGTGTTGAGTGTATTGTTTTTGACTTTTTGTAAGAATATATAAGCTGTCAGGCTTGTGTCCCAATGTAGTCAGTTCTGTTATTCTACTTTTGGCAGTTTTGGTGCTGTGCAAAAGAACCTTTGGAACTCTACAAATCTGGCTTGGAGTAAATCCATGTTTGTATAGAAAATCTATCATCTCGTTCATCTTTAGTAGACTTTTGGTTTGCAAAGCAGGCTGTTTTCGTATTAAATACTTGGCTATATTTTCGCTGCATTTAAGTCGTTCGGAAAGATATTCTGCAACTGAATTTTCACCTAATATGTCTCTGTTGTCCGACTCTCTTTTAATATGCCTAAAATAGATACAGTTTACTGATAATAATTACACTAGTTTATAGTCAATTTGCGACTGTAGGTAATGTAAAAGGCAGTTTTTTGTTAATTTTTAATCTCTAAATGCGAAAATGATCGTAAAAACTTCTTTCAGCAAAAATAATTTAATCACATTATTTAAAAAAATAATTTATAATATACCGGAGCACGACGTTGCCAAATGTACGTTTTCTCTACGTTGGGGAAATTGTGCACACTCTGGCAACACCACGTAGATGTCTAAGGATGGCGCCTCAAACCCCTAGGGCTTGCTATAACGGAACTACCTATTTAAACCCGTATAATTCCAAAAATTAAATGACGTAAGTAGCTTATCATAAGTAGTTTGGATGTGTTGTTGGCGATCAAGATCGGGACTGGGCTCCTTACCTATGTTGCCAAATCTGTGCACAGCAATCTAAGTAACTGGCTAAATGGCAAACGCTCTTTCATGCCTTTTACAGTTCCAATGATTTCGCGATAACCAACAAATCATATTAACGACTGTTACTTTTGCATGACAAAAGTGTTTGGTTTTTCAAGAAAGAGCAAACATAATATTGAATATCCGGGATATTCCCTCAGCAATAAAACCGGTTCTTCATGGAGAAGGTTTACCAATTCCAGCGCCCCCGTCAATTAGTGAGGAAGATTTAGAAATGTATGATGATAATGTATCAGAAAAGGACGATTCTTATTTTCCCGAAAGTGAAGGAAAATCACCCGATTTAATCGAACAAGCTGAATTAAATGATTTAGTTCGGGACCGTCACTTGTCCAAAGAGCATGCTGGCTGAAGTATTAGGTTCTAAATTACAACAATGGAATTTACTGGAACCAAAGTTACAATATTTGGGAACCGTAATCCAGGAGGTATCCTCGTTTTTTACTATGCAGAATAAGATGTGTGTTTGTGTTAACCCAAATAGTGTTATGGAAAAATTAGGATTTACACATAACCTGAACGAATGGCTCTTACTTATGAATTCGTCTACTATTTTATACAGGGTCCTGCACCTCACCTCCCGTCTTCTATAGCTCACTTAGTAATTAAGTTAGAATTTTAATATTTTGCAGACTTTACCTGTACCTTGGGGCGTATTTCAGGAAAATATTTTTTCCGTACAGGGTATTCCAAAAAAGTGTGACATCATAAGGATGTATTTTTTTAGATTACATGCCATATATTTTCTTACTTATTTGGGTGCCTCCTATAGTTACCTACATAACCCTAAAATTTTATTGAAATCGATTCAGTATTATAGGCGAAACAAAATAAAAACTGAAAAATATCAGTTTTGCACCACTAGTTTTAAAAATTAATAAAAAATAAAAGTAATGCCTCGTTAATAAAATTATACAAAGGTACTTATTAAATAAAGTCTAACAGTATCGTTAACCAAGTTTGATTACTACGAATTATACAGGGTGTCCAAAGTGTCAAACTTTGCAAACTTTAAAGCAATTTATTTTTCTTATTTCAAATAGGAATCCCTGTATATTTTAATGTCATTCGATGCAGAATTAAAAACCAAACATTTGTCCTAGTTACAACCCAATCGCAATTTCTAACACATCAAGACTTATTTGCAGAAAACGCATTTTATCAACTATTCCAGCAGTCATTATTACGAATAAAAATATCAAAGGTGGCTTTGAAAAACAATTTATTGGTACTAAAGTGACAAGAGATCATTTTGACTTTAGTAATCTAAAAGTTTCAAATATTGTTAAATTGTTAGTAATTATTAACTAGAAATGATAATCGTGGATATGGTTATCCTTTAAAATTCGTTGAACTGTTCTTTCGCTTACATCTACGGCATCAGCGACTGCTTGTTGACTAAACAAAGGATTTTCTATGACAGATAAAGGGTGTTTTTTTAACAACGATAGAACTTCAAACTTGGAAAAATATTAAAGAAAATATTTTTGTGATCAAAAAACTAATTTTATTTAATAAATCATTCTATGGCATTAACATTTAAAAATGATTTAAGGTATGTGGCCACCGCGGCTGTTCACGAGGTAGCGCATTCTTTAAGTCCAATTTTGGATGACTTTTTCGAGCACTGCTGGCCGTACGTCATGAATAACGCGAACAATGTTGGCTTATAAGGCGTCAATTGTTGCTGATTTATTAGCATAAACCAATGACTTGACGTAGCCTCATAGAAAATAATCTAGGGGCGTCACATCGCAGGACCTGGGTGGCGAGTTAACAGGTTCATTTTTCGAAATTAACTTATCACAAAATCTTGTTTGCAATAAGGCGACAGTTTCGTTTGCGGTGTGACATGTAGCGCCATCCTGTTGCATCCACATCTCGCCTGGATTAAAACCAGTGGTGCAAAACTGATATTTTTCAGTTGCAAAACTGATATTTTTCAGTTTTTATTTTTTTTCGCCTATAATACTGAATTGATTTCAATAAAATTTTAGGGTTATGTAGGTAACTATAGGAGGCACCCAAATAAGTAAGAAAATATATGGCATGTAATCTAAAAAAATACATCCTTATGATGTCACACTTTTTTGGAACACCCTGTACAAAAAAAATATTTTCCTGAAATGCGCCCCAAGATACAGGTAAAGTCTGCAAAATATAAAAATTCTAACTTATTTACTAAGTGAGCTATAGGAGACGGGAGGTGAGGTGCAGGACCCTGTATATTATGTATTTTTGTAAATAAATCCTGTTATCCTTAAAATATCTTGTTCTTTTTTCTTGGTTTGAACTTGTGTATAAATATTATATAAAAAAAGTTTGTATAAAATGAAAATAACTAATAAATTCAATAACTCAAAATCTAAACGGGGTGGAAAATTTTGGTTGTTGAATGTTCAATCAGGATGCTTTATTAAACTCCCCCGTACAGTAATTATAAAATCAACCGCAATTTTGTTTTTTAACACGCTTTCATTAGCTTCACCTGTATGTTTGTTTGTATGTAACCGACTTCTTTGAACCCGATTTTAAACCACTTTAAACGGTCAGATTAAATTTAAATTTTGAAGACTTATCAAGAACCGTTCACAATACAATAATCTAATACGCAAAAAATTCTCCTGTCAAATTTTGACAGCTGTCAAGTATAAAACGAAGATGCGATTTTGACGAAACAAATTATGGAGTCGTATAGTATTTGATGCGAAGAATTCAGGAAAAATAAGCAAAAAATTCTCCTGTCAAAATTTGACAGCTGTCAATATATCAGAATTATTACAATAGTTGCTTATTATTTGACCACTTGTCTTGGCTGAGCTGACCTAAACTGACTACCTTGCCGTTTTATTTGACCAAGTAAGTCAGATTATCTCAGTCAAATTTCCTCCCCCCGTACCTACGCTAAGGTTACCGGATTTGTGACTGAGATCGTTCCTTTTGGCTGATTTATGTGTCAACACTGTCAACTTGTCAATGGTTGTTTTATTTGCAATTTAGCCAAGAAATTTCTTTTAGTTAGCTCAGCCAAGACAACTGGTCAAATAATAAGCAACTATTAACCGATAGTAAAGAAACAAACGTGGAGTCCTATAGATATTGTCGCTAAGAATAGAGAAAAATTATGAAAAAAATTCTACTCGTCAAAATAAAATTTTGGCAATTTTTTTTTTAATTTTGAAAATTTTTGTCGTTTTTTTATTTCTTGCGAATAACTCCGGTATTGTAAGTTTAAGAGAAAAATGGGTTCTGGTGTCATATAGGGTCGGTCGAATTTCTTCCGGTTTTTGGGTTTATTAGAAAGTTAACGTTAAATGAAACAATTTGATGCAAAAAAAAAATGCGGATAAAGCCATTTTTTCAAATTAAAGCCATTTTTAATATTTAATTAGTTTAGGGTTTCGGTCGACTTTCTGGATACAAAAACAAGCTGTACCTGCTAGTAGTGTTGTCATTGTCTTTACGAGGGTTGGACGAAGATAGCAATATGACGATATTACCCGTGTTTGTTTAATCGAATATATTCTTATAATTTAAGCGGACAAGCGCGGATTCGCCGATATCTGTTGCTATTTCACTTTCTTTACCAATGTTGCCAAGTTATTTGTTGATATTTTCAGGTAAAGTAGAGTAATATATTAAAAATGAAAATAAACCTTATGCCATTACCGCATAAAGGTGTAACTTAGGCCGCGGCAGCGGCCGTCGCGTAGCCGGCGTTCTATTGCGTAGCCCAAGGATGTTTATAATAGTTACGGGGCGGGCGAAGCCCGCAACGCTAATGTATAATACCATTACCGCATAAAGGTGTTACTATAAAAGGTGCAACTTAGGCCGCTGTAGTGGCCGTCGCGTATCCGGCGTTCTATTTCGTAGCCCAAGGATGTTTATAAATAAAATAAAATAATAAATATCTTTATGTTTTTTAAAATATATTTTATTATAAATAAACTCAATTAGGTATAAGACTTTTTAAAATACCCAACCAGCGTTAGACTTCAAATCATGAAAATTGGTCCAACGTGGCAACACAGTAAGTATTATGTCAAATAATGAGACTTCTCGCATTGACATTTTCAGCACAGAAAAATAAAGGGTTTAGATTTTCGGTAAAAATGTCAATTTATAAATAGTTTTTTATTAATTTTTCGCGTTAAAAGTGTATAATCCGCAATTTTTTTGCTTTTAACCTGTTCTATACAGCTTAGGCTATATGATAAAATTTTAAAACTATCAAAATTCGACCGACCTTATATGACACCAGACCCGAAAAATGTTATATAACTATATTTATGGAACGTTCGAAGACGCGTCTTTTTTATTTTAAAAATTTTCGTCAAGTATCAGTTTCGACATATGAGGCAAAATATAGAAATCATATTTTGGCCGATATCTCGAAAACCGTGAGAGATACGAAAAAATAATAACAAGCATAGATGTAGATTTCTTCGAGATACAACTTTTTAGTTATATAGACTTTTTCCCTAAAGTTTATACTTTCTGAGATAAATGGCAATTTATGAATATTACGAAATTTTCCTGAAATATGTATGGAAAATGTCGGAAAATTAAAATTTGTAAAAAAATTTGCAAATATCGCTCTTTTCTTATAATTCGGCATAGACGATCGGGTTTGTTCGGGTTTTTTATGTATGTTTGTTTGTAACCGACTTCTTTGAACCCGATTTTGACCCACTTTAAACGGTCAGATTTAATTTAAATTTTGTAGACTTCTCATAGAACCGCTGACAATACAATAATCTACTAAAATAGCTCAATCTACTCAAAAAAAAATTTTCCTAACAATAACTCAAACTAAAAAATGAAAAATAAATATAGTTTAAAAAAACTAAAAAACACGCTTTAATAATTAATCAAACCAAAAAGCGGAAAATAAATATAGTTGAAAATAATTCTTGAAATTCTTAATATAGGCAGAAAATAATAATGAACGATAAACATTACTTAGTATTATAGTGAAAAAAAAGCGTAGGGCGCTTTGTGCTATATTTTTCGAATATCGAGCACCCCACGCTTTTTTCACAATAATACTAATGTTTATCGTTCATTATTATTTTCTGCCTATATTAAGAATTTCAAGAATTATTTTAAACTATATTTATTTTCCGCTTTTTAGTTTGATTAATTATTAAAGCGTGTTTTTTAGTTTTTTTAAACTACAGTGTGTCCACGGATGGACCTAACTATACTTGTAAAAAACTTTATTTTCAATTTTTCGAAAAAAAGTCATTCTTCATCATTTCTTTTGCTTATTAAATAAATATAATTCAAGTAAGAAAATTTCCATTTTTTTATACAGGGTGGACAAAAAATGTAAAAATGTAGATTTGCAAAATAAAAAATTTTTGATTCAACTTTTTTGAATGATCAAAATAAAAGAGTTTGGAAAGATAATTCGAAAAGCCGAATAAAGTTTTGAGATATTACCTGTGGTAACTACGATATTTTATATTAAAACTTTAATCTGAAGGAAAATATCAATAATTTATTTAACTTTAATATGAAATATCGTAGTTACCACAGGTCATATCTCAAAACTTTATTCGGCTTTTCGAATTATCTTTCCAATCTCTTTTATTTTGATCGTTCAAAAAAGTTGGATCAAAATTTTTTTATTTTGCAAATCTACATTTTTACCTTTTTTGTGCACCCTGTATAAAAAAATGGAACGTTTCTTACGTGAATTATATTTATTCCATAAGCAAAAGAAATGATGAAGAATGACTTTTTTTCGAAAAATCGAAATAAAGTTTTTACAAGTATAGTTAGGTCCATCGGTGGACACACTGTATATTTTTATTGTAAATTAATTCTGTTATCCTTATAATATCTTGTTTTTTTTCTTGGTTTGAACTTGTGTATAAATATTATATAAAAATGTTTGTATAAAATGAAAATAACTAATAAATTCTGTAACTCAAAATCTAAACGAGGTGGAAAATGTTGGTTGTTGAATGCTCAATCAGGATGCTTTAAACTCCCCCGTACAGTAATTATAAAATCAACCGCAATTTTGTTTTTTAACACGCCTTTATTAGCTTCACCTGTATGTTTGTATGTATGTATGTTTGTAACCGCCTTCTTTGAACCCGATTTTGACCCACTTTAAACGGTCAGATTTAATTTAAATTTTGAAGACTTATCAAGAACCGCTGACAATACAATAATCTAATACGCAAAAAATTATCCTGTCAAATTTTGACAGCTGTCAAGTATAAAATGAAGATGCGATTTTGACGAAACAAATTATGGGGTCGTATAGTATGATGCGAAGACTTCGGGAAAAATAAGCAAAAAGTTCTCCTGTCAAAATTTGACAGCTGTCAATATGTCAAATCGTTTAAAAAAAAATGATATTAATGAAAAAACGATAAGGTCGTATGTATATTGACGGTGGAAAGTTGAAAAAAACACGCAAAAAATTCTCTTGTCAAAATTTGACACCTGCCGAATATCAGAATTATTACAATAACCGATAGTAAAGAAACAATAAACGTGGGGTCGTATAGATATTGTCGCTAAGAATAGACAAAAATTATTTAAAAAATCCTACTCTTCAAAATAAAATTTTGGCAATTTTTTTTTTTTTATTTTGAAAATTTTTGTCGTTTTTTTATTTCTTGCGAATAACTCCGGTCTTGTAAGTTTAAGAGAAAAATGTTATATAACTATATTTATGGAACGTTCGAAGACGCGTCTTTTTTATTTTAAAAATTTTCATCTAAGTATTATCAGTTTCGAGATATGAGGGAAAATATAGAAATCATATTTTGGCCGATATTTCGAAAACCGTAAGAGATACGAAAAAATAATAACAAGCTTAGATGTAGATTTCTTCGAGATACAACTTTTTAGCTATATATAGACTTTTTTCCTAAAGTTTATACTTTCTGAGATAAATGGCAATTTATGAATATAGTCGGATCTGGTCTTATCGTGCGGGTCATACGATTCAAAAAAGACATACTCTCAGTTTTTGTTTTCTTTACTTGCGTTTAATTTTACCCTCTAAATAAAATACGTAAGATAAATGAGACAGACTTATTCCATTTTGACATGAAAAAAAAGGATATGTATTTACTTTCCAGCGATTCTAAAAAAGCTTATAATAGCACCAGCTACGTTTTATTTTAAATATGCCAGTTTTGTGACTTTGACAGTTTGTGACCAAATAAAACAATTTTCTGGGTTTTTGCATCCCCAATCAAAAAAAAATGGTACTTAATCTGATAAACTATTTCGAAAATGAAAGAAAAAGTGGAAATTCGCCAACCAATATTCAGGAAACAGTAGCCAAAGCACTGGGAATTAGTTTAAGGACTGTGCAGAAAATTGTGCATGAAACAAAACATAACATAATACCCAAGAATACTAAAAAGTGTAAACAAAGAAAGCCAAAGACTGAGGATTTAAGCGAAAATATTAAAATGGGAGTTCGAAATGTGATTTACGATTTATACAAATCAAAAACCAATGTAACTCTTCCAGTTTTACAAAAAACATTAAAAATTCGGGGTGTTTTGGAAATTGGACTTAAAGCGTTATCAAAATTAATAAAAGATTTAGGTTTTCGCTATAAAAAAAGACTGTAACCGAAGATTTTTATGTGAGCAGCCATCACAGATAGTGAGTCAGCGTGTTCAGTTTTTAAAAAAATTTACGGACAATTACAAATCGAAATTTAGAAAAGTGGTATTTTTAGACGAAACGTGGATATTTTCGAATGGAAGTGGTTCAAAATCTTGGCAAGATGAGTCTGTAAAAAGTGTTAAAAGGAAAAAGGGGTGCGGTACGGGAAAGCGTTTTATTATTTTGCATGCCGGTTCTGCAACAGGATATGTTGCAGGTGCGAGTTTAATTTTTTCTTCAACATCAAAAAGTGCTGACTATCATGATAATATGAATTGCGAAATGTTTGAAAAATGGTTAAAAGTTCAATTGACACCAAATTTGGATGCTCCGTCTTTAATTGTATTAGATAATGCATCATATCATTCAAGAATTTTAAATAAACAGCCTACTTCATCTTGGAGGAAAAGTGATATTTATGAGTGGCTGGAAAAACACAACCAAAATCCTTTACCAAATATGCTTAAATCGGAACTCCTATCAATAGCAAAGTCTCTTAAAAAACCCAAAATATACGCGGTAGATGTAATACTGCGTGAATATGGTCATGAGGTTCTACGACTGCCGCCATATCATTGCCAGTTTAACGCAATAGAATTAATATGGGCTGGTGCAGTCTTATTATGAAAAACATGTAGGTGATGGTTTTAAACCCGACCAAGTACAAATAGTTTGGCAAGATTCGTTAAATCATATTACACAAGAGTACTGGAAGAAATCGGTGGAACATACAGAAATAGGTGGGATCGAGAACAAGTACTAGATGTCGAAGTAGCGCCAATGATAATTGCTCCATTCGGTGTTTTTCGTTTACATTTTTTAGTATTCTTGGGTATTATATTATGCTTTTTTTTCATGCACATTATTCTGCATAGTCCTTAAACTAATTCCCAGTGTTTTCATTACCGTTTCCTGCATATTGGTTTGCGATTTCCACTTTTTCTTTCATTATCGAAATAGTTTATCAGACTAAATGCCATTGTATTTTTAGGTTTTAGTAGTAAAATTGTTAAAATAAATTGCACTGTTTATTATTGTCGTTTTTAATTAAAGGGTACAGTAGGTATATAATTAACGATTATATAATTTTTTTGTAACTTTTTCAACTCCCCTGTACATAATTTTTACAAAACTAATAATATTAGGTATATGTGGCTATCTTCGCGATAGCTAAAATAATGAAACTATTTTTCCTTCCTTCGGTATATTTGTAAATAATATCACAACATTTTGATAGCCTCTGTGTTGTCTGATTTGACGCATATGATCAGTGACCTTTGGACCCGTACGTTAAGACCAGATCTGACTATATTACGAAATTTTCCTGAAATATATGTATGGAAAATGTCGGAAAATTAAAATTTTAAAAAATTTGCAAATATCGTTCTTTTCTTTTAATTCGGCATAGACGATCGGGTTTGTACGGGTTTTTTATGTATGTTTGTTTGTAACCGACTTCTTTGAAACCGATTTTGACCGACTTTAAACGGTCAGATTTAATTTAAATTTTGTAGACTTATCAAGAACCGCTGACAATACAATAATCTACTAATCTAGCTCAATCTACTCAAAAAAAAATAATTTTCTTAACAATAACTCAAACTAAAAAATGAAAAATAAATAGAGTTTAAAAAAACTAAAAAACACGCTTTAATAATTAATCAAACTAAAAAGAGGAAAATAAATATAGTTTAAAATAATTCTTCAAATTCTTAATATAGGCAGAAAATAATAATGAACGATAAACATTAGTATTATTGTAAAAAAAGCGTGGGGCGCTTTGTGCTATATTTTTCGTATATCGCTTTGTGCTACTTATATTTTTCGTATATCGAGCACTCCACGCTTTTTTCACAATAATACTAATGTTTATCGTTCATTATTATTTTCTGCCTATATTAAGAATTTCAAGAATTATTTTAAACTATATTTATTTTCCGTTTTTAAGTTTTAATTATTAAAGCGTGTTTTTTATTTTTTTTTAAACTATATTTATGTCGACTAGTGTTATTTTTGATTATTATGATCGTTTACCTGTATATTGTTTCCTCTGGACAACGTAACATCCACGGTTTTATGCTGTCGACTTTATGCTCTTTAATACATTTTAAACGGTTACTAACGAATGATTCGCTGTATTTAAAAATCCACAAATCTTTTAAGACGTCGTCTTTAGAAATTCCATTATCTAAAAAGAAAGGTTTAGACTAAAATCTAAATTAATATTTACTTTCTAGCTGCTTAAATGTATGCCAGTTTTCGTCACTGAACACTGAATTAATTATCGTCATGCTTTGAAAGTTAAGAAAATAATGGTTTATTCTCTGTTAAAATAGACGAATAAGTGAAATTTGTAAACCATCTTTTGGCTAAAATTGCGCCAAACTGCACACGTGTTTTGGCGTTTTCAAAAATTTCGCCCCTAAGGGTGAAAATAAAGGGGGTAAATACATTATGGCAACTATTATTGACCACTATCTCCTAAACTAAACGGAAATTTCTACGAAGCTATTAATATTCGCGCTTTTTATTGCCCTCCATTGGTCTAGCCTAGCAGACAATAATTTTTTTAATTGAAAATAGTTACATTCATTTTTTTTAAATACCCATCACAAAATTGCAGAATGGAAAAACAAGCATTTGATTTAATAAAATCAAAAGATTAATATAGTTTTTAACATTAAACTTATACAGTGACCGGCAAAGAGTTCGCAACATATGGGAAAAATTTTTATTAGCGGAATATTGAAAAATCTTTTTTGGGGGATTGGATGTGCATGTCCCATAACCTTAAAATCGATTTTGACATACGTCACGTGACCAATGGTATGGCGGGAAAGTTGAAGAAACCAATATCAAATCATCATAAATCAGATAAGTTGATGAGATATCGAAAAAATTCCAAGAATAAAAAGTGTTTAGAATTCCATTATAACCTTAAATATAATGTTTGTGATATCTACTTAAAAAAACATAAAATCGAATATTTTTGTAAATATTTTTTTACCGAATTAAAAATTTCCATATTTTTCCTTTCTTAAAGCTTCATTAAAGTAAAACTGACATTTGGTGACCACAACTAGAAATATTCTTTTGTTTTTCTGACAATTTGGAGCAATAATTCAAAAAATTCGTTTACACTTGCATACCAGCTGTTGCAATAGTCTATTTCTAATAACCTTATCGATATTTTTTATATCGAAATATTTTATTATGTTAAGAAATCCTTAAATTCATTACTCCAAAGCAAATTTTATTTATAACCGTAAAAAATAATTTTAAATTTCGCAGAAATCTTTAAAAAAATCTAAAAATTAATAAAAATTTAAATTATTTTATTGAGCCAAATAAACAACAATCTGAGTCAAAAAAATATATTAGTAATAAGCATTAAAATTTTTTATTAATACTGATAACACCAAAATTAACCTAAATTAAAAAATTTTATTATTTAAATTAAAAGTATTAATTTTTTATTAATTTTTAGATTTTTTTAAAGGTTTCTGCGAAATTCAAAATTATTTTTTACGGTTATAAATAAAATTTGCTTTGGAGTAATGAATTTAAGGATTTCTTAACATAATAGAATATTTCGATATAAAAAATATCGATAAGGTTATTAGAAATAGACTATTGCAACAGCTGGTATGCAAGTGTAAACGAATTTTTTGAATTATTGCTCCAAATTGTCAAAAAAACAAAAGAATATTTCTAGTTGTGGTCACCAGATGTCAGTTTTACTTTAATGAAGCTTTAAGAAAGGAAAAATATGGAAATTTTTAATTCGGTAAAAAAATATTTACAAAAATATTCGATTTTATGTTTTTTTAAGTAGATATCCCAAACATTGTATTTAAGGTTCTAATGGAATTCTAAACACTTTTTATTCTTGGAATTTTTTCGATATCTCATCAACTTATCTGATTTATGATGATTTCATATTGGTTTCTTCAACTTTCCCGCCATACCATTGGTCACGTGACGTATGTCAAAATCGATTTTAAGGTTATGGGACATGCACATCCAATCCCCCAAAAAAGGTTTTTCAATATTCCGCTAATAAAAATTTTTCCCATATGTTGCGAACTCTTTGCCGGTCACTGTATAATTATTGTCATAACATTTTTGTAAGAGAGAAATTTCGAGGATGTCTTCTAGAAACGTAGGCATCCACTAAGAAGAGATTATTTGAAAATCAACCCCTGAGAGGGTAAAAACGGGGGTTGTACTGTTTATAAGAATTTCCGTATCTCGGAAACTAAAACTGGTGGAGATCTAAAAATTGGTAAATAAGTTTCTTTAATAAACATACAATTGTTTGTACTACAGTAATAAGTTATTTAAAATTGTGTTTGTACCGTCCGAGCAAAAATTATTTGCATCTAAGGACGTAATGCTTAGCCGTAGAGCTTAATACCTGTTGGGTGTCAGTAACTACCTGAATTAATAATCAATAAGTTATTCCGTCATCTTTAACAGTCGTTACAAGTAATTTGATTCATCGCTAATTATTCCAATTTCTTGAACAATTCACACAATGGGCTTTACGGAACAGCACAAAACATTCATGGTTGAAGCGTATTTTCGAAACGGGGTTAAAGTAAATGGTGAGCGGCAATACAATCCGGGTTTGTGCATGGACGATTTTCACGAACATTTTCCTAAAGTTGCTTTTATTGCTGGGGATTTTTGTCACTGCCTGAAAAGAACCGTGGCTGTGTTTAGGGAAACAGGTTCTATACAACACAAAAAAGGAGCAGGAGGACCATCTCTAAGAACAGCGAAGAACTTGTTGCAAACGTTCGTAAAATAATGCAAAATACGCCAACAATTTGTATAAGACGCTTGTCCCAATAAGTGGGTAGATCTTATGGAACATGCAGGACTATTCTTAAGAAGCAGCTAAATTTATTTCCTTATAAAGTGCAAGTATTTTAAGAAATACAAGCCGCAGATTTTGAAAGACGCAGGAATTACTCTCAATGGTTTACCCAAAATTTATTCAAAAGAAAAAGACCTGGCATTTTTTTCGGATGAAGTCTGGCTCCACCTTTCCGGTTATGTACTGAATTCTCAGAATACACGCATGTAGAGTAGTGAAAATCCCCATTTTTTTGTAAAGTCCACATTGCACCCTCAAAAAATTGGTGTCTGGTTAGCTGTTTCCCGAAGAAGAATTGTTGGTCCTATTTTTTTTTCCATGACACAGTTACAGCACAGCGGTATAGACATTAGAGACTTTTTGCACCTCTTAAATTAATATCAGTTTTTAGCTCCGTTATGGTTAACTTTATTAAACATAACGAGTAGCGCCACTGTTAAAACCAGAGATTTTGCAGCGCTTATACGTTCTGTCTGTAGTTATTAATTTGGCGCCGGCGCACCTAAACAAAATAAAATACCTAACCTAACAATAATTTGATTAAGTTGTATATTTTAATGTAAAGCTACTATTGCTTTGGATTTTAATTAATTGCTTATCACAATTTTAATTCATAGCAATGATGCTTCATAACTTTTGTATGTTCCGGCAACCATGCAGTTTAAGCATAACCATAAGGATAACGATAAGCTCTTCCTTATCCTTCCGTAACTAACGGAGTCCGTTATGGTTATTAACCATAGCGGATCACCTTTCTGACATTGCGCATGCTCAGAATAACCATAACCACAAAAGAATGACGAATTAAGAGGTGCAAAAAGTCTCTAATATTTTAAATCCATTTGTGGAGCAATTACTTGACGACGAACTACGTTTTAGATATTTTCAACTGGACGGTCCAACTGCCCATACAGCCGCCGAAACTATTAACTACTTACGCAATTTTTTCGACGACAGATTAATCAGTTTTCGATCAGACATTGAATTCCCACTTAGATCACCTTGTTTAACTGTTATGGATTACTTCGTTTTTCCTCATTTAAAGAACACTATTTTTAAAACACCAGTTGCAAATTTAGAACAATTACAAGAAAGGATTATCCAAGAATGTGGTAACATTTCTCCAGAGATGCTGGTCAACACTTTCTAAAATATGAAGAGACGTGTGAATTTATGCTTGAAGCATGGCGGTGGCCAATTTCAGAAATTTATGTAATTATTTTTCTTTCTGTATACCTATTCTTACTTTGTTAATTTTGTAAACAACAAAAATAAATTTGTATTTGTCTACTTATTTTATTACTCATTATTTTGGCATATCATGTCATAATATGAATTTGACAAAATTTTAACCTAGATTTGGTTAGATGTATCGTCCCCATATTATCATTGTGATCTAAACCAAGCCGCGTTTTTTAATCCAAGCCCTCTTTGATGCAAATAATTTTTGCTCGCAGGGTACTTACAGTATCGTTAGCATTAAGATTAAGTAATTTTTCATTATTTTTTTAATACTGATAAATCGATGACTATTAAAAAAAAATTAATTATGATGATATCAGTATTAGTGCAAGCATTGTTATTGACAATTCAATAGGGAAATATTGCTATGAACCGACTTTAAACCTCTTAGTATAAGAAACTATAGTAAGATAATTATTAACATTGAGAATCTGTTAAGATCTTCTTAATTTTTTGAAAACTTTTATTAGATGTAGAGATGGGTCAAATTTCTGACGATGCATGTGACGAACACTTGCAGTTTTAAGAGAATTAATATACAGGGTGTTATTTAAGTATGCGGCCAAACTCCAAGGGGTGCTTCTTTAAGTGATTTTAAGAAGAAAAGTTCATATAAACATGGATCTAAAAATGCATAGTTTTACGATACAGGGTGTCAAACTTTTAAAAAAATCGGATGTTCGTAAATATCTCAATACTCTTTCATTCGATTTTGTTGAAATTTGACAATTCTGTTTGTAATAACAAGAGGATAATTTAGCCTCAATTAGATTACAATTATTAGGTCCAGTGGCGTCCCGGAAGACAGTCTAACAAATACTTTTGAGAAAAAAATTGCGCGCCACTGACTTTTTTTAAATTATGTAGTTTTTTTCGAATTAAACAACTACAAATACAACTATTTTATCTCCTGAGTTTTTTTCATATCTTGCTTTGTTATCGAGAAAAAAAAAATAAAAACCACTTTATTGCATGTCCCCGGGACAATAAGAGTAAAAAAGTTAAACTACTTACCAAACTATTAAGCAATTAAAAATACACGAAAGTCCTCTTTTACATTTTTTCGCATAGCTTAAAACTGTTTTCGATAAAAGAAATTGACATAAAATAATCGCATAACGTAATAATACTGCAATGTTTAATTATGTATTTAACGCTGAATATGCCCTCCTTCAACTTCAATGCAAGCATTGGTTCGTCTTAACATTGATTGCCGAACTCGTTGAAATATTCCCGACGTATGTCTTATCTGATCACATGAATCCCGTATCCTTTGGGTTAGTTCTTCTTCAGTGTTAACTGGAGTTTTGTAAACGAGAGCCTTTAAATGCCCCCGCAAAGGAAAAAAATCTAAAGGATTTAAATCCGGTAATCTAGGTGGCCATGACTGTGGACCTGCGCGACCGATCCAGTTTTCTCCATAAGCTGCATCCAGAAATTGTCTTGCTACTATGCTAAAGTGTGGTGGAGCCACATCGTGCATAAACCACATTGCTCTTCTTACTAAAAATTCAAAAGAGGACTTTCGTGTAATTTTAATTGCTTAATAGTTTGGTAAGTAGTATAAATTTTTTACTCTTATTGTCCTAGGGACATCCAATAAAGTGGTTTTTATTTTTTCTCGAAAACAAAGTCTCCAGTACAAGGACCCTTAATTTTAATGACACATACAAATGTCAAACTGCGTGAGTGCCTTCTTTGGGACGAGTCCGACAAACTTTCTTATGCGAAAACTTTCGGCGCTGCTGCGTTTTCGAATGCCCGATTCCCAGAAGTGTCGATATGACGTCATTATGACTCCCCGTACATACAAGCTTGATTTTTTAAAAATTGTTTAATAAAATTAATTTAAAAATTGTGATCAACTTGTCCTACAAAAATCATGCTGCGTGTGGAGTGTCCACCACCCCCAAAATGTCGATATGACGTCACTATGTCTCTCCGTACATACAACTTTGCATTTAATATTTTTTGATTTAAGATAAAGTACTGATTGTAAAAAAATATGTGTCCTACAAATATAGTACCGCAATCTATTTAAAAATTTTAAAAAATTTGATAAATTATTTAATATTTCTTTATAATAATCTATCTTCAATATATTATTATAAGTTATTATAAGGACGACATTGATGAAGGTCGGGAAAATGATGATGATGATGATGATGATCATGATGATGATGATGATGAATGACAGTGAATTATTTTTTAATACTAAAATAAAATATCAAATAAAAAAAAACAGATTTTTAATTTTTCAGATTTTCCCATTGAAATTATTTTATAATTGTAATTTTATACAAACTTTATGTAAATTTAGTTAATTTCAATAATATATCTAAACATTTAAGTTTAATCAGTCAGAATTTGACAAAAAGGAGTGTGCCATTGGTAATGATTTTTTTTTTCATTTTTTTGTCGGACTGACTATATAACTTAATATATTTGTCGGACAAATTGATATTTGCATTTAAAATACTATTATCTACCACTGTTTTTTTTGTCCGACATGTATTATGGGGAGACATAATGACGTCATATTGACATTTTCGGCGTGGTGGACACTCCATACGCAGCATGATTTTTGTCGGACAAGTTGACCACAATTTTTAACTAAATTTAAAAAAAATCAAGCTTGTATGTACGGGGAGTCATAATGACGTCATATCGACACTTCTGGGAATCGGGCATTCGAAAACGCAGCAGCGCCGAAAGTTTTCGCATAAGAAAGTTTGTCGGACTCGTCCCAAAAAAGGTACCCACACAGTTTGACATTTGTATGTGTCATTAAAATTAAGGGTCCTTGTACTGGGGACTAAAAGCAAGATTTGAAAAAAACTCAGGAGATAAAATAGTTGTATTTGTAGTTGCTTAATTCGAAAAAATACATAATTTTAAAAAAAGTCAGTGGCCCGCAATTTTTTTGTCAAAAATATTAGTTAGAGTCTGTTAGACTGTCTTCCGGAACGCCCCTGGACATAATAATTTTAATCTAATTGAGGCTAAATTATCCTCTTGTTATTACAAACAGAATTGCCAAATTTCAACAAACTCGAATAAAAGAGTATTGAGACATTTACGAACATCCGATTTTTTTTAAAGTTTGACACCCTGTATTGTAAAAACTATGCATTTTCGGACCCATGTTTATATGAACTTTTCTTCTCAAAATCACTTAAAGAAGCACCCCTTGGAGTTTGGCCACATACTCAAATAACACCCTATATTAAAAGAATTATAAATTTTTAAATAAAACTTTCATTTTTCTGTTTTAAGGTTGAATTCTCAACGTCATTCAATCTATTGCCAACCTATAACCTATTTCGCGTTGATTTTTTGAGTTTATTATTTTAATAACTAACATTTAAAGAAAATCAATATCGTCGGTACAATATTTAGGTAGTATCTAATATATTACAAAAATATTAATTTATTTTATTGCTAATTTTGGGAGAATTGTATAGTGAAAGAACAATGGAGTGACAGTGACATAATAATGTTAAAAAAAAATCTTACCCGATATTTTTCGCTATACAATTCTCCTAAAATAAGGTATGAAATTCCTTAATATTTATTAAATATGTCAATTATTACCTATAGAATGTCAAGTCGATACTGATTTTCTTTAAATTTTGTATAAAAGCTAGAAAACATAAATAAATCTACGCGAAATAGGTTATAGGTTGGGAAGCATGTTGATACTCCCACCTTAAAAATAAACAAACTTTCCAAATACCGTAAGTTTTATGAAACACGAATCGTGGCCAACATGCTTTTACTTACCCAACAAAACTTTCAAAACACCATCTAAATGATTTACGTCTACTGACAGTAAAAAAGGCTTTGTAGCTAATGTTTCACAGGATTCACTAGGTGTGATCTACAAGAAAATACATATTATCGTCCATTTTATGTTTTACCGACCATCAATTAACTAGAGTAGCCAACAAAATCTTTGGTTGAGTCAAGTTTTGATAAAAGCTTGTTTACATTAGGTGCAGTCAATGCAATTGCAATAAAAAATTGCCTCAAGACATGCGCTTTGGTGACTTTCAGATCAGCTGATGCAATTTTATTTGCATCGCACAAAATTAGGAAATGTTCTAATTTGATTGCAAATAGCATGCAATTTAAGTGATTTTTCTAGTATTATTTTCAATACCAACCTGATAGCAAAAGTAAACATAACCTCTACAAAAGTATTTGTTTGTATTTTGAAGTGTTGGGTGCAGGTTTTTGTGATTTTCTTTAATATAATATATTTTTGAAAGTAAAATATGTTTTAATTAACAAAAAGCACAACAAAAAATTACAGAAACAGTTACAGGAAAATCAACATAACACATAACCTCTTATTTAATCAGCTGATGTTTGGGTTGGTATTGGTAATATCTGTTGTCAATATACTTGCTTGAAATTAATTGCTTCATAATGTAAACGTGATGTAAACGGTCATGCAATGCAATTAATTGCCTCGCTATAAACTGCATGAAGCGATTGCACCTAATGTAAACAGGCTTTTAGAAATTGAAATAAAAATTGTTTGGAAAATATAAAATATTTCCAGGTTTTTGACGCCCGCTTATTTGAGTAGGTAAAATTGCCCGTGTATAGCGTAAGATGATTTGTTTACATAAAATATGTACCTAGTAGTAGGTACGTCAACATTTAAAAATCATTTTCAGTCGAGTGCAGTTTGCCTTAATGGCAAACCGTGGCGTGGTCTCAAAATAATATGGCAATTCTTGTAAGTCAATGTTTTCCAGGAAATCATAAGATATCCGCAATACATATGTACTGGGTGGTCAACTAAGAATGGCCGTCGGCTATATCTCGGAAACCGTTTACCGTACGGCTGTACAAAAGTGACTAAGAATTGCTGGAAATTATTTCTAAATTTATAGGTTTGCCACTTAGGGGGCGTAAATATAGTGACAAATCAAAAAGGGGGTTTTTCTCATAAATCCTCACAGCAACGGGTATATCGTAGGTAGCATTTTTTCAATCTATTGAAATTTCTGGATAGATTTGCTCTGACTTTTGTTGGGGGATGTGAGGGGACAATAATGTTGATATGAAAAAATATATACAACTTTAGTTTGGCCTATCAGAATTTGACAAATTTGAGCTCTCTAAAGAGGGATTCTTTTGTGTTATCAACTTAATAAAAAAAACTAAGTTCTGATTTCCATTGCGACAGTTAGAGGGCGCTATTAAGGAGAATCAACAATTTCTTCATTTTTCTCAAAAATGTTTTAATGCTACAATATATCTTTTTAACTTAAGCAAAAAGAAGACTAAATAAGTAGAATATCTGTAAAAACCGCAAGTCAATATCTGTTTTTAAACCGGAGATACGGAAATAAATGAGCTGCATAAGAACAAAATTCTTGAACAAGAAATTGTGCTTGAAAATGTTTTACACGTACCCAAGTTTTCCCAAATTATAATAATCAATACAAGTTATTTATATACCTACCAACTAATATTTCACTTGAGGTTAGGTACGGGATAACATCGAAGATTGGTTATTTTGCTGGTTTTGTTTGTTTTTTATATTCGATTTGGTAGGTTTATAGTTTAATTTACTTGTTCTCTTTCTTTTTAAACTAAAAACAGGACGACGAATAATTTTTAATCAAATTTAATAACTGCCTTTTTTCTCAACTCAACTTTTTTCTCTCAATTTTTTGGCCAGAAATAGGGGCAAATTTTAGCTGTTCATACGTAAAAATAAATTAAAGGTCACCTTTTACAACTTCTTGAGCAATAACTTAAATTTTAAAGCCCGGACCTGTCTATTTTCCCATTCGTCAAATGATAATGTTGCAGTGCGCATGTATAACCGTGTGTAGCTCGGTTTACATGCGCGAGGCCATAAATTTGTCATTTTCGTGATTGTTTGCTTGTCTAAAGGTAAGTATCTATGGAAAATCCCCCTTGTTGATTTGTCACTATAGTTATGCCAACCTAGAAATTTAAAAATAATTTCCAGCAATTTCCTTAGTCACTTTTGTAATAAATGTTTTTCCCGCAAGCCGTACGGAAACGGTTTCTGAGATAGGGCCGGCGGTCATTGGTACATAGTTTTGATGGTTGGCGACTCCTTGCTTGCAAAACATAAGCAATATTTAAAAAATGTCTTAAGTAATAAAAAATTATCAACATTGTATTACATTGCTAAGGATTTAAAATTGTTTATGTTTGAGTATAAATAGGACAAGTCAGGACTTGCATTTTTATTTAAAGGGAAACAAAATCACTGAAGACCAATATTATAGATGTAGTACCTACCTCATGTTTAAGAAAAATACATCAGAACTTAAATCTTGTGCTCATTTCACGGACGAGTCGCTCAAAGTAACTTAAGAACAAAAGGAAAAGTGGCAATTCTACAGCCTACAGCATAGGTATAAGCAAGGCCGTAGCCAGAAAATAATTTCGGGGGGGGGTTTGTTCCAGTGGCGGATTTAGGATTTGTTCTAGGGGGGGGGGGGGGCACGAAGCGAACATTTTTTGGGTGCCACGCCCTTTTTTTGGTAAAATAACCGTAACGCTTAATCTGCGGCAATTTAAAAGGTCGGTCGACAAAATAAACAATAAACTATTTATTTTACTAATTAACATGTCTCTTATATTAAGTCATAATAATTATTATAATAAATTATATTATGTAATAATAAGATCAAAAACAAAAATGAAAACGAAAAATAAACAATAAGAACATAAAAAATATCTGAAATACCTACTTACTTTGTACTAAATTACAAAATCAAGTTTCCTTGTTCTTAGAAGAGAAAATATTTATGATTTTGTTTACATCTACGTTTATATCACGGTGGGCATATAGGAAAGCCAGACCATTAAGGCGATCTGCAGCCATTGTAGCCCGTAAATAAGTTTAACTATTATGTTGTGTAACAACAAAGTGAGACGGGCGCACTCTATATAACTGCAGTTTCATTAATACTTATTAAAAGTCTAAAATAATTTTTTTTTTTTAATTTCGGGGGGATCAATCCCCCTTGATCACCCCCCCCCCCCCTGGCTACGGCCTTGGGTATAAGGAATATTGCCCAATATTGTTCCACAAACTTTTATGCAAAAATAATCTACATTGAATGGGAGAGTATAATACATCTTATAACAAGGGAGTGATGGTTGGAATGATGTGAGAAATAAGTGTACAATCTATTATACAAACCTATAAACTGACTTAAAACCGAGGGGCAACCACCTAGTAAAAATGTGTACACCAACTGCCATACTGCCTAATAATGCAGTTTACTGCCCATAATGCCGTTTACTGCCGATAATGCCGTTTACTGCCTGTAATGCCAATTATTGCTGATAATGCCTAAAACTGCCAGTGATGCCACTTATCGTTCATCTAATTTTGGTACAGCCTTTTAAATAATTTGACTGCTAAAAACATAGGCGGCAACATGAATGCTTTTTAACGGTAAACACCACCGATATATGCTATGATAAATACCAAATAGTAGATACTGCCAAATAATGCTCGTTACTGCCGAATAATGCTTATTACTGCCGAAGAATGCCGCTTACTGCCAATAATGCCTCCTACTGCCAATAATGCCACCTACTGCCAATAATGCCACTTAATGCCAGTACTGCCACCTGTTTGTACACCATCTGCCATACTACCTAATACTGCCGATCATGTCATTTACTGCCTGTAATGCCAATTATTCCTGATAATGCCTAAAACTGTTATTACTGCCAGTAATGCCACTTATCGTTCATCTAATTCTGGTACAGCTTTTTAAATAATTTGACTGGTACAAACACAGGCGGCAACACGAATGCTTTTTACCAGTAAAAACCACAGATATAGATATACCAAATACTGCTAGTTACTGCCGAATAATGCTCGTTACTGCCGAAGAATGCCGCTTACTGCCAATAATGCCACCTACTGCCAATAATGCCAGTACTGCCACTTAATGCCAGTACTGCCACCTGTTTGTACACCAACTGCCACTAGTGGTTGACCCCTCGCTTAAAACACTTGACAAAAACTAATTAAACCCACTTATTATTTTCAGAAAAAATATGTAACAAAGAACAAATTAATACCTTTTAATTAATTATACTATACTTGCCTTAAATTCTACTTACATCAAAAATTCTACACAAGTCATAAATTCTTGTGGTCGTTTCAATATTCTTTGAACAAATCTGGTTTAGCCTTCTTAAACTTAGTTTTACCAATGATATGCTATTAGTTAATTTAACCGAAAGTCTATTTAACAATTCTATTTTATTTAAAAGGTATTTTTCAATTAAAATATATGGATATCTTAATATTACATTTTTATCTAATTTATTTGAAGTACACAGTTCATAATTCGAAGCTATTAGAGAACATGGAGTTGTAGCGAAAATCTTGTAAGTTGTTACTATCTCTAATGCTTGTATCGCTTTTATATCTAATATTTCTGCCAACTTCTTCTGCGTAATTTTTCTACCCACTTTCAATTCTTTAACCTGTTTTCTATTTACATCAACTTTAGAAAAGCTATTGGTCAAGGTAAGTAATGTAGATTTTGAATATTGGTTGCATGTTACAGTTCTTATAACGGTATTTGCTAAAAGACTTTTAAACATTTTACACTTTAGGTTCGTGTTTAAAAGATAAACATCATCGCATTTTATAGTTCAGAGTTACCCAGAGTAATTATTGTGGTTTTATAGAAAGAGCACAAGATAACTAGGTAGGGTATGTTATTTTTATTTATTTAAAGTACGAGACTAACGATACGACGTTGGTTTAACCTAAAATTTTTTATTTATATCACATTATCCCTAGGCAATCATTAGGCACAGAGGGTGTTTTGCAAACGTTCTGTTCTGTTCGAGGATTGCAATGACCTCTAGGTTTTTAGCCTCCAACCAATTTCTCTTCTCCAATGTTTGTGAAATCTTGAGGATAAGAGCATCCTAGGTGCGTCGGGAGGTATCCCTACTCATCCCCCTAAAGATTTAAAGAATAAACATATATTACCTTTACTCATTCTGGTGAGGAGACTGAGGATATAGAATTAATATAGGATTTCACGCCCGGAAAAAGCGCTTTTTTTGGGGGGAGACGTTTTGTTTGCCTTTTTTAAACAGCAAAGTAAAAATATTTGCTTAGCTAACCCTAAGTTGTTAAAGGAACGCTTCGAGAACAACTTCCTTCCTTCCTTCCTCCTCAGGATATGGCCTAAGCTGCCGGGGCTATTCTGGCCAAGTACCGTTTTATTTTTGGGCTCCTTTGATGTTTTATTTTATTGGGTTCTCCTATGACCGTATGCACCATTTTACCCATTAGGCATGATTAGGTGATCGTGATTAACCAGGTAACCGTGATTAAATAAAACAGCCTATGCACCAACTAAAAGGATATGTGGGTTTTGTAATCAGGGTAAAGTTAAAACCTCAATTTGGCAACATAGCTCAGATGCAAAAATTCGTGCCATCAACCAGAAAAATAAACCCTTTATTTTTCTGTGACCAGAAACACCAAACACGTTTTCATCTGGTTGTGGTTAAACAGACCGCAACTAACCACTGAAATTCAGGTGACAATAAATGACGTCAACTTCATACCCGGTTTCAATTCGGTATGTCATTTTTGTAACCATCTCTGTAACATGGTTTGTGCTTCTGGTTAAAAGGAAGTTGGGTTAGGAGACATGTTTTTTCGTTTTTTCTCAGTGCTCAATCCCCTATAAACTATTATCTATGTGCTCAATTTACCGCCTCTAGAATTATGGAAGCAATTAAAATTAATATTAATAATATAGACGTGACGTAGACAAGATAAACGTGAAATTTTAACCCAATTACTACAAGGTAGGTACTTTTTACTAGTTACAAATATTAATTTAAACTAAACAAGCTTTTATTTCAAGGATTGGGGTTAATAATGTTAATATTCACAGTTAGAACAATTATTGTTCTGTCTAATTTAACCGTCCATTTTCATGTCGTACTAGCTCCTGACGTCATAGCTTGACATACCACACGATACCGTTTTCTAACACGGTTAGCTCAAACCGCAGCGACGTGAAAACGTGTCAAGCAGATTGACAGTTGTGGTTATGTTTTCTTTTTGTTGTTTTTTCAACTTTTCCGAGAACTTTTTCCAGTTTGGCTGTTTTGCGCATTAAACCCCCAATTTCACACTTCGGCATTTAGAGTCGAGTTTGACTCACAGAAAAAAAAAAGTTTGACTGGTGAGGAAGAAAATAATATATTAGATGCGAAAAAGAAAAGAACTGTTGCTAAACAAACCCTATTTATCTATCAAATCAAAATAATTTTGTCTCCGATGTCTTTCTAGCTCTCGGAAAGCCATCATTAAAAATATCCATAACATTAAAATCATCATCGAAGATGATTTCGTCTCCCATTTTAATTTTATTATTGAAAATTCGAGACAAATTTCAAAACAAAACAGGAAAATAACCTTTTAATCATGATTAAATATATAACCCATCAAGATTGGCTGGTTAACTTTAATCTTGATTAAGTTCCTGAGCATTGCTGGCGCATTGGAAATTTTCTTAATTGAGATATTTAATCATGATTATAAGCTAATCATGATTAACTGGCCTTGGTGCATACGGTCACTAGTCACTAGGGGGCTAGTCATTGGGCTAAATTTTGGTAGGAACAAACATACATATATACAGTGTGTGTATAAAGTCTGGAAACGGCTTAATAACATCACAATTTACTGGCCGATTTAAACCTAATTTGGTACAGTTGTGTAGTAAGAGGATCTAACGCACCGAATGACGATATTGGCGTTGTTGCCAGCTTTTTAGTTTGTCTCGAATTCGAACGAATTTCATATTTTTAAATATAACACCAAGTATATTTTTACATTTTTAAATTCCACATAAAATTATAATTATTTTTTATTAAATGCATTATTAGTCTATACTTCATAGTTTCCGAGGTATTGACTCTCGAAAAGTGACATTTTTGAACTTTGACAGCTTATAACTTTCTAACAGTACGTCTTAGAGCAAAACGGCTTACATGTCCCTATCTTCAAAAATGTCACTTTTCGAGAGTCAATATCTCGGAAACTATGAAGTATAGACTAATAATGCATTTAATAAAAAATAATTATAATTTTATGTGGAATTTAAAAATGTAAAAATATACTGGGTGTTATATTTAAAAATATAAAATTCGTTCGAATTCCAGACAAACTAAAAAGCTGGCAACAACGTCAATATCGTCATTCGGTGCGTTAGATCCTCTTACACAACTGTACCAAATTTGGTTTAAATCGGCCAGTAAATTGTGATGTTATTAAGCCGTTTCCAGACTTTATACACACACTGTATATACAAAGATTGATTGTGAGGTTTAAATTTGCTCATTATGCGTGCATGAAGTTTAAGCGGGGTTTTGTATTGGGGCATGCAGTTGCTTAAGCGAAGATCTTGGAATTGAATGGATTTTCATGCATTAAAGCTTAAGGTCGCTGTTCCTTAGAAAGGTTGAAATGTTGTCAATTGTTTTGTAGCTTGTATGAAAGAGAATGTCATGCATTGAGTATGGAAGGGCCCGGAAGTGGCCTCTAAGCTTGGAATGAAATTGGTCTATGTTTTGCTGATTATATGAGCATGCAAAAAGCAGATGGAATAGGGTACCTACCTCCCCACAGGCGCATAAGTCATCGTGTTTTAAACCTATTCGGTGCTGTTGACTAGGTGTCAGACAGTGGCCTGATCGAAGACGGTTCGTTGTGGTTGAGAACAACTTCGTTTGCGAAATAGAGAGTGGCATCCTTAACCGCAACAAGGGGGGAGGAAAAAATATTTGCTGTGCTAAATTAAATTTTTAAAAGGAACGGTCAACTTAGCCAATGGCTTTGCTTTTTAAAAGAAGTTTAAGGGAACTCTACTAGTCTTGGCAGTTTAGGCCATAATATTTTAAAGAACATGGAATCCTAACCTTAATTTTATTGTATATTTATTTATTATTTATTTATATCAGTCCGCGACCACGTTGACGCAGCTTGAAACTTAAAATTAAAGCATTGTGCAAAATAAACTAGTTTAACCATATGTAATATTTAAGTTTTTCTGCAGAATCTATTAAATATAGGGGTTCTGCAAAACGAGAATTAACCGAAACATGACTACTCAAGGCAAACAAGTGGAGTATCTTGTAGTCGATACTACAGCATTTATTCAGAATGCATCTCTTCATGTAAGTATACATACTACTGTACTTACTACGCCCATAAGGCTGCTTTTGGACCCATCTATTAACCCTTCCATAGGTTGTCACAGTTTCCAAAAAGTATGCATTGTTTGCACAGAATCTGCCCATAACAGTTATAATTATGAAGTATCTTGCTAAATACCGTTAGCCAAAAAACCTCATAACTACCTACTGATGTAAAATTCTTAAAAATTTTTGAAATTTGCATAAAATTCGTGAATGCTGAAAATGGTGTACCTGCTTTAAAATAGTACCTAGCTAGTTGTTGGCGACCGAAAAGATATTTCTTTCTAACAGGGAGGATTTTCGGCGAAACGCTTAGAATTTATAAAAATAAAAACGCATAGAATTTTTCTCTTTGATTGCAGAAACACAATGATAATTAAATTTCTTTTTTCTACGATTTCGCATGTTGGTTCCATTACGAATATTATTAGGTTTGTGCTGGGTTTATTGGCCTTAAAGCAAGAAATTAATCTAAAAAAGGTTAAACACGGTAAGCCTTGAATGGCATTATTATTATTATTATGTTCTTTATTGGTTACCCAATTGGCCTTCGACCGAGGTCCTTCAGCCGCAGTAAAGTTTACATAATATTATTACTATTCGCTATTGTATAAGTATAAACAATTAAAAAAGAGATCACTTGTACAAAAAAAAAAGTATTAAGTATACCTTGAATATTATTTTATACAGGGTGTTAATTAAGTACGTAGACAAACTTTAAGGGATAATTCCTTGTATAATTTTATGATAAAAAGTTCATATAAACGTATATCCTAAAATGCTTGGTTTTCGATATACAGGGTGCTAAAGTTTTCATTTTTTTTTTGGTTTTCTTAATATTCCTTTGGAATCTTTAGGAATAATTAATTCAAATTTTGCACAAATAATAGATTTACGAGTATCTACGAACTAACATTATTAATATTTAAATTAATCTACAGGGTCCTCGTTTTTTTGTGGTCATGACCCCTTTACGCCCGTCCAATTTACTTAATACAACGTCACTGACTAATTTTAAGAACAAAATATAATTTGTCATTTTATTCTCTAACATTTGCCTATCTTGAAGTTTTTTAATATCTCTTACGGCTTAGAAGATATCTTGAGAAAAATAAAATAATGCATTGTTAATATTGGATAATTTAATAAGTATTGTTTTGTCCATGAGACAACGGTATTTGATACATTTTAAAACCAAAATTATGGTAAACTGAATTAAACCTTAAGCTAAGAAATAAACTTAACCTAAAGCAACTGCTGAAAATGGCCCCCTCCGACTTCAATACATGCATTGGTGCGCCTCACCATCGACTGGCGGACCCTCTCGAAAATACCAGGAGAATTCCGTATAATTTCGCACGACTGTTATTTTTGGCTTAAGGACGCTGCCAACTTACCATTTTGCAAATTATCCAATATTAACAATGCATTATTTTATTTTTCTCAAGATATCTTCTAAGCCATAAGAGATAGTAAAAAACTTCAAGATAGGTAAATGTTAGAGAATAAAATGACAAATTATATTTTCTTCTTAAAATTAGTCAGTGACGTTGTATTAAGTAAATTGGACGGGCGTAAAGGGGTCATGACCACAAAAAAAAGAGGACCCTGTAGATTAATTTAAATATTAATAATGTTAGTTCGTACCCAAGTAGCACAATAATCTTACTATTTGACTAAATTGTTTTATATCTGATTTATTAGAGCTTTTAAATACACTGAATTATTATTTAACACTTGCCATTAACACTAACTTGCTGTATAACCAAAATTACTTTATAAGTTTGTAATATAGGTGTTTATAACGTTAATTGTTAAAACAGTTTTAAAAGTACAGAAACCAGATTGCTTAGAAACATGTATGTAACAAAACTTATACAACTCTTTACGCTTAAGATAGATATATTTTATACTTATTTTGTAAGGGTAATTTTAAACTGTTTATAAAGCAACTATAAAAACATTCACTTTAATTTTATAGAAGCTTTATTGTTAGATTATATAGCAGTAGCGGAAACTTATTTATAAAACAATTTGATCTTGACGACAATTAAGCAACTACGGCTACTTTTAAACGACTATTTTATAATGGTTATTTAATAAAACGTAATGAAATAGTTAAAAAGCATTTAAAATATAAAAATGCTTTTGTAAATGCCAAATCATTATTTAGTGAACCTTATATAATATTTATAGCACTTCCAGTACTAACCTAACTTTTTACGTCCACATCAGTTGATATGATCAGTCAGTGTATCTATTTATAATTTGTAAACAATGTCAAGCTTAAGCAGTCGGCCAATTTCCCACTGGAAAAAAATAAGACAAAGTGGAAACTTTAAGAAAAAGGTTAGAGATAACTATCAAAGAATTTTAAATGCAAATGTACAACGTGTAAACACAACAGCACAGATAACAGACAGGGTTGATTTGGGTAAAATGCTTTACGACTCTTCATCCGAGCAAGAATTTGAGCCCATAGCCCATAGTAAAGAATACAATCAATGTTTAGACTCTGATAATTATACCGTAGAATCGAACGACGATGAAGAAAATTCTTTAGAGTTAACTGAGATCAACAAAAATATTGAAGCTAATAAAAAAATTAAAGTATGGGCTACTAGATTTAATTTCTTAATGAAAAGATTATATAGAACCGGTTACCTGAATAGCGTATACGATAATAGTATCGAATAAGATGGCTAAAGTGAGCCTTATACAACAAAACTATCATATTATCAATTTATTAGTGTCGCCATTATTTGAAATTAATCTACTGTCACGCTACCTTGCGCCACTTACTAACACCACGGCCGGGAATGACTGGCCGGCCATACAGCATTGTCGGAATAAAAATAAAATCTGCAAGTCTACTTAAAAGTATTCTTAATTTCTTGAGCACATATATTAAAATAGGAACATTAAATAGAAAGGACTAGAATGCTTCACCAAATCACTTTTATTTTTCAAGGCACAATTATTTTAATAAAAGTACGCAATGGTTCTTTAAGGTTACACGCA
This sequence comes from Polydrusus pterygomalis, assembly GCA_963969555.1. Classification (NCBI taxonomy): domain Eukaryota; kingdom Metazoa; phylum Arthropoda; class Insecta; order Coleoptera; family Curculionidae; genus Polydrusus; species Polydrusus pterygomalis. The sequence goes on along the minus strand of OZ018376.1, from coordinate 71,725,704 downwards.
AAAATTATAAGGAAATATTTGAATTATAGCAAAAAGGTACCCAAAACGATAATAATAATACTAATCATGATAATAATAAAAATAAAGAATGGATTTTACAAAAACATTCAACAAAGGCGAACATTGAGAGAACCACAATAATTTTACCACGTGATGCTGCGCCATTTTAAATAATAAAACAATTTTGTCATGTAAAAAGGCATAATATAAAAATTTATATAATATATTTGTTTTATAAGTGTGCCTGGAACAATAAAGTGATTTGTTAGAGTTGACGCCATGTTTTAAAAACTACTTTTAGTCGGCCATGTTGGCGAAATAATATTAATCAAATAAAATATTTAAATATCTCTTAAAGTAGTCATTTTAATAAGAAAAACGTTCGGCCAATAACATTGCAAGTAAAAAAGATGTCGATTTTCAACTTTATAAATTATTATTTAACTTTTAAAAATATTTTTAAAATATCTTCAATAACAAAATGTTTAATTAAATGAAAGCCCGTAAAAATTCACTTAAAAATATGGATATGTTATGTCAGTAAAATCAGCCTGGCAGAGAAATTTGGCCGTGGGAAAGCGTTCGACTTGAAAATCTTTTTCGTGCAAACTGCTGTAAGTTTTTATTGTCGCCATGTTTCAAGTCTATGCTATCTCTTGTATAAGTTGACATATTAGGTAAATATATTGAAATTTTATTCGTAATAACTACACGACTAAAATATAAACACAATATAATAAAAATATTTTAATCGGCCCAAAATGGTTATTGTTAAAATATTTTTAAGCCTGTTATAAAACAATTTTATTAATATCTTATTAGTATCTATGAGAGGTTATTTGCTATAGTTATAAAATATTTAATTATTTCTTATAAAATGGATTATATAAACGTTACATAAAATACCCAAAAGTGTATTGTAATTATTTTATGTGAGCCTAACAAAACTTCTAATAAATAAAACTGTTTTATAATCTGGGCCTTTTCCGTGTTTCTAAGAGTCATATAATGGTTTACAGAGGACTTTTAAAATATCATAGTTATATTACAAATTGTTATATAGCAATGTATAGAACTGTCTGAAGTATATTTGTGCTACTTGGGTAGATACTGGTAAATCTATTATTTGTGCAAAATTTGAATTAATTATTCCTAAAGATTCCAAAGGAATATTAAGAAAACCAAAAAAAAATTAAAACTTTAGCACCCTGTATATCGAAAACCAAGCATTTTAGGATATACGTTTATATGGACTTTTTATCTTAAAATTATACAAGGAATTATCCCTTAAAGTTTGTCTACGTACTTAATTAACACCCTGTATATATACAGTGTGTCCACGGATGGACCTAACTATACTTGTAAAAAACTTTATTTTCAATTTTTCGAAAAAAAGTCATTCTTCATAATTTCTTTTGCTTATTAAATAAATATAATTCATGTGAGAAAATTTCCATTTTTTTTATACAGGGTGCACAAAAAATGTAAAAATGTAGATTTGCAAAATAAAGAATTTTTGATCCAACTTTTTTGAATGATCAAAATAAAAGAGATTGGAAAGATAATTTGAAAAGCCGAATAAAGTTTTGAGATATGACCTGTGGTAACTACGATATTTTATATTAAAGTTAAATAAATTATTGATATTTTCCTTCAGTTAAAGTTTTAATATAAAATATCGTAGTTACCACAGGTCATATATCAAAACTTTATTCGGCTTTTCGAATTCTCTTTCCAATCTCTTTTATTTTGATCATTCAGAAAAGTTGGATCAAAAATTTTTAATTTTGCAAATCTACATTTTTACCTTTTTTGTGCACCCTGTATAAAAAAATTGAAATTTTCTTACGTGAATTATATTTATTTAATAAGCAAAAGAAATGATGAAGAATGACTTTTTCGAAAAATTGAAAATAAAGTTTTTTACAAGTATAGTTAGGTCCATCCGTGGACACACTGTATAATATATATATATATATATATTATTATATATAAATTGATGAATATTTAGAGATTAGAGACTATAATTGAAAATGAGACTACTGATCAGAATTACTGGTAAATAATAAAATAATATGTTACAGCTTCCTGTGAATAATTTAGTTAACTTACTTTACAAGCTCTAAAGTATAAATTGAGGTATAAATATTTGTATCTTCTTGTTTTACAAAAAACCGAGCAAAAACTAACACAAAGCATGTACATACAGTGTGACCAGTAAAGTCCGCATCATATGGGATTTTTTTTATTAATAGCTTTATTCAAAATTTGACTTTGGCATCAAGTTCTGCTTCGATCGAGATGAAAATTAAGCAAAAAATAGTAGCCACGTGATTCACGTCACGCATTATCTGTCAAATTTAAATTTTTTCCAAAAAATAATTCAAAAGTGGGGTTATTTCTGAAAGTATCGAAAATAGTTATTAGAAATAGTTTTTTTAAATGCAGTTTTTAGCCCACATGCAAAATTTTAGCTGCATAAGATAATTTTGATTTTTTACCCAAATTTTGTAAATTGCACCACTTTTGCAATATAAGACTCAACGCAACCTACATAAAACTTCTTAGTTTTGACAATGCTTTATTTCAGACATTTTCTTTAAAGTAGCGCCATATTAAATTTGTGTTTTTCTACAAAATCAAAATTGGGCTATTAAAATTTGGTCGCATGTGATGCAAAGTTTATTTGTTTTTGACCCTGTATAAGGTAACTTCATAAAATAACTATTTTTGAAAACGTAGTTTGTGTATGAAAGTAATACACCTTAACATTAAGACAAAAAAGAACACAGTGTAATCAGTAAAGTGTTCATTAAGTGGAAAATAAATTTTAGTGGTGGGTAAAAAATCAAAATTATCTTATGCAGCTGAAATTTTGCATATAGGTATAGGCTAGAAACTGCGTTTAAAAAAACTTTTTCGATATTTTTAGAAATAACCCCACTTTTAAATTATTTTTTGGAAAAATTGAAATTTGACAGATAATGCGAATCACGTGACTACTATTTTTTTGCTTAATTTTCATCTTGATCGAAGCAGAACTTGATGCCAAAGTCAAAGTCAAATTTTGAATAATGCTATTAATAAAAAAATCCAATATGATGCGGACTTTACTGGTCACACTGTATATAGAAAGTACATAACTCTGCAAAAAAAACTGGCAGTATTACTTGATTTAAAAATTGTAATAATGAGGATAGGACATGAGAAATATAATTACCTAAAAAAAAACCTAAAAATATATATTTCCAAATCTACCAGGCCTATATTTTCCATCATTCAAATTTTTTGTTCAATATTGTCAGAATATCATCTTTCTACGAGTCTTTCTATTTATATTATTTTTATAAGATTATTGTACTTTTAGGAAGTGGCTGATAACATTTTAACTTGCAGCGAGGTGGTAGATGAAATTACAAATAAACGACAGTTAAGAAGATTAATAGTGCTTCCTTATGATTTAATTGTTAAAGATGTATTTCCCGAAAACGTCAAAGTTGTAACGGATTTCTCAAAGAAAACTGGAGATTATCCTAGCTTGTCAGCAACAGATATAAACGTGATGGCTCTTACCTACCAGTTAGAAAAAGAAAAGGTCGGGGTGCAACATTTAAGAACCGACCCTGTTTTGCAAAGGCCGCTAATAAATACAGAAAATTCTGTGCAATATATTAATTCAGATGTTACCGGGTTTTATACACCCAGCAAAGATAAAGGAGAATGTTCCTACCAAATAGAAAAGGACACAATGGACAAACCAGACAGTGAAAATGTTAATGACACAACAAAAATTTCAGAAGGTAGTAAGGAAAATGACATTTCAAAAAATAATGATACAGAAATATCAAACGAAAAATTAAATGCTAACTTTGAAGCTTTAAATTGTGACAATGACCTACAACCTAGCGAAGATGTGTTAATACCCATTAAAGATAATTCCGATTATACATCAAATAGTGAAAATTCAAATGATGACGCAAGTGATGATGATGATAATGCTGGCTGGATTACACCGTCTAACGTCAAGCAAGCCAAAAAACAAGTAAACTCACAACTTATCGAAGAAAAACATGTAGTGGTGGCTTGCATGACCACCGATTTTGCAATGCAAAATGTGTTAAGGCAAATGAACCTTAAAGTATCTGCCTTAGATGGGAGGTTAATTAAGCAACTGAGAACTTACATTTTAAGATGTTACACTTGTTTTAAAACAACGAGCATAATGACCAAAAAATTTTGTCCAAAATGTGGTAATGATACATTAAAAAAGGTTGCCGTGTCCGTAGATGAACAGGGCAAAATGCATATACACATTAATGCCCGAAAGCCTTTGACTGGTAGAGGCAAAAAGTATAGTTTGCCAAGGATAAAAGGAGGGAAGCATCCAAATAATCCGATTTTGGTTGAAGACCAACCAATGCCAGATAATAGACCTAGTAGGCTTGCTGGGACAAAAAATAATCCCTTGGACGACGATTACATTGCAGGTATATAATCTACATTTAACTTTATCTAATTTAAACCAGGGTCGTTAAAGAGAGATTAAAAGGTTAATATATTGGCATTTAAATAGTTATTTATGTACCAAGGGTATTAAGTACCTAGATGGCCGAGGGCAGAAACATCTAATTTCCGTGGTGCATACAAGGTTTCATTTCGTCCTTACAGGCACAATATAAATATTGAGAAAAATATTTTTTTAGAATAATAAATTGTCGAGACATCATAAACCCACCGCCAATGAACCTCAGGAAATTTATACTATTTCAGAATTATTTGTGTCCGCCGTTTTACAATTATTTCATGACTAAGAACTTGGCCTGTGGAATATGGGCTTAAAAGTTGACCCAATATTGATCCTTGTGAAACTCCACATATTATTTATTTTTCCGAACTTTGTCTTCTCCCAATTTGAACAAATTGTTTACGATAGCTTAAATAACTTTGAGGTAGTTTGTGTGTATTTCCCCTTAACCCAATAATGTATAATTTTCTTAATAAAATATCATGGTTTACGGCGTCAAAAGCCTTACACAGATCTAAGGATAGTAAACAGCATTTTTTGCTGTTGCCCACATTAACTTGTATACTAATATTTGTTGTGATATCTCCTACAGTTTCTGTATCCTTAAGATCTGCGAAAACCATACTGGTTAGCAAGAGATTGGTAAAACAGATATTGGGCTATAATTGCTGCATTTATATCTTTAATTAGTTATTACTTTAGCAATTTTTATTTTTTTCTGGAAAAATACCTGTTTTTAAAGATAATTTAAGTTACCTAAATGAAATTAAATTGGAGTAATTTCAGTTAATTTACCAATTTCCATGTTTTTTAGGGTCACCAATAATTCTGCCGAATTTCTGTTTTTTGAAAAATTGTTGTTTCTTAACATTAAAAACACAGATATTATTACATTACCAGTGGGAAAAATAAGTTTAACATTTTCAGGTGACATGTCGTCACCGTAGATATTTACCTTTAGATAAGCAAACAATAATCACGAAAGTGGCTTATTTATGGCCTCGCGCATGTAAACAAAGCTACACACGATTAGACATGCGCACTGCAACATTATCTTTGACGAATGGGAAAATAGACAGGTTCGGGCTTGAAAATTTAATGTCTTCCTCAAGAAATTGTAAAAGTTGACCTTCAATTTATTTTCACGCGTAAACAGCTAAAATTTGTCACAATTTATTGTCAAAAAATTGGAACTTGTTCTAATTTTTTGCCCAAGTTGGGGAAGAAGGTAGTGATTTCTGGGGTTTTTAATGGCTGCCAACCTATCAGATTTAGAGGTTAGAAAGTAGTTTTAAATGTTTCGTTTTTAAAATGTGTTAAAAAATGATTCGTCGTCGTATTTTCAGTTCAAAAAGCAACAACACGAACAAGTCTATTAAAGTTACCTAATCATAATCAAATCTAAAATAAAACAACACAGCAATCTTCGATGTTATCGCGTACCTAACCTCAAGTCAAATATTAGTTGGTAACAATTTGGCACAAACTTCGGTACGTGTAAAACAACTTTCCCAAGCCCATTCTTGTTAAACAATTTGAAAAAGTTTTTGGGCAAGACCTTGGCCCGTGGCTTGTATAATTTTAGGTAGCTAGGATAACCTTATTTTGAAATACAACTGTGTATGTTTAAGTTTGCTTAGGTTTGATACACGATAAAGCTTTGAACATCATTGTGCATGAAGAGTATTGAAATAGCTAAACTACCGCAACATTTCTGAGAGCGGTATTATATTTAACATCCCGCCAGATAATAAGGAAATTGAAGATATACTTAATTAAGGCTGAAACCACGTATGATAGAAACCATAATTTTGGATTTTCAGTAAATGTTTTTTCCAGGTTATTCGCCATTTATTATGAGGGATGTAAATTCAAAAGCAGCACAACTAGGTATAAGACCGGGTTCCGAGTTTAAACAATGGATGAAGAAAAACCCTAATGAATCAAGGCGAAGGAGGAAATAAATATAAATTATTATTCATTTGTTTCTAAAAACTAAGGATACAAATAGAAAATATTTTTAAGAATTTAGTTTTTTATTTAGTAATTTAAATAGGCAGTGAGATTATCTATTTTTAAACAATAGACAGAAACGGTTTACTGGTTAGCTTATACAGGCTGTCCATTTAGACTATAATAAAACTGTAAGAGTGTGTTCTGTTTGTGGGTAAATTTTTGTGTTTATTAAAAATATGAAAAAAATATTTTAAAATTCTGCTCTCAACAACCAATCATCTGACGACGAACTATAAATATGATTATTTTTAATGGACCCCTATGAGTTTTACCAAAAACCAATTTCATATAAAACTGAAAATTCTGCTCGGGTTTTATAACTTAGTATGTTTAGTCAAAATAATATTCATATTTTTAATAAGTCTTAACTAACCCTAATTAAAACGACCTAAGGATAATGACACACACACACGACGCTTTTATAGCGGTTTTTGCCGCAAAAGAAACCTAGTAATATTTTCGGGTATTTTAAAACCGCTTCAAGCAGGAAAACGGCTAGCGGCGAATGCATTAGACGCCGTTTGTTTTTTGTGTCCAGGCGCGGATACAGGGGGGGGGGGGCAATCGCCCCCCCTGAGCAAGCAAAAACTTTTCGGGGCACCCTTGTCAGTGTGGGTAAGCGGAAAGCCTGAACATAACTATACGTCCAAATTTTAACAAATTTGGTCAATAATTTAGGGCAAAATTTTTTAAATCGACTATGAATTGAGATTTTTCACTACTGTCAGTTTTTTTCTCAAACAATGTTCTTATATCCATAATTTCTAAAAATAAAATACTATAACATTTTAGTAGGTATGTCCTACTTTAAGGAATAATAAAAAAATATGATTTCATAAAATTGTAATAGAGTTGCTAGATGTATAAAACTCAGCGCAAATCAAAACCCCGAAGGCGCCTGCAAAAGGAGCACATGATGCGAATAGAGTGTGAGACATTTATTGGTTCTTCTTAAAATTTTAGTATTTTTTTTATAATGCATAACAATACGTATATACCAGGGCTGAAGCCTTTGCAAATGGTAAAAAGTGAAAAAAAAATAATAGTAGAATGAAACCCATTGGAAAAGGAAGAGAATATAACAAAAATGAAAGGAAAAATAAATTACGGGCGATCCGAGGTCGGGAAGTGGGGCGGTGAGTTTTTAAGGTTAGAAAACGATTTATCTCGATTTTCGGCAAAACTACAAGTCCTATGGAAAAACGTTAAATGGCAAAGTTGTAGGTAATAAAAAGATCTACAACTTTTGTATTTGCATTTTTTTCACATAACCTCAAAATGTATGTGAAAAATTCAAATAACCAAGTTTTTGGTTTTTTATTTTTATCTTTTACAAGAAAATTTGGTTATTTGAATTTTTCACATACATTTTGAAGTTATGTGAAAAAAATGCAAATACAAAAGTTGTAGATCTTTTTATTACCTACAACTTTGCCATTAAAAACGTTTTTCCATAGGACTTGTAGTTTTGCCGAAAATCGTTTTCTAACCTTAAAAACTCACCGCCCCCCACTTCCCGACCTAGGATCGCCCGTAAATTATTTTTCCTTTTATTTTTGTTATATTCTCTTCCTTTTCCAATGGGTTTCATCCTACTATTATTTTTTTTGGTTTCAAAAATTATCGACCCTGGTCTAGTATAACAAGTAATAAATCACAGAGAGTAGAACCTAAAAACACCTCTAATAAAAATTAAAGGGCTAATTTTTTTGTATACCTAGATATTATACAGTGTGGTTGTTTAAGTGTGCAACATATGGGTCAAACGGCGTACAGGGTAGGCCAAAAAATATAAAACTTGCACAAGAATAGTTTTTTAATAAACATTTAAAATAAAAATTTTGCACGTTAAATGATAGTTTTTTAATTAGCATATTATCATCATTACTAATGTTTTATCTTGTTAAAAAGAGTTTTTAGGATATTTTAAAGTTCTGTTTAATATCGTTGCAACAAACATGAAGTTTGTGATTCCTTAATAAATTAAAAATTCAAATAAATTTTACAAATATGCTTGAATTTGAACAAAGATATGTGAAATTGATTTGATTTTGATTAATTTATGGTGAATATATAAAAAAAAGTTTTTTAAAAAAATATATTTTTTTTATTTTAGGAGGTCTCGTTTTTAAATCTATTCATAACTTTTAATTCTAAACAACTTTTCTTAATAACATTTTGCTGAATTTTCTGAAATAGGGGTACTTTATTCTTGTACAAGTTTTATATTTTTTGGCCTACCCTGTACGCCGCCCCGTTTGACTTGCAACCATTCCAAGTGCACCTAATATGATTATCGAACATGTACCAACTTTTATCAAAAATAAAATTTTCTGAGAAATCGGTAATAAAAAAATCCCCATATGTTGCACACTTATAAACAACAATGTGTTTTGTATTTCATATTTTTTTTGGACAACAAATTAAAATTTTATGAAATTTTTATTAAGAACGAATTCTCTGAATCACAAAAAATAACCCCCTCCTAAATGCACCGGGTTGTTTTTGTAATTTTGTTTTTTTTTTATTTTTGCCACTTGAAAACCAAGCACCATGATTCAAAAAAGGGCGTGGCACCCAAAAAAATTTCTCATTGCCCCTCCCCCCCCTGGGCAAAATCCTAGATCCGCGCCCGTGTCATTTAAAAACACGGATACGTGCCGACTACGTAGCCGGGGGGGGGCCAAGGCAAAGCACTTTCTTGAAAAGATGTTGCCCTTTTGGCAAAAAGAAAAATTAAGAATACATCAGTTTTAAAATTTACTGTTTAATACAATTTCATTATGAATGTGTAAAAATGTATAAAGTGGCTGGCGTAACTAAGGGAGGGGGTTAGCCTACTCCAGTAGATGGTCTGATTGGATGAATTCTTGACGAATTAGGGGGCCTACCGCATTAATTAAAAAAAAAAACCGCAATAAAAGAATTTAATGTTATTTGTATCTCTTGGCAGAACATCTCTGTTTACAGAAAAAATATCTTGATTTGTTTAAAATAAATAAATTGGCATTATCTCCGTTGGTGAAATAGTGATGCTCTTCGTTGCAATCTGTACTGGGAGCATCCGAAAAACCTTGAATGTAGAGGGCTATCCATAATTTTTCTTCAATGTCATGATAGTTCCTAAAAATAACAATCTGTAGCTGTTTAAAAACACATTTTTAAATATTTTTAGTTTAATAACTGGCGATAATCCACGTGTTGTTGCCATGTTCATCAGGGGCTTCGGCTTGTCGAATGAAATATTCAATAATTTTTTCATTTTATTTAGCTTATTGATTCAGTGTAATTCTTACTGCTTGACGTAATGTGTCTGCCGACGGTGTCGTCAGGGGGGAAGCACAATCTTTTAATACATGAATCATTCATGGACTTGCTACACCAACATAGTTTAAATGTATTAAAAATAGGAAAACTACAATTTATTTTCTTTAACTTACTTTAAAAAATTAATTAACTGCATAATCCGATCTGGTTGATAAAACCCTCTCCACTGTAAAACCCTTACTTGTCCTACTTCAACATTTGGTTCCGGAACTTTATAACTACTGATATAATCGTCTGTATCATTGGTAAAATATCCTTCAACAGAAACCATACCTAACCATTCAATAAAGTCCTGAAGGTCATTTTTATCAATTTTAGCTTCTCCGAGCGTCGGTGTTGAAAGGGAATAAACTACGTGTGTATTAAATTTCGGATCACAAACCTTAACATTGTAATCCAGATCATTGAAGAATTTTGCAACCGATGAAGGACATATAGATTCATCTGTTGACTCCCATGAAAGGATTACCGTAAATCTCTCCAACGATTTTAACGCATTCTTAGTTTTCTCATAAATAGATTTTCCTGGTTGAAGTATTGATTCCTTTAAATTTATTTTTATAACTGAAAATAAATGATATTAATATAAAGTTAGTTTTCACTGCCTCCAAAACAACTTACCTTTCATCATATGCCAACAGTTTGATGTTTTTATACTTTGATAAAGGTAGCGTTGTTTTTGGGGTTGTAGATAGAAACAGGTCTATAATTTCATTAAAATATATTTAACATAGACTTCATGAGATGTCTATGATAGTTAAATATATTTGACACGATACAAACTCATAAAAACAGCATAATATTGGTATGTTGTATATAAGATTATCTATATTTCTGTCACTTTAAGATGGGCATCTGAAATTATAGTCCAAGAGCTATAGTAACACCCGTTTCATGAAGTGTTTGATGCACTTCAAAATTTTGTGTCATATATAGTATCTACTGGATAGATGAGCAGGTAAGCAAGTGTTGGCCTGCTCTACCTGGGGACACCAGGTACTGCGCATAGGAGAAAGGTGTCCAAAAATGTTGCCCAAAAAAAGTGTTTGATTCAGAGGCCAACAAGCAGAAATCAAAATTTAAAATGACACAAAACACAAAAATTAACAAGGCAGACACTTTTGAGGGGGTTAACATTTAATAAAAACACCCCCAAGTTGTTTTTTTTTTAAATACAAAATGAAGTGTTTGATTCACGCTGACATTTTAACAGTGTCTTAATTACATATAATTAAAAATAATTACAAAAAGGCAGACACTTTTGAGGGGGTTAACATTTAATAAAAACACCCCCAAGTTGTTTCTTAAAAATACAAAATAAAGTGTTTGATTCGCGCTGACATTTTAACAGTGTCTTAATTACATATAATTAAAAATAATTACAAAAAGGCAGACACTTTTGAGGGGGTTAACATTTAATAAAAACACCCCCAAGTTGTTTTTTTAAAAATACAAAATGAAGTGTTTGATTCACGCTGACATTTTAACAGTGTCTTAATTACATATAATAAAAAATAATTACAAAAAGGCAGACACTTTTTTTGGGGTTTACAGGGTGTTAACATTTTAATTAAAAAAATATTTTTTCATTGCCATTTTCAAACCACTCTAGATATTTCTATGAAATTTGGTACACGTCTTTTGAGAATCGAAAGGCATTTTTCGGTGTAAAATAATTTTTTTTAATTTTAGCAGTGGCGTCCGTGCGGGGCTTGCATTTAATATTAAAAAAAAAAAATGGTGCAAAAAAAAATATTTTTGAAATTCCCGTCTAATTTACAGCAAATTCGGTCTCTTTACTTATTTTCGTACGGTGCACCGTTTTCGAGTAAAAAATAAAAATCATTTTAATGCACATTCCTGGAAACACACAACCCATTTAATTAACAAAGGTAAGTAGGTTTAACAACAGTTTAAAACATTTAGGTTTTAATAATTCTCGGAAATATTCGATGATCAGGTACTACTCTATTTGGATAACGCTTCATGTAATGACGTCTGGCTTCTCTCGCATTTCCATTTGCAAGACCATAGATAAAATGCATCTCAGCCATTTCAGAATTCGTAAAAATTGCTATGGAAAACAATACTGTAACGAATATGTAAAACACTTTTGAACCTTACAAACTCTAATTTGTACACAACTTATGATTTAAAAATTAAAATGGCACGTGTCAGAAATAATAAAAACAAAAATTATCCAAACAACGCCATACCTAGCCTACTAGGCCATTTTCAAAGAAATAGGTTTCGTTTAGGTAATTAAATAAATCGTTTTTAAATGAAATAGAAGAACACCCGGAGACCAGCACTAAAAAAAAACGCCTCCTTTCCGAAATACAGGGTGTTAATGGTAATTAAATGGGTTACGTGTTTCCAGGAATGTGCATTAAAATGATTTTTATTTTTTACTCGAAAACGGTGCACCGTACGAAAATAAGTCAAGAGACCGAATTTGCTGTAAATTAGACGGGAAATAAAAATATCTAGAGTGGTTTGAAAATGGCAATGAAAAAATTTTTTTTAATTAAAATGTTAACACCCTGTAAACCCCAAAAAAAGTGTCTGCCTTTTTGTAATTATTTTTTATTATATGTAATTAAGACACTGTTAAAATGTCAGCGTGAATCAAACACTTCATTTTGTATTTTTAAAAAAACAACTTGGGGGTGTTTTTATTAAATGTTAACCCCCTCAAAAGTGTCTGCCTTATAAATTTTTGTGTTTTGTGTCATTTTAAATTTTGATTTCTGTTTGTTGGCCTCTGAATCAAACACTTTTTTTGGGCAAAATTTTTGGACACCTTTCTCCTATGCGCAGTACCTGGTGTCCCCAGGTAGAGCAGGCCAACACTTGCTTACCTGCTCATCTATCCAGTAGATACTATGACACAAAATTTTGAAGTGTATCAAACACTTCATGAAACGGGTGTTACTAGCTCTCGGATTATTAGCAAGTAGAACTTAAGAGAGACAGAAAGAACCTATGCTATTGTCTTAATTTTGTTCAAACGTGATTTGAATATATTTTTTATTTAAGTTAGTTTAATGCAGAGTAAAAACAAATAAATCAGTTTCCATCAGAGTCCATTTACTATTTTTTATACACATATACGTCATTCAAACACAGGCAGATTATATTGCTATCTTTGTTTTGATAAATTAAACAGACAAGAACAGCTTCAATCAAAATGAAGACAACTCGCCAGATATTCAGGTAGATGCGGCGTCAGCTCTTCAGAGTGAATTCGGCGATCCATTGGTCGAGGCATGGCATATATGACGTCAGTCAATTTATACAGGTGTTTTTATTAAAGAGCGTATCTTATTAAATCCGAGATTTACAATAAATCTATGCGATTTTTTTAGTTTTTTTAATTTTTAGAGGTAAATGGAAATTTTGCTGCTCAATAAAAATATTAATACTTTAACATTTTATATTAGACTCTATTTTCATAATGGGTGGTGTTTATCTTATTTTAAAATTTTAAATGCATTCCTGCCATCTTTTGTAAAAACAAGGAATTTTTTTAACTTTTTATTACTTTGCTTTACGTACTTATAGGGCAAATTTGAAGTTGTCAAATTTGATGCGTTTTGAAAATGTTGACCTTAGAACAAAGGGTTTATTTAGTTCAATGTTACGGTGCGGGCAAAAGTTCTTGCAACTTTGTTATAGAGAAATTTAACCAAAGATACCTACCCTAACGTTTGCGTCTCAAAAATGGGACTTCATAAATTATTAAGAAATTAAGTGAGGAATTTTCATAAATTTAGCATGTTCTCCGATAAATCGACATTTTCAACAAACGGGAAAGTGTCTTCTGCGCATATTAGATACTGGAGCGAAAATAATCCCCGTTTTAGAGTTCCTGCAAGAAGACAATATTACAAAAAAGTAAATGTCTGGTGTGCGATTTCTTATTATGGCATTATTGGCCCATACTTTTTCGAAAACACGTGTAACCGTAGGAGTTACCTTGAAATGTTGGAAACCTTTCCGACAACCTACAAGAATTGCCTCTCCAACTTAGGAACGAAATGTACTTTCAACAAGATGGATGCCTTGCGCATTTCGCAATTGAAGTGAGGGAATGGCTTAATAATACATTTGGCCACAGATGGATTGGTCGGAATGGTCCGGTTCTGTAGCCCCAAGAAGTCCCGATTTAACTATTTCAGATGCCTATCTTTGGGGGCGCCTCAAACAATTAGTGTACTCCCGTCCAATTGAGAACGACGTACAGCTTCTAAAACAGCGAATTGTTGAAGCTGTTTAAACAATTTCCATTGAAGAAATTCGAAGAAGTTTTGACCACATTCGTTTACAGCTGAAAAAATGTATTGAATATGGAGGGGGAGTGTTTGAATAGCAAATTATGAAATTATTATTTGTTGTTATTTTAAGATTTTTTGTGTAATTTCCGGGGTTGTGAAATTAAAAATACATATTTCTAGTAACACCAAAAATCAGTTTTTAAAACTTTTTAATACTCCTCTGTCATTGATAATGTATGTATTTCGACCGCTAATGCTGCTATAGAAAAAAAAAATATCTTTTACCTCTAAAAATTAAAAAAAAACTAAAAAAATCGAAGATTTATTTTAAATCTCGGATTTAAATTACAAAAATGAAAAATAAAGGTAGTTTACTCTTGGAAAAAAATTATGTTTTTAAAGTTTTTGCGAACCCTGTATAAAAAATCAAAATTTTCTCTTCGTGAATTGCATTTTTTTTACAAGCGAAACTTTTTATCAAGTATGACTTTTTCCCGAAAGATGAAATTTTTCATGCATTCGTGCTATTGTAAACCCTATCTGCGGACAGTCTGTATATTTAAATTTTCTATTAACCCGATGACAGTATCGCCACTGAAACAAACAATGCGTCCACACCGGCTTGTTTGTGTGTTTAAAAATATTATGTGTTTTATATCATCGACGGAAAACAACAACCATGGATGCATTTTTTATTTAAATGTTTTTCAACAAATAATTTTATACAATTTTTAAACAAATGTTCGCGGGCAAATATATTGTAGGTGTAGACGAGGCTTATCACTTACATGCCCTCCAGGCATAAAACTTCACTATTTTGACGATATTTCGGTTCTAAAAGTAAAGTTTGGCCACCATTAACCTCTGGGGGCTACTAGTCCATGTAAATGCACGTGAGCCGTCATTTAATATACAGTGTCACGTGTCACCAGTAAAGTCCGGATCATATGGGATTTTTTTTATTAATAGCTTTAGGTATTTGAAATTTGCCTTTGGCATCAAGTTCTGCTTCGATCGAGATGAAAATTAAGCAAAAAAATAGTAGTCACGTGATTCGCATTATCTGTCAAATTTTCTTCTTCTTCTTCTGTTCAAATTTCTGAAAATATCGAAAAAAGTTATTGGAAAAAGTTTTTTTAAATGCAGTTTCTAGCCCACATGCAAAAGTTCAGCTGCATAAGATAATTTTGAATTTTTACCTATATTTTGTAAATTGCACCACTTTTGCAAAATAAGACTCAACGCAACCTACATAAAACTTCTTAGTTTTGACAATGCTTTATTTCAGATACATTTTCTTTAAAGTAGCGCCATATTAAATTTTACAAAATCAAAATTGGGCTATTAAAATTTGGTAGCATGTGATGCAAAGTTTATTTGTTTTTGACCCTGTATAAGGTAACTTCATAAAATAAGTATTTTTGAAAACGTAGTTTGTGTCTGAATGTAATACACCTTAATATTAAGACACAAAAGAACACAGTGTCTTCAGTAAAGTGTTTTTTAAGTGGAAAATAAATTTTAGTTTAACAACGTAAAGTTTTATCTATTTTCAACGATATAATTTAAAACCCCTATATTATAATTTATTATTAAGCTATGTCACAATAACGTTAACGTGTATTACTTTCAGGCACAAACTACGTTTTCAAAAATACTTATTTTATGAAGTTACCTTATACAGGGTCAAAAACAAATAAACTTTGCATCACATGCTACCAAATTTTAATAGCCCAATTTTGATTTTGTAGAAAAACACACATTTAATATGGCGCTACTTGAAAGAAAATGTATCTGAAATAAAGCATTGTCAAAACTAAGAAGTTTTATCTAGGTTGCGTTGAGTCTTATTTTGCATTGGTGCAATTTACAAAATATAGGTAAAAATTCAAAATTATCTTATGCAGTTGAAATTTTGTATGTGGGCTAGAAACTACATTTAAAAAACTTTTTCTAATAACTTTTTTCGATATTTTCAGAAATAACCCCACTTTTCAATTATTTTTTGGAAAAAATTAAAAAGCTAAAAGCTAAAATCCCATATCGTCAGTGTAAATCGCAAAGTGCATAACTCCATAAACCAAAATTTTACAGGAGAGCTAAAATAGAAATCGTCGTATCTCCTTCTTGTTTAATTTTTCTCATTTGGCGCAAAATGCGTATCTCCTAATGTAAACAAAAATAACGATTTTAATCGGCTATTCCTGAAATTGTTCTTCCAAGACATAATAAATAATGGACTTACCTCTCTCAATTTTTAAAAAAGCACCCAAAATTTAAGCAAAAATGCATTAGGAATAAATTCAAAAACACACACGTAGTGCAATGTCAAACAATGCAACTGGCGGGACATACGCATTTTGCTTGACAACAATTTGAACCGTGGAGATCAGCAACTTTCTATACAGGCTTCTGTTGGAAAACGAGACAGGCAATTTTCAGACTATAGATATTGTATTATGTTACTAGATGGCGCAATAAAAAATATTTTAGAAAAAAATCAACGAGGTAGGATCAACCTACCTCGTTGGAAAAAATGGAGTTACGCACTTTGCGATTTACACTGACGATATGATGCGGACTTTACTGGTGACACTGTATGTAGGTAGATATAGAAATATGCAAGAAAAATTAATTTTTTAACCGCCTAAAGATTTCTTATACAATAAATGTTAAATAAATAATGCTGCAGAGCCAAATATACAGCACCTACCTACTTTGTCACTGTTTGATATAAAAAACTACGAAGGCGCAGAAGGGCCACGTAATTTTTTTTTTTAAATTTAAGTATAATGAAATTTTGATAAACTTAAAATTTCGACTACACAACATAGGTGTGCTATTAAACGTAAAAAAAATCATTAAAACCAGTTGGTGGGTTCAAAAATGTTTGAAAACCCCCAAAAAATTCTTTGACCGGCTAAACGAGTTAATTTCGAATATAACTATTATGGAGGACTTGAGGTAGGAGGCCGATCGCAATGCATTGGATTCGGTCCCAAATTAGCATCGGTAATTCAGCTTTACGAGTTGCCATAAGATGGCGCTCGTGTTCGAAGTGGGCTATCAAATAAATGGTTTCTTATGGACGCGATAACTATTTTTATTTAAATTAGTTCTTTAAGGAACAAAAAAGGACTTTTATATGAATTTACACTTACTTTGTTATACTTATTAGTAAACTCGGCCTGTATAAAGTTCCAACGATGCTTGGTTTTTAAAATACAGGGTATTAAACATTCTAAATTTAGCTACAGAGGTTTTTTTTTAAGTGAGCTTACCTTTGGAGCTAAAAAGATACTTATTTGGCTTCGTTTCCTCTTTGAAGAAGATTCTGTCTTACACCCCGACACAAAGCAAACTCTACTTTTATAAAGTGTACCATTATTCATTATAAATATGGAAATTAATTACAATACAACGTTATTTGTCTTGTCTTGCCTTCAAACTATGGAGAACTATAGGGTAGGAGGCCGATCGACAATGGCAGCATTTTCAAATTCTGTCCCGGTTTTTTGGTTAGTTCGCTATTGGCCGATAGATGGCTCTCGCGTCCGAAGTGGGCTGATGTTGTCTTCTTCTTCTTCGTTTTTAATATGGAAAACTAGATCCTCCATAGTTTTTAACTTTTACTTAAACCCTTTATTTTTCTGTGCTTTTACTGTTGACAATTGACATTTTATTTTTCGAAATAACAAATAATGTTTGAAGGCAAGACAAGACAAATAACGTTGTATTGTAATTAATTTCCATATTTATAATAAATAATGGTACAATTTATAAAAGTAGAGTTAGCTTTGTGTCGGGGTGTAAGACGGTTTCTTTTTCAGAGAGAAAACGCAGCCAAATAAGACTCTTTCTAACTCCAAAGGTATAGCTAGAATGTTTAATACCCTGTATTTTAAAAACCAAGCATCGTTGGAACTTTATACAGGCCGAGTTTACTAATAAGTATAACAAAGTAAGTGTAAATTTATATAAAAGTCCTTATTTGTTCCTTAAAGAACTAATTTAAATAAAAATAGTTATTGCGTCCAATAAACCATTATTTGATAGCCCACTTCGAACACGCGCGCCATCTTACAGCGACTCGTAAAGCTGAATTACCGATGCTAATTTGGGACCGAATCCAATGCATTGCGATCGGCCTCCTACCTCAAGTCCTCCATACTTCAAACATTATTTGTTATTTCGAAAAATGAAATGTCAATTGTCAAAAGTAAAACCACAGAAAAATAAAGGTTTTAAGTAAAAGTTAAAAACTATGGAGGATCTAGTTTTCCATATTAAAAACGAAGAAGAAGACAACATCAGCCCACTTCGGACGCGAGAGCCATCTATCGGCCAATAGCGAACTAACCAAAAAACCGGGACAGAAATTGAAAATGCTGCCATTGTCGATCGGCCTCCTACCCTCTAGTTCTCCATAATAACTATACAGCGTGTATTCGGAAGTTCTTACCAAATGGGAAACTTTTTTATTATTAGTTTTACGAAAAAAAAATTATTCTTTATAAAAAGCTCTGCATGGTCTAAAACCTAAAATGCAACCATCAAATATCGAAATTTTCCAGTCATATACGAGGTTTTTCAAAAAATGTGAATTTTTCCCAAGAATGTAAATTTTTCCCAAGAGTAAAGTACTTTTATTTTTGACATTATCAAAAGTTGTTATTAAAAAAAGTTGATCAGAACTAAAAACCACGTCTAAATATGCAATAACACGCATTAAATTAATTAAATAATTAAAAAGTAAATAATTAATAATAAATCAATAAAATAATTTTTCAACATAAATGCGTATAATTGCACATTTAGCCGTAGTTTTTAGTTCTGATCAACTTTTTTTAATAACAATTTTTGATAATGTCTCTTGGGAAAAATTCACATTCTTGGGAAAAATTCACATTTTTTGACAAACCTCGTATGACTGGAAAATTTCGATATTTGATGGTTGCATTTTAGGTTTTAGACCATGCAGAGCTTTTTATAAAGAATATTTTTTTTTCGTAAAATTAATAATAAAAAAGTTTCCCATTTGGTAAGAACTTCCGAAGACACGCTGTATAGATGGCATGAATCAACCTGTTTTAAAGTCAGAAATCTGTCATCAAAAATTGCACACGTTATAGGTATAGTCTGTTCAATGACCGCTGACCGTTACGTCATATTCTCCATGTTTGCGGTACGTCGTAAATTAATTCAGTCAGTTTGAATTACCGGTGGTAAAGGTTATGATTTTTCTTAGGCTTGATCTACCTAATATAATTAAATTAATTAAATTTATTATAATAATTAATTCAGAAACAAGTAGTTTATTTAGGGTAAAAGGAATCATGGGATGAAACATTTTGTTTTTGAAAACCAGTAAGTATGATATTTTTAATTAATTTAAATTTACTGAAAAATAAATAAAACTCGTTTTTAAAATTTAACCGTGGTTAATGGTATGTTCATGAATTTCGTGAAGTTGTCGACCACGGGATAACAAAATAGCTACATTATTGCGAATCTTAAAATCTACATCCTTCTCGATTCCTTTTGCCTTAATTCGTTGGATTGTTGAACACGAAACTCCTAAAGCATCAGAAACTATCTAAAGCAGATAGGTATTTATAAAAACATTGCTATATGGACGGTGTTCTGCAACAATGGTCCAACCCACACTTTGTTTACATTCGAGATTTTCATATAGAATTATTTATCAGGAGCAACACTACGATAAGCCAAAATGATTTAAGCCACATTCTGTATTTTGGTGCCATCTGTGAACGAAGTTCTAAACCACAATTTTTCAATCCATTATAATATAAGAATCTGTAACAATGATCTAATCCACTCCATGTGGAATAGGCCATTATTGAATAATTCTGGGTATATACTAATAACAAAATTTATGGATGTCGATAGTTTTGTTGTTGATAGGCAAAGTACATTGTTTGCCTTACAATCAAATCACAACCTTAATCTCCATATTGCAGAAGAGTTACGCAATCAAATGAAAGATGATCTAAAGGCTGCTTAAAATGACGAAACACTGGAAACGTTGATATTTGATCTTCAAAAAACTCACTCTATGCCGAAACTGCCCACTGGAATAATATATTACAAGAGACAATTAAATTTATTAAATCTTGGTATTTACCTTGGCAGTACCGGAAGAGGTGTTTTTAATGTATAGTTGGAATATGAAGCAGGAAGGGGAACCCAATGGGTTGGTTCTTGCTTACGCAAATATATAGTCGAAAACGTACGCGCCCCTATTAAAAAGCTTATCTTATTGTCTGATTCATGTGGGGGTCAGAATAGAAGTTTTAAACTTGTCTTGATGCTTATTCACGTCTTGAAAAATCATTCCTCCCTTGAGGAAATATCATTAAATTTTTTACTTTCTGGACATAGTTTTTTGCCCAATGATTCGCATTTTGGAGACGTTGAATGTGCCCTTAAAGTTCAACAAAGATTGTATACAGACAGATATAGAAATTATGAAATCGTGTCAAAAAAAGAACAAGTTTATCGTAAACCGTATCGTGTCTGATAATATAGTTTCAGTTAGGATGTTGGAGAAGTCGATAACAAATCGCAAGTATGATGCAGTAAATAAAAATAGTATAAGTTGGTTCAAAACACATGTTATAACAATAAAAAAAGAAGAACCTACAATTTTATACATAAAGAATCATGTTACAGATACTACTTCTTCAATAGTAAATAAGTATTGAACAGGCTGGAAAGGGAAGAAAACCTATATTAGGACAAATAGAACTACCTCTTCTGTGATAACGAGATCTCCGAGGCAAAAATAAAAGACTTTAATTAAGAATATCCTAACTTTAATTCCAAAAGATGCCAAGCCATTTTACAGTTTTTTAAGAAAAGTTGAAACTCAAAATTTTGAAGAAGACTTGGAAAGGCTAGGACCTACACTAGATTTTGATATTGATGAAGAGCAGCTATTGCATGACACCACGAATGCATAGAAATCGTCATAAACTATATACGTACCTTTACTACATTATTTAGCACTAGTTTTCTCTTCTTTTGGTTAAAAGTTTTCATTATTTGGAGGGATAGTCGATTGTTGCAAAACAAGTACTTGTAACTTCTAATTTTGCAACAATCATCTAACCCGCTTTTTAATTTTTTTCTGTCAAAACATATGTATATTTTTTCAATATTTAAATATTTTCCGATTAGTTGTATGCATATTTAATAGAAAATAAATAAATAAAACCTTTTGGTAAAATGGGGTATTTTCTAAAGCAACGTACGACAATATGCTAATTATCTCGAAACAACAGGTGAGTGACTTAAACCATTGTTGCAGAACACCGTCCATATATTTTTCATGTTTATGTTTTCACAGTTCCTGCTTTATTATATCTACTTACCTTGTAAACTGCGTTAAAGGGTAAAAGTCTTGCCGGCATCACTTTCTCTTTGGAAATAATTTTAAATTATTGTTTGTTCTTTTTCACAATACCGTGACATTTTTGAAATACTTATTGTTGATTAAAAATGTCACTGTCAAAAATGACAATAAAACTTGTTTGACTGGTAAAATTATACCACATTCATTATTGACGCAAATTTACTATCTCACCTAGTTCACGAATGTTAGAAAGACAAACACTAGTCGTGACGCAACGGTCAGTGGTCATTGAATAGACTGTTAGCACAAGTTGTAGGTAGAGCGTTCCAACCACTGCTTTTCTTGTAAAATAAAGCAAAATATTCTATAGGTTTTTATTTAAAAAGCAAATCACAAAATATTCTTATAAGAGCAATCGTAGATAATAATAATTACTAACTATTAATTATTCTTTCAATGTTACAAAATTAAGTAAAGGCATGATCTTAAAATGCTTATATTTAATATTTTGATAACTTAAACATTTTGTTTAGTATTTCGCCACCTAAGAACACTAAATAATACTCGATTCTATGCCAGATTCAGGAAATTATTAAGAGGTCATCAATTTTTTTTGTATACAGGATGCATCATAATCTTTTAAATAAATTATTTAGTAGAAAATAGCTCCAAAGCTCTTTGCAGTAACGGTAAATTAATGGTTGTAACAATTTTGTAGTTAACTGTACCATACAGTTAACAGTTTGCTTCAAAATCTTGAAATGTGTTATTTTATACATTCGTTTTTTATCCAAATACAAGGACTTTACACTAGTCAAGCTACCTAAAAGGAACCCACTTTTCGGATGCTTTTTTTTGAGAAAGTAGCACTTTCCTTGCCTAGACCAGGAAATACAAAAGCGCCCGGAAAGTGGGCACTTTCCGGACGGTTTTTTTCTTTCTGGACGGTTGCCGAAAAAATAGTGTACGCAACATGCCCAGAAACAGGTTTTTTGGACTCGCAGACTCCCAGGATGAGCCGTAGGCGAGGGACACTCTATGTGGACAGATAGGAAATGTTCAACCCTATTCATTGAATAAACAAGCAAGGCAGCATCGTATTTAAATACATGAAGTTTTTTAAAAAAAAATTGACCAAAAATTGTGAATTCCACTTTCGTGTATTATCTAAAATTTTATTTTTCGACAATTCATTGTCTAATTCTACGACCGAAATTTTGAGTTTTACTCTTTTATAATTGAAAAGATGTTCAATTTTAGGCGATACCCTGTTAAAGGTCAAAATTTGAGACAATTTTTTTTCTCAGAAACGAATACAGCAGGATACAAAAAGGTTTTAATGAAAGTTAATGGAAATAAAGAAAGGAATAAAAAAATATATTATTCATTTAAAATAAGCAAGTTTGAGACAAGTTCCAGGATAACCAGAAGACGCCTACGGCCTGATATTATATTTTATATATACAGTGTCACCAGTAATAAAGTCCGCATCATATGGGATTTTTTTTTATTAATAGCTTTATTCGAAATTTGACTTTGGCATCAAGTTCTGCTTCGATCGAGATGAAAATTAGGCAAAAAAATAGTAGTTACGTGATTCGCATTATCTGTCAAATTTTTAATTTTTCCAAAAAATAATTCAAAAGTTTTCTGAAAATCTCGAAAAAAGTTATTAGAAAGTTTTTTTTAATGCAGTTTCTAGCCCAGGTGTAACTGGATAAGATAATTTTGATTTTTTACCTTTTGCAAAATAAGACTCCAACGCAACCTACATAAAACTTCTTAGTTTTGACAATGCTTTATTTCAGATACATTTTCTTTAAAGTAGCGCCATATTAAATGTGTGTTTTTCTACAAAATCAAAATTGGGCTATTAAAATTTGGTCGCATGTAAAGTTCATTTGTTTTTGACCCTGTATCAGGTAACTTCATAAATTAAGTATTTTTGAAAACGTAGTTTGTATCTGAAAGTAAAAAAATAAAAAATAAAATAAAGGGGTTTTTAATTACATCGTTGAAAATAGATAAACTTTACGTTAAGTTAAACTAAAATTTATTTTCCATTTAATGAACACTGTGTTCTTTTTTGTCTTAATATTAAGGTGTATTACTTTCAGACACAAACTACGTTTTCAAAAATACTTATTTTATGAAGCTACCTTATACAGGGTCAAAAACAAATAAACTTTTCATCACAAGCGACCAAATTTTAATAGCCCAATTTTGATTTTGTAGAAAAACAGACATTTCATATGGCGCTACTTTAAAGAAAATGTATCTGAAATAAAGTATTGTCAAAACTAAGAAGTTTTATGTAGGTTGTGTTGAGTCTTATTTTGCAAAAGTGGTGCAATTAACAAAATATAGGTACAAAATCAAAATTATCTTACCCAGCTGAAATTTTGCATGTGGACTAGAAACTGCATTTAAAAAACTTTTTCTAATAACTTTTATCGATATTTTCAGAAATACCCCACTTTTCAATTATTTTTTGGAAAAAATTAAAATTTGACAGATAATGCGAATCACGTGACTACTATTTTTTTGCTTAATTTTCATCTCGATCGAAGCAAAACTTGATGCCAAAGTCAAATTTTAAATAAAGCTATTAATAAAAAAAAATACCATATAATGCGAATTTTACTGGTGACACTGTATTTAATGAAACACCGTATATTTGAAATCAGAATTAAAAAAAAAACTTTCCCATGAAAAATGAAATCAGAGTCCCATGTAAAATAAAGTTGTCATAATTGATAACGTTTTATCTGACCCTGTATACAAATTTTGGCACCGCTAAGAATAGTTACGTAGTATTTTTAAAATCAATTTATTTTTACCGTACCTTTAAAAAAATATATTATTGAGATTTCTCAGTCCTATTTTTAGTTTGTCCAAAAAAATAGCTTATGAATGCTATATTACTTTTTTGCTATTTTCAGTAATTACTAACAACCTGTATAAAATTGTCGAAAATGAGAAACCCTGTACTAACTAAAAAATGTAAGTCACTTCTTGTAAATTATAGGGAAAAAAGTTGGTCAAGAAATATATCTACATAAAATGTATTTCTATTATACTTCGTGTATTTTGGAAGAAAAATATGTCTAACAAAAATAAGGAAATAACGAAGCAGATTTTAGAATTTCTACTTATTCCGACAGTTGCATAAAAAGTAATATTTTATGGGATATGTCTATTTGTATCAGATTTATACCTGCTTTGCTGTTATAATAGATGTTACAGGCTATGGACTAATTATTGTTTATGCACAGATGTTTTTCTAATTTTGTTTCGTATAAAATCTATGTTCTATTTCACGTTCTTAATAAGTTCAATACGAAACGCATTTGCGTATTGTTATGAAAGCCTTTCAATACGCTTTTTTTCTTTACTTGAAGTTGGTATCACATTTTTAACGTTTCATAGCCACGTGCCACCTTTACCTTTCCATCTTGTGCAAATTGATTTGACAGTCAATTTTGTTATCATCATAAAAGGTGAAATAGTAATAAATGTATAAAGCACAAGTTTCATAAGACGTTTTAGCGCGTGCGCTAAAAACGCATCTTATGAAACTTGTACTTGATATACTATGATATACAATACATTGTATTGTAAGTAAAAAAATATTTTTACGATATCTTTGGCAACGAGTTTTTTTTTTCTTTAACCTTCTACCGGGTGGTCACATAAGAATGGCCCTCGGTCGCATCTTCGTATATTATAAATACATAAATATATACTTCTAACTTTTTAATGCAAATATTTTTGGTTATAAAAACGTGAGAAAGCTACGGGTTCGACGATTGGCACAATTAAAAAAAAACCTGCATAAAAAACGTAAAACCTAAGTTATGGAATATAAAGATCTATGTTTTATTTAAAAACTATCAAAATTTTAAATGTTTGGTTTTGAGTTTCAAACTTACTGAATTTTCTTCTCGGTATGTTTTTACATAAAAAAATAATTTTATAATTCATATCTCAACAACGATTAGAGATAGGTATACACTGCCAAGCATTGAATTAGGGTCACCCCGTAATTTGAAATTATGTTAGACATTTTTAGGTTTTTCGTATTTTTTTCTGGTTGTAATATAGTTTACTAACTTTAAGAGTTGTCCGTGAATTCTTGTATAAAAAAGTTGTTGTGAAATTGAGTTGAGGTGATTCAAACGTGAAAATAATTTTTTTTTTAAAGTTCAGAGTTAATTTTCTCTGCTATCACATTTTAAAAATTATAACTTTACTCGTTTCCGAGATCTTCTAGTAGGTCACTTAACGTGAATCACCCTGTATATACAATTTTTGAAAATATTTACAATAACACAAAAGGTATAAATCTGATACACGTAAAGACGTTACCGATACCTTAAGGTTAAAGTAAAAAATATAAAATACCATCCCCAACAATTCCAGGTCGTTGAACACGCTGTAAGAATAGTTAACGCTGTGCCCCCATAATAACACCTGCTTTGGCAACTAAAATTTTCAGGTCTTTTTACTCATTATATATTTGGTTAGTGTTTTGGGGCGAAATTTTGCCCACTCGGCATTTTAAATAACTCATACATACATTTCTATGCAGTATGCATATTTGGAGTTGATTCTTAACTGGGGTCTAAATAGCCCTAACCATATTTGATTACAAAATATCTCATAAAAGATTTGAAGTATTGCCACATACCAAATCACGCGAAAGTTTTATATAATTCAGCTGGAAAGCGATAAAGTTGGTCTTATGTCCAAATCAAAATTACTGATTTTAATAAGTTCCTTGAAAGTTTTACGTTCCTCGATACTGATGCCCTGCCAACCTTCCAATTCTGAAAGTACTTTAAGATTAGTACAGCTAGCCAGTAGCAACTCCACTGTTCTCATGTTCATATCACTACTATAAAGTACCCTAAACTCTTCAAGATGTTTCATTGGATTCGCTCTTAAAATATTTACAATGCTTAAATGAGTAATGCCTGTTGAAGACCCCAAATGAATATACTTAATATTTACAGCATGGGCTAAAATATACTCCAAATGGCTTATAGCACTATCCACGACCCAAAATATTCGTTCTAAGTTTTGAAATGGTTGCAAACGCAACATATTTACGGACGGGTGCATTCCAAAGGTGTAATCACAATTATAAATTACGAGACTCTTTACTTTTGGACAGAATTGACCAATGTGAACTAGAACGTTAAAATCCATTTCGTCTGCGTGTTCTAAATGAAGACTAGTTAAATTTAAACCTCTGACTTCAAGCAGCTGTTTTAAATAGTCACTATAAAACGCACATGACAGAAGCTTTAACTCTTTTAAATGATCTAATGAGACCAATATCGTTAGATCTGCCACTTGCATGTCATGAAACAGAGACATGTATTCCACTTTAGGAAACATATCAACAAGAAGTCGTAGGTGTTCTGTTGTGGCGTCCCTAGTTTGAACTTTCTTTAAACCAAAAGGTCCGCAGGTTGATTGACTTTGGTAAATGTATTTAACAATGTGTCTAAATTCATCACAACGCCCAATATCTTGAAGTTTTGGCAGTCCAGATATTAATTTGGCTAATCCAGTTATCGACACCGAAGTTCTGTGTAATTGAAGTTCTTTTAGATTCTTACAGTTAAGTAAGTGTGGAATGCTTCGATCTGTTACAGATCGAGAGGATGTTACATCTATAGATTGTATATTAGGGCAATTTTCTGAGATTGTTTGGATTACCAAGTCACTGCAGTCAAAACATAAACAAACAGAACTTAAGTTTTTCATGACTTTAATTCCATCCAAAATGTTTTTGTCGTGTTCACTAGTCCTCCAACCCCCTGTACAAGATCCAAGATTTAGATTTTCAAGGCCACTCATTTTTTCCAAGTTTTTGTATAAAACATATCGCATAATCTTAGGCCACTGAGAAAAGTCTATACTTTTTAATCGATCGTTAAGCACAACCTCGGTAAGACTAACAACAACGTTCATCTCGGTTAAAAAATGGGACATTGAAATGTGAGGATAATAATTCTTTTTTGTTTTTTCGATTAAGGCTTTTACAGCCTTTAGTACTTCCACAGCCATCGTTTCGTACAAGTAATAAGGAACAAATGAGACCAATAAGTCATTTAATCTATCGATACTTTTCTGAAGACTTGCAATTATCTTCTGAGGATCTCGATGAACTTGTACTTTAGCAATAATTGTGGGCGTCATATGTACAATTAGGGATCCAATACTTTTTAATGAAAGAGTTTTCAAAGTAGGAACTTCTTTGAATTTGGGCATTGTCTGAAACAATTTATTGTATGTCAAGTGCTACATTTTTATTAAAGATCATTTATTAAATAAAAATATTTATACTTTATTGGATGTATATAATCCCAGTTTATTCAGGATAAAACCCTGAAACATCAAAGTTGCAAACCCCTCCCCATAAAGGTACAGTTGACGACAGATAATTTCGTACACTAAACTGTGACACTGTAAATGCAACTTTTTACCTTTAATATCTTTGTAACGTGTTAATTGTTATCATGATATCTATCATAGTATTGTCATAATCTTATTTTATTTAAAAATGCGTCATTTAAGTATTATTGAAAAAGCAAGAATAATATGTTTAGTAGAAATAGGGTGGTCTTATGAAAAAATAGCTGATCATTTTAGAGTATCTATAAGTACTGTTCAAGGAATTGTAAAAAAATTGCGCTATCATCAAACACTTGAAAGGTCTGTTGGGTCTGGTTTAAATAATAGAAAATCATCAAATGAAGAAGACCGAAATTTGGTGAAGTATTTAAGGCAAAATCTATTTGAAACTGCAGTATCCGCTATGCACATAATAGGATTCCCTGCTTCATCTAGACAATGTTCCGAATTGACAAATAGAGCAGCTGCATCCAAACCGTTTTTAAAAAATAGTGATAAGGAACAAAGAATTGGGTTTGCTATGCAATATTTACCAGAAAATTATTTTTTTTTGCAAAATGTAATCTTTTCCGATGAGAAAACTTTTCAGTCTACATAATAATGGAAGGATTCGAGTATATAGACCACCAAATTCCCGATATGATGAGAAAGTATACTCAAAAATAGCAAACCAGTGGACGCTTCTCCGTTAATGTGTGGGCATGGATAAGTGTTTACGGTGCAGGTGTATACCGGAATATTGGTGGAACACTAAACAGTAATACATATCTTCAGATTTTGGAAAATGTTTTTCTGCCGCGATAGTTTGTGAAGGAAATAACTCTATATTTCAGCAGGATAACTGTCCTGTGCATACTGCAGGAAATATAGGAAACTGGTTTAGACAAAACAATGTAACATGTCTGCCTTGGTGCTCAAAAAGCCCTGATTTAAATCGAATTGAAAATGTTTGGGGACGGATGGTAAAAAAATGTACAAAATAAATTTTAAACCACAGAATAAAATAGAGTTATTTGATAAAACAGAAGAAATTTGGGAAGGGCTAACTCCAGATTACACCAAAGGTATTATTTTGTCAATGCCAAGAAGATTACGATTAGTGTTAGAATCCAATGGCGCAGCAATTAAATATTAGTATTTTGTTTGTTGTTTGTTAATAAATTTACCCTTTTTGGCTTTATACTTTTGTAGTTTTTCTGGTATTATTTTATAATTTTCTTATTTCGAGGCTGTAATTAAAGCACAAAAATATTTAGAAATAACCATTATTACTTATGGTAAAAAATCGTACATACAATAATTTATAGCTATGTATATAGCTGGTGTTCTATCCAGGTATAAGCAGCAAGGTGAGAAACTCGTTTTACCCAATTTTATCGTAATTAAGTTATGTATGGGTGGAGTGTACGAATTTATATGTCGTCAACTGTACGTAAAATTGTTTTATAATTTTTTAGGTCAAATGAATTTTTAGACGTACATTTTCTGTATTTTTGTCGCCTTTTTACTTCCGGCGACAAATATCAAACTTTCTTTGGATTCAACTAAACTGCTCATCGCAACGTTCGATAAATTGTTTTTTTAACACCTTTATTACTATTATTTAAGTCTGTAGTTCGGAAACGACATCACGGATTTTAAAGCGGTTTGCAGAATTTGAAAGATTAATGGTGTAGTATGACTTTGACGTAACCTACGCTCTTCAGTGTTATACATGGTGGAAAAGAAAGTAGTGTAAAAAATGTCAAGTAACATTTTGTTAGTAGTTTTTTTTTTATTTCATGTTAACGCCGCGCGCCGTTTTATAACCTAAGTCAATATCTCAGAACATTTTCGTTTTTTTTTTTGTTTTCTGTCCTAGGGCAAGAATTGTTCTAATTTTCTTGAAATAACATCTGCTTTGGACTCCATTGAAGACATTAGCTCGCTAATCCATATTTACGCAGTGTGTTTTCTATCTAATACGCTCACTTGGTTTATTTCTTCAAAAATAAAAATAATAAATGTCTTAAGATATACAGGGTGTTTCAATAAAAACTCCTAGGCCAATTGTTTCGAAAACTAAAAGTGACATGTAAATTCTGTAAAAGCCAGTTTTTAGCCTCTACGATTGGCTTCACAACTGTGTAAAAAATGTGTTTCAGTAATACAATATGTAGGTGGCGCCACGGTGCAAAGAATTTTTTCTATGACAGAAAATTTTAAATGTTGTGGTTCTTAAAGATAATTAATTTTTGATCAAATTATGCCCCATAAAAATTTTTGATAAATCCAACACGAACGGAGATATTTGGGGTTAAGTTTTTTTTTAATAATTTTAACCAGTATTTTAATTATAAATATTTTTAATATCCTGTAGCAGATTTTAATTTAATTTTGGTAATGATAATTTTGGTGATAAAACGCTCGTGTAGCGCTAAATTATTACGTCCAGTGACGTCTCAGGGGATGCCTTAACAAATAATATTGGCAAAAAATAAGACGCCACTGAGTTTATGGTAATTTTTATATTTTTTTCGGATTAAGCAACTAAAAATATTATTTTCTTGTCTGTTAAATTGTTTTCATATCTTGCTTTGTTTTCGAGAAATAAAAACAATTTTATTGCATAGCTCTAGAAAAGAAAAATCATTAAATAATTAACATTATTAACACTCGGTGTCAGTGCCAGAATTTGCAATTTCTACATTTTTAAAATAAAAATGCTTCACCATACAAATCAAGACAAATTGAACATGGTTTTAGTTTATGGAGAATGCCATCAAAATGCTTCAGAAGCTGTGCGCTGCTATCGAGCTCGTTTTCCAGATAGACCAACGCCCGATCGCAAATATTTTGTAGCTTTGTGTACCAGCTGCATATGGTAGCTTTAAAAAGGGAAAGGTTCCAAGAAACAAGAGGGTTACGGACTGACGAAAATGTAGCTCTAGTCCTACATACACTGTTGAGAGTTTGCAGAACCGAATTATTATATCGATTTGCTATGTGATGTGTGTATGAAAACGGCAATAACTTTGAACACCTCATTCGACTCCAATAGTTAGTTTTTGGTATTGTTCTAATTTTCATTAATAATTTTGTATAATTTCCCATCAGTTCTTTCATAAAATTTAAAACATCTTTTACTTTTATTTTATTATGCTTTAATGCTTTAATTTTGCTTTTAAACAACAAAAAATACAACGTATTAATTATTTAATGATTTTTTTTCAAATATATGCAATAAAATTGTTTTTATTTCTCGAAAACGAAGCAAGATATAAAAATAATTTAACAGAAAAAAAGGATATTTTTAATTGCTTAATCCGAAAAAAAAATAAAAAAATTACCAAAAACTCAGTGGCGTCTTATTTTTTGCCAATAATATTTGTTAAGGCGCCCCCTGAGACGTTACTGGACGTAATAATTTAGCGCCACACGAGCGTTTTATCACCAAAATTATCATTACTAAAATTAAAATCTGCTAAAGGATATTAAAAATATTTATAATTAAAATACTCGTTTAAATTATTAAAAAAAAAACTTAACCCCAAATATCTCCGTTCATGTTTGATTTATCAAAAAATTTTATGAGACATAATTTGATCAAAAATTAATTATCTTTAAAAACCACAACATTAAAAAGTTCCTGTCATCGAAAAAATTCTTTGCACCGTGGCGCCACCTACATCTTGTATTATTCAAACACATTTTTTACACAGTTGTGAAGCCAATCATAGAGGCTAAAAACTGGCGTTTACAGAATTTACATGTCACTTTTAGTTTTTGAAATAATTGGCCTGGGAGATTTTATTGAAACACCCGGTATACCGGGTGTCCCAAATTATTCAAGTGGGATAAAATTAAGATAATTAAATTATTCAAACCGAAAAAGTTCGAATACCTTAATTATCTTAATATTCATAGTCTTTGTAATTTGAGACACCCAGTAGATATCTTAAGATCATTTATTAATTTTATTTTTTAATAAATAAACCAAGTGAATGCATTAGATAGAAAACGTAACGCGTAAGTAGTAATCTACGGGCTAATGTCTTCAGTTGTGTCCAAAATAGCTGTTCTTTAAAAAAAAATAGGATAATTCTTGAAGCAAAAAATACCGAAAATGTCCTTAGATATGGGTAGTATGCATAAAACGTAGTATTATTTATCCAATCTCAGTTTGAGGACATTCCAATCATTCCATACGGCGGTAAACAGTCTCAAAGAGACCGACCGCACAACCAGGGTTGTCAGATCTTTTTTCTTCAATTCTTTAAGTTTTTTTATTAAAGATATTTCATTTATATCAGTATTCAATTGTTAGTCAGTAACTTTCTTTGAAAGCTAGTTTGCAAATATACTTTAAACCGAGGAGTTTTGAGTGTGACAGAAAAAAATAACAAGCCATTCATTGTTATAATAATACATTATTTAGTTCTTAAGAAACAATATAACTGAAATCAAGACAAAAAGTGTTTTCAGTGTTTAAAAACAACTAATTAACAAACCCTTGTTTCTCGTATATAGGTACTTACATTGTGCTTACAAAAAATTGGCAACAGCATGTAATTTGTTGCGGTTGGAAGCGCCAGGATATAAGCTGAACCGGTACCCGGCCCGTCTAACGATCGATTCTGCCAGACAGAGATAGGCCAGTGACCGCCGATGGCGTGGAAGAGATGGAGATAAAATATACGTGGTTATGCCTTGATGAACGGGCCGGAGTCTGGTTGACGAGAATGAAGTTCTGGTAAAAAAATTAAAGCATTTTCTGAGCAGTGTCGTGCCGTGTCAGGTTTATTTTTCTGATTTTAGTTTTGTATATAGAATTTTTGAGTTACCTTATATTTATTATTTTAGTATAATATTATTATATATACAGTGGGTTTATAAGGTGTAGTATGTACAAACACCTAATGTAAAACAAACTTATAAGTGTGTATACGCATATTAATTATTTGTGTGGAACGCCTATGGTTAGGAAATTCCCACAGTTTAATGTCATTAAATTGACCTAAGAAACACTGTAAAGTCTTAAATGAGTCTTCTTTATATTCTTTCTAGTCTAAAATAATCGGACAAATACTTTCACACTTTGACTTTTTATTGACTTTCTGTCATTCTCATTTACAACAATTAAAACACATAACATAAAGTTATAACAAACACTATACATGCTAATGCTTTATAAAGAAGTAGATACTACGCAGCATGTTCCCTTATATTGTCCGGTGTCCGAAAAAAGGAGGTCAATCCGTTAACCATACGTTCCTTAAGCAAAAATAATATGACTTTTGAAATGCCATTTTTCATTTTTGACCCTCATGTTCGATATACGGGGTGTCCAAGTTTGAAATTAAAAACTGATTTTGTTGAATAATTCGAGTATTTATATTTAATAAGATATAAATTCCAAATGTGGTACATTGCTTCAACATAAAGAGTTGTATCTTTTAAGAAACACAAAACAAAAAACAATTGTTAAAAATAATGTGAGGACAGTGGCGTACAGATAAAAACCTGTAGTACTAAACCAGTTAAATGAAATTATTTCATTGCCCTACTAAGAACTTACTATTGGTAATCTAATTCACATAATAGTAATTTTATAAGGAAAAATTATTTACACTATTATTTACACTATTTCTTCAAAACATACTGCCCGATTTAGTTTACAATTTGCCTTTAGTGGTATAAGACAAAATATTTGGTTTGAACTAGATGGTGCTCTGCCGCGTTTCGCTGGAAATATTTGGAACTATTTACACCAATCGCTGAATTGGTCGATGCCAAGAGGTTCCTGTTAAATGGCCACCCCGTTCCCCAGACCTTACTCCCTTGGACTATTCAGTCTGGGGGCGTATAAAATATTTTGTGTATATGGTTCCGATTTTGAGCGAGAATCATTTAATAGAAAGAATCCTTCAAGCTGGAAAGCAATTCAGGTTGAAAACACATATTTTTCAAAGGTTTAGATTAGATTTTTTTTTAATAAAGAGAGCTTGCATGTGTATTGTGTATTCAAAAAAATGGAGGTGATATTGACCAATTTCTTTAGACTATTTTTTTAAATTTTGTTTGTTAACGTATTCATAATTTTAAAAATTATTTGATTTGAATATTTATTATCTTGTTATGATGTTTCAAACTTGTTTAATAAGTAATAGTAGATTATTGTCTTAAGAACGAGTAAGGTTCCACCTCTGTTTTTACGTCATTATCAAGGAAATAATTTACCAGTCAGTTAACAGTCTTTCCGTTTACCTGCAAACCGCTTTAAAATCTGTGATGTATGTCCTTTCAAAATTACAGATCTGTAATAATGATTGTATGGCGACCATTAAATTTCCTGTAAAGTTACAAAAAAGTTGTAAAATTACAAATATTTTGTAATATTACAATATAAATTGTTATTTACTGAAATTTTAGTGTAAATTTACTTAATTTTTAACATTATTAGGTCACTGTCGTTTCAATATACAATTCTCCCAAAATTAGCAATGAAATAAATTGAAATTTTTGTAATATGTCAGATACTACCTAAATAATGTGCCGACGATTTTGATTTTCTTTAAATGTTAGTTAATAAAATAATAAACTCAAAAAATCAAAGCGAAATAGGTTTTAGGTTGGCAATAGATTGAATGCTGTTGATAATAATTCCACCTTAAACTCTCTAGAGCAAAGGTTACATAACTTAAAATATTAGGCTTAACGTTTAAACTGACTATGTGTTAGTATGATTTTGTATAAAATTTAAAATATTTTCAATATAACAGTAAAATATTTTAAGATGCGTTAGTATTGCATTAAAAATAAGACAAATTTTCGGCATTTGTTGCACCGAAGCCCATACAATAAGGAATCTGTTAAAAAAAATGTAGTAAAACCCTAAATGGTTATAAAACTACGTAGGGTTATTCACACCATAAAAACTCTTTAAACGCGTTTTTCCCAAAACTTAGTTTTTTTGAGTTAAGTTGTAACACCATGTATTTAGTGAAACACATTGCTATTGTACAGGCTTCGTATGATTACAATATTTTTTTTATTTTTACAATACAACATGGCAAATTCTAGAATTGAAGGGGTGAAAGTTCTCTCGCAAAATTTACATTTTTTTTTTGCTTTATTGTCCAAGACAAAATCTTATTGACAAAGCTGAAAACAATTTACAGAAAAATAAAAAATAAATAATAATAATAATAAAAATATTTAAATATAATAAAATAATAAAAAGCAGGTAATCCAAAATTGGAACATTAAAAGTAATCACTAAAACAGATGCGAGTACACACAGTTCTGTATATAAAAAGAAAACGACAAATAATGTAAAATCAAAAATGCGAACCACAGACCAAATACAATTCTATAATTCGTCATTATCAAAGTCTCCCAACTCGTAGTAAGCTCTCTCCACCAAAAGCTGTTTCAAAGAGCTCAAACAAAACGAGCGTAGGACTAGCCCTGATAAACATAGGAAAAGGTGGTTATAAATCTTTCTACTTTCAAAAATGAGCGATCTCCTTACCAAAGCTGAAGAAGGTAACGGCAGATGAAGATCCCGCGACTGCCTAGTACGATAAGAATGTTCAGAATGAACAGAGATGTTAAGGTTAAAAAAATTTTTGATTTAAACCACGGTCTGCATGATGATACTGTGTATATTGCAAATATATCTAACAGCTCGTTTCTGTAAAACAATAATGAATTCAGCAGGTAATTACATGTATTTCCCCAGAATACAATTCCATAGCGCAAGTGGGATTCCACTAACGAATGGTAAACAGTCCGAGCAAGAGCTGAACCAATTTTCCGTGACACTAGCCGCACAGCATAGCAACCAGAGGCTACCCTCAGAGTCAGTTCCAAGATATAAGAATCAAACTTCAAGTGGTAGTCGATGGATAAACCCAAGAATCTGGTGTTAGATTTGGCCGTAAGAGGACTTTGTCCAAGGTACAACCCATCCATACTGCAACGAAATCCCATAACGCTGGTTTTATCAACGTTAAGGGTCAACATATTAGAATCGCACCATTGCTTAATCATAAGGAGATCAGATGACACCCTATCCCTGAGTGCCATAGCACTATGATGACGCCAGAGTATAGTGATATCATCGGCGAAAAGAGTAAATTGGCCAGTAATATTGATAAAGGCAAGGTCGTTAATGTAAATCAGAAAAAGAAGTGGACCAAGGACTGAGCCCTGAGGAACTCCACAGTTCACCTGACCAGCGTCCGATGTTCTAGACCCAATGATAACCCTCTGGGAGCGTTCGCCAAGGTAAGATCGGAACGATTGCAGTACTTTTCCCCTGAAACCATACACATCCAGCTTTCGCAGCAGAATTCCGTGACTTACACAGTCGAACGCCTTGGACAAGTTACAAAAAACCGCCGCGACAGCGTCTCCACCATTAAGACCAAAATACACCCTCTTCAAAAACTGAAACACTGCATCGTCAGTTCCCTTCTTCGTTTGAAAGCCGAATTGATTTGAATGCAAAATTTGATTCTGGTTAAGAAAATACACAACACGGATTTTAACCAGTTTCTCAATAATCTTTGACAGGGTTGACAACAAGGAGATCGGACGAAAATTGCTGGGATCATCCAATTCTCCACCTTTGTGGAGGGGAATGAAAATTTGATTTACCTGTTTCGAACATATACTATGTTCTTCACCAGGATCTACATTTATTTTAGTTATCATGGTAAAGTATAAAAATGATTTATGTCTGCTAAACTGTAGTTTGTATTAATATAACTATACACAATGCGGGTCGAGGTGCATTAAAGGTTTTTTTCCATAAATAACTACCATGTTATTTTATAATAATACAGACTACAATTTAGCATAGAATACCACCTGATAACTCATACCTTTATTATACTTAACCGATAAGACAAATAAAAGAAACTTAGAGTCAAATGAAAAATATTATATGATAGAAATCGGTAAACCACATAAAAACCAAATAAAATATTTATGTAAAAAAAAGTTGTTTTCTGTTTTTAAATTACTTTTTTTTTAGTTCCTGTCACTTTAAACCAAAAATGAATTAATTAGATTGTGTTTCGCTTATTAATATAAACGGTATTGCTAAATTGGGAAATAATAATTTTACTTTGCTTATAGAAAATTCAAACATTAAAATAGGGTCAGTTTTTAACTTTAGATTAGTGACGTTACTTGACACCAACTGTCAACTCTACACAACTTTCCTTCTTTTAAAACCTCCCGACACCTACAACAACGCGTGACCATCGAATTTGTGACCAATTTTTGGACCTCCTAAAGTTGTTTTTTGGGAAACATTTTGAAAATTTGAAAAAACACAATGACAAGTGTTGTATTCATAAAAAAAGCGTACAAGAATTAGAATGAGAGGTAAGTTTTGTCATATTTGCGTAAAACTGACATGTCTAAATAATTGTTTATTGGAGGTTATCAAAAATGCAAAGCATTGGCGTCGGTGTAATTAATTTTGAAACTGCATGGTGGTAACGTTTGATAAACGTTGACAGAAGAACATGAAAATGCCTCATCAGTTGCCTGAAGCTGAAAATGCTCAAATTGTATCAAGAATCTAAGAAGGATGGTCAATCCGTGATGTACCGCAGTTGTATAATAGAAAGGAAAAAACTATATTGAAAATTAAGCAACGCTGGGAACAAGAATCCCTAAGAGGAAAATTGCTTCAGGTCGTTCCAACTCTGAATAGAATGCTGCTTTTTTGGGATAGTTAAGAAATAATCCATTTGCAACTGCAATGGATGCTGTTATTGATACAGCATTTCCTACCTTCCAACCCACCGCCAGCAGGAGAGTCAAGGAATCTGAACTAAAATGTCGCCCAGCTGCGAAAAAAAAATTCTTACTGAAGAACAGCGACAATCAGGATTATTTTTGTTTTAAATTATATATACGGCAATCCTCAATTTTGGAACAGGGTCATTTTTACTGATGAAAAGACGATCCAGTCGACATAACGGACAAATTCGTGTGTACCGTCCAAACAATACCAGGTTTGAAAAGCGATATACTAACCCCTTCACTTCTAGACATGGGCGTATCTCTGTAAATGTATGGGGCTGAATAAGTGTTCATGGACCTGGTGTTTGCTGGCGAATAAAGGGAATATTTAATGCCGGAAATTAGGTACATTAACATTTTAGAAAACATATTGTTGCCATCTGCTGAGCAAGTATATCTCGATAATACTTTCATATTTCAACAAGATAATTGTCCAGTCCAGTCCACACTGCCAATGCTGTAAGTGTAACCCACTGGTTTCAAACCCATAATGTGGAAGTGCTGCCTTGGGTCGCTTATAGTCCCGATATCAATCCAATTGAAAATATTTGGGGTATAATCGTAAAAAAAATATATAATCGAAATTTTAGGCCACAAAATTCAGAAGATTTATGGGAAATAATACATGCGTGCTGGGAAGAGCAAATTTTGTATCAAATATAATTCAGTCAATTCCAAATAACTTGCTCAAGCAATAGAAAAACATGGATAAAAGACCAAATTTTATTTATTCTTGTTAAACGTTTTTTGTTTCTATTGTAATTTTTATAAAACTGTTAAGATATACAGGGTGTTCATTTGAAAACTTCCCACCTCGATTTTCCTGCTTTAAAATGAAAATGTGGAAAATCGCTCGGACCCGTCGATTTTTATTTCGAGGGGGACATCTTTTACGTATATTGTCAATCTTGTTACTTCAAGCCCCTAGGAGGGAGGGGGGGGGAGAATCTAAATCTTAAATGGATACCCCTATTTTATATAATTTTTTTTATTCTGCATAAAATTCTGAACATTTTTTAATAAAAGCATTATTAGTCTATACTTAACAGTTTCCGAGATATTGACTCTCGAAAAATGACATTTTTGAACTTTGACAGCGTCTAGCTTTCTAACTGTACGTCTTAGAGCAAAACGGCTTACATGTCCCTATCTTCGATCTTTATTATATTTCCAATAGTGTCAACTTCCGGTCAAACCGGAAGTACTATATTTCTTACATCCGGTTTAACCGAAAGTTCACACTTTTGGAAAGATAATAAAAATCGAACATAGGGACATGTAAGCCGTTTTGCTCTAAGACGTACAGTTAGAAAGCTAGACGCTGTCAAAGTTCAAAAATGTAATTTTCCAAGAGTCACTATCTCGGAAACTGTTAAGTATATAGACTAATAATGCTTTTTTTAAAAAATGTTCAGAATTTTATGCAGAATCCAAAAAAATTATATAAAATAGTGGTATCCATTTAAGATTTAGATCTTACCCCCCTCCCTCCTAGGGGCTTGAAGTAACAAGATTGACAATATACGCAAAAGATGTCCCCGTCCATGGGCGTCGTTAAACGGTTTCCTAGGGGGGTGCACTAAAAGCCCGCTGCAGGCGAAATGCGCCGTAGGCGAAGTTTTTTTAAGACCACGCCCAAATTTGGTCAATAATTATTAGTAAATATTTTTAAAATGTATGATTACCTTCTTATTTTATTGAAAATGAAATAAGACAAAAAAATAAAAAGGCCAATTTATTTTTCATTAGTGGGTACATTGTTTAAAAGTAAAGTTCATTCTTCTGTTTTTATTTGCAGCAAACTTATCAATAACAATAAAGTCCCTAGATTTACACTTTGTGGTCTGTATCAAGTTAATTTCGAGTTTAGGTCTTCCCTTAATTTTAATTTCAATTGTTTCAAATATTCCACATTCATAGTCGTCTTGGCATTAAAACTGTTCAGTTTTATTAAAATAAGTCTTTACCACCCCAAAATAATAACAAAAACCTTAAAAAATTAGTTTGTTGACAGTACAGTTAAGGCTGATTCTCATATACGCTTCAACGCGCTTTACTACGCTTGACTTCGCGTCGCGACAAGGCATCAAAATGAAAAAGACTATTCACATTAGCGCTTGACCAGGCGGCAAGGCGCGTCAGTTCAACGAAAACAGTGGTTTTTAGTAGGTTATATTTTAACTATTTAATTATAAAAAAATCATGTCTTCAGGAAGCGATAGCACATCATCAGATGAGGAGATTGTTTTAGCGCTTGTATGCGACGAGTATGAAAAACGAAAAAAGCGAAAGCGTCGAGAGTACTGGGTTTTTCGAGCTAGATTGGAAGAGGGAGAGTTTCATACGCTTTTTAAACATCTATACGGGCCATTTTTACCCACAATAAAATTTGAACGCAACAAGCAACCTTGCTAAACTGGTTTTAAAATCTATAGTAATTGCGCCGGCACCATGCACACTGCTGCTTTGGTGATTCCCACTTGTACTTGATCGAGCGTCGCTGCGCTTCACCACGAGACATGAAGCCTAGAAAAGCCCAGCGACAATTGGAGGCGTCAAGCGCATTCAAGCCAAGTGAGGCGCGGCGTAACTGAGAACGAGTACATAAGGAAGCATGAGAATAATTGAAAGATACATTTTGTCGCTCCATGAAGTCAAGCGTAGTAAAGCGCATTGAAGCGTATATGAGAACCGGCCTTTACAGTACTAAGAAAGTCTTGTATAAGTAATTATTCTTATAATTTAAAACGAAGCATGACAACGAACATATAATTAATTTTATTACTTCAGTACCTAGAGTATTAGACATTAGACCACGAAAGTATATTTGGTACCTGGAACTGGTAGGTAACGTATATTAATTTGATCAACAACTGCAAACAGCAATGTCAGCAATAACATTTCTATACCGAGAATAGAGAATTTAGGCTGCTGCCAGACTTCAAAAATAATACGATCTTTCTTTCTTTTACTGCTTCTTGTTAAAACATAAATAATTGTCAATAAGTCAACTTCCAGGGGGGGCAAATGCCCCACCTTGCCCCCTCCAAACGACGCCCCTCCCTCCTAGGGGCTTAAAGTAACAAGATTGACAATATACGCAAAAGATGTCCCCCTCGAAATAAAAATCGACGGGTCCGAGCAATTTTCCACATTTTCATTTTAAAGCAGGAAAATCGAGGTGGGAAGTTTTCAAATGAACACCCTGTATAAATAATTTTTGTTATTCTATTGAACTAATGCTCAACGCCAATGCTTTGCATTTTTAATAACCTTTAACATGCGATAAGCCGGTTTTACGCAAATATGGTTAAGGTTTCCTCTCATTCTGATTCGTCTACGCTTTTTTTATGAATACAACTGTACGTCTTTCACCGTGAAAACGGACAAAACCACTTTACTTCTGCTTTAATTAAATATGATTAACTGTGACTTCCAATGAACATGTTCTATTTGCGAGCACTTGTCAAATGCCAGATCCCTATGTCCTTTCTTGCGCGGAATTTAATTATTTAAACAAATATTATTTTATTTTTATCTCTAAAAATCACATTACTTATATAGACATTGTCACTTTGTGCTTGAGCCGATGGTGGTAGTTTTTTGTTGATTCTGGTGTCCCTTTAATTTAATTTATTTAAATTGAAAGTTATTTGTACAATATTTCCCAAAAAAACTATGGCCGCTAAGTTAGTTAATTTAATAACCTCTTATTAAATCAGCTGGTCCAGTACTGGATGGATTTTTAAAGTTGGTAATATCTGTTGTCAAGATACTTGCATTAAAATAATTGCTTCATATGTAAACGGTCATGCAATGCAATTAATTGCCTCGCTATAACTTGCACCTAATGCAAACAGGCTTTTGACACTTTTTTACTCAGTTTATCTGAAATTGTTGAAAAATAATTTGTGAATGTATTTATTTTTTTCAACCTAATGCAAACAGGCTTTTGACACTTTTTTACTCAGTTTATCTGAAATTGTTGAAAAATAATTTGTCAATGTATTTATTTTTTTCAATAAATCGATCAATGCTGATAAAATATATTATATATCACCATAGACTTGAGCTTTGTTATATAAAAATTACCATCCTAACCATAATTACAATTTTCTAATTAATACTTACTGTATCGGTCTTTATTTTTCTTAGTAAAGTGAGACACTTTTCCTTCGAGACCTAAGGTCTGATATGTATCCTTTTTGAGAGACAAAATTAGAAGTCCGCTTGGTGTAACGGCAACACAATTATCACAATCAATTCTTGTTCCAATACTTAATATAGTTAATTTACCTGAAAAATTCAAATACATAAAGTGTGTCCACGGATAGATTTTGAAACAGAAAAAACTTTCTTATTAGTAGGTATAGAAGAAAAAGTCATTCTTTATAAAAACGTCTGCTTGTGCTGAAACTACAATTTCGAATATCATATTTGCGATTACTATACAGGGTTCGTCACAAACAACATTTTTACTTTTTTGGATCTTCTTTTTTCACTTCCTTGATTTATTAAATGAATTTTGCTAGTGTTGAAACTACAATTTCAACTTTTAGATTTGCGATTACTATACAGGGTTCGTCAGAAACAACAGTTTTTGTTTTTAGGATTTTTTTTTCAATTCCTTTTGATGATTGGCTAAATCATTGCTTTGGGAACAAATGGATTGGAAGATACCTATGCACGTTGGAGTCCCGATCTCACAATTATCGACTTTCATTTATGGGGATATCTGAAGCCACATGTGTATAAAACCAATTTTAATAAAAACTTAGATCTCTTGAAAGAAAAAATAAGAGTAGTTATTGCAAGTATCCCAATACAGCAAATTAGGAACTGTTATCGGGAATTCAGATGTCGAGTTGAACTATGCGCTAACTCGGTGGTACCACGTTTGAATAAAAGTTTTATAATTTATAATTAAATCGGAGAAACCAATGTAAAAAACGCATATACTGCATTTTCTAACCAATTAAAAAGTTTATTAAACTTGCACTTTCCTTTAAAAACAATAAGAAAAAATACAAAAATTCCAAACAGTTGGATCACACAGGGCATCAAAGTATCCTCCAAACATAAAAATTACCTTTACAGACAAAATCGACGTGGCGAAATAAGCAATGAAACCTATAAAAGCTATAGCAAAGTATTTAGGAGAGTTGTTCAGGCGGCTAAACAAATGTCAACCTTAAATTTTATCAATAATTCGAGAAATCCAGGGAAAGCAACATGGACCTTGATTAAACAATATACAAGAAAGAACTATAAAATGTCCGAATCAATACTTGGCAATTTATCAAAGGAGAACACCACTGATACTGAAGTTCTTAATCAGGTCAACAGCTACTTTATAAATGCATGCCCGGATCTGGGAGGAACCGGTGATGCAGTCGCCATTCCTCCTTGTTCACACTCTCTCTATTTGCTTCCAACAGATCCAGGGGAAGTGGTAAGCACAATAAATAACCTAAAAAACACTAAATCTGTGGGAGTCGATGAGTTGCCTGTGCACCTTCTCAAGTGTATGGCTGTAGAGATTGCGCCGGTGCTGTCGCATATAATAAATTTATCTTTCGTTACAGGTACTTTCCCTGATCAGCTAAAGGTGGCTCGGGTAAGCCCCATATATAAAAAGGGTGACAAAACTGAAATCTCTAACTACAGACCTATAGCTCTTCTAAATAATATAAGCAAAATTTTTGAAAAAATAATGTATAAAAGATTCCTAGAATTTTTGGATGGGCATGATATAATAAGTATTTATCAAAATGGCTTTCGACCCGGGAAATCAACAGCTACCGCTGTCTATCAGGCTCTTACCACAGTTCTTGATGCTCTGAATAAAAATAATCAAACACTTGCCGTCTGTCTTGATTTGTCTCGAGCGTTTGACAGTGTTAAACATGACATTCTCTTAAGAAAGCTGGAAGGTTATGGTTTCAGGGGAACGGTTTTGAAATTAATAGAATCGTATCTGCACCGCCGGCAACAGTGTGTTGTTGGAGCGGATGGGTTTGGTGGCATGTTGGCATCAGACATGCAATCTGTAAAAATGGGCGTGCCGCAGGGTTCAATATTGGGGCCGCTACTATACATTCTATATACTAACGAACTCCCGGGGGTAACGTCTCACCGCACAGTTCAATACGCTGACGATACGACTCTTATCTTTGATCTTGAGGATAATTCCAGCGCGAGCGCCGAGGTGGATCAGGCCCTGAGACTATTAAAACTATGGTTCGACTCAAATAATCTTATTTTAAACATGAATAAAACACAATTACTTAAGTTTTCTTATCAGAATTCTAGGGAAACAGAAGATTTAATTTTAAATAACACCACACTGGAATCCGTCAACTCGGCTGTGTTTCTTGGGGTAACTATAGACTCCAGACTTGATTGGAGGGACCACATCAATGTGCTGGCGGGGAAAATATCTCGTTTCTCTTTTGCTCTCAGTGTACTATCAAAAAATATTGGGAGGACAGCTGCTATGGCGGCGTATCATGCTTATGTGCATTCTCGACTGCGGTACGGGGTCCTTTTTTGGGGTGGCAGTGTCGACATATCCAGGATCATGATTCTGCAGAAAGCGTGTCTGCGTAGGATCTTCTGCATGGGATGGATCGATAGCTGTCGACCTGTTTTTCGCAGGTGAGGAATCCTGACTGTGATTGGCACATACATCTACGAATCTGTACTTTTCTTTAAACTAAATGAACACCTATTTGGGGAGGCGCGCAGGGGTCACGATCATCTCACCAGGGGTAGACATGACCCCTTACTCCCAAGATATAATTATACCTACCTCCAAAGGAATGTACATTACATGATAATAAAGATATATAACAAAGTGCCTA
This sequence comes from Polydrusus pterygomalis, assembly GCA_963969555.1. NCBI lineage: Eukaryota > Metazoa > Arthropoda > Insecta > Coleoptera > Curculionidae > Polydrusus > Polydrusus pterygomalis. The sequence goes on along the minus strand of OZ018376.1, from coordinate 71,681,091 downwards.
ATCGTATAAAAAATAATAATATTACCAAACTTCGACGCACACTTAAACAATTTCTTACTTCCAAGGCCTACTATACAATGGAGGAATTCTTTAATGATGTAGACATTTGACGGCTAAATACTTCCTAAATTATTTTTTATTTTAATTTTAAAATCTTGTGTCTTGTGTGATGGTTAAGTTAAATTGTATACAAACTTTGTTTTCTGTAATGGTGGGACCTTTATTGGCCCTCCCTGCTACTTCTTTTGTTTCATTTTCTATTGTTAAGTCTTAGTATACTCCTAAAGTTTTTACTCTTAGTTTAGTTGTTACATGACAAGTTCTATGCTATTTTGTATTTTGACAGAACTAATAAAGAATTGATTGATTGATTGATTGAAATCAATTGAAGAAATATGACACGTAGGTACTTAATAATAAAAATACTTCAAAAGTAGGCAAATAAAAAATGGTTTTCTTACAACAAAATCGTTACTCGACTAGATATAAAATCATATTCAAAGTAAGAATGCAACAATAGTTGTTTGTTTTTACGTAAATTTATTTTAAACGAAATCCAAAAAACTAAAAATGTTGTTTCTGGCGAACCCTGTATAGTAATCGCAAATGTGATATTTGAAATTGTAGTGCATCATTTATTTAATAAATCAAGGAATTGAAATTTTTTTATTTTAAAAGTAACAATGTTGTTTTTGACAAACCCTGCGAGCGAGATCCCACGATTTTGACAACCGGACACGCGACTGTCCCAGTGAGCACTTTAGAGGGCCCAAGAACATTTTTTTTTCCTGACGTCCAGCAGAAGCGAATACTTTAGCATTTTTTATTTGATTAATGCCCTTATTTTCACATCTACGTGAACTAACGCGGCTATGTTAGTACACGTCTGTAGGACGACAGGAATAAAAACTTAAATGTAATTGTTTAAAATTATTTAAAAACGTAATAAATTATCCGAATTATCTTTAGCCAAAACTTACCTTGGTTAATAAAGTTGGTTAAAAATGTGATATTAAGTAGATCAACTAGATTAAAATCTTGAATCTTGTAGTATTCACAATCGTTTAAAAGAACATCAACTAAATTTTGCGGTACTTTTAAAGAATCTGGCAACACTACTGTGACCTAAAAAAAAAGCATTAAAAACAATATAGTACAACCGTTCACGAGCTATTTTTGCTGCAAAAAACAGCAAAATAACTCAAAAGTAGCAATAAACAGCTTAAAAAGCGCAAAACCCGATCCATGGATATGGTGTAAATAACCTACTATAGCTGTTTTTAGCCTTGTTTATTAAAAAAATTGCGATGTTTTACATTCGCTTGCCAATACTGCCCTATAATTTCTTAACAATCCCCTTTTCATTCTATCTCTTATGCGTAATCGAATTTACAAGACCAGAGGTGATCCATTTCTTAACAGTGGTAGATTCCTTTAAATGTTTATGATATAAAAAAATTAAGTTTTTTGTTGAAACTTCCGGTTCATATACATCAACCACATTTGACCAGTCCTGGCCATCTAGCAATTATTGCTTAAACCAATTTAGATCCACACTGGTCCTGGTAACAGAATCAGGTATGTATATATTCAAACCATTTTCAGAGGGATTCGTTTTTTAATATTTATACCATGCGACTGTGCGAGCAAAAATTATTTGCATCAAAAAGGGCCTTACATCTAACGACGGAATGCTTAGCTGTAGAGCTTAATATCTGTTGGGTGTCAGTAACTACCTGAATTAACAATCAATCAGTTATTCCGTCATCTTTGACAGTCGTTACAAGTAATTTGATTCATCGCTAATTTTTCCAATTTCTTGAACAATTCACACAATGGGCTTGACAGAACAGCACAAAACATTCATGGTTGAAGCGTATTTTCGAAACGGGGTTAGAGTAAATGGTGAGTGGCAATACAATCCGGGTTTGTGCATGGACGTTTTTCACGAACATTTTCCTAACGTTGCTTTTATTGTTGGGAATTTTTATCATTGCCTGAAAAGAACCGTTGCTGTGTTTAGGGAAATAGGTTCTATACAACACGAAAAAAGAGTAGGAAGACCATCTGTAAGAACAGAAGAACTTGTTGCAAACGTTCGTGAAATAATGCAAAATACGCCAACAAATTGTATAAGACGCCTGTCCCAAGAAGTGGGAAGATATTATGGTACATGCGGTGGCCAATTTCAGCAATTTATGTAAGTAATTATTTTTCTTTTTCTTTCTGTATATTCTTACTTTCTTAATTTTGTAAACAAAAAAAATAAATTTGTATTTGTCTACTTATTTTATTACTCATTAGTTTGGCATATCATGTCATAATAACAAAATTTTAACCTAGATTTGGTTAGATATATCGTCCCCATATCATTGTGATCTAAACCAAGCCCTACGTTTTTTAATCCAAGCCCTCTTTGATGCAAATAATTTTTGCTCGCATGGTATTAGGCATAGTCGGACTATGGTCAGTAATATTATGTATCAAGAATAAATTATTTCAATTTCAGATGTTGTGGTTTTAGTTTCTGATTTACAATTATGTGATTCAATCAGTAACTCAGTTTATGTATGATACATATCCAAGTTCAGCCAGGGAGGACAGATAATGGGTTACATCATTATCATTAACATTTAAGATGTCAATATTAATATCACCCATAAATATTTCAAAATTATTATTCCTGTTCACATGAAGATATTCATGTAAATCAATTACAAAGTTATGTTTTAAAATCGGTGGAGGTTTCTAGGCAGCTGTTATTTCAAAAGTGATATTATTTATCTGAAACTTTATTTTACTAATTGTAGCTAATGATGTAGGTAGTACATAAACATACAATAAACAATTACTTATAACAAGGATTTTGTATACTGAATACTGCCAGTCTAAATTGAGTCGACATTTTTTTGAAAATCACTTTATTTTGATTAGTTATATTAGGAATTATTTTGATTAGTTACTTATATTAGGAAATCGTTGAGCGTATACTGGTAAGTAATTTTGCAAACATTCTCCAAGAATAAAAATCACATCAATTCGTTCTTCTTTTGGATAAATTATCATTTTAAATAATACAATAAAAAGCAAAAAAAAACAACTAGGTACCACGATTATAACTAAATGACGATTTGAAACAAAATAGTTTTAGAAATAACTAACAAAACAAACACAAATTATAATTATGGTACTACATTAAGTATTTGTTATTAGAAACAATAACAACATATCATTTTCTGCATCTTCCAAAAAATACTAGCAGTTGCAGCTAAAATGACTTCAACTATTAAAACAATGCAATTTCTCCTGGTTGACCCCAGAAAAACACTGCTCCCCTGCAAGAAAATTGAACCTTTATAATAAATTTTTAGATATATTGTCTGCAAGGTTATTCTTTTGTTTTATTTTATAATTGCCCTCAGTCGCCTTGGCTATAAATGTAACACTTTAATTATTATTGCATTTTTTAGCTAAAATAAATAACAAAATACAGTGGCGAAGCGTGGTTTTTTTTCTGGATAGACATAAAAAATTAAATTGAGCTTTGTTTTAAATACATATAATTTGTGTACGAACACATTGGTCACATTGGTGAAACATTTTATTGTTAAAAAATATTGGCTTTCTGTACAAAATTTTGTTATCACATTAACACCAGATTTTGCACAGGGTTCCTCTCCACCAAACAGACTACACGGAAAGCAATATAATGCATTCGTATTGACACTTCCCGTCAACCAGCTAAAAGATTCGTACCAACTTTTTTGAAATTTCCGGATAGTTTTTCCATCTTTTTTCGATATATTTAGTTCTGGCTGCTTTTGGGAATTTTTCAAATGTAATTTTTCTTTTAGAGATAGAGTTAAAAAACTACGTTGTTTTACATAAATAATCGGGTCTTCTATTATCTGCCATTTTATTTTATTATCGAACAATCAATACCATCATAAAACATAAAATCAAACGAAGAGTTAATAAAATAAAATAATAATTACTCTGCCACCAACAACCGTCTTTACCAGACTAAACACTAAACAAACGAGCTAGAGAGAACACAGAACTGTAATATAGAAATCGACCAAGTCGCATACGATTCCTAAAGCCATATTATATCGCGCCGGTAATACATAGTAAATAGCTGGTCAACAACAAAGACAAACGCTCAAGTGTCTTCGGATCGCCCGAAATTCGCGTGCTTGCATTGACACTTTCAGCAGTGAGGGAAGCGCCCGCCTGCATGGTGGCTGCATTATTAAAAGACAAATCTCGATGTGTCTCTCTATACCCCGGCTGCGTAGTGCGTATTACATTTATTTACCATACGTGCGGTCTCGCCACGCCGCCGGTCGGCCGGTTTGAGTTTCTTTTATAATAGTTTGATGTTTGATACAATGCTGCAATTTGTTGGACGTTAATAAAGTTAAAAGTCAAAGTACATTAACAAATAATTATTTTATAAAACTGTTTTATAATAAAAAAATAAACCTTTTGTGTAGAATTTTGGGTAGACAATGTCTACCTTGTCTACTCGTACGCTTCGCCACTGACAAAATATCAAAATCAAAAGAGTACCTAATTTTTTTAAAATGTTATTAAGAAATATAGCCAAAAAGCTTATTTCTGTAGGATTTCAACGTTTTAATAATAGGAAAATTGCAAAACGTTGGTACAAGCCACAATGGTAATACACCCTCCCACTGTTTTTGTGATCACTTTTAAAAGACAAGAAGAAATGACCTGTGGCTTAAGCAATTTTCTTTACTAACTAGTTAGCTAAAAAATAGAGTTAAAATAATTGAATGGTTGCATTTAAATGTTTTCATAGTTCTTGCCTAGAAATACCGAATCCCCAAGAAACCTGTAAATACCTTAAAATAGCATTTATAAAGATGAAATTTCCAGTCAACAAAATCCTTAACATTGTAAATGACATTCTGCAATAAATGTTATAAAGCTTTTAAATAATAATGGCTAATTCTGTCAGGTAACTTATTGGAAAAATGTTGGGTACCTACATTAAATTACAAGATTGTGTATTCAAATATATTTAAGGACTTAAGGAGTTCCTAGCATTCTGGTTGTGAGGATCAACACAATGACTGCAATTTTGTCTTTATTTTAACACCTACCTAAATAAAATACATTTAAAAATTCAAATAGGGTTTAATTTTTGAGATTATTTTATATTTTAAACATTCAAGGGTAAATACTCATTTTTACAACCTAAAGGTTTTAACAGCCTGTGAGGCATGTGTCAGGGGACCTCATGTCAACAAACTTTGCTTGCCTGTTAAACATGGGTACATACAAGAAAAGCATTACATAAATCACAAGGAACAACACAGATTTGAAACTTAATGAAAACAAAACATGTTTACTTTTAATGGGTCGAAAATATATTGATTCGAAAATAATAATCAACACTGATTTCAAAATTAGTATTATTAATTATGCGATACCATTGGTAACATCCACTAGAAATCTTGGTATCTTTTTTGATCAATATTTGACCTTTGATGCTCATATAAAAAAACATAATAAAAAATGCTTAATATAAACTTTAAATTTTATATAATTTTAAATTGTACTTATACCTAAACACTGATACAAAATTAAGGCTTCTAAATTCTATTACTTAAAGTGGTTTAAACTACTTCTGTTGATTTTATGTAACTACCTATCATAAAAATATAAATTATAAAAACAAACAAAAGTTACAAATAATATTTGCAAAATAGTAATTGTATAAGATTGTCGACCAGCCTTCAAAAATATGACCATGTTACTCCAACCATTAGACACCATAATATTATAAAACTTGATTCGAGTTTAGACGTGAAATTCACTTAAAAACCAAATTATTTTTATAAAACAATTCAATTTAGAATTAACCACAACTTGAACACTAGAAATGAAAATAATTTGGAAATACCAATAGGTAGGTACATAATAAAGAAGAATATAAAACTTATTTTTAATATAATAGTTCAATAATATATAACAACAATATAGGGAACCTGATATCAAAAACTAACCTATTCGGCTTTTAAAAAACATTTTAAATACATTATCTTAGGGTCGAATTGGAAGATTGATTGAATTGTTAATCAAAATCCTGCCTTTTTGTGCCAACTATGTTACTGTCACCAATAGTTATTTTTAGTTATTATATTTCATAATTTTTAAACATTTTTTTATATTTCGGCACAAATAGTTAATTGTCTTTATTATTGTAATATCTCAAAAAGTTTTCAAAACGACCTTCACCCATGGTGATGGTTTTTTTTCTTTAACTGATAGTAGGTACTAGGTAACTTTTAATTTTTCAAATTTAATCCCTGCGAATAGTTCGAATCAACGTTTTTACCGTATCCCAAAATAAAATAAATTAAACTCACCAAGTGGTTAAAGAAAAAGCTGCCTAACTTTTTAAGAGATAAGTCAGGAGACCTAATAGATTCTTGAATTAGAAAAGATGACTGGGGCTCTTGAAAACTCCACACTTCCGGATTTTGCATTCTATAGGTAATTTTCAAAAAATATTAACACTATTTGCATTTGTTAACATCCTTATTTATATTTTCTTCCGATAAATTGTTTCTACGCAGTAGTGAATAGTGAATGAATCCACAGAATCAAATCAACACACAAATACAATGCAGTCATGCAGCATGCAGTACACACAAATCGCAATTACATTATCCATCACATATCACATCACAGTTTCACAGAACACAACAGTGAACACACAAAAGAAAATCGTCAAAATCACGTCACAGAACTCCCATCTGACAGGAAACAGCTGTTTTATAATTTCACAGAGAATAAAATAGGCACTTTCCTTTTGCCTCTTTTTAACAGCAAAGCAATAGGTACCTACTTTTATTATTAGACAGCTTTCGTTGTATTGGCAAATTCAAACGGTTAACCATAACGAATACGAATACGAAGTCGCTATTTGACAGATCGTAAAAATAGTTTTCGTTCAATTCGCTTAACGTTAACGTTAAGTCGAATTCGACAGTAAACATAACAAATATAACATAACATATCTTTATAATGGTTTGTGTTCATATTTTCATATACGCTTTGTGCTATATTTTTTGCTTGGTTTTAATTTCCTAGTACCCAAAATTCTAAAACATCATGATAGACGAAAGGTTGCTTTTATTGGACTCATCCAGTGATTCGGATTTGGATGATGCCCTTCTCTTGGAGGTGCTTGATCGCCAGGACAGTTGTATGGAAATTTCAATTTAGAAAACTATAATAATGCTGAATGCAAACTTTATTTCCGATTTGAAAAAAATCACTTAAGAAGACTGGCTGAAGCACTTTTGATTCCCAATAATGTAATAACAGAAAGCAACCATAATGTTTTTGGCGTGGAAGGGCTTTGCATTTTGTTAAGAAATGGTCATTACGCATGCGTTCCGTTTTCGCTATGACTTTGTCTTCCGTCCGTTAGCTCCCGCCACTTATCCGTAACGATAACAATAAATGACAACTCAAATGTCAAAGTTGTCAAATAGCGGCTATCGGAATCGCTTTTAAAAGACAACGAAAACTGTCTATTATTATTAATATTATTATTATTATTATTATTATTATTATTATTATTATTATTATTATTTTTTTTTTTTTAATTGTTCATCGTGATTTAAAATGTCTAAAAGTCCGTCGGCTAGTTTAAATTACTTGTTAAATTCTTACGCGAAAGGTATTTAAACATGGATAGGTAGATATTTTGGACGCACAAATATCCATACATCTTTAAAAACGAATGTCATCAAACACCGTAATGCACAAAGTTTTTAGTTAACGTGTTATATATAGTTAACTGCTCAAAATTACGATCAACTTGGTTTTTAAAGGAGTTTACACTATTTGCGCAGACTGTACTTTCTTCAAGCGAGTTCCATATGTACACTACTCGATTGATGAGGAAGTTCTTTCTTGGATTTTTCTTTGTTTATTTTTTTTTAGTGTCCCCGAAGCTGTTGATTCTGATTTAAATGAAACAAATTTCTCAAGTTACAAGAATAGTAGTCTGTTAGTATTTTAAAAGTTTCTATTATATCACCCCTAGTTCTTCTTTGCTTCAGAGTAGTTAGCCCAAATCTTTTAAGTCTTTCGGGATAAGGTAATCCTCTCAATTCAAATGGAATTCTGGTAACCCGCCTTTGGACCCTTTCCAAAATTTCAATAGCTTTAATGTAGTAGGGGTTCCAAATATTATTGTATTCATATTCAATTTATAATCTTTACAATCTGTAGAGAGTGATCTTTAAAAGTCTTTTACACCATGAAAATAAAACTATTGGCTTTCCTTACCATTTTAATAATATGTGCTTCCCATTTTAAATTAGAAGAAATTAGTAACCCCAAATCTGTTTGTTCTGTACCACTAATAAGTTGAAGATTATTTAGCAAATATGTTTCACAAGGGTTATTTGGGCCGATATGCAATACTGTACATTTTGATACATTAAGCTTCATGCACCACTGGCTTGTCCGTGACTCAATACGCCTCAGATCCAGATCTCTCTCTAAGCATTGCTTTTGCAACAATGGATTACAGAATAACTTGGTATTGTCAGCAAAAAAAATGATGATTGTATCAATATTCCATGACAAATCGCTAATGTAAACCAGAAACAGTAATGGTCCTAAAACAGATCCTTGAGGGACCCCACTTATAACTGGATGTTTATTGGATAATATATTGACCCTTACTTGATAGAAGCGGTTGGTGAGAAAGTCATTGATTAGACTAAGAAGCTTGCCTCTTATACCAAACTGTTAAGTGTAGAGCAACAATGAATGTGGTACTTTATCAAATGCTTTCTCGAAATCCAGATATATTACATCGGTAGGTTGCATTTCATCGAGAGCTTTGGTCGATTTATTAACGCAGCTTAAAAGGTTAATAATTATTGAGCGCTTGTTCTTTTGCTTTTTTAGGGTGAGATTACAGAAGCTCTGCATCTGACGTCTACAGCTGCAAGTAGCAGTTTACAGATGCAAATGACAAAATTGGAATTCTAAAAAACGTTTATCATACTTTAGAAGGTTGGAGGGTATGGTGATTATTTACAATTTGTGTCCGATTTTTATATAAAAAAAAAAACAAGGGAACGTTTAGAGATACGTTCATTAATTCATTGAATTTGGGAATATTTCGTGTATTTGGCAGTCGATATCAATAAACTAGAAGTGGTAAAACGGTTTAACTGCGGTAAAAATGGCGGATTTGCAAATAATTTTTAGAATATAAAATTTCTGCAAATTAATTTGCGTCTGCAAGTTCGCTATATTTGCAGATCTACAAAGCTGAGTGTATGAATTTTCTGTAATCGCACCCTAACTAACCAAAATAAACTCCAAAGTGGAAATCCTTGCTTAGCAAGTTGTTAAAGGAACGCTTGGCGAACAATTTCGTATAATCGTATGAAAAACGTAGAGGGGCATACAAGGGGAAGGAAAAATTTTGTTATTTAAAAGTAAGGTAAAAGGAACTCGACTAAAGTTGCTTAAGCCCGTATGCACCAGTTTATTAATTGGAGTTCTTCTGTGTGCACTGTGCCTGTGCACCCACTGAGCATCAGTCCACTGACCAGCCCATATGCACCATTATGGCTTAACCAGGGTTAAACCTTAACCGCGATTTATGACATAAATCGCTATTACTCTAGGATTAAACTGGATTTAACTACTAAATTGACCAAAAGGGATAATTTAACAATTAAACGAACTTACCTGTGAAGTTCAATTGTAATTATATGAGGTGCCTCGTCCGCAGAGATCACTTAGTAGTATCGCTACTCTATGCTTCTGGCCACGATATTTTAAAGAAGAAATTTTTCTTGGTTGGTATTACAGGTTCCTTGACGGCTAGCTTCATTTATTTTAAAGTGTAGGAAAAAAAACCATTGGAAGGGCTTTTCAAATCCATAGCAAACTAGGGCTGTGGTTTGAATCTGGGCGGGAGTGATCTCTGCGGACGAGGCAACTCATATAATTACAATTGAACTTCACAGGTAAGTTCGTTTAATTGTTAAATTATATCTCGGTGCCTCGTCCTTGAGATCACTTAGTAGATGTTTAAAGACTACGGTTTTTTTTCAAAATATTTTATTGTTCAAAATCTACGACAGCTCTAGCGAATGTGACGTCTGTCAACAATGGTCTGTTATAAAATGTAGCAAAAACTTCGGAGCCTGCTGACCAGCCTGCTGTCTGTCTTATGACTTCCAATGATATTCCTCTTCTCCTGGCAGCTGAAGTAGCAGCATGACGTGTAGAATATGCAGAAAAAATCTTGGTATTGACACCTGCCTTGGTGAGGGTGTTTTTTATCCATCTGCTAATTGGATTCGTCGTAGCCGTCTGAAACGGCTCCCTTGTGGATAAAAATAAAAAATCCTGCGTCTCCCGTCTTCGGTCCACTGTTCTCTGAATATAGGTTAATAACGTAGATGCAGCACATACTTCAGGTTTTTCTTGAAAAAACGGAATCTGTAAACAAGGTTGTGCCTTATTTACCTTGGTATTCTTTAAATGGTCCGTTATCAAAATCTGAATCTCAGAACAAGTGACAATAATATTATCCACACGTATCTTAGCGAAGGTCTGCATTCGATGACCTGTTATCAGTGCAAGGAGGGTGGCCAGTTTTTCTGACAAACACTGAATAGGGAGAGATATTCATTCGGGAATTTCTTTTCTAAGAATTGCAACACTCTCTGAGGGTTCCATGTAAAATTATACCTATGACGAGGAGGTCGTAACCTAAAAATTCCTTTTAAGTATCTTTTATTATTAGGATTATTATTTATGCTGGCTGGCATAATTAATGAAAGAGCTGACCTATAAGTATTGAAGGTACCATAGGAAATGTTGTGTTTCTTTTCAAATTGTTCCTGTAAAAATCTTAAGACTTCAATCTCTGTAAAGTTAAAACAATCACCGCCCGTCTGGCTACAAAAATTCCACCACGCTCTATAAACAGTTTCATATTGTTTAATTGTTCCAGATGATAATGACCGAATTAAAGTTGGGATTACTTGCTCTGGGGTGTTCTTCTGTAAATAGGATTCTTTAATAATTGGCATTCCACCTGGAAATTCTTTCTGTTGTCCCTAAAATAAGAAGAATAATCTGTTACAATCTTCTACCAGAAACTCTAGCGGCTATTAATGAATTATTCTTGGATAGAGGGCTTATATTCTGACATGGGGAAATAAGTAACGTTGGCGAATATTTAAAAAATAAAGGTCTGCCAACCAATAACCTATTAAACACAGGATACCAAGGTTGTGTACTCCAATCTGGGATTATTAAAATACCCTCTGCCTGATCATTTATTATTTTATTAAGTGTTCGAAGGATCATTGAGAAGGGAGGGAATGCATAAAAGAAATTGTCAGACCAGCAGATACTAAATGCGTCGACTGCATAAGCATCTGGATCTGGCTTCCAAGAAATATACTTTCTACATCTAGCATTACGGTTAGAGGCAAATAGATCAATCTCTGGATGACCAAACTTTATACAGATAATTTCAAATTTCTTTGGATCTAGTTCCCATTCTGTTTCTATAGGTAAGTTTCGAGATAGAAAATCAGCCTCAGTATTCTCCTTAGAACCTATATACGATGCATACAACCAAATATCTTTTTTCTCGCACCATTGCCATATCAACCGTGCTAACTTACTTAGCTCTGGGAATCTAATACCTCCCATTCTATTGATATATGACAATGCTGTTGTATTGTCTACTCTGACTAAAACATTGCATGATCTGAATTCTTTTAAAAATGACTTTAATGCATAAAAAACAGCCAATAATTCTAAGTAATTTATATGTTTATGTTTAAGACGCTCTGGCCACCAGCCCTGGGCCTTCTGGCCCCTGCAATAAGCACCCCACCCTGCTAAACTTGCATCAGAAAATATCTCTACCTCATAGGTGTCCTGCCTGATATTATTATATGAGTTCAGTATATTTTCTATCCACCACTTAAAATCTGAATCTAAACTAATTGGAATATCTATTCTGGCATTATAATCCAGCTGATTCTTTCTTAACGCTAAATATTTAATTCTTTCAAACTGTTTTGTATATAGCCAACTATATTTGATAGCAGGGCAAACTGAAACTAAATTTCCTATACATTCAGCAAAGAGACGGATCGTACAATGTGTCCTTATAATAATTTCTCGAGACAACCTTAAAATCTTATCTCTCTTTTTCTGTGGAAGACTTATAGTCATCTGTGCACTATTAAACAAAAAACCTAGAAATCTGCACTGCATTGACGGTTCTAGACAACTCTTTTTAAAGTTTATGCAAAAACCTAATTGTTCTAACAACCTTAATGTCTTTGTAACATGTTGTTGACACTCCAGCTTATCCTTGCCCATAATCCAGAAGTCATCTAGATACAGTACTGTTGTTATTCCATCTCTTCTTAGAGTGGAAACTATAGGTTTACAAATCTTTAGAGAAAAACCAAATGGTAGGCAAATAAATTCAAATATGGTATTTTTGAACTTAAATCTAAAATATTTACGATAATGCTTGTTAATGGGTACCTGATAATAAGCATTCTTTAGATCTATGGTTGACATATAGCAATTGGGCTGAATTAATTTTAATACGGTCCTGGAATCCTCAAACTTAAAATGTGGATTCTTGACAAACGTGTTTAATTTCTTTAAATTTAATATAAACCTTTTCTGACCGTCTGGTTTAGAAACCAAAAAATATGGGGAGAGAAATTGGCCCCTCTTATATGTACATTCCTTAATTGCTCCCTGTTGTAACAACTCAATAATTGAGTTGTTGACTGCCAGTACATCCTGTTTAGATAATCTTGAAGGAATAAAAATATTAGGAGACTGTATGGGTTTCTGAATAAAAGGTATCTTAATACCCTGAATCCATTCTAAAACAAACTTATTTGAAGTAATGGTTTCCCATTTACCTTTATAATTTCCCAAATTACCAGCTGAATTACCTACCTGTCTTAATTCCAGGATCGTTGATTCTGATGCCTCTTCTCTCTTTCGTTCCTCTTTCGAGAGGGATTTATTGGTCCCTTCGGTCGTGGCTCCCTGAACCGCGACGGACCCCTCCAGTTTAAAGAATTTCTATTCTGAGTTTTGGGGACGAATTTATTCCTGGATGCCTGGGAAGAAGATGGCCCCTATCTGACACTCTTGTGGGATGCTTTAAATCCTGGCTTGCTTTCTCCAAGCTCTTTAAAGTTTTAATTCTTTCAGATAACTCTTTACCAAAAAGATATTCATCAATTCCCATATTCTGAGCAGCCTCTTTTGCAGTCTTATTTAATGTGGGTAAGATTGCTCTCCTTCTTTCTAAACTAATCTTGTGATGTAAATCACATAATATACGTCCTGAATCACTAAGCCTTTGGATAAGAGATTTATCTTCTCTCTTGTCGACCAAAACCTCAGTCAATACCTGACCTACGACTGATAGGGATACCCCTATCTGATCCTGCCATGCACATAAAGTCTGGTCTTTCTTTAGAATAGGAAATTGCAGTAACGGTCTAATTTCATCGTTTAACTTTGGGCCCTTAATGTTTTTACAATTGGAAGGTAACGTACATCCTGCTATTAAGCTTTCTCTCTTATCCTCTGGTAAACCCTCTAGCAGAACATGTGACCATCTGCAAGAGAGAGCTTCGTGCAACATATAAGTACCCTTGGTACTGCTTAAAGGAGTTTCTCCTAAGCATTGCAAAATATCTTCTTCAAGTGTCTCCTGATCATCAATAACTATTGCATCTATCATGTCCTCATCTTTTTTCAGAGTTCTACCCGGTGAATCAAAACCTACCTGGTTCTGACCACTACCACCTGGTAGTGAAGGAGACAAGTGCCTTGCACGGTGCCCTTCTAAACTCGGTCTGCGGTGAGTTTCTCTATTTCGCCTAAAAGAACTCCTGCTGTATCGAGAACTAGAGTCTGATCTCGACCCTGATCGTCTATCTGGACCTCGGTTAGCGGGCCTTTTTCGTACACTACGTGAACGAGATTCTCGGGTACTACGTGAACGAGAACGTCGGCTTTAAAGCGAGCTTCGTGCCGATCGACTCGAAATACTACTTCTTCGGTCTGCGAGGGCTCTTTCGAGCTTCGCAATTCGTTGCTCCAATTCTCGGGAACCTGTTTTATTCATCCTTTCTAAAAGAAAACCTGAAATTTGTTGTAAAATTCTAAAAATCTTATTAGAATTTTCTACTTACATGCGGCCATTAAAGCACGAAAAGCAAAGATGAAGCTAGCCGTCAAGGAACCTGTAATACCAACCAAGAAAAATTTCTTCTTTAAAATATCGTGGCCAGAAGCATAGAGTAGCGATACTACTAATAGCGTTTTCGATTTACTGCTCTCGCGCACTCTGAGAGTGCTCTCCCCGAGATTTGCGTGTTCGGTTATCAAAATCCACTGCTCTCACTCGGAGTAGCATGTTCGATTTACAAATTTGGTTACTCTGAATCCGTTTGAGAGTGCTCCTTTACGATCTGAAAATTTTTACAGAGTAGAGAGGCAGCGCTTGCGCAGAACCGCAAACCACCACCATTTTCTATTCTTTTGTTGATGTGTGATCTCGTTTGTTGTGTTTTCTGTGTTTGTTTTTCGTCTAGTTCGATGAATATTGTATATAATATGTCATAAACGCGCTCAAGTGATTTAAATTTGAAAATTAATTGTTTATTTTTGAATGTTGACATCTGTCAAATTTTCAAGCGCAATTACGTTCAATTTACACTCCGTCCGAGGGCAACCGCCTTCGGAGTGACAGCAAATCTCGGGCCGATCGATGACGTCACAGAGCGCTCTCGGAGCACTCTCGGAGTTGTAAACCGAAAACGCTATAAGTGATCTCAAGGACGAGGCACCGAGATTAATCACGGTCAATCACTTATAATTTGCTGGTCCATGGGGATTTTTGTCATAAATCACGGTTAAAGTTTAACCCTGACTTAAGTAATAATGGTGCATACGGGCATAAGTTTGGACAGGCATTCTGTCATTTTTGCCAAAAAAATATAAATAAAAAAAAATAATTTAAATTTAAGTAGACAAGTAGACACTATGGACTTTTTTCGAGATTTTTTTGGATTTTCCAATCCCAATAATAATAATAGTGATAATCCTAATCATCCAGATAATCCAAGAAGGTAAGTAATTAATCCATCAGGTTAATAGGGAAGAAAATTTATTCTTTGTTATAAATTAGACGAAAATAAATTGTACAGTAATTTTTGAATTTAAAATTTTATACAAGTTACCGAATTTTCTAGCAACTTGAAAAGGTTTCCTAGAAGAGATACCTCAGAGAAAAAAACGGTATTTAAGTAGTGTCTCTCATACAATTACATACTTACTACAACATAAAACAAATTTATTCAGTTATAATGGGTAGGTATCGGTCCTAGGAGTACCCGCATCCAGGCCTGCTCGCATCTCCCTTGTTGATTGGTATTTTGGGTATAGAAAACGATTTTCGTCTGACTAGGCAACTTTGTTTTTAATATATTTCTTCTTGAAGTGTTATTTTTTTAGACTAATGATGTCATTACCAGCCAGGAATGGATAATGTAGAAAATAATACCTACTTATTCTATTGTATATTATATACCTACTAGGAGTTCAAAATTATTTTGCTACACAATTATATGTTTTGTGTTCTACCTACACTAAGCAATTGCAAATCTGCATCTGCAAACAATTTATTTCTTATTTGTATTATGAAACGACAATTGAGCAAAGTAAATAATGCAAAGTGGCATTAATTTTAATACTACTGTTAAAATATAAATCAAATCCAATCAAAATACACTTTATTGTTATACTAGCGTGTACCCGGCATGAGTTGCAACCCGCTGGTATAAATACAAACCCCGCAAACCCGATATATTAGTACCCGGCATGCCACTTTCTGAAATTGCACCCGTGCGAAAACGGGGCGTGTCGCTAGTTATACATAAAAACCCTCCCCTTGAATCACTCTATCTATTAAAAAAACAACACTTTAAAATCCGTTGCGTAGTTTTAAAGATTTACGCACATAAGGGGACAGACGGGCGACAGCGACTTTGTTTTATACTATGTTAAGAAGAAGTTCATCTTATTAACAAAGCTTTGGACAGTAAAACTGTTTTGGAAATTACAATGTTCACTATAAGAAAAAGTAATAAGATACATTAATTATTTTGGTCCCAAACTATATAATTTACTGCCCGGTGAAGTAAGAAATTGCTCTAAAATAAGTTTTAAGCGTTTAATTAAAAATGTAATCTTTGAGAATCTTCATCAGTTTGAAAGGTTTTTCAGATAATTGTTTTATATATTTCATGTATTGTTTGTTAACTATTTAGTTTTTTAGTTTGAAATATATTTGCATTACATATATAACTGTACCTACATATAAATGTTAATTATTATTAAAAAAAAAAAAAAAAATACTATGCACAATTGCACATACAGATGTTTTACATCTAGGTGCTTTTTGAAAAAAAATTTTATGATATATGTGTGAAAATAATTTAGCTGATTTGTTTTTATATTGTGGTGTATACAAATGCAATTTAATAAAGGATATTTATTATTATTATTATTATATAATAATAAATAAATAGATAATCACACCTTATTATGAGACAACAAAATAGTCATGGTCAAAAATTTACACACAAATCAGTCTAAGACAAAGACAAGCTCAATCTTACAAAAAAAAATCTGACAAGAATATACACTACCTAATCAAAGTTTAAAAAAAATAAAAAATTTAAAGGGAATGCCGAGGGGAATGCCTAGATAATATTATTGTAAAATTCCTGGATAGTATAGTATATATAGGTATATAAATCTATAGTAGAATACTTTTTTAAAGATTTTAGCTAGTTAGTAGTGAGCCCAAATATTTTAAGTCTTTCGGGATAAGGTAATCCTCTCAATTCAAATGGAATTCTGGTAATCCGCCTTTGGACCCTTTCCAAAATTTCAATAGCTTTGATGTAGTAGGGGTTCCAAATATTATTGTATTCATATTCAATTCATAATCTTTACAATCTGTAGAGAGTGATCTTTGAAAGTCTTTTACACCATGAAAATAAAACTATTAGCTTTCCTTACCATTTTAATAATATGTGCTTCCCATTTTAAATTAGAAGAAATTAGTAACCCCAAATCTGTTTGTTCTGTACCACTAATAAGTTGAAGATTATTTAGCAAATATGTTTCACAAGGGTTATTTGGGCCGATATGCAATACTGTACATTTTGATACATTAAGCTTCATGCACCACTGGCTTGTCCATGACTCAATACGCCTCAGATCCAGATCTCTCTCTAAGCATTGCTTTTGCAACAATGGATTACAGAATAACTTGGTATTGTCAGCAAAAAAAAATGATGATTGTATCAATATTCCATGACAAATCGCTAATGTAAACCAGAAACAGTAATGGTCCTAAAACAGATCCTTGAGGGACCCCACTTATAACTGGATGTTTATTGGATAATATATTGACCCTTACTTGATAGAAGCGGTTGGTGAGAAAGTCATTGATTAGACTAAGAAGCTTGCCTCTTATACCAAACTGTTAAGTGTAGAGCAACAATGATGAATATTATGAAACGACAATTGAGTGTACATAAGAATTGTAAATAATGCAAAGTGGCATTAATTTTAATACTACTGTTAAAATATAAATCAAATCCAATCAAAATACACTTTATTGTTATACTAGCGTGTACCCGGCATGAGTTGCAACCCGCTGGTATTACAAACCCGATATATTAGTACCCGGCATGCCACTTTCTGAAATTGCACCCGTGCGAAGCCGGGGCGGGTCGCTAGTTATACATAAAAACCCTCCCCTTGAATCACTCTATCTATTAAAAAAAAAAAACGCTTCAAAATCCGTTGCGTAGTTTTAAAGATTTACGCACATAAGGGGACAGACGGGCGACAGCGACTTTGTTTTATACTATGTTAAGAAGAAGTTCATCTTATTAACAAAGCTTTGGACAGTAAAACTGTTTTGGAAATTACAATGTTCACTATAAGAAAAAGTAATCCAATAAATAAATAGATAATCACACCTTATTATGAGACAACAAAATAGTCATGGTCAAAAATTTACACACAAATCAGTCTAAGACAAAGACAAGCTCAATCTTACAAAAAAAAATCTGACAAGAATATACACTAATCAAAGTTTAAAAAAAAATAAAAAATTTAAAGGGAATGCCGAGGGGAATGCCTAGATATTATTATTGTAAAATTCCTGGATAGTATAGTAGGGTACATAGTATATAGGTATATAAATCTATAGTAGAATACTTTATTTTAAAGATTTTTTGGCTTACATGATGAAGATCACTCCAATGAATCAAATGGAAAACATTTTAATGTATTTACCGATCCTCTAGAAATGCACCGTTATTTTGAGCAACAAATGGATCAGATTTTTAGAACATTTGGATTGCCAAATATGGGAAATTTCTCTCGTAAGTATACTTGTCAATGAATAAATTTTAAAAATGTTATTTGTTGAGATTTACTAAACTTAAATAAGTCATCAGATTAAGGTGGGATTAACAACGCCATTTTCTATCGTCAATTGATTTGCCTAACTTTTGACGCTTCGCATGCGATTTACAGTGCTGTGTTGATCAGGGTAGTTATTTTTATGCTTTTGGCATACGAAGAAGAAAGACATACATATTCTGGAGCTGGTAGAGCATGGCAGATGTTAGTCAGCCGGTCATAGTTTTGTTTACTTTCGTGTTTTGTGCAATTATAGAACCTTTCCTGTTAAAACAAACACATATTCTCTAGAATTCTTAGGATAGATGACTACATAGACTAGAAAATATCGTGTTACCGTCAAAATTGTTGTGTTTACTTCAATTCTGAAAATCGACGTGTTTACTTTCAAGGTAAATTGTGGCTATTTTAGTGGTTTCAAAAAACTGCTTTTTTTAAGTTTGTGTGCATTTATTTAAAAAAAAACACCAGCATACCATTTGACAATGCCTCCCTGAACAGCCCTTCTAAAATAAGATACTAATTATTTTTATTTAATAATCGCAAGGTTCCGGAAGTTACCCCTGCATTCAAGCCATTTATAGGTATTTTCTACATGATTGACCTTGAGAACTGTGCCCTTAAATTAATAAGTTGAAACATTCGATTCACATTTATTTCCAATTTTGCAAACTATTAGGTAATTCTTTACCATTCAAAAATTCCTATTTTTACTCAATATATATGTTGCCTGAAGTGAATTTTATATAAAAAAAATATTAAAGTAGCCAAAGGAAATTCCTGGAAATTATTTTACAGTTTCTACATTTGTCCCTAGAGGGAGTAATACAAATGACCATCTGTAAAGCTTGGACCTATTACCAGGCTTGTTTTCTGCAAGGTGCAAGCCTATGGTAATATTATACTTGAGAGGATCAAGTAGTATCTGCCAGAGCTTTTATTCACACAGTGTCTAACTTTATTAAAAGCTTTCTCCTGCACCCATAACGTTTAATATTATGTTATAGCTATATTATTTAATGAAAGAGTCGGCAATCGGAAATGACAAGGAAGTTTGAAAAGCTTTAGAAAAAAAAAATTTAGAATACCGTCAAAGTGGGTGACTTGAAAATGAGGGGTGACTTGATAAAATTCTACTTGGTCGGAGATCTAGCCACCAAACTATATAGCGACACGGAGCTGGAGCTTCAGCTACGGCCGATCGTTTGACCTTGGTCTATGCCTACTTTCCAGCAGCGTTGCGCTTGTGTAGCTTGCTCTTTCGTTTAAACACGTCCGTCGCAAATCTTTAGTAAATATCAACGATTTTTAAAGCGCTCAAACTTTTGATTGGCTAGAACAGAAGGAATTTAATTTAAGGTAAGAATTTATGATAATTACCTTTAAACAATAGTTCTTTTAAAGGTTTTAATATAATATCAATTTATAATTCGGTTTTTCCAACCTTTAGGGATTTTTTTTATGTTTGATAAATTTGTAGGGTGACTTGACAAAATTAAGAAAATATGCCGCAGAGGTATAAACAAAAAATTGGGGGACGTAGTTACGTTCGGTACCCTAAGGAGTCATTAAATAGAGCATGGGCCGCACAATTATGAATTTCTTTTTAAGTTTGTAAAATTAAGAATAAAATATGTATTTCCTTATTTGTTTCTGTTTTTTTGGCTGTTTTCTGTTTTAATTAAGGTATAAATATTTTTTAAAACACATTTCAGTCACACCTCGAGTGGGTTTTAAGCTCAAAAAATAGAAATTATACCAATTTTTCAAGTCACCCGGATTGCGGGTGACTTGAAATTTTGGATATAATTTTTTTTTCATATAACGAAATGACCTATAAGCAAGAATGAGGTGGGATTATGTTCCTTAAAGTTGTATGCAAGTTTTATAATTTTTTTTGGTATTTTTTTTTGAATCAGCTGTCTCCTATAACTACATTTACATCAAAATCGTAGTCAAGTCATCCGCTTTGACGGTAATCTTCCAAAAAAATTATTTCTAGAATTTAATATTACTTATTTAATTTATAGTTTAGATACTAGGTTCCATTGCATTTTTGTGTTGAGCCCATAACAAAATACGAACAGTAAATATTTTTTAGAACAAAGTCCTGCTATCGAAGGTAATCTTGAAGATAAATATATGGGAGAAGAACAGAAACATCTTAGAGAGAATTTTTTAAAAAAAGACTATGTAAAACCGCATTATGAAGAATCTGGTGAAAAAGCTGATAATGATCTTGATGGAAAGTATGTATTGACACAATAAAAGTAAGAGTTTAAGGCTGAACTTACAAATAAGATACACAAAATGCACAACCTTAATAAATAAACAAATCACTATAAATCTAATCGACGACTCAACCTTACAACTACGTTGTGCTGCGAAAACCAAGGAATTATTCTATTAGTTAAAGATTTCTGTCGTTTCTTAGTTTTTATTTGTTAAAATTTAGCTTTTTACCATGTACTTGAGTGTAGTCAGCCCCTGTATCTGACAATGACAATTTATAGAAGTATTGGTGAAAATTAGAGAAAACTGTCCTTTGGAAGCATATTGTTCCAAAAATAACTATAAATGGTTGTCAGGTACAGGCCGTACAGGAGCTGATCACACTCAAGAATATGGCGAAAAGCTAAATCTTATCAAATAAAAATGTTAAAAAACAACAAAAATCTTTGACTAATAGATTACCCAATACCTTCGTTTTTGATCATTTAATTTAACACATTTAATTCACCAGAATATGCAAGTAATATTGGATATTTTTTTCAAAAAAAGTTTAATACTTTATTTTTCAAATTTTTACAAACATAAAATTAAAATCTAAATGCCTCGCTAAATGCCTTTTTCAAATAACTTTTTTTAATATCTCATCATTTTCATGACAAAATATATTTTTTCCAATTGAAATTTTTATAGGCATTTCTGAATCTCAGAAAATAAAACTGGTGAAGGTCTAAAAATTGGTAAAAAGTTCCTTTAATCAAAAGAGAATATACGTGTTTCGTCATTTTTTCAAAATTTATTTAGGGGTTGAAAAAACGGGTGTAGCTTATTTTAAGTAGGGTACCTATTATAACTGTCTATAATTTTAAGCTTCATTGCTGAAAATTGGTACTATGCTTAATCTGGCTATGCTAATAGGCCAGTACCTTTTTTTCTGTTTTGGGAAATTTTGCCCCTAGGGGCTAGAAAGGTAAGTTTACAACGCAACCGCTAGAGAAAAATATATAAGTAGAAAAAAGTAGACAGTTTTTTTGCGTGGAACAAATTAACATGTGTTTAGGCCACAAAAAGAGATTTGTGGTTTAGGCATTTAGTAAATTTTGCCCCTAGGGGGGGGGGGGGGGGGTGGAGTATAAACTCAAACTTAGCATAAATACTTTAAACGGAAGTAACGAAACATTTTTTTAACGTGTGCCCCTAAGGGGATGAAAAAAGGGGTTATAAAGATTTATTATATTGAAAAAAATGTTTTTGATGGACTTTCGTAGTATATTGTGCCGAAAAGTTTTCTAAACACTGACCACATGACCAAAATTGTCAAACTTCGACTATTGTGAGTATGAGTTGCTGAATTTTTATGTCTTTTCAGGTTAAAGTTGGGAGATGTGGACTCAATTTTTAAAGGTTCCAACGATAAGAAGAGTGTGGATATATTCAGAGAACGTAAACCATTTGGAGGAACGTTCTTTAACCAGTCGATTCAAGTTAAAACTATAAGAAAACCTGATGGGGTATGTTTAAAATATCTAGTTTTATAGAATTTAAAACTCTCTTAGAAATATTTAATATTGATAACTATTTTCAGTCACTCGAAACAAGGAAAACAGTTCGCGATAGCGAAGGTAATGAAGAGACAACTATAACCCAGAAGCAAGGGGATAAAGAATATACAGTCATTAAAAAGACAGGTAAAGATGGTAAAGAACAAACAGAGGAAATTATGGTTAACCTTGATGAAAAGGATAAAACACTTTTTCAAAAAGGAGATCACCACCACAACAATTATTTTCGTACATATTTCGATAATCCTCTATTTGACAAGTTTTTTAAGTAAATCCCTAGTGATTTAATTGTAAATGGATTTGTAAATATTTAGATTTAATAAATAAGAAATATTATATACAATTATTTGTAATCGTGTTAATTTTGTACCTGTTTTATTTTTTTATTGAAAGCAAAAATCACAATTCCTTCTCTTCTCTAAAGTATTTTTATGAGCGCTGGGATAAGTATACATGTCATATAACCATAGACAAAGGTATACGTCTATGCAGTGGCGCAGCGAGGGGGGAGTTTTAGGGGTTAAAACCCCCAAGACTAAGACGGTTTTAGTTTTTAAAATTTTGAAATCCTGTTCTTTTTTTTTAAAAACCCCCCTAATACAAAATTCTGGCTGCGCCACTGCGTCTATGCATATACCTGATCTTTGGCAGATCCTACACTGTCGATGAAGTGGGGTGATTTTGCCAAACGTGGCCAGCACAAAGCATCCCCACTTTAACTGAGGGATCGCCTCGACATGCGTTGGCCACGTCGGCAACACTGATTAATCTGTTGTTCTTATTGCAAGCATTTAAACATTATTTATTCCCTAATACCCCTAAGTACGAGTTTAATAGTTAGGCACACATGTTTGCTACCACTATACTTCATTATCTTCCCACTAGGGATGTCAATTCCGGAAGGAAAACCTGTCTCAAAAATAGCGGGATTAGACCTGCTAATCCCGGGATAAATACCGATTTTTCAAGTTAATACAATAAAAGTTTTTAAATATCTGATTTTTTTCGGCACATCTAATACCGGGATTAGTCGTAAAAATCTTGAAAGAAAAATTGTCGGTATTGGCGTCATAGTAGACGTTGAACCCTATTCATTAACGGCATTCTTAGACAAGTAAATGTAATATCATTTTAACGTATAATTTGAAATAAAGGAGTATTATTATAGTCCCCACTGTGGGCATCCGATCCGGGGCTATTGCGATTGCGCAGTTCGGAAATGTCCTTGTTAATGTAAATATTCGACGGAATCGGCTTTTAACTATTTTACAAGCTTATACGCATTTTCCTCTCGTCGGGGGAGTCGGAAGTCACAAACAAAGCCTATAAAAATGTCCAAAGTAAAGTTTTATAAATAAATAACACCTGAAACAATACGGACGTAATGCTTGCCACAATCATACAGACGACGGAACAAGTCAGTCTGGTTCTGCCGTGTTTTATGACTATCGATATTTCCATGCTACTACGCGAACTACGCAGGACCTATTTATATATTTTTCTATTTCACGTTCATAATAAGCTCAGTACGATACGCATTTGCGTATCGTAATATGAAGCTATTTCGATACGCGTTTTTTCTTTATTTGATGTTGGTAACATTTAAATGTTTTATTTCATTGACTTGCGCGGCCTTTGTGATTTACGAGAAAACCCATTTTTCGCAGAGGAAAAATAGCTTTATAACTTACTTTTTTATTCTGTGTGGATAACAGTCATGTATGTTATTGGTTGCATAAATCTATAAATCAATCTTTTGTAGATGCTTCAAGCTATCATTTTCTGCCAAATCCTATCCAAAATTCAATCTACTAACCTTCCAATGTCGATTTTAACTTCAACTTTATTTGAATTTTCCATCTTCCCTATACTAAATTGCAATGCCGTGACGTAAAATCACGTCTTTTGAAATTCGAAAAAAAGTAGCAAAATCTCCCGAATTTCCGAACGCTCTGTATATGTACCGAATGTACAAGGATTACACAACGTATTCCGTCCAATTTCAAATCTCATATCGCTTAAATAACTTTAGAATCTCGTGGTGAAAATGGGTCAATAAATCAAAAAATGACAGTTTGCAAAATAATTCATGTTGTCCAGAGGCTACTATTATAAAAAATAGTATTACCAACATAAAATTTAGACATAAAAATTTGAAAGATTTATTTTCTTTTTAAAATGTATTTTTCTTGATTATAAAAGGTGAAATAGAAAAAAATGTATAAAGCACATGTTTCATAAGGCGTTTTAGCGCACGTGTCAATAAACAAACTCGCCACTTTGTGGCTCGTTTTTTAAAATAGACGTGTGCGCTAAAACCGCTTCTTATGAAACGTGTACTTTAATATACTATTTTGCCCTAGTGCAATAAATTAAATTACCTAGGAAACGAACAATTTGTTTAAAGTATGTGTATTGTGTGTTGCACACCGTCGGTACCCTATCGAAATAGAATTCACGTTGACAGGGCGCCATCATTTTATTATGTTGAAGTCAAAGGTATCTATGATCCATTGTCAAATTTGAATTACAACTTTTGCACACAAAGGAGAGGTAATACAGAGCGATTTTTAACTTTTTTGTTAAATAAAAAAACAATGGTAGAAAAAATATTGTATGTAACATGTGCAAAAAGTGTGTTTATTGCACATGGCATATTATTAATTTTATTATTATTATTATTAATAACTTCTATGCCGTATGCTCGTGTGCAATAAACATACACTTTTTGCACTAGTTGCACTATTTTAGGATGGGCGCTATTTTTGGGGGTAAGGGTTAACTCCATAACTATTTCGGTGTGTGTTAAAAATACGCGCCCTGAGACATGTAAAAAAATCTCTTTAAATAT
This sequence comes from Polydrusus pterygomalis, assembly GCA_963969555.1. Taxonomy (NCBI): domain Eukaryota; kingdom Metazoa; phylum Arthropoda; class Insecta; order Coleoptera; family Curculionidae; genus Polydrusus; species Polydrusus pterygomalis. Next base: position 71,655,855 of record OZ018376.1, on the reverse strand, counting down.
GTTTGTCTTTTTGTGTGTAGGAACCTTAAACAAAATAAACGAACGATTGATAAATAATTTATTTTTTCTGCGTTTATATTTACACAATATTTATTTACATATATTTAAAGAATAACAATTTACATTTCTACATACATATTTTTATTGATAGTATATGAAATAACTTGTTATAAAGGATAAAAATACAATATTGCAGGAGTCAGACCTCTTACCACTGAAGTATAAAATATAGTTTAAAGTTTAACAGCCGCATTCACTAAATAATTTAAAATTTTAAACCGTGACGTGTAAAAACAACAACAATACAGTGTGTTGGTAACTTGGAATAAAGTCAGTAAATCCCGTAGTTTTTTTTTTGAAAAATGTTTGGACACGACGGGTATTAACATTATAAGTGGTGGTATTTTTTATATAAAAAAAATATTGATACAGTGTGTTCTAAATTAGAGATATTATTTTTTTAACGGCAACCCTAGTTTTTTATTAACTCTTTCAATTGCATATTAAATTATATACAGTGTGTCCCCGGATGGAGTTGACAAGAGGAAAAAGATCTTTATTATTGATTTTACGTGGAAAAGTTATTCCTTATAAAAAATTATGCTTGTCAAGAAAATGAATTTACCATATAAAATTTTTTAGATCAGATGTTGATAATTTAAGAAAAGATGAAAATGCTTTAAGAGAGAAGTACCATTATCTATTATAAATGTTTATGAAACAAAGTTGGTTATAATCCAAAATAAAGCCCAAATACAAAATTTGAAATCTTAATTTTAGTTTTTGTTTTTTATTTTTTACAATATAATTTATGAACATTCAAAATGTACAATTGTGGAAAAAGGTATTAATTTACATAACATGTAGAGGAGGATATTATCCTCCTCCAACCTGCACACATTTCTCCAAATTAGAAATAAATAGGCCAGCACTCTCAGGTTTTCATTTTGAATGTTCATAAATTGTATTGTAAAAAATAAAAAACGAAAATTAGAATTCAAATTTCGTATTTAGGCTTTATTTTGGATTATAAACAACTTTGTTTCATAAACATTTTGTCTAAAATAATAAATAATGGTACTTTTCTCTTAAAGCATTTTCATGTTTTCTTAATTTATCAACCCTGTAAGTACATCTAATCTAAAAATTTTATATGGGAAATTTATTTTCTCGATAAGCAGAATTTTTTATAAAGAATAACTCTTCGTCGTAAAATCAATAATAAAGATCTTTTTCCTCTTGTCAACACCATCCGGGGACACACTGTATAAGTACCAAATTTCAAATGTTTATTCCCTGTACGAAAGCGGCAAATGTGGAGCAGTTGAAACCACGAATAAGAGATGAGTGTAGGTTAATTTCTCCCGAAGTAATTAGAACTGTTTAAAATGATATAGAAAAAAGAAAAGCACAGTCTTTCTCCACAATTTTTTATCAAAAAAACTAGGCGAACCGAGAATGATTCATAATAGAATTGAATCGACATGTTTCGAGTGTAGAAACACTCATCATCAGGAAAAAGTAAATGGTACAAAGCTGATGTTATTAGGGGAATTTCCCGTCTGACACGTGCTGGTTGCAGTGGAACTTCTTCAAAAGATGTTCTAGTAAAATAAAACTTTTTTCTTTTTTAAAATTTATTAAAACCTATTTTTACACACAATGTGTTAATTTCGACACCTGTTGGGGTAACTGGGCCGTAACAAGCCTGGTACCCCAAAAGTATATTATTTAAAGCTAAATGAAAGCACATTAAGGCTTATAGTCTCACTTTTTATTTTCCCTACTGCTAATAACATAAGCTTTGTACCATTTACTTTTTTTCTGATGATGAGTGTTTCTACACTCGAAACATGTCGATTCAATTCTATTATGAATCATTCTAGGTTCGCCTAGTTTTTTTTAATAAAAAATTGTGGAGAAAGACTTTGTGCTTTTCTTTTTTCTATATCATTCAACTCCACTTTGAGTATGGACTACTTCTTCAAAATGTTTAAAATGAGTTTTACTTGCGTTTAGGATTTTGTCAAATAGTGAATAGACAACATTTTAAGCATTTATTGACGAAACAGTCAGTTAAAGATGGAAACAAGGTTTTTTTATTTTTCAATTACATTAATTTTTGTTTGTTTTTGTACATCTTATTTATAAATGACTAGCGTGTACCCGGCCTGCGTTGCAGCCCGGCATTGTACGACGTGAGATAATAAGGCGAACAAACCTCAAACTCAACCGTTTGCTGGCCCGTCCACAATTCACATCCATGCATAAAACATAGTCTGTCTTCGTCTATTTCGGCTTCGGATCGATCGTTGAACGGGCCGGGGACCGGTTAGGTTGGGTCATTCGTTCTCCCTACTCTAATTTATCAGTGTTTCTCTATAATATTATGCATGTATTATACATAAAAACCTTCCTCTTGAATCACTCTATCTATTAAAAAAAACGCTTCAAGATTCGTTGCGTAGTTTTAAAGATTTAAGCACATATAGGGACAGGACGGGCGATAGCGACTTTGTTTTATACTATGTTAAGATGAGGAATAAAAATTTAAAATTTATTACTTATGTATGATTATGCACGTTAAAAATAGTCAATAAAAAACTAGGGTTGTCATTTAAACAAGTTATCGATATCGTCATATTTCTAATTTGGGACGTACACAATACATCAATATTTTTGGTTTGAAAATATCACAACTTAAATTTGGAATACCCGTGCTCAAGCAGTTTTCCAATAAAAAACTGTACTGGATTTACTGAAATTATTTCAAGTTACAAAATCACACTGTATATTCCGTACTGTAATAAAAACGAAAGGATAAAACGACAGGGTGTTCAGTTTTTAATAAAAGGTATTTTTCTTATTATATATTAAAAAGAGATGAACGCTGTTTTTGCGGCCATTTTTATAATACATTACAATGTCTGGAAACCTTTCGTATATCATCATGAATAAGATTGCATTAGAATTATAGAGTTTTTTTACATACAACCGATGTTATTATGCTGTAAAATAGATTAATTTTCATTTCCACGTGGATACCCATATAAGTTTCCATAATTACTATTGTATTATTACTATTTAACCATTATTAATTGTAAAATAAAATTATATGTGTCATAGAACCTACAACCTTTACAACCAGTTTTTTAAATTTATTTATTTTATTAAATATAACAATATGACTTGATTTTATTCGTTTAATATACGTATATAAAGATTCATGTCTTTATACTAAAACGGAAAGTTCAAAAATGTAATGTCACTGTTGATTTTGGTGTTGAGACGTAAAATTGTGGTTAATTTATAAGTATCTGTGTCTGCTGCAGAAGTAGTGGAAAAGGTACTACACTAGAGCAGGATCGCTTTTTAACTTAAATAGCACGAAGAAATCCCACAAGGTATCACCGCAAACTTTAAAGGCCACAAGTTCGTGTTGCCTTCAACCTTTCGGGTAAAACTTCACGCCCGAGGTTTCTTTGACAAAAGACAGTTAAAGAGTTCCCGAACTATCAAGACAACATAAAATTGACCGTTTACATTGGTGTTTGGACCGGCGAGTTCGTGGGAAGCAGCTGCAGAATCCGTCCCTAAACACCAAGGGTCTCTAATGTTTTGGGGTGGCATCATGACCGATCAAAGAACTAGTATAATTGTTATAAGACAAAAAGCTCAAAGATAAGTTGATTTAGTTCTAGAACCAATAGTAAGAAACTGGAGAGGTGCATACAAGCAGAGTTGCTCAAACGGAATATGACTGTTTTGAAGCGGCCTAGCTGTTCACCGGATCTAAATCCCATAGAGCATCCTGGTAAACTCAAGCAGCTCTAGAAGAATGAAAAAATCTTTCCCAAGAAGTTAACCACTTGACAGAAAGTATACCTTGTCGAATTTTAAGAGTTTCTTCTTTTTAATGCTATTTATTTTCCAATAACTTTTTCTTGTCTTAATAATTATCATTAATCAACAGCTTTATTTTAACTGATACACGGGGTTGCCTATCAAAACTGGACACCTTGTACTGTTGTTATTAAAAAAAACTATTTACGCAACATAACTAAACGTACCGCAACGTACTAAACGTATGTATATATACGATGACGGTCCATTAAAATATGTCTGAAAGTGATTTGTATAATGGGGTTTTCGGAGTTGTGTTATTACTTCTATTAAAGAGAGCGTCTCTGAAAATCCCGTTATCCAAATTGGCAGGATTAAAATCGCAATACTTTCCGAAATATTCTAATGAACGGTCACCGTAAGAAACCGTATATACCGGGTGTCCACGGAAGGTGGTTCGCCCCTCTAACTTTTTTGTTTTTCAAGATAATAGAATAAAATTTGGGGGATTTGTATACGACATAAAACTGCATTTTTTGACAGGTGACTCAACATTATGGAACTTTCGGTTTAACCGGAAGTGACATAAACTTTCGATTTTTAAATGGGACACCTGGTATATTTTTACTTTTTTTGGCTCCATATGACATTCTAAATACAACAATGTGTCACTTGTCACCAAGAAAATATTTTTTTTCCAAATTTATTGTTTTATCTAGAGGGCTATGAATACCTTAAAATCACTTATTTCAGTTCTTTAATCTTGGGAGAAATACAATTTTACTATTTTTGGTCCAATGCTATGTGCTATGTAAAATTTAATCTTTAAAGTTGTATAACTCGTTTTTTTAAACGGCAACATGGTGGCTCGTCGGGTTAAGAAAAAAGACGATTTTATTACGATTATTTTGATACCATACACTTATAGGTTTTAGAAAAGCTGCCATTAAAAAACTTTAAAAAGTTAACTTGGAACTTTCCAAAAATGAAGCATCTTTTGAGAATAAATTTAGATTTAAATGCATCAAGTAGCCTGTGACCAGCAAAACTAATAAAACAAAATCATGCCTTGAAGAAAATTGAAATGCCAACAGCTGCTGCCAAAGTAAATTAGTTTTTTGTTTAAAAGCATGGAAAATAATAGTTTTACAAGGAGTGAACCGAAGCTGCACGACTTTTAGCACAAAGATATTTTAATCGGCGTCATCCAACCCGGCACTATTAGGTACCCACAACCGGTTCCGAAAATGCGAAATGAGCCTGACAATAATAACATATCAACTTTTTCACTCCTTGTAAAACTATTATTTTCCATGTTTTCTAAACAACAAACTAATTTACTTTGGCAGAAGGCTGTTGGCATGTTAATTTTTTTTAAGGCATGATTTTGTTTTATCAGTTTTGCTGGTCACAGGCTACTTGATGCATTTGAATCTAAATTTATTCTCAAAAGATGCTTCATTTTAGGAAAGTTCTAAGTTAACTTTTTAAAGTTTTTTAATGGCAGCTTTTCTAAAACCTAATAGTGTATGGTATCAAAATAATCGTAATAAAATCCTCTTTTTTTTTAACCCGACGAGCCACCATGTTGCCATTTAAAAAAATGAGTTATACAACTTTAAAGATTAAATTTTATATAGCACATAGCATTGGACCAAAAATAGTAAAATTGTATTTTTCCCAAGATTAAAGAACTGAAATAAGTGATTTTAAGGTATTCATAGCCCTCTACATAAAACAATAAATTTGGAAAAAAAAATTTTTATAGTATTAAGAATGTCATATGGAGTCAAAAAAAGTAAAAATATACCAGGTGTCCCATTTAAAAATCGAAAGTTTATGTCACTTCCGGTTTAACCGGAAGTTCCATAATGTTCAGTCACCTGTCAAAAAATGCAGTTTTATGTCGTATACAAATCCCCCAAATTTTATTTCATTATCTTGAAAAAGAAAAAGTTAGAGGGGCGAGCCACCCCGTATAATCGCAAAAATAAAATTAAAGCAAAGTGTCGTATCTATGGTAAGAGTCGTAAATACTGGGGTTATAGGTTTATCTAATATTATCAACACGGCCAATCAGTGTTTAAAGTGCTAACTCTCTGACAATAAACTTTGGTTTTAAAGTTGGCCTTATAAAACGTTTTGGAATGTGAATATAATTTGCATTTACAAACAATATATACATAGGTACAGTAACCTTTCTGAAATACATATTTTACACACCATTCTAGTAAATAACAAATATAAAGGGATTATATTAAATAATTGCGAATTGTATCTCTAAATGTAATGAATATTTAAGAATTAGAACACCATTACTTCTTTTAAGGTTGAATTTTCAACGTCATTCAATCTATTGCCAACCTATAACCTATTTCGCGTTGATTTTTTGAGTTTATTATTTTAATAACTAACATTTAAAGAAAATCAATATCGTCGGTACATTATTTAGGTAGTATCTGATATATTACAAAAATATCAATTAATTTCATTGCTAATTTTGGGAGAATTGTATAGTGAAAGAACAATGAGTGACATTGACATAATAATGTTTAAAAAAATCTTACCCGATATTTTTCGCTATACAATTCCCCTAAAATAAGTTATGAAATTCCTTGATATTTATTAAATATGTCAATTATCACCTATAGAATATCAAGTCGATACTGATTTTCTTTAAATTTTGTATAAAAGCTAGAAAACATAAGTAAATCTACGCGAAATAGGTTATAGGTTGGCAAGCATGTTAATACTCCCACCTTAAGAATACTAAGGTATGAAAACATTATTGCCGCCAGTTTTGGTGTTTGGCTCAATATTTTTTTATCTTCATCCAATAATTGCATCTATTACTAGACAAATTTGCTTGTATATATAGAGCCTAAATATCACAATAAGACTAAAGTTAAATACCGAACGGAAAATTCAATTTATCCCGTTTTTCAAATTTCCTTAGAATAAAAGTTGGTATTTTCATCTCTCATACCTTGGTCTAGTACTCACCAAATAAAGCCATTTACGAAGTAACCATTTTTTATGTTAAAAATAGAGCGGTAAAGAAATGTGTCGATTAAATTTATAATCGCGGGTAAAATTTTATTTTAACTGATAACAAAGTCTAAATACAAATGACGTTCTCCCCTATAAGTTTTTAAATTTATTGATATTAAAATGAAATTTTGAGATTATGCATAAGAGATGAGTCTGCATTTATTGGCATACTTTTCAATTTGTTAGCACTTCCGGTTTGGCCGGAAGTGACCTTGACTTTGATATTTTAAATGGGACGTCTTGTATATTTTTACTTATTTGGGTTAAGCATAACATTATGAGTGAAATGACACCTCACTTGTCATTTTTTGACGTGTTATAAAATTTGTATGTTTATTTTTTATTTTCAATCTAGAGGGCTACAAATTAATTAAATCTGATAATTTATAGTCAAGTAGTATATGAAAATTAAAATTATGTCATAATAATTGACTTTCTAAGTTTCACAAGCGTTTTAAAAATGAAATTTTGCTTTTTGACGTTTACTCCATTTTTCCAAATGGAACGATGGTGGTTAACTGGGATTTTTAAAACGAGCTTTTTTTTTCAACAATTTGATACCATACACTCCTATGCTATTTTAAAATTGACACTGAAAAATTTGCCTTAAATCCCAATCGCAAATATTTAAAAGCGTTGTGCATTATTGTCTCTCTTTTCTTGAAAAACAATGGAATGGCTTTCAAAAGCAATATGGCTTTAATTTAAAGTTGTAATGATATTAGTTTATAAAACATACAATACATACAATCTTGCGGCTTCAGAAGATTTTTTCTGGTCTCTTCAAAAATTAGGAGCATATCAATTTGTTCATTTCTAGTAAAACTAAACATTTTATCTGTTTTACAATGTAAATTGAATAAACGAATGACATTACAATATTAATTTAAAACCATATTGGTTTTCAAAACCATTCCATTGTTTTTCAAACCGCCTTTATATTTCTTTAGAAAAAACAGGGCGGCAATAATGCATAAGGCTTTTAAATTTGCGATTGGGATTTAAGGCAAATTTTTCAGTGCCAATTTTAAAATAGCATAGGAGTGTATGGTACCAAATTGTTGGAAAAAAAATGCTTGTTTTAAATATCCTAGTGAACTACCATCGTTCCATTTGGAAAAATAAAGTAAACGTCAAGAAAACAAAATTTCATTTTTTAAACGCTTATGAAACTTAGAAAGTCAATTATTATGATATAATTTTAATTTTCATATACTACTTGACTGTAAATTAACAGATTTAATTAATTTGTAGCACTATAGATTGAAAATAAAAAATAAACATAAAAATGTTATAACACGTCGAAAAATGACAAGTGAGGTGTCATTTCACTCAGAATGGTATGCTGAATCGCAATAAGTAAAAATATACAAGATGTCCCATTTAAATTACCAAAGTCAAGGTAACTTCCGGTCAAACCGGAAGTGCTAACAAATTGACAATTATGCCAATAAATGCACACTCATCTCTTATGCATAATCTCAACATTTCATTTTAATATCTATAAATACAGAAAAGTTATAGGGGTGAACGTCTTTTGAAAAACACCCGGTATAAATAGTGGTTTCTTGCAGTTATTTGAATAAAAAAAAAAGATCAGAAATTTGTATTTAAGGCAAGATACACCTATAATACATGGTATGCCGAAGAGCATAAATTCTCTATCTCTATTACATCGTGACGTCGCGTGAACGAGTTCAGCGCGGGGGCGATTCAAACAATAAGACATTATTTAAATACTGGTGCAGTTTAACGAACAAACAACCCATAAATATAGTAAATGCATTGTTTTAGAATATAAATAGGACCAGTGAACAGTATTTCTCTAAGAATATGCTTGAAACGACGGGAGAAATTATGCAATAATACTGTTTTATTGTTATAAAAAAACTGATCATCAATTTTAAAACACAGAAGCAAGAGCTTATTGCTTTTCAACTTTTGTCCTGCCAATTACGTAACAGGTCGATAAAAATCACTTAGTTAATAATTTACGATGTTCCAGTACGCCATATACCTATCCAAACTGAAAATAAGAAAACAACAACAGCTAAAGAAGGAATCAAAGAAAATTTACATGCTTTTTACAATGGCCCGGCAATAAGTGAGGTTAGAACCATTTCCGCGTATGACGCAATGCGCAGTTGTGTTCAAATTTCGACAGGCTAGTCGGCATACCGTATATAGGTGTATCGTGTTTTTAAGGTATATTAATTTTATGTTCATTTTATGGCATAATTAAGGGTCATGACTAAAGGGCGGAATATATGCAAAATGCATTTTGCATATACAGTGACCGGCAAAGAGTTCGCAACATATGGGAAAAATTTTTATTAGCGTAATATTGAAAAATCTTTTTTGGGGGATTGGATGTGCATGTCCCATAACCTTAAAATCGATTTTCACATACGTCACGTGACCAATGGTATGGCGGGAAAGTTGAAAAAACCAATATGAAATATAAATCAGATAAGTTGATGAGATATCGAAAAAATTCCAAGAATAAAAAGTGTTTAGAATTCCATTAGAACATTCAATACAATGTTTGGGATATCTACTTAAAAAAATATAAAATCGAATATTTTTGTAAATATTTTTTTACCGAATTAAAAATTTCCATATTTTTCCTTTCTTCAAGCTTCATTAAAGTAAAACTGACATCTGGTGACCACAACTAGAAATATTCTTTTGTTTTTCTGACAATTTGGAGCAATAATTCAAAAAATTCGTTTACACTTGGATACCAGCTGTTGCAATAGTCTATTTCTAATAACCTTATCGATATTTTTTATATCGAAATATTCTATTATGTTAAGAAGTCCTTATATTCATTAATCCAAAGCAAATTTTATTTATAACCGTAAAAAATAATTTAAATTTTTATTAATTTTTAGATTTTTTTAAAGATTTCTGCGAAATTCAAAATTATTTTTTACGGTTATAAATAAAATTTTCTTTGGATTAATGAATTTAAAGATTTCTTAACATAATAGAATATTTCGATATAAAAAATATCGATAAGGTTATTAGAAATAGACTATTGCAACAGCTGTCAGAAAAACAAAAGAATATTTCTAGTTGTGGTCACCAGATGTCAGTTTTACTTTAATGAAGCTTTAAGAAAGGAAAAATATGGAAATTTTTAATTCGGTAAAAAAATATTTACAAAAATATTCGATTTTATGTTTTTTTAAGTAGATATCCCAAACATTGTATTCAAGGTTCTAATGGAATTCTAAACACTTTTTATTCTTGGAATTTTTTCGATATCTCATCAACTTATCTGATTTATGATGATTTCATATTGGTTTTTTCAACTTTCCTGCCACGGTCACGTGACGTATGTCAAAATCGATTTTAAGGTTATGGGACATGCACATCCAATCCCCCAAAAAAGATTTTTCCATATTCCGCTAATAAAATTTTTTCCCATATGTTGCGAACTCTTTGCCAGTCACTGTATATGTCCGGTACTTATTTCAGGGATTTTCCAATATGAAGATTATAAGAATTATATTTATAATTTCGTTATACACAAGGTATTTATTGGGGGTTTCCGGGGTTTGCAGGTATATTGTTAGGGGGTTGTTTATTGTCACTTAATAATGCTTTATTATTACCTGCTTAACAAACTGTATTTATATCGATTTGAAATTTAAGTTTAAGAAACTCAATTAGCATTCTTCTATAAACGCACCGGGTTCTATAATTCCCGTCGATAATCGATCCTGACAAGTGATTTGTCTTTGAGTCCTGTTTCCTTCTGCCAAACTGAGCCTCACTGATGAGCCGTAATAACGGCGAAACGCGTCTGGGGATGGGGTTGGCGGAAGGAAACAGACACTTTTTTGAATCAATAGTATTGTTGAAACTTTTTTCGCTAAATGTAACAATATTCCCGGTAAAGTAGAAGGTCAAGTAAGGAACAAATTGGATGTAACTGTAAAAAAGAATGAAGGATTTAAATACTTAACTGCAGTAAAAAACATTTAAGAGGGTAAACCATCCAACGAAGTTGTATCTTGGCCTTATATTTTGCTACCTAAGTTGCAGTATTGTCCGATTACATCAGTAGATGTTGAAAGAAGCTTTTCTTTGTATAAACATATTTTGACTAATAGAAGACAATCCTTTTTGGTTGAAAATTTTGAAAAATATTTAGTAATAAATGCCTTTTAATTTAAGTGCATATAATTTGCCCTTTAATCATGACTCTTGGATATAAAAATGAGAAAATTACAAAAATCAGCCTACACGAGTAGGAAGTTTTTTCTAACAGCGTGATGAGATGAGTAAGAATTTAAGATATAATTTATAAAAACCGTGTACTTTACTTCAGTGAATACTATTCCAATAATCAAAATCCATTAACGTGGAAATTTATAGAATTTATTAAGATCAGGTACAGAACATATTTTTAGAGCAGTCAGTTTTTATTCTTGACCAAAAGTATCGGTTTCCTCTATAGCGTAAGTGAGCTTTTCAACTAATTGTTCGTAGCTTTTATAAGGGGGTAAATCTAATCTGTTAAAGCAAGTATGTGATCTTGGCAACCAAGATTCCTTGCCTACTTTTTCTATACAAAACCTTTGCGGTCCATTTGATCCCATCAGTTCTGCGAATCCGCCGACTGGGACTCGACAAGTGCCCGTCACAAATTGCAACAGTCTAGCTCTCTTCTCATTGTCTGATTGCTTAACAAACTGCAAATAAGTTAAACATAATTATTAGATAAAATGGAAATCATTACTGCTGTGGAGAACTAAGAGGGAGATAATAATAAGTTTATTTAAAACTTAATAATATAATAAATATGTTTATGTTGTCTTCTATAAACTAATTCTTCAATCCCCTGAAGCTGAGCTTGTTAGGGGCAAATCTTATTTTTTGTTTTAGTATGTAAAATCATAAAGATGCATTAAAAATCAAGTTTTAAAATAAAAATGTTAATTTATAGTACATAAACGCAGTTTTTTTGAAGAAATATATTACCTATAATAAAATTATTAATTTATAATTTCTAAGTAAAAAATATTACTTATGTAAATTATTCAGAACAATATTAATTAATTAATGAATTTCTAAAAATATTTTCAAATTGTCTGTTATAAATATCCATTGTTCCATGTTTTTATTTCGACTTAAAAATTTTTTATTGAAATCAATTTTTTAATTTTTGTTGGTAAATAACTGTTTAAATAATAGTATATTATTTAACGAGCGTATAATGTGGGCCATAATAAAACGAGGATGAAGTTTACGGCACGAGCCAAAGGCGAGTGTTGTAAATCATCCGTGTATTATGGTTCATTAGACGCGAGTCAAATACTATACTTTATCTAAAACCATCCATTTATACAGTGCCTGAAAAAAAGTTGAGTTTATATGGGAAATATAATAATTACACTTGTTGTTTTATGATAATTACACTTGTTATATTATGGATAGCATAATGCTCTTATTATCAGAAAAAAGTTGAGTTCATATGGGAAATATAATAATTACACTTGTTGTTTTATGATAATTACACTTGTTGTATTATGGATAGCATAATGCTCTTATTATCAGAAGTATTATGCACCTATTATTAAATGGTTGTAGAGAGAAAAACATAAATATTTGAAATTTTTTGATACCATTGACAAAGAAAGGATCCCTCATACAGCAAACAAGAATCACGAAAGTGGCAAATTTATGGCTTTGCGCATGTACAAAGCCATACAGGAATAGGCATGCGCACTGCAAAATTATCATTTAACGAATGAGATGATAGACAGTTCCGGGGTTTAAAATATCTTACTAAACGCCTAAATATTAGTTGGAAACATTTAACAATTTGCCAAAAACTTGGGTGAGTACAAAACAACCCTTTCGAGCACAGATTCTTGACCAAGAATTTGAAAAAGTTTTCGGTCACTTATTAAATTTTTTCTTTATTTCGATAAATTGTACCCCGACTACGCTATTTGATTGATCGAGCTGGAGCATTAACTATTGGCAGTTTTTTTAGGTTTTACGTAACTCAAAGAGGAATATTCAAGATATCCGATATTTAAAATAAATATAGTTTAAAAAAACTAAAAAACACGCTTTAATAATTAATTAAACTAAAAAGCGGAAAATAAATATAGTTTAAAATAATTCTTGAAATTCTTAATATAGGCAGAAAATAATAATGAACGATAAACATTGGTATTATCGTGAAAAAAGCGTGGGGTGCTTGATACGAAAAATATAGCACAAAGCGCCCCACGTTTTTTTTCACTATATATTTATAATACTAATGTTTATCGTTCATTATTATTTTCTGCCTATATTAAGAATTTCAAGAATTATTTTAAACTATATTTATTTTCCGCTTTTTAGTTTAAGAGCAGTAACCCCCTTTACCACAATGAAAATTGCCGAACGTTTTGCTGGTCAAACGAAAAGAAAAAATAAAAATTGATATTTAGAAAATAAATTCTACTTTAAATACCCCATCCAGAAAAGTAAATGACAATCGAAAATATTCTCAAAATTTTTTTTTGGAATTTTTTTTATTTTTAGTAATTTTGTAATATCTTAAACAATTCTTTATTGGTCAAAAGCAAAATGACTTTCCCGGGTGTAGAATGTTGTACCAAACAATTTTTCTTAAAGCCATTTTTCAATATCGGCCTAACTTTTTTCTCAAAAACTTTGGGCGCGTAAACCCACTTTACACGCTTAAATTCACTTTACGCGCCCAAAGTTTTTGAGAAAAAAGTAAGGCCGATATTGAAAAATGGCTTTAAGAAAAATTGTTTGGTACAACATTCTACACCCGGGAAAGTCATTTTGCTTTTGACCAATAAAGAATTGTTTAAAATATTACAAAATTACTAAAAATAAAAAAAAATTCCAAAAAAAATTTTGGGAATATTTTCGATCGTCATTTACTTTTCTGGATGGGGTATTTAAAGTAGAATTTATTTTCTAAATACCAATTTTTATTTTTTCTTTTCGTTTGACCAGCAAAACGTTCGGCAATTTTCATTGTGGTAAAGGGGTTACTTCCTGTTAATTAAGCGTGTTTTTTAGTTTTTTTAAACTATATTTATTTTTAATTTTTTAGTTTGAGTTATTGTTAAGAAAAAAATTTTTTTTGAGTAGATTGAGCTAGATTAGTAGATTATTGTATAGTCAGCGGTTCTTGATAAGCCTACAAAATTTATATTAAATCTGACCGTTTAAAGTGGGTCAAAATCGGGTTCAAAGAAGTCGGTTACAAACAAACATACATACAAACCCGAACAAACAACAAACATTTTCAAAATTAAAAAAAAAATTTGTCAAAATTTTATTTTGACAGGTAGAATTTTTTAAAAATTGTTCTCTCTTAGCAACAATTTCTATAAAAACCCCACGTTTGTTTCATTACTATCGGTTATTGTAATAATTCTGACATATTGACAGGTGTCAAATTTTGACAAGATAATTTTTTGCAACTTTCCACCGTCAATATACATACGACCTTATAGTTTTTCATTAATAACATTTTTTTTAAACGATTTGACATATTGACAGCTGTCAAATTTTGACAGGAGAATTTTTTGCTTATTTTTCCCGAAGTCTCCGCATCGAATACTATACGACCCCATAATTTGTTTCGTCAAAATCGCTTCTTCGATTCATACCTGACAGCAGTCAAAATTTGACAGAAGAATTTTTTGCGTGTAGATTATTGCATTGTCAGCGGTTCTTGATAAGTCTACAAAATTTAAATTTAATCTGACCGTTTAAAGTGGGTCAAAATCGGGTTCAAAGAAGTCGGTTACGGACAAACAAACAAACAAACAAACATACAGGTGAAGATAATAAAAGCGTGTTAAAAACAGGAACAAAGTCTAAAATAAAATGTTTAAAAAAGTAATTAGATCAAATATCCATTACCATTGAATACTTACTTGCCAGAACCAAATTACGGGTTTGCTGTTTCTGGTATAATGTCTATAAATTGTATGTCTTTGCCAGTCTTCAACATCTATCTCTTGCATTCCGCATAGTAAGAGCTCTAGTTCTCGTTCATCAAAATATTTTAACCACTCAATAGGCACAACCTCATTAAAGCCGTCAAGGAATGCTTGCGTTTGCTGCTCTATCCCTCTTGTCATCCGCCAATTTGTCATTAACGTAAGATATTCCTCTTTATTTTCTTCTGTTACTCTTTCAGCGTCTCCGTTTTTATTCAATTCGTGATGTACTACTTGTCCCAAAACCTTAAAAACAAAATATATTTACTGCTGAATATTTAGTTTGTGTACTAAATGGGCGAATCAAACTTATACAGTGTCCGCAAGAAAGTCCGCATCAAATGGGATTTTTTTTTATTATTAGGTAAAAATTGAAAACGCAGTTAGTTTTTGCTTACCTAAAAACCAAAAATGACGTATACTGAAGCAGCTGCACGACTTGCGTTACCTGTCAAATTTGACATTTTCAATAAAATAGGTTCAAAAATGCCATTATTTATCAAAATATCGAAAAACTTTATTCGAGAAAGTTGTTTATTTAGGCATTTTTAGCCTTTGTTCAAAATTTTGACGGTCTAATACAATTTTTATTTTTTGCCAGGTTCTTGAAAATTTTGATCAACCCTCGTAGATTAACTTTTATACATCGATGTAAAACCATTTGCCTTTACTTCATTTGTAATCTTAATGCAATTTTGTGTAAAATTTTTGTTTCCAATTATTTATTTTGCTTCAAAAACTGAAATTGTTATTGATCAGTATGTAATAATGTTTGATGCAAAGTTTATCTAATTACATCAGTTTTGCCAAAACCGACGTTTCTCATTTTTCTTAAGTTAGTAAACAGATGTACAAGAAGAAAATATTAGGAAGCTTTCGTTGAAATTTTACTTAATTAATATTGGATCAAAAAAAAATAAATATTAATTGTCCGAAACATTTTATTCAACAAAAATATAGTTTAATATAATTAATTTAATTTAATATTAATGAAGTAAAATTTCAACGAAAGCTTCCTAATATTTTCTTTTTGTACATCTGTTTACTAACTTAAGAAAAATGAGAAACGTCGGTTTTGGCAAAACTGATGTAATTAGATAAACTTTGCATCGAACATTACATACTGATCAATAGCAATTTCAGTTTTTGAAGCAAAATAAATAATTCGAAACAAAAATTTTACACAAAATTGCATTAGGATTACAAATGAAGTAAAGGCAAATGATTTTACATAGATGTATAAAAGTTAATCTACGAGGGTTGATTAAAGTTTTCAAGAATCTGGCAAAAAATAAAAATTGTATTAGACTATCAAAATTTCGTACAGAGGCTAAAAATGCCTAAATAAATAACTTTCTCGAATAAAGTTTTTCGATATTTTGATAAATAATGGCATTTTTGAAACTATTTTATTAAAAATGTCAAATTTGACAGGTAACGCAAGTCGTGCAGCTGCTTCAGTATACGTCATTTTTGGTTTTTAGGTAAGCAAAAGCCGACTGCTTTTTCAATTTTTACCTATACCTAATAATAAAAAAAAATCCCATTTGATGCGAACTTTCTTGCGGACACTGTATCTTCCTTATTCGTATATTTTTTTAATGCCCTATTGATGGTAATCGCTATGTTGGTGTATGCCAAAGTGATATTGATGAAGATAACGTTCCTAAACACAATAGATAGCCAACGCTTTATTGAAAATTAGAATGGCCAGGCAGGTGTGCCATTTGATGACATTACCGCCAATTCAAATGTGCCGAAAGAGAAAGTAGAAAAAAAGATTTCTTCTACAGTGACCGGCAAAGAGTTCGCAACATATGGGAAAAATTTTTATTAGCGGAATATTGAAAAATCTTTTTTGGGGGATTGGATGTGCATGTCCCATAACCTCAAAATTGATTTTGACATACGTCACGTGACCAATGGTATGGCGGGAAAGTTGAAAAAACCAATATGAAATCATCATAAATCAGATAAGTTGATGAGATATCGAAAAAATTCCAAGAATAAAAAGTGTTTAGAATTCCATTAGAACGTTAAATACAATGTTTGGGATATCTACTTAAAAAAATATAAAATCGAATATTTTTGTAAATATTTTTTTACCGAATTAAAAATTTCCATATTTTTCCTTTCTTCAAGCTTCATTAAAGTAAAACTGACATCTGGTGACCACAACTAGAAATATTCTTTTGTTTTTCTGACAATTTGGAGCAATAATTCAAAAAATTCGTTTACACTTGGATACCAGCTGTTGCAAGAGTCTATTTCTAATAACCTTATCGATATTTTTTATATCGAAATATTCTATTATGTTAAGAAATCCTTAAATTCATTAATCCAAAGCAAATTTTATTTATAACCGTAAAAAATAATTTAAATTTTTATTAATTTTTAGATTTTTTTAAAGATTTCTGCGAAATTCAAAATTATTTTTTACAGTTATAAATAAAATTTTCTTTGAATTAATGAATTTAAGGATTTCTTAACATAATAGAATATTTCGATATAAAAAATATCGATAAGGTTATTAGAAATAGACTCTTGCTGCTCTGCTGGTATCCAAGTGTCAACGAATTTTTTGAATTATTGCTCCAAATTGTCAGAAAAACAAAAGAATATTTCTAGTTGTGGTCACCAGATGTCAGTATTACCTTAATGAAGCTTTAAGAAAGGAAAAATATGGAAATTTTTTCGGTAAAAAAAATATTTACAAAAATATTCGATTTTATGTTTTTTTAAGTAGATATCCCAAACATTGTATTTAAGGTTCTAATGGAATTCTAAACACTTTTTATTCTTGAAATTTTTTCGATATCTCATCAACTTATCTGATTTATGATGATTTCATATTGGTTTTTTCAACTTTCCCGCCATACCATTGGTCACGTGACGTATGTCAAAATCGATTTTAAGGTTATGGGACATGCACATCCAATCCCCCAAAAAAGATTTTTCAATATTCCGCTAATAAAAATTTTTCCCATATGTTCCGAACTCTTTGCCGGTCACTGTATAACCAATATTTTCGAAATGAGAAACAAGGCGTAATGACAGACAATGAGCCTAATGAATAAAAATGTAGCAATTGCTTTTTCTTATAAAATCAAAGTAATTTCTTGAAAGCCAACGAATAAAAACTAAAGTAAATGCTTTTGCGTCCAGCAATCGCTTAAAAGTGCAGGAATTGCTTCTAGTCAATGCTTTTTCTTAAAAAATAGAAGCAATTGCTATCGTTTGCTTAAAATGTGATGAATAAATTCAGGAATTGCTTTTTCTAGTGTGCTTTCAACTTTTTAAGGTAGGTCGACCCCTGCATCATTTGCTTGGTAGCAGTCAACTTTAGTTCTCCGCGGCATACACGTGCGTTCCTCTTAAGGTACGGATTGTAAGAACATTGCGCGTCGCACGACGTAAATTTAACTGAAATCAATTCAGCTCATCTGAAAGTGAGTTTTGCGCTCATGTGGTTTGTAAAGATTTTGTTTAGTCGCGAAAATGGATCGTGCAAGATGGATCGATGCGCAATAATGGCGTTCCTTCTGGACGAAGAAGAAAATTATGTTTCTAAATTCTAAATTTCTCCGAAAATTTGAATGCTTACACTTTCAATTGCTTCCCCCACACTTAGCAAGGTCGATACGCCAATGAGCCTTAAACCAAAATGATGCAGAATTATCTAAGCTTTCTAATGATGTAATCAGAGATATACCATAATTTAGGAATTTTCGGAGAAATTTAGAATTTAAAAAATGTATATAAAATTAATAAAATAATTTTTTTCAAAAATTCCTATATTATGGTATTATTGTGCCCCTTGCGGCGAAATGTGTAACTTAAAAGTAATTTCTGCAATTTTCTCATAGCCACTTTAATTATAATTTTTTCCCCAAATTTCTATGCTTGGTAGTTTCCGAGATATGGCCGGTGGCCACCCTTAATGAAACACCCTGTAAAGGTGGATGCTGCTTCACCATGTCTATTAGCAATTCATCATCTTCTTGGGAAAATTTCATAATTACTATAAAAGTACACTTCTTGTTTGTTGACAGCCTGCTTTAAGCTCAGCGGAAAATTGCGCCCTGACCCAGATGCAGTTGGTTGGGACGCACTTGTCGAACTGACACTGCCGTTGTGAACTCACCTGCTCAGCGCAACTTTTCTTAGAATCCAATCTCAGCGTTTTACCTATGAGCACACTGGAATGGCAGATTCTGGGTAACAACGCAAGTCAGCCGCGCTCGACTCAATGTGAGTTTTGCGACGCGCAATGTTCTTACAATCCGTACCTTTAGTTTGTGTCTTCAGTTATGGCTGAATATTTGAACGTCCGTAAAAGAAAAATCTACGGTGTACGTAAAAATTGCAGATATGATGATTTCAGACAGTTATATCGATTTGACTACGAAAATGTTGAGTGGTTGGCAAATTATTTTTGACTGATACTGGTAAAAGGCGAGGGGGTGCACTATCGCCTTTAAATAAGATTAAAGTCTTTCTGCGGAAATTGTCGGATCCGGGCTTTCAAAATTTTGTAGGTGAAGAACTCCGTGTTCACCAAACTACTGTCTGTAAGACATACACTTCTGTAATGGATGCAGTTTTGGAGAAGGCCAATATTTTTATTAAATTTCCTACAAGTGCTGGCTGTTGTGGAAGCTAAACGGTTGTGTTCAGAGAGATTTATTTATGTTCCTTCAATTTGTGAACGAATATCAATTGCTTGTCTTTAATTTCTTCATCACTGCTATCACTTTCCTTATTTTCACTGAAATCTGCCATATCACAAATATAAGTTTCCTATTTTCCACAAAAACGTAACAGATTACTATTGTACTAAATAAATAGACCAACATTGTTGTATTTACGTCAACTCTTTTGCAAATTAGGCACCAAACTGAACATGAAATCTATAATTTGAACAAGTGGATAAAGCGGTCGTTACACCTGTGAAGTTCTTCGTGAATTTATTCATGAATTTCTTCGAAGAAATTCGTGAAGTCGGTAGCATTTACACTGTGCATCAGCTGATTATTTTGCATATCAAATTTTCGTGAGTAACTTCACGAAGTAATTCACGAATTTATTTGACGTCCGAGTTGACCATTTACATTATTAAAGTTAGCCTTAAAGTGACTTCATGAATAAATTCACAAAGAACTTCGCAGGTGTAAAGACCGCTTAAGCCACGTCTGAACTTGTGTTGAATAAGCATTTGCTACAGAGGTGTAAGAAAATCAGCAATTGCTTCAAAATTTTATTCATATCCAGATCTAGCAATTGCTTTTACTTATAGCATTTGCTAGTCAAGCAATTGCTTTTACTAAAAAGTAATTGCTTAATTTTTATTCATTAGGCTCAATATCTGTGTTTTAGTCATATCAAGAAGTTGATCTTAGAATTTATGATTATAGAAGTTTGGATGTAGGCTTTTAGTATCTTTATTTATACTTGTAACACCCACGACGTTTCGACTGAAACACCCGTCACCGTTTAAATATAGAATATTTCTTTGTTTTTTTTTTAATTGTACAGCTGCTTCGACCAGTCCCAGTCCCAGTGGTCCCGGCCCTGGAGGCCAGATAAAACGAGTATCAAATAAAGTCTAAGTTAACACAGCAGTGACGGCTTAACAATAGGGTCAAATGGTTATTGACCTCCCATAAATAATAAGTCAAAAGGACAGAGTTTAAAAACTCAACATTTAACCCATCCAAAAATATCTAAAATAGTAGCTTGAACATATGAAATCTTCAATTTTCACGCTACAACATCTTAAATGTCGTTCATATTATACCCCGGTCAAAACTTAATTTTGCTAAATATAGCCTGCTCATTTAAATGTAAAATTCTATTTCCATAGCGGCCGGTGATTTATTAGAGCGAGAGAGAATCATAGAAGAAATAAACGCGTTAAATCGAGAGAAACTGCGACCCTAGGCTTTTGACCGCGAGATCACTCTCTCTCTAGTCTAACCTCCGACCTATGCACCTGTGCGTGTCTCTCTTCGATCTCCGACGCAGATTGACAAAAGGATGACGTCTATCGATTATTAATCTGTGAAATTGATAATTTCATCCGGAAATTGTCGATGGCAGTGCTTGTGGCTCCAATTACGATAATGGAATGTAATTTCGGTAATATTTAATTAGTTTGTTTTTTAATTAATTAGGTGTTAAACAGTTAATATGTCGACCGCTGCGTTGTTTGTAATTATTATATATATAGAATTATCTGCTTATATTTTTACTTTTCAAAGACGAACAAAAAAGGGCGCGGCATCAACAAAAAAATTTTGCCTGCGGCGCATTATTTTTTCTCTGTGTTGATCACCCTGCTAAATTGACCAAGAGCCGCCACTGCTACACAGACTACACAACTTACCTCAAAATCGACGCTAAAGTATAACTCCAATCCACACTCATCTATATTATTTTCTTTAATCCAAACCAATGAATTATAAAATTCGGGATCAATGCTCTCAATGTCTTTCATTATTAACTTCTTTCCAAGCATTCTCTTGTAAAACGGCATTGTAAACCCAGAGTATATAAATCGTCCATGATACAAGGCCATAGCTATAAATCTTCCTATAAATTTAAAGTAGGTTAAATGCTCAGGATTTACATACGACGCAGGATTGATTTGTAAACTGTAGTTGTTTTTATTAGCGTACTCGAAGAGACAATACATGGGATTGAGCGCCTCATGTGATACCAAAAAGAACCATTCCCTACTAACGCCACCATAATCTAATCCTTCCTCCCCCTTAAACATAATGTAGAGCCTTCGTCGAAGTTCATAAGCGGGTAGTCGCATTATGGTGTGGAATGAATCTTCGAATAATGTCTGTCTAGATACTTGAATCTTTATGTGACTGGGGAGAGCGTTGCTCTGACACAAAAATCTGCAACAAATAGATTTATTTGTTTGCAAAATATACATTATATACACAATCATCAATTCAATATACAATAACTATCATTGAAGAACAATTGCATTATTTAAATGGCCATTTAAATTACCATAACACAACACGTATACTTTGAAAGACTGATTGTAAGGACTTGCTTTGTTTTTATTTTTTTATTTATTAATATCATGTCAAAAAAAAAATTGTCCACACTGATACAAGATACATCTTTATTAAAAATACACTTTTACGGGAGCATCTCCTTTTGGTTTCAATGGCTCTACTTTATTTTTATATAGTATTTTTGGTTTAATAATATACTTAAAGGTGTGTTAAATAGATTTGAATATGGCCATAAAACATAATAAAGGATAGAAAAAAGTTTAAATACAATTATAAATATATTGATTAGGGACCTACTGCCTCATTTTAATTTTAGCTATGACTGTATTTGTGATTTAAATTTTATTCGCATTAATTTATTGTAATTGTCTTCTCTTTCTCTTTTCAGACCCTTGAGAAAGTTTTTATATAAAACAAAACGTTGGGATAGATACAATTGTGTCATTTCATTGCCTGCCCTCATTCCCGCTATATACCGTGCGAGCAAAAATTATTTGCATCAAAGAGGGCTTGGATTAAAAAACGTAGCGCTTGGTTTAGATCACAATGATATGGGGACGATATATCTAACCAAATCTAGGTTAAAATTTTGTCAAATTCATATTATGACATGATATGCCAAACTAATGAGTAATAAGATAAGTAGACAAAGACAATAGTAATTTACGTTACAAGACCGGAAAGTAGTGTTTTTCAGGTCGAGACAAGCATTTCCAGGGCGAGCCGTAGGCGAGTCCTGGAAGCTTGGAGAGCTCTTGATTTTACTGGCAATATATCGTAAGTCGCTTTCCTTGCTGCTTTCAAAATTTCTTCTGAAATCTCATTTTCCGTGTCGGATAATTCAAAATCTGAATTCATATTGTTAAATTTGCGAACTCGCGAAACAAGTTTGACATAAACAACAAATTAAAAATCAACGAACTGTCACTCGACAATACATCGAAATGTTGTTGTCATAGTAACGAAATCAAGGTATCAAAGAGCGATTGGAAAAACAAAAAACAGTGACCGAAAAAATCTTTTCCGGACTCTAATGTCACTTTTCCGGTCTCTAATGTCACTGTCACCCTGTTTTTTGTTTTTCCAATCGCTCTTTGATAATACAAGATACCTTGATTTTGTTATTACGACAACAACATTTCGATGTATTGTCGAGTGACAGTTCATTAATTTTTAATTTTGTTCTTTATGTCAAACTTGTTTCGCGTAGATTATAAAATATATCGAAGTGTCGGTCTTAAAAAAAATATTGTACGTCACGCAACCGAAAATTAGTGTTTTCCAGGTCTCTCCAAGCTTCCAGGGCGAGCCATAGGCGAGAAGTAAAATCAAGAGCTCTCCAAGCTTCCAGGACTCGCCTACGGCTCGCCCTGGAAATGCTTGTCTCGACCTGGAAAACACTACTTTCCGGTCTTGTAACGTAAATTACTATTTTGTTGTTTACAAAATTAACAAAGTAAGAATATACAGAAAGAAAAAGAAAAATAATTACATAAATTGCTGAAATTGGCCACCGCCATGCTCCAAGCATAAATTCACACGTCTCTTCATATTTTCGAAAGTGTTGACCAGCATCTCTGGAGAAATGTTACCACATTCTTGGATAATCCTTTCTTGTAATTGTTCTAAATTTGCAACTGGTGTTTTAAAAATAGTGTTCTTTAAATGAGGAAAAACGAAGTAATCCATAACCGTTAAACAAGGTGATCTAGGTGGGAATTCAATGTCCAATCGAAAACTGATCAATCTGTCGTCGAAAAAATTGCGTAAGCAGTTAATAGTTTCGTCGGCTGTATGGGTGGTTGCACCGTCCTGTTGAAAATATCCAAAACGTAGTTCGTCGTCAAGTAATTGCTCCACAAATGGATTCGAAATATGGTCTCTATACCGCTGTGCTGTAACTGTGTCATGGAAAAAAATAGGACCAACAATTCTTCTCCGGGAACAGCTAACCAGACACCAATTTTTTGAGGGTGAAATGGGGATTTTCACTACTCCACATGCGTGTATTCTGAGAATTCACATAACCGTAGAGGTGGAACCAGGCTTCATCCGAAAAAAATGTCAGATCTAATAAATCATTTCTTTCCAATAAATTTTTGGTAAACCATTGAGAGTAATTCCTGCTTCTTTCAAAATCTACGGCTTGTATTTGGAATACTTGCCCTTTATAAGGAAATAAATTTAGCTGCTTCTTAAGAATAGTCCTGCATGTTCCATAAGATCCTCCCACTTCTTGGGACAGGCATCTTATACAATTTGTACAAAGATGACGGAATAACTGATTGATTGTTAATTCAGGTAGTTACTGACACCCAACAGGTATTAAGCTCTACGGCTAAGTATTACGTCCTTAGATGCAAGGCCCTCTTTGATGCAAATTATTTTTGCTCGCACTGTACTAAGTACTGGGGCCCCGTTTTAAAAATATAACTTGCTTTATTTAGGGTGTAGCAAAAGACTGATGTCTTTACAATAACCATCATTTTTTAATTTTTTTAAATATTTGTTTTACTGAAAATAAGCTTCTATAGCGTCTGACAGGAACTAATTACCCATATTTTGTAGTAAAACAATTTACAATACATAAACAAAGTAATTAAACAGCACTCGCTGGCATTGCTGCAGAATATCACAAAAGTTCTTATTTTAGGTTTCGTTCATAACCATTATTATTAAAATGTTTAGAACAAACTTTGTATTTTTTAATATTCAACTTATCAAGACGTTTTCAAGCAATACTCAATTGGTTTTCAAGACTTTTTTTATCCAGAAAACGAAAAAACATCAAATATTGATAAAAATGTTTTGATTGATTTACAATATGGCATCCTGACACTGCATAACGCACTTTTACAGCAAAAATAACAAGTTCGCAATAAATAAGGGCCAAATTTGACTTACTCAAATATTAAAGCACAATTTAGCCAAATAAACAAATGGTTCTAGTATTGAAACGGGCTAGCAAACCCGCCGCGTGACGCGGTCCTCGCAGTCGTGAACTACCCACATGCGCAATATCATATCTTGTTTATTATTTAAGTTGTACGGTGAGTAAAATAAACCAATTAATTAACTCTCCTATTTACAACAACAAACATTTTAATGTATGTTCATTTGCTATTATAAATTGAATATTATTAGTTTATCCACTTTAATTACGGTACAATAGGTTGCCAAAACTTGGGCTCACTGAGAACTAATCCAGCTGTTTGTATTTAAAACACATGGCATTTTGGCGGCTTTGTACTACGCCGCGAACGTAAATTATAGTATGGCAATGCAGCATTGAACGCGAAACATTCGCACCGCTTGATTGGCTCGTAGCTACAATATTTGGGCGGCGAAACTCTTGTATGTTGACAGGGTTGTTCAAAAGCTTTATTGTTGAGAGGTTATTTTTAGCGAATGTCTACGCATCACTTAATGTCTTAATTAATAACTTCATGATGTTGTTACCTGAATTGACTAATTTTCCATTTAAAGGAGCGTTCATAAGCCCTTGGTACTCCATAAGCTCCTTTCGGTCCTTTAGGGGCGCCGGGCCTTGGATCATCGAATGTTGTCATTTTTGTATTATGATCGACAAAATACCTTTAAAAAAGAACAAACCTGTATATATTTGCATTAATTTGGTTGTACTTTAATGAGTTTGCGTAAAAAACTCTTGATCAATACATATAAATAGGAACTTTAAAAAGTGCACTATAATTGCATGTTAAAGTGTGTCAAAAATCCATTACATGAACAATTTTGCGTAATTGTCGTTGCGATTTAGTTGATTTATAAATGAGGGGTATAGCTTCAAAGTGTACAATCTCCATGTTTCATTAAAAATGAGATAGATGTCGTTTTACATAGTAATTGTAGCCCTGAATCGAAATAACTCATAATTTCTTGTCAAAACGGGCAAGCTCCAACGGATTTTGATGGCAGAAAATTGGGATTAAATTCAAAATGTACAAGCTCCATTAACATTTAAGTTTCGAACCGTACAATCTCTTGCTCAATTTTAAAAATCAAAGTGTACAATCTCCAATGGGTTGTTCTGCTGTTAGTTTCGAATTATTTTAAAGCGTGCAAAATCCTGCACAGACTTGTTGATAATAATTCGCGCCAAAGCCATTCCGAGTTTACTTTTTAAGTTACATGTGATGCGTGAAGCTTTAAACAGTGGTTGTTTATTGTTTACTATTTTTTTGTATTTTAATGTGTTATTTTTAAGATTAAAAATTTTTGTAAAAAATTATCCTTAAATTATTTTCAAAGTGGGCAAACTCCATATTTGCTATTTTCAAAATGGACAAACTCCAATTCTTATTTCCAAAACGTACAATCTCCATCTCCTTTTTCCAAATAACTTTGATATGTTTTAAAAATGTTAAGGAGAAAAATTGGTTTTTTAGTCTAAGATGTACAGTGCTTCCATTTTAATTTGTCCCACTTTTAAATGGCTGTAAAATACGTATTTTTTGAACTAGAACTTTGAATTAAAAAAGGAATTGTAGGGATTTGAGTAAAGTTTTATGTTGTTAAGTCAAAAATAATTCAAACTGTAAAATGTCAAAATTATTGACATAGGTAACTTACTTTTTTTTAAATGGAACGCCTGGTATATCTTTACATATTTAAAAAAACCTTTTTTTTCTGATTACGAAAATATACCATACATGCCCTTTCTTTTTATTTTTTTAGCCCAAATCGATATAAATATGATTAAAATTCGAATTTTTTCAAAACATCAAGATACCCGCGTGTATTATTTTCAATAATTATTGTCATAGTTTATATACATATTATTTATATATGACATTTGTAATAAAAACTATGACAATAATTATTGAAAATAATACACACAGGTATCTTGATGTTTTGAAAAAATTCTAATTTTAATCATTATTTATATCGATTTAGGCTAAAAAAATAAAAAGAAAGGGCATGTATAGAATATTTTCGTAATCGGAAAAAAAATGTTTTTTTAAATATGTAATGATATACCGGGCGTTCCATTTAAAAAAAAGTAAGTTATGTCAATAATTTTGACATTTTACAGTTTAAATTATTTTTGACTCAACAACATAAAACTTTACTCAAATCCCTACAATTACTTTTTTTATTCAAAGTTCTAGTTCAAAAAATACGTATTTTACAGCCATTTAAAAGTGGGACAAATTAAAATGGAAGCACTGCACCTACCATAAATACTATAAAAAAGAAAAACTATTGTAATTGTTTGTATTTAAGGAATTATAAGTTTTTTTCGTCTACTGATAATTTAGGAAACATGGAGATCGTATACTTTGAATTTATACCCCTCATATGTATATAGTATGTATTTTTTGCTATTCTATTTTTGTTTTGTTATTTTTATTGCATACTGTAACGTGTAACAGAATTTTATTAGTCAACCCTATTACTTGGGTAATACCTGTTATGCATGTATGTATAAATAAATGAACAGTTAAAGTGCATATTTTAAAAACTTTATTCATTATACAGGGTAACCAAAAAAAAAAGATACAAACCAAACTGGAATAGTGCGTTGGGCTTCCATAGCTCCTAAACGAATTTCATTCACGGGATGTATTTCAGGAAAATATTTACGCATCTACAGGATGGCCCAAAAAAAGGTGATGGCAAAGTTTTTTTTTTAATGGGTCACCCTATATTTTTTGTTTTTTAGGTTTGTATTAGGTAGTGTCTTTTATAATTTTATTGGATTTGGTTTATTAAATAAATTAAAAACTAAGAAACAATATTTGCAGCCCTGGAAAAAAAAATCTACAAGATTGTTTAAAAAGTTCGGAATTGTGTAAGTTTATTGGCAAAGGGTTTAGAGATACTATAAATTAAAAATAAAGTTAGTACAGAGATATTATAGTGTGCCATTTATACAGCCTATTACGCATTATATTTTTTTATAAGCCTGCGAGCATACCCTGTACCTAAAATAATAATAATAATAAATAATAAATAATAAATAATAAATAATAAATAATAAATAATAAATAATAAATAATAAATAATAAATAATAAATAATAAATAATAAATAATAAATAATAAATAATAAATAATAAATAATAAATAATAAATAATAAATAATAAATAATAAATAATAAATAATAAATAATAAATAATAAATAATAAATAATAAATAATAAATAATAAATAATAAATAATAAATAATAAATAATAAATAATAAATAATAAATAATAAATAATAAATAATAAATAATAAATAATAAATAATAAATAATAAATAATAAATAATAAATAATAAATAATAAATAATAAATAATAAATAATAAATAATAAATAATAAATAATAAATAATAAATAATAAATAATAAATAATAAATAATAAATAATAAATAATAAATAATAAATAATAAATAATAAATAATAAATAATAAATAATAAATAATAAATAATAAATAATAAATAATAAATAATAAATAATAAATAATAAATAATAAATAATAAATAATAAATAATAAATAATAAATAATAAATAATAAATAATAAATAATAAATAATAAATAATAAATAATAAATAATAAATAATAAATAATAAATAATAAATAATAAATAATAAATAATAAATAATAAATAATAAATAATAAATAATAAATAATAATAATAATAATAATAATAATAATAATAATAATAATAATAATAATAATAATAATAATAATAATAATAATAATAATAATAATAATAATAATAATAATAATAATAATAATAATAATAATAATAATAATAATAATAATAATAATAATAATAATAATAATAATAATAATAATAATAATAATAATAATAATAATAATAATAATAATAATAATAATAATAATAATAATAATAATAATAATAATAATAATAATAATAATAATAATAATAATAATAATAATAATAATAATAATAAATATAATAATAATATATATTTCTAAAGACATTTTTTACAATGTATAGAATTCGTCATGTACCAAATTTAAATTTTAAATTTGTGAGCTACATACAATACACCCAACAAAAAAGAAAAAACAAACAAACAAAAATGAGTAGCAGTACAAACAAAAGAGTCAACCATTAAACAAAAAACTATTAAAAAAAACTATAATTAAAAAAACTCATCCAAACTATAAATAGACTTATTGACTAAAAATGTCTTAGGACACACTATATTTTTAGAGTTTTTTAAATCCGGAGGCAAAGTGTTAAATAATTTAGGCCCTAGAACGCTTGGAGAGTCCCTGGTAATGTTGAGATTACAATGTAGTATACAAAAGTTTAACTTATATCTCGTGTCAAAAGTATGAACCATAAAATGTTTCTTAAACTTAGCTTTGTTTAAAAATACGTAAAAGCACATTTCAAAAATAAAAACCGATGTAACAGTTAATATATTATATGCCCTAAACAGGTCTTTACAGGAATATGTAGAAGGAACATTACTAATTATTCTTAAAATTTTCTTTTGACACAAAAGAATATCGGAAACCATAGGTGACCTACCCCAGAAACAGACACCATAGGAAATCCTGCTACCCACCTGCGCATGATAAAGTGCCAAGAGCTGCTGAGTAGTCAATACAGGGTGTAGCATTTTAAACTGGTAAGAAATGGAGTTTAGCTTGGCGCACACAGACCGGCAATGCTGTTTCCACGAAAGAAATCTGTCGATATTAATTCCCAAAAAATTGGCGTTTTCGGTAAATAGATTGAACCATCGTTGATATTTAAAATTGGAGGTGTTTGCATAGGTCTTTGACGCGACTGAAAAAGAAGTGCCTGAGTTATATCGGCATTTACATAAAGATCATTACTACCGAACCATTCGTGCAAGGCTTGTAAGTTATCGTCACACTTTTCCCGCAAAACATCCAAGGATTTATCTGAGACAACCATGGATGTATCATCCGCATATATAGTCAAATCAATACCCGGGTCGACGTTAACCAGGTCATTGACATACAATATAAATAGTATTGGACCCAAAATAGATCCTTGCGGTATGCCCATATCCACATTGCATGTATCCGACTTAAACCTGCTCGATCTACCGTCGATCCTTTGCTTAATACTGACATACTGCCTACGAAAATGAACTGTTCAAAAATATTTATATTCATATTTTTAAATCAGTTTTTCTAGCAAAAACAGATCCGTTTACAAAACAAGGAAAATCTGTTAAGTAACAAAATACAATAGATTAAAGTAAACAAGTAAATATTAAACTAGAGCAACTGTTCAATAAGACGACCATATAGGCCTACAGCTTTAAGCATATTAACAGGAATGCTTTTGGAACATATAACGAATTCCTGTGTTCATTCAAAAAAGTCTGTCTGTTACGTGATTTTCCATTGACAAAAGGTACGGGGGTAAATTATTTTTGGCTAAAATGTAGAGGTGTGACGATATAACTGTCACGGTTAAAAGTAACCGGTTATTAAGAAATAACAGTCGCTATCGGTGATTAAATATGATCTGAAGCAGTTACCAGTTATTCAATATACCAAGCGCTCGCACATCGCACTGCCGACTGAGTTCGCCGGCTCATGGCAGCCTTCTTTCGCTGCACGCTGTTATTTTCTAAATAACTGGATTAAAGAATACCATGGTTATTTTAGTAATAGGATGTGAAACAACTACTAGTGATTCATATACCAACCGATCGCACAGCACTGCCGCTGCTTAAGTCGCCGGCTCATGCAGCCTTCTCTCTTAAATAACTGGATATTAAAAAATAACATGGTTATTATTAGTAATCGGATAATTTTCATATCACTTTGTGGGCGGTAACGGTAAGGTATAATTAATTTTCAATGAACGTTATTTCTCTGATATTTGATAGTCCTGGTTTGCAGGATGCTTATAGGAAAGGTGTTAAATAGTTACAAGATAATTTCACGTTTTCACTACTCTAAACAGCTATTTTAATTTGGCACCAATAAAAGATTTAAAAAGAGAAAAAGTCGATTATTTAAATTGACACCTTCACCTTAGTAAATATCATTTTTTGAAAATAACTGGTAACTGTTTAAAATAACAGTTAATTTAAAATAACAGTCACCGGTATACCGGTGATTCAAAAATAACTCTTACGCGTCGTCCTACGTGAGCGGCACCGCGCGAACGGCGCGGCCAACGCGATTAAAGCGGCAATGCGGTGATTGCGTCCTAGGTGAGCGGCATCGCGACCGATATTCGCGCGCAAAACATCAAAACATGGCGTGGTCAAAGAAGAAACAGGTGTTATTAAGTGAAAATATTTACTTAAACATTCTAAATCTACAAGCAAAAAGGAGAAGACGTGGAACAAGCATTGTATTCCTGCAGAGAGAGAAGTATGGAGAATTTCATCATTATCACCATCTTATGGGACATATCTTACAAGACCCCACTATTTTGCACGCAACTTATCAGAATTTCATAAAAAAGTTCAGTCATTGTGATGTGTGCGCGCGCTTTATACAAACAACACTGCAACAGAACAGGCGGCACACGAGGATTTATCAAAATTTTTGACCGCCCAGGCCGCTTCAAAGTCGCGCCTACCGCGGTTGCCGCGTTGAAGTTGTCACGTAGGACATCTCCAACGTAGAGATTGTTTTGTTCTTGCCGCGTCGACCGCGCCGATCGCGCCGTCCGCGCGGTGCCGCTTACGTAGGACGCCGCGTTAAGCCCACCTCTACTAAAATGCGAAATACTATTGTTCAACTTTCACAGCTGGCTGATTGTGGCCACTGCAATTAAGGCAGACTATCGTTTTACTTTGCAGCAATGTTTTGTTCCGATGACATTTAGAGTGATGATGAACAATGGTATTTAAGTAAAATAGGGTATACCTTTTGTTATCCTCAGTGTATCGGATTTCCCAGCCTGGTGGCAGTGGCAACTCATCAATATCGCCAATTTCTTGACCTTGTGTTCGAGGATCTTCCCACTGGGTTGTCCGGTTCTAGGAACAAAAATATTTATTTTATATAAAAAAAATGACAAATATCCATCAACTTAACAACTTCTTCTGATGTAAACTTTGACCACTATCCAGTGTTGTCAATGACAATCAGGAAATATTCACCTTTTAACTAATAAGACGGGCTATGTTTTAGGTATCTGTAATGCTATTTTGATATTTAAACCTAAAAATAATAATGGCTAGGGCTGTGATAGTAAAGAAATGACAATTTGAAACACTAATGATGTGTTATTTGATTACAAAACGTTTGAATTGTTTTAAATTTCTAAACCATAAGACACTAAAACCGTACTTAAAAGGCATTTACTAAAATTGACTTGACGGTGGTAACCAAAAAACGAGACATCGAATTTTGAAGCTACTAACGCCATCTTGTAAAACATGAAAAATAAAAAAAGTATTTCTTCTTTTCTCCCCAAGTATTTATAAGAATTAAGGCTCAAGAAATTAAAACTAAAACTGAATATTTCGTATGTCTTCGGAATATTAACACGAAATTACGCAATTTTGCCTCAATTTAATCATCTTTGTATTTTTTGCCGTTTTCGAGATCCCCATGTACGCAGACGATTTGTAGTACCTTGTATAAACAAAAATATGTTTTCCTACGACCACCTACGAAAATGACAATAACAACACGGTTAACTTGGCTAGAAAGTGGCAAATATCACACGCGTGTTGTAAAAAAATATTTCAACACGAGTGTGGAAATACCAAGCACACTTATTAAGGGTATGGTCCGAATATCACCACCAGTAACCACGGTTAACCTCGACAAATGACAGATCAACCATAAAAATCCGGTTATATTCGGGACGAAAAATCACCATGTTCGTTAAAATCATAACCTTTAATTTTGAAAAGTTCACGACAGACTGATAATTTACAGAAATGCTAAATACACTTACTTATAATTTCATTGAGATTCATTCTCTTAATAAATTACCAACCATCGGCCAAATATTTTGAAATTCAATTCATAACAATATTTTATAATGACAAGTGACAGGAGAAACCACTTGTAACCGGCGTTTAAAGCCGGTGAGCATTTTGACATTTGGGTGACGTCGTATCCGAAAACCGTGTTCCAAAATAAACCTATTTTTTGGTTACCGCTATCATTTGGTTAAATACGGAACGCTAAACCACGACACTAGTTACTTTCGGACCATACCCTAAATTTAAACAGGTGTCAATTTGACGACAAAACTATTTATTAAACATAACAAACTTACGGGACACGTGGAGTGAATTGGGGTGCTGGGTGGGGTAAAGTACACTAGGGCATTACTGCAAATTTTTCGTTATTTTTGGGAACCGAAGAGTACTTATTTATGATAAAAATAATATTATCAAAAAGGGAAAATAATAATATGTCAGGCAACCCACCAACTGTCATGTTTCATGTTTACATGTCAACTCACAGAAAAGTTCTGTTCTGTTCTGTTCGAGGATTGCGATGGCCTCTAGCTTTTCAGCCTCCAGCCAATTTTTATACTCACACAAAAATAAAGCGTTTATGTCAACTGAGTTGAACCACAGAAAAAAAAAAGGGGCAGCTATAGAGCAGAAATAGAATACCCTAGGAAATACCGATTTATAAATTTGCCATTATCTCGGATGTTTAATTATATTGGTGTAAGTGAAAGTGCTTTATGTACGTAAAATTATTTTAGCAATATTCAAAACAAATCGAATATAGACAGAACTTTTATAATTAGCAAGCTATCGATATTTAACTCCATCTCTATCTTTCAATAATGTTGAGGTTTAATAATGCGGTACATTAATTATCATAAAATAAAACTATAATAAAAAAAAAAAAAAATAAGTTAGTGAAGTGTCTAGTTAGGTTCTACTCAGTAAATGATTGTACTGTCTACTAACCCCTAAATCCCTTCTTTTTAGTAAATGTCACTCCTATCCTATGTTGTAATTGTCAATACTAAACCCTTGACCCTTAAAATAGCAGCTAAGAAAAGGTCAAATACACAAATCCAGAGACTCATATTAAGCAGTCCAAACCGCATTGTACGCAAAGAAGAAAAGTCAGTGGTCGTGATATGGTACAGACCAGACAACATCACGATCACCCCTAATGTGCTGGCAAATTGCCCCCAGGGAGCAGAGCCATTAAGAACAAGACAATGTTGAGGTTATGTTTTGTGTTTGTGTTTTGTTTTTGTATGTATATTTAGGTACCTATATTATTGTTTTATTTTTAAAGAATGCAAGCAGCTAAAAAATCAGAAACGAAATTTATTCACTGTACCTACATAGATACTAGGTATGATATGCGTAAGCAAATAGGAGAAAAAGTTATTATTTTTATTTAAATCTAGGTAAGCTAAAATTTGTAAGTAGGCATTGTTTTTATTTTGTTTTAATATAGACGCTTCTGTTGGAATCCGCCTTGAAATTTGTTTTGCATTTATTGCGTTTGTACTTTGTCAATTTTTTTTAACACAATGGTGTACAAACTATTAAAAACCAAACAAACTCTTTTTGATTATTTTGTATGGTCGTAGGAAAAATTGTGTACATTACTCGTGTGAAAGTGATTTTCTCACACTCGGAGAATTTCCGCACTCGGCTGACGCCTCGTGCTAAATATCTCCTCGTTTGAAAATTGCCACTTTCAACACTTGTTATGTAATATACTATTATATTATTAGAAAATACTGTTACTGTGATGCGCTAAAGTCAAATTGGAAATTGCCTTTTAATTTTTGGTAATTGCATTCGTACAATTCTCAATTCGGGGTACCAAAATGAGTCATGTCTTATTTTTTTTTCACGACGGCAACTTCAAAATTTAGTATTTTAATCGCGACAATGTGACTAGTTTTTAATAACGATATAATATCATAATATACAGTTTCACCAGTAAAGTCCGCATCATATGGGATTTTTTTTTATTAATAGCTTTATTCAAACTTTGACTTTGGCATCAAGTTCTGCTTCGATCGAGATGAAAATTAAGCAAAAAAGTAGTAGTCACGTGATTCGCATTATCTGTCAAATTTTCATTTTTTCCAAAAAATAATTTAAAAGTGGGGTTATTTCTGAAAATATCGAAAAAGGTTATTAGAAAAAGTTTTTTTTAAATGCAGTTTCTAGCCCACATGCAAAATTTCAGCTGCATAAGATAATTTTGATTTTTGCCTATATTTTGTAAATTGCATCACTTTTGCAAAATAAGACTCAACGCAACCTACATAAAATTTCTCAGTTTTGACAAGGCTTTATTTCAGATACATTTTCTTTAAAGTAGCGCCATATTAAATTTGCGGTTTTCTACAAAATCAAAAGTGGGCTATTAAAATTTGGTCGCATATGATGCAAAGTTAATTTGTTTTTGACCCTGTATAAGGTAACTTCATAAAATAAGTATTTTTGAAAAGGTAGTTTGTGTCTGAAAGTAAAAAAATAAAGTGAAGGGGTTAAATTAAATCGTTGAAAAAAGATAAACTTTACGTTAAGTTAAACTAAAATTTATTTTCCACTTAATGAACACTTTACTGAATACACTGTGTTCTTTTTTGTCTTAATATTAAGGTGTATTACTTTCAGACACAAACTACGTTTTCAAAAATTCTTATTTTATGAAGTTACCTTATGCAGGGTCAAAAACAAATAAACTTTGCATCACATGCGACCAAATTTTAATAGCTCAATTTTGATTTTGTAGAAAAACACACATTTAATATGGCGCTATTTTAAAGAAAATGTATCTGAAATAAAGCCTTGTCAAAACTGAGAAGTTTTATGTAGGTTGCGTTGAGTCTAATTTTGCAAAAGTGGTGCCGTTTACAAAATATAGGTAAAAATCAAAATTATCGTATGCAGCTGAAATTTTGCATGTGGGCTAGAAACTGCATTTAAAAAACTTTTTCTAATAACTTTTTTCGATATTTTCAGAAATAACCCACTTTTGAATTATTTTTGGGAAAAAATTAAAATTTGACAGATAATGCGAATCATGTGACTGCTATTTTTTTGCTTAATTTTCATCTTGGTCGAAGCAGAACTTGATGCCAAAGTCAAATTTTGAAGAAAGCTGTTAATAAAAAAAATCCCATCTGATGCGGACTTTACTGGTGACACTGTAATGTATTACCTTACTTACTGTTACTTTTTCTCATCTATACGTCCGATATTCTTAAATCTTCAAAATACTGTAAGGTACAAGCCTATTATGATGACACTCGATTTATTTTTGTTTTGATGAATATTTGGATTCTGAACAGCTCATAAACTATAACTAGTCTGGCGTCTAATCATAATTTAAAATTAAAACCAACTATATAGTTTAAAAAAAGCTTATTGTGTATAATGTTAACTATAAAATTCCGACTTTCGAGAATTTGACCGCTGTTAGACAAATCATAGATTAAAATGTAAAGTACATACATAATTATCATTCTTTACTTACTTTATGGTTAACAAAATATACCCGTCCCTCAGGTTGCACCCTCCTTTCCCATCCTGAAGGTAATACACCCAGACCGTCATCATCCTCTACGGCAGCAGAAGGACCAGGAGCAGGGCCCGCTTGATATTGCGGGTACAAAAATCTTTGGTTGCCTAAAACAAAAAGTTACATTCTAAAAATGCTAGTATAAATATAAGCGCTGGTAACAACACAAGAATTAAATTTCAAATATTTTCAATACTTCCAATTTTTAACTAAAGTTTTATTTACTCCAACCCAACCTAAAATTCCGCAATTTTAAAGATTTTTAGTTAACTAGTAATAAATTAGTTTAATATTAAATTTTAATTTATTTATTTATTCACTGCTCAATTTCACAAAAATATAAATAATATTAATCCTAACGCAGAGTTAACATAATATTTAAATTATTTTTTTTAAGAAAAACGTAAAATTCAGTAGATGTGATAAAATTAGAGAGATTTCACATTATAGTATGCAGTTTTCGTATAAAATTGGATCTGTTTAAAAATAAATCAAGTGTAGAACTGTGGACTCTAGGACACCCAAGAAGTCAAGCATTTAAATACAGTGTGTCCGAAATTCAAGTCTCTATATGGGTATCTCGCTTAATAGATGAGATAGAAAGTTGGTTAAATGGAGAATATTTTAGAGAATTTAATGCCGATCTCGAATCCTTTTTCAAAATTATTAAAAGTTTTGTAGTTTTTCACTTATTAAACAAAAACTAAAAGTGGCGCATTTCGTTTTTTTTTAAATAGGGGCTTAACGGTTAATTTGACATATCCCAAAGTGTTACATTCTTAAGACACTTTTTAGGGAAGAACATTTCTGTACAAAAACAAAATGCAGATTGTCTTTTGTTTGTGAGTTACCCACAGTAACTTTGTTATTTCTTATGGCGGCCATCTTGGATTTGTACATAAAATTATTTCTCTTTGAATTACCTTTTAACCGATGTGCCCCATGCTACCAAAATTTTGGAGAAATACTCTTAAATTATTAAAAACCAGTTATATCGTTAACTTGGCAACAGCGCATGCATTTAACATAGCAGATAGTAATTAAACCATTTAAAGCACCTCCCTAACCTTTATTTTTTAGAATACAGTTTCTTACAAGATCCTTAAATTCTGAACGTGACCTAACCTAACCAAAACCAAATATAGGATAACTTAAAACAAAATTCTATTTCATCTATTAAGCGAGATACCCATATAGAGACTTGAATTTCGGACACACTGTATATTAAGTCATTTCAATAACACTTCGTATCGTTGGTGTTTTATTCAGATAAAATGTAAAACAACTAAAAATATATATTATACTTTGCGACGCTCCGAAACTTAATTTTTTTCTGTTTATGTTTACATGATTTAATTATATATTTCCTACGTACCCTGCTGCACCACATTCTGTCTTTGCCCTTGCCACTGTTGAAAATGTTGTAACCTTTCCAAGTTGGGTCGTTGCCACGTGGTTGTCCTTGTATTGTGGTCGACATAATAGACTCTGCCTCTTGGATCTCTCCTCATTTCCCAACCTACAGGAAGTGGCTGCGGCCTCTCCCAAGAAGTTGACCTGAATATTAAATAAATTACGTCTCTTATTTTTCTCTATTAATTTTTTTGTGCTATTTATCAAAATGAAAAAAAATAAAGGGATGTGGATAACGGGATAAAATAAAATGCCATAATGTTAAGCACGTCATTTTTTGGGTGATTAAGGCCAGAAAAACCAAATTTGCGTATCTACTAAGGATCCTTTAATACTGGGATTCTGAATTTCGGATTCCGGAATCTCGGCTTCACATTTAACGTAGCGCTTAAGGGAACATTATCCACGTGCTTTTCACCACACATCATGTGATCACAGACGTCATCACAAAATACTTTCATAAAACCTAATAAGACGGCGCCACCGTTCCGATTTGCAATATATTTTTACTTGCCTAAAATTTTGAATGGAGTTGTAAAAGATAGTAAAATTCTATGATCTCATTTAAGGCCACTTCTCCAATAATATCAGTGTTGTGTGATTTTCCTTACAAAGCTAGGATGTTGCCAAACCTTGCGCTTATTATGAATTTAATCAGCTGTTTGTATAAACATGGCGCTGTACCGAGCAGCGAACGTAATTTATAATGGCAACATAGCGCTTTTTATGAACACAATGCAACAGCTAGTTGACAAATTATTCTTTACTCGCCGATGGTCACTTTTTAATATACTGTAATTTACTGGTCTATTGGAATCGCAGTCAGTTCAAGATTTCGGAGAATTGTAGTCCTAAAATAGAATGCCAATTTAAAATAATTTTTGATGGACTTTTATTTTATAGGTATTTTGCTATTTTTCTGTCTCCAAAAGCAGTGCAATGTTGCCGTTTTAAATAAATATTCTTATATTTGCGTAATAATAATAATAATAAAATACCACTTGAGTAATATAGATGTGTTTTGGACTTCCATTGCCTTTAGTTTTTCATATCAAAAACGTTTCAACTTTCAACTGGTAAGTATCTCCAGTTGAAACGTTGTGGTTGTGATATGAAAAACTAAAGGCAATGGAAGTCCAAAACACATCTATTACTCAAGATACATCATTGTCTACAACCTTCAAACAAACAATAATACCACTGTTTTAAAATCTCTGAAATTGCCTGCAATTATTTATTGTGTAACTAATTAAATACTATTTTTTTGATTTGATTCCCCATTCACTTACCTAAAGCGCGTACTTGTATTTTTTGTAAATATACAATTTATGTAGGTAACTGACTAAATGATAAAATAATAAGTCCTGAATATTGTTTAAAATAAGGATTTTTGCATCCATACTTGCGAAATTAGGTAGGTACTTATTAACCATATTTTAAAAAATAATCGCAGAAATAAACCCTGAAAGTATAAACTGCCACTGCAGAACATTCTGGCAACATTGCACTTTGTAGGGTAAAATTTAAATTTTACTTCTTCTAGAATTCCTTTTACGCTATTTGGTAAAAAGTTTTATTGGATGTGTTTTTTTTGTAAACAGTGACAAGGTGAAAATAAGATTGGCGGAATGGAAGCACATGTTGTGACGTCAGAGCCAGACTTCTGCCCCTAGTAGGCGCCCTACGTTTACCGTCCCCATCATGTATGACTTAATATAACTCCTACGTCGTTATTTGTAAAAACTAAATGTCTTTACTAAGCAAGGAGAGCTAGCTTCGTTCGAGCTATATATGTCTCTCTTTATATGTAGCGAAGGTAATTTAATGCAGACGGAGACAAATATAGGCTACGAAGGGCCTGTGATAATGGCTGACAGACTTTATCAAAGAGTTTATTTATCTTTTCTACTAATATTGTTTATGAACACGAGCCTTTTTACATTTTGTTCTGCTAAAGGTAAGTTTGTTAAATTTGATTAATTATTTTTATGATTATACAAGTCATCCCATACTTATAACTCATTATTAACCAAAATGTGCCAACACTTGTTTGATTATTTTTTCCTAAGTTTTGGTAAATGTATAAATACCCACGCATATTTTAATTACTAAACCCTACGATACTAATTTAAATCTTGCTGATTCTTGCTTACTATGTATATTATACGATCTATATTTTTGATCTTTTAAACCTTGTCGATTCTCTGCTAAACTCAAGTGGAAATAATTTTATTTTAACCCAATCTGAAGTGTTTTTGCATTGTGGTATTTTTGTTTTAGATCAGCTGTTCGTTATGTGATGTGAAAGAATGAATTTTGAAGACAAGATTTTGTTGTCACCTTTAGGTTAGCTATTTTACCCAGGCCTTTCCACTTTTCCAGGCTGACAATGGAAGTAGATATTTTTATTGAAAATACACACATTGCTGAGAAAGCTTCAAGTAGAGAATGAATGAAAAACCAGTAAACGAGGCACTCGATCAGCAGATTACGAGGAATTCTAAGACAGACTCAAATGGTACTTAATTGTGATTTCCTTTTAATATTTTAATGAAAATGTCATTTGCATGTCCGAGTTTTATTTTTAATTTTCTTCGAGGCTAGACAAACAATAATATAGAGTATTTTATTTTAACGTGATTCGAAAAGGTTATTCAGAGTCCTGCTATTTGATTTTTACTACATATAAAATCAACTAACGGGATTTTGAATAGTTTTTTTGGCTTAAATAGGTATTACCTATTTGAGGAATTTTTCAAAGAATAGAAATACAGAAAAATTGATAATGACAGTGTTTGTGCCTGTAAAATTTACACCAATTATCTGAAAATGGTGATGATTTACTTTGCTCTCGAGGAGGTATCCAGTGAAAAAAAAAGTCTTAAAGTACTTTATAATTCTGTCCCACGTCCTGTACAGCATAGGTATTTCTTGTAAGTTTATACATATTTTGTCAAGAATTAATGACTTGGTTGACACATGAATCAATGTTTTATACATTTTGTTTTACTTATTCTCAACAAACTATTAAAATATTAAAGGGCAGCAATGTGTGATTGGCTATACGTATTTTTTACCTATATTTAAAACATGCCTATATTTTTCTAGGATCAGTTACAGAAACACATATCTACATGCCGATGGTTTAAAAACTCATACGACTGACAGAGGCAAAACAAAATGGATGAGAGAATAATAATTAAAGAAGTATGAAGATAACATAACAAAAAATATATCTAGTGTAATTATTATCGTAAAATAAAATATTAAAGTACACTTTTACTCTATACTTTTAATTTTTTTATTTAAAAAAAAATAAATTAGCTTATTTTCACATAACTAAAACCGAGATAACAAGCTTACTGGTAAATGCATGTTCTACCATCGTTTTACCGATTAAAAGCGACAAAAACGCCATAACTTTTAAATTATCGTAAGTTCAATTCTATGTTCCAGTTACATCGACTTGGGTCAATATAGGTAATTGCGTTATTATGGTGTAAAGCCGACATAACGGATTTTTATGAATGAAATAATAGAATGGGACATTCGCGGTGCCGACACCTAGCGGAGACCCCTCAAACCGATTAAATGGTAGGTTTCTGTAGATTTTATATTGGTGAAAACCAAATATCCCTAAAAGTTACTAACAGCTGACTGCCTAAAAGTAAACCAGGTTCTGAGCAAGTTTTTTTTATATTTATCGAAATTGTGCGAACATTTAACAAAAAAATAGGTTTTTAGGGGAACAGAAAGTTGTAGTGAATATTAATAAGTATATTAAATTTGTGTTTTTTATGTGGACTTCTGTATATAAGTGATTTTCTTGTCGAGGTCATGAAAAGCAAAAACATGATTTTTCAAGTGTAATTTCTTTATTATTTATACCTTTTTTCGAAAAGCGATTTACTTCATGATAATCCACCAACCTTCTGTGACACCTCACCAAAATTTTAGGTATGTAAAACCCATAGTTTAAGAGAAATGTTGAACAGCAAGTACCCCTGTTTTGCATGCTATTTTATACCCATTTTCAATAGGGGCGGGGCCTGTTCTCTGGCCTTAAGCGAAGCGTTTAGACGGGCGCGGGCGTCTTCTCGGAAACAGAATCGCGATTCTAAATTTCGGAATCGCACTAATTTCAGCCGCCCGGCTACGGGATTCGAATCGGCGACAGGTCTAGCATTGGTTTATATGTAAGCATTTTCACTGCGATTCTCGTTCAGTAGCATCTTGCCAGCTCCGTATTAAGGGTCGTTTCTGTTAGGATTACGAATAAAAAATTCAATATAGATGTTTTAAAAACTCTTTTCGTCACTGACAAGTTCATATCGTCAATACAGGCACGTCCAGCGGCACGGCAGAAGAGTATTAAAATAAAACAAAAAACAGGCACACTGGATGGAAGTGTCTAAAGAAATGTTGTCTTTTAAGATATTGTGTAGCTCGTCAAAAGACCGAATTGACATTCTGAAATAGTTAAGAAATTTCTCAGGGTGCTCTCTTAAATTTTTATACAGTAAAACCCACATTCTACCTTTCCTAAGTTTTTTCTTTTTTCTACACACCATTTGATAATAATATAGCAACAGTGCTTCTTCTACTGGATTCGTTTTAACACTGAACAGAAGCGTGCAGCCCTGGAATTAATCGCCTCGCCACAAAATTGCCGAAACCGCGCAAGATTAGAAAAATATGCATTCCGAATATCGTTAGAATTCACGTGAGTTTCTGAATCCCAGATACTGAATTTCGCATTCAGAATCCCAGTACAAAATGGGCCTTATGTCAAGAAAAGTTTGAAAAGGGCACGAATGAAATAGGCCAACGTCAAACGTCAAAATGAGTTAAGTATACTATTGGGAATCCCAGTATTAGTAGTAAAAATGAAATGTAATATCCTTTAAATAATATTATTTCGAAAAACTTACAGTATTTTTAAAAAAGGTTCGATATTTTTATAAAATTTTCAATAAGTTTCTAGAAAAGTTTTCTGAAACGCTAGGAGGATGATTATCATTAATAAAATATGTTTTTATTAGGTTATTTTCATAGTTATGGTAAAGACATTAGCACGGAATAATGAATATGTATTTATTGTACCTTGTGTTGTGATCAACATAATATCTTCTTCCATAAGTATCATATCTCATTTCCCATCCAGGTGGTAAAGGTTCATCTTGCCTTTGTTCATCTTGTTCAGCTTGTGCAACTGAACCATTTGGCACGGTTACGGGTGGACCAATATCCTCTATATTATAAAAATTAATAAATTAATAGCCTACCATGTCAAAAAAAAAACGAAAATAAACGTATAAGCAACTTAAAAAATTGCGAATTTAAAATTTTTTAAGATTTTTTGATTACTTGCAACTTACGGTAATGTATGCTAAGGCTTCGGAGTGAGTTACATTTTTACTGTCTAACGTATTTAATTATCATTAATATTATTATTTTAAGAGTAAATTGCAAGGGTTCTGCATGCTGCCACAAAATATCAACAAAAATACTAAATTAAACAAGTTTAAATTTGGTAAAGTCGGTTCAATGACCACTGACATGCTTATCGTTCTAACATTCATGAACTAGGTGATATAGTAAATTTGCGTCAATAATGAATGTCGTATAATTTTACTTGTCAAAAAAGTTTTATTATCATTTTTGCAGGTGAGATTTTTAATCTACTTTATTTCAAAAATGTCACAGTATTGTGCATTAATTTTAAAATTATTTGATTATTTTTAAAGAGAAAGTGATGCCGGAAAGACTCTTAAAGCTCTTTAACGCAGTTTACGAGGTAAGCAGATATAACAAAGCAGGAATTGTGAAAATATAAATAATAAACATGAAAGATATATGGCAATGTTTTTATAAATACCTATCTGTTGTGTGTAAGGCAAAGGAGATAGAGAAGGATGTAGATTTTAAGAATCGCAATAATGTAGCTATTTTGTCATCCCGTGGTCGACAACTTCACGAAATTCATGAACATACCATAAAAGAGGGTATTTATGGGATGTATAGAGCAGGTGAACATGTTACCATTTGCTCAATACAACTAAACCTTAAAATTATTGATGGCGTTGAAATGTCCACCGGTTCATTATTTTTAATCTAAATTGCGTAAATGTACTGTATCAAACAGGCGTGTTTTAATAGAGCAATTCCATATAGCCCAAAAAGGAGTAGAATTCTTCTCTTCCTCTTATTATTAACTTGGACAAATTTGATGATGATGATGATCCTTGCGGAGATGATTTATTTTAATTATTAAAAAACTGTATTTTGTTGTGTTGTCATTTTTTATGATTTTATAAATATGATGAAAATATTTGAAACAAAATTTATAGACTGATGCACTAGACAAAAAAATATATTCAACATTTGCATGCATCCGTCTTCATGTAGATCAAGCCTAAGAAAAATCATAACCTTTACCACCGGTATGTCAAACTGACTGAATTAATTTACGACGTACCGCAAATATGGAGAATATAACGTAACGGTCAGCGGTCATTGAACAGACTTTAACAAAGTTGATCGTAATGTAACCGAGTTTTATTTAGAATGAAGAAAAATAGCTGCTTTATCTGAAAAACAATTTTTTTGGACAATTCATGCCATTTTTTTATTAGGAGCATGCGAAAAGAACTATTTTTTGGCAAGCCGGCAAGTTTAAGCACAGCGCTATCCGGAACAACGACATCCAGACAAAAGGAGCCTGCAAAACATATTGGAGGGGTTTGTACAAACGGGAAATGTAAACTACCCAAAAGCAGTGAGAAATAAACCGGTCCGAAATAAAGAAAATTAATTGGCTGTGCTATTATCTGTTAAGAAAATCCTTCAGTTGGTCAACCAGCAGTCGCTGATGCCGTAGATATAAACGAAAGAACAGTTCAACGAATTTTAAAGTATAACCATATCCACGATTATCATTTCCAGTTAATAATTACTAACAATTTAAAAATATTTGAAACTTTTAGACTAACAAAGTCAAAATAGTCTCTTATCACTTTAATAAACTTTAATAATACCAATAAATTGTTTTTCAAAGCCACCTTCGATATTTATTCA
Source organism: Polydrusus pterygomalis (assembly GCA_963969555.1). Taxonomy (NCBI): domain Eukaryota; kingdom Metazoa; phylum Arthropoda; class Insecta; order Coleoptera; family Curculionidae; genus Polydrusus; species Polydrusus pterygomalis. The sequence continues at coordinate 71,610,977 of OZ018376.1, read as the reverse complement.
TAATAATGACTGTTGGAATAGTTGATAAAATGAGTTTTCTGCAAATAGGTCTTGATGCGTTCGAAATTGCGATAGGGTTGTAATTATGACAAATGCTTAATTTTTAATCCTGCATCAAATGACATAAAAAGATACAGGGGTTCCTATTTGAAATAAGAAAAATAAATTGCTTTAAAGTTTGCAAAGTTTGACATTAAACTTTGGACACCCTGTACAATTCGTATTAATCAAACTTGGTTAACGAGACTGTTAGACTTTATTTAATAAGTATCTTTGTATAATTTTATTAACCAGGCATTATTTTTATTTTTTATTAATTTTTAAAACCAGTGGTGCAAAACTGATATTTTTAGTTTTTATTATTTTTGGCCTATAATACTGAATCGAATTTAGTAAAATTTTAGAGGTATGTATGTAATTATAGGAGGCACCCAAATAAGTAAGAAAATATATGGCATGTAATCTAAAAAAATACATCCTTATGACGTCACACTTTTTTTTGGAACACTCTGTATGAAAAAAAAATATTTTCCTGAAATGCGCACCAAGATACAGGTAAGGTGCGCTATACAAGACGGAAGATGAGGTGCAGGACCCTGTATAGAGTATAATAAGAGTGATGAGTTTTAAAGTTCCGCGTCACCCTAAGGTTGAAACCAAGACTCCAGAGGAGGAATTCCGTAACTGATATTTCTTAACTCCTCCCTTGCGTCTTATGATCGATTATTTCCGCCATTACCCCCACAATTGTAGGGGAAGTTGACGACACTGGCATGTAATTTTTTTTTTGATCTTTTGTTTCAACTTTTGCAAAAGTATTTTTATTAATAATATTGGAATATGGGTAAAAATACTCCAAAGATGATCATTTAGTATTCTTAAAAAGGGAAAATAAAACAGTGTAGATAAACATTATTATACGTTCCGTAATATACAATGATCCTCTCAGAGCAATATATTCTTGTTTCCTAACTTATCTATCTGGTCAGTCTACTAACTATGCCAGTGGCCAGCTGCAACCATGTTAAGTAATTCTGTCAACCTTATTATTGTTGATCTGTATTGTAAAAATGTATCTAAACAAAATGAAAACATAAAATCTTACCATTTTGAATATTATTGTTACTTGGTGACGTTGATAGGGGAACTACAGGAGGAGGGACAACGGGGGTTTGTTGAACGGTTGGAGGTGGAGGAGGTGCTGGTCTATCAACACGAATAAGCGATCTCTCAGGATTTGAAGTTGTGGGAGCGGCATTTTCAGTTCCTGCTTGCCTAGGTTTGATTCTAATGCCTAAAATTATAAATTTAGTATGTAGATATATGGTATACTAATATAATTTGAAAGCTCCAAATAATACGCCTGTACCGGGTGGTCAACTAAGAATGACCGCCTATAGCTCAGAAACCGTTTGACAGCTGAAGGCGCTCTAGTAGAATTAACATTTTTCTCAAAAAATTTAAATGGAATTATATATTTTTTAACTTAAGCAAGACTAAATAAGTAAATCAGAAATAACAATGTTGGGACTGGGAAAAAGGGTCCGATTGGGCCCTCAGTGTTTATTTAATTTTTTTGCTTACCATTGAGTACAGTATGTGCAGGAGCATCAACGTTACCCTGAGCCATAGACATAGAGTTAGCGCTGGCACGCCTAGCTAGTACCTCTCGTCTCCTACCGTGACTGGTAGAAACATCTATGTGTACGCCTTTGAATAGACACATAAGTTCTCCTACTTTACTAGGAGATTCCGACTGTTTGTTGTTCATTAGATCTAGTGTTACATCTAGAGCGTCTCTGTAAAAAAAGAGAAAAAACATATATTTATTAAATGCATTCCCAATTTAACATTCCTAGAAACAAACTCAATTTATTCATGAAAAGGAAAGAAAAACACAAAGTCAAATGAAGACTTTGTGTTTTTCTTTCCTTTTCATACTTTCAACTCCACTTTAAGTATGGACTATTTCTTTAAAATCAATTTATTCAGCTTACGAAACTCTCCCTCTACATTGTATGCCATACCATATGTGAACCTTATATATAAATAAAAACTCTAAAATCAGTATTAAATATCTTTTGGATTCTGGACTGTTCCATAGTTTGTCCACTGGAAAGGAGGTGTAAATAGGTCACGGATATGTGTTTAATGAACATAGCAGTCGTCCAATACACAACCCAATTTATTTCATAAAAATATTGGGCCTAAAATTAACATAAAGTTATAGGGTTTTAAAATTTAAAATTGCTTTACTGAACATTTACATTTTTTGACATTCCTCCTTTGCCTGCACCCTTCATATACAAATCTTTGAATTTTTTTGGTTCTGGAAATCGTTATCGTAGAACACTTAAAAATGTTGAGATGAAGTGCATATTGAAGAAAAACCATTTAGATAGTTTATCCAAATCGCACTGAAGTGGCTTGGAGTTAAAGTGGATGTCATAGTCATGAGTCAAAAGAATAAATAGTAGGGGACCGGAATGAAAGCACTACGAAGCGTCGGGTTAATATTTACATTGAACTACCTTGGAAATAAACACTTTAGATTCAAAATTATTATATATTTAATTTAATCATACCTTCCTTCCGTGTGAGTCAACAACTGATAAAGATCTACGGTCTTTTCTCCAACCATTGTATCTTTGCGGAAATTATTTCTGTCCAACACAGCAAAGTTTATTTTCGACTGAAGAGTCACTAGCAAGTTAAACGTTTCGTTCCATTTTGGTTGAGTAGTATTTTTAACCGTTTCCGTCTTTCTAGGAGACTGCTCATCCACCGTAATTTCCACATAGGGGCTGGGTTTTATGAACGACGAAGATCTTATGTGAGCACATTCAACTAAAAGATTATTTATTTAAATGGTTTATTGTGACGTTACTGCAAATCATAATTCGCAAATATCCAACTTGAAATAATAAACGGTATTAATAATTCTGAACATGTTGAATTTTTTTTTGTGAAACACAAATTTCAGATTTATTTATTTCCAAGTAAAATATATTTTTTTTACTTCCAACCAACTTTACAAGTTTATTACAGGGATAACTAAGTATATAAACATAACTAACAATTATTACTCTAACTTATTAGGTATATACAGTGTGTCCAAGAAAGTATGCAACATATGGGAAAGTTTTTTTTATCACCGATTTCTCAGAAAATTTTATTCTTTATAAAAGTTGGTGCACGCCTTAAAACTATAAATGCATATTTCATATTTCACCTGCGGCTAATAGTAAGGGAGTAAATGCCATTTTTCGAAATTGCCTTAAGAGTAAAGTACCTTAATTATTAGAAATACAGCAAAATTTTATGTGGAAATGTTCTTGCAAATTAGTAAGTTAGTCCAAATACGAAATTTGAGTTAGGTGTCACAATTTTTAGTTTTTTTTTGGTTAATCTCTATTTTCCCCTAAAGGGTACACCTCTGGTTGACTTTTTGTTTACGCGATTTTAATATATTTATTAAATAACTTAAACGTGGGTTTATAATAAAAATGGATTAAGTAGGTGCAAACTTTTTAAAACCTTTCAATGTTACGAGTTGGTTCAAATATTAGCGTGTTGCACGCCTACTTAAACACATTTTAGCCAACTTATGTTCTAAACAAAATTATGATAGAATCCAACTCTATTCATATTACTGGAAATAATTAATAATTTATTTGTCATTTTCACCCAGTACGCTGAACAGTCCAAAAACGAAATGCATATAAAAAAAATTAAAAATTGACCCACCTAACTCAAATTTCGTATTTGGACTAAGTTTTTAATTTGCAAAAACATTTCCATATAAAATTTTGCTGTATTTCTAATTAAGGTACTTTACTCTTAAAGCAATTTCGAAAAAATGACATTTGCTCCCCCTACTATTAGCCGCAGGTGAAATATGAAATAATAATATGCATTTATAGTTTTAAGGAATGCATCAACTTTTAGAAAGAATAAAATTTTCTGAGAAATCGGGATAAAAACTTTCCCATATGTTGCATACTTTTTTGGACACACTGTATATAGAAGACAGTAAAAAAAATATTCGTTTTGCATAAACGTTTGATTACCTCATTAAGAAAGAAATTTACATTAGGAAATGTTTTTTTAAATTAAATTTAAATAGGGGTAGTTTTTTAATGTTTTAATATTTTAGGGTAAAATATTAGGTATACAGGGTGATTCACGGTGGATGGAACGTTAGACGTTTCTGACGAACCAGTAAAGGAATCGTTCTGAAAATTTGGTCGCGTACATAAACGGACATGCTCTACCAACCTAAAATATTTTTAACAATACAGTGTTGCCGCTTCCACACAAAAATAATAGTAACTTCGATTTTTTAAATGCAACACCATATATTTTATTTTATTTTCGAATCCCCCATTACTTTCCTTACAATTTTTATTAACTCTACTTTATACTTATCTCTTACCGTTTCTAAGATACAAATTAATTTCCGTTTTTTTTGTCCAAAAACGTCACTTTTAAAAATGCTGATAATTTTGAACTCTAAAACAGTGAAATTTGGTAAATAGTTAACTAATACCATAGGGCTCTTTGCCCTAGTCCCAAATCTTAGTTGCAATATACAGGGTGGTTGAAAAATACACTTATTCTGGTAACTTGAAAAAGTGACCATAAGTCCTTTTTTTCAAATGTAACACCCTGTATATTATTACGGATTTGAAAAGCTTCTAAAATTTCACTTCATTTTTATATATCATACCTGTACCTAACTAACTGGTTTAACCATTTTTTTGACGTATTAAGCATAATTTGTTAAATTTTCTATACAATTCAATTTTTATTCGGTTATTAGTAAGTTAGCCATGACAAAAACTAATGTTTACGTATGTTACTATGGTTATCGTTTTGACATTTCATTAAGTTTAGATACAAGATAGAAATACAGTTTAAAGTCATGGAAGAAAACTATACAAATGCAGTTTTTATGAATTTATTTATTTTATTTGGACAATGTGATTATCGCCAGGACCAGGACATGTATAAAGTTTAACGAAATGTACTCTAATTTACCGCCAATGAATCTTAGAAAATTCATAAGGATCCAGAACAATTTTATTAAATGTTAACTAGGTAGGCAAATAATAAAAGACTACTAAAATTATAACTAATAAAATGCTATTTTAACAGATGTTCAAAACGCTGGCCGTTTACATCCCAACACTTTAATATTGAAACAGATCTCAGTTTTGTTAGGGTGTACGGCGGAATAAAACAGCGTTTTTAGGGGGAGGAATCCACAGAATATTTATTTAGAAGTAGATCGTTTTCGCTGAAAAACACACCATAAATTAATAATACAATTGCGCAACACATGTCCGTTATATCCTACCTGACACTACGGCGGGTATCCGGATCTTAAGATTGATAAATAAGTTGAATACTTCGGTACCGAAAAGTTGCCAGCGAAAAGAACTGCTAAAATTGATCGCAGCACGTTTAGCTATCAATCTCACGATAAGAGTCCGGCAAAAAAGGTACATAAAAACTTGTGCGCTTTGGACCATTTTAAGGTCCAACCAGTTGGTCTTATTCTTGACACTGGTGAAGGCCAACCTAAAATACACGCCCAAATACTGGTCCGTGTCAATATGCGGGTGTTGACTGCATGGATTTCAAGAAAAATTTAGTTTTAATGTTTTTTGCAAACACACATTGTCCAAATAAAATAAATAAATTCATAAGAACTGCATTTGTATTTGTATAGTTTTCTTCCATGACTTTAAAGTGTATTTCTATCTTGTATCTAAAAACTTAATGAAATGTCAAAACGATAACCATAGTAACATACGTAAACATCAGTTTTTGTCATGGCTAACTTACTAATAACCGAATAAAAATTGAATTGTATAGACAATTTAACAAATTATGCTTAATACGTCAAAAAAATGGTTAAACCAGTTAGTTAGGTACAGGTATGATATACAAAAATGAAGTGAAATTTTAGCAGCTTTTCAAATCCGTAATAATATACAGGGTGTTACATTTGAAAAAAAGGACTTATGGTCACTTTTTAAAGTTACCAGAATAAGTGTATTTTTCAACCACCCTGTATATTGCAACTAAGATTTGGGACTAGGGCAAAGAGCCCTATGATATTAGTTATAACTATTTACCAAATTTCAGGGTTTCAGTGTTTTAGAGTTTAAAATTATCAGCATTTTTAAAAGTGACGTTTTCGGACAAAAAAAACGGAAATTAATTTATATCTTAGAAATGGTAAGAGATAAGTATAGAGTAGAGTTAATAAAAATTGTAAGGAAAGTAATGAGGGTTTCGAAAATAAAATAAAATATATGGTGTTGCATTTAAAAATCGAAGTTACTATTATTTTTGTGTGGAAGCGGCAACACTGTATTGTTAAAAATATTTTATGTTGGTAGAGCATGTCCGTTTATGTACGCGACCAAATTTTCAGAACTATTCCTTTACTGGTTCGTCAGAAACGTCTAACGTTCCATCCACCGTGAATCACCCTGTATAATATTAATCCATTATACAGGGTTAGTTGAAATAACCGGAACGGCTAATTTTCTTCAAAACTACCAAGGCTAAATCAATGAATTTTGGTACAGGTGGATAACTTAAAAAATTGAATTGAAAATGACAATTGCGACGTTGCCAGATTTTTAGTTTTTTCTGTAACTCAAGGAATGTTTTTTTTTTCAAATGTAACACTACTCTTTTTTTATTGAATTCGATTCCTCCCATCAACATTACCTTTTCCTGATAGTATCAAATTTTTATCTCAAATAGTTCTATAGGAAAACAGTTAATTAGTTGCAACTCTAACTAAAAAAATCCAATCTATTTCCATTTAAAAGCGTTTTAAATAATGTGAAAAGGAAGGTTGGTAGAAATAATGTACCTTATAGTATCGATAACGATAATAACAACAAACAACTACTAACAATAACATAGCTAGTAAAAATTACTTTCTTATTATACACTACATTAATTTGATTATGAAATCGATACTATTAGGTGCATTATGTCTACCAACCTTCCTTTTTACATTATTTGAAACGTTTTTAAATGGAAATCGATTGGATTTTTCTTTATTTTAGAGTTAGAGTTGTAACTAATTAACTTTTTCTTCCATAAAACTAATTGAGATAAATATTTGATACTGTCAGGAAATAATAATGTTGATGGGAGGAATCGAATTCATTAAAAAAAAAAGAGTAGTATTACATTTGAAAAAAAAACATTCCTTGAAACAGAATAAACTAAAAATCTGGCAACGTCGCAATTATCAATTTTCAATTCAATTTTTTAAATTATCCACCTGTACCAAAATTCATTGATTTAGCCCTGGTAGTTTTGAAGAAAATTAGCCGTTCCGGTTTTTTCAACTAACCCTGTATAACAATGACCGTTTTCCAAAGTTGCTGTTATTTTAATAGTTTTAAAAAAATTAGTTCGTCTAGTATCATGTCTGTGAAGAAAATGAACTTTTGTAAACGTTATATTAGAATTTTTTGTTTTAAAAGTAAATAATGAATAAATACGCAAATTTTTTAATTATATAAATTATTTATATCTAGGTATTTATTCGGTTTATATAAATTTGTTGTTGGTTCTAAGTGCGGAAGTCTATGAATACATTTAATAATTTTATTGTAGTTTCTTTAAAGGTTTTAGTACTATCGAATGGGCTGAACCCCAAATTGAAATAAGACAGTGGCGGCTCGTGGGGTAGAGCCACAGTGCCATGGCACTACCTGCCCTCCTGTCCAGCGTCCTGCCCTTTACAAATTACCAAAACCTATTAAAATTAATATTCTCGTTTTTAAAGCAATTAGCAAAATAATTTTAAAATGGAACACAGTCAGGTGCAAGTTTCCATCTATTAAGGAAGCGATTATGCGTAAAACGGTAAAGTAGCTTTCGCGCCAAGCGACGAGGCACACGGCAGAGGCCCGAAGTTATGACAAAATCGCCATAACACATCAATAAAAAACACTGGAAAATGACCTTGAATGCAAGCAGGAAAAAATCTCTGCGTGGCCAGGCCCTTTGACGTTAGACGTTTCAAACAGTTGTCCGCGTCGCGTCGCGATTTGTTTGTATTAGGTTGTTTGTAAACTAAATAATTTTCGTTCGGCCGGCTGATTTAATGTATGTTAACGAACTTTTTATTTTAGAAATACATACTGAATACTATTAGATTTTTAAAGGAAACTCCATTTTCTACCATTTCTTTAGAACAGAAATTGGAAATTAAGAAATTAGGACGACCGTTATCAGATTTAAATATAGAAAAAACTCAGGGCGGACAGAAAGTGCGTTTGCCTAAATTTAAAAAAAATATTTATGGAAAAAATACTTGGGTGTGCGGTTGTGGTCAATCTAATAGACTATTTTGTTTTATGTGTGTTTTATTTGGTGGGGAGCAAACGTGGTCCCAAAAAGGTACAGATGATTTGGTCCATATCTGGGAAAAAATGAAGACACATGAAAAATCGAAGGTACATTTAAACAATATATTTAATTTCAGTATGCTTGGTAAAATTAACATTAAAACTCAATTAAATTCTGCATATCACAATGAAATAATGAAGAAAAACGAACAAATTGATAAAAACAGATACATATTAAACCAAATTATAAACTGCGTTCGGTTTGTGGTTCTTTCAGTCTATATAGTACACTCTACCTACAGTATTTTCTTAAAATTCAAGATATGATTGTAAATTCATTAATTAAATTAGGTGCCTTTTTGCTTATTTTTCCTGCTTCAAAAGCAAGAACTATTAACAAAAAAGGGCGTGGCACCCAAAAAATTTTTGCCTGCGGCGCTAAGGGTTTACCTGGCCCTACTTCACTAAAATGGCACGAGCCGCCACTGAAATAAGATACTGAATTTTTGAATGTACTAACGCATGATAAATATTTTTTAAATAGATATACAATGACAAAGCTAGAACAAAAGCATTTGGTATACACACAGGCCTATAAAAAAAGTTTAATGCTTAAATAGGCTGTAAAAATTGCACACCATCATATACCTGTTGATGGGGATTTGGTTTTTATAGGTCCAGTATCATTCCAACTCACTGTAACTTCGCAGCGATCGACGCGCGCCAATTTTGAAAATAGTCTCTTTCCGACCCGTCTCGTCTATCTATTATTTCATTCGGTAACCTCGGAAACTCACAGAACCTCCACATTCCGATATTAATTTATAAAGTTTAAATCAAAGTTTGTTTTTAGGCATATTTTAGTGTTTTTAGAAATTGCCATTATTTTAATTATTTTGAGTTAATGAGATATTTTGGTAGTATACATATATTTCGCATATATTGTTGGACTTTGTGTGTCTGTAAAGTGTTTATTTTTCTCGAAAAGTAAGTAAACATACTTTTTTTTAACAATTATCAAACATTAACCCAAAAGTATGTAATTAATATTCTAAGAATTATATGTTTTGGGGCGTGGATTCAATCTCCAAACGAGTTCTGTAGTGTAAAAGCTTATAGTTATTAAAATACTTTTAATATTGCTTTTTTTTTAGATTTTCTATGTTCATTTTGTTGTAGTTTTACCTTTGTCCCTCTTTATTCTGCCATATAAGTACCCTTTAAAATGGCTAAGTCATCAACTACATTTTAAATCACCCAAGAAGATAATGCAGTCTTTTAAAACACTGCAGCGCTTTAAAAAATAATGCTCTTTGTTTTATCAATTTTGATTATACAGTGTCCGCATCAAATGGGATTTTTTTTATTATTACGTATAGGTAAAAATTGAAAAAGCGGTTAGTTTTTGCTTACCTAAAAACCAAAAATGACGTATACTGAAGCAGCTGCACGACCTGCGTTACCTGTCAAATTTGACATTTTTAATAAAATAGGTTCAAAAATGCCCTTATTATCAAAATATCGAAAAACTTTATTCGAGAAAGTTGTAAAATTTTGACAGTCTAATACAACTTTTATTTTTTGCCAGGTTCTTGAAAATTTTGATCAATCCTCGTAGATTAACTTTTATACATCGATGTAAAACCATTTGCCTTTACTTCATTTGTAATCTTAATGCAATTTTGTGTAAAATTTTTGTTTCCAATTATTTATTTTACTTCAAAAACTGAAATTGTTATTGATCAGTATGTAATGTTTGATGCAAAGTTTATCTAATTACATCAGTTTTGCCAAAACCGACGTTTCTCATTTTGCTTAAGTTAGTAAACAGATGTACAAAAAGAAAATAATAGGTAGGTTTTGTTGAAATTTTACTTAATTAATATTAAATTAAATATATTAAACTATATTTTTGTTAAATAAAAGGTTTCGAGCGATTAATATTTATTCTTTTTGATCCAATATTAATTAAGTAAAATTTCAACGAAAGCTTCCCAATATTTTCTTTTTGTACATCTGTTTACTAACTTAAGAAAAATGAGAAACGTCGGTTTTGGCAAAACTGATGTAATTAGATAAACTTTGCATCAAACATTACATACTGATCAATAACAATTTCAGTTTTTGAAGGAAAATAAATAATTGAAAATAAAAATTTTACACAAAATTGCATTAAGATTACAAATGAAGTAAAGGCAAATGGTTTTACATCGATGTATAAAAGTTAATCTACGAGGGTTGATCAAAATTTTCAAGAACCTGGCAAAAAATAAAAATTGTATTAGACTGTCAAAATTTCGTACAGAATAAAAATGCCTAAATAAACAACTTTCTCGAATAAAGTTTTTCGATATTTTGATAAATAAGGGCATTTTTAAACCTATTTTATTAAAAATGTCAAATTTGACAGGTAACGCAGGTCGTGCAGCTGCTTCAGTATACGTCATTTTTGGTTTTTAGGTAAGCAAAAACTAACTGCTTTTTCAATTTTTACCTATACGTAATAATAAAAAAAAAATCCCATTTGATGCGGACTTTCTTGCGGACACTGTATACGCCTCAAAATTACATCATTCCAGTAAAAATCATTATTCTTGGTTTCGTGATGAGCTTATAACAGCATTTACCTAACAGTAAACCCTGGACTCTATTCTTTCCATTAAACTACTGGAAATAACTTAATGTGTACAAAAAGTACAGATAAAAAGTTTTATTACCTGTAACACAAATTTGATGAAATCCGGCTCCACCTGCAGGTACTTGATTGGATGCTTGTTCCATTTTTTAAAAATAATCCCTAAAATAAACCAAATTCAACATTAAATGCTATCAAAAGTGGTCAGACAATTAACTAGATATAGTATGTCTGTTATGTACATGGACCTATAATAGTGTTGGCCAACTAATTAGAAACACGATATAATCTCACAAACTAAAGGCACTCCAAAATATCCACAGGATACATTCCCTTCTTTATGTTGTTAATAACAATCATTGTATTAAGAAAAACGATTTGTCTTAGGCTTAATAATTTATTGCTTTTAAAATGTCTTTTATTCTTGTATACCTCTTACCTACAACCTGAAACACATCGTAATGCCCGATTCGGCATTTTTTTAAGAATATCTAAATCACTTTTATTAAACATGTACAAAATATTTGCACAGTTACAAAAATGTGGGAAAATAATGGTTTTATAAATAAGCAACTTTGCCCAGGTAGTAAAGTATTTTTCTATTCTACATAACAAGTTTATTTATTCTTATATTTTTTTGGTAATATAGCTTGCTTGACTGGCGAAATTGAGATTACCATCAATTATTACACCAAAGTATTTATATTCCCTAACCTTCTCAATTTTATCAAAATCTATCAGTACTCCATTATGAATGCTAGTGTCTACAAAATGTTTACATATTTGCTTTTAAGTATTGTTTTTTATTACATTACCACTAAGGCTATTATTGCACAACCATTTAAATAAGTATTCTTTCCAGGTATTTATTTATTGTTCTTACAAATTCATCTATGTTGTCACGTTCAAAAAACAGACCAACAAATTTAAAGACATCATCTTCTATTTAGAAATTACCATTTGCAGTGCACTTTCACACAAGTGTTTTTTTCTAGAGGAAGCAACTAATTTTGTATTGAAAAAGATAAGTTTAATATTTTCATATAGCTTTTTTTTATTTTATAAATATTTTACTGTTTTTCTCAGGTCTACAAACGCAAGATTTTTAAAGTTTTTAAATTTGTTTATAGGGGCAAATCTCTAAAAATTAAGACAAATAGGGATATAAAATTGACATCAGTCAAATTGTGAACTAAAAAAAAAACTATTTAGTTACCAAGTTATTATAAAAGTTCGAACATTTAAAATAGCGCATAATGTGCATTATGTTTTTTTGTTTTTTCTAAGAGAAAAATTTAAAAAATGACATGGTAATGTAATTTATCCTTCGTAGATAATGTCCGATATCATGTTAATGTCAAATATTAGATCACGGTAATGTTAAATAGATAAAAAAAATCTGCAATTTTGGCAAAAAAATATATTAAACTAAACATATTATTTTAAACAACTATGTTTTAACAAGTTTAAACACAAAAATAAAGATCCTTCCTCCAATTACTTAATACAAATTCAAAACAAAATTATAGAATCTCTTTTTGTCCTTGGTTTTCATATTGTTCTGGATTGCTTTTTATTTTTAATCTTCTTGCCCTCTCTCTGTCTATTTTTATCATTTCTTCTCGTGTCGTTGCAGCGCCTTTTTTATTGGCTCGGTTTTTTGTCCTCCTAATTTGGCCATTGATAATCAAAAAGTATTTAAAAACAGGCATTCTAAGCATTTCCATGTCGTGAAGACATTACCCTGTCATGAAAAATCAATGGCAATGTCATTAATATTGGACATGGTAATGTGCAAAATAACAAATATATTTCCGCCAAAAAAAAATATTTATATTTCTTTTATCACCTACCTTGTGGCACTTAATGCAATAAAAATATCAAGTGTATTCAAGTTTTTTCAAAACAATGCAATAATCACAACACTGGGCAGGGTAATGTTCAAGATTCGATAACACCTGTCACTTTACTTACTGCACAACTTTTTAACATTTCTTCATTACACACATATAAAGGGGAACTACCAAAAGTGCGCATCTTTAAGTTATGTTGTCAGATGTTGAAAATTTTCGCTAAATTATTAAAAACATGGTAATGAGCGATTTTTTAAAAAACCATATTTAAGGCATAACTGATTTAATTCCACAAAAAGACAGGGATGTCAAGTTTTGTATTCAAAAACGAACACAAGAGAGAGTGTCTTGTGATACCCAATTATTATAACAAATATGTCAGTAATAAACCATTAATAAAAAAAAATGTATTAACTCAGAAAAATACACATTTAGCCCTAATACTATGGCTAACCTTGACATGGTAATGTTTTTTTTAGAAACTTTCTTCTTCTAAAATACTATTTATTTTATTTTCCCCCTGATTCATACTAAAACATAAACTTTAATCTAAAGTACCTCATATAACCATAAAAAAAATTTAAAATAACTAGAAAATTTTGAAAAGGGCTAGATAAAACTGAAATGTCCTATTTTTCTGACAATTGCCTATAGGTGTATCTATATATTTATTTATTTAATAAATATATAGATTACACATACCTTGGTGCCAGTATCTCTGTACTGATTTATTGAGGTCATAAATATAAAAAAAAATATTTCTTAGGATATTTTGTGCCTCATTTTCAGGTAAGTAGGTATGTCTTTTGTTATTACTTACTGGGGTCATGCCCCACATGCAAAAAGGCTGTTTTCACTGCAGAGAAGGGCTGTCAGAATACTGGGTAGGTTGGGTTACTGTGGACATGTCTTCTCTGGGATGGGTATACTAACTTTACCATCGGTGTTTATTCTATTAAACCTATTGTGGGTACAAAAAAAACAGGGACCAATATAGGGTTCATGGGGATATCCATAACTATGGGGCGAGGAACATGGATAAGTTAGTTCCAATTTATCAAGGCTTGACAAGATGTCAGAGTGGTACAGGATTTCTGGCTGTTAAGCTATACAATAAGCTTCCTAATAGTTATACAGATTTATCATATAATCTCTTTAAGAACAAAATAAAACAACTATTAATCTCAAGAGTATTTTATTCAAATGACAAGTTTCTAAATTCAACTATCCCATTGTCATACTTGTTCCTATATACTGCATTCTGGTACTATGGGTGTATGGATTTTATTATTTTAATGTGTTAGTATGTAGTGTTTTATTTGGTAAATTATATTTAAGTAGTAAGACTGTGACTGATTTAGTGTTTCAGAGGAATTTTTTAAAGATTTTTACTTATTTCTATACTATATTGACTATTTTTGACTTGTGCGAATACTTCATGTATATTAACACCAATATACGAATTTGAATTTGAATTATTACATCAATACTGTCTAAAAAACAGGAATTAAATTTTTCTGCTATATTTGTTATCCTGTTCTAACTGTCCATTAAAATACATTACAGTTTTTTGGCATTATTCTTCATAATGTTCTTTACAGTTTTGCACATTTCTTTACAGTGCCCTTTCACTTCATCTATTTTTACTGATAATATGTTTGCTTTTGTTTTATAATTAATTATATCACTTTATTTCTTTGTTGACGATAGCTGTTCCAGTATTTCTCGTTCCTTGTAACTGATGCTCTTTTAAACCAGTTATCTCTATTTGACATTTGTTTTTTTGGAAAGGAAATAAAAAACTAGAAGTCTTCTTCTACAAAATTTAAGAGGTCTCTACATGTTTCGAAAGTAGAAATGTTCATAATCAGGAGACAGAAAAATGTACTGCTAGAGGTTTTAGCAGAAGAGAAAAAGATAAGTGGTATAAAACCTTAATGAAGCATGGAATTAAAAATTGGTGTGTCGAAATGCCATAATGTGAAGAAAAAATAGAAATAGATTAAAACATACAGAGTATGTGGAAAAGTTAATTAAAAGGGTCAAAAACGATCAAATAAACCCGGGAAGAAGAAAAAATCATTTCTAAAAAGAAGAGGTTAAAATAGTAATTTTAAGAGTACCTACTTATGTCTGTAAGACAAAAATTTAAAATTTGTCATGTATATAAAACATGTTTTAAGAAAGTATTGTGAATTCAGAATAAACAATCCCTTAAGGTATGGAGGTTTGGGGCACTGAATTTGTTTTTTTACTTCTGGTGTCCACCATTTTTTGTTTCTCAGTGTTTCTTTTTCAATTAATGGCGCATGACTATTAAAATTTCTTGTTATTGTTTGTACCAGGTAGTTTGTAATATCATTGGTACTGTTTAAATTTGCCGGCCGCTAACAATTCATGAGGTCTAACTAAAATTGAAGTTCATTAAAATAATTTGTCTCCAATAACTTCTTCGCGGATACCTACTTATTTCCAATAAGGGTAGTTCTGTTAGAATAGAATGATCTGCTTATTTTTGGACTATCTTATAGCCAGACTAAATACATCACATGTTGACCTTTGGACGACCCTTCATAAATATAATTGTACAAGCAAAGTTTGGATGTTAAGAAATCCATTATTACAGAATATTTATTTTTATATCGTGTTTCTAATTAGTTGTCCACCACTGAATATGAATGCATTAATAATATGCTAGGTACTTACTGCAAATTGCATTATAAAAATAATAAAAGCAACTGAGCTGTCAAAGGAAAATCATTTAGTTTCAAACACAAATAACAGAATAAACCTACATAAACTTAATTTCATAAAAAATTGTTGTGATATGCTGGTTTTTGGTACTGTACCTTATTTCAAATTTCAACATTACTTCAGCTTTGTCGTTTGCATATAAAAATATCTTTCTGATTCTTCTTATTTTAAAAGTTTATCTCTGAAAAAATGAAAAATTAAAGTATATTATATTTTATCAGATGATAAAATATATTAAAACTACCCAAACAAATATGGTGACGTTTCATTAGAAAATAATTTGTCTACTTAAGTAGTTCGCAGAAAAAAAATTAACTTACGAAATCCACAGAACTATAAACCACAAACAGTACACAAATAGTTTAAATATACTAAGCAAATAGTTTCTGCAATATAAAAGTAATTTCAGGCTAGAATTAATTATTTGGTCAACCCATCCACCATTTTTTACACCAAACCAACACCACCAACCTCTTTGGAGTGTCAAAGTCAAGACTGTCAAGTGTCATGAGTCATCGCCATTCTTCATTTATCAGATTTTGGCTTCTTCTTCG